>JALIGU010000008.1:1341455-2682910 GCA_023053565.1 Aquilegia eximia | reverse complement strand
CTAAGCCAAATGTGATGACCAAGAACAAGACAAGTCCTAAACATAGACATTTTAAGTGTTTTACTTGTGGTCGGTTAGGTCATACTTCCGCTTTCTGTTGGGATAACAATTCCATGGTTCCATATTCTTCTTCTTATGGTAATAATTATTGGAACTCACATTGTTCTTTTCCTGTACGGGCTCATCATTTCTTTTGGCCTCCTTTTATGAGAAGAAGTGGCCCTAAAAAACCACAACACTTCAACAATAGAAAGAAGGTTGTGCAAAAGGTCACCAAACCACCTCACATATGGGATAGAAGCATCGATGCTGCCAAATGTAGTCTAGAGAATGAGAGGTTAAAGATTGGAAAGTCTACTATCAGGGATAATATTCAAAATTCCTCCATATCCGGGTCCAACTTGCAGAATATCTCTCAAGTATGGGTACGAAAGGATGACTTGAACGTTCTGTTTTGACTTCTTAAAGTCAGATTGAATATCATCTTCGTATTTTTATTTTTATTTGTTTGTTTTCTAGCCTTGTGTTATTTTAATTGCATATTTTTCTAACCATATAGGCTATTTGTTTGGTGTGTTTTGTCTTTTTGTTTATGCATGTTTTGTTTGTTTGGGTTGAATATCATAAAAAAAAAAAAAATAGTTTACTTTGTTATGGGTGTTTGGGATACACATACTTTGTATATGTGGTTAGATTGGTCTATTGCTTTCAATCATACTTGTATGCTTAGTGCTCATGAATATAACTATTTTATTACACTTAGCATACGCTTGTGCTTTCATGTTTAGATTTTAGACCAACGTTTATCTAGTTGTGTCTCATGCATATATCCTTGCTTGATTACACTATGCACAGCTAGGTGGCACTTTGAGAGTTTGTTTGCATATCTTTTTCCATCCTTTGAACATGATAAACTTCTAAGATAATCATTAGTTGGAAATATACGTATGCATGCCTTCTTATGTTATCTTGATTATTAGTATGAAGGCGGTGTGGTAGTGGTCAACAATTCACAAAATCCCCAGCCTTTTGATCTTCTTGAGAAAGAAATCATTTGGTATACATACCCGTTGGGGCCGTGAGGGTCATGCAATGACGGATGCACTCAAGAGATGTTAGTTCTTGTGTTGCACGTTACCATGATGTTGCACTACTTTGAAAAGGGGAAGTAATTTGAAAAGATGTAGGCTACACCCTATCACATGTTGCAAAAGATGAAGGTAAAAATCCCTTTCACATGTTAATTTATGCACAGTAAAAAAAAAAAAAAAAAAAAAAAAAACAGGTTATAAGTGCATTTCCTTGTGTCTGTTTAGGCGTTTGTGAAGTGAAATTCTTCTAATGGTGAATACTAGTTGTTTTGAGTGTTCTTATGGTTTGTGAGTGAGGTGTGGAAATAACTCTCTTTGTGTTTTCTTTAGCTTTCCCACACACCAAGGATGTTTGTATGATGCATTTCTAGTAGATGTTTGGTTTCATATCTTAATCTTTGATTGGTGCGTACTTTGTTTAATGAAACCAAGTTTATTCATCTTTACTAAGTATCTTGTTTTAATTGAGCTTGCATATACTCTCTTCTACCCTTGTATGCATGGTTCTTTGTGTGTTTCAAATATCCTTATTTGGTTTGTTTTTCTAGGTGCATCTTTCTCATATGCAATGCATTTGGGTGGAGCTTTTGTTTAGGAGGAGAATTCTTTGTATTGACATCGTGTTAACAAGTGTTTATTTTATGGCTTCCGTTGCATATCCTTTTTATTGTTAACATGATTGTTCTCTTTCTTTTCTTCGTTAATCTTATTTGTTATGGTTTGGTATTTTTCTTCTCTTTCTTTTGTTACCTTGCTTCATTTGTGACAAAAAGGGGGAGATTTATGACTCTAATACTAACACCTTCTTCTTCCTTGTTAGTGTATTTTTGGGTTATGTTTCAGGTATGCTACACGTATGGGGGAGTGAACGTGTTGATGTTTAGAGGTTGTACAGTTATGGGGGAGCTCGAGTGTCAAACTTTGGAGCTCATGAAGTATGGGGGAGTTGCTCGAGGAACTTCCGTTGGCTCTTTGATTGTTTCAGAATTTCTTGTTGCTTCCGTTCGATATCTGATAATCAAACTGTCGGTGTTAGCTGGATGTCACGAATTGGTGACTTGGTATGTGTTCTACCTTGAGTGATTCTGTAGGCATGTTTTATAAATGCCATGGTTTGGGTTTGTAAGCACGTTTTATAAGTGCTATTAGAGTCATAGGTTTTTGTCACAAAATCAATGTCAAAGGGGGAGATTGAACCGGCACAAAGTGGTTTGACATCAATTTTGTGACAAAGTGTCCATGGTTATCTCACCTTGAGTTCATTGTTAGGAAAACCAAGTTGTACGCACATCGTTCCGAGTTTGTGTTCTCATGTCCTTGTGTCAAACTCGAGTTTTGGGTTCAGGACGTACGTACCTCTTAAGGACGTTCGTACGTCCAAGTAGGCAGCAGACGTGTTTTGGTCAGGACGTACGTACCGAGTTAGAACGTTCGTACGTCCATGTAGTCAGCAAGTTCGGATCGTGTATACGACGTACGAACGTCATATCGACGTACGTACGTCCAAAGTCGGTTTACACTATTTCGGCCCATTTTCCTTGATTTCCAACCCTAGGTATAAATAGGGTTTCTCTTCCAAACAACAAGGTAGTTCTTTGGCCGTCCATGATCCTTCTAGTTGTGGAGTTTTGGTTTAGGTTTTGGTGTTGAAAGTGTTTGTGACTATTGAACTCAATTCCCTTCCTTCCTCCTTCTCTCAATTCATAACTTTGTGAACTTCCAAGTATCATAGTGATTTAGCTTCGAGTCTTCTTGTGTGTTCATCAAGAAGTCGAGTATCCTTGTGTGTTCATCAAGGAACTCTGGTGTAAGCTTGTTTCATAGTTCGGCTTCGAGTCTTCTTGTGTGTTCATCAAGAAGTCGAGTGTCTTGTGCGTACATCAAGGTGCTCTGGTGAAGTCAAGGTGTTAGAGATAACCAGGAGTATCAACTCGCAGTGAGTGCAGGTAGTTGGTAGGTTTGTACATCTCTTTTCATATAGTGGATTATTTGTTGTCGTGAGGACAACCGTGGATGTTTCCCATATTGGGTTTTACCACGTTAAAAATATCGTGTGTTCTTTATTTGTTTATTGCTTTATTGTTTGCTTTACTATTGTTATATTGCACATATATTGGGTTCTCAATTGCCATTCATCTGGCAGGGGGCTCGACCAATAGCATTCAACAGGTCGACCACCAAACAAGACAATGGCAGCCTCAGCCCAGCTCGGAATTGGGTCAAGGTAAATACAGTAGAGAAGGGATTTTTAGGTCGATAATCAGAAGAAAGTAAACGTTCCCCTAAAAATCTAATCTCCAAATGCTCAATCGAGCTAAGACCATAGTGCTTCCTAAACGCAATGTGCCTATTTACATACTTAAGGTTCACTACTCTACACATCGAACCATCGTCTCCTTCCACCATTTCTTCGTCAGACGTGTCCGCTCCATGAGAACCGCTACTCTGGGGGCTATCAGGGTCCACACCATGAATGGGAGACAAGGCTTCAGAATGAGTCCCTTCAGACTCATACTCTTCACCGCCACCACCACTCAAGTTATCATTTTGAGAGTCACTCAAGTCAGACATTTCTCTCAAGCAACAGAAATGAAAACAGAAGATGAAAGAAAAGAAGGAGAAGAAAACTAACCTCACGAGCTCTCAAAGTTCTTCAGATCGTAAGAGAAAAGCGGCAACATTTCAAATCAAGGCGAGATAGGTAAACCCTTCTCAAGAGAGCTACAGTTTAAATACCGTAGCACAAGTACTCCCAGCCATCGGTTCGAAACAGGTGAACGGCTGAGATCGACCACAGAAACCATAACAATTGCAGTTATTTTCCACTTAATAAAAGATTCACATCCACCGTCGGATCAACCCACGTGCCCCGCAAAGACTATATCAAGCAAGAAGTGCGTCAGTTGCCATAACTGCACAACTAGCTGCTCGAGGAAAATCCTCCACTTCCCCGTAAGAGCGCCATGATTAGTACAGACAAGCCTGCATGACTGCCACGTCCGAAAATTCAAAAACAAACTACAAATCAGCATCGATCAGAGTTCTTAGTCTTTTCAGCCCGACTTCTACAGCCGACCTAAAAAGAGGGGGCTTATGTAGGGGTACTACATACTCCAACCAATCAAAAGCAGCCACGTGGCACAGTCATTCATCCATCAGGTCGCCACGATCCCGACCTGCTAGTAGCTCGACCGCAACGACTCGACTACATAACCAGCAACGACCTTCTTATACACACGTGCTCTCATTCAATACACAGAATATCCTCGTCAGTTACATAATTAATTCACAGGGATGATCCTCGCGCGTTACATAATCAATCCTCATTATGACAACGGAGAATCTGCAAGATCCACGATCCACGCCTTTCTACCTTCTATAAGTACAGAACTACGATGACTTGATCTCTAAGTTCAATCCCCTCGAGCTAAGAGTAAGTAGGCAATCTCAATCTCAACGAGGTGCAGCCACCCCGATCTAAAACTTCCCCTTTGGTCAAGTCTCCCAACGACCTGATCTAGTAGTGCATTAAACTAGAAATATGTTAATATAATCTTTCAGGTGGAAAAAACTATTTTCTAACCATTGTGTATGCTAGAAATGCTAAAAGGGACAAACTAACTCTTTGGAATGACCTCAGAAATATTAAAGCAAGTTGTAATGAACCCTGGATTCTTCTAGGAGATTTTAATACTTGTAGAGATGCTACTGACAAGATAGGGGGCTCTATATTACACCCAAGAGATGTCCTGGATTTTAAGGAATTCATTGTAGATGCTGAACTTGAAGAGCTTAAGGCAATGGGTGATTTTTACTCATGGACTAATAGATCATCAGGAGAGGGCAGAATTCTCTGCAGAATTGATAGATGCCTGGTTAATCCCAAATGGCAACTTCATTTCAGCAATTCTTTTGTTCATTATCAGCACCAAGGGATCTCTGATCACTGTCCAGTGCTCTTGCAATGGCAACAACACGGTGAGAACAAAAACCATGCGTTCAAGTTCTTTAACCACTGGTCTGATCATCCAGCCTTTATGTCCTTGGTTCAAGAAATGTGGAATACTAGAGTGGAAGGGAACCCCATGCTCAGATTCACAAATAAGCTAAGATTGATGAAAAGTAAACTGAAGATTTGGAGCAAACGTCTTTTTGGCAACATTAGTGAGAAGGCAAGGTTGGCTAAGGAGAATCTCCATAGAATTCAAGATGAAATACAGAGGAGACCTTTAGATCTACAACTAGCTGATATGGAGAAAAATGCTATAAAAGAATACACTGAATTGGCCAGGATTGATGAAGCATCCTTACAACAAAAAGCTAAGGCTGAAGAAGTGGTGTTGGGAGATGAAAATAATGCATATTTTCATCGACTCATTCAGGGCAGAAGAGCAAGAAATAAAATTAGGGGTGGGCACGGTCCGGTCCGGTCCTAAAATGTAATAGGACCGGGACCAAACCGACTTGAAAGTATCGGTTCGGTTTCGGTTCCATGGACCGAAATTATTTGAATGTAACCGGACCGAACCGGACCAAATACAATCGGTCTGGTTTCGGTCCGAAACTCGGTCCTGGGCTTTTTTATTGGGCCTTTAGTCCACTACAATTTAGATGATTATTCTTAAGTTTTGGGCTTTAAACAAAATAAGACATACACCAAATCAAGTACTAAATAGGAAAAAGGTCCAAAACCAATGAACCAACCATGGATCCACCATAAGTCCACAACCAATTACTAATTCCTATGTCTAGTTTAGTAATTTACTAATAACAAAAATGTTTTTTTATTTATTTCGATTGGGTTCGGTTCTCTCGGTTCTATAAAAACAAGAACCGAGACCGGACCAATAGCTATATAGTTCGGTTCGGTTTCGGTCCGGTCTTGACCGATTTTTAGTCAACTCGGTTTTGACCGGTTTTGACTCGGTTTTTTCGGTTCGGTTTTTCGGTTTTTTTGCCCACCCCTAAATAAAATCATAACAGTCAAAGACAAAGACTCCAACCTTTTGACTAAACCCGGACAAGATTGAGACAAAATTCCTTAGCTATTTTGAAGAACTTCTTGGGACTGAAAACCAAGAAGCCTTTCTTTCTGAGATCCTTCAGGCAATGGACTTCTTTAACCAAGATGCAGAGCCAATCATTCATGACATTGACAAAGAGGTTGAAGAATATGAAATTAAAAGCGCTCTTTTCTCAATAAAAGACAGTAAATCTCCAGGGGCAGATGGATTTACCTCAAACTTCTTCAAGAAAACTTGGGAAATCACTGGACCTGATTTTATTAGAGCTATTAACAATTTTTTTGTTAAAGGAAATATGCTACGAGGAGTTAATGCCACTGTCTTAACTCTGGTTCCCAAAGTTAATGACCCTGTTATGGTATCTCAGTACAGACCTATAGCATGCTGCAACATTATTTATAAATGCATATCTAAGATAATTGTTGCTAGACTGAAACCATTTTTGAATTATATTGTGGCTCCTAACCAATCTGCTTTTGTAGGAGGTAGACTCATTACTGACAATATTCTGCTTTCCCATGAATTGTTAAGAAAGTATAATAGAAAGGGTATTTCTAACAGGAGCACCATCAAGGTAGATCTTACTAAAGCGTATGACTACTTACGATGGGATCTGATAATGGGTGTTTTGGATAAGATTGGCATTCCTAGTAAGATGCAAAACTGGATTTATAAGTGCATATCGACTGCTCACTACTAGATACGAATTAATGGTAAGGATGTGGGGTTCTTTAAAGGTAAAAGAGGTATCCTCCAGGGAGACCCTCTTTCCCCATTCTTTTTGTGTTGGCTATGGAATATGTTAATAAAATTATGCATACTCTAACCATTTCATGGGGTTTCACCACTCACCCTAAATGTGTTGATCCACTAGTGACTCATTTATGTTTCGCCGATGATTTAATGATTTTTTGTGCAGGAGATATGGACTCGGCTATCTCAATAAAGGAAGCTCTGAACAAATGTCACTCCTTATCTGGATTGAAAGCCAATGCTTTAAAAAGCAGCATTCTCTATGGTGGAGGGGCTACTAGCGATAGAGAGTTTAGGGTTTAGGGTTTAGCAAACTATCCAGCAGAGGATATCAATTAAAAACCAGAACCAGAAAAAAAGAAAGTCCAGAACAGTCCTCCCGACACTTGGCAACTATATGTTGATGGTTCCCATAACTCCAATGGAAGTGGCATAGGTACTGTGCTCATTTCTCCTGAAGGTTCACAGCTCGAGAGAGCAACTCGTCTCGACTTCTCGACCTCCAACAACGAGGCCGAATACGAAGCTCTAATCCAAGGCCTACAAATGGCTATCGACCTACAGGCAGTCCGCCTCAAGGTGTACAGTGATTCTCAATTGGTAGTCAATCAGATTACCAATAACTACCAGATCAATGGTGTCAACTTAATCTGATATGCCAGCAAAACAAAGGAACTCATCAGCAAGCTCAGTTATTTCACAATCGATCACATCCCTAGAGATGACAACAGACATGCTGATTCATTGGCATTCTTAGCATCTAAGATCGAGTCAGATCGACCGTGGGCTCTCACCATAGCAATCAGTACACAGCCCGCATATCTATTGAAAGAGGAAAATGTTCATCAAATCTCTGATCTACTAGCCACAACACCAGCAGACATCCAAGGAACTTGGATGGAACCTTTCATCACTTACCTTCAAACTGGTGTGTTACCATCCAACAAAAAGGAAGCCAGTCAACTATTACATAAAGTCACTATGTATAAGCTCCATGAGGGTAAGCTATTCAGAAAATCTACAACCGGTCTGTTGTTACGGTGCTTGATTCCCAAGCATGGCCAGATCATCTTCCAAGAAATCCATGAAGGAGAATGCGGAAACCACTCCGGAGGTCGAACATTACCTCATAAAGCGATCTCCCAGGGATATTTCTGGCCAAGAATGAAAGAAGATGCCAAGAAATTTGTGTTGAAGTGTAAAGAATGCCAGCGTTTTGCTGATAACCAACATTAGCATCCAAACGATCTAATCAACATCACTGCGCCATGGCCATTTCACATGTGGGGGCTAGATATCATGAGCCCTTTTATCAAAGAAAAGAAATCTGAAAAGAAGTTTGTTCTAGTCGCCATTGACTACTTCACAAAATGGGTAGAAGCCGTTGCACTCGCCAACATCACTCAAGCTGATGTTCAAAGATTCATGTGGGAAAACATTATCACACGATTCGGTCTACCAAAACGAATAGTCACGGATAATGGCACTCAGTTCGTTGGCAAAAACATCAAAGCTTTCTACGATCTATGGAAAATCGAACATTCCAGGTCAACACCTAGATATCCACAAGCCAACGGCCAAGTCGAAGCTGCAAATCGACAGATTCTGAACAACTTAAAGAAAAAGCTCGAAGATCAACACGATCAATGGCCACAACAGTTGGAAAACATCCTATGGGCTTACAGAACAACCCCTCGTACATCCACAGGGATGTCACAATTCAGTCTTTGCTATGGAGTCGAGGCCGTTATTCCCACCGAGTTAACATTTGGAACGACCATATCCCTTCTGGTCCACACAGAGCTTAACAATCAGGTCTGGTCGTTGGGAATTGATCTCCTCGAGGAGCGACGAAACCACGCCGTTATAAAACTTGAGCAATATCAACAACGACTTAAGCGAGCTTATAACAAAGGTGTACGACGAAGATCTTTTCAACCAGGAGAACTAGTTCTAAGAAAAATGTTCCACAACAAAAGGAAGGATATTATTGGCAAGCTCAATGCCAATTGGGAAGGTCCTTACATTATTACCAAGGTCCAAAGCAACGGGTCTTATCGTCTTCAAACACCAGAAGGGGAGATCGTTAAGAACCCATGGAATGCTTATCACTTGAAGAAGTTTTATCAATGAAATGTAAGCATCTATTTATTACACTTCAATATACAAACTCATTCTTGCCTTCATCTCAGCTCAAACATGAATGGCTCTTAAAGGTCTAATCCCTCGACCTACAAATTATCAAAAATCTAGTCCCTTTGATAATTTTAATTTTGTTAAGTTCAAACATCTGCGACTTAACTTGGTGCATTGGTCATATCATTCCCACGACCCGTGTACAATCAAGCAACCATGCATGCGACCTCATCCACCAGCAGGTCCAACACTTAGATTATTACTTATTGTTTGCAAAACTCATACAAGCAGACAACGTAACAAGAATGACAATGTAAGGTAAATCATTGAAATTTCTTTTTTACTTGATGAAATTCTAATCATTACAGGTAAAAACAAAGTTAAATAAGGTATACAAGAAGAACTGTTTCAGTTCGTCCTGCTTGCAGCCATTCATCTCGTCTACCTGCCTTCAGAACGAGTTACCAGGACTCCCTGGAAACTAGCTGGTCAGAACGGCTTAATTACAAGCTCATCAAATAAACTATCAATTACTGTTGTTCATTACAACTTCAAAAAAAAGAAATGATTGTTTACTCAAGCTCACAAACTCAGAAGACTGCTTTGAGGAAGGCCAAAGAAGACTTACTGCAAGAACAAGGAGTGCAAGAAGCAAACTTTGCACAAGGTTACCCAATACAAGAAGGTCGGTACCAAGACTAGTTCACTGCTGCCTAGACTGGTCGCTGGAACCATCAATCTCCGTACGGCCACTGGCGACCTGGTCATTAGGGCCCATCAAGGCGTCCTGAGCTGGCACCAAAGCTCCATCGGCACCACCTCGCGTCTTCTCTCCTTCGGGCGACCCCACCACAGCTTTCATCAAGTTGTCGCAGTAGGCCTTCCACGCTACGCCATTCTCTTGGCATGCGTGCTCCCAGTATTCAGCAGAAGCCTTAGCAGCAGCAGAATCTTCCTTTAACTGCTCTACCATCTCCTTCAACACCGCGACCTGAGCATCCCTGTCCTTCACCTTGCACTCAGCAACAACAACAACATTCTTGGCCTGCTCGAGCTTCTCGTTGAGGTCCTTCAACTCAATTTCAGCTCGAGCACCAACCTCAGCAACCAGACGCACCTCCTGGAAGCTTGCGTTGAGCTGCAAGTGCAAACAGAGTTTAGTCAACAATGACTACGCACAACCAAAAAAGACTTATGACAACACTCACCAAAGACAGCGCCGCATTTATCTTTGAGCAGGTCACCAACAAAGTCTACGACTTCACTGCTCGACCATCAGCATCCAAGACGATGCCCTCATTCACAGCCCGAGCAACGCAGGGGTCGTCAATAGCACTGTCGTTATCATACACGACATGCTTCTCACCGCGGCCATCCAAATAATCGAACGGCCCAGGGCGAAACTCAGACGATACCCCCTTGCCTCTCTGCAAGGGCCCAGCAGCAGTCTTCCTGGACTTAAGAGGAGTCTCAGGGGATTTCACGAACTTTGGAGGAACAGAGGACGACATAGTTGGAGGCTCCATCAACTTCAGGTTCCCTGAAAGTGACCTCTTCTTCCCAGCCAAGGCAAGCAATTTAGGGAGTGAGGCCGGAGGGGATACGACTGGGGGGCTCGCTACTACCTCCCCTCGGCGCGAACTAACACCAGATCGTTCCTTCTCCAACCTCCGAGCAGCGCTTCCAGATCGCTCTCTCTCCCCAGGCCTCGAGCTACCACTAGCTCGTTCCTTCTCCCCAGCACGCGAACTACCACCAGAACGCCCAGCCTCAGCTTTATGCACAGAAGTCATATAGGCCTTCTTCAGCGACTTCCTCCTCTCGAGCTCTTCTTTAACGGTTTTCGGACCACCTTTGGGAATAAAATGCTCCTTCAGGTGGGGTAAGAACTGTATCTTACGGTTGTCAGCCAATAAACCAAAACCGTTCAAAGCGGACTGCAGATCGTTCTTCCTCACAAGATGATCGTCCCTGATCGCTGCAAAAAGATACAACATAATCAAGTCCAGAAAAAGGAAAATCAGCTACTGTCCTAAGACTAACGACCAGAAACTTACGAGCATCATTCCTAGTCACATGACGCAACTGGATACTCCCCTCAATGATCGACCCAGTAATCAGCATGGGATCTTTCCACCATGGCTCACTACTTACAGGATAGATCAAAGGCAAACGTTCTGGCCTAACATGCATGTTATAGCCGGAGAAATCAGCCTTTGAAGAACGTTTGAAGCTGAAGTGGTCCAATACATCACTTACAGTAATGTTTCACTTATGCAGCTTATTCAGGTCATCAATTACCCTCATATTTCTCCAGAAATTGCCATTCATCTGGCAGGGGGCTCGACCAATAGCATTCAACAGGTCGACCACCAAACAAGACAATGGCAGCCTCAGCCCAGCTCGGAATTGGGTCAAGGTAAATACAGTAGAGAAGGGATTTTTAGGTCGATAATCAGAAGAAAGTAAACGTTCCCCTAAAAATCTAATCTCCAAATGCTCAATCGAGCTAAGACCATAGTGCTTCCTAAACGCAATGTGCCTATTTACATACTTAAGGTTCACTACTCTACACATCGAACCATCGTCTCCTTCCACCATTTCTTCGTCAGACGTGTCCGCTCCATGAGAACCGCTACTCTGGGGGCTATCAGGGTCCACACCATGAATGGGAGACAAGGCTTCAGAATGAGTCCCTTCAGACTCATACTCTTCACCGCCACCACCACTCAAGTTATCATTTTGAGAGTCACTCAAGTCAGACATTTCTCTCAAGCAATAGAAATGAAAACAGAAGATGAAAGAAAAGAAGGAGAAGAAAACTAACCTCACGAGCTCTCAAAGTTCTTCAGATCGTAAGAGAAAAGCGGCAGCATTTCAAATCAAGGCGAGATAGGTAAACCCTTCTCAAGAGAGCTACAGTTTAAATACCGTAGCACAAGTACTCCCAGCCATCGGTTCGAAACAGGTGAACGGCTGAGATCGACCACAGAAACCATAACAATTGCAGTTATTTTCCACTTAATAAAAGATTCACATCCACCGTCGGATCAACCCACGTGCCCCGCAAAGACTATATCAAGCAAGAAGTGCGTCAGTTGCCATAACTGCACAACTAGCTGCTCGAGGAAAATCCTCCACTTCCCCGTAAGAGCGCCATGATTAGTACAGACAAGCCTGCATGACTGCCACGTCCGAAAATTCAAAAACAAACTACAAATCAGCATCGATCAGAGTTCTTAGTCTTTTCAGCCCGACTTCTACAGCCGACCTAAAAAGAGGGGGCTTATGTAGGGGTACTACATACTCCAACCAATCAAAAGCAGCCACGTGGCACAGTCATTCATCCATCAGGTCGCCACGATCCCGACCTGCTAGTAGCTCGACCGCAACGACTCGACTACATAACCAGCAACGACCTTCTTATACACACGTGCTCTCATTCAATACACAGAATATCCTCGTCAGTTACATAATTAATTCACAGGGATGATCCTCGCGCGTTACATAATCAATCCTCATTATGACAACGGAGAATCTGCAAGATCCACGATCCACGCCTTTCTACCTTCTATAAGTACAGAACTACGATGGCTTGATCTCTAAGTTCAATCCCCTCGAGCTAAGAGTAAGTAGGCAATCTCAATCTCAACGAGGTGCAGCCACCCCGATCTAAAACTTCCCCTTTGGTCAAGTCTCCCAACGACCTGATCTAGTAGTGCATTAAACTAGAAATATGTTAATACAATCTTTCAGGTGGAAAAAACTATTTTCTAACCATTGTGTATGCTAGAAATGCTAAAAGGGACAAACTAACTCTTTGGAATGACCTCAGAAATATTAAAGCAAGTTGTAATGAACCCTGGATTCTTCTAGGAGATTTTAATACTTGTAGAGATGCTACTAACAAGATAGGGGGCTCTATATTACACCCAAGAGATGTCCTGGATTTTAAGGAATTCATTGTAGATGCTGAACTTGAAGAGCTTAAGGCAATGGGTGATTTTTACTCATGGACTAATAGATCATCAGGAGAGGGCAGAATTCTCTGCAGAATTGATAGATGCCTGGTTAATCCCAAATGGCAACTTCATTTCAGCAATTCTTTTGTTCATTATCAGCACCAAGGGATCTCTGATCACTGTCCAGTGCTCTTGCAATGGCAACAACACGGTGAGAACAAAAACCATGCGTTCAAGTTCTTTAACCACTGGTCTGATCATCCAGCCTTTATGTCCTTGGTTCAAGAAATGTGGAATACTAGAGTGGAAGGGAACCCCATGCTCAGATTCACAAATAAGCTAAGATTGATGAAAAGTAAACTGAAGATTTGGAGCAAACGTCTTTTTGGCAACATTAGTGAGAAGGCAAGGTTGGCTAAGGAGAATCTCCATAGAATTCAAGATGAAATACAGAGGAGACCTTTAGATCTACAACTAGCTGATATGGAGAAAAATGCTATAAAAGAATACACTGAATTGGCCAGGATTGATGAAGCATCCTTACAACAAAAAGCTAAGGCTGAAGAAGTGGTGTTGGGAGATGAAAATAATGCATATTTTCATCGACTCATTCAGGGCAGAAGAGCAAGAAATAAAATTAGGGGTGGGCACGGTCCGGTCCGGTCCTAAAATGTAATAGGACCGGGACCAAACCGACTTGAAAGTATCGGTTCGGTTTCGGTTCCATGGACCGAAATTATTTGAATGTAACCGGACCGAACCGGACCAAATACAATCGGTCTGGTTTCGGTCCGAAACTCGGTCCTGGGCTTTTTTATTGGGCCTTTAGTCCACTACAATTTAGATGATTATTCTTAAGTTTTGGGCTTTAAACAAAATAAGACATACACCAAATCAAGTACTAAATAGGAAAAAGGTCCAAAACCAATGAACCAACCATGGATCCACCATAAGTCCACAACCAATTACTAATTCCTATGTCTAGTTTAGTAATTTACTAATAACAAAAATGTTTTTTTATTTATTTCGATTGGGTTCGGTTCTCTCGGTTCTATAAAAACAAGAACCGAGACCGGACCAATAGCTATATAGTTCGGTTCGGTTTCGGTCCGGTCTTGACCGATTTTTAGTCAACTCGGTTTTGACCGGTTTTGACTCGGTTTTTTCGGTTCGGTTTTTCGGTTTTTTTGCCCACCCCTAAATAAAATCATAACAGTCAAAGACAAAGACTCCAACCTTTTGACTAAACCCGGACAAGATTGAGACAAAATTCCTTAGCTATTTTGAAGAACTTCTTGGGACTGAAAACCAAGAAGCCTTTCTTTCTGAGATCCTTCAGGCAATGGACTTCTTTAACCAAGATGCAGAGCCAATCATTCATGACATTGACAAAGAGGTTGAAGAATATGAAATTAAAAGCGCTCTTTTCTCAATAAAAGACAGTAAATCTCCAGGGGCAGATGGATTTACCTCAAACTTCTTCAAGAAAACTTGGGAAATCACTGGACCTGATTTTATTAGAGCTATTAACAATTTTTTTGTTAAAGGAAATATGCTACGAGGAGTTAATGCCACTGTCTTAACTCTGGTTCCCAAAGTTAATGACCCTGTTATGGTATCTCAGTACAGACCTATAGCATGCTGCAACATTATTTATAAATGCATATCTAAGATAATTGTTGCTAGACTGAAACCATTTTTGAATTATATTGTGGCTCCTAACCAATCTGCTTTTGTAGGAGGTAGACTCATTACTGACAATATTCTGCTTTCCCATGAATTGTTAAGAAAGTATAATAGAAAGGGTATTTCTAACAGGAGCACCATCAAGGTAGATCTTACTAAAGCGTATGACTACTTACGATGGGATCTGATAATGGGTGTTTTGGATAAGATTGGCATTCCTAGTAAGATGCAAAACTGGATTTATAAGTGCATATCGACTGCTCACTACTAGATACGAATTAATGGTAAGGATGTGGGGTTCTTTAAAGGTAAAAGAGGTATCCTCCAGGGAGACCCTCTTTCCCCATTCTTTTTGTGTTGGCTATGGAATATGTTAATAAAATTATGCATACTCTAACCATTTCATGGGGTTTCACCACTCACCCTAAATGTGTTGATCCACTAGTGACTCATTTATGTTTCGCCGATGATTTAATGATTTTTTGTGCAGGAGATATGGACTCGGCTATCTCAATAAAGGAAGCTCTGAACAAATGTCACTCCTTATCTGGATTGAAAGCCAATGCTTTAAAAAGCAGCATTCTCTATGGTGGAGGGGCTACTAGCGATAGAGAGTTTAGGGTTTAGGGTTTAGCAAACTATCCAGCAGAGGATATCAATTAAAAACCAGAACCAGAAAAAAAGAAAGTCCAGAACAGTCCTCCCGACACTTGGCAACTATATGTTGATGGTTCCCATAACTCCAATGGAAGTGGCATAGGTACTGTGCTCATTTCTCCTGAAGGTTCACAGCTCGAGAGAGCAACTCGTCTCGACTTCTCGACCTCCAACAACGAGGCCGAATACGAAGCTCTAATCCAAGGCCTACAAATGGCTATCGACCTACAGGCAGTCCGCCTCAAGGTGTACAGTGATTCTCAATTGGTAGTCAATCAGATTACCAATAACTACCAGATCAATGGTGTCAACTTAATCTGATATGCCAGCAAAACAAAGGAACTCATCAGCAAGCTCAGTTATTTCACAATCGATCACATCCCTAGAGATGACAACAGACATGCTGATTCATTGGCATTCTTAGCATCTAAGATCGAGTCAGATCGACCGTGGGCTCTCACCATAGCAATCAGTACACAGCCCGCATATCTATTGAAAGAGGAAAATGTTCATCAAATCTCTGATCTACTAGCCACAACACCAGCAGACATCCAAGGAACTTGGATGGAACCTTTCATCACTTACCTTCAAACTGGTGTGTTACCATCCAACAAAAAGGAAGCCAGTCAACTATTACATAAAGTCACTATGTATAAGCTCCATGAGGGTAAGCTATTCAGAAAATCTACAACCGGTCTGTTGTTACGGTGCTTGATTCCCAAGCATGGCCAGATCATCTTCCAAGAAATCCATGAAGGAGAATGCGGAAACCACTCCGGAGGTCGAACATTAGCTCATAAAGCGATCTCCCAGGGATATTTCTGGCCAAGAATGAAAGAAGATGCCAAGAAATTTGTGTTGAAGTGTAAAGAATGCCAGCGTTTTGCTGATAACCAACATTAGCATCCAAACGATCTAATCAACATCACTGCGCCATGGCCATTTCACATGTGGGGGCTAGATATCATGAGCCCTTTTATCAAAGAAAAGAAATCTGAAAAGAAGTTTGTTCTAGTCGCCATTGACTACTTCACAAAATGGGTAGAAGCCGTTGCACTCGCCAACATCACTCAAGCTGATGTTCAAAGATTCATGTGGGAAAACATTATCACACGATTCGGTCTACCAAAACGAATAGTCACGGATAATGGCACTCAGTTCGTTGGCAAAAACATCAAAGCTTTCTACGATCTATGGAAAATCGAACATTCAAGGTCAACACCTAGATATCCACAAGCCAACGGCCAAGTTGAAGCTGCAAATCGACAGATTCTGAACAACTTAAAGAAAAAGCTCGAAGATCAACACGATCAATGGCCACAACAGTTGGAAAACATCCTATGGGCTTACAGAACAACCCCTCGTACATCCACAGGGATGTCACAATTCAGTCTTTGCTATGGAGTCGAGGCCGTTATTCCCACCGAGTTAACATTTGGAACGACCATATCCCTTCTGGTCCACACAGAGCTTAACAATCAGGTCTGGTCGTTGGGAATTGATCTCCTCGAGGAGCGACGAAACCACGCCGTTATAAAACTTGAGCAATATCAACAACGACTTAAGCGAGCTTATAACAAAGGTGTACGACGAAGATCTTTTCAACCAGGAGAACTAGTTCTAAGAAAAATGTTCCACAACAAAAGGAAGGATATTATTGGCAAGCTCAATGCCAATTGGGAAGGTCCTTACATTATTACCAAGGTCCAAAGCAACGGGTCTTATCGTCTTCAAACACCAGAAGGGGAGATCGTTAAGAACCCATGGAATGCTTATCACTTGAAGAAGTTTTATCAATGAAATGTAAGCATCTATTTATTACACTTCAATATACAAACTCATTCTTGCCTTCATCTCAGCTCAAACATGAATGGCTCTTAAAGGTCTAATCCCTCGACCTACAAATTATCAAAAATCTAGTCCCTTTGATAATTTTAATTTTGTTAAGTTCAAACATCTGCGACTTAACTTGGTGCATTGGTCATATCATTCCCACGACCCGTGTACAATCAAGCAACCATGCATGCGACCTCATCCACCAGCAGGTCCAACACTTAGATTATTACTTATTGTTTGCAAAACTCATACAAGCAGACAACGTAACAAGAATGACAATGTAAGGTAAATCATTGAAATTTCTTTTTTACTTGATGAAATTCTAATCATTACCGGTAAAAACAAAGTTAAATAAGGTATACAAGAAGAACTGTTTCAGTTCGTCCTGCTTGCAGCCATTCATCTCGTCTACCTGCACTCTGAACGAGTTACCAGGACTCCCTGGAAACTAGCTGGTCAGAACGGCTTAATTACAAGCTCATCAAATAAACTATCAATTACTGTTGTTCATTACAACTTCAAACAAAAGAAATGATTGTTTACTCAAGCTCACAAACTCAGAAGACTGCTTTGAGGAAGGCCAAAGAAGACTTACTGCAAGAACAAGGAGTGCAAGAAGCAAACTTTGCACAAGGTTACCCAATACAAGAAGGTCGGTACCAAGACTAGTTCACTGCTGCCTAGACTGGTCGCTGGAACCATCAATCTCCGTACGGCCACTGGCGACCTGGTCATTAGGGCCCATCAAGGCGTCCTGAGCTGGCACCAAAGCTCCATCGGCACCACCTCGCGTCTTCTCTCCTTCGGGCGACCCCACCACAGCTTTCATCAAGTTGTCGCAGTAGGCCTTCCACGCTACGCCATTCTCTTGGCATGCGTGCTCCCAGTATTCAGCAGAAGCCTTAGCAGCAGCAGAATCTTCCTTTAACTGCTCTACCATCTCCTTCAACACCGCGACCTGAGCATCCCTGTCCTTCACCTTGCACTCAGCAACAACAACAACATTCTTGGCCTGCTCGAGCTTCTCGTTGAGGTCCTTCAACTCAATTTCAGCTTGAGCACCAACCTCAGCAACCAGACGCACCTCCTGGAAGCTTGCGTTGAGCTGCAAGTGCAAACAGAGTTTAGTCAACAATGACTACGCACAACCAAAAAAGACTTATGACAACACTCACCAAAGACAGCGCCGCATTTATCTTTGAGCAGGTCACCAACAAAGTCTACGACTTCACTGCTCGACCATCAGCATCCAAGACGATGCCCTCATTCACAGCCCGAGCAACGCAGGGGTCGTCAATAGCACTGTCGTTATCATACACGACATGCTTCTCACCGCGGCCATCCAAATAATCGAACGGCCCAGGGCGAAACTCAGACGATACCCCCTTGCCTCTCTGCAAGGGCCCAGCAGCAGTCTTCCTGGACTTAAGAGGAGTCTCAGGGGATTTCACGAACTTTGGAGGAACAGAGGACGACATAGTTGGAGGCTCCATCAACTTCAGGTTCCCTGAAAGTGACCTCTTCTTCCCAGCCAAGGCAAGCAATTTAGGGAGTGAGGCCGGAGGGGATACGACTGGGGGGCTCGCTACTACCTCCCCTCGGCGCGAACTAACACCAGATCGTTCCTTCTCTAACCTCCGAGCAGCGCTTCCAGATCGCTCTCTCTCCCCAGGCCTCGAGCTACCACTAGCTCGTTCCTTCTCCCCAGCACGCGAACTACCACCAGAACGCCCAGCCTCAGCTTTATGCACAGAAGTCATATAGGCCTTCTTCAGCGACTTCCTCCTCTCGAGCTCTTCTTTAACGGTTTTCGGACCACCTTTGGGAATAAAATGCTCCTTCAGGTGGGGTAAGAACTGTATCTTACGGTTGTCAGCCAATAAACCAAAACCGTTCAAAGCGGACTGCAGATCGTTCTTCCTCACAAGATGATCGTCCCTGATCGCTGCAAAAAGATACAACATAATCAAGTCCAGAAAAAGGAAAATCAGCTACTGTCCTAAGACTAACGACCAGAAACTTACGAGCATCATTCCTAGTCACATGACGCAACTGGATACTCCCCTCAATGATCGACCCAGTAATCAGCATGGGATCTTTCCACCATGGCTCACTACTTACAGGATAGATCAAAGGCAAACGTTCTGGCCTAACATGCATGTTATAGCCGGAGAAATCAGCCTTTGAAGAACGTTTGAAGCTGAAGTGGTCCAATACATCACTTACAGTAATGTTTCACTTATGCAGCTTATTCAGGTCATCAATTACCCTCATATTTCTCCAGAAATTGCCATTCATCTGGCAGGGGGCTCGACCAATAGCATTCAACAGGTCGACCACCAAACAAGACAATGGCAGCCTCAGCCCAGCTCGGAATTGGGTCAAGGTAAATACAGTAGAGAAGGGATTTTTAGGTCGATAATCAGAAGAAAGTAAACGTTCCCCTAAAAATCTAATCTCCAAATGCTCAATCGAGCTAAGACCATAGTGCTTCCTAAACGCAATGTGCCTATTTACATACTTAAGGTTCACTACTCTACACATCGAACCATCGTCTCCTTCCACCATTTCTTCGTCAGACGTGTCCGCTCCATGAGAACCGCTACTCTGGGGGCTATCAGGGTCCACACCATGAATGGGAGACAAGGCTTCAGAATGAGTCCCTTCAGACTCATACTCTTCACCGCCACCACCACTCAAGTTATCATTTTTAGAGTCACTCAAGTCAGACATTTCTCTCAAGCAACAGAAATGAAAACAGAAGATGAAAGAAAAGAAGGAGAAGAAAACTAACCTCACGAGCTCTCAAAGTTCTTCAGATCGTAAGAGAAAAGCGGCAGCATTTCAAATCAAGGCGAGATAGGTAAACCCTTCTCAAGAGAGCTACAGTTTAAATACCGTAGCACAAGTACTCCCAGCCATCGGTTCGAAACAGGTGAACGGCTGAGATCGACCACAGAAACCATAACAATTGCAGTTATTTTCCACTTAATAAAAGATTCACATCCACCGTCGGATCAACCCACGTGCCCCGCAAAGACTATATCAAGCAAGAAGTGCGTCAGTTGCCATAACTGCACAACTAGCTGCTCGAGGAAAATCCTCCACTTCCCCGTAAGAGCGCCATGATTAGTACAGACAAGCCTGCATGACTGCCACGTCCGAAAATTCAAAAACAAACTACAAATCAGCATCGATCAGAGTTCTTAGTCTTTTCAGCCCGACTTCTACAGCCGACCTAAAAAGAGGGGGCTTATGTAGGGGTACTACATACTCCAACCAATCAAAAGCAGCCACGTGGCACAGTCATTCATCCATCAGGTCGCCACGATCCCGACCTGCTAGTAGCTCGACCGCAACGACTCGACTACATAACCAGCAACGACCTTCTTATACACACGTGCTCTCATTCAATACACAGAATATCCTCGTCAGTTACATAATTAATTCACAGGGATGATCCTCGCGCGTTACATAATCAATCCTCATTATGACAACGGAGAATCTGCAAGATCCACGATCCACGCCTTTCTACCTTCTATAAGTACAGAACTACGATGGCTTGATCTCTAAGTTCAATCCCCTCGAGCTAAGAGTAAGTAGGCAATCTCAATCTCAACGAGGTGCAGCCACCCCGATCTAAAACTTCCCCTTTGGTCAAGTCTCCCAACGACCTGATCTAGTAGTGCATTAAACTAGAAATATGTTAATACAATCTTTCAGGTGGAAAAAACTATTTTCTAACCATTGTGTATGCTAGAAATGCTAAAAGGGACAAACTAACTCTTTGGAATGACCTCAGAAATATTAAAGCAAGTTGTAATGAACCCTGGATTCTTCTAGGAGATTTTAATACTTGTAGAGATGCTACTAACAAGATAGGGGGCTCTATATTACACCCAAGAGATGTCCTGGATTTTAAGGAATTCATTGTAGATGCTGAACTTGAAGAGCTTAAGGCAATGGGTGATTTTTACTCATGGACTAATAGATCATCAGGAGAGGGCAGAATTCTCTGCAGAATTGATAGATGCCTGGTTAATCCCAAATGGCAACTTCATTTCAGCAATTCTTTTGTTCATTATCAGCACCAAGGGATCTCTGATCACTGTCCAGTGCTCTTGCAATGGCAACAACACGGTGAGAACAAAAACCATGCGTTCAAGTTCTTTAACCACTGGTCTGATCATCCAGCCTTTATGTCCTTGGTTCAAGAAATGTGGAATACTAGAGTGGAAGGGAACCCCATGCTCAGATTCACAAATAAGCTAAGATTGATGAAAAGTAAACTGAAGATTTGGAGCAAACGTCTTTTTGGCAACATTAGTGAGAAGGCAAGGTTGGCTAAGGAGAATCTCCATAGAATTCAAGATGAAATACAGAGGAGACCTTTAGATCTACAACTAGCTGATATGGAGAAAAATGCTATAAAAGAATACACTGAATTGGCCAGGATTGATGAAGCATCCTTACAACAAAAAGCTAAGGCTGAAGAAGTGGTGTTGGGAGATGAAAATAATGCATATTTTCATCGACTCATTCAGGGCAGAAGAGCAAGAAATAAAATTAGGGGTGGGCACGGTCCGGTCCGGTCCTAAAATGTAATAGGACCGGGACCAAACCGACTTGAAAGTATCGGTTCGGTTTCGGTTCCATGGACCGAAATTATTTGAATGTAACCGGACCGAACCGGACCAAATACAATCGGTCTGGTTTCGGTCCGAAACTCGGTCCTGGGCTTTTTTATTGGGCCTTTAGTCCACTACAATTTAGATGATTATTCTTAAGTTTTGGGCTTTAAACAAAATAAGACATACACCAAATCAAGTACTAAATAGGAAAAAGGTCCAAAACCAATGAACCAACCATGGATCCACCATAAGTCCACAACCAATTACTAATTCCTATGTCTAGTTTAGTAATTTACTAATAACAAAAATGTTTTTTTATTTATTTCGATTGGGTTCGGTTCTCTCGGTTCTATAAAAACAAGAACCGAGACCGGACCAATAGCTATATAGTTCGGTTCGGTTTCGGTCCGGTCTTGACCGATTTTTAGTCAACTCGGTTTTGACCGGTTTTGACTCGGTTTTTTCGGTTCGGTTTTTCGGTTTTTTTGCCCACCCCTAAATAAAATCATAACAGTCAAAGACAAAGACTCCAACCTTTTGACTAAACCCGGACAAGATTGAGACAAAATTCCTTAGCTATTTTGAAGAAATTCTTGGGACTGAAAACCAAGAAGCCTTTCTTTCTGAGATCCTTCAGGCAATGGACTTCTTTAACCAAGATGCAGAGCCAATCATTCATGACATTGACAAAGAGGTTGAAGAATATGAAATTAAAAGCGCTCTTTTCTCAATAAAAGACAGTAAATCTCCAGGGGCAGATGGATTTACCTCAAACTTCTTCAAGAAAACTTGGGAAATCACTGGACCTGATTTTATTAGAGCTATTAACAATTTTTTTGTTAAAGGAAATATGCTACGAGGAGTTAATCCCACTGTCTTAACTCTGGTTCCCAAAGTTAATGACCCTGTTATGGTATCTCAGTACAGACCTATAGCATGCTGCAACATTATTTATAAATGCATATCTAAGATAATTGTTGCTAGACTGAAACCATTTTTGAATTATATTGTGGCTCCTAACCAATCTGCTTTTGTAGGAGGTAGACTCATTACTGACAATATTCTGCTTTCCCATGAATTGTTAAGAAAGTATAATAGAAAGGGTATTTCTAACAGGAGCACCATCAAGGTAGATCTTACTAAAGCGTATGACTACTTACGATGGGATCTGATAATGGGTGTTTTGGATAAGATTGGCATTCCTAGTAAGATGCAAAACTGGATTTATAAGTGCATATCGACTGCTCACTACTAGATACGAATTAATGGTAAGGATGTGGGGTTCTTTAAAGGTAAAAGAGGTATCCTCCAGGGAGACCCTCTTTCCCCATTCTTTTTGTGTTGGCTATGGAATATGTTAATAAAATTATGCATACTCTAACCATTTCATGGGGTTTCACCACTCACCCTAAATGTGTTGATCCACTAGTGACTCATTTATGTTTCGCCGATGATTTAATGATTTTTTGTGCAGGAGATATGGACTCGGCTATCTCAATAAAGGAAGCTCTGAACAAATGTCACTCCTTATCTGGATTGAAAGCCAATGCTTTAAAAAGCAGCATTCTCTATGGTGGAGGGGCTACTAGCGATAGAGAGTTTAGGGTTTAGGGTTTAGCAAACTATCCAGCAGAGGATATCAATTAAAAACCAGAACCAGAAAAAAAGAAAGTCCAGAACAGTCCTCCCGACACTTGGCAACTATATGTTGATGGTTCCCATAACTCCAATGGAAGTGGCATAGGTACTGTGCTCATTTCTCCTGAAGGTTCACAGCTCGAGAGAGCAACTCGTCTCGACTTCTCGACCTCCAACAACGAGGCCGAATACGAAGCTCTAATCCAAGGCCTACAAATGGCTATCGACCTACAGGCAGTCCGCCTCAAGGTGTACAGTGATTCTCAATTGGTAGTCAATCAGATTACCAATAACTACCAGATCAATGGTGTCAACTTAATCTGATATGCCAGCAAAACAAAGGAACTCATCAGCAAGCTCAGTTATTTCACAATCGATCACATCCCTAGAGATGACAACAGACATGCTGATTCATTGGCATTCTTAGCATCTAAGATCGAGTCAGATCGACCGTGGGCTCTCACCATAGCAATCAGTACACAGCCCGCATATCTATTGAAAGAGGAAAATGTTCATCAAATCTCTGATCTACTAGCCACAACACCAGTAGACATCCAAGGAACTTGGATGGAACCTTTCATCACTTACCTTCAAACTGGTGTGTTACCATCCAACAAAAAGGAAGCCAGTCAACTATTACATAAAGTCACTATGTATAAGCTCCATGAGGGTAAGCTATTCAGAAAATCTACAACCGGTCTGTTGTTACGGTGCTTGATTCCCAAGCATGGCCAGATCATCTTCCAAGAAATCCATGAAGGAGAATGCGGAAACCACTCCGGAGGTCGAACATTAGCTCATAAAGCGATCTCCCAGGGATATTTCTGGCCAAGAATGAAAGAAGATGCCAAGAAATTTGTGTTGAAGTGTAAAGAATGCCAGCGTTTTGCTGATAACCAACATTAGCATCCAAACGATCTAATCAACATCACTGCGCCATGGCCATTTCACATGTGGGGGCTAGATATCATGAGCCCTTTTATCAAAGAAAAGAAATCTGAAAAGAAGTTTGTTCTAGTCGCCATTGACTACTTCACAAAATGGGTAGAAGCCGTTGCACTCGCCAACATCACTCAAGCTGATGTTCAAAGATTCATGTGGGAAAACATTATCACACGATTCGGTCTACCAAAACGAATAGTCACGGATAATGGCACTCAGTTCGTTGGCAAAAACATCAAAGCTTTCTACGATCTATGGAAAATCGAACATTCCAGGTCAACACCTAGATATCCACAAGCCAACGGCCAAGTCGAAGCTGCAAATCGACAGATTCTGAACAACTTAAAGAAAAAGCTCGAAGATCAACACGATCAATGGCCACAACAGTTGGAAAACATCCTATGGGCTTACAGAACAACCCCTCGTACATCCACAGGGATGTCACAATTCAGTCTTTGCTATGGAGTCGAGGCCGTTATTCCCACCGAGTTAACATTTGGAACGACCATATCCCTTCTGGTCCACACAGAGCTTAACAATCAGGTCTGGTCGTTGGGAATTGATCTCCTCGAGGAGCGACGAAACCACGCCGTTATAAAACTTGAGCAATATCAACAACGACTTAAGCGAGCTTATAACAAAGGTGTACGACGAAGATCTTTTCAACCAGGAGAACTAGTTCTAAGAAAAATGTTCCACAACAAAAGGAAGGATATTATTGGCAAGCTCAATGCCAATTGGGAAGGTCCTTACATTATTACCAAGGTCCAAAACAACGGGTCTTATCGTCTTCAAACACCAGAAGGGGAGATCGTTAAGAACCCATGGAATGCTTATCACTTGAAGAAGTTTTATCAATGAAATGTAAGCATCTATTTATTACACTTCAATATACAAACTCATTCTTGCCTTCATCTCAGCTCAAACATGAATGGCTCTTAAAGGTCTAATCCCTCGACCTACAAATTATCAAAAATCTAGTCCCTTTGATAATTTTAATTTTGTTAAGTTCAAACATCTGCGACTTAACTTGGTGCATTGGTCATATCATTCCCACGACCCGTGTACAATCAAGCAACCATGCATGCGACCTCATCCACCAGCAGGTCCAACACTTAGATTATTACTTATTGTTTGCAAAACTCATACAAGCAGACAACGTAACAAGAATGACAATGTAAGGTAAATCATTGAAATTTCTTTTTTACTTGATGAAATTCTAACCATTACAGGTAAAAACAAAGTTAAATAAGGTATACAAGAAGAACTGTTTCAGTTCGTCCTGCTTGCAGCCATTCATCTCGTCTACCTGCCTTCTGAACGAGTTACCAGGACTCCCTGGAAACTAGCTGGTCAGAACGGCTTAATTACAAGCTCATCAAATAAACTATCAATTACTGTTGTTCATTACAACTTCAAACAAAAGAAATGATTGTTTACTCAAGCTCACAAACTCAGAAGACTGCTTTGAGGAAGGCCAAAGAAGACTTACTGCAAGAACAAGGAGTGCAAGAAGCAAACTTTGCACAAGGTTACCCAATACAAGAAGGTCGGTACCAAGACTAGTTCACTGCTGCCTAGACTGGTCGCTGGAACCATCAATCTCCGTACGGCCACTGGCGACCTGGTCATTAGGGCCCATCAAGGCGTCCTGAGCTGGCACCAAAGCTCCATCGGCACCACCTCGCGTCTTCTCTCCTTCGGGCGACCCCACCACAGCTTTCATCAAGTTGTCGCAGTAGGCCTTCCACGCTACGCCATTCTCTTGGCATGCGTGCTCCCAGTATTCAGCAGAAGCCTTAGCAGCAGCAGAATCTTCCTTTAACTGCTCTACCATCTCCTTCAACACCGCGACCTGAGCATCCCTGTCCTTCACCTTGCACTCAGCAACAACAACAACATTCTTGGCCTGCTCGAGCTTCTCGTTGAGGTCCTTCAACTCAATTTCAGCTCGAGCACCAACCTCAGCAACCAGACGCACCTCCTGGAAGCTTGCGTTGAGCTGCAAGTGCAAACAGAGTTTAGTCAACAATGACTACGCACAACCAAAAAAGACTTATGACAACACTCACCAAAGACAGCGCCGCATTTATCTTTGAGCAGGTCACCAACAAAGTCTACGACTTCACTGCTCGACCATCAGCATCCAAGACGATGCCCTCATTCACAGCCCGAGCAACGCAGGGGTCGTCAATAGCACTGTCGTTATCATACACGACATGCTTCTCACCGCGGCCATCCAAATAATCGAACGGCCCAGGGCGAAACTCAGACGATACCCCCTTGCCTCTCTGCAAGGGCCCAGCAGCAGTCTTCCTGGACTTAAGAGGAGTCTCAGGGGATTTCACGAACTTTGGAGGAACAGAGGACGACATAGTTGGAGGCTCCATCAACTTCAGGTTCCCTGAAAGTGACCTCTTCTTCCCAGCCAAGGCAAGCAATTTAGGGAGTGAGGCCGGAGGGGATACGACTGGGGGGCTCGCTACTACCTCCCCTCGGCGCGAACTAACACCAGATCGTTCCTTCTCCAACCTCCGAGCAGCGCTTCCAGATCGCTCTCTCTCCCCAGGCCTCGAGCTACCACTAGCTCGTTCCTTCTCCCCAGCACGCGAACTACCACCAGAACGCCCAGCCTCAGCTTTATGCACAGAAGTCATATAGGCCTTCTTCAGCGACTTCCTCCTCTCGAGCTCTTCTTTAACGGTTTTCGGACCACCTATGGGAATAAAATGCTCCTTCAGGTGGGGTAAGAACTGTATCTTACGGTTGTCAGCCAATAAACCAAAACCGTTCAAAGCGGACTGCAGATCGTTCTTCCTCACAAGATGATCGTCCCTGATCGCTGCAAAAAGATACAACATAATCAAGTCCAGAAAAAGGAAAATCAGCTACTGTCCTAAGACTAACGACCAGAAACTTACGAGCATCATTCCTAGTCACATGACGCAACTGGATACTCCCCTCAATGATCGACCCAGTAATCAGCATGGGATCTTTCCACCATGGCTCACTACTTACAGGATAGATCAAAGGCAAACGTTCTGGCCTAACATGCATGTTATAGCCGGAGAAATCAGCCTTTGAAGAACGTTTGAAGCTGAAGTGGTCCAATACATCACTTACAGTAATGTTTCACTTATGCAGCTTATTCAGGTCATCAATTACCCTCATATTTCTCCAGAAATTGCCATTCATCTGGCAGGGGGCTCGACCAATAGCATTCAACAGGTCGACCACCAAACAAGACAATGGCAGCCTCAGCCCAGCTCGGAATTGGGTCAAGGTAAATACAGTAGAGAAGGGATTTTTAGGTCGATAATCAGAAGAAAGTAAACGTTCCCCTAAAAATCTAATCTCCAAATGCTCAATCGAGCTAAGACCATAGTGCTTCCTAAACGCAATGTGCCTATTTACATACTTAAGGTTCACTACTCTACACATCGAACCATCGTCTCCTTCCACCATTTCTTCGTCAGACGTGTCCGCTCCATGAGAACCGCTACTCTGGGGGCTATCAGGGTCCACACCATGAATGGGAGACAAGGCTTCAGAATGAGTCCCTTCAGACTCATACTCTTCACCGCCACCACCACTCAAGTTATCATTTTGAGAGTCACTCAAGTCAGACATTTCTCTCAAGCAACAGAAATGAAAACAGAAGATGAAAGAAAAGAAGGAGAAGAAAACTAACCTCACGAGCTCTCAAAGTTCTTCAGATCGTAAGAGAAAAGCGGCAGCATTTCAAATCAAGGCGAGATAGGTAAACCCTTCTCAAGAGAGCTACAGTTTAAATACCGTAGCACAAGTACTCCCAGCCATCGGTTCGAAACAGGTGAACGGCTGAGATCGACCACAGAAACCATAACAATTGCAGTTATTTTCCACTAATAAAAGATTCACATCCACCGTCGGATCAACCCACGTGCCCCGCAAAGACTATATCAAGCAAGAAGTGCGTCAGTTGCCATAACTGCACAACTAGCTGCTCGAGGAAAATCCTCCACTTCCCCGTAAGAGCGCCATGATTAGTACAGACAAGCCTGCATGACTGCCACGTCCGAAAATTCAAAAACAAACTACAAATCAGCATCGATCAGAGTTCTTAGTCTTTTCAGCCCGACTTCTACAGCCGACCTAAAAAGAGGGGGCTTATGTAGGGGTACTACATACTCCAACCAATCAAAAGCAGCCACGTGGCATAGTCATTCATCCATCAGGTCGCCACGATCCCGACCTGCTAGTAGCTCGACCGCAACGACTCGACTACATAACCAGCAACGACCTTCTTATACACACGTGCTCTCATTCAATACACAGAATATCCTCGTCAGTTACATAATTAATTCACAGGGATGATCCTCGCGCGTTACATAATCAATCCTCATTATGACAACGGAGAATCTGCAAGATCCACGATCCACGCCTTTCTACCTTCTATAAGTACAGAACTACGATGGCTTGATCTCTAAGTTCAATCCCCTCGAGCTAAGAGTAAGTAGGCAATCTCAATCTCAACGAGGTGCAGCCACCCCGATCTAAAACTTCCCCTTTGGTTAAGTCTCCCAACGACCTGATCTAGTAGTGCATTAAACTAGAAATATGTTAATACAATCTTTCAGGTGGAAAAAACTATTTTCTAACCATTGTGTATGCTAGAAATGCTAAAAGGGACAAACTAACTCTTTGGAATGACCTCAGAAATATTAAAGCAAGTTGTAATGAACCCTGGATTCTTCTAGGAGATTTTAATACTTGTAGAGATGCTACTGACAAGATAGGGGGCTCTATATTACACCCAAGAGATGTCCTGGATTTTAAGGAATTCATTGTAGATGCTGAACTTGAAGAGCTTAAGGCAATGGGTGATTTTTACTCATGGACTAATAGATCATCAGGAGAGGGCAGAATTCTCTGCAGAATTGATAGATGCCTGGTTAATCCCAAATGGCAACTTCATTTCAGCAATTCTTTTGTTCATTATCAGCACCAAGGGATCTCTGATCACTGTCCAGTGCTCTTGCAATGGCAACAACACGGTGAGAACAAAAACCATGCGTTCAAGTTCTTTAACCACTGGTCTGATCATCCAGCCTTTATGTCCTTGGTTCAAGAAATGTGGAATACTAGAGTGGAAGGGAACCCCATGCTCAGATTCACAAATAAGCTAAGATTGATGAAAAGTAAACTGAAGATTTGGAGCAAACGTCTTTTTGGCAACATTAGTGAGAAGGCAAGGTTGGCTAAGGAGAATCTCCATAGAATTCAAGATGAAATACAGAGGAGACCTTTAGATCTACAACTAGCTGATATGGAGAAAAATGCTATAAAAGAATACACTGAATTGGCCAGGATTGATGAAGCATCCTTACAACAAAAAGCTAAGGCTGAAGAAGTGGTGTTGGGAGATGAAAATAATGCATATTTTCATCGACTCATTCAGGGCAGAAGAGCAAGAAATAAAATTAGGGGTGGGCACGGTCCGGTCCGGTCCTAAAATGTAATAGGACCGGGACCAAACCGACTTGAAAGTATCGGTTCGGTTTCGGTTCCATGGACCGAAATTATTTGAATGTAACCGGACCGAACCGGACCAAATACAATCGGTCTGGTTTCGGTCCGAAACTCGGTCCTGGGCTTTTTTATTGGGCCTTTAGTCCACTACAATTTAGATGATTATTCTTAAGTTTTGGGCTTTAAACAAAATAAGACATACACCAAATCAAGTACTAAATAGGAAAAAGGTCCAAAACCAATGAACCAACCCCCAGGCCCCTAAAACACCCCATACCATCTCTGGTAGCTCTCCTCTCCCATCTAATATCCCGGGAGAGGCTTGTTGGGAAACCGGTTTTATAAGGGAATCCGTTTCATATTTGGATTTCTAAGTCCATATTAAGGATTTAGAATTTGGTATTGGAATATGACTTCCAATTTGATTAAGTTTGGTATTCCTATTAGGAATTTGTTTTGTACACCCTAAAGGCTATAAATATAAGGTCTTAGGGGATTGGTTTAGAATCCTCAATCCATATTTGTTTGTCTCCTTGTGAGAGTTGTGAGGATCTTGGATGTGAGAGAGAGTTTGTATCCTCAATTTGTGATTGTCTCTTTGAGAGATTTGGTGAGGATTTGAGAAGGGAGGAAACCTAGGGTTTCTCCATTTGTTTGAGAGCTTTGTACTATCTTCTCCAATAGTAAAAGTTCTATTTGTTTGTCCGTGGACGTAGGCAATATTAGCCGAACCACGTAAATCTTGTGTTTTGTGTGGGTTTGTTTGATAGTAGTAGGAGTTTCATCTTCTCTATTTTGTTTTGTTTAATTCATACTCTATTCCAATCTTGGGTATTGGTGCATAAGTTTCCGCTGCGCACAACAAGGCTAACAGCCAAAACACTCTCACTCTTGAGTCTCAACAATTCTCTAAGCCTATCTCCCCACCTAAAATTCCTCCCTGGCTTTCTTAACAAAACTCCAACCTCTCTTAAATCTAACCCTTCTATCTCTCCTATCCATCAATTTTTTTCTAGTAACTTGGAGACCATTTCCCCCAACATCACTGTCTTGGAGTCAACCCCCTCTAATGGTCACACCTCTTCCCTTAAAGCTCAAACCCGCCTTACTCACTCAACTGAGGCTGCAGTTGATGATGGTGAAATGATAATGGAAGAAGAGCCACAACAACTCAACTATGGCTCTGACAGTGACCTTAAAAGAAAAAAACACAAAAACTGCAGGACCATGGGTACTGCAACCATTAACAAGGTCTTAACTAGAGCTCAGGCTTCTGCCCAAGAGGACTACTCTCCCTACTTCCCTCTTAAGTAATGGCTACAACCATCATCTAGAATCCCAGAGGAGTTGGCAACCACTCCACTCAAACTAGAATTTCTAAGGTTTTTTTTTTTTTTGTTAATAATCATCATCCTTATATAGATTAGGCATCAGAAAAGTGACAGAACAACTTATCCTTGTCTAATTGTTCTGACAGATAGCTAGGAGCATACAAATACTAAATACTAGACATATTGTCTGTTAACATGATGTGTCAACAGATGTGCAACATGGTTACCATTACGATTACAGAACCTAATAGAAGCAAATTCAATTTTTTTTAAGCTATCTGAAGCCTCATTCAAGAGGTTAATAGAGATCCAAGGCAAGTTGGCAGCATTCCCATTCAAAAATTCTGCAGCAGATCTACAGTCTGTCTCTAAAACAAGCCTTTTTACTCCTTGTCTCCATGCCCACCGGATTGCTGATAAAATCCCTGAGCATTCAGCCTGTTCACTGTCTCCAGCTGATCCAGTGCATGTTCCTGCACTTAGAAATACACCTTTAGAGTCCCTGCATAGAAAACCAGTACCAAATCTATATTCCGAGCTTATAAACTTTATGTCTACATTCACTTTGGTGTATACAGGATCTGGTGGGATCCAAATTGTTTGTTGTAATGTTTATAGTGATCTGTAAGCATCTGCAGATCTAGTTACTGCTTGTTGGAGTGCTTGAGAAGTTCTCTGGATGCAGTTTGCAACATAGTGATCGAGGGTCTATGTGTATATTTTGAAAGGTTTTGACACACCTAGACTTCCATATTTCCCAAGTGAGAGTAACACAACTAGTAGCGCAAGTGTCTGTATCGGTATGCCAATTTTGGGGTGCGAAAAACCAAGTTTTGATCCAGTTCTGGGTGCTCATCTTAGAATTAATGGTTGTTTATTCTAAAGTTTAAGTTACTAAGAAACCAGACTTGTTGGGTGTAAGGACAGGTAAGAAGCATGTGGTGAATGGTTTTCTCATCAGAGTTGCACATAGGGCAGAGAGCAGAGGGAATGGGAAGAAACCTAGCTAAGATAGCTCTAATGGGTAAGATATTATGGAGGCATTTCCAGGCAAAGAGGGTAGCCCTAGGAGATGCAGCAGATTTTTAGATTTAATTTGGTATCCACAGTGGAATTATGACTAGAGTTATTGATAGACTTGTACATAGACTTAATAGAGAATTTACCATTTTTAACCAACATCCACTTAGTAGAATCAACTCTAGAGAAATTATTTATAGGAACTTTCCTAATATGGTGGACTAAAGAAAAAGATAAGAGAACTTGAAGTAAGTTGTCAGTCCAAGAGTTTGAGTTAGGCATGATGAGGTCCTTAACCTTAAAAAGGGCGTGGTGATGATGGCTAAGAATAGGGAGGGTGAAGTTAGGGAGAATGGGGATCCATTTGTCATTCCAGATACTCAATTTTGAAGTGGTACAGGGTTCCCAACAAACATGAGGGGAGATAAGAAAGATAGAGTGAGACATGGTATTCCATATCCAAGAGCTATTAGTCTTGTTCTTAGCCTCTAAGGCTTTGGAATCTTTAAAGTATTTGGATTTGAGAACTTGAGTGCGCATGTTTTCAGGATTGTGAGAATTCTCCAAGCTAGCCTAGAAGAAAGAGCATCATTTTGAAATTCTAATCTCTTAACTCCTAGCCCTCCCAAGCTCTTAGGTCTACAGATGTAGTTCCAACTTTTAAGTAGAGAGGTTTTTTCTTATCTTCATTTTTTCCCCACCAAAAATCTCTTTGAAGGCTGCCGAGTTTTTTAGTGATGCTTTGAGGAATTTTAAAGCAAGCCATTTGGTAAGAGGGAATGGCAGTAGTAATGGAATTTATGGGAACAGTTCGACCAGCTTGGGAAAGAACTTTACTTTTCCAACCAGTTATCCTACCTTCGAATTTTGATTTGGTTCTTAAATTTTGGCAGCCAAATGAAATTTTGATTAAGAGACGAAGGAAATAGAAAGTCCAACGTTGGTAAGAGGAGTGACATAAAAAAACCTAATAAACGAAATAACGATGCCTTCAAAAAATTAGCGACAGCTTTAAACCATCCCATAGCCATCACAAAATAAACAAAAATTAATACAAAAAAATAAATTTCAACGACGGCTAATTTATAATTAGCGAGAGTCTAAGGCCGTCGCTAGCATTGCGAGATCCGTAGGCCGTTGCAAATTATGTTTTGTAGCCATTGCAATTTATCAGTTTTCTTGTAGTATTCTACCCTATTGATGAGATTGTGAAAAGGTTTGGATTTAGTCTGGCCAAGGAAGAGCGGGGTGCCAAGATACAAATCTTTTTGAGATATCTTGTTCATTCTTATGTTTTGAAGAATTTCAGTTTGCAGGTCAGGATGAGTATTCTTGATAAAATGAATTCCTGATTTGTTGAAGTTTATACTTTGTCCCGTGAGGGAACAGAACTTGTTAAAAACTTCTAGGACTTCTTGAGATTCTATAAGTGAAGCATTACAGAAAATAGAAACATCATCTGCAAAGAGAAGGTGGGAAATAAGGGGACTCAATCTTGCCACTTTCATTCCATTAATTTTGCAAGTGTCTGTTTTTTCCAGTAGGAGTCTAGAGAGAACTTCCATGCACAAGATGAAAAGACTCGGAGAGAGGGGGTCTCCTTGTCTAAGGCCATAGATGGGCTTGAAATAACCAAAAGGAGATCCATTAATCAAAACAGAGGAATGTAGGGAAGAGAAACATTTATTGATTAATTCACAAAAATTAGGGTCTAAACCAATAGAGGAAATAATGAGGGTAAGGCCTTCCCAATTTATCCTATCAAAGGCTTTTGACATCTGTATCAAGTTTGATTGCCATAAGCCCATTTTTACCTTGTTTCCTTTTCATAGAATGAATTATCTCATGAGTGGTGATGGTATTATCAGACATTTGCCTATTGGGAACAAATGCACATTGGAGAAGAGAAATGCATTTATGGAGGAGAGGTTTAAGTCTGTAGGCAAGAGTTTTAGATATAATTTTATAGCTTACGTTGCATAAGCTGATGGGCCTGAACTCCGAAGGCAATCTAGGATTAGTAGATTTGGGAATTAAAGAGATGTTGGTATTGTTTATTCCTTCAATGTTGTGATTGTGATGGAAGAAATCAGTAGCCAGTTTAATGATATCATGTTTGATGATTTCCCAAAATGTTTGGTAGAATAAACTAGGATTTAAGACCTCCTATGGAATCAAGACTGTATTTTATTTTCTCAGGATATAGAGTACTAAGCAAGATATCATTATCTTGTTGAGATATGATAGCAGGAAAAAGATGAATGATTTTTAATTTATTTTCTTGAGATTGCATTTGCACATCAGGACAGAGCAAAGATTTGAAATAGTCGACAAAGACAGATCCTATCATTTCCCTATTGAACACCCATTCTCCAGTGGAATTTATGATGGCTTGAACATTAGTATTATTTCTGCTGATCAAAGTTAGGAGATGAAAATACTGAGTATTTTTCTCTTTCCTAGATAAAGAAATCATTGGATTTCTATTTCCAATGTGTCTCTTCTTTAGAGGGGATGTCATCAAGTTGCTTGGTGAGCTGTTCTTCAAGATTTTTATTTTGAGGAGTGTAGTTTTGAGCTTGAAGTTTATTGATTTCTCTTTTAATATCAATAATTTGGTGAAAAATATTCCCAAACACCTGTTTATTCCATATCTTAAGAGTTTTTTTAGTGGAAAGAAGATGGTGATTGATATTATTGTTAAGCTTAGCTCTGTTCACTCTATTCCAATCCAATTGGAGAAGAAAATTGTAGTTGGGGTCTTTAACCCACATGCTTTGGAATTTTTTTTTTTTTTTTTTTTTTTTTAAAAAAAAAAACCCTTGTGTGGGGCGGGGTTTGGCTGGACCCCTACCTGTCCATTAGATAGGAAAAATTATAGCTTTTAAGGGGGACTAGGCCTTACCTTAAAATCTAGTCTAGAATACACAGGCCTTTTAGGCCTTACAATATACAGAGGAATAAAGCCCGAAGTCAGCTCCTAGGAAATATAAGCGCGAAAAGGAGAGCCACAGCCTCAAAGTTTCTGTTTGACTTGAAGAGAGGTTTGTCCAATCCAGTTTCCAAAATGGTGTTCCCTTCTTATTCCTCTTCTTCCTCCGGTCAGTCTAGCTCCTCCGATGAAAATAGCTATATTGCATCTCTGGTGTTTGATCAGACCTGGATGGCTGTAGAAAGCTCGATGTGTGAATCCCACTTCGATGCCTTTGAGCCTTTTAAAACCGGGTTGAGAGGTCTTTGCGAGCAGGCCGTGAGGTCTAGGAATGCTGCCGGTAACAACAACCCTGTAACTGATGCCCTTCACAACTACTTTCCTCCCCCTCCTGACAAGGTGACTCTTGGGTGTTGGACTGGGTTTGAGGGGTGGTTGGGGACCCCAGCGGGGGAAAGATTCAGGGGACTCTGTTTTCCTTGGTGCAGGTATGCGTACCAACATCTCGGTGGCTGTGTGGATTGTCACCTCGCCTCCATAACCCTTGGTGAGATGTCTGAAGAAGAACATGGTGAGTCTGAAGATGAGAATGGCGCAGATGATGGCCAAACTGGTGCAGGAGATGCAAGAGGAGGAAGAGGAACTGAAGAGATAGATGATGCTGGCCCCCAAGATGCTGACGGTGATGAAGCCTGTGATGATAGCATTAGTAAGAAACCCCGGCACTGACCATCTTCCTTCCAGGCAGAATTGTTGAAATAGGTCCCATATGTTGTAGTTTTTGTGAACCCATCTGAATGTATTGCTGCTCCATCCTGATTTTACTTGATGCTGAAGTCTTGTATTAGTTAACATGTCTAATGTATGGAAAATTCTCTTTGTCTCCAGTTAGATAGAACTTGAAATTTGAATCTATATTGCAGTTAATTGCTCCCATGCTCTTATATTTTACGCCTTGTTTTGACAGGTAATCTGCACAGGCATTGCTTTGCCTATATACATGAATTGCAATGATATCCAGAGGGGCTGACAGGTTCCTGTAATGTGTCCACCAAATCCCCAACGTCCAAGGGATAGGTAGCTCTCCCCTCAGCCATTGCAGAGCCATCTTTGAATCCGTCTGTAAGTGAATCCTAGAGTACCCCAATTGAATACATAAGGCAATGCCATCCAAGATGGCCCTTGATTCTGCCAAATTGTTAGTCCCCTGTCCATAATATGAAAAGAAGTTGGACAGATGAGTACCTTCTTTGGTTCTGATGATTCCACCACCTGCTGCATCCCCGTTTTGTCCTGCTCCATCTGTATTGAGGGCAACAAAATCATCTGGGGGCCTTGGCCAATAAACTATGATTGGGGGTTTGGGGGCAGGGATTTTAGCAGTTGTCCCTAGGATAGGAACTATGCTGTCGAATTTGGTGCTGGATCTGCATCTGGGCAGGAAACAATGTGAGAGCTTTATAATCCAATATCTGACTTTCATAATAATCATGCTGCTTGAGTGAGGTGCCCAGGGGTAGGTATCATCAAACCTTCTTGAGCACCTTTCCTTCCAAATCTCCCATAGAATGAGAAGGGGCATGATAGTATAACAAAGACCTTCCATGGAACCAGCCCTCCCAACCTTAAACCATTCTGACAAGATTAAACCAAAATTAGGAAACCTAGGAGTTTGCATTTGGTAGATCCCATTAAAATGAGTCCAAACAGGCTTGGCTAGTTCACTATGTAGAAATAGGTGAGAAAGGGATTCTTCCTTTGAGGCCTGGCAGCATGAACATTTAGAGGCCATCAGAATATGACATTTGGTAATAGTCAGGTCTACTGGGACTACACCATGAAGTAGTTTCCAGATGAACATGGAAATCCTAGTTGGAATGAAGTGTTGCCATATTTTCCTGAACACTAATAGGCCTCTGGAGTTATCTGTCAACCTGGAAATATAGGACTTGATTGTGAATCTTCCATTACTAGTGTACGGCCAGATTCTTGTATCTTCCTCCACCTCCCTCTTATGTATGTGAAATTCCTCAAAAAGTTGTCTTTGGATTTCAATAGGAAAGATCGGAAAGTCGAAATGGTTTGCAGCTGCTACCTGCAGGGTTAGCTCTTGAAAGTCTACTGCCCCCTCCAGATTGTTGAGACAACCAGATCCCCTCCAGTTTTCATTCAGCACACTGAAATTACCTGGACCATATTCCCAAGTAGAGGACTCCACCAGCTCTTGGAAACAACCCTAAATATCCTTCCATGTCTTAGATGCAGAGGCTAGAAGAGTTATTACTCTGACAGATTTTCCTTTGACATACTTTGATCGCATGAAAGTGGCCCATAGAGTATATGCATTGAGCAGATTCCAGGCAGCTTTCATTCTAAAAGCTCGGAGAACTAGAGATAGTGGTCTGATGCCCAAACCTCCTTCACCTTCTGGTCTAATAATTTTGTTCCATGCAACCCATTTCCTTCTCCTCCTGCCATCATATGACCCCCAGATAAAGTTAGAGAAAAGGGTCTCTAAGGTTTTGATTACCCTTTTGGAATTTAAAAGGAGTAGGACTAAGATTTTTGGTATGACTAAGGTCTAGAAGTATAGGACTATGATCAGAGGAGATGGTTGGGAGGTGGTGTAGATCAGCCAGAGGAAAGAGTAACTTCCATTCAGGTGTGGAGAGGCATCTGTCAAGTCTCTCTTTTATGTTACCATTATCAGTTCTTTTGTCGAACCAAGTAAAATGACTTCCTACAAATCCTAAATCCATCAACCCAAGTTCTTGTATGAGATCATTGGCAAAAGAACATTTATAGAGATCAAAAGCAGCTCCTCCAGATTTCTCATCTTTATGAAGGACAATGTTCATGTCACCTATAACATCCCACGACTTAGTACTAGATCTACAAACAATACTCATCAAATTCCAACTGTAAGGTTTTAAATTTTGATAAGGACTTCCATGGAAGAAGGACATATTCCATGTCCCAGTTCTAGGATTGGAGGATATCTCAGTGTTGATTATGTATTTGTTGCTTGAAACAACATTGACAGTTAAAGAGTAATTCCAAAGAAGGAGAAGACCACCAGAGAGGTTAACTGGTGGAATGCAGTGATGATGTTGGAATGGGAGATGAATGAGGAGACTTTTGGTATGTTCGACACCTAGCTTAGTTTCAGAAAGGAAGATCAGTTGAGGTTTAATTTCTCTGATCATCTGATGGAGGGTTCTGATGGTATTGGGATTACTAAGGCCTTGACAGTTCCAGCTAATGACTTTCATAGTGTCGCAAACTTTTAACCAATGCAGGTCAACACTTTCATAATCTGATAAGTCACCAGTCAACATTTGGTTAACTAATTTTATGATTTTTTCAATTTTTATAATTTTGATTTATTTGACTTAGACCAAGTTTGACTTAATTATTAAAGTCTGTATGAGTTGACCGATAGTAAATTCAAATGGAAGGAAAAATTTTCGGTTTATTCTACTTTTAACTCGAGACTACTAGCAAAATTCTTAAAATTGGAAAAGAAACTTTTGTTTTCACCAAAGGGTAGTCAATTGAGTGAAAGAGTCAACTCAAAACTGGTAGAGCTGCAAATTGTTAGTTGTCTACATAGTCTCATCAATTAGCTCGAGGACTTTGTCTTATCTTAATAATAAAAACATTAGAATATTTTAACTGTAGTGAGTGTAGGGGTGCTGAACCTGCCCCGTGACCCGTCCCCGCCCCGGTCCCCGCCCCGTTATTTATCTCCATACCCCGCCCCGCCCCAATATTTGCCCTGCCCCGTATCCGCCCCAATCGGTAGTGGGGCAGGGATGGGTTTCATACTTTAGATTGAAACCCCGCTCCGTTCCCCGCCCCATATCCCTTGTTAATACCCAAATGAAAAGAAGCAAAAATTAAAATGAAGAATTGACTTTGAAGATCTCTATCAATAAAGTGCTTGATGTAAAACAAACTCTGAATTTAATGGTGTTTGAGTGGTACCAGTTTTTTGATAAGAGTTTGATGTCAATGAAAATTGTTATTATCGATTATGTGTTTCAAGTGTTTGATAAAGTGCTAGTAATGGTTGTGAATGAATGTTGTACTATTTAGTGCTATGTTTACCATGTACTAGTGCTAAGTATTATGAGTTTAATGTGCAGCTGAAGTTGTGAGTGCAATTGAGTGTTAAATAGGGGTATTATTCGAGCCGAGCAAGCCGAGCTTTGAATGCTCATACTCAGCTCGTTTTAATACGAGCCGAGCCCGAGCCGAGCCCAATTTCTGAATCGAGCCTGGTTTGTTATCTTACTGTCTATGAGATTGCATACTAGTGCTGAATGAGTGTAATTTGGATTGATGCCGATAATAGTAAACTATATTTTTCCAGTTTGATTCACTAATGAATTTGTGTGTTTAATTGCTTTGTGAATTTTTAATAGTAATCTGACAGAATTTTTCAGTTTCTTGTTTTTCCCGTCCCCGCCCCGCCCCGTTCCCCGTCCCCCGACCTGTACAGGGCAGGGATGGGGATGAATCTTCTTACAGCCCACCGTTCCCCGCCCCGCCCCGCCTAAGAACGGGGCTTGTTTGACCCCGCCCCAACCCCGGGCACTGTTCCCCTGCCCCGTCCTGTCCCGCCCTAATCAGCACCCCTAAGTGAGTGTGTGTCACCACTCATAATGAAAGACTATTGTTTATATATTTCTTTCCTACATGTGTCTTTCCAGTTTCCACTAATCCAGTATAGTACAATCAGATCTGACCCCACCTCTAACTCATGTTACAATAAATGGGTTGGGCTTGAAATATGTTGTACTTTCACATTTGTCAGCCCAAACAACACAAAAAGCTAATGATTCTTTCCAAACTCTTTATAAAAAAAAATGGGTCCCACATATTAATGTGACAAAAAGTCAAATTCTTAAATCTCTTTCTTCTTCAACTACTAGGCCCGTCCAAATCGGGTACCCGACCCGAGCCCAAAATATCGGGTACGGTCGGGAATCGGGTTACTCTACTCAGGTTGGTATAAAATCGGGTCAGTTTCGGTCTCGGATAATATAAAAAATAGGTGTTCAAACCTGGTATGGTACCCGATTTTATCGGGTAATTATCGGGCTCGGTCTCGGGTCGGGTTTGTTTACCCGACATAATTTATATAGTTTTGCTATGAATGTAAATAACTAACCAAACATTTGAGCCTTTTGATCTTGAATATTCACTTGGATAATTGAACTTTTGATTCCAAGCTTCGAAAAAATATTTAATCTTGACTCCAAATTGAGTTTTTCTTAACTTGAAAGCTATAATAAAAATGAAGTGTGAGTTTGAGAGAGATTGAGAAAGCTTAAGAGATTTTGCGAACTTGTAAATTGAAGTGTATTAATGCATTGAATTTATACTTTTCTTAACATTGCAAAAGACTATGTTAGCTTCAAAATATAGTTGTTAAGAGTTCTAACAACTATATTTTATGGTCTAAATGGTAAAATAAAAAATTTGGTCACAAAAACATATTTAACCTTAAAATAGAGTTGTTGAGAGTCCTAACAACTCTAATTTAAGGGTTCTATGGTACAAAAATTATGCTAGTCTTAAAATAGAGTTGTTGAGACTTGAGAGTTCTAAATTATATGGTTTATATGATATAATTCAAATATTACTTACAAAGACAATTTTAACCTTAAAAAAAAGTTGTTGAAACTCCTAACAACTCTTTTTTAAGGGTTGTGTAGTCAAAACAACAATCTATTTTTAGAATAAGTTAAATGTACTACCTTTGGAAGTAATTATTGCATGGTTGTCTTGTTGAAACTTGGAACTTTGGAAGTACAAAGTCTCACCTAATGACCTAATAAATTTTTTAGTGGTTTGATAGAAAAGTCAAAAATTTAATTGTTGCCATGTACATGAAAAATAGTTTGTAGTTAAATTTAATTTATGTCGGGCTCGGGTTTGGGCTAAACGGGGTTATATGTCGGGTTTCGGGTTAAAAATCGGGTCGGTCTTGGTTTCGGGTTGGTTTTAGATGGAATGTCCAAACCCTATATAAATATTTCGGTCTCGGGTCGGTCTTGGCCCATATCGGGTTGGGTTCGGGTACCGAGCGGGTTTATTTGTCAGATTTTCGGCCGGGCTTGGGTATTCGGTTCATATGGCAAGGTCTACCAATTACTCATTCTCTAAAACACCAAGTTTTGTGTTCTTCTTAGAGCATTCCCAATGCAGGGTGGATAAATCCACCTCCACGTAGGCGCCACGTAGGTCCACCTAGGCAAAATCCACCTTGTTGATTCAAGGTGAAACTCTACAAAGTGGAGAGTTCCCAAGGGAAGGTGGACTCTTGTATAAGAGAAAGTGGATTTTTAGAAAAACTTTTAAAACACTACGTAAAAGTGGATTCTCCCACCTTCACATCCACCTGTGGGCAACCACTTTTCAAAATCCACCTCCCCTTGGGACATTGTTTTAGGTTTCAAGGTGGATTATCCACCCCACCCCCAAAATTTACCTTGCATTGGGAATGCTCTTACATCCTTCATTCCTTCGATATATTGGTTTTGATTGATTTTTTATTAAAGTATTCTAAGATCATCTCACCCTGTGGTCCCTTTCCGAAGTAAGTGAGCCTAGCTCAACCGTTGGGAGAGGCAGAAGCAGCAAGGCCTCGCTTTCGTCCCTGCTCGACGGGTGGGTCTTGCAGTCAAGCTAAATTTGTTTCTCGATCTTTTATTCTTTGTTGAATTTTTTGGTTGATGAAATGGTGATGTATGATGAATCGAAACTGCAAATAAAGTAATGTAAAAAGATCAACAGATGAAGATGATCAGGTATTTGTAAAGAGAAATCAATAGATGAAGATGATAGTTGCAATTATGTTTATACAGGGAAAATGAGAAGAGTTAATGAAGGGAGAGAGAGGATGAAAAACAAAAGTTAAAAAAGTAAATAGCCGATGTGTCTATGCCACATAAGAGTTTGTTGAAAATTTATAAAATTTTATTGACTTTGCTCAACCGGTAGCCAAACAAACATTTATTGCCTTAATTGCCACATAGACACAATGCTTGGTGGAGAATAAGACGCACCATACCATAATGCATTGAAGCGACCGACGCACTATAACTTTTTTATGTTTAAAGAAAACTGTGTTTGGCAGATTGGTAGTTTGTATGGGAATTATTAGTTGGGATGAGCCATGGCTTGTCTTCATGAATAAGCCTATGATTCTTAAAGATGTTCTCGATATTCCAAATGGGATGGAAGCTATGGTGGTTAGTCAATTAATTAACCTTGTTACTTTTACTTGGAATTTACCGTTAATAGAGAGATTAATCCTGACACCTATTAGTCAGTTTGTTATAAATACTAATATGAGAAGAGGAATGAGTGATAAGGTGATCTGGTTAGCGAATAAAAAAGGTAAGTTTAGTGTTAAAACTGTTTATCTTAGTGGTAGTTTGGAGTCTGGTTCATCTAGTCAGATGGGAGCAGAGAAGTGTTTCTTTAAAAAGATTTGGAAATTAAAAACTCCAGCTCACTATGCTATTTATATTGAAAAAAATTTCAGGAATTTTGCCAACTGGAGATAGACTTTTACGAAGGAAAATGGTGGGAGATTTTACATGCTGTTGGTGTCAAAAGGAAGTTGAGTCTATAAATCATTGTTTTTTCCAATGCGATTGGATTCAGAGACTATGGTTTCTAAGCCCATATAATATTAACATTACGAGTCATAAGGAATGGGATTATAGAAAGTTGATTAAACAATTTATTACTTGGTATACTCTGGAGTATAAAGCACGGTCTTTCCACCTAACCTTTAGTTTAGATTTGCTCTATTATATCTGGTTTTTTAGAAATCTAGTAAAGTTTGAGAAAAAACTGATTAAGCATGAAGATATTCTGATTAACTGTAATTTTGCTTGGAATATGTGGCTGAAATCTTTGTTGCTTGATGACTATAATGGTTCTACTGACTTGACTCCTATTTATACTGATGCGGGATGTTTGGATGCTGACAGTGATGCAATTTGGTTTGCGCGCACTCCATATATCGCCAAGATTTCTAAAATTCAATTTTGATGCTGCCTATAATACAGTAAATGGGGAAGCTGCTGATGGGGTAGTTTGTAAAGATGCAGATGGAAGGATGCAGGCTTGCTCTTTTAGAAGATTTAAAGTTAAGTCACCAGAAGAGGCAGTTGCAGCTGAGGTAAGTGTGATGATGGTGCTTGCACTTGATATGGATAATTTTATAGTTGAAGGAGACTGTTAAGAGGTGATCAAAATACTCAAAGCCCAGCCATCAAATGTAAATTGGGAATGTCAGTTAATTTTAGAGCATGTTATGAGTTTATTTAATAATTTTTGTTTTTGTAACTTTAGGTGGTACAATAGGTTACCTAATTTAGTTGCACATGAGCTTGCTTCATGGGCTGTTAGGAATAGTTTAGAGTCTGTCACCTAGAGAATGTCTTGTGTCTGTAAGACCCCTATTTTAATATTTAATAAATAACTTATTAGCAATTCCCCCCAGTTTGAAATGTAAAATGAGGACACCTTCCTGTTTCGAATAAGTTTTGTGAAACCCCCTCAATTTTCGTTTTCGGCCAAAATATGATGTGAACTACCAAAATTGCCCTCATATCAGGTTAGATTTTTTTTATGGTAGTTTAGAAGTAAAACCACTTCCACACATCAACCAAAAAGTTGTTTTCACCATGATATTTGATTTTTCGATCGACGGCTCAAATAAAATCTAAAGATAAACTAAGTAATCTAATCGTTGTTCTTTCGACACATGGATTTGACCATTGAAGTATACTTTTTTTTCTTTTGTTCTTCTTTTATTCATCACCATTACATGAATGAAAAATAACAATCAAATCTATAAATAGAGAACTTCTTTAGCTAAATAACTTACTCATAATCGAAGAATTTTCTCCTCACCTTCCTCGTCATTTCTTCTACACTACAAATTCCTAGTTCACCTTCCATATAAAACCCTAGTTTCTCTCAACTCAATTCTCTTAGTTTTGGGGTAAAATGAAGGTAAAATCTTCAAATATATCACATTATAAACTTGAATCTCATTTTAATAAGATAAATATGCATTGTTTTCCTCGGATTTGTATTCTTGTGAAAATTTATATGTGAGACGTGGCAAGAAGGCATTTTGGGTAGTTCATGTCATTTTTTTTACCGGAAATGAAAAATGAGGGGTCACCAATCTTTTTTGAAATGGGGGTGTCCTAACTATGCATTTCAAAAGGGGGGGGGAGGGGGGGGGGGGGGTATCACTAATTATCTCTTTAATAAATCGATATTTTCAACAGAAAAAAAGCTAGTGTACAGCTTTTTTTGACAGAATTGTTCTTTGGGTTTCAAAGGTACTTTCCTTCCGGTGTTTATCTTTGGATTCAAAGGTACTCCAGTAATTCTTTGGTAAAGGTTGTCGACTAGATTATACAATTACTATATATCTTAGACTCTTAGTAATAACCAGGGTCAGAAAAGAACTACTACAACATTGTACTGTGTCTGTCAAAAAAAAAAAATCATTCAAGACATTGTTTTGGAGATAACAGATCCTTAACAACCAGGATCTGTTTGTATGCCAACACACCCAAACCATCCATATGAACATTCTATCTCAGCATGCATCCCAACTGTAGGGGTACTACATACTCCAACCAATCAAAAGCAGCCACGTGGCACAGTCACTCATCCACCAGGTCGCCACGCTCTCTACCTGCTAGTAGCTCGTCCACAACAGCTCGACCTCATAACGAGCAGCGGCCTGCTTACACACACGCGCTCTCATTCAATGCACAGAATATTCTCATCAGTTACATAATTAATTCATAGGGATGATCCACGCGCGTTACACAATTAATCCTCATTATGATGACGGAGAATCTGCAAGATCCACGATCCACGCCTTTCTACCTTCTATAAGAACAAAACTACGATGGCTTGATCTCTAAGTTCAATCCCCTCGAGCTAAGAGTACGTAGGCAATCTCGATCTCAACGAGGTGCAGCCACCCCGACCTAAAATCTCCCCCTTTGGTCAAGTCTCCCAGCGACCTGACCTAGTAGTGCATTAATCTAGAAATAGGTTAATACATTTGGCGCCAACTGCAAGGAATTCGATAAAATCGAAAAAACCAAACCCTCCCACCCTTCTCAAAGTCATCTATTCAAATGACTACCCCAGAGTTAACTATCAATGATCTGCATACTCAAATCACTCTTTTGCAGGAAGAAAATGCACGCCTGAAAGCCGCACAAACCAATCCCCAACAAGGTGAAAATAGCGGACATGGAGTCGTTCCCGCTGATGATTCCAACCAGAAATTCGAACAACTCAGCCCGCAACTGGCGGAGTTCAAAGCCTCCCAGGCTCTCCTTCACCATTCCAAGAGCCACACCGCGGAGCAACTTGCTGTACAGTCCCTCCAGCAGTTCCAGGAGTCTCCTTTCTCCAAGGAGATCCTCGAACATGATTTGCCAAACAAGCTGAATGCCCCCAAATTCGACCAGTATGCCAGAGTCGGAGATCCAACCGACCACATCAAGGGATTCTGGAAATCCCTTCCTCTGATCAAGGAGGATCACCTTTTATGTTTGCTGTTCCAGTCTAGTCTCACCGGACCTGCTCTCGACTGGTTTCACCGTTTGAAATCAGGATCGTCCATCAGCTCCTTTGCAGAACTCGAGAAACAATTCGTCATCTTCTACATCCACAACAAGAAGCGCCCAGTCACCATCGATTCCATTTTCAAAGTCAAACAGCGAGATGGTGATTCACTAAGCGTTTTCTTTGCTCGTTTTAAGTCTGAATTACACTCAATTCAGGATTTTGCAAAGGAGCACGAGACCTTTGCAACCATCGCATTCACCCACGGTCTGACCCAGGGGTCCGACCTCCACAAGTCGCTAGCGATGAAGCGACCTTCATCCCTGGACGAGCTCTACCTAAAGGTAGATCGTTATATCAAGCTCGAGGAAGCCCTCACTGGGAGGGAGAAGAATCACGTAGTCAGCAATGTGGAGTCTGACTCAACCAAGCGACCTCGGTCAGATGCCAAGAGGTTCAAGGGTAAGTCGTTGCCTACTGAGCAGCGAGAGTATCATCGGTTCACAAGACCAGCCGGTTACATATTCGAGCGAATCAAGCACAACCACTGGTGCAGGATTCCTACCTTCACACAGCTGGAGGATACATCTGGTCGACCGTACTGCAAAGTCCACAAGGTACGGTGTCATCAAACAGATGACTGTCGCGTTCTGAAACGCGCACTGCAAACATGGGCCGACGAGAAAAGGCTCAACAATTGGATCCTCGGAAGGAATGAGGAATCCACAGGCAAGCGGGTGAGGAAGGAGTCTAGAACGCCTCCCCGTTGCCCAAAAAGAAATCACAGCAAGGCCAGAACGACCTCAGCAAGTCCAGTCCACAGCAGAGGGCGTAGCCTCTCCCAACGTTTAGGTCCAACAGGAGACCTACGCGACCAAATCAACAAGAAGGTCGCACATAAGATCGACAGCGACAGTGAATCGGACAGTCATGTAGTCTACATGATAGACGAATCCAACCACACCCCTGTCTCTCGAGAGAAGAAGAGACGAGTAGAACATCTTCATCATGTCTACTCCATCACTGGCTGAGCAGCTCGTTTCAACATCCCTGCCCGCCAAGAGTCCGACATCACTTTCACCGAGGACGACCTCAACAAGGTCGTTACTCCTCACAATGACGCCCTTGTCGTCGAGCTGCGGATTGCAGACTACACCATCAAGAGGGTATTCATAGACCCTGGCGCATCATGCAACATCCTCATGTACAGAACCTTCAAAGACATGAGGTTGCCTGATTCAGTTCTCATCCCAGATTTCACTCCCATCTTGGGCTTCAACAGTTCAAGAGAGGATCCCAAGGGTGAAATTATGTTGCCCGTCACCGTGGGCAGGAAGGAAGACAAGGTCGTTATGACCACCAAGTTCAGCATCCTCAATATCGCAAGCAAGTACAATGCGATTCTGGGTCGAAAGTGGATCCATGCTATGAGAGGTGTGCCGTCAACGTATCATCAAGTATTCCGTTATCCTGGCCCTAATGGGATAATGGAACTTCGCGGCAATCAAAACACCGCCATGGCATTGTTGAAGCTGTACCACAGACAAAGCCATCCACCTCTGGAGCCAAGGATGCTGAAGTCAAAGGAAAGAGCCCAATCTCACCAGAGGCTCAACAGGGCGACAACAAGTCAAAGAGCCCTTCCAAAGAAAACAGTGAAGCCACCAAATAGCAACTACAGAAGGAGCTAGCGAGCTCCCCCAAGCTAAATCTCGGAAGTACTGATCCAGGTGTACGTGTGAACATTGGGTCAGAAGATGACCCAAGATATATCTATGTAGGTGCAGAGTTGAAGGAAGATAAGTTCAATAACTTTGTAAATTTTCTTTCAACTAATAAAGATGTTTTTGCTTGGTCGTATATCGATATGCCTGGTATAGATCCATCAATTGCATGTCATAAACTGCGGGTCAATCCCAATTATCGACCTGTAAAGCAAAAACCAAGAAGGCTTGCTCCCAAATTTCACGAAGCTGTCAATGAAGAGATCAACAGACTTAAACAGGTCGACTTTATCAGAGAGGTCGATACTCCAGACTGGCTAGCCAACATCGTACCAGTCTTAAAGAAGAATGGGAAAACAAGAGTCTGCATCGACTTCACAAGTTTGAACAAAGCTTGTCCTAAAGATTCATTCCCACTGCCACGAATCGATAGGCTAGTCGATCAGACATGCGGTTTTGAGCTACTGTCATTCATGGACGCATACTCAGGGTATAACCAGATCCCAATGTACGAGCCTGATCAAGAGAAGACCTCTTTCACAACAGAGCAAGGTATTTTCTGTTACAAGGTTATGCCATTCGGGTTAAGGAATGCAGGAACGACCTATCAAAGACTGGTCACCAGAATGTCCGACGACCTCCTAGGTTGAACAATGGAAGTCTACATTGACGACATGCTAGTGAAGAGTGACAAAGAGCAAGATCATTTGTACAATCTCGACCAGGCATTCCAAAGATTAAGACAATACAGAATGCGTCTTAATCCAGAGAAGTGTCTGTTCGGGGTTGCATCAGGAAAATTCCTCGGCTACCTAGTCACCAGACGGGGCATGGAAGCGAATCGCGACCAGATCAGAGCCCTGATCGACATGCCTAGCCCAAAAACAAAGAAACAAATCCAGAAACTAAACGGCATGGTGTCATCTCTGAACAGATTCATCTCCAGAGCATCAGATAAGTGCAGACCAATGCTTCATATCCTAAAGAAGGGGGCTACATATGAGTGGACAGAAGAATGCGAGAAAGCCTTCAATGATATCAAGGCATATTTGTCTACTCCACCAGTTCTCACAAGGCCCAACGATGGAGATGTACTTGGCGTCTACCTCGCAACATCAGATTTTGCGATAAGTGCAGTACTTTTTAAAGAAGAAAACCAGGTCGAGCGACCTATCTATTTGACAAGCAAAGTCTTACGGCAGGCCGAAATAAGGTACACACCTCTCGAGAAGTTAGCATTAGCCTTACTTTACGCTGCATGCAAATTCAAACCTTATTTCCAAGCGCACACTGTAAAAGTAATCACCGACCAGCCACTACGCCATATTTTTGAAAAGAAGAACAAAACAGGTCGTATGGCTCGATGGGCAGCCGAGTTGGGTGATTACACTTTTGAGTTCGTTTCACGGCAGGCCATCAAGGGTCAGGTCGTTGCAGATTTCTTGGTAGACTATCCAGCAGAGGATACCAATTGGGAACCAGAACCTGAAACAAGGCAAGTCCAATACAGCCCTCCTGACACATGGCAGCTGTATGTGGATGGTTCCCACAACTCCAACGGAAGTGGCATAGGTGCTGTATTAATTTCTCCTGAGGGTTCACAGCTCGAGAGATCAACTCGTCTCGACTTCGCGACCTCCAACAACGAGGCCGAGTACGAAGCTCTAATCCAAGGCCTACAAATGGCCATCGACCTACAAGCAGTTCGCCTGAAGGTATACAGTGACTCACAACTGGTAGTCAATCAAATTACCAGTAATTACCAGATCAATGGGGTCAACCTAATCAGGTATGCTACCAAAGCGAAGGAGCTCATCAACAAGCTCAGTTATTTCACAATCGAGCACATACCAAGAGATGACAACAGGCATGCTGATTCATTGGCATTCTTAGCATCTAAGATCGAGTCAGACAGACCGCGGGCTCTCACTATAACAATCAGTACACAGCCCGCATATCTATTCAAGGAGGAAGATGTTCATCAAATCTCTGATCTACTAGAGACAACTCCAGCAGATATCCAAGGGACTTGGATGGAGCCTTTCATTATTTACCTTCAAACTGGTGTCCTACCATCCAACAAAAAAGAAGCCAGTCAGCTGTTGCATAAAGTCACAATGTACAAACTCCATGAGGGTAAACTTTTCAGAAAATCCTCAACTGGTTTGTTATTACGGTGCCTAAACCCCAAACAGGGCCAGATGATATTTCAAGAAATCCATGAAGGGGAATGTGGAAACCACTCCGGGGGGCGAACCTTATCCCATAAAGCAATCTCCCAAGGATACTTCTGGCAAAGAATGAAGGAAGATACCAAGAAATTCGTTTTGAAGTGTGTAGAATGCCAACGATTTGCTGATAAGCAACATCAGCATCCCAATGATCTCATCAACGTCACGACACCATGGCCATTCCACATGTGGGGGCTTGATATCATGGGCCCCCTAATCAAAGAGAAGAAATCAGAGAAGAGATTCGTTCTAGTGGCCGTCGACTATTTCACTAAATGGGTGGAAGCTGTTGCACTAACCAACATCACCCAAGCAGATGTGCAGAGATTCATGTGGGAAAACATCATCACAAGGTTTGGCCTACAAAAACGAATAGTCACAGACAATGGCACTCAGTTCGTTGGCAAAAACATCAAGGCTTTCTACAACCTATAGAAAATCGAGCATTCAAGGTCAACGCCTCGATATCCACAAGCCAACGGCCAGGTCGAAGCTGCAAATCGACAGATTCTAAACAACCTGAAGAAGAAGCTCGAAGATCAGCATGATCAATGGCCACAACAGTTGGAGAACATCCTATGGGCTTATAGAACAACCCCTCGTACATCCACTGGGATGTCACCATTCAGTCTATGCTATGGAGTTGAGGCCGTTATTCCCACCGAGTTAACATTTGGAACGACCAAATCCCTTCTGGTCGATACAGAGCTTAACGATCAGGTCTGGTCGTTCGGAATAGATTTCTTCGAAGAGCGACGAAACCACGCAGTAATAAAGCTTGAGCAATATCAACAACGACTTAAGCGAGCTTATAACAAAGGCGTACGACCTAGATCTTTTCAACCAGGAGAACTAGTTCTAAGGAAAATGTTCCACAACAAGAGGAAGAACATCATTGGCAAGCTCAATGCCAACTGGGAAGGACCTTACATCATCACTAAGGTTCAAAGCAACGGTTCTTATCGTCTTCAAACACCAGAAGGGGAGATCGTTAAAAACCCATGGAATGCTTATCACTTGAAAAAGTTTTATCAATGAAATGTAAGCATCTATTCATTACATTTCAATATATAAACTCATCTTTGCCTTCATCTCAGCTCAAACATGAATGGCTCTTAAAGGTCTAATCCCTCGACCTACAAATTATCAAAACTCTAGTCCCTTTGATGATTTTAATTTGTTAAGTTCAAACATCTGCAACTTAACTTGGTGCATTGGTCATATCATTCCCACGACCTCTGTACAATCAAGCAACCATGCACACGACTTCATCCACCAGCAGGTCCAGCACTATGATTACTACTTGTTTGCAAAACTCATACAAGCAGACAACGTAGCAAGAATGACAATAAAAGGTAAATCATTGAATTTTCTTTTTTCTTAAGGAGATTCTAACCATTACAGGTAAAAGCAAAGTCAAACTAAGGCATACAAGAAGAACTGTTTCAATTCGTCCTGCTTGCAGCCATTCATCTCGTCTACCTGCCTTCTGAACGAGCTACCAGGACTCCCTGGAAACTAGCTGATCAGAACGGCTTAAGTACAAGCTCATCAAATTCAATGTTGTTCAATACAACTCCAACAAACAATTGTTTTTCAAGCACAAAAAACTCAGAGGACTGCTTAGAGGAAGACCAAAGAAGAAGTACTGCAAGAACAAGGAGTGCAAGAAGCAAACTTTGCACAAGGATACCCAATACAAGAAAGCTGGGACCCGGACTAGTTCATTGTTGCGCTGGCTGGTCGCTGGAACCATCAATTTCCATACAGCCACTGGCGACCTGGTCACTAGGGCCCATCAAGGCGTCCTGAGCTGGCGCCAAAGTTTCTTCGGCTCCACCTCGCGTCTCCTCTCCCTCGGGCGACCCCATCAAAGCTTTCTGCAGTTGCTCATAGTAGGCCTGCCACGCTGCACCATTTTCCTGGCTTACGTTCTGCCAGTGTTCAGCAGAAGCCTTAGCAGCAGCCAAACTTTCCTTTAACTGCTCATTGGTCTCCTTCAACGCTGCGACCTGAGCATCCCTGTCCCTCACCTTGCACTCCGCAACAGCAGCAACGTTCTTCGCCTGCTCAAGTTTCTCGTTCAGCTCCTTCAGCTCAACCTCTGCTCGGGCACCAACTTCAGCGACAAGGCGCACTTCCTGGAAGCTCGCATTAACCTACAAGTGCAAGCAGAATTAGGCAACGACGACTAAGCAGAAACAAAGAAAATAATAATGGCAACACTTACCAAAGCCAGCGCCGCAATTAACTTCGAGCAGGTCACCAACAAAATCTGAGACTTCACAGCTCGAGCATCAGCTTCCAGAACGATGCCTTCATTCACAGCCCGGGCGACGCAGGGGTCGTCAATAGCACTGTCGTTATCATATACGACATGCCTCTCACCACGGCCGTCCAAATAGTCGAACGGCCCAGGGCGAAACACAGACGACACACCCTTGCCTTTCTCCAAGGGCCGAACAGCAGTCTTCCTGGACACAACAGACATCTCAGGAGCCCTGCCAGACAGGGCAAGAGCAGGTGTCGTCACAATAGGCCGCTCCAACAGCTTCAGGTTACCTGAATGAGACCTCTTCTTCTGCCTAGAAAAGGCAGGCAGTTTGGGAAATGAAGGCGGATGAGACACGACTAGGGGGCTCGCCACTACCTCGACTTGGCGCAAGCTACCACCAACCCTCTCTTGCTCCACAGGTCGTTCCTTCTCCGACCTCCGAACAGCGACACCAGACCGCTCTCTCTCAACAGGCCTCGAGCTACCACTAGCTCGTTCCTTCTCCCCACCACGCGAGCTGCCACCAGAATGCCCAGCCTCAGTTTTATGAATAGAAGACATATGGGCCTTCCTCAGCGACTTCCTCCTCTCTAGCTCGTCTTCAACGGTTTTCGCACCACCTTTTGGAATGAAATGCTCCTTCAGGTGGGGTAAGAGCTTTATCTTACGCTTGTCAGACAAGAAACCAAAACCGTTCAACGCGGATTTCGGATTGTTCTTCCTCACAAGATGATCGTCCCTGATCGCTGCAAAAAGATACAACATAATCAAGTACAGAAAAAGGAAAATCTCCTAAGACTAACGACCAGAAACTTACGAGCATCATTCCTAGTGACATGACGCAACTGGATGCTCCCCTCAATGATCGACCCAGTAATTAGCATGGGATCTTTCCACCATGGCTCACTACTTACAGGATAGATCAAAGGCAAACGTTCTGGCCTAACTTGCATGTTATAGCCGGAAATGTCAGCCTTGGAAGAACGTTTGAAGCAGAAGTGGTCCAACACATCCTTCACAGTGACGTTCCACCTATGCAACTTGTTGAGGTCTTCAATTACCCTCATGTTCCTCCAGAAATTGCCATTCATCTGGCAGGGGGCTCGACGAATAGCATTCAACAGGTCGACCACCAAAGAAGACAATGGCAGCCTCAGCCCAGCTCGAAATTGGGTCAAGGTAAAAACAGTCGACAAAGGATTCTTGCGTCGATACTCAGCAGAAAGTAAACGATCTCCTAAAAATCTAATCTCCAAATGATCAATGGAGCTAAGCCCATACTGCTTCCTAAATGTAATGTGCCTATTTACATACTTAAGGTTCACTACTCTACACATCGAACCATCGTCTCCTTCCACCATCTCCTCGTCAGACGAGTCAGCCCCGTGAGAGCCGCTACTCTGGGGGCTATCAAGGTCTACACCATGAACGGGCGACAAGGGTTCAGAATGAGTCCTTTCAGACTCATACTCCTCACCGCCACCACCACTCAGGTTATCATTTTGTGAGTCACTCAAATCAGACATTTCTCTCAAGCAACAGAAAAGAAAACAGAAGATGAAGGAAAAGAAAGAGAAGAAAACTAACCTCACGAGCTCTCAAAGTTCTTCAGATCGCAAGAGTAAAGCGGCAGCAATTCAAATGAAAGCAAAATAGGTAAACCCTTCTCAACAAAGCTACAGTTTAAATACTGAAGCTCGTACAATCCCAGCCATCAGTTCGAAAAAGGTGAACGGCTGAGATCGAACAGACGATCCACTTCCATTGCAGTTATTTTCCACTTCATAAAAGATTCACATCCACCGTCGGATCAACCCACGTGCCACACAGCGACTATATCAGGCAAGACGTGCGCCACTTCCCCGTAAGAGCGCCATGATTAGTACAGACAAGCCTGCATGACTGCCACGTCAGCAAATTCAAAAGCAAACTACAAATCAGCATCGATAAGAGTCCTTAGTCTTTTCAGCCCGACTTCTACAGCCGACCTAAAAAGAGGGGGCTTATGTAGGGGTACTACATACTCCAACCAATCAAAAGCAGCCACGTGGCACATTCACTCATCCACCAGGTCGCCACGCTCTCTACCTGCTAGTAGCTCGTCCACAACAGCTCGACCTCATAATGAGCAGCGGCCTGCTTACACACACGCGCTCTCATTCAATGCACAGAATATTCTCGCCAGTTACATAATTAATTCACAAGGATGATCCATGCGCGTTACACAATTAATCCTCATTATGATGACGGAGAATCTGCAAGATCCACGATCCACGCCTTTCTACCTTCTATAAGAACATAACTACGATGGCTTGATCTCTAAGTTCAATCCCCTCGAGCTAAGAGTACGTAGGCAATCTCGATCTCAACGAGGTGCAGCCACCCCGACCTAAAATCTCCCCCTTTGGTCAAGTCTCCCAGCGACCTGACCTAGTAGTGCATTAATCTTTTTTTTTTTTTTTTTTTTTTTTTTAAATTCCAAAATAAAATTTTATTGATAAGCTCAATAAATCACACAAAAGTAGAGGACAAACACGCTACAAATTGCGCGGCAAGTCCTTTCTGGATAGCAAATTTGGTATATTAATCATGGCCCGAAGGCTTACAAAGACAAGGCCTGAAGGCTACTGATGCTACTACCTAAGTGTCCACACCGCCACCTTGCAACTCGAGCAATTCTGCTACTCAGGGACTTGCTTTCGTTGAAGAACACCTAGCCACATCATCATCATGGGAGAACACCTAACCACATATCATCATCATAAGAGTATGGGCCTCCTAATCTCGAACCAGGCCCGAAGGCTTACCCACCTAAGAATTACATGAGAAATTCCCCCAAACACTGTTGATGGGAATTGAACTCACAACCTCTCACTCGTGGGAGTGTTTGAGAGGGATAACAAACCAACTGAGCTAGCAGTTGTTTGTTAGTAGTGCATTAATCTAGAAATACGTAAATTTTGAAAAAATGGTCACTGAAATTGTTACTAACTGCAAAAACTTCGGGGGACTGTTTACTTCTGGTAACATTCACATGGAAAAAGCATCAACTATTGTTACGTTTCTGCCAAATCTCAAGTATTTGGGATTACGGGGTTCTTACCTACCTCGTGAGTGTCTTATACACATACTAAACGGGTGTAAGAACTTGGTGTTTTTGGATGTTGGCAACTGTATAGGTTTTGATGAAGATGATGATGAGATATCCAAGCTTGCATCACATATCAAAACTTTCAAGTCCGAAGGATCGATGTTTTATGATTACGAGGATGACTACTTGGATTGCAATGATTATGAGGATTTTACTGGTAACGGGTCAGACTAAAGGGTGTAGGTACATATCTCTGAAGTCTTAAGAGTCCTTTTTTGTTCTGTTTTTTTTTTTTTTTTCTTGGCTAAGTAAAACTTTTGATTGATATGTACTGAGAGAAAAACAAAGCCAAACAGAAATGGTGAAACAGGTTCTCACAAATCACAGCCCGTAGGCAACATACAAATAAAAGGAAAAACAAACAAAAACGAGAACAACACTCAAAGACCCATAGTAGACTCCCAGCTGCCAACCAACTCATCAAAGAAGTGATGCTTGTGCTCAGGAGCTCCCCATAACCAGTACCAGACTGTAGCTTTGATCTGCATGATCAGACCTTCAGAGTTTGGATCCACCTTATCAAAAATAATCTCATTGCCCACCTTCCAAGTAGACCACACCACTGCAGCAGGAATTAAATTCCATAAGCTCCTCCCCAGCAAACCAGAACACACCTGTGGCCATCCTCTAATAATAACCACCAAATCATTCGCCTGAAGCAGCTGACTAACCACCACCCATTTGCTACCAGATAATCTTCTCCACACATCAAATATCACTGGGCATTGAAAGAACAAATGATCCACTAATCTACCCCCTCTCTTACACCAAACACACTTCACATCATCGACATCTTTAAGCTTTTGCAATCTATCCAAAGTCTGCAACCTCCCCCAACAAACACACCACAAAAAAAATCCTAATCTTCAAAGGTAAAGCCAAATGCCAAACAACCATGGGTGCAAAGGGTACTAGTTCTGCCTGAATAATATTATATTTATCCACCAAAGTATCGTAAAAAGAAACAACAGAAAAAATACCATGAGCACCCCATCTCTCCACCCCAACTGATCTGCATGAACAGAAAGAACCAGGTCCTGCATAGCACAAACCATTTCTGTCACCAGAGGCAATTCCCAATCCCATACCCTGTTTTTCAAATGAAAATTCCATGAACCATTCACCCAATAATGCTCAGACACCAGACCCTGCTTCCTCCTCGCCATACGATAAACTTTAGGGAATTTATCTTTTAGTATTTCACTACCAGCCCATCGATCGCACCAAAATCTCACTCTTGAACCATTGCCCACAATAAACTCTGTTCCATCCAGAAAACGATCGCACACAGACTGCACCACTTTCCATAAAGCACAACCATGTGCTCTATAAATATTCTTAGAGAACCACCCACGGTCTTTAACTCCATACTTGGCAGCTATAATTTCCTCCAAAGACTATCATTCTCCTTCCCAAAACGCCACAACCACTTGCCTAAAAGAGCAGTATTCATCTCCTTAATTCTTTAATGTTCAAACCCCCAAACACCTTCCCTTTGCACACAATATTCCAACGCACCAAATGAATTTTGCGCTTTGTGGTCGACGAACCCCATAAGAAATTACGCATCAATTGTTCAATTTTCTTAGCCACCCCAATCGGAACAATGAAAAGCGAAAGATGATAAATAGGGATATTAGAGAGTGTACTTTTCAAAAGAATCAACCTACCCCCTTTCGACAGGTATCTACGCTTCCATGCCGCCAATCTCCTCTGAATACACTCAATAACAGGAATCCAAGTTACTGCATCTTGAAAATTTGCACCTAATGGCAAGCCCAAGTACCTGCAGGGCAGGTTATCAATTTGGGCACCCAAAGCACTTGCCAACACTTCCAAGTCCTCAATTTGGGTTGTGACGTAAATTTTGAAAAAATGGTCACTGAAATTGTTACTAACTGCAAAAACTTCAGGGCTGTAACACCCCGGGTCGGCAGGTGGTTTGCCGAGGGGTGTGTCATACGACACGTGAGAGGAAGATATCCTGACATTGGAATATAGGTATAGATCCGTCATATATATATAATCACCGAGGCCTTTTGGGCTCACTTGGCTCCAGAATTCGAAAGAACTCCGGAGTTAAGCGTGCTCGGGTGGGAGTGATCTCAGGATGGGTGACCTCCTGGGAAGCAGGCTGCTGCCCAATAAAACCTCACACTGTCGGATGTCCGCAGTGGCTAAGTAAGGACAATATCGGTGGTGGTATAGGTCGGGTCGTTACAAATTTAAAAGGAGCGATTAAACGCTAGCTAGCAAGTTACAAAACCTGATATCGATCTTGATCCCAAAGACGGAATCAGCGCACCCAGTAATATAGCAATACAATATATGTATCAACTATAATCATTATAGCAATTCAAACAACTCGAATCAATAAACAATTATATAACCAATCCAATCATCACACACATGGCATAAAGCCAATCCATCTGTTACCAAATCATCTGGTACCGTAGTACCCCAGCCATACATCTGTATGCGACACCGAGCAATACTCTCCGCAGGCTCATATGGTTGGTGACATAGCACCACTGAATGTACTTCTGTATGCGACACCGAGCAATACTCTCCGCAGGCTCATATGGTTGGTGACATAGCACCACTGAATGTACTTCTGTATGCGACACCGAGCAATACTCTCCGTACACTCCAGGGACGTCTCCCCAAATTCAGACTGTTCAAAACAGTCTCTGGCTCGAAAGCCCTTTTCACACAAATCAATCCATCCATTCAAATTAAATGCATCTTAACTATCAATACGCATAAAATTCAAAATATGCAATCTCACCTTTAGCATAAAAATTATACATGAATAATATCACCAATAATCTAATAATTTATTGCAGCATCAATTAAGATTTATGACAATCAATATCATGTTAGAATCAATTACATACTAACATGCTTTCCTATCAATTTTTCAACAATAGCCGAATAATGATATCAATTATATGAAATCAAAATCAAATAAATTCAATTAATACGCACAATCAAAATTGTAGTATAACAATGGTGGTTTGCCGAGGGGTGTATCCTACAGCACGTGAGAGGAAGATATCCTGACATTGGAATATAGGTATAGATCCGTCATATATAATCACTGAGGCCTTTTGGCTCACTTGGCTCCAGAGTTTGAAAGAACTCCGGAGTTAAGCGTGCTCGGTGGGAGTAATCTCAGGATGGGTGACCTCCTGGGATAAGTGGCTAAGTGGGGACAATATCGGTGGTGATATAGATCGGGTCGTTACAAATGGTATCAGAGCCGATGATGGTTCTCCTGTCGAGGGTGGGAGAGTATGCTGGAAAGGCGCCTAGCCCAGGAAGGGGTGACGGTTGCGCCGGGTACTCGTCTCACGAGGGGCAGGGAATGTCGGAGATCTGAGGCTGTATATTCCAGAGCCGAGGACGGCTCTCCTTTAAGGTGGTGGGATTGTAACACCCCGGGTCGGCAGGTGGTTTGCCGAGGGGTGTGTCATACGGCACGTGAGAGGAAAATATCCTGACATTGGAATATAGGTATAGATCCGTTATATATATATAATCACCGAGGCCTTTTGGGCTCACTTGGCTCCAGAATCCGAAATAACTCCGGAGTTAAGCGTACTCGGGTGGGAGTAATCTCAGGATGGGTGACCTCCTGGGAAGCAGGCTGCTGCCCAATAAAACCTCACACTGTCGGATGTCCGCAGTGGCTAAGTAAGGACAATATCGGTGGTGATATAGGTCGGGTCGTTACAAATTTATAAGGAGCGATTAAACGCTAGCTAGCAAGTTACAAAACCTGATATCGATCTTGATCCCAAAGACGGAATCAACACACCCAATAATATAGCAATACAATATATGTATCAACTATAATCATTATATCAATTCAAACAACTCGAATCAATAAACAATTATATAAACAATCCAATCATCACACACATGGCATAAAGCCAATCCATCTGTTATCAAATCATCTGGTACCGCAGTACCCCAGCCATACATCTGTATGCGACACCGAGCAATACTCTCCGTAGGCTCATATGGTTGGTGACATAGCACCACTGAATGTACTTCTGTATGCGACACCGAGCAATACTCTCCGTACACTCCAGGGACGTCTCCCCAAATTCAGACTGTTCAAAACAGTCTCTGGCTCGAAAACCCTTTTCACACAAATCAATCCATCCATTCAAATTAAATGCATCTTAACTATCAATACGCATAAAATTCAAAATATGCAATCTCACCTTTAGCATAAAAATTATACATGAATAATATCACCAATAATCTAATAATTCATTGCAGCATCAATTAAGATTTATGACAATCAATATCATGTTAGAATCAAATAAACACACTAACATGCTTTCCTATCAATTTTTCAACAATAACCGAATAATGATATCAATTATATGAAATCAAAATCAAATAAATTCAATTAATACGCACAATCAAAATTGTAGTATAACAATGGTGGTTTGCCGAGGGGTGTATCCTACGGCACGTGAGAGGAAGATATCCTGACATTGGAATATAGGTATAGATCCGTCATATATAATCACTGAGGCCTTTTGGCTCACTTGGCTCCAGAGTTTGAAAGAACTCCGGAGTTAAGCGTGCTCGGTGGGAGTAATCTCAGGATGGGTGACCTCCTGGGCTAAGTGGCTAAGTGGGGACAATATCGGTGGTGATATAGATCGGGTCGTTATAAATGGTATCAGAGCCGATGATGGTTCTCCTGTCGAGGGTGGGAGAGTATGCTGGAAAGGCGCCTAGCCCAGGAAGGGGTGACGGTTGCGCCGGGTACTCGTCTCACGAGGGGCAGGGAATGTCGGAGATCTGAGGTTGTATATTCCAGAGCCGAGGACGGCTCTCCTTTAAGGTGGTGGGATTGTAACACCCCGGGTCGGCAGGTGGTTTGCCGAGGGGTGTGTCATACGGCACGTGAGAGGAAGATATCCTGACATTGGAATATAGGTATAGATCCGTCATATATATATAATCACCGAGGCCTTTTGGGCTCACTTGGCTCCAGAATCCGAAATAACTCCGGAGTTAAGCGTACTCGGGTGGGAGTAATCTCAGGATGGGTGACCTCCTGGGAAGCACGTTGCTGCCCAATAAAACCTCACACTGTCGGATGTCCGCAGTGGCTAAGTAAGGACAATATCGGTGGTGATATAGGTCGGGTCATTACAAATTTAAAAGGAGCGATTAAACGCTAGCTAGCAAGTTACAAAACCTGATATCGATCTTGATCCCAAAGACGGAATCAGCACACCCAATAATATAGCAATACAATATATGTATCAACTATAATCATTATATCAATTCAAACAACTCGAATCAATAAACAATTATATAAACAATCCAATCATCACACACATGGCATAAAGCCAATCCATCTGTTATCAAATCATCTGGTACCGCAGTACCCCAGCCATACATCTGTATGCGACACCGAGCAATACTCTCCGCAGGCTCATATGGTTGGTGACATAGCACCACTGAATGTACTTCTGTATGCGACACCGAGCAATACTCTCCGTACACTCCAGGGACGTCTCCCCAAATTCAGACTGTTCAAAACAGTCTCTGGCTCGAAAACCCTTTTCACACAAATCAATCCATCCATTCAAATTAAATGCATCTTAACTATCAATACGCATAAAATTCAAAATATGCAATCTCACCTTTAGCATAAAAATTATACATGAATAATATCACCAATAATCTAATAATTCATTGCAGCATCAATTAAGATTTATGACAATCAATATCATGTTAGAATCAAATAAACACACTAACATGCTTTCCTATCAATTTTTCAACAATAACCGAATAATGATATCAATTATATGAAATCAAAATCAAATAAATTCAATTAATACGCACAATCAAAATTGTAGTATAGCAATGGTGGTTTGCCGAGGGGTGTATCCTACGGCACGTGAGAGGAAGATATCCTGACATTGGAATATAGGTATAGATCCGTCATATATAATCACTGAGGCCTTTTGGCTCACTTGGCTCCAGAGTTTGAAAGAACTCCGGAGTTAAGCGTGCTCGGTGGGAGTAATCTCAGGATGGGTGACCTCCTGGGCTAAGTGGCTAAGTGGGGACAATATCGGTGGTGATATAGATCGGGTCGTTATAAATGGTATCAGAGCCGATGATGGTTCTCCTGTCGAGGGTGGGAGAGTATGCTGGAAAGGCGCCTAGCCCAGGAAGGGGTGACGGTTGCGCCGGGTACTCGTCTCACGAGGGGCAGGGAATGTCGGAGATCTGAGGCTGTATATTCCAGAGTCGAGGACGGCTCTCCTTTAAGGTGGTGGGATTGTAACACCCCGGGTCGGCAGGTGGTTTGCCGAGGGGTGTGTCATACGGCACATGAGAGGAAGATATCCTGACATTGGAATAGAGGTATAGATCCGTCATATATATATAATCACCGAGGCCTTTTGGGCTCACTTGGCTCCAGAATCCGAAATAACTCTGGAGTTAAGCGTACTCGGGTGGGAGTAATCTCAGGATGGGTGACCTCCTGGGAAGCAGGCTGCTGCCCAATAAAACCTCACACTGTCGGATGTCCGCAGTGGCTAAGTAAGGACAATATCGGTGGTGATATAGGTCGGGTCGTTACAAGGGCATTGTTTACTTCTGGTAAAATTCACATGAAAAAAGCATCACCTATTGTTACGTTTCTGCCAAATCTCAAGTATTTTGGATTAGGGGGGGGGGGGGGGGGGGGGGGGGGGGTTACCCACCTCGTGAGTGTCTTATACACATACTAAACGGGTGTAAGAACTTGGTATTTTTGGATGTTGGCAAGTGTATAGGTTTTGATGAAGATGATGGTGAGATATCCAAGCTAGCATCACATATCAAAACTTTCATGATATCCAACCTAGCATCACATAATGCTTTACGTGTTATCTAATACTTTGTATTAATCTGAAAATGTATTCTGTTAATTTAAACAATTAATAATGACTCATTCCAACTCTTCATAGTTTGCAATCTACCAAAATTACAGGTCCAATGATGACCATTAATTCTTATAATAAATAAAACATCGCAGTTCTTCCATATAAACATAGTTACCTCCGGTTCATGATCAAAGATAATTAATTAACACCAAGTACTACAATACCATAAGCCTTAACACACTACCAAACAACGAATCCCAAAATCACAAAACCACGTCCTGGCCTCTAGCTGGTGCTCGGGTTTAACAATCATAAAAACACAACCTATGCCCAATCACTAGTACACCTCCCACATGATGCACTCCACACATTTGCCATACCCACACTGCACCAGTGTGCCTTGACCATGGTTAAGAACCTCTACGCGGAAACCAAAACCCAAGTGGGTGCTCACCTGCAAGCTTTGGCTAGCCTCGACGTATGCCTAACTCATGATCTCTAATAGCTCCTTTGAGCTTTCTAATGTGGCGCCCAGACCAACCCCGAAGGCTATGAAGGTCTGAAAGGTCAGTTCCGCAGGCTAAGCCGTCTAGGAAATACCCAAATATAATCTAAGAGTCAACCCGCAGGCTAAGCCATCTAGGGTGATAGTTAATTTCTTTAAACTAATTCCAGAGGTGCGGCAAATGTACTAATGCTTGGGCGACTACCAAAACAACTAAACTAATCAAGCAATCACACAACCCTTGTCAAACAATTAAATTCCAAGTCCATTTTGTATTCCGTTCTTATTTTTCATATTGAATATATATCGTCCATGGTATCAAACCATTCGAAATCATTCCATAATTAAATCCCAAGTTCAGTATTCATTTCATTTCTATTCATATACCATCCATTGGTATGGAGTCATTCCTAGGCGTTCATCAATATAACTTTTCAAATTTCTTTAAACATACTTAATCAAGTAACATGCCATTATATATTAATCCACTTCAATATTTAGAATACTTTTAGTACATGTTTATTTCAACTTGACAATCAAACAAAAGGACAAACCCAAAAGAAATCATATATGCTAAAAAGAAACTCTTTACATAAATTTGCCAAACAATAACATTGATCTTTCAAAATTCACACATCTAAAAATAATTGCTCAAATCTCATAAATTTCAAAAATAACATTTTACTATGAAAATATTACTTGGTATAAAAATATGGAATCGTTTCGATATATAGAAAATAATTAAACAATCCTTTTACTTAATCCTACCAGATTCATGAAAGAAATCCCAAGTATCTACGTCAGACTTTCTGACCATTTTTCACCAAATTAGCCTCATAATTTAAAGTATTTCTAAACATAAAAATTATAGTTCAGATGTCTATTTTCTAAAACAAGTAAATTCATCAAGATATGTTGAGTAACGAGTCTTCTATGATTTTTCTATGACAGCCACGCAATCAGAAACTAGTAGTAAAGTCATATTGGATATCCAATAAAAGATGCGTTCATTAAATTATTTAAAAATAATGATACAACAGAAAAATCTGAAACTTTTATATATTCTTCTTTATTATGTATTATAACCACCATAAAGTTTTTAGTTAAAGCTCGTAATTTTAAAGTAACCAAAATATTGCGACACTAAAACTGTACAGGAAGGCAAAAACTGTAATGGTTGTCTGATTCCTAAGCTCCTTTTCACCAGGTTACTATCATATTTGTCAATTGGTCATAACTAATCAATTGAAGTCATTTCAATCTAGTTTCTAGGGTTTTTAAAATCAAGGGAAAATATTTTCATACGAATTTTCTATGATTTTTCAAACACAAGTAGAAAATAATTTAAAACCAAAGAAAATAGAAAAGATAAACGTCTACTCACTTGTATAAGCATAAAAATCCAAATCTTCTTCTTGCTTTCTTCTAATTCTTCTTCTTGTCCCAAATATGGTGTTGTAAAAAAAATGAATGAAAACCCTAAGATTTTAATATAAATAATATAGAGAAGTTAATGGGCTTTATTTTAGGACCATAAATGAATCTGCTACCCAACCCAATTCCATCTATTTATTATTTTATTTTTTTTAATAATTAATATATCGTCCTTCAACTTAATAGAAAATTAACTCTAACCCCTTAAAGACATGTATGCAATATTTCATAATCCAATAAAATTTAATGAACAAAAATTTATAATATAAACGGGGTTTTACATTTATGCACACCTCAAAGGAAGCTCGGCCTCGAGATTCAAGAAAATACTATAATCGAGGACAAGTTATAAACAATTAGATATACAATATACCATTATGATAAACATACTACTCAATATAAAAAATCCCTTAACCTCACACTGAACCAACGAATACAATCACTATAGGATTATAACCAAGACTCAATCATCACCCATAACCTCGCATAAACTTGTATTCGGTTGATCAGTCCCAATACAATTCACAGAAGCATATAGATGTGATCCTAACCACATCACAAAACAAAGAGAAATGAGAACGAATAAAATCATAACAACAAGATCTATATGTGTATACGCAGTATACACACCTCAAAAGGCTAACCTAGTAACTCACAAGCATAGAGTATTTGGTGTGTGCATACACACATCAAAGAACAAACGTATCCATAAACGCTTAAACTAATTTCACAACGAGATATTTAATATTAATATGGTTTCATATTTTTATAACAAATATAACCTCTACTGCACAACTATAAATAAGTGAAAATCAGTATCTCAAGGCAAATCCGTTAGTGTGTGCTTTAACTTCCAAGATTTCAGAAATAAATATTTTTAAAAATAATTTTCTTAAAAACAAAAATGTCTGGGTACTACACATGCATAACTACATAAAAGAAGTCGAACCGACAATTGCAACAAATAGTGTGTACAGTACTGTAACGGATGTAACTTCTAAACACTTTAAAATATAGAGTTCTTATTAAACTAATTGAATATATACTCCTAACAAGTAAATCATATAAACAACTTCATATACCAAAGAATAGAAAATAATCTACATTTTTAATAAATCCAAGCTTATATTATATACATGTACATATGTCCTCAAGATGTTATACATATATCTCTTTTGATGAATTAATAAAATTTTTGACATTAAGATAACAAATGATCTATAAGTTAAAAAGAAACAAAGAAAGCAAATCAAATATATATATATATATATATTTTGTTTCATATACCTCATGATGTCATACATGAAATTACTCAAATCGCAGTGGCTACTCATTCAAAACTTAATATCAAAACTCGATACACGATCTTTACTTATTCTCGTACGCAACCAGTAAGAAGAAGAAAAAATCATACAATATGTGTCTTAACTGATACTCCCCCTATTAATATAGTTTTTAATATCTTATTCTTTCTAACCACAATAATACAAATGACAACCTAATCACACATCAAATCTAGTAATTTAATTGGAATCTAACCATCATTATCAACATGTATGATCATTAAATTTTATGTAATTCAAGTAAACACGTCTTCCACAATATTAAACAATTCTAGAGCCATTAATACATATTTGCTAATGTAATCATAGATTCTTTATCTTGTAATAAAACTGTTATACACGTAGAAAATGCTAAATTTAAGAATAGCAGTAAGAAATATATAATATTTGAACACAACTAAAACTAAAACAAACATATATAGAAGCTACTGAAAAATTTTGATTCAAAAATAATATTTACAAGGTGTCTGTTTGATTGCTCAAAGCATGATATATGTAGGGGTACTACATACTTCGACCAATCAAAAGCAGCCACGTGGCACAGTCATCCATCCATCAGGTCGCCACGATCTCTACCCGCTAGCAGCTTGACTAAAGCGACCAGACTACACAACGACCAGCGACCTGCTATCCACACGTGCTCCTATTCAATGCACAGAATATTCTCATCAGTTACATAATTAATTCACAGGGATGATCCTCGCGCGTTACACATTTAATCCTCATTATGATGGCGGAGAATCTGGAAGATCCACGATCCACGCCCTTCTATCTTCTATATAAACAGAACTACGATGGCTTGATCTCTAAGTTCAATTCCCCCGAGCTAGAGTACGTAGGCAATCTCGATCTCAACGAGGTGCAGCCACCCCGATCTCCAATATCCCCATTTGGTCAAGTCTCCCTAGCGACCTGACCCAGCAGTGCATTAATCTAGAAATAGGTTAATACATTTGGCGCCGACTGCAAGGAATTCGATATAATCGAAAACCCAAACCCTCCCACCCACAAAATCAAAATCACCCATTCCAAATGACTAATCAGGAAGTTACTATCCAAGATCTGCAGGCACAGATTACACGCCTGCAGGAAGAAAATGAACGTCTAAAGGCCGCACAAACCAACCCCCAGCAAGGGGAAAATAGCGGACTTGGAGTCATTCCTGCTGATGATTCCAACCAAAAGTTCGAGCAACTCAGCCAGCAGCTGGCGGAGTTCAAAGCATCTCAGGCTCTCCTTCACCGGTCCAAGAGCCACACTGCAGAGCAACTTGCTGTGCAGTCCCTTCAACAATTCCAGGAGTCTCCTTTCTCCAACGAGATCCTGGAACACGATCTGCCGAATAAGCTGAATGCCCCCAAATTCGACCAGTATGCAGGAGTCGGAGATCCAACCGACCATGTCAAGGGATTCCGGAAATCCCTTCCTCTGATCAAGGAGGATCATCTTTTGTGTTTGCTGTTTCAGTCCAGCCTCACCGGACCAGCTCTCGACTGGTTTCATCGATTGAAGCCAGGATCCATCAGCTCGTTTGCAGAGCTTGAGAAACAATTCGTCATTTTCTACATCCACAATAAGAAGCGCCCTGTTACCATTGATTCCATCTTCAAAGTCAAGCAGAAGGATGGTGAGTCACTTAGTGTTTTCTTTGCCCGATTTAAATTTGAATTACATTCCATTTAGGACTTCGCAAAGGAGCACGAGACCTTTGCAACTATTGCTTTCTTTCACGGACTGATCCAAGGGTCCGACCTTCACAAGTCTCTGGCAATGAAGATACCTTCATCACTTGACGAGCTCTACCTAAAGGTAGATCGTTATATAAAGCTGGAAGAAGCCCTGACTGGGAGGGAGAAAAACCATGTAGTCAGCAACATTGAGGCTGGCTCAAGCAAACGACCTCGATCAGATGGAAAGAGGTTCAAAGCTAAGTCGCTGCCTACCGAGCAGCGAGAATATCACCGGTTTACGCGACCAGCCGGTTATATCTACGAAAGGATCAAGCACAACCATTGGTGCAAGATTCCTGCCTTCACACAGTTGGAGGATACATCTGGTCGCCCGTACTGCAAAGTCCATAAAGTACGGTGTCATCAGACTGATGATTGTCGCGTCTTGAAGCGCGCACTTCAAACTTGGGCCGATGAGAAAAGGCTCAATAATTGGATCCTCGGAAGGAATGAGGAGTCCACAGGCAAGCGGATGAGGAAGGAATCCAGAACCCCTCCTCGTTCACCAAAGCGGGGTCAAAGCAAGGCCAGAGCGGCCTCCGCAAGCCCAGTACGCAGCAGAGGGCGTAGCCTCTCTCAGCGCTTAGGTCCAACAGGCGACCTACGCGATCACATCAACAAGAAGGTCGCCAACAAGGTTGACAGCGACAGCGAGTCGGACAGTCATGTGGTCTACATGATTGACGAATCTCACCACACCCCTGTCTCTCGGGACAAAAAGAGACGAGTGGAACATCTCCACCATGTCTACTCTATCACTGGCCGAGCAGCCCGTTTCAACATCCCTGCACGGCAAGAGACTGACATCACCTTCACTGAAGACGATCTCAACAAGGTCGTTACTCCACACAACGACGCCCTAGTCGTTGAACTCAGAATAGCGGATTACACAATCAAGAGGGTATTCATTGACCCTGGGGCATTATGCAACATTCTCATGTACCGAACCTTCAAGGACATGAGGCTGCCCGACTCAGTGCTCATCCCAGACTTCACACCGATCCTTGGCTTCAATAGTTCAAGGGAAGACCCTAAGGGGGAGATCCTTCTGCCCGTCACTGTAGGCAGAAGGGAAGACAAGGTCGTTGTAACCAGCAAGTTCAGCTTCCTAAATATCGCAAGCAAGTACAATGCGATTCTGGGTCGAAAGTGGATCCATGCTATGAGAGGTGTGCCGTCAACTTACCATCAGGTATTCCGCTATCCCGGCCCTTATGGGATAATGGAACTCCGCGGCAATCAGAACACCGCACAAGAATGCCACGGTGTTATTGAAGCTGTCCCATCGTCAAAACCATCCACCTCTGGAGTCAAGGATGGTGATGTCAAAGGAAAGAGCCTAGTCACAACAGAGGCTCAGGAGGGGAACACCAAGTCAAAGAGCCCGTCCAAAGAAAAGGCTGAACCTGCCAAATAGCAATTACAGAAGGAGCAAGCGAGCTCCCCCAAGCTGAGTCTCGGAAGCACCGATCCAGGCGTGCGAGTTAACATTGGGTCAGATGAGGACCCAAGGTATGTCTATGTAGGTTCAGAAATGGAAGAAGATAAGTTCGCTAATTTTGTAAATTTTCTTTCAATGAATAAAGATGTTTTTGCTTGGTCGTATATCGATATGCCCGGAATAGATCCATCAATTGCATGCCATAGGCTACGGGTCAATCCCAATTATCGACCTGTGAAGCAGAAACCAAGGAGACTTGCTCCCAAATTTCACGAAGCCGTCAATGAAGAGATCAATAGACTCAAGCAGGTCGGCTTCATCAGAGAAGTCGACACTCCAGACTGGCTAGCCAACATAGTCCCAGTCCTAAAGAAGAATGGAAAAACAAGGGTCTGCATCGACTTCACAAGCTTGAATAAGGCTTGTCCTAAAGATTCATTCCCACTGCCACGAATCGATAGGCTAGTTGATCAGACATGCGGTTTTGAGCTACTGTCATTCATGGACGCATACTCAGGATATAACCAGATCCCAATGTACGAGCCTGATCAAGAAAAGACCTCTTTTACAACTGAGCAAGGTATTTTCTGTTACAAAGTCATGCCATTCGGGCTAAGGAATGCAGGGGCGACCTACCAAAGACTGGTCACCAGAATGTTCGACGACCTCCTAGGTCGAACAATGGAGGTCTACATTGATGACATGCTAGTGAAGAGTGACAAAGAATGAGATCATTTGTACAACCTCGACCAGGCATTCCAAAGATTAAGGCAATACAGAATGCGTCTTAATCCAGAAAAGTGTCTGTTCGGGGTCGCATCAGGAAAATTCCTAGGCTACCTAGTCACCAGACGAGGCATCGAAGCAAATCCCGACCAGATCAGAGCCCTGATCGACATGCCAAGTCCAAAAACAAAGAAACAAATCCAGAAACTCAACGGCATGGTTTCAGCTCTGAACAGATTCATCTCCAGAGCATCAGATAAATGTAGACCAATGCTTCATATTTTAAAGAAGGGGGCCACATATGAGTGGACAGAAGAGTGCGAGAAAGCCTTCGACGATCTCAAGGCATATCTGTCTACTCCACCAGTTCTTACAAGACCAATAGATGGTGATGTACTTGGTGAAACCGGCATGAAGTGGTTTGACATCAATTTTGTGACAAAGTGTCCTTGGTTATTTCGCCTTGAGTTCATTGTTAAGAAAACCTAGTTGTACGCACATCGTCCCGCGTCCTTGTCTTCGCGTCGTGTGTCATTAGTGTGTTTTCTGGTTCAGGACGTACGTACTGCTTAAGGACGTACGTACGTATCGTATGTCAGCAAGTTAGTTTGAATTCTGGACGTACGTACCTTTACAGGACGTTCGTACGTCGCAGCAGGCAGCAGACATATTTTCGTATGGAGACGTACGAACGTCATATCGACGTACGTACGTCCAATGTGGGTTTTCACTATTTCGGCCCATTTTCCTTGGTTTCCAACCCTAAGTATATATAGGGTTTCTCTTCCAAAGAACAAGGGAGTTCTTTGGCCGTAAAATCCACCTCTTGTTTTTCTTGGAGTTTGTTTAGGTTTTGGTTTAGGTTGTTTTGGTGATTGAACTCATCTCCTTCTTCCCCATTCATCTTCTTCTTTCTTCTTCCCTGTTCATCTTCTTCTACATTATTGAATAGTGATTTAGCTTCGAGTCTTCTTGTGTGTTCATCAAGAAGTCGAGTATCCTTGTGTGTTCATCAAGGAACTCTGGTGTAAGCTTGTTACATAGATCGGCTTCGAGTCTTCTTGTGTGTTCATCAGGAAGTCGAGTGTCTTGTGCGTACATCAAGGTGCTCTGGTGAAGTCAAGGTGTTAGAGATAACCAGGAGTGTCAACTCGCAGTGATTGCAGGTAGTTGATAGGTTTGTACATCTCTTTTCATCTAGTGGATTTATTTGTTGTCGCGAGGACAACCGTGGACGTTTCCCATATTGGGTTTTACCACGTTAAAAATTCCTGTGTGTTATTTACTTTTGGCGTATTGTTTGATTTGTTTGAATTGTTATATTAGCACTATTTGTAGTTTCTCAATTGGTATCAGTCGCTGGGGGCTGGTTAAGGAGCCTCAAGGCTCACGCTAACGATCCTATGAGTGCAATGATGGTTCATGAGTCTGGTCATAATAATTTTATTGCTAAATCGTCTAAATCTACAAAACCAAAATCTGATTTTGAAAAGGATGATAATTTGTATGTTGTTAGCAATAGTGATTGGGCTCTTCTTTACAGACTTTCTGCAAAAGAATGTGAAAGATTACAAAAAACTAATATTGATTTGCAGGAAAAATTTAATAAAGCTAATTGTAATGTGTCTACTATTTCTGATAATGTTTGTTTTGAAGATAATGGTGTTTTGCAGACTAAGGTTGATTCTCTAGAACAACGACTCAGACATTGTGCAGAGGACTATATGCTTCAAGGGGAAGTTTATGAATCCAAAATTGAAAATTTGGAAAAGACTAATCTTTCTTTGCAGGATAAAATTGAGATTCTTCAAAAACAGATTTCTTGTGCTGCAGATGATAGAATTTCTATTTCTCAATTATTTGACAAAGAAAAACTTGACTTGTTATGTAGAATTGCAGCTTTAGAGAAGGCCAATCAGGAGGTCGATGAGAAATACAAATCTCTATTGGTGGAGTATGAGGTAACAAAGAACGATTTAACGTCTACTCAACTCCAATTGCAGGTTTTGGACAAAACTAGATTTGATTCTCCTATTGATAGTTCTACTAGTTCATCTAGTGTGATTACTCCTGTAAAATCTACTAGTTTGCCTGCCCTTTTGCCTACCCCACCTATTGAGACTAGAATTAATACTAATACTTTTCAACATGTTTCTCGCATAAAGTTTAAGTCTAAGGCTATTGGTAAGGTTGTTTTTGCTGGTAAGACGTCTTGTTCTCATACTGGAGGTACAGGTTTTGTTAAGGGACAATGTCACAAACACAATGGTGACTTACATGTTTCACCCACTACTGCCTTATCTTCTTATAAAACCTCTTTGAGACATTCTGATGTTTTTCATTGTTCTTATTGTGGTAGAATTGGTCATTTGAATATCTTTTGTTGGGATTTTAATCAACATGTTGCATCCTATTCTCGTGTTCCTCATCGTTATAATCATGTTGATTCTTATGTTGATTCTTATGTTTCTAGACCTCGGACTTTTAATGCTTCTTCTCATAGGTTTAAGAAAAACATGCACTCCGACAAAAGGAAGTCAAAGACTAAGGTGAAATTAGTTAAGGACAAGTCTATTGAAAAACTTGTTAAGGGAAGATCTCATATCTTTTCAACTCCCAAGGTGTGCACGCTTTGTGTTAAACAAGTATGGGTAAGAAAAGATAAGTTGCAGGTTTTTCTGGACTTGCAAAAGTCTGGTGGTGTCTCATATTTGGGATGACGTAGGTTGTTTCTAGCCTTGTGTTATTTGAATTGCATATTTCTCTAACCACATAGGCTATTTGTTTGGTGTTTCTACTTTTTATGCTTTGTTTGTTTAGCTTGCAGATCATGTTGCATGTCTGAATACATTGTTGGTTATTCCTTCTATTTTTCTTTATTTATTCCATGTATGTGTTGTTGGTTACATCTTTTCTGAGACATTGGTTTAATTCGATTGTCTTAAATAAGTTGCAATATGTTTGGGTGTTTTCTCTTTCTGAACTCTTAAGTATGTTTTGGTATGTATCATACATTTTTCCTCGCTTGTTTGTACAGTGCACGGCATGCTTGCATAATGGGAGTTTTTGGAAACCACTTACATATTCTTTGAGCTCATAGAACTTCTCTATCTCTCGAGTATTTATGTTATCTTGAGCTATCTCTCCTTTGTTTTGGTTAGTGTTCATCTTGTTGTTCGTGTTATTGAGCATTCTTATCTTCCTCTTACAACTCTTGTTAGTGGTCAATGACTCACTTTATCCCCAGCCATTTGATTGTCTTTGAAGCAATATCAGTTGGCTAAGAACCCGTTGGGGTTGTGAGGGTCATGCTCTGACGGATGCACTCAAGAGATGTTAGTTCTTGTGTTGCACGTTATCATGGTATTGCACTTCTTGAGTTTGTGTTTGTCAAAAAGATGTAGGCTACACCCTACCCTCGTGTATTTGAAAAGATGGAGGCAAAAATCCCTCCCACGCGGGAATGACATTAGAGTGATGTAGACTAAACTCCACCACATGCGGCAAAATAAAAATCCAAGCGCATATTCATTGTTTTTTTATGTAAGGCATACAAAGTTTATATTCCTTTGCCTTTTTACTGTCTTGGTTTTCATTTGAAATATCATATTTATATTCGTTTGCCTTCTACTCATAACGCTTGTTTCAAAGGGGGTTGAAGTTTGTTTCTTCTATGCTCACTTACTAATCTAATCGTATGTCTCTTGTTGATGGTTCTATATTCTAGGTCTTCAAAGGGTGTGTTCTAGTGGTGAACTTTCTCTCTCTTTATGCATTGCATTGCATCTACACACACCGAGGTTTAGTTTATGATGCACTTCAATTCTCTTATTTGTTCAATCTTTTGTTTATTCCCATATATTGCCTCTTATTTTTGTACGAATTGGGATTGGCTACTGTTTTGGAAGTTCTTGATGTATTCCTCTTCACTTTTATGGTACATCGGTTCTTTTCCTTTTATCTTCTTATTATGGTTTGTGTTGTTAGTTATTCGGTTTGTTTTTCTGTTATTAAGGTTAGTTCTCTATTGTTAAAAAAAAAAAAAAAAAAGGGAGTACGAACGTTATTAGCACGTTCGAATGTTTGTGGAGGCAGATTTTTTTTGGAGGAACGTACGAACGGTGTTATTACGTTCGTCCGCATGTTCAGGCAGCAAGGTTTTTTCATTTTATCTTGATGCTGCATTATTATTTGTCTGTTATGCTTTGGATTAAGAGTTTGTTTACCATGATCATGTTGGGTTCATACCATTGGATATATACTTGTTGTCTAGATAATTTTGAAATTTCTTATGATTATTAATGGTTATGGAGTTTCTTGGACATGTTTAGTATCATTTTGGTATGCTCATGTAGTGTTTTTATCTATATGTTCTGTATTGCTCACCAAGTGTTTGGTGAAATGCCTGAATGGAGTTTCCTAAGGTTTTTCTTGGTTTTACTTACTTGTGTGGTGTTTATAATGTTGTGTGTGTGCAGGACATGCCTCCTCAGCGAGCTCGGACTACTCCCACCAAAGAAACACCCAGTTCCAAGGGTGCTTCGTCATCGGGCACACGTCCTCCTCGTGCTCAAAGGAGTAGAGGCGCCATTTCTTCGGATTCTTGTTCATGGACAATTCGGTGTTTTATTGACATACTAAGGTCAGATTGTTAGTATTATTTGGTTTTACACTTCATGCTTTCTATTTTTGTCATTGGATCACATGTGTTTGATGTGATTTCTCAAGGTAATAGTTCTCAATTTGTTTTAAGAAGGCTACAAGGTATGCATAAGCATATTTTGGTGATGAAATCATGTTATTGGTGTATTCGGTTGTCATGATTTATATTGATTCATGTTTTCTCATAGGTTCTCATCATACTTTTCTATGTTGGGCTAATATTCTTGAATTACCTTGTTGGCTAGCTGGTGTTTGATTAAATGCTTATGAGACTTGTCTATCCTCTTATTGTTGCTTCTTGTGCCTGGTTGATCCTATTTTTTCCTGCAATAGGTTTGATTAGATGTGTTCTTGGTAGTCTTCTGCAATAATCCTCATGCAATGGTTTTGGGCTACCACTGTTCTACTTTGGGATGCATATGCTCAGTTTGGTCATCTATTGTTAGCAATTATCTTCTATTGACTCTCTAATCTTTCTGACAATGTATGGCATGTCATCGGAGTCTTAGTGTTCTGGCAGGAAATTTACTCTGAAGTTGGATTGTTGCTTTGTGACTTGGTGACATCGATAATCCTTCCTCATTCTTCAGTTAAAGTTTTTTTTTTTTTTTTTTTTTTTTTTTGAGCTTGATGATTGTCTATCTTGTTTGGCATATGTTGAACTAATTTTTGGGTTTCACTAGGGGTGGGCTTACAGGTTTATTCCTTTTATGTCTCTATTCCATTGTGTTTGGGATAATATTTTCTTATCCTTGTTTATAAGATTCTCTAATTCTTTTTTGTGGTTGGATGAGTTGTTTCAGGAACATGTACAGATTGGATTTCCCCATGGATTCTCAATGGATTTTCTTATACTTTACGTATCTTTTTCTGCAGATACTCATATTCCTGTAGTTTTGTCATGGGATATTGTTGGATGTGTCTAATATGCATGGTTTCCCTATTCTCTTTCATATCTCCTACTAACTATTGTTTATCTCTTCTTCTTTCTCTTTTCGCATATTCTTTTCTTGCACATTTCTCCCAGGTTTGACTATTTGGTTCTTGGTCTTTATTGTACCTTCCCAATTTCATCAGGTATGGTATTTCTTCCTTTTTGTTTGTTTGCTCTTTTTCTCTAGATATCTTGCTACTATGAAGTCGTTTCTCTGTAATCTATCTCAGGTGGTTATAGTCGGTTGTTTAAAGTGATATTCTAGTGAATCATTTGTTCCGATTGTTGGTATCCTGACTCTTTCTTCTATGTATAGGATTCTCTTGGTTTCTATCAGGGATTCATGTTATGTTTTCTTTTCTTCCCTCTGTTACCTATATAAGTATTCAGTGTCTTGTGTCTGTGTTGGTACTCTTTCTTCTTCATTTATATACCTAGATCTCTCTCATGTTTTTTAGTTTTGTGTGTCATGGATTCCAGATTTATGGTATGGTTTTCTCTTTACTCTCTTCTACCCTTATATGATTGGTTCTTTGTGTGTTTCCAATATCCTTATTTGGTTTGTTTGTTCTAGGTGCATCTTTCTCATATGCATTGCATTTAGGTGACGCTTTTGTTTAGGGGGAGAATTCTTTGTATTGCCATCGTGTTAACAATTGTTTATTTTATGACTTCCGTTGCATATCCTTTTTGTTGTTAACATGATTGTTCTCTTACTTTTCTTCTTTAATCTTATTTGTTATGGTTTGGTTTTTATCTTTTCTCTTTCTTTTGTTACCTTGCTTCATATGTGACAAAAAGGGGGAGATTTATGACTCTAATACTAACACCTTCTTCTTCCTTGTTAGTATATTTTTGGGTTATGTTTCAGGTATGCTACACGTATGGGGGAGTAAACGTGTTGATGTTTAGAGGTTGTACAGTTTTGGGTCATGTTTCAGGTATACTACATGTATGGGGGAGTGAACATATATGATGGAGTGAAAGTGATGATGATCACTAAGTGTATGTACAGTTTTGGGTAACCTCGAGTATTAAACCTTGGAGTTCATGAAGTATGGGGGAGTTGTTCGAGGAACTTCTGTTGGCTCCTTGATTGCTTCGGAAATTCTTAGTTGCTTCCGTTCGGTCTCTGATGGTTAAAGCGTCTTACTCAAGCTGGATATCAAGAATTGGTGACTCGGTATGTGTTTTACCTTGAGTGATTTTGTAGGAATGTTTTATAAATGCCATGGTTTGGGTTTGTAAGCACGTTTTATAAGTGCTATTAGAGTCATAGGTTTTTGTCACAAAATCAATGTCAAAGGGGGAGATTGAAACCGGCATGAAGTGGTTTGACATCAATTTTGTGACAAAGTGTCCTTGGTTATTTCGCCTTGAGTTCATTGTTAAGAAAACCTAGTTGTACGCACATCGTCCCGCGTCCTTGTCTTCGCGTCGTGTGTCATTAGTGTGTTTTCTGGTTCAGGACGTACGTACTGCTTAAGGACGTACGTACGTATCGTATGTCAGCAAGTTAGTTTGAATTCTGGACGTACGTACCTTTACAGGACGTTCGTACGTCGCAGCAGGCAGCAGACATATTTTCGTATGGAGACGTACGAACGTCATATCGACGTACGTACGTCCAATGTGGGTTTTCACTATTTCGGCCCATTTTCCTTGGTTTCCAACCCTAAGTATATATAGGGTTTCTCTTCCAAAGAACAAGGGAGTTCTTTGGCCGTAAAATCCACCTCTTGTTTTTCTTGGAGTTTGTTTAGGTTTTGGTTTAGGTTGTTTTGGTGATTGAACTCATCTCCTTCTTCCCCATTCATCTTCTTCTTTCTTCTTCCCTGTTCATCTTCTTCTACATTATTGAATAGTGATTTAGCTTCGAGTCTTCTTGTGTGTTCATCAAGAAGTCGAGTATCCTTGTGTGTTCATCAAGGAACTCTGGTGTAAGCTTGTTACATAGATCGGCTTCGAGTCTTCTTGTGTGTTCATCAGGAAGTCGAGTGTCTTGTGCGTACATCAAGGTGCTCTGGTGAAGTCAAGGTGTTAGAGATAACCAGGAGTGTCAACTCGCAGTGATTGCAGGTAGTTGATAGGTTTGTACATCTCTTTTCATCTAGTGGATTTATTTGTTGTCGCGAGGACAACCGTGGACGTTTCCCATATTGGGTTTTACCACGTTAAAAATTCCTGTGTGTTATTTACTTTTGGCGTATTGTTTGATTTGTTTGAACTGTTATATTAGCACTATTTGTAGTTTCTCACTTGGTGTTTACCTCGCAACATCAGATTTTGCGATAAGCGCAGTGCTTTTCAAAGAAGACAATCAAGTGGAACGACCTATCTACTTCACAAGCAAAGTCTTACAGCAGGCTGAAATAAGGTACACACCTCTGGAGAAGTTAGCATTAGCATTACTTTACGCTGCATGCAAATTCAAGCCTTATTTCCAAGCACACACTGTAAAAGTAATCACCGATCAGCCATTACGCCACATACTAGAAAAGAAAAACAAAACAGGTCGTATGGCTCGATGGGCAGCCGAGCTGGGTGATTACACTTTCGAGTTTGTTTCACGACAGGCCGTCAAGGGCCAGGTCGTCGCAGACTTTTTGGTAGACTATCCAGCAGAGGATGTCAATTGGGAACCAGAACCTGAAACAAGGCAAGTCCAAGACAACCCCCCAGATACTTGGCAGTTGTATGTAGATGGTTCCCACAACTCTAATGGAAGTGGAATAGGTAGTGTGCTAATCTCTCCTGAATGATCACAGCTCGAAAGAGCAACTCGTCTGAACTTTTCGACCTCAAACAACGAGGCCGAATACGAAGCACTCATACAGGGCCTAAAAATGGCCATCGACTTACAAGCAGTTCGTCTCAAGGTATACAGCGATTCACAGCTGGTAGTCAATCAGATTACCAGTAATTACCAGATCAATGGGGTCAACCTCATCAGGTATGCTAGCAAAGCAAAGGAGCCCATCAGCAAGCTCAGCTATTTCACAATTGAACACATACCCAGAGATGACAACAGGCATGCTGACTCACTGGCATTTCTAGCATCTAAGATCGAGTCAGACAGACCGCGGGCCCTAACTATAGCAATCAACTCACAGCCCGCATATCTCTTTAAGGAAGAGGATATTAATCAAATATCCGATCTACTAGAAACAACTCAAGTAGACATCCAGGGGACTTGGATGGAGCCTTTCATGGTTTATCTTCAAACTGGTGTCCTACCATCCGACAAAAAGAAGCCAGTCGATTGCTGCATAAAGTCACGATGTACAAAATCCATGAGGGCAAACTGTTCAGAAAATCTGCAACGGGATTGTTATTACGATGCCTGATTCCAAAGCAAGGTCAGATGATATTTCAAGAAATCCATGAAGGTGAATGTGGAAACCATTCCGGTGGGCGTACTTTAGCCCATAAAGCAATTTCTCAGGGATACTTCTGGCCAAGAATGAAGGAAGATGCGAAGAAATTTGTTTTGAAGTGCAAAGAATGCCAGCGATTTGCTGATAAGCAACACCAGCATCCAAATGATCTCATCAACATCACTGCACCATGGCCATTCCACATGTGGGGGCTTGATATCATGGGCCCCCTCATCAAGGAAAAGAAGTCTGAGAAGAGGTTCGTTCTAGTAGCCGTCGACTATTTCACTAAATGGGTGGAAGCTGTTGCCTTAACCAATGTAACACAGGCAGATGTCCAAAGATTTATGTGGGAAAATATCATCACAAGATTCGGACTACCTAAACGAGTAGTCACAGACAATGGCACTCAGTTCGTTGGCAAGAATATAAAAAAATTCTACGACCTCTGGAAAATCGAGCATTCAAGGTCAACTCCTAGATACCCGCAAGCCAACGGCCAGGTCGAAGCTGCAAATCGACAGATTCTAAACAATTTGAAGAAGAAGCTCGAAGACCAGCATGATCAATGGCCACAACAGTTGGAGAACATTCTATGGGCCTATAGGACAACTCCTCGCACATCCACAGGGATGTCACCATTCAGTCTTTGCTATGGAGTTGAGGCCGTTATTCCCACTGAATTAACATTTGGAACGACCAAGTCTCTTCTGGTCGAAACAGAGCTCAACAATCAGATCTGGTCGTTTGGAGTCGACCTCCTCGAAGAGCGACGTAACCACGCCACTATAAAGCTCGAGCAATACCAACAGAGGCTCAAGCGAGCTTATAACAAAGGCGTGCGACCAAGAACTTTCCAGCCAGGGGAACTAGTCTTAAGAAGAATGTTCAGTAACAAAAGAAAGGACACTATCGGCAAGCTCAACGCCAATTGGGAAGGTCCTTACATTATCACAAAAGTCCAGAGCAACGGTTCTTATCGTCTTCAGACACCAGAAGGGGAGATCGTTAAGAACCCGTGGAACGCTTTTCATTTAAAGAAATTTTATCAGTGAAATGTAAGCATCCATTCATTGCATTTCAATCTATAAATTCAATTTTGCCTTCATCTCTGCTCAAACATGAATGGCTACTAAAGGTCTAATCCCTCGACCTCCAAATTATCAAAACTCTAGTCCCTTCGATAATATAAAAGTTTGTTAAGTTAAATCACTAGCAACTTAACTTGGTGCATTGGTCACTCTCTTCCCACGACCCAAGCACAATTATGTTCAATGCGACCTCAACCCACAATCAGGTCGAGCAAATGTCACATATTGTTTGCAAGTCCATTCAAGCAGACAAAACGACATGAGCAACAATGCAAGGTAAATCGTTGAATTAACTTTTTACATTACGAGATTTTAACAATTACAGGTACAACCAAAATAGAATCAAGGCATACAAGAGGAACTGTTTCAGTACGTCCTGCTTGCAGCCATTCATCTCGTCTACCTGCCTTCTGAACGAGCTACCAGGACTTCCTGGAAACTAGCTGGTCAAAAGGAATCCATACAAGGTCATCGAAGTAAAAAAAAAATAATTACTGATGGCAAGTACAAAAGACAAGGAGTTCTCTACTCAAGCTCTTAAAATTACAAGGGGGCTCTCAACAATAAGCTCTAGAAGACATACTGCAAGAACAAGGAGTGCAAGAAGCAAACTTTGCACAAGGTTACCCAATAAAAGAAAGGGAAACCAAGGTTACCCAATACAAGAAAGGGAAACCAAGGTTACCCAATACGAAGAAGGGAAACAAAGGCCAGCTCACTGCTGCACAGACTGATCGCCTGAAGCATCAATAAGGGCTCCAGCGACCTGGTCACTAGGGCCCATCGAGGTGTCCTGAACTGGCGCCGAAGTCTCTTCAACACCACCTCGCGTCTCCTCTCCTTCGGGCGACCCCGTCATAGCTTTGACCAGTTGCTCGCAGTAGGCCTTCCACGCTGCTTCATTCTCCTGACAAACCCTCTGCCAGTACTCAACAGAAGATTGAGAAGCAGCATCACGTTCCCTTAACTGCTCCTTCAGAGCTGCGACCTGGGCATCCCTGTCCTTAACCTTACACTCAGCAACGGCAGCAATGTTCCTCGCCTGCTCGAGCTTCTCATTGAGAGCCTTCAACTCAATTTCAGCTTGAGCACCAATCTCAGCAACCAGACGCACTTCCTGGAAGCTGGCATTGAGCTGCAACCACCAAACGAAATTTAGCCCAAATATCAAAGCATAACCAAAACAAATACGACTTACGATAACACTCACCAAAGAAAGTGCCCCGTTTATCTTTGAGCAGGTCACCAACAAAGGCTGCGACTTCACCACTCGGGCATCAGCATCCAGGACAATACCCTCATTCACAGCCCGGGCAACACAAGGGTCATCAATAGCACTGTCGTTCTCGTACACGACATGCTTCTCTCCTTGCCCGTCCAAATAATCGAACGGCCCAGGACGGAATTCAGACAAAATACCTTTGCCTTTCTGCGAAGGCCGAGCAGCAGTCTTCCTGGACAAGACAGACATTCCAGGAGACGTCACAACCATTGAAGAAACAGGAGTTGGCATAGCTGGGAACTCCATCAGCTTAAGGTTCCCTGAGAAGGACCTCTTCTTCCCAGCCAATGCACCCACCTTAGGAAGTGAGGGGGGTGGACCTGAAACTGGAGGGCTCGCCATGGCTCCAGCCTGGCGAGAGCTACCTACAGCCCGCTCTTTCTCCGCAGGCAGCTCCCTCTCCACAGATCGTTCCTGCCCCACAGGTCGATCCTTGTCAACAGGTCGTTCCTTCTCCGACCTACGAGGAGCACCAACAGAACGCTTTCTTTCAACTTGCTTCGAGCTACCACTAGCTCGTTCACTTTCACCAGCTCGAGAACTGCTACCAGTTCGCCCACCACTTGCTTTGTGCACAGAAGACATGAATGTTTTCTTCAAGGCTTTCCTCCTCTTGAGCTCTTCCCAAACAGTTTTTGGACCACCTTTAGGAATAAAATGCTCCTTTAGGTGAGGCAGAAACGAGATCTTCCGCTCGTCGCTCAACTTTCCAAAGCAGTTCAGAGCAGATTGCAGATCGTTTTTTCTAATCAGATGATCGTCCCGGATCGCTGCAACAAAAATACAAAGACATCAAGTTCAAAAACAGGAAGACGAACCAACAGTCATACAACTACAGACAACTAACTTACGAGCGTCATTCCTAATCGTATGACGCAACTGGATATCCCCTTCAACAATCGGCCCAGTAAACAGCATGGGATCTTTCCACCTTGGCTCGCTACTCACTGGATAAATCAAAGGCAAACGGTCTGGCCTAACCTGCATGTTATAGCCAGAGAGTTCAACCTTCGAAGAGCGTTTGAAGCAAAAGTGGTTCAATACATCTTCCACTGTAATGTGCCACCTATGCAACTTATTGAGGTCGTCAATTACCCTCATGTTCCGCAAGAAGTTACCATTCATCTGACAGGGGGCTCGCCTAATGGCATTCAACAGGTCAACCACCAATTCAGACAACGGCAACCTCAGCCCAGCACGAAATTGGCTCAAAGTCAATACAGTAGATGAAGGATTATTAGGTCGATAGTCAGGAGAAAGTAAGCGGTCCCCAAGGAACCTTATCTCTAAATGCCTAATCGACCTAAACTCATAATGCCTCCTAACAGCAAAATGCCTATGTACATAATTCATATTCACAATTCTACACATTCTACCACTGTCATCCTCAACCATTTCATCATCAGAAGAATCTGGACCATGAGAACCACTACTCTGGGGGCTATCTACATTCTCATCGGGAACGGGAGATGGAGGGTCAGAATGAGTACTCTCAGACTCATACTCCTCAAGTCCACCATCACTCAAGTGATCATTTTGCGAGTCACTACCCTCAGACATTACTCTCAAACAATACAGAAGACAACAGAAGATGAAAAAGAAAGAAAATAAACAATCAAAGAAAAGAGAAGAAAACAAACCTCACGAGCTCTCAAAGTTCTTCAGATCGCAAGGCAAAAGCGGCAGCAATTCAAATAAAGGCAAGATAAGTAAACCCTTATCAACGTAACTACAGTTTATATACTGTAGCTCAAGCATTTCCAGCCATCGATTCAAAACAAACGAACGGCTGAGATCGACCAAAGGATCCATATGCAGTACAGTTATTCTCCACTCACAAAACGGTTCGCATCCACCGTTGGATAGATCCACGTGCAAGACAGATAGCAAATCAAGCAATACGTGCGTCAGTTGCCATAACTACACGGATAACTGCTCGAGGAAAATCATCCACTTCCCCGTAAAAGCACCATGATTAGTACAGACAGGCCTGCATGACTGCCACATCCGCGGATTCAAAAAAGCAGACTACAAATCAGCATCGATAAGAGTAATTAGTCTTTTCAGCCCGACTCCCATAGTCGACCTAAAAAGAGGGGGCTTATGTAGGGGTACTACATACTTCGACCAATCAAAAGCAGCCACGTGGCACAGTCATCCATCCATCAGGTCGCCACGATCTCTACCCGCTAGCAGCTCGACTAAAGCGACCAGACTACACAACGACCAGCGACCTGCTATCCACACGTGCTCCTATTCAATGCACAGAATATTCTCATCAGTTACATAATTAATTCACAGGGATGATCCTCGCGCGTTACACATTTAATCCTCATTATGATGGCGGAGAATCTGCAAGATCCACGATCCACGCCCTTCTATCTTCTATATAAACAGAACTACGATGGCTTGATCTCTAAGTTCAATTCCCCCGAGCTAGAGTACGTAGGCAATCTCGATCTCAACGAGGTGCAGCCACCCCGATCTCCAATATCCCCATTTGGTCAAGTCTCCCTAGCGACCTGACCCAGCAGTGCATTAATCTAGAAATAGGTTAATACAATATATCATATCAATTGTTACACATGGTGCATTACCTTAAACTATTTATTATTTTAGAACTACTAATCCATTTAAGCTGAAATTTTGTCACAATTAAGAGAACACCTAGAGAAAACCATCATAAAAATTTCAAAGCAGAACAATAAAGGGAAATACATTTTACAATGGGTTGAGCCTATATGTAGCAGTTTAGAAAAAAAAACCTGTAACAAAGGTGTACAAAATAGTTTTGTTCTCTCTAACCAAACATCAGAACGGTTTGAAATTTTTATATAATCGACAATAGTCTACATGAAGTATGTATTAAAATTTTCAAGAATTTACGATAATGGTAAGATTGATTTTTAACTCAATTCCTGTATTAATTCAAAAGTCTCATAAAAAAACTCATATGTACAAAACAATTTCACATTAAAAGTAGCATGCAAATGACTATAGTGATCTTTCATTGGGTAAGCATTATATCATATTAATTAGGAACATTCAAACGACTTGCTTTACCCACTATAACAATATACCTATAATAACTGCATATGATCTCAAAAGACAAGTTATATCTGCATCACAACAACATTAAAGTCTACTACATATCAAGAATAAATCTATAGACAAGAGATAGAAACGGAATCTCAACTAACGATATATAAAATAACTTTATTGTACATATCATAAAAGGATAAAATATCTGCCATATCATCAATTGGTTATATTAAGACGTGTAAATCATATCTACTCACTGCCAAAAATTAATATTATCTAAAGAATTCAAGGACAAAAAGTATGGTTTCTTAGAGGATTTAATATCCAAATGTTTTCATCTAGATTTCTAAATAACTTGAACTCTAGTACCAAAAGTCTGTTATCTGTTGTATACCATTAAAATTTGCATTGGGGGAACACATATCAGATGAATCAAACGAAAATTAACCCTTATCAGTGGCATCTAAGAGTTACACATAGTACGAGTAAGATTCTTCTAAATAATAAACAAAATGATGATCTATGAACTCAAACAAAATTTAATCTGTAAAGTAAGATTATCCATGAGACACTTCAAGGTTACACTTCAACAAACACATTAACCATAATTCAAAATATACAAAACAAGTCCATGGTGTACATGAAGTATACACACCTCAAAAGAATCAACCTAATTATATAACAAAATCGAATCACATCATCAATCACAGCTTTTAAAGAAGCAAACAATCATAGTCTGAAATATAAAAGATTTCTCAAATATGATAAACAAAGCACACGTCAAAATCAAAATCAAATAGAAATCTCAAGTACATAAAACATAAGAATGCCCAAATCCACATTCCGAGGACAACCTAGACCAAACCGGTCTAAGTCAACCTAGCGCTCTGATACCAAAAAATGTAACGCCCCGGGATTTCGTCCTCGCTCATTCCGGTGCGTCGAGCACCATACCGCTCCCTAATGTTAATATTGTCCCCCTTTAGTCACTGCAGATATCCAACAGTAGAGGGTTTTGGATCAGGGCCCACCCATCTGGTTAACCCCAAAAGGCCTTGACATTAGTTAAAGTATGGTTAAGCTCTATATACTACCACTACAACCACTTCCTTGGTAATGTGGGACTAACACCAACTCATGGGTGTTATACTTTATGATTACCAGGATGACTACTTGAATGACAATGATTGTGAAGATTTTACTAGTAATGGGTCAGACTAAAGGGTGTAGGTACATATATCTGAAGTCTTAGAGTCTATTTTTCTTCTTTTTGAATCAAGAAGCTGGATAGGATCTGGAATGGTACGTATATGTTGATGAACTGGTGATAATAATCTTGCATTGATGTGATCATATATTTTGGATGAATGAAGTTCTTTTTTTGTTTTATTTAATCAGTTAATCATATTAATTATTAAATTAGATACATTCCTGAAAATTTTCTATTTTCATATGGACTTTGCCCTTATAAAATGATGCTATACACATTCATACGAGAGTAAACGAGGAGGGCATCACTGTCCACTTTCATGGGTATTGTTTGAATCGATAAAAATACATGAACTCTATTTTTTGGAGATGGCTTATCATTTGAAGTTGCTCTTGTTCCAGATGTAGGATAGATGTACGTTGATGAGGAAATTGAGGATATGACAGTCGATAGACCAATGCTACGAGGAGGATAAGCTGGATGAAATGTTAAGGAATATGGACAACAAGGAGTAGTATAAAATATAGTGTATGTAAATTTTAAGATCCAGTGTATGATTCACAACCGTTTTGTGATTATATGATGCTCATTTTCTTTTTAGATTAATTGCATTGTTGGCCTTGACGAATAAACATTCAACAAAATGCTTAGTACAATAGCCATCTAAGGCAAGATTAGTACATTCAACAAAATGCTTAGTACAATAACCAATTAGCCATCCAATGCTTAGTACATTCAACCAAATGCTTGGCATGATAACTATGAATGCATGATCATCAGACCATCTAATTAAGGTGTTTTATTACACATATTACTTTGGTGCCGAAAACAGGTGTCCTAAGTTGGTTTATTACACAATTTAAAGTCTGAATTCTGTACAGGTATTAATCTACGATCATCCAAGATCTGACTATCTCTTCAACTTGTATATTCGAAGATTGTATGGGTTTTCTGTTAGAGAAACAGGTCTGACAGACCCTGTCAGACCATTTCCTTGATTGAATGAACTAAGTGTGTAAAACACTTAGTCCCACATGAGTTGTGGGAAGTGAGTAAAGATGTATAAATACAAAATAATAACACTAAGGGTGTAGCCCTTTGGGTTACCAAGTTTTCGCGCGATAGCGCAAGGCTATACACTTAGTGGTCCACCACACACGCGCGCCGCCGCCGCCGGCCGGCTCGGCTCGGTTCGGGATCGGGCTTGGGCTTGGGCTATGTGGTGGTTGATAAGTTAACTTATCTTTTTGGTCCACCACTTATTTAGTTAAGTTGTGAACAGGTTCACAGGATCATGTTACATCTTTGCCTTAACAGATATGTCTTTTCAAAATGAAACAGTACGTCCCTTGGGCTTTAAACGTTTCATAAGTCTGCCAAGAGAGTTGCACCTGTTGAGAGAAGACGTTCTCCAATAGGTGCGTGTCTGTTGTGAACAGGCACGACTTAGCCTATAAATTGCGTGTTGTTCTGGCCAGTAAACACACAATAAAAACAGACTAAGTCTGCTTCTCTCTCTCTCTCAATCAAAAGCATTCGAAGGTTCTTCTTGTTTGTTCGACAGAACTCTGCCTATTACAGTGCAGTCTAGGCAGGGTACAGAACAGTTGTATCTTGGGAGACTATCGTCCAGTACCTGTGTGCACCAGTAGCAGGGACGTAATATTGTCTTAAGGACATTGCTTCGGCAAGCCTCTGTTCATCTCCTTAATCCTTTTATACTGTGTAGTAAGTGTTACTGTATTCGTGAATTCAATTAATATTTTATTTGTTTTCTGTTTGAGTTAGTACCTTCTTTATTTCTGTAATTCGTGTATGTTATATTCCTGAGTTCGTACAATATAATACCAACAGACTTAAGACAATATTAAGAGTTGGTTTTTGTGTGAAATAATAGGAAAATGACGACCAGTTCTTCTTTGAAGACTACTGAAGTGTCTGATCTGACTAAGATCAAGATCATCACTCCTCAAGACAAGCCAGAGAAATTCAAGGGTGTGGATTTCAAGACATGGCAGAGCAAGATGTTGTTCTATCTGACCACCCTCGGTTTGGCAAAGTTCTTAACAGAAGATACTCCTAAGCCCAAACCTGGTCAGACTGCTGAAACAGACAAGGAAGTGTTCCAGGCTATTGAAGCATGGAAGCATTCTGATTTCCTCTGTCGAAACTATGTTCTGAACTCGCTTGATGAAGTGCTGTACAAGGTTTACAAACCTATTGTTACTGCCAGATTACTGTGGGAGGCTCTAGAAAAGAAATACAAGACTGAAGATGCTGGTCTCAAGAAATTTGTGGTCGATAAATTTATGGACTACAAAATGATTGATTCCAAGTCTGTTTCTGATCAAATCCAAGAACTCCAGATCATATTACATGAAGTCCATGCTGAGGGCCATGTAATTGGTGAGTCTTTTCAAGTGGCAGCACTCATTGGGAAACTGCCACCTTCTTGGAAAGATTTCAAGCATTATCTGAAACATAAGCGAAAGGAAATGTGTCTGGATGATCTGATAGTGCGACTGAAGATTGAAGAGGACAACAGGGGTACTGAAACCAGAAGTACGTTTGAGGCTAAGGCACATGTGGTGGAGACCTCAAAGCAAAGTAAGACTTCCTCTAAGAAGAGGAAGAAGAATCAGTCCAACAATGCACCCAAGGACAAAGGTCAGAAAAAGTTCAAAGGGGGCTGTTTTGTTTGTGGTAAGAAAGGTCACTTGGCCAAAGATTGCAGGCACCGCAAAGACGAAAAAGCTCCTGAGGCGAACATGACTAACATATCCAGGGAGATTGACAACATGCACCTGTCTGCGGTGGTTTCTGAAGTGAACTTGGTATCTAATACCAAGGAATGGTGGATAGACACTGGGGCTACCCGTCATATCTGTGCTGACAAGAGTCTCTTCTCTACCTACCAGAAGATGGAGCATGAAGAAAAGCTCTTTATGGGCAATTCTGCAGTTTCAATGGTTGAAGGATATGGGAAAGTGGTTCTGAAATTCACTTCTGGACACAAAGTCACTCTCAATGATGTTCTCCATGTACCTGACATCAGGAAGAACCTCGTGTCTGGTTCTGTCCTTAGTAAGAAAGGTTTCAAAATGGTCTTTGAGTCAGATAAGTTTGTGCTGACCAAAGGTGGGATGTATGTGGGAAAGGGGTATCTAAGTGATGGCCTCTTTAAGGCGAATGTAGCCGTTGTTGAAACCAACAAGGCAAAAGTGTATTCTGATTCTATGAATAAAAATAATTCTTCTTACTTGCTTGAGTCACCACATTTATGGCATGACAGATTAGGTCATGTTAATTACAGAAAAATGAAGAAACTAGCAAGTTTAGGATTAATTCCTAAATTTGACATAGAGAAAACACATAAGTGTGAGACTTGTGTGGAAGCAAAATTTGCTAAACAACCTTTTCATTCGGTTGAGAGAAGTACTCAGCCACTAGGTTTAATACATACTGATTTATGTGATTTTAAATCACTTCCAACACGAGGTGGGAAGAAGTATTTTATCACATTTATTGACGACTGTACTCGCTACTGTTATGTATATTTACTTAACAGTAAAGACGAGGCTGTAAGTACTTTTATAAAGTACAAAACTGAAGTTGAAAATCAGTTAGATAAGAAAATCAAGATCATAAGATCTGATAGAGGGGGTGAATACGAATCACCATTCGTACAAGTCTGTGCTGAAAATGGAATAATCCATCAAACCACAGCACCCTACTCACCTCAGCAAAATGGTGTTGCTGAAAGGAAGAACAGAACGTTAAAAGATATGATTAATGTCATGCTTATAACTTCTGGTCTACCTGAGAACCTGTGGGGGGAAGCTCTACATATGTCTAATTACATATTAAACAGAGTACCACACAAGAAAAATGAAACCATTCCATATGAGCTATGGAAAGGACGACAACCCAATTATAAATACCTTAAAGTGTGGGGGTGTCTGGCCAAAGTAATGGTTCCTCCACCCAAGAGAACTAAACTTGGGCCTAAAACAGTTGATTGCTACTTTTTGGGTTTTGCCCAAAACAGTAGTGCATACAGATTTTTGGTATTTAAATCTGAAAATAGTGACATAAGTGTTAACACTATTATTGAGTCTCGTGATGCTACATTCTTCGAGAGTGTCTTTCCTCATAGGAAAGGTCATGTAGATAAAACTCCAAAACGGACACATGAGGTGTCTAATGGAACAAATAAACCAGATGACAATTCAGATGAGCCTGAATTGGAAGAGCCCAGACGCAGTAAAAGGGCAAGAACTTCGAAGTCATATGGTCCAGATTTCTTAACTTATATGTTAGAAACTGAACCTATGACATATAAAGAAGCAATGTCTTCTCCGGATGCTCCACTTTGGAAGGAAGCAATTGCAAATGAGATTGAATCCATCCAAAGCAACAATACCTGGGAATTGGTTGATCTTCCACCAGGAAGTAAAACCATGGGGTATAAGTGGATATTCAAACGGAAACTGAAACCAGATGGTTCGGTAGATAAGTATAAAGCTAGACTAGTAGCAAAAGGATATCGTCAAAAGGAAGGTTTAGACTATTTTGACACATACTCACCAGTAACGAGGATAACATCAATTAGAATGTTAATCGCGATTGCAGCCATATTTAATATGGAAATACATCAGATGGATGTTAAAACTGCATTCTTATATGGTGATTTAAAAGAGGAGATTTATTTGGAACAACCAGAAGGTTTTCAAGTCAAAGGGAAAGAAAACAAAGTATGTAAACTGGTTAAATCCCTCTATGGTCTTAAACAGGCTCCAAAACAATGGCATATAACCATCGATGGAGTCATGATAAAGAATGAGTTCCAAAGCAATGAATGTGACAAATGTGTCTATTTCAAGAAAGTAGGCGAGGCTTACGTCATTGTTTGTTTATATGTCGATGACATGCTCATTTTCGGGACTAACAATGAAATCATTATGTCTACGAAAAAGATGCTCAAAAACAACTTTGAAGTGAAAGATCTAGGTGTGGCAGATGTTATCTTGGGAATTAAGATAATTAGAACACCTAATGGAATTGGGCTATCTCAAAATCATTATATTGAGAAAATGATAGAGAGGTTCAAACATCATGGAATTAAAAAGACAAAAACACCTTTTGTTCCAAATATGGTGTTACATAAAAATCATGGTCCTATCATTGATCAACTCGAGTACTCTCGAATCATTGGTAGTTTAATGTACGTCAAGAACTGTACAAGACCAGATATTGCCTATGCAGTTGGTAAACTAAGTCGGTTCACCAGTAATCCAGGCCGAAAACACTGGGCTGCTCTTCTGCGAGTATTAGGGTATTTAAAAGATACACCTAATTATACCTTACACTATGGAAGATATCCAAGTGTTGTTGAAGGTTATACTGATGCAAATTGGATTTCTGATTCAGGAGAATCCAAGGCAACCAGTGGGTATGTGTTCACTTTGGGAGGTGGTGCAGTATCATGGCGATCTGCAAAACAAACTTGCATAGCAAGATCCACAATGGAATCTAAATTCATAGCTTTAGATAAAGCAGGTGAAGAAGCTGAGTGGCTTAGGGGTTTCTTAGAAGACATCCCATTATGGCCGAAACCTGTGTCGACCATATGTATCCATTGTGACAATCAAGCAGCTCTAGGAAGAGCTCAAAGCTTTATGTATAACGGTAAATCACGACATATACGTCGTAGACATAATACCGTGAGGCAGTTACTCTCACATGGAGTCATCTCCATTGATTTTGTGAAGTCAAAAGATAACCTTGCGGATCCATTTACTAAAGGTCTATCTAGAGAGAAAATTGACTGCGCATCGAGGGGAATGGGGCTAACGCCTCAATAACCACGAGTTACCTTATACGGAAACCTAACCTAGCGACTGGAGATCCCACGGACTAGGTTCAACAGGACAACCAGTTCTGAGTAACTCACCAGGAGCACTTGGGAGAATTTTCTCTATCCCATTCCCATGATGCAACAAGTGCAACCTACAGTGTCGTTCAGGATAAGCTATGCTTTTAATGACGCCTATATCTTGTGAAATACAAGTGGGGTATAGTAGGATACCCTTAATAGGAGCGGTCACCTATGTTAGTGAGAGCTGGGTCGGCTCTATGAGACTTCTTAAAGGCAGAATATCTCTAGTAGCACTCGCAGAACCTAAGATTGTTCAGGGCCAAAATGAACACAACCGAGAATTAAACAAGAATCGGGATAACATTGTGCATGGCTTATTGTCTTGGTTTACACCAACAGCTGACAGTTCAAGATGAAATATTTCACTGATTAGCTAAGTAAATCCGATAGGTCTATGCTACGGAAGGTTCAAAGTGAAATATCTACCTATCCCGAGGCAATGTTGTTCCAACATACTCTTCGAAGAAGCTTTTTTGAGAATGTGTAGACGGATTTCATTCAATGTGGGGGATTGTTAGAGAAACAGGTCTGACAGACCCTGTCAGACCATTTCCTTGATTGAATGAACTAAGTGTGTAAAACACTTAGTCCCACATGAGTTGTGGGAAGTGAGTAAAGATGTATAAATACAAAATAATAACACTAAGGGTGTAGCCCTTTGGGTTACCAAGTTTTCGCGCGATAGCGCAAGGCTATACACTTAGTGGTCCACCACACACACGCGCGCGCGCGCGCCGCCGCCGCCGTCCGTCCGGCCGGCCGGCTCGGCTCGGTTCGGTTCGTGATCGGGATCGGGCTCGGGCTTGGGCTTGGGCTTGGGCTTGGGCTTGGGCTTGGGCTTGGGCTTGGGCTTGGGCTTGGGCTTGGGCTATGTGGTGGTTGATAAGTTAACTTATCTTTTTGGTCCACCACTTATTTAGTTAAGTTGTGAACAGGTTCACAGGATCATGTTACATCTTTGCCTTAACAGATATGTCTTTTCAAAATGAAACAGTACGTCCCTTGGGCTTTAAACGTTTCATAAGTCTGCCAAGAGAGTTGCACCTGTTGAGAGAAGACGTTCTCCAATAGGTGCGTGTCTGTTGTGAACAGGCACGACTTAGCCTATAAATTGCGTGTTGTTCTGGCCAGTAAACACACAATAAAAACAGACTAAGTCTGCTTCTCTCTCTCTCTCAATCAAAAGCATTCGAAGGTTCTTCTTGTTTGTTCGACAGAACTCTGCCTATTACAGTGCAGTCTAGGCAGGGTACAGAACAGTTGTATCTTGGGAGACTATCGTCCAGTACCTGTGTGCACCAGTAGCAGGGACGTAATATTGTCTTAAGGACATTGCTTCGGCAAGCCTCTGTTCATCTCCTTAATCCTTTTATACTCTGTAGTAAGTGTTACTGTATTCGTGAATTCAATTGATATTTTATTTGTTTTCTGTTTGAGTTAGTACCTTCTTTATTTCTGTAATTCGTGTATGTTATATTCCTGAGTTCGTACAATATAATACCAACATTTTCTATATTTCATTCATTTTTTTTTTTTTGGCACACAAATAGGGATTTTTATTAAAGGTATAAAAGAATGATACAGCAGCAAAAAGAAAAAATTACAACCATGTCCAAATAATTACTCATCAAAGCGAAAGTAAATACTGTTTGGACACTCGATATTCTTGATAAAATTACGCTTCTGTGTAGTCCATATAGAATGACCTACACTCATTTGAGGTCCCTTCTTTGCTGCTGCATCTGCTCCTATATTAGCCTCCCTATATGTGTGGGCGAGCCTCCATTGAAACTTTGCAGTAGCTCTGAAGCATCTTGTTGCTACCTTCCATGGAATCTTGCCAGAGTTGAATGAGTCCACCAAGGCTTTAGAGTTTGCCTCCAACCAAATCTGTATCCATCCCTATGTGCAAGCTACCTCTACAGCGGCGACCAGAGCTTGACACTCAGCTTCAAAACTAGTCGTGACACCTAGTCCTTTGGCCATTACTCCAACCACTTTAGCATTTGAATTCCTACAAATAAGTGCCAAGCCCGCAGTTCCTGGGTTACCTATAGAACATCCATCTGTATTGATCTCGATGACATCGCCATCTGGTGGAATCCAGGATACCTGATAAGTCCTGAAAAGTGTATATTTATCCCCTTAATAACACATTGTTTGTATAACACTTAGCTTATATTATTGTGTTATATCTACTGATTAGTACTTTCTTGTCATTTATGTAGGTTTCATGAGCCGAAATGGGAATATTGTGTTAAAGCCCGCCAAAAGTCAAGAAAAGCCACCAAAAAAGTGTTATTTGCACAAGAATAGGAGAATTGATATTTGCACCCACAGATCTGTTGAGGGCACCCCATGATTCGTCATGTTGACTTGACTTTATGTCAAAGTGGGGCGGCCCAAATCTCAGACCAAAGCGGGTCTTATTGAAACCCACAAGTCGGAATTTCTATTTTAGGCCTTCATTAAAGTCCAATCTTTAAAAGGCCACTGCTGCTGGTCTGGGTGTCGACTTGCGCACAAAGTTGTCTGTCGAGGTGCCTGGCAACAGTACAACCACTGGTTAGGGCACACAACTGCTCGCTAGGCCTCCGGACGAGGTACCTGGCAGCAGCATAGCCGCTGGCTAGGGTACCCATTTGAGTGAAAGGCCACCTGACAAGGTTTTTGCTGGGACGGTTGCCGCTGGGGAAAGTGATAGCCTAGAGTGTATCGAAAACTCCAGCAGCAATGGACATGACAAAACATGTGTCCAGCAGCTATGGAGACGGCAATTCCATACTTAGCCAAATTTTCCAAAGTCTCCAGCGGCTATGCATCCGGCAAAAAACTGTCAGAACTTTGGAGCCTTTTTCCCGCCAAAGTACGTATCTCCAGAAGACGTGCCATATACCATTGGAAAGCTAAGGGAGTCCTCTTTCTAACCCAGAAAACAGATCGACATTCTGATCTTTGAGCAGACGTTATGGCGATTACAATATAGACTGTCCAAATTTCACAAAATCGCCAGCGACTATGTATCCTTCAAACAACTGTCATAACTTTGAAGCTGTTTTCCCGCCAAAATACCTATCTCCAGAGGACGTTCCATATGCCATTGGAAATATGAGAGAGTCCTCTTTCTAAAGAAAACAGATCGATGTTACGATCAATGAGAAGAAATATTTGGCCGTTGGACTGGAGGCTGGCCTGGAGGCTGGAAGGAGGATAGCCTGGCGGCAGGTAGTGACATAGCCGCTGGCCAGGCTGTGACTCTGGGCGATTGGCTATCTGCTGCGGGCATTAGCATGGGGATGGAAAACTGTGTTGCCGCTGGAGGTGGGAATAGGCTGGGCGAGCAGCTGGCTGCTGGTGGAGAGGAGGACCAAGGAGGCAGCAGCACAGCCGCTGGAGGAAGAAAGCTAGCAGCTGCTGCTGTGGGTTTGGCTGAGGGGGTAGCTGCTGGAGAGTTGGCTGCTGGGGGGTTGGTTGAGGGTGTGTAAACATGGGAGAAGGTAGACAAGAGGGTATAGCTACTGAGCAAGTGGACAACCGCTCGGGAAGCTATGTTGCCACTTGGGAGGAGGGGTTGGACGAGCAGCCTGAGGGGGTAGCCGCTGGGAAAAGTGACATATGAGAGTGTATCGGAAACTCCAGCAGCAATGGACATGACAAAACATCTGTCCAGGAGCTATGGAGATGACAATTCCATACTTAGCCAAATTTTCCAAAATCTCCAGCCGCTATGCATCATGCAAAACACTGTCAGAACTTTAGAGCCATTTTCCCGCCAAAATACATATCTCCAGAAGTTGTGCCATATACCATTGGAAATCTATTGAAGTCCTCTTTCCAACCCACAAAACAGATCGACATTCCGATCTCTGAGAAGAAAGTTATGGCTAATCAAATATAGACTGTTGAAATGGAGATACCGAAAAAACCGAACAACAATTACCGTTGGGTAAGTCGGACGAGGAGATAGCTCGGGGCACGATAACCGAGAAAAAGAAACCGCAACAAAACTCCGGAATCCACATTCAAGACGTTGATGTAAAATATTGCCCCACAGGTATGACTATAAGATGACTATGTGAATCTGCACGCCTATGCGTGCAGGTAGTAGTTGGGGTTATATAAGAAAAGTGGGTGGGGTGCAGGTGATAGAATCTGAAGTAAGGGTGGGTCTACTATACACGTGGCAACAGAAGATATTAATGTTTTCTAATTTGATCGTAAGAAATAAATTTGAAAAACAGAATTCTGAATTTCCGGAGTCTACGTGTCCATATTTTATTGGATATTGATTGGGTTTTCACTGTTACTAATAGCAGGCCGCTTTATAAGTAGTAAAGATAAACATGTAGGTAATTTTATTTGCAGGCGTGTGTAGACTATAACTCGGGTGTGATATATGTAGATCAAATATTGAAATTGAAATTGTCATGAACATTTGTCTATCACGTATTGATATTGAGATTGATGTGATCGGTTGTTGATCAGTATTGAAATTGATATTGATGTGATCATTGGAGATCACTCTTGATATTGAAATTGATGTGATCGGTTGTCGATCACTATTGAGATTGATATCGATATTTATGTGATCGTGAGAGATCACTCTTGATATTGATGTGATCATTAGAGATCACTCTTGATATTCATATTGATGTGATCATTAGAGATCACTCTTGATATTGATAGTGATGTGATCATGAGAGATCACTCTTAATATTGATGTTGATGTGATCATAAAAGATCACTTTTGATATTGAAAGTGATGTGATCATGAGAGATCACTCTTGATATTGATATTGATATGATCATAAGAGATCACTTTCGATATTGATGCATACGCCCCCATGTAATGATACATTAGGTGAAAAAGGGAATCGCCCCCAAGTGTATGATATAGAAACGTTCTGATCGTAAAGGCAACACTATTAAACGTGTGATAAAGATAGATGGTGACGCCCCCAATTTGTGTGATAGAAAGGTGAACAAATAAATCGAGTTTAAGTTGACTTATCATATGCTAGTACCACGTGTGGAACTCTTAGCAATGACATGAAGTCTTGTTGCGTGAAACTAGTTGTGCAAAATTGTTAGCGTGGATCTTGATCTGATGCAACCCTTAGGTTGACGCCCCCGAGTGGTACTTGAGGTGACGAATCTTTAAGATCCCTAACTAGTTATTGGAAAAATGTGAGCTTGAATTCCGATTTGTCGCAAATCATTAGAATCTCTAACATTGTCAATCTTAGTTGTTCAAAAATGGTAGCTTAGATTCTGATTGATTATAAATCCTTAGAATCTCTAACCTTTTGAACATTACCTAGTTGAAAGTGTTAGTTGAGATTTTCATTTCTTGCAAATCCTTAGAATCCCTAGCGTTGTAAAAAATCTTGAATTAAAATAGTTAAAGAATACAACTTCGAAAGAAGTATATATGTTTGTGTGACGAACATGTAAAAAAACAAACAAAGTTGAGAAAATGTGTAAAATTAAAGTTCCTCTGAACGATTGAAGTATACATTGTCAAAAATATATTGTAATATTTTTTCTGGTATAAGAAACAGATCAAAGAACCATCATCTTCTCAAAATATAGATTTTCAGTTGACGACGTGATTGTATGTAGGAGTTTTGTTGCTATTGTCACCTTGCTTTTGAGATGTGAAATTGAATTTGGAGATAAACTTCTCGTGATTTGAGTCTTCGTGCTCTTGTTTGGTAATTGTATCAACCTCAAGATGGATATACTTTTGAGCTCTAGAGAAAAGTTCATACTTGGTGGTCGGAGTGTCAAGCACAATCGAACTATATAACCCTTTGTCATCATGTAGTAATGCTTCCTTGAAAACATAAACAACAAGTGTATCTGAGACATCGGGTATTTCTTCTTGGGCGCTTGTCTAAATCGAGCTACAAATTTACTTAATAACTCTCCATCTCCTTGCTTAATGTTGAACAACACAACGACATCCTTACGGTGACGCCAATTATGCCTAAAGTGTTCGGAAAATTGAACAGAGAAATCATTGAAGTTGTGGATAGAACCCCGTGGAAGTTCGGAGAACCATCGAAGAGCTTTGATACCAAAGGTTGAAGGAAACATCTTCCACATGAGTGCATCATCATAACTAAAGAGCACCAAAGTGTTTCAACCGGATTTCACACCAATGTGATGTTAGATCAAGAAGAAACCCCTAATGTTAAGATCTAAGTTATTGCAGAAGATGAAGATGAAGGAATAGGGTTTTGGTGATTGATAATGGCTGCACTAAGTTGCTTTTTAGTTGCCTACGTATCCATAAGAGAGATGGAATCAAGCTTTTTATAACGTAGTTCAAATGTAGAGTTTGATTAGGATGTGATCCATTGATCCCTAATGTAGTGTAGTGTTGTAGATGTACCTCATGTCCTATTAGGAACATGAGTTGTAAAGATATTAAAATTGTTATTGGATTAGGAGTTGTAGAGATACTGGAGTTGTATTTGGATTAGGTTAAAGAAATCTCTACAAAAATATGTAGAATTACCATATTAACCTTATTAAATATAATGGACTTAAATAGATAAAGCCCATGATTGATATTGATAAACCCCATGATTGATATTGATAAATGCCATGATTGATATTGAATATAGTAACGGGCCTAATCCTTATTACTAATTGAATTGGGCTTAGGCTCTTATTGACTAAAGTCTTGGGCTTTGACTTGTAATTGACTTGGGCTTGAGCCCGTTAAGGGGGGTCAACACATTAAGCACCGTTAGTATATTACTAATTGTAAAAAAGTGTTAGCATGCACAAAAAACCGTTAGTAATTTGTTGTAATCATTGAGATATAACTCTTTCAATATTAACATCGTTTTGCCGTTAGTGGTTTGTCACGGCAGCAAACCGTTAGCACTTAATATATACTAACAGCTATACCCGTTATAACACCTACCGTTAGTATTTGCTAATGCATAAATACTCACAGTTATACCCGTTAGTAAAAATTATATTAACAGTCATCTGGCGTTAGGAAACCACTGTTTTGGTATAGTGTCACATAGAGGTAAAATGATAACACCATCTCTGGGTGATTTTATTTCTGAGTGTATGTCTGTGAGGCAGAAGTCAAAGCGACCTTTCCAATGGTGACATAAGACCTGTGGTAGTATGGGTACATGTTTGTCTTCAATGCATTTGAGATTGTTAGGCTTGGTTTATATTTCATATCTTATTCATGCATTTGTAGTATGCTATCTGATATGAACAGTTTTACAATACTTATCCTTATCTTTGCTATAACCATTTCCGAGGTAAATGGTGGAACATCATGTTCTTTAGATTAGTCATTGTAGTAAGTTTGTGGGTATCTTCTCTGGAAAACCCTCAGAAGACTATAACTCCTCCACTTGGGAAATCCTTGTGGTTGAAAGCCTTGATGCATATGATTAATGCAAACACTCTAGTTTTACTTCTCTTTTGAGTCCTTAATTCTTTTTTTCTCACCTTTGCTTGAGGACAAACAAAGTGTTGTTTGGGGGTATTTGATAAGTCCTCAAAAGTGTATATTTATCCACTTAATAACACCTTGTTTGTATAACACTTAGCTTATAGTATTGTGTTATATCTATTGATTAGTGTTTTCTTGTCATTTGTGTAGATTTCATGAGCTGAAATGCGAAAATTGTGTTAAAGCTCGCCAAAAGTCAAGAAAAACCACCAAAAAGGTGTTATTTACACAAGAGGAGGAGAATTAATATTTTCACCCACAGATCTGTTGAGGGCACCCCACGATTGGTCTTGTTGGCTTGACTTTATGTCAAAGTGGGGCTGTCCAAATCTCAGCCCAAACCGGGTCCTATTGAAACCCACAAGTCAGAATTTTTATTTTAGGCCTTTATTAAAGTCCAATCTTAAAAAGGCTCTACAAGAAGATCCAGAAGTCTGATTTAGGCTCATGAGCTTTCCAATTGAAGGTCTTGGTCCAAGCTACAACTTAAGCCCAAGATAATTAAATTTTGCTAAAAACCTAATGCCTCTAGAAGACCAACAGAAGCAGCCACGAATTTGACCTAATTTGGAAGTCTTTGTATGCAAGTATTATGCTTTGTATTTTCTATATAAGAGAAGTAGTAGCTAGGGTTTAGGATATTCAATGTTTGAGAGGCAAAAGTTCTTTTTCTTCTTCTTTTGTATTGAACTCAATCGTTATTATCAATTGATAAGTCCTCAAAATTGTATATTTATCCCCCGAATAACACCTTGTTTGTCTAGCACTTAGCTTATATTATTGTATTATATCTATTGATTAGTGTTTTCTTGTCTATTGTGTAGGTTTTATGAGCCAAAATGCAAATATTGTGTTAAAACCCGCAAAAATTCAAGAAAAACAAGTAAAAAAATGTTATTTGCACCAGAGAAGGAGAATTGATATTTGCACCCATAGATTTACTGAGGGCACCCGACGGTTAGACCAGGTTACTTGACTTTATGTCAAAGTGGGGCGGTCCAAATATCAACCCAAACTGGGTGCTATTGGAGCCCACAAGTCAAAATTTCTATTTAAGGATTTATTTAAAGTCCAAACTTAAAAAGGCTCTACAAAGAGATCTAGAAGTCTGATTTGGCCCCATGAGCTATCAAACTGAAGGTCTTGGTCCAAGCTACAACTTAAGCCCAAGAAAATTAGGTTTTGCGGAAGACCTAATGCCTTTATAAGACCAACAGCAGCAGCCACGAATTTAACCTAATATGGAAGTCTTTGCATTCAAGTATTCTACTTTGTATTTTCTATATAAGAGAAGTAGTAGCTAAGGTTTAGGTAGCTTTTTATGAATGGAAGATTGAGGAGACAAGTTCATCTTCTTCTTCTTCTTTTGTATCAAACTCAATTCATATCAATCAAATTAAATCACTTTTTTTTTATGATGTTTTATTATTTAATTATTTATTCCATGGTGTCATCATCAAGGATGAGTAGCTAAATTCTCTTAGGGGGATGGTTGAAGCACTCTAGAGAATGCAAAAATACCATGCTTGTTCTTAATGTTTATTGTGATTTAAAGTACTTAATGTTTATTTACTTCTATTTGCAGTATGAGATAAGTATGATTATTTGCATGTTATTGTTATCCATGTTATTAAAATACATTGTTAGAGTATAGGGAGACCTAGCTATAATGGTTGTGTTTATATTAATTGGAGATATGTGAAGGAATAGCTGAGAGGTGACTATCATATATCTACAGTTAATATCTTTTATTGGAACCCTTTTGTAATCAAATTGAATAGCTGAGAGGTGACTGTTTGATTATAAATCAATATGTTGAATTAATTAGATTGAATAGCTGAGAGGTGACAGTTTGATTAATAAGACATATTCAAGAACATGCATAAGAGAATCCCATTTTAAATGAGTGGAATAGCTGAGAGGTGACTGCTCAATTATTATAGGTATTGATGATTAATTGGAATAGCTGAGAGGTGACTAATTAATTGTTAAAGATTGAACATGAAGGAATAACATGTTATGTTTGCATGATTTAGTTTGTGGATACCAACTCTTCCCCCTATGTCATCACAAGATCTTGTTTTCATCTCTACCATCTTCTTAAGTTAGTTATTTAATTATTGCCTGTAGGAAGTAGAATCAATGTCTATCTTGTTTATTGATTCTTTGGTGTTTCTTAATTATTGTTTTCTATTGTGTTTGAGCTAAGATCTTCACCTTTGAGGTGGGTACGACCCTTGCTTGTTATTTGTCTACTTTGATAATCAATATATACAGGCACAAGAAGGAAAATCAATAAAAATATAATCTTTTGATTCGAGGTTTTACACAAATAGCCTCTATCAAAATGGCTTCGTTACCGAGGTAAGGAACGGATTTCATTCAAACACAAACGAGAATAGTAGTTTCGGGATATCATCCCACTTCTATCCCTCTCACCCTTCTATTTATATTTCTTTTAATTATTGTTTTTAAGTGTTTTGTTACTTAGTCCTCTTATTGATCTTGCAGCGAAGACGGATTGAAAAAAACTCAAGGAACGAAGCCAAAATCAAATTTTGAAAAAGATCACACATTCAGGAATTTTTCCAGAAAGTTACTGGTTCAATCTGGTCCCGTTTGCTGAAGTTAACTCGGTCTCCACCCTTAGGTCAGGTAAACAGGTTGATTATCAAATTAATTATAAACCAAGTCTTAATATTGTGACTCCGGTTACCACTACACCTGTTGCCCAGCCTAAAGCTCCGGCTAATGAGGCGACCACCTCTAAGCCAAGGATACATAATCGTAAGATTGTGGATACTCCATTGCCTTACGACCCACCTGTGTCTTACCCCCAGAGACTCACAAGGTCTTAGCAGGAAGTCCAAGTAGAGGAGGTACTTGATCTGTTCAAACATATAAATATTAACATATCTTTCCTCACGGCTATTGAACAGATACCTTCCTATGCTAAGGTTTTGAAGGACTTGTGCACCGCCAAGAAAAAAATAAATGTGCCTAAAAACGCGTTTGTGGCGGAAGAATTCTCTGCACTTGTCCAACATAACGGTGTGGTAAAATATAAAGACCCTGGAAAACCGACCATACCCTGCAAGTTGGGTGATAAGTTCATGGGTAGAGCTTTGTTAGACCTGGGAGCGAGTGTTAATCTCTTGCCTTACTCCTTGTACCTCGGCCTGGGCCTAACATACATGAAACCCACGAGTATGTCATTACAACTGGCCGACAGATCACTGAAAGTACCTAGAGGAATAGTTGAAGACCTATTAGTTAAAGTGTCTGACTTTTACTATCCTGTCGATTTTGTGGTGTTGGATATTGAACCTACTGCCGATGACTCGGTTCCCATTATCCTTGGCCGAGCGTTTTTTGCCACCCATAAGGCTCTCATAAACTGCCGGAATGGTTCTATGGTTCTCACTTTTGGATCTATGACTGTTGAATATATTTTTAACCTTGGCAAAAAAACCCCTGATCTTTCTTTATCTCAAGATGTGTGCCTTCTCGATTCTCTACCCTATGAGATGGTACCTAGTTGTTACCCTAAAGATCTGATTGTTAATTGCCCTACCATACATAATATTAACTTCGATATCAATCAATCTATTGTTCAAACCAACACTCATCTTGATTCTGTGCCTATCTTTGACCCCAAAGACCTGAGGCCCTTGATTCGGTTTGTTTCATTGTTTTTGAGTTCTAAGTCGAGACCATCCCTCCATCTCCTGATCCTCTTCCTCCTGAGTCGAAATATGCCCAATTAGATTCAGATGGTAGTCATCTTGTTATCATCTTTTCATCTCTTACTACCGAGCAGGAAGATCAGCTTTATTTTCACATTGGTGACAAAATTTTGCTTTATAATCCTCGTTTGTATTTATTTTCTGGCAAACTTAAGTCTCATTGGTCGGGCCCTTTTATTGTGTCTCCAATAACTCCTTATGGTGCTATTACATGCGTTAATCCGGTAGACGGTTCTGAATTTAAAGTCAATGGTCATTGTCTTACACATTTTCATGAGTTAAGGCCTCCTGAAACTCTCTTAGAGGACCCTACCTATTTAGACTGACCTTTGACCTGCTGGTATCCGGACCCTCTCTTGCTATTTTTTTATTGTCTTTTTTGAGAGGTGTGGTTGAAAGTGTCGGGACCGTTAGTTCACGAACTCTTACTGGCTGAGTATAATTGATCCAGTGCACGCTTTTCTCTTGAGCGTCATCACCAAACAGACCTGTTTCCCGCTCTGTTTAGGGGTGGGGAAGTCATTTCGTATCTTCTTTTAAGTCTCGAGTATCTGACTTTAAAAGACTCTTTGTTGTATTTTAGACATCAGGATCTTGCGCATTCCACTCTAGCGTTTTATCTCTCATGTATCTTTGTTTAGAGTATCATTTATCTAGGGAGTGAGTTTCCTGTTTGTCCTCCTGTCTGGCTGAAAACGTTAAACTTAGCGCTCCTGGGAGGCAGCCCTGTGTATCTTCTAAGCCCAATCGTGCTTAACTTCTCTTTTTGTTGCCGGGTTTAGTTGCATTTTGGTTGTTAAACCGCTAATTCTACCATCTGTGCCCAGTTCTGTTTGGGGGTGGGCGCGGCCGGCCCACCCACTCTCTATCTGCCATTTGGCTGGTTGATATTAATTGCGGTTACAAAATGCCTTGTTTTAAGATAGGATTTCCCTTTATGTAGAGTTAGTCCTTTATTTCAGCATATTTCATTTCAGTTGTGTCTTAGTATGAAATTCTTTATAATCTCTATGTATGTGGAGATAATTTTGTTTGGCAGAAATTTATAAAAGCGGTTTGAATTTTTAGTACATTCATGGTAATATCTTTCTTTCTCTCTTTCCTATGCTTAGTATGAGCCTTGAGGATAATGCAAATTTTTTGTTTAGGGGTGGGGAGGTATTACAATCATTTTTGCAAAAGATTTTCAAACTTTTTTTTCCATACTTGTGTAAAAATTCAAAAATTTTGAAAAATCTAAAAATCTTTGTTACAAAGACTTTTCCAAAAGTTAGGATAAGTACACCATCAATGATGAATATAATGGTTGAATTCTACCTTTTTCAAGTTTAAAGACATTTATTGCTTCACCAAGTAGTTGAGTCTTATACTACATTTGCATAAGCATAAGCATGCCATTCACTTGCATTTATGACAGATTACATGTGCAAATACAATTACACCTTGAGAAACTTGAGGAATAAGTGTGGAGACTTAACCCAGTGAGCTTTTGAGACCCATCCTTTTCTTGGAGAGTTATTATGTACATCTGGAGTCAAAAGACTCAACCTCTCAGTTTTGTCTATTTTTAGTCTCATATTCATTTTTATAGTTAGCCTTGACATGACATCAAGTGGGTGTAATATAAACTTGGGTCTTGTAGCTTATTCAAGATGTGATCACCATATTAGTACTTAGAAATGATACAAAGACATTTAGTTGAACCTTGTTTACCTTAGCCTACCCTGATGAATATTCTATCCTTTAAGTTGACCATTCTGAGCCTTTCTTGTTACTTAGTTTTTTTTTTCTTTAGCCCATTATCCTTACATAACTCTATTGTGGGAGTAACTACCCTTAGAATGTTTAGGTCCTTTACTCATTGTTTTGGGAACATGAGGATGGTTGTTTATGTGGTTACAAGAAGAAAAAAGAAATACAAAGAAATCTCGAAACTAGTGAGATGTACCAAATATTGAAAATCAAGAAGTTTGAAGAAATTCCAGAAAAAGCCAGAATCTTCCAAACCAATTTCAAATCCAAAAAGAAAGGAAGATTCCAAATTTGGCAAGAAGTTCATTGAATTTTCCCCAAAGAAGATGCAAAACACATCTTCCCAAAAGAAAAATTCCAAAAATTTCTTCAAGTACTGTAATTACAAATCACAAGTATTGAAGGCCCGAATGTTCCAAAAATATTTCACAAGTCTTTTCCATTTCTAGCCCTGTCCTAAGCCAAGTTACAACCTATTATTGTCTTTTGTAGATCTAAGCTGATATGGTAGGATGTGGCAAATAAGTGAGAAGGTGCTAAGGTGAAAAACCCGACATTTAAAGTAAGGCTAATTTTTCCATTCTTTGAGACTAAGTTCATTCCATTACACCATTCAGTTCTTATTATTATATGTGAGATGATTGTCCATCTTCTTTCACATAGAGGTAAAATGATAAACACCATCTCTGAGTGATTTTATTTCTGAGTGTATGTCTGTGAGACAGAAGTCAAAGCGACCTTTCCAATGGTGACTTAAGACCCGTGGTAGTATGGGTACATGTCTGTCTTCAATGCATTTGAGACCGTTATGCTTGGTTTATATTTCCTATCTTATTCATACATTTGTAGTATGCTATCTGCTATGAACGGTTTTGCAATACTTATCCTTATCTTTGATATAATTATTTCTGAGGTAAATGGTGGAACATCATGTTCTTTGGATTAGTCATTGCAGTAAGTTTGTGGGTATCTTCTCTGAAAAACCCTTAGGAGACTATAGCTCCTCCACTTGGGAAATCCTTGTGGTTGAAAGCCTTGATGCATATGGTTAATGCAATCACTCTTGTTTTACTTCTCTTTTGAGTCCTTAATTATTTTTTTCTCACCTTTGTTTCAGGACAAGCAAAGTGTTGTTTGGGGGTATTTGATAAGTCCTCAAAAGTGTATATTTATCCCCTGAATAATACCTTGTTTTTATAGCATTTAGCTTATATTATTGTGTTATATTTATTGATTAGTGCTTTCTTGTCAATTGTGTAGGTTTCATGAGCCGAAATGCGAATATTGTGTTAAAGCCCACCAAAAGTCAAGAAAAGTCATCAAAAAAGTTTTATTTGCACAAGAAGAGTAGAATTGATATTTGCACCCACAGATCTACTAAGGGCACCCCACGATTGGTCCTGTTGACTTGACTTTATGTCAAAATGGAGCTATCCAAATCTCAGCCCAAACCGGGTTCTATTACACCCACAAGTCAGAATTTTTATTTTAGGCTTTTATTAAAGTCCAATCTTAAAAAAACTCTACAAGAAGATCCAGAAGTCTAATTTGGGCCCATGAGCTGTCCAATTGAAGGTCTTGGTCCAAGCTACAACTTAAAGCTAAGATAATTAGGTTCTTCTAAAAACCTAATGCTTCTAGAAGACCAACAGTAGCAGCCACGAATTTGACCTAATTTGGAAGTCTTTGTATGCAAGTATTATGCTTTGTATTTTTTATATAAGAGAAGTAATAGCTAGGTTTAAGATAGTCGATGCTTAAGAGGCAAAAGTTCATCTTCTTCTTCTTTTGTGTTGAACTCAATCCTTATTATCAATCAAATCAAATCACTTTACTTTATGATGTTTTGTTATTAATTATTTATTCCATGGTGTCATCATCAAGGATGAGTAGCTAAATATCCTTAGGGGGATGGTTGAAGCACTCTAGATAATGCAAAAGCACCATGTTTGTTCTTTATGTTCATTGTGATTCAAAGTACTTAATGTTTATTTATTTTTATCTGCAGTATGAGGTAAGTATGATTATTTGAATGCTATTGTTATCCATGTTATTAAAATATTATTGTTAGAGTATAGGGAGACCTAGCTATAATGGTTGTGTTTATATTAATTGGATATATTTGATGGAATAGCTGAGAGGTGACTATCATATATCTACAGTTAATATCTTTTATTGGAACCTTTTGTAATCAAATTGAATAGCCGAGAGGTGACAGTTTGATTATAAATCAATATGTTGAATTAATTAGATTGAATAGCTGAGAGGTGACGGTTTGATTAATAAGACATATTCAAGAGCATGCATAAGATAATCCCATTTTAATTGAGTGGAATAGCTGAGAGGTGACTGCTTGATTATTATAGAAATTGATGATTAATTGGAAAAGCTGAGAGGTGACTAATTAATTGTTAAAGATTGAACATGAAGGATTAACATGTTATGTTTGCATGATTTAGTTTGTGGATACCAACTCTTCCCCCTATGTCATCATAAGATTTTCTTGTCATCTCTACTATCTTCTTAAGTTAGTTATTTAATTATTGCCTGTAGGAAGTATAATCAATGTTTATCTTGTTTATTGATTCCTTGGTGTTTCTTAATTATGGTTTTCTATTGTGTTTGAGCTAAGATCTTCACCTTTAAGGTGGGTACGACTCTTGCTTGTTACTTGTCTACTTTGATAATCAATATATACAGGCACAAGAAGGAATATCAATAAAAATATAATCTTTTGATTACAGGTAACACAAATAGCCTCTATCAAAATAGTGTCGTTGCCGGAGTAAGGAACAAAGTTCATTCAAACACAAGCGAGAATAGTAGTTTTTGGACATCATCCCACTTCTATCCCTCTCACCCTTCTATTTTTATTTCTTTTAATTATCGTTTTTAAGTGTCTTGTTACTTAGTCCTCTTATTGATCTTGCAGCGAAGACGGATTGAAAAAAGATCAAGGAACGAAGCCAAAATCAAATTTTGAAAAAGATCATACATTCAGGAATTTTTCCTGAAAGTTACTGGTTCAATCTGGTCCCGATCTCGAGTCGAGTTCTCGGTAGGAATTTTGACACGTGTTGCGTGATTTTTAGAAGACATTCCAGAGCACTTTTTCAATTAATTATTTTTTTTCTGTTGAGTGATTGTGAGGTTGAACTAAGTAGTTTAATTAATTTCCAGCATTTTTAGAGACTTGTAAGATATTTAATTTTTCGATCCACGAAAGGGTCGCGGTCGTAATATTTTTAAAAGTAGGTGTTGCTAGGATTTATTATTTGTGTGTTTGTGGCGGATAGTAAAGCAAGGTTGGCGAGCTAGCTTTGAGTCTACTAAGAAACGACTCCTAAGGACGATTGAAACCTAAGGAGCGGTTTCCCCTTAGTCGACTTCAACTCGTCTTCTCCCCACTTTTGTGCGCTTGTTTGGCAATTTTTACGTTTTAGCATAAAGTGGGAGGTAAGCATTCTCCTAGCCCTCCTCGAATCCCCTGCAAGAGGAGTTTCCGTAATGATTAGCATGACCTTGATGTTAATTCAGATTTTACTTTTTGCTAAACCGGGACTGTAAGGCGGACCTGGCCTAAGGAAAGTGAAACTTAATATCAATTGATTGCAATATCCTAAGCTTTAAAATTGAATCAAATAAAGCCATGCTATCACGATGTTCATTTGAGACCTTGAGCAGATATTTCAACTAGTACCGAGTGAACCATTCTTAGATAAATCTGATGCTAATGATCCTACATGACTTTAATTTCTTTCTTCTACTAATAGACAAAACCTAGATGCAAAATCGCTGCTTTACAAAGAAACCACAGAATGACAGAACACCTCAAGAGCTTGGTAAACAATCTCTTTTAGAACAGGTTTCAAAGTAACACTACTTTACCTTAAGAGCTTTATTATTGCTTTATTTGATGTTACTTAAAAAGGATGACAGGGAGATCCTTCCAACCAACAAGGCACTGCACAGAATATATTCACAAAGTGAATTTTTATATGGGTGATCCAACTTTGAAAATTTTGTGAGGAGCTTTATTTTGTTGCAGAGCCAAGAGGATACAAAGTGTTGTGCATTACAGGACTATTCCTTGTGGTCAACAAGGTGAGTGGAATTCACACTTCATGACATACTTACAATAATTGCTAGCTAATTAAAGTATTTCTATCTTAAAATATTGTTACTCATTTTTGGTGTTGTTCATTCTTCATCCAATGCACTTTTCACAATTTTCTTTTATTTTCTTGGTCACATTAACAAAACACATCACCACACACACATCACAAGAGTGCATGTAGACATTAATAAAATACATCGCAATAGTCTACGTAAACATTAATAATAGACATCCTATAGGCTATGTCGACTGATAAACCAACAAACAGATACTTAATAAATACATGAGACGATGAAAGAAAAGTTGGAGTACATTAGATTGCAGGTAAACACCCTTATCTCAAATATTGTATAAGTAATGGTAGATTAGTTATTCATTTGATATTCTTAATAAAATAAAATGAAATTGTAATATGTGACTGTTAAATAAAGAAGTATGGATGACATTCTGTGCTACAAGTATGGTTAAAGCCATTTCGATAGGTAGAATAAAAAATAGTCATGGAATTAATGCAAGTATGAAAACTATCGTCATTTTATCCTAATGTTACATGCTAAAAAAAAAGAATACCAACATGGAACATTTGGATGAAATAAATCAGAATGTGACTTTACCAATGGTAATCGTTGTACACATATTGAAGTTGTTTTGCAACTCATAAGTGCATAATTATTCTTTAGACCATCTCCAACCGATTCCTCTAACCATTAATCTACGAAGACTTGTAAGCTATCACCACAATATAACTTAACTAGAGAAAACTCTTTGTGTTCTTCTGCAGTGGTATTATAATGATTCAGAACAAACGTAGCAGTACGTGTATGTTGATCTCATAGAGAACCGAACAGTGAAGTTTGGAAGGCATCTGCAGAGTGTCACTTAAGACAAATGAAGGGCAACCATTTTCACAACAGCAGATAAAACAAGTATAGCCTAACCGAGCAGCCAAAGTAGCAGTAGGTACTAAATATCTTGTATGTAGTAGATATTTGGGTGATTAAGGTTTTGGTCACCACATGTTACTATATATTAGGTTTTGGAGCCGGTTTTTATTTTTATTAGGGTTTGGAGCTTATTTTTGAACCAACCGCTAGAAAAACCGGATTGAACCAGAAATATTTTTTAAATACATGAATTTGCCCCTGTAAGAACGCAAAATAACATATATATTTACAAAACATAATCAAGGTAGTCAATCAACTCTTATTCATCTCCTTCTCTTCCACTACCAAGCCGTCGCCACCACCACCACCACATTCTTCTTTTTCTACTCTCTATTTTCTCCTTTTCTAAGTCCTAACCCAGTACCAATTTTAATAGCAACAATCACAGCTTCCACTGTTCTCCTTTCCTTTCTCATCTTCTTGAATCTTCCTCCACCTCTTGCCTCTGCCCCACCACCACCACCACCACCACATTCTTCTTTTTCTACTCTCTATTTTTTCCTTTTCTAAGTCCTAACCCAGTACCAATTTTAATAGCAACAATCACAACTTCCACTATTCTCCTTTCCTTTCTCATCTTCTTGAATCTTCCTCCACCTCTTGCCTCTGCCCCACCACCACCCCCCCCCCCCCCCCTACAACCACCACCTCTTGCCTCCACCTCTTGCCTCTTGCCTCTTGCCTCTGCCCCACCACCACCACCCCCCCGCCCCCTACAACCACCACTGCTATTACTACCTAATCTCACCAACACACAAAAACATTGTTTTCAGATTTCGAATCATGTTTTCTCTCTTTATTTCGAATTATAGATCTGATTCATCTTCATTTCGATCTTAATTTTTTTACAAATTAATTATCAAACAAATCAGACAAAAGGGTTTCAACTTCTTATTTTGATTTCAAAAAAATAAGAAATGAGGTCTTTGAATTCAATAATGGTTGGATGATATGTTGGTGAGGCAGACTTTCACCATTGGCTCATTTCTAAAATTAACTATGTCGTTGATTTCGCCATTAATACAAGAAATGAAGAATAAAAATATGGGAATTCTTCATACAAGGTGAACCTTTGATCTGTTCAAACCTCACACAAACAAACAACAAGAGTATCCTTTGATTTCCTGGTTACAAATCTCATTTATTTTTGCGATGAAGAAGATGATTTGAAGAACATACTGTATATCTTTATTTTATTTTTTCAAATCTCACCTTGTGCAGCACATAGTCACATATGACTTTTATATGGGCATTTCGGGTATTTTAAAATGTTATTTGGTTCAACTCACGATTGATGGCCAAACCCTAATAAAGATAAAAACCGGCTCCAAAACCTAATTTATACTAACATGTGATGACCAAAACCTAAATCACCCTAGATATTTTGATAGAGATTTGGCAAAACAGAAACCATGACATTAGAAGCTTGAATTCTATGTTGTTGGAATAAGTAATATTACTTCTCTTTTTTTTTTTACTGTGCATGCAATACTGTAATGTGAACTGTTCTATGGGAAACTTGAACAATTCAGTTGCTAGGCTGCAGGTTTTCGGTTATATAACTCCCACTTTTAAGATCACTTTATTACAATACAATTAACATTTGTATCTCTGTGTATAATTCTTCCTTTTAAATGTTAAATAAATTTAATTGCAGATAGAAATGCATAATTAATGGAGTTTCCAATTGATTTTTCTAACTTACAAACAAATGGAATAAACTTAGCCAACATCAAAGTTTGTTGAGTTACAAAATAACAGATTCAATTTTAACTGGTCATCTAACCAGTTTGGTGGAACGTAGAACGTGCAAGGAACATGTGAGCTTTTGTCTGAGTGTGCTGCCAAGATAGGAGCTGCGACGTTCCCTGACCTATTACAGAAGCTAAAAATAATATAACTAAAAAATAAAGATAGATCCTTATCTGCTTGAACATCATGTTCATTGACTAAAGTTTTACATGCCCTTTTGAAATGATAAGCAGGTGCGGTCGTGCCTCAATTGTAGTGCAATTTATCTCATAGATGAACTGTTCTTCAAAGAATAGTTAGTATATTTTGATAACATCACTGGATTTTTAGCAAATTTTTAGCACAAAGCATCTAATTAACCTCACTGAATACATTTTCACTTTTGTTGTCTTGATGCCCACATATATAAAAAATATATATATATATATATATTACACTTGAATATGAAAAAATTTAACAGAACTATAAACAAAGGGATTCTCATCCATCTCATTGTCTACAATCCCAAAGAAGAAAGTACTCAAGAGCAATTATTATAGCATTTGAGAATGTGATAAAATGGTAGAAACAAATGCTAACACTGGTAAGTGGAAAACATCCATAAAGAAGTCGAATTCATCCTACAATCAACTTTTAAATTTGATTATTTGATTAAAATTTTAGAGTCAATCAGAACTATCTTATTTTGATTACCAAAGTTTAAATAATAGTTGACACTAGAGTGGCGAAGCCACGGGTGCAACTAGTCTAAATTATAAGACACAAAGGGTACATAAGTTAGGGAGACAGTTTTGAGAAAAATACAATTTTGAGAGATATTTTGGACCGTCTAATTTTAGATGGACGACAGAGATTAGATTCCTGACTTAAGTGGATGGTCCAGGTATTTTACTGGGCTTAGACTCAATTTGGATCGAAAAAGGGCCAATTTTGATGTTGTATTATAACAATCAAAGCCCTAATCCAAAATTCTTTCTCTCTTTCTGCTAATCTTCTCTCACCGGCCAAACCTTAATCTCTCTTCCGCTATCTCTGATCTCTCTCTGTTTTTTTCTCGGTTAATATATCTTATAATCATTATAATGATTATCACTCCTCTCCCTAAAAAACGTATGTGCTCTCTTATAAATTTTGAAGCTCTCAAACCAATTCCTTAAAAGTTATGTGCTATTAATTGATCATACAGATTAATTGGTAATTCATCTTCAATCAAATCTAAAAGACATGATAGTGTAATTGATAGCTCTCACAAGTGTGTTTTTGCATCATTTGATTCCTTATGTTTATATTCATATCTTACAACTTGATAGATTAATTAGATTAATTAATAGTCTAATTGAAAGACTCAAAAAACAATCTCAAAACTTCTCTCTTAAACCTTATCTCAAACAACTTCTCAAATTGTAGAGCTCAGTAGAAGAAGACAATTGCGTCATGTTTTTCTGATTCCCTTCCCTTTCTTCTCTCTATTCAACTTTCTGAATGTCATACAGAAAGACTCAAAAAATAAATTTAAACTGAAGGGAAACAAACGTTGTTAACAGAGTAGCATTAGTAGCCTCCCAACAACTTGGTTAGAGCATTTCTTACTATTTTAAATTAATAACACCATATATGATCAGTAGAGAAACTGTCCTACTTTACAAATTGGAAAACCTTTATACAATTTGATATATGATAAACTGAATATATAATAGAGCCCATCGTATACTATTTCAATCTACAACTTCATCTAAGAGTTCATGTCCCCCTGTAAGCCAGGGAAGGTAGGGTTTCTATTTCATAAGGTTTTGTGATAAGATAGAGTGTGGAAACAAAATTTTAATATATGTACACATGTGTTGATGATTTATTGGAATCTTATCATCATCTTAGCTGTATTTGAAATGTATAGATTTTTTGGGTGTTTAAGAATTCCTTCATGACAACCCGTCTTGACAACCCGGAGGATGGAAAAATCACTCCACATTTTTACAATTATTTAAATCAGTTGCCAAGTTGACAAATAGTACTAATGTATATCATAAAGAAATTGTAGGCTAATCTAACACAGAATAGAGTAGTTTATGAGTATTAATCAATCTCTTGATATGATTTTTTTTTCTTTTTAAAGCAATTTCTGTTTGTCAATTTAAAACCCAATCAAGTAATTCCATGGTTTTAACCACCATCGGCATTCTCAATAATATGTTTAATCGATTTGAACTCTATAATGCTAATTTTCTTAAATATTGAGTAGAGAAGGCTCTCAACTTCATCCCTGCCTCTCTTATAAACTCTCAATCAAAAGAAGAAAATCTTTTAAAATTTTGGTTTATCCACCCCTCTACAAAGAACTCATAAGTTTGATTTTCTAATAATGGAATCAGATTCTTCCGGGTTTTTTTTCATATATATTCTTCTTACTTATGAACAAAAAAATCTAATTCAATTACCATTGTACAGAGATCAGGAGAAATGTCATCAAAGTAGTTAAAATATTCAGGACCGAAATTAGTTGAAGCCTCAATGAATCACTCTCGCTCTCCAGTACAAACAACTTCAACCTCACCGTCAGCTTGAGGGTCATATTCAACCAGTTGTTTGGATAAGGTTTGACGTATGATCATTACAGCTTCATGTCGATTTAAAAAGATATATTATGGAGTTGGTATTGTGTATGTACTGCAGCAGTTACTCGGCTGAATTAAGGTATAAGACAGTGGCTTCTAAAAACTCAACGGTTTTTTTTCTTTAGTTATTACAACTTCTGAATATGTTAAATGTTCTAAGATGTAGTAAATACTTTTGCGTAACATGCCATGAATTTGAAATTGTTCAATTAATTTTAATTAATTTGGATATTTGTTCTATCTATTTTGTGTAGACAATTTTGTTTCTGCATTTTAGATGAACAAATATTAGTTAGCTTCTTAAGTTTGGGCTTCTTGGATTGGTTCATTCAACGTACAGCTCAATTGTAAACAGATAGAGATTATAGGATTTGATAGTGCATTGAAATACTTTTTTCCTTAATAAACAATATAATTTATGACCACACAATACTATATGGGAAATGTGGATTTGTATGGGATTTCTATTGTCTCTCCCACGCAATAAGTAAAGGAAATATGATTATGGAAAAGAAAATAGTAGGATGTATTGTCATCTACATGACACTAGCTAAAACTAAAATTTATAGAAAGCCAGAACTATTATGTCTTGCTTGAGTTAATTCATGACACACAAAAGTTGTCTCATCTAATTGAGTTTAGACATACAAAATTGTATGAATGTGCTCTAGGATATTGCTACCTAGGTAGATGTGTAAGTTTAGACATCCCATTAAAGATTCTCTGATATATTCTTATTATAATAAAAATAACATAGTGATCATTGAGGAGGAAACAACTCTGTTTATTGAGGAGGACTCTGTATGATGTAAACAATGAGAAGGAGATGAGGAGGAACATGCAGCTCAACATGAAGCCTATGATAAGGATGATGAAATGCCTGGTGGTGTTTAAAGGGTGCAGTGTGCTCAACAGTTAGGGCTATACCTATGTCTAAAAAATTTACTGCCTGAATGATAATCCTATAAACCTTTCTAGGCCCTATAGGTAGATAACCTTGTATTATTGAGCATGTCGTTATGAGTGGCTGCGTTGATTGTGGAAAAAATTTCAATATTGTGTTGAAATCAGTTTTGTTGAAAATCAGTTCCTGTTATATTTAGTGTTTTATTTCCATGTCTGAGCTATATGCTTTACATTACAACCTGTTACGACTTGAGGTCTGGACTCTGGATTGCGATATTTAGGTAGTCTTTTGTCTTGAGCTATATTTAGAGTTTTTAGAGCTCGGTGGATCAATACAATTGTTAAAATTATCATCCTATATGCTATCTAATATCTTCATGTGAATATTTGATAAATGAGAAGTTATTCTATCCAATATTGATACTTATTTTTAAAATGTTTTGTCTAGCAAATCTTTGGTTTTGGTTAGAACTCCATTTAATCCTATATCCATTGAAGTTCTCTATTACTTGATACAAAAGTATGATTTTCACTCCTACTGACTATCAAGTTTTAATTTTTTTAACTTTCACTTTTGATTCGTCAAGGTCTTTGATCTTCTCTGAATGTACTATTGGGTTACATTTTAGTCCCACTATGCTGCAAAAATATACAAATAGTAGAGCTACCAATTGGATATTTTATGGAAAAAAAAGTTAAAAAACCCATATACGGTAGTTTCGCAGGGGGTGATCAAGAATGGTATAAATGATGCAGACCTAAAATTGAAAACAATATCATAGGAATATATTGGTAACATACTACTTTCTATATGGGTTGCTAGGAATACAAGATGCAACTGAGCAGACCATTAGATGAAATTTGTGATCAGTTGAAGAGTGGCTACAAAAGGTAGAACTCAGATTTCAAAAAATTTTCAGGGCATGTGGATTAAGATGACAATCATCATTAGTTGGTTTATTGGTTTTCACAACTTTTGAAGAGTGATTTTGTATTCATCTTTTCTGTTCTTTTCCAAAGGAAGTAATTCCTGGAGCTCATAATAAGTTGACTGCATGATATATATTGGATAGTATTAAATTTAGAAATGAATAGATGCCTGGGTTTCCTTGACAGTGAAACATGAAAACGTGTGACTTATCTACCTTAGAGATAGTATTTGACATCATGTTAAGACTTCCCAGAGTCGTAATCTATACTAATTTACGTATTTTGAAATGCGATGACATGGTTGTTAACCCCTTCTTTTTAATTCAGGTGAACATCGAAAACTTTACCAGATAAACATTTTACAAGCAAGGTATGATCATCTTCATCTATGGTCTTATTCTTCTATTATATTTTTGTCGTGTTGTTGTGAACCATTCTATAAAAGAGTTGATCGAAACTCTGTTTGAAAACTTCTCCTTGTCACTATCTTTCAATGTTTCAGTACAAACTTCTCCAAGTCTGTCTACTAATCATATCCCTTGAGATGCTTCCTTTGTTATATAGTGTCAAGGGTGATGCAAGCGTACTGCTCCTAAGTGACTTAAATATTATAGATGTTGTTAGTATGCTATGTCTATCTCAATTATGTTACGAACACTTCCATGATTTGGTTATCTGGAAGAGTCAAGAATATCAAGACTCTTGAAGTCCCGTAATGCACCAAACAGAGTAATGAAGTTATGGATCAGAACCAGTAGCTAATGATCTTAGATGGACCAATGCCTATAGCGGAGTACGCTGGATGAAAAAATTATTTTCTTAGTACAAAACATATTCTGTTGCAAAATTGGGTGTGGTCGTTTTGCTATTCTATCAATGAACTGACAAAGGCCCCCTCTCGACAAGTAATTCAATTCCAAAGTAATCGTACTATGCTCTCCCCACACTTCCATCACTACCAGATAAAATGAGCCACTTTGCCGTCTGAGTTGTTTGATAGATTCATATAATTGTATATTAAATGGTACATAGCCTTACAAAATTTAAGAATAAAACGTCATTGTTTGGGTAGAGGTTAGAAGCTAGGGTACATTGTGTTTCAACCATTCTGAGAAAACATATTCATTGAAGAACTGTGAAACTTACATGTCAAATGAATAAACAACAATTACTCAAAACTCAAAAGCAACAACAATTGATAATCAAAGTTGGGATTAGTTCAATTTTCACTGAACAATTAATTCAATTTTCACTGAACAAACAATTCAATTGGGTTTTAAATAACCAAATTGCAAGGTATGCAACATTAGGAGTGTTTCAGTATTTATTTATAATGTCGTTTCGTGTTGCACTATTAGCCAATTGCAAGGTATATATATTTATAATCTCGATTCTTTAGCCATTGATCATCATCTTGTGCGTTATTCTGCAGATATTAATAAGGTATGATTGGTGAGCGACACGAAATGCCATCATAAATGTTCTTGGCCACAGTAATCATAGGATGGTGAATGGTTTAAACTAAAGGATATGGTAATCATCTGATGTGAACTAATTGATCATGATGCATTTGAAAAAAGGTTAGCTTTTTATATTGGTTGCGGTTTTCTTTGATTAAATGTTTTTCAACATTTCAGTATTCCACATACCTACTGTAGTTACATACTTAAACTCAATAAATGTAAAGTTTGTAGCTAACACCTTGATATTAGCCATTGTGTTGACGTAGTACTAATGACTCTCTTCCTTTCTCAAAATTACATTAATAATTGTAAGTGAGTCAGCCTCAACTATGAGATGAGTGGCTTGAATGAGGTTGTCGATCCAAGTTTTACGTAAAGATAGCAGGTGTTATACTTGGTGGTCTTGACAATAGATCAAGAGTGTTTTAATCCTACCTTTGCTGCCGCAGGCACTGTAATTCTTGGTTTCTTGAATTTTAAGTTTTGACCACTGTGATTTCTCTAATTCGGATTTAATCCTCCTGCTATTTTGTTTCACATTTTCCTTTAAAGAACGCAATACACTTGGTTAGACATTGTTTTTCACTTGAATAGATGATCTAAATAGGAGGTTAACATCAAACATGTCTTCAGAGAAGAAAACCAGTGTGCGGACTAATTGGCAACAATAAGTAGTGGAGACTGAAGAGATGAGACATGTAATTTGTTAATTTCTTTTCCCTTTGGATGAATGACTATGTAGGCAATGTAAATGATGGTATGATATGCACTGTCTACATTGTATTGTAAAGTATAATTGTATGAATACAGTTGGGGGGTTCGGCTAACCCTAGCTTAGTTTTATTTACAACACAATGTCATGTCTTTTAGAAAATATTTGGCATTTAGAATGATGCTTGATTAGCTTGTGTAGCTCAGTTGGTAGAGCACATGGCTTTTAAACCACAAGGCCAAAGGTTCAAGCCCTTCTTCCAGCATCTTTTTTTTTACAGTAGCTTTGACATTTCAATCAAAGCGACATATGTCTGCTTAGGCCATCTTCTGCTCTATTCAGGTTCTTAGTTATTGATCTCATGCTAGAAGTCTTTCCTTCAATTACCTGTTATTTTCCAAGTAATTTATTAATTTCGTTTGAACTGCCATTCTATCACCACTGCCCTCAAATGTTATCTTTTCCTCAACTCTTCAAGTAGGTTAAGGTAACTAAGATTTCATAGAGTTTGATTTCCTTTTATCATGGAATGTCTCTTTGATTACATAGTCCTGAATAAGGTGTAAATCTTGCGTATATGGACAGCTTGGGTACTCTGTACATCAAGCAACATTACTTGCATTTTGCTTAATAGTGGCATATTTTTATTAAAAAATAAAATTTGTGAGCTCAATGAGTTTACTTAATAAACATAAAGATCCAAAAACAAAACAAAATAGGCTTATAATAGTTTCTATGGGACTTATTGTCTACGTCAAAGACTTATTTCAGTATCTTAAAATGCTATTTCTTGGAAAATAACACAAGTTGTTGATGCCCGAATACATTTCATGCTTTGAATTGTTTGCATCAATTGGTTGAGTTAGTTTTTGTAGCTGAGTTTTTTAAATGGAACACTGTGATATGCATTTTGAACTTACTACTAATGCTCTCATTTCTGTTCCTTTTGAAGTTGTTGCTATCATCTCTTCTTTTCGGTACTTATATAACATTTATAGCTTTTGTTTAAAGGAATGATTTAGTTGGTGGCTTTATTCATGGTGCAAATGTATTGGAGATGCCCTAATGATTTTTGTTGGCCCTGCACGGCTAAAGCAAACGCTTTTATATTGTAACTGCAGAGATTTAAGTCCTCAATGATATTGCTGGTCAAGCTACCAGTTTTTTTCCCTTATGAGTAGGGTTGGTCACTTAGGAGCCTTAAAATAATACTAAGGTAATGCTCTTGACCAATCAATAAAACATAGCAACTGATACCACTCTCTTTGCTTTCTTTCTCTGGCATAATTTCGCTGACTCTCCCTCTTTGTTTCTTTCTTCTTTCGTAGAGGCTCCTTCTCTTCAGATTAAATAAAGGAAAAGATACAATTTTGTCAGTCTCAGGTATGCTACTCTTTATTCAATTATCTTTTTCATATGTTTTACATTTTATTTCTGGTTTTCTATCTAAACGTTTTTGTCGTATTGTCTCTTAGTTCGAAACATTGAATGTAATAGCTTGATTTGATTTATTATAGGGATTATCTTCAGTACATATTGCAATTAGGTGGTAGTTGTGGACTAAAATCTGATGAGAAGAACTGTGGCTATTGGTAGTTGTAGAGTAAATCTTCAGTAAATCGTCAGGCCAGAATCATCTATTTTGTGAGGAAGGAAACACTTGGTCACATTTTATTACTTACCTAAAACTGAACTGATTCATCACCGTAGATTTGTTTTTGCTCATGAAGTATCATACCAACTTAGCAAAAAAAAAAAACAAAAAAATTATACCATCTATAGGTATCATTTATATATCAGGGCTAGACAAGGCAACTGCCTGTTTAATATCAAATAATAATAAACTTCTAATGGAAATATTTTATATTATAGTGATGTTACTCAATTCCGAAAGGTAAATGTCTTTAAGGTTGAATCATTACTTCTGTTGTATTCAACACTCTGGAATATTAAATTGTCTCTTAGATGTTATTTGAGAGGTTGTCATTTTTTCTTCGAATGTATAGCACATTCAATTTCTTGAACTTTTTTCTTCCCTCGAGATTTTGGCTATTTTTCCTGGATAATTTCCAGGTTATGACTACAAGACGTACAGAAGGTTGCTTTTGAATAACATGGTATCAACTACGTGTTTACAATCAATCAGGCTGTTGTCGAGGGACAGGAAAAATCGAATACCCTTGAGAGAGGGATGATATCTGTTGATACCACACCAAAGATATCTGTTGATACATATGTTGCATTTGAAGCGTCAAGTTACAGTGGTATCAAGGTTACATTTCATTTCCTCTCTCAGAGAGCCCCCATTTCTCTTTTACATCTTTTGACTTGGGTTAATTTTAGTGTCTATTGGATACTGTTAGTCATCTAAAGTTTTTGGCAAGTTACTGACTTAATTGTTTCGTATTTTAGATCGTAAGCCAATGTGAAGCTGCAAGTAGTAATATCTTTCGGCAGAAGGAGTTCAATCTTTAATCACTAGGCATAGGTGGTTTAAGTGCAAAGTTTGCTGATATATTTTGATGAGCATTTGCATCTCGAGTTTTTTCCCCGCACGTGACTAGCATATAATGCACTCTTAGAATAAAAAAGAAGAATTATGAATAGCGATCAACTACTTTCATTAATTGATGCTCATGAAAAAAAAAACCCGTTAAATGTTTCAGATTTGGTATCAAGCATGTGAAAGGAATGTTGCTTTATGGACCTCATGGGACTGGCAAGACTCTAATGGCTCGCCAGATTAGGAAAATGTTAAATGGGAGGAATCCAAAGGTATCATAATTTGATTGCCAGAATTTATCATTTTTTTTTATAAAATCAACGATTTCCAGTTCCTTGAAACCACTATTGGCTTCTTCGTTACTCTTTATCATAAAGTAAAATACGATTTGCAGTTATAATTTTTTTGGATGGCTTGGGAATATGAGCCAGCTGTTTCATTGTTCGTTACTTCTAAGTTGGTGAAGATAAAGATAGAACACAACTAACATAAATAGAAAGTAACACATAACGTTAAGACAAGCTCCATGTGCAGAAAGCTACAGAAGTTGAGCATTGTCAGTTTGGTCAAATGTAAAGCGTTTAATTTTTTGTGCAGCTCCCATTTGGAAGGGTCCAACTAACAAATAGTTGATCTATATGACCACAAGGTATGTGTTTTGAGAATGAATATGACATATAGCATTATTTGGAAATAAATGAGGTAACATCGTTTGCTCTTCTTGCAACAAACCATTGTGTTATATTAAACCGTTAATCAATCTTTTTTAATGAGGAAACATATCTATGTTTTGGGCTAAGCCTTTTTTCCAAAATAATTCCCCTTTAAAATGTTATGACAAGACAAATTTAAGGTTAAAGCCACAAATACACAGCTGCTTAATTCAAAATTAAGTTGTATGACTTAACAAACTATTATATTATCTTTCTTCTGTGTATAATAATTAGTTTCTTTCAAGAAATGCTTTACCAAATATATGATGGGATTTGTCATCTAAATTTGTGTGTCAGTGTAACCTTGAGATTTTAATACACTGCTTTGGACCATGTGTGTAGACAACGCATTTGGTTCTAGAATATATTGGTGTCATGACAATTTGAAGAAAAGAGGAATCATAATATTTATTCGGATCATTTAATTTCAAAGAACAATTTTGTACTGCTATTTTTTATGCCAAAAATAATCTAATAAAATGTTGTCAATTCTACTAAATATAATTTTTGCAGATTATTGAAGGTGAAAGAAGTCTTACATAAGACTACAGGCTACTCTTGGGCAACAGTACTAATAACTAATATAATTACTAATATCATTTAAAGTGGTGTCTGTTAGGCGTCAATATCTGTATGTTTTACATGGTTGTTACTAAATATAATTTTTGTATGTCAATTACTAATGGTTTTTCAATTCCAAAGCTGGATGGTGGTAATCAACAATAATATTCATAGAAGGTCATTCTTAGCAAGGTTGATAACATTCATTCCACTGGATGGCTAACGTCAAGTTAAGTTCCATTGAACAGAAACTACGGCACTCAAGGAACATGTTAATTTTGCTGAACTATCATTCCACTGTCAAATTTTGATGGCTGTAGGGAATTGAGGCAGTACTTCACAGGTAAGCAGGGCTGAAACAAGGTACTATTTTGTTAACATAACAAAAATTGTATCCTGCTGAAATTCTTTTTCAAGGAACTATGCAAATACGATAGCTGAAGCTGAACTATGCTGAACTATACTTTTAATTCATAACAGAAACTTCAACTGTTGTAAGTAAGCATGGTTTAACTTGAAACAACTTGATATTAGGTTATAGAAATTTGATTCTTTACATGCAAAGTTTTGATAACCTAATTAGATTTTTTTTTGCCAAATGCGTTGTGTTATACTTTTAACTCCAAATATGTTGGAGTTCCATGATATTGCTATATGTTGGAGTATTGTGACAACGTTATAGTGATTGTTAAAAGCAAAAATCTAGGCATGTTTGTACATAAACCAACACAATCTGAATTTAAGGAAGGATATCAAACTTATTGAAAGATTGAACAAGAGAGATATATAAACTGTGGAAAGTTGTGCCTCTTAAGTGTCAAATAGTGTAAATTTTGCATGGTTTTCCTTAGTGTGGACGTCTTTTCTTATGTCTGTTGGTATTATAAGTATTTGTTCCCTCAGTTTTTACTAGACTGTTTTCATTTCCTGTACATGCTGATGTTAATTTATATCATTTGTTAATAGGAAGAGATTGTCAGAGCATTAGGAAAATTTAAGTTGCTTGATGGCTTGCTTCCGAAGCTTAAAAGAGTTGGGCATAGAGTCTTGCTTTCATCACAAACTATGTTCCCTTACAACCCCACAATAGTGAGTTTGAAGTTATTAATAACAAAAATTATTCGAGTACAAATATTTTCACATCAAAGACTCACAAGAGGAAGAGATCAAGTCACGGTGTGCCAAGTTCATTTTGTTATAAAAGAGGGGACAATTCCTAACAGTACAGATAACCGTTGGATGTGATTACGCATGTCCAATTTTTTTGTCATGGTTTGCAAGTAGAATAGACTTTGTAAAATGGTTCCATTCAGTTTTTTTTATCATATTTATGCTCCTGAATGAGAAAATTAGTGGCACAGCCCTTCACAAGCCATTTTTTTTTTTTTAATTAGCATATCTGTATAAAGGTTCGTAGATATTTCTATTGTTTTTACTATTAACATGTATGATGATGATTTGTATAATGTAACAATATAGTCTCTTTCCCGTTAGTGATTAAGTTAATGATGTGCACTTGAAATTAGAATCCTAAAACAGAGTGTAGATTTATCCAAATAACTAAAATGAAATGAAAAATGTACATTTACAATAGCTTAGCTACAAATGTTCCGATGCGTAACCACACTACTAAACTAAATTCTCAATAAGTCTCCCCAGTGTTCAGCTCCATTAGAACTCTTAAGAAGTACCATATATATTACTATTATAAAAATATCTTCAAGTACTAAAGAAAATATAGTATTACTCTGCTTAACTATCATCAAAGAATATATAACAATTTTTGTAAATTCGACTAAAAGAAAAAAAAATAAAAACACCAATAATGATGAACATAATTTTTTTTTACAACCGATTGCTACAAACAACTTCACACAAAAATAAAAAAATACAAACAATAAAAGTAACAATTTATAATTAAACAAAAGAAAATATTATCGAAAGTACAAATTTTAATAAATTGTTGACACTAGCGTGGCAAAGCCACGGGTACAACTAGTGTTTTATACTAGCGTTTTAGGTAAGGCTTTTATGTTCTCATCATTTAGCAAATCTGTAATTTTTTTTTTAATTTATTTAATTTAGAGTTTAGAGTAGTATATTAGGTTTTAAGATTTAAGGGTTTCGGTCAAATTAGTAATTTTATTAAGAGTCCAAGCCTTATGCTATTGTAAAAGAGGGAGAATTTTTGAGTTTTATTGATTAATTACAAGAAGTGTGTCTTTTTTACGAGGGTGTACTTCGTTATATATCTGTTGCGAAATTTGTGAGTCGTTTCTTAATTGCTTCCCTGCATCACAAGAGTTCACTGCTCATTAATCGCTATGCTGCGATCCAAATCTATTGTTATACTAAAATAAAAATATTAATGATTATTGTTTGTGGACAATAATATCAAAGAAAAAAAAAATCATCTGTGTACTTATTGAAGCAAAAAAAATAAAAATAAATAACAAATGATCCTAAGGAACAATGGTAATTCTGGTTCCTTAAATGCCTTATTTCTTTTTATAGATTTTGACGAAGATCTTCGTCAAAAGTATTGCTGAAGCAATTGCATCCATTGTAGATATTCTATAGAAAAAGTATGGCAATATTGTACTTGTCTACCCAAACAAAATGAAAGATGATTATTATGTCTTTGTATCCTCGATGATTAGTATATCCCACTTTTTGCTGAAACGCTATAGATCCAAAGTGTTTCTTGATCATAACTTCATAAACCTTCTTATAAGATATATATATATATATATATATATATATATATATATATATATATATATAAGATATGTAACCAAATTAATTAAACCTTTTAAACAAGATATTATGGATATCACTAATAGTAAATCAAGATTAGGAAATTGTTTTTATCAAAGAACTTCCCTAAATTATGACATGTTTAATAATGAAATAAATAGGTCTAATATAAATGTCTTAACTAAGGATCAGACCTTAATTTTGAATGTTATTAATAAAATATCCAATCCTATTAGAAAATACTTCTAATACTAAAAACCTTTCTTCGTTAGATGGTGTTTTATATAATATTGAATCAAATTCTATGGTTAATAAATCTACCATTTCTGACCTTAAAGGCGAAATTAATAATCTTGAATCAGATATTAAAAACCTAAATGGGAAAATTTCCTTACTCCAGAATCAAACAAATTCTAATTCTTTACCAGAAATGGAGACTATTGGGGATTTACTATCCTTACATCACCCTACCAATCAAAAGTGGCATATTAAGGTAAAATTGGTTATTAATCAAGATTTTACTTTAGAAACTATTGCTTTGGTTGACAGTGGTTCCGATCTTAATTATATAAGTGAAGGATTAGTTCCTACTAAGTATTTTGAGAAAACTAAGTATCCATTGAATACTGCTAATGGTTCTCCTATGAGGATAAATTATAAATTATCGGATGTTTTTGTCTGCAATGATGGTATTTGTATTAATACACCTTTTGTCTTATCTGATAATTTATCTCAAATGGTAATCTTAGGAAAACCTTTTTTTAAGCCTTCTTTGGCCTATTGAAAGAATCAATGATAATGGAATTCATACTACTATAAAGGGGAAAAAGATAGTCTTTGAATTTATCATTAAACCTAAGATAAATTATATCAATCAATTACAAGAAACTTTGATTTTAAAAGGAATATAAATCAATTTTTTGTCTCAAGAAATAGGCTATGCTTCTATTGACAAACAATTAGAGCAATTTGCTACTAAAGAAAAAATTCTTTCCTTAGAAAAACAATTTCAGATGGAGATATGTAGCGATGTTCCTAATGCCTTTTGGGATAGGAAGCAACACATAGTACAATTACCCTATATCGAAGGTTTTAATGAAAACATGATACCTACTAAGGATAGACCAATCCAAATGAATAAAGTTTATATGGAATTATGTAAGACTGAAATTCAAGGTATTTTAGATAAACAGCTTATTAGGAAAAGCTCTTCTTGTTGGAGTTGTGCAATCTTTTATGTAAATAAATATGCTGAACAAGAACGAGGGATTCCTAGATTAGTTATTAATTACAAACCCCTTAATAAGGTTCTTCAATGGATTCATTATCCTATTCCTAATAAAAAAGATTTATTAAAACGCTTAAATGATGCTCGTATATTTTCTTAATTTGATTTAAAGTCAGGTTATTGGCAAGTTCAGATTGTTGAACAAGATAAATATAAAACTGCTTTTACTGTTCCTTTTGGACATTATGAATGGAATGTTATGGCTTTTGGTTTAAAAAATGCTCCTTCAGAATTTATGAATATTATGAATGAAATTTTTAATGCTTATACTGAATTCTGTATTTTATATATTGATGATATACTAATTTTTTCCAATTCTATTGATCAACATTTTAAACATCTAAATATATTTTCCCATCTTATTAAGAAAAATGGTTTAGTTGTTTCTGCCCCAAAAATGAAGATCTTTAAAACCGAAATTCGTTTCTTAGGACATAATATTTGTCAAGGAAAAATTATCCCTATTAACAGATCTATATAATTTGCATCAAAATTCCCTAATGAAATAAGAGATAAAAAACAATTACAGAGGTTCTTAGGAAGCCTTAATTATATCTCTGATTATTACAAAGACATAGCTTTTGACACCAAAGTTCTTTATGAAAGACTTCGCAAAAATCCTGAACCTTGGACCACGGATCATACAAAAACGGTTCAAAAAATCAAGCTTAAAGCTAAACAATTGCCTTGTCTACCACTAGCCAATCCTAATGGATTGAAATAGTTGAGATAGATGCCTCTAATAGAGGTTATGGTGGAATACTCAAACAGAAAAATTCTCTGACAAATAAAAAGGAATTAATTAGATTCCATTCTGGCATTTGGAAAAATGCTCAAGTCAAATATTCGACTGTTAAAAAAGAAATGTTGGCTATAGTCAACTGTATTAATAAATTCCAAGATGATTTAATAAATCAAAAATTCTTGCTACGAATTGATTGTAGCTCTGCAAAAGATATTATTGAAAAAGATGTTAAAAATTTAGCATCTAAACATATCTTTGCCCGATGGCAAGGTACTTTCAGTATTCGAATTTCAAATAGAATACATAAAAGGAGATAATAATTCTCTTCCTGATTTTCTCACCCGTGAATATTTGCAGGGATGCGTTTTCATAGTCCAGCACCTTATATGGGGCGAGGACGTAGTAAAGGCAAATCTATCCCTATCGAACCTGAATCAGGTTCTTCTTCAGAAGTCTCAAAAGACAAAACTATGAAAGATGCCTTATTAGGCAACAATGAGCCCAAGTTGTTCTTAAAAAACTACACAGAACTACTTGTAATCCTCAATCCAGAGGATGACAAATGGATGATGGACCCTATTATTGAAACCGGCACGAAGTGGTTTGACATCAATTTTGTGACAAAGTGTCCATGGTTATCTCGCCTTGAGTTCATTGTTAGGAAAACCAAGTTGTACGCACATCGTCCCGAGTCTGTGTTCTCGCGTTCATGTGTCAGAGTGAAGATTTGGTGTTAGGACGTACGTACCTATTTAGGACGTACGTACGTCATGGTAGGCAGCAGACTTGTTTTGGTCAGGACGTACGTACCAAGTTAGGGCGTACGTACGTCATGGTAGGCAGCAGACTTGTTTCGTGTGGAGACGTACGTACCGAGTTAGAGCGTTCGTACGTCATGGTAGGCAGCAGGCTTATTTTTGTGTGGCGACGTTCGAACGTCATATCGACGTACGAACGTCCAAAGTCGGTTTGCACTATTTCGGCCCATTTTCCTTGTTTTCCAACCCTAAGTATAAATAGGGTTTCTTTTCCAAAAGACAAGTCAGTTCTTTGGCCGTCCATTGTTCCTCTTGTTCTTGAGTTTTGGTTTAGGTTTTGGTATCAAAAGTGTGTTTGGCTATTGAACTCAATTCCCTTTCTTCCCCCTTCTCTCAATTCATAACTTTGTGATCTTCAAGAGTTATTGTGAATTCGGATTCGAGTCTTCTTGTGTGTTCATCAAGAAGTCGAGTGTCTTGTGCGTACATCAAGGTGCTCTGGTGAAGTCAAGGTGTTAGAGATAACCAGGAGTATCAACTCGCAGTGAGTGCAGGTAGTTGATAGGTTTGTACATCTCTTTTCATCTAGTGGATTATTTGTTGTCGCGAGGACAACCGTGGACGTTTCCCTTTTCGGGTTTTACCACGTAAAAATTCCTGTGTGTTATTTACCTTCTGCATATTATCTGATTGTTTGTTTGAATATTCAATTGTTATATTAGCACTATTTGTAGTTTTACATTTGGTATCAGTCGCTGGGGGCTGGTTAAGGAGCGTAAAGGCTCACGCTAACGATCAATAGTGCTATGGATTACTCTGGTAAGACACATGTCTCGGTTGTTGCTCGACTGTCTGATGAGCAATCAACTGCTAGTAAAGAATGCTCTAGTAATTGTGACAGGGAATTGATTCTGGTGGACAATAATGATTGGGCTACCCTATACCGGTTATCCAGAAAGGAATGTCTAAGATTGGAGGCACAAAATAGTATTCTTCAGGATAGACTTGACTTACTATCTTCTAGTTCCTCATCTATGTCAATCCTGGATAGGGAACCTGAGTCATGGCAGGTTGATAAGGTGGCCTTATTGGGTAATCTTGCTCCTCTTGAGCACGACAAGGTCGAATGGGAAGCTCGGTGTAATATTGTGTCCACTGAACTAGACAAGGTCAAAAAGGAACTGATTCGTTTTCAGTCGTTGGAAAAGTGCAATGGGTTGTCATCTTCTGAATTACCTCCACTGTTGCCCCATCCTCCTACCAAAAAGTCCGACATTCATCACTCTGTGGACACGGTTGGCATCCGGCGTAATTGGAAACCGTTTAGGCGTGCTCCGCCTCAGGGAAGAAAACGTCAAATGCCCTGCTCACTATGCGGACAGTTTGGACATTGGGCCTCGCAGTGTGTTGTGGCTACTCATGTTCCACAATCATGGAAGCTGGTTTCACAGCCGTCGTATGTTTATCCATCTTATCCGTATGCCTCTTACTATTTTCCTTGTAACTTTGCAGGAAATGTTTCAAATGTGGCGATTACTGCCCTTCATGTCTCAAGCTCGAATAGTGAGTGGTTACTTGATAGTGGTGCTTCAAAACATATGTCAGGTAATGCCAAACTTTTCTCCTCCGTTACTGCTATAGATGGTGGAAGTGTTACTTTTGGGAATGGTAAGAGCTCTCCTGTGATTGGTAAGGGATTTGTCGCTGGTATTGGTTTATCTTCGAATGATGTTTGTTTGTTAGTTGATGGTTTGCGTGTTAATTTGATCAGTATTAGCCAACTGTGTGATACTGACCATACTGTTAATTTTTCTAAAAATATATGTACTGTGCTTGATAGTTCGGGTAAGTGTATCATGACAGGTAAACGAACATTGGATAATTGCTATGCCATTCAGCCTGTTGCATCTGGCATAAACTGCTTACCTAGCAAACTAAATGAGGGTCTGTTGTGGCATCAACGACTAGGTCATGTCAACTTTGAACACCTGGACAATCTAACTCGGAATGAATATATCAAGGGAGTTCCTAGACTTGGAAGAAATCGAGACACTGTGTGTGGTGGGTGTCAACTAGGTAAACAGATACGAAGTCCACATTCCAAGAAAAAGTCCATAACCACATCTTCTCCTTTAGAACTCATACACATGGATCTGATGGGTCCTACTCGTACTCCTAGCTTAGGAGGCAAACGATACATCTTGGTTATGGTTGATGATTACACTCGCTTTACCTGGGTATCATTCTTGCGTGAAAAATCTGATGCGATTCTTGAGTTTCAGGGGATATGTCTTCGTATTCAGAACGAGAAAGATACTCAAATTAAACATATCAGAAGCGATAGAGGCGGTGAATTCACAGCCACAGGTGTGATTGAGTATTGCATTGCAAATGGTACGTGGCAAGAATTTTCGGCCCCATACACTCCGCAACAAAACGGAGTCGCTGAAAGGAAAAATCGTGTTATTCAGGAGATGGCTCGTGCTATGTTGCATGCAAAGGATGTTCCTACCAAGTTCTGGGCGGAAGCGGTTCATACTGCTTGTTACATAATGAACCGTGTATATCTAAGATCTGGTACTACACAAACTGCTTATGAGCTATGGTATGGTAAGAAGCCGAATCTCAAATCTATGCGAGTTTTTGGTAGTGTTTGCTATGTGTGCAAGGACAGACAAAGTCTGTCCAAGTTTGATAGTCGAGGTGATGTAGCTCTTTTACTTGGTTATTCCTCTAACAGTAGGGCCTTTCGAGTATTTAACTACACCACTCGCAAGGTCATGGAATCCTTTAATGTTGTTGTTGATGACACTATTACATCTGACTCTTCTGTTTCCACTGGTACACAGGATGTCACAGCTCTCTCACCCGTGTCAGACTCGGCTGACATGTCTTCCATATCGTTATCATCACCTGATAATGGCGATGATGGTACTAAACCTTCTGGTGCTGCAGAGGACTTGCCTAGTAGGACCGGTGCTGTGCTCACACCGGATGATGTAGTTCAATCACCAGATGTGATTGATGTGTCTCCAGATCTCTCCACTGTCCCTGTTGAATCTGAAGGGGTGTTTAATCAAGCTTCACCTCGTGTTAAACAACATCACTTCTTAGGAGATATCATTGTGGATATTAATGATCAGCGTCTGACTCGTCGGAGCGCCAAGGAGACAAATTGCGTTCATTATGTTTGTTATCTCTCTTCTCTTGAACCTAAAAATGTTACTGATGCTCTTACTGATGATGATTGGCTAGTTGCTATGCAGGAAGAACTCGGTCAGTTTAAGCGTAGTGATGTCTGGACGTTAGTTCCTAGACCTACTCACACTAATGTGGTTGGCACCAAGTGGATCTTTAAAAACAAATTGGATGAGTTTGGGCAGATTGTGCGCAACAAGGCAAGGCTCGTAGCTCAGGGCTATAGTCAGATTGAAGGTATTGACTACGGAGAGACTTTTGCTCCTGTGGCTAGGTTGGAATCTGTCAGGCTTCTTCTTGCTATGGCATGCCACTTGAATTTCAAGTTGTATCAAATGGATGTCAAAAGTGCATTTCTCAATGGTATTCTCAATGAGGAGGTCTATGTTGAACAACCTAAAGGGTTTGTGGATCACACTTTTCCGAATCATGTCTTCAAATTGCAAAAAACACTGTATGGGTTAAAACAGGCTCCTCGAGCTTGGTATGAACGTCTGACTTCCTTCTTACTAGGAAAAGGATTTGTTCGTGGCAGTGTTGATCGGACTCTGTTTATACTAAGAAAGAATAATGATGTTCTTCTCGCCCAAGTCTATGTGGATGATATAGTGTTTGGATCGACGTGCCCAAGTCTTTCTGAATCTTTTTCTCAGTTAATGAGTTCTGAATTTGAAATGAGTTTAATGGGAGAACTAAATTTCTTTCTTGGCTTGCAGGTCAAACAGTTTGATCATGGAGCTTTCATCTCTCAAACAAAGTATGCTGAAGAACTGGTTAAAAAGTTCGGTCTTAGCACTTCCAGTGGTCAAGATACTCCCATGGGTGAGAGGGTACGTCTTGGTAAGGATGTTATGGGTAAGTCTGTTGATATTCGCGAATATCGGAGTATGATTGGTAGTCTTTTGTATCTCACTGCTAGTCGCCCAGATATTTCTTATAGTGTTGGGGTATGTGCAAGATTTCAGGCTAACCCTAAAGAATCTCATCTCACTGCTGTTAAGCGTATTATTCGGTATGTTGCTAGCACACTTGACTACGGGTTATGGTTCACCAGAGATACAAATAGTGTTGTGGCAGGTTATTGTGATGCTGATTGGGGTGGTAATCTTGATGATCGTCATAGTACCAGTGGTGGCTGTTTCTATGTTGGGAATAATCTTGTTTCCTGGCATAGCAAGAAACAATCATCTGTTTCCATCTCTTCCTATGAGGCCGAGTATATAGCTGCAGCTAGTGCATGTACACAACTTCTGTGGATGCGTCAGATGCTTAGGGATTATGGCATTCAACAGCAGGCGATGGACCTGTTCTGTGATAACACCAGTACCATTAGCATTTCCAAGAATCATGTTCAACATTCACGCACAAAGCATATTGACATTCGTCACCATTTCCTTCGTGAGGCGGTCGAAAAGGGTGATATAGTAATGGAGTTCATTCCTACTGAACATCAGCTAGCGGATATCCTTACAAAACCTCTTGATGCAGCCCGCTTCCATTCCTTGCGTAAGTCTATTGGGGTTGTAACTCTTCCCTAATTATTTTGTTACTTTCTTTTTCTCTCTGTTCTTGTATCACTGGTTATGTCTGTTCTTGTCATTATGGTTAGGATGTTTAGGTTCGGTTATTTTTTTTGTTAATTACTATTGTTGTTGGTATTGAGGACATACTACTTTCACTATTGTGTGGATTCCATATTATTGATGTTTCTAGTTTGGCGTCCTCAACTGTTTTTGTGTCATGCATAGTTGTAGGGTTACATCATACTCTCTTCGTCTTGGTAGTTTCTTACATGATACATTTCCATGTAGTTGGATTGTCGTTTTGCATACCTGTATATCTCCAGTCTTCTATGGTTTCCTTTCATGATCATCGTCTTCTTTCATATTTTTTTTACCTCTTGTAAGTGGTCAATGACTCATAAAATCCCCAGCCATTTGAATGTCTTGAGAGCATACTCATTTGGCTAAGAACCCGTTGGGGCTGTGAGGGTCATGCTCTGACGGATGCACTCAGGAGATGTTAGTTCTTGTGTTGCACGTTACCATGGTATTGCACTTCTTGAGTGTTGTTTTGCCGAAAAGATGTACGCTACACCCTACCCTCGTGTTCTGGTAAAAGATGGAGGTATTATATACTCCCACACGGGAATGGCATTAATGATGATTAGTGTCTTTCACACTTGTCTAGTTGTAAGACATGTAGACAAACAATGTTTTGTGTTTCCTTCGCTTTGTTGTGATCTGGTTCAATAATCACATTGGTCTAAGTTGCAAGAGACTTTCAATATATTCAATGATCATTTTTTTTTTCTTTTGGTTTGTTTCCGGAGGTTGGTATTGGTCTATCAGGTTCTTCTGCATGTTTGCATTATTCTTGTAACTACCATGGCTTGGTGTATGATGTCGTTTTTCGACTTTGCATTTCCTTGTGGTTGAGGTTTGTCTAAATTGTAATCTTCTCTAATTGGAATCCTTACAATCAGCAGATAGGTTTCTCTGTGATGTTTCTCAATATTTGGTTTTGGATTGTTCTTCGAGTTGTTTTTCTGGTTCTTAGGTTGGTATTTCATTCTAAAAAAAAAAAAAAAAAAAAAGGGAGTAGTACGAACGCTGTCATAACGTTCGAACGCTATGGAGGGCAGATCGTTGCCACCGTACGAATGTTCTTTGAACGTACGAATGTGTGTTCAGGCAGTTGTTTTTAATCGGACTTCTAGTTCTTTTCTGTTTTGCGGTTATTTCTGCTAATTAGGTAATGGATCTCTCTTATTGGGCCCATGTTAGGTTTACTCTTGTTTTTTTTTTTTTTTTTCCTATATATAGGGGAGTCTTCTCTTCTTTTACTCCTATTGTATCTTCTTACCTCCTTCTAGTTCTCTCTTTGTTCCTCAGATTTATTCAATGGCAGAATATGAACTTCATGGGGTTTTTGTACCGGCTGTTGGTTATGTGTCGTTTATGGTGATGGAGTACAAAAACATTGTTAAGGTTTGTCGTTTATGTCGCGTTCCCCATGGGTATGACTATATTCATCGACCTTTTCTTAATCCTTGCCTGGTTCATGTAAATCATTGGGAGAGACTACCGGGACATCTTCAAAATCACATCTTGGAGTTGGTTGGATACCCGACTGTTCCAGGACTTGCTGCTCCTCTTACCGACTGTGGCTTGGACAGCAGAATTGAGGAGTTGTTTTGTACGAGTGAATGGCTGGAGGATTATGTTGATCATGTGATAGCTCGGTGGAATAGACCTTCAGCTCGTGCGGAAGCTTATTTCTCCAAGCTTCCTCTAGGTCATTGGGAGCGAGTTTTTCGAATTCGTTAACTTTAGCTTTATCTTGTTTATTATGACTATGGATTTATGTGTTTGGTTATTAGTTGTTCTTTTGAACTTTAACAGTTGGGATAGGTTTATCTTTTTATCTGTTTTGTCTTCACTATTTTGTGTTGATTGTTGTTTATATTTGTTAATTGTTTTTATTGTTGTTTATCGTTTCTCTTGTTGGTTGGTTATTTTGTTCACTTGTTGTGACAAAAAGGGGGAGATTTATGACTCTAATTACTAACAATTGTCTCTTTGTTGTTAGGGTATTCTTGGGTCATGTTTCAGGTATGCTCTATGTATGGGGGAGTGGACGTGTTGATGATTTTAGGAGTTATACAGTTATGGGGGAGCTTGTGTGTCAAAAATTTTGGAGCCCATGAAGTATGGGGGAGTTGCTCGAAGGAACTTCTGTTGAATCCTTGATTGCTTCGGAAATTCCTAGTTGCTTCCGTTCGGTCTCTGATGGTTAAAGCATCTTGCTAAAGCTGGATAACAAGAATTAGTGACTTGTTATGTGGTTCTATCTTGAGTGATTTTGTAGGCATGTTTTATAAATGCCATGGTTTGGGCTTGTAAGCACGTTTTATAAGTGCTATTAGAGTCATAGGTTTTTGTCACAAAATCAATGTCAAAGGGGGAGATTGAAACCGGCACGAAGTGGTTTGACATCAATTTTGTGACAAAGTGTCCATGGTTATCTCGCCTTGAGTTCATTGTTAGGAAAACCAAGTTGTACGCACATCGTCCCGAGTCTGTGTTCTCGCGTTCATGTGTCAGAGTGAAGATTTGGTGTTAGGACGTACGTACCTATTTAGGACGTACGTACGTCATGGTAGGCAGCAGACTTGTTTTGGTCAGGACGTACGTACCAAGTTAGGGCGTACGTACGTCATGGTAGGCAGCAGACTTGTTTCGTGTGGAGACGTACGTACCGAGTTAGAGCGTTCGTACGTCATGGTAGGCAGCAGGCTTATTTTTGTGTGGCGACGTTCGAACGTCATATCGACGTACGAACGTCCAAAGTCGGTTTGCACTATTTCGGCCCATTTTCCTTGTTTTCCAACCCTAAGTATAAATAGGGTTTCTTTTCCAAAAGACAAGTCAGTTCTTTGGCCGTCCATTGTTCCTCTTGTTCTTGAGTTTTGGTTTAGGTTTTGGTATCAAAAGTGTGTTTGGCTATTGAACTCAATTCCCTTTCTTCCCCCTTCTCTCAATTCATAACTTTGTGATCTTCAAGAGTTATTGTGAATTCGGCTTCGAGTCTTCTTGTGTGTCCATCAAGAAGTCGAGTGTCTTGTGCGTACATCAAGGTGCTCTGGTGAAGTCAAGGTGTTAGAGATAACCAGGAGTATCAACTCGCAGTGAGTGCAGGTAGTTGATAGGTTTGTACATCTCTTTTCATCTAGTGGATTATTTGTTGTCGCGAGGACAACCGTGGACGTTTCCCTTTTCGGTTTTTACCACGTAAAAATTCATGTGTGTTATTTACCTTCTGCATATTATCTGATTGTTTGTTTGAATATTCAATTGTTATATTAGCACTATTTGTAGTTTTACAATTATTTGGGGCCAAAAATACTTTGATGAAAAGAATAATAGTCCTATCCGAGGTGGGAAACATAGATACTTCTATGAGTCAATTTTGGAAGAGACTAATTCAATCACTTTTGATCATAAAAGAAGGAGTAATACTGCTAATTCTCCCTTTGCTTATAGCAAAACAATGATACATATGGTTCTCAAATCTTCGGATTCGGGCGACCCAAATAAATTACGGGAATTACGTGGATCGTATAATCAAACTTAGCACAACTATAATCAACCCTATAATTATTGGGATTATATGGATGCTTGGACTTATACGTTCTTTTACCAAAATCCTCAAAGGAAGCATTCTTGGTTCTTCTATTTTGATGAAGACTTCAAGAAAGACAATAATGAAATTCCAAACTGGTTTTATAACTGGTTTTTCAAATTTGGTCCTAATTTGGATTACTTGCCCACAGAACTAACAGTTCTTTATAAATCTTATCTTCAATTCCATCATTTATTTGAAGGGAAAGATCCTATTCGAGGTAAATCTTTCCTCTTTTTTTCTGGCAGAATATCTAATTCCATGGATTTGGGTCTGGACTTATAGCTGTCAATATCAGGCAAGTGAAGGCCTTCATGGTCTTTGTCGCCAGTACCATTATAAATGGTGGGCTAATTGCCCTATCGAGAGTAAACTATTAATTATTACTCCCGATATCCAAAAGCTGGAGCAATTATATGTCTCTTGACATACACAATCTCCGGTTCTTAAAGAACCTTTGCCAGACAATCTTGTCTCTATTATTAGGGAAAAATTGACCAAGGCTCATCCTGGTCTCTCATCCCAAGAACTCAAATTTCGGGTTATGAAAGAAATACAAGAGGATATCCAAGCTTCTTTCGGAGATATTTCTCCTATGGACACAAATTCCACTACCAACAACGACAGTAGTACTCCTGCTAATGCTATTATTTTTATGGTGGAGACCTTAAACAGGGCTCCTCTCAACAGAGTTCTTCTCAACCTGATGATGATGATGATGTCGATCTAGAAGTGGATTAGTCACTTCCCACTTATAGCTTGCAATATGAAATCTCGTGGAAAATTACTTCCACTCACTATCTAATTCAAATCAACAATTATACCTCAATCTTGTCAAGCCTACCACAGGCCCACCTCTCACTTTGCCTATATAAGGGGCATTTGTAAATGAAAGAGAAGAAGCTTCGACAATTGCTTAGCTTTCTACCTGAAGTTTTCTTCAGGGGGTGTGTAACTACTACTTGGTTGTACAATTAGTACAACTTTTATGTGAATAAAGCTTCCTTTCTGTAAGTTTTCTTTTCTTTTTACTCTGAACTTTTGTTCTGTATTAATTTTATGTTAATAGTACCTGTTCTTCTTCTATTTTCTTGTTCAATACCCAAAGTTAAAAGATAGAAGTGAATAACATGAATAAATAATAATGTCAATACCCAAAGTTAATTAAACAATATTTGGAGGGATTAAAGGCAATATAACGTACCCTATGCAATTGCTTATGTAATATTTCAAATGAAATTTATTAAATTTTTTTTATTAATAAAGTATAGTTTATAGTAATGAAACTAATTAATTCAACTTTGTTAACTGACCTCCATTATTTCCTTTAAGTCATAAGTTTAATTAATCACTTGTTGTATTTGTAACAGTTGTCATCTCGTGTCATTTTCCCCAACTTTTTTTTATATATATTTTTCTATTCTCATCGAAAGATCAATATAGAAGAACCAAATATAAACATTAACATGGAAAATAGATATATGAATTTGTCTTTTTTATTATTCATTATTCTTGTTCAATTACAATCTCAATATGTAAGTTCTAGTTACGACCTTTGTTGGTATAAATGTTGTAATGGAAATGTACATCCTGGTTGGTTTCTTGATAAAAGTTGCAAAACAAAATGTGCGGTAAGAAATACCTACGTTGGAGTGAAGGACTATGCTGAATACGTTTTTGGGTTATACAAATAAAATATACGAAGTTTGTCTATTAAGATATACGAAATAAATATGTACACATAATATGATACACTTACATGGTATTTATAATAAAAACATATATGTCATTGATTATAATCTGATACCTATTTTTCCACATTATAGTCGTACAATGCATCTAAAACAGATAAAACGTGGTTTGCCATTGAAGAATTGCATGTATATATAAGATTACAAGTTGTTATATTTTTGTTGTACACATAATGGTATACGTCATAACAAGGAAGAACTTTGTATACACCACCATTAATAACATAATTATAAACCATTTATTGATTTTATGTCATAGTTATACTTCATACTTCACAATGATAACTTATACTGAGTTTTCATAAGGCTCGTTTATGTCATAGTTATACTTCACAATGGACTTAATTTTCAACAAAATATGATTATTATTTGTAAGACCCTGGGTCGGTAGATGGTTTGCCGAGGGGGTGGAGTCCTACAACACATAAGAGAGGACATGTCCTTACATTGAAATATAGGTATAAATCCATCATATATTATTCATTGAAGCCTTTTGAGCTCACTTGGCTCCAAAGTTCGAAAGGACTCTAGAGTTAAACGTACTTGGGTGGGAGTAGTCTCAGGATTGCCCGTGAAAATCCCACGCTATCGGACGACCGCATTTCCTAAGTGGAGACAATATCGGTGGTGGATATAGGTCGGGTCTTTTAAAATGGTATCAGATCTGACGTCGCCTTTCGAGGGTGGGAGACTATGTTGGAAATGCGCCTAGCCCGGTATAGGGGTGACAGTTGCGTCGGTTACTTGTCTCGCGAAGGGTAAGGAACGTCGGAAATCTGGGGTTGTATATTCCAGAGCCGAGGACGACTCTCTCCTAAAGATGGTGGGATTTTAACCATGGTTTTAAGAACCGATTTATTCAATCAGATCAGAGTAGGGTGATCCCGATTCTGCACACTGAGTCAATAAAAAATCGGTCGATTATTTATTAAGCCAAATATTAATTTTTATTATTAAAATATACAAATAATGAGGTAGTCCCACCTTATTATATATATAACCATGCGTATCTTATAATTGTCTCTATATAATAATGTGTGAACACATCATCAATCTCTCTACCCCAACCCTTTATCTTCTTCATTTTGTGTTTACATGTTTATATTAGATACACAAATAATCTGGATTACTGAAGAAGGTATTAATCAGTCAATCCATATAGTTGTAAATCTAACAAAACAAATTAGTAAAGAAGGTATTAATCAATCAACCCAACAATGTTGAATTCTTTTCTTTTTTTCTTTTTTTTTTCCTTGTGGAGACATCGAATTGCATTTTTATTTAAACTCAATTCATCATACTTGTTCTTTTGAATTTGAAGTTTTAAAATCTCATTTATAATATATTGTTTGATTGAATTTTATTATGAAATTGTTTTCTTACGTGAAAAAGTGGATAAATTTTTTGAAAGTGTTAGTTTGATTCGCGTGTTTTTCGATTTCATATTACCTCTGGAATGTCGTAGATGGAGCCTCATTTCTGATCTCCTCGGTAAGCTTTCTTTCTCTCTCTCTTAAGTACATACCGCACAACAGTCTTCACATCTACTCGAGCGAGGCGATTTAACCAGTTCTAATACCGATTCTACGCTGATCTGAGTCAACAAATAAATTTTCACCTAGATGCATCTTGTCCCAATTCAACTCAACCGAGTCTTAAAACAATGATTGTAACACCCTGGGTTGGCTGGTGGTGGTTTGTCGAGGGGGTAGGTCCTACGACACATGGGAGAGGGTATATCTTGAAATTGGAATATAGGAATATATTTGTCATATATTATCACCGAGGCATTTTGAGTTCACTTGCATTGGTTCCAAAGTTCGAAAGAACTCCAGAGTTTAGCATGGTCGGGCGAGAGTAGTCTCAGGATGGGTGACCTTCTGTGAAGCAGGCTGCTGCCCGTGAAAACCCCACTCTGTCGGACGACTGTTGTGGCTAAGTGAGGACTATAGTGTTTACATTATTTAAAATAATTAAATACTTATAATAGATTATTAACTTATGTAATACAGTTGATGAAACTTATAGAAATATATATAAAGATCTCTTCAAAATCTATTAACTTATAAACTTAGCGAATTTATCAATTTACTACATTAACCCAAGTTGGGTTCTATTAATCAAACGAGATTATAATAAAGTAAGGAGCCGGCTATTGCCAAGCTAATATTTGCTACTATCAAGGCAAATTAGTGCAGCTTGGCAATAAACTGCTTCTATAGTAATTGCATATTAAATTATCAGAGTTATATTGTATTTGCCTGGATATGTTCATTTAATTAGCTTATATAGATATGGGTGACTTGGGCTCAAGGACACGGTTCCCAAACGGTTGGGCCAAAAGGACACTAAAAGATTCCACTTAGCCAAAAAGACAACGTTTTTATGATCATGGGTATGATCATAACAATTCACTCCCTTGGACGAAAATACTCTTTATGATCACATGTCTAATCATATACGCACTACATAACACTAAATGCAATTAAAGTACACCCTACCCTAGTGAACTCTAGTTGGAATGTGATCTTACGTAACCCTATAATCAAACCTATAATCACATGATCACATGTCTAATCATATACTACATAACACTAAATGCAATAAAACTATGCCCTACCCTGATGAACTCTAGTTGGAATGCAAACTTACACAACCTTATGATCAGATAATCATATTTATTTGTTATAATCACATGTCTAATCACACACAAATCACAACACAAGTATGTATGATCACATTTATAATTACATTTATTTGTTATGATCAGACTTATAATCATATTTAATTGTAATGATCATAATCCTTATCACAAAAATCAATTGACAAGTGTGAATGATTACGCTTATAATCACAATGGCAATCACATGTATACAGGGGTATATATGAAATTTTTAAAAAATGTGACTATGATTACACATCTGATCATATACGTTTTTCCTTTTAACAGAGTCAAAATCTGGGTTTGCTATTTTAACAAATTATTAACGTGCGTATGTCCTTTTGACAACCACTTTTTAAAATTTGTTCTTTTGCCCAAACAAAACTAAAATAAGGCCTTACAGCCTAATTCTATATTCAAAAATTCTCCTTACTTTAGTACGTTTTGTTTTAGGAAAATTGGCGATAACCACCCATATTTTGACTAGGTTTGGTGAGAACCTTCTAATTATACCAAATTTAGCGTAAACCTCCCAACCCTTACTTCAACAATATATTTTCCCATTATACCCTTGGGTCAAAGTATTTGTTTAAACCCCCAAAAATGATTGTTAAAAAATTAACAGATAAAAGTTAATTTTCGTTAACGGAACTGTTAAGGAAAGTATGAGCACATGCATGGCTGTTATAAATCACACTGATATGATTCCCATATCAAGAGAGGAATTGACTATAAGGCAACACCAGCAAAGATTACTCTTAAAGATCTTCCAGAATGATCTCTTGCCTTGTATATGTAACATGTGACACTTCTGTAATGTATTATAAATAGACATACCATTCATTGAGTAGGTATATACAAAAACACCACTCAAACCATTCAACTGTTGTATTCTTTTTCTTCTTTGATTTGCTTCTATCAATTGGGTTGTAAACCCGTTCATGGTATCAGAGCCACTGGTTTTTAATTCCGACTGCCCCCTTTTTTTTTCCCACCATGTCGAAGGCAGATTCAGCAGATCTCCCATCTCTTTTTTCGACCCAATCTATTGTGCCATGCGGTATGGGCGTGCTGAACGCAAGCATCGACATGTTACAGAGACTGGTCTTACTCTCATGTTTCATAGTGCCATGCCAGCATCAATGTGGGTAGATGCCTTCTCTACAGCAGTATACATTATAAATCGCTTGCCAACACCGGTTCTCAATCATGCCTCACCCTATGCCTTGCTCTTTGGTAAGACTCCTTCCTACTCTATGATACGAACTTTTGGTTGTTTGTGTTTCCCTTTTCTTCGTGATTATGCACAACATAAACTTGCGCCCAAAAGCACCCCATGTGTTTTCATTGGTTACAGCTCAACCCATAAAGGATTTCGCTGTCTGGATAAAGCTACTCGGCGTGTCTACATTTCTAGACATGTAGTTTTCGATGAAACAAGTTTTCCCTTTGCAGGCTCCTCTTCATCATACTCTCCGTCTCAATTTTCAGACCTCGTTACTTTCTTTGAACCTGCGATGGAAGCACAACAACCTGCTGATGTGTCTACACCACCAGTACATTCAAATCAGCATCTTCATTCAATGTGTGATCCACCTCAAGATACAGATGCACCACTTGCAACTACTTGTTTACCTGAGAACTCTTCGGTCGTGTCTGATCAGGAAGCTTGTAATGATCTTTCCACTAATGGTACCCAACCATCTCCTTTGGTTGAAGATGCAATGCATCATGATTCATCAACTGCTACTGTGCCCCTCACAACTTCATCTTGTAACTTGAATGGCGAGATAAATCAACAGGATTCATCTACATCACATGTTCCATCAACACTCACTAATGTTCATCGGATGACTACTCGCTCCAAAGCAGGAATTTTTAAACCAAAGGCCTTAGCTTCTATACGCTATCCTTTGGTTAATCGAAAATTTCCTTCTCGTCAAGATGCAGCGTTCTTTACAGCTCTTTTACATACATCTGAACCGAAGGGTTTCAAATCTGCATCAAAGTTTCCTCACTGGGTTCAAGCAATGAACGAAGAAGTTGATGCTCTCCAACATAATCGAACCTGGTCACTTGTTCCTCGCCACCATAATATGAATGTTGTGGGCTGTAAGTGGGTCTTTAAGACTAAAATTAATCCGGATGGTACAATTGACAGACATAAGGCCCGTCTTGTTGCAAAGGGCTACAATCAACTTCCTGGTCTTGATTTTGAAGAAACATTTAGCCCGGTCGTTAAGTTTTCTACTGTCAGAATTGTCTTATCATTGGCTATCACTTCCAACTGGGAGATTCGTCAACTAGATGTCAAAAACGCCTTTCTTCATGGAGTTCTACATGAGGAAGTGTATATGGATCAACCACCAGGGTTTATTGATCCCACCAAGCCTAACCATGTATGCCGCCTGCATAAAGCAATCTATGGACTCAAACAAGCTCCACGAGCTTGGTTTGAACGCTTTAGCTCCTTCTTAAGAAAGTCAGGTTTCACATACAGTAAGGCAGACACATCCTTATTTATTTATCGGCGATCTAATGACATCATTTTACTTCTCATTCATGTTGATGACATTGTGTTAACTGGCAGTAGCTCTACACTCATCTCTGATATTATTTCTCGTCTTGGTAATGAGTTTGCCATGAAAGACCTTGGACCATTACATTACTTCTTGGGCATTGAGGTCATTAGAACTTCTTCCGGTCTCGTACTCACTCAATCAAAGTATGCCAAAGACTTGTTACAAAGGGCAGATTTACTGCATGGGAAGCCAGTGTCCACGCCAATGGTTGTAAAATCTAATCTCACAAAAGCAGGCATACCGTTTTCAGATCCAACATTGTATCGTTCACTTGTTGGTGGACTGCAATATCTTACTATAACCAGACCAGATCTTACTCACAGCGTCAATTCAGTTTGTCAATACATGCACTCTCCAACTGATGATCATTTCAAAGCTGTCAAGAGAATCCTGAGGTATGTTAAGGGTACTATACTCTCCAACTGATGATCATTTCAAAGCTGTCAAGAGAATCCTGAGGTATGTTAAGGGTACTATTCATTATGGACTGCACTTATACTCTGATAGTCCTGTACGCATCTTAGGATATACCGATGCTGATTGGGCTGGCTGCCCAGACACTCGCCGTTCTACATCTGGTTTTGGTGTCTTTTTAGGTCGGAATCTAGTGTCTTGGAGTGCCAAGAAACAACCAACAGTATCACGCTCAAGCACTGAAGCAGAATATCGATCCCTTGCTGTCACTGCTGCTGAAATTACTTGGATTTCATATATACTTCGTGACTTGGGAGTCTCTCTTCGTTCTCCTTCTACATTGCTATGTGACAATCAAAGTGCAATTTGTCTTGCCTCTAATCCAATTCACCATGCTTGTACAAAGCACATTGCCATTGATTATCACTTTGTACGCGAGAAAGTTGCATCAGGGCTACTTCGTGTCTCATATATACCCACTGACCTCCAAGTAGCGGACTTGTTTACTAAGAGTCTTCCACGGACTCAATTCTATTTACTACGATCCAAATTAAACGTTTCAGATACTACCTACACGTTTAACTTGAGGGGGGGTGTTAAGGAAAGTATGAGCACATGCATGGCTGTTATAAATCACACTGATATGATTCCCATATCAAGAGAGGATATTGACTATAAGGCAACACCAGCAAAGATTACTCTTAAAGATCTTCCAGAATGATCTCTTGCCTTGTATATGTAACATGTGACACTTCTGTAATGTATTATAAATAGACATACCATTCATTGAGTAGGTATATACAAAAACACCACTCAAACCATTCAACTGTTGTATTCTTTTTCTTCTTTGATTTGCTTCTATCAATTGGGTTGTAAACCCGTTCAGGAACTTTTATTTGCTTAAACCCCCTCAAAAACTAAAAATATAAAAATATAAATTTACCCAGTACCAGATCCACATGTCAACCATCCAACGGTTGATAAAATATCAGTTGAGGTCTTCTTCTTTCTCTTCTTTTTTTATTTTGTTATAAGATGGTGCCACATGGATCTAACGAAATTAGGTAACGTGGTAAGTTTTCGTTATTTTTTTGTTAACGAACAATTTCTTTTTTTTTGGGGGGGGGGGGGGGGGGGGGGGGGGGGGGGGGTTAAATATAAAGAAAAAGTCAGGGATATTTTGAGGAGAAAAAATACAAATGGGCGTTAACTTTGACAGAAGCATACGGAGGAGGGGCAAAGTCTGCATTTGGATAAAATGGGGGTTAACACAGAACGTGGACAAAATAAGGGGGGTTAAGTCTAAAAACCCTTTAAATCTATCACATATTTTTAATCAACCGACCGTAGGGAGGTTTTTGGAATAGGAAGTGAAAAAACATTTGTCTTAAATGATGTCTGTATGTCTTGTTTGCGGAGGTCGACATAGTGTGCTATGTGTAACACCCCAGGTCGGCAGGTGGTTTGCCGATGGGTGGGTCCTACGGCACCTAAGAGGGGGATGTCCTGACATTGGAATATAAGTATAGATCTGTCATATATAATCACCGAGGCCTTTTGGGCTCACTTGGCTCCAGAGTTCGAAAGAACTCCGGAGTTAAGCGTGCTCGGGTGGGAGTAGTCTCAGGATGGGTGACTTCCTGGGAAGCAGTTTGCTGCCCAATAAAACCCCATACTGTCGGATGACCGCAGTGGCTAAGTGGGACAATATTGGTGGTGATATAGTCGGATTGCTACAAATGGTATTAGAGCTGACGATGGTTCTCCGGTCGAGGGTGGCAAAGTATGCTGGAAAGGCGCCTAGCCCGGTAAAAGGGTGACGGTTGCGTCGGGTACTTGTCTCACGAGGGGCAGGGAACGTCGGAGATCTGGGGTTGTATATTCTAAAGCCGAGGACCACTCTCCTCTAAGGTGGTGGGATTGTAACACCCCAGGTTGGCAGGTGGGATTAGTCTCAGGAAGGGTGACCTCCGGGAAGTAGGTTGCTGCCCAATAAAACCCCACACTATGCTTGATGGAAACAATTGTTTTGTGCCTTACCACAAAAGACAGATTACCTTTGCAATCCAAAATCGACGAACTCGTTAATGGCAATTCACTCGATTAGTCTTCTTTGCCAATAATTTAACCTCTTGAACAAAATGAACTACCCAACCACCTTTCAAATTAGGTGAATAAAAATGTTTAATCGTTGAATCGATCAATTCTCTTTCCAAACCACCATCACTTTGAGATTAAGATCTTCCAAGAATCTCTTGATTGTTCTTTTTCTTATTCAATATATCAATCAATTTCATCGTTTTTTGTTGGTCTTCTAAACTACTAACACTTTCACAGGTGGTTTTAACTTCAAAATCGGCGGTTTTAATGGAAGTTAGTATTGTTTCTCGCAATGGTAAAGCTGGTGGTGAAGCTTGAATGGTTGTTGAAGAAAAAAAATATATTCCAATTTCTTTCTATCTAAATTAAAATTAAGAATTAAAATTTTTACTCTTTTTCTTCAATGAGTTACAATAGAAAGAGAAAGAGAGGACAGAGAGAAGATCTTCAGTTTAGGTAAGATTTGATTTTTTATTTTTTATTTTTATGTTTTTTCTACTGCAGGGTGTTGAGGCAAATACAGGTTAAATTAGGGGGTGTTTGGCAACAAAAAGTAAATTTACTTTTATTTATACTAGAAATAAAAAAAGTAAAAAGTTAGTTTGGTAATGCACTGACTAAAAAGTTGAAAAAGTTACTTTGGCAACACATCTTAACAAAAGTAAAAAAAAATAATAATGACGAAAACACATAAATAATAATAAATGAATAAAAAAAATTTAGATTTGATTGTAACTCAAAATTAAACAAGAAAATAAGAAAAATAACCCATTATTTTACATAATCTCAATCAGAATTATCAAAAATACTAATTAATAACATGATTATAATTGGTGTGGTGGTATTTTTATCATGGTAAAATCAAAAAAAGTGAAAAAAAGTAAATTAAAAGATGGACAATCAATGAAGATAGAACTTTAGCATTTAAAATGTTTGAAATAGATTTTCATCCATCACAAAATTCAATCATATGGGTAGATTTCTAGAAGAACTAGGATGTTCCAAACATTATTCAATTAGGGAAAAAAATAACAATACATTTCACTTTGTATGTTATTATGAATTTTACTTTTTGAAAATAAAAAAACTGTTTTACTTTGTATGTTCCATACTAACTTTTTAATTTTTTTTACTTTTCATTGCAAAAAAGTAATTTTTTTTTAAGTGTAGCCAAACACCCCCTAATACTGTTTAATCCTGAGTGTATACACGAAAGAAAACTGCTTTTTAAAAAACAAATTTCCTAGATATCAGACTTGGTCAGATTTAAAAACAAGTATAGTCATCCAGAATGTCAGTCTGTTCCACGTCATAAACCTATCGGGGACTATAATAAATGAGCTACATATATCTCAGTTCCACCACCTCTGCAGCTGCTTGGAAGTTTTTGTTCTGTGCTAAATATTTGTAAAAATATGTTGAGCAAGAAGTAATAGAAAAGGTTCGACCCATAGTCTCTTTACATACTCCCGATTCTGAAGATCAATAAATTCCAAGCTACAAAAGCACTCAGCACTAATTTGCTCAAAGAAGGCACATAAAGCTGCCTATTCTGCCATTGTGGTCTGCTCCCTTCATTGCTTCGTGATCTTTAGGATCATGGAATCATCCACCACAATGTTTGGATACTGTCTGAGAATATCTAACAGCAAGCATGTCATGCACACAATCCTTCCAAATAGTTAGGGATCATATAAAACTGGGCAGAAGCATTATTATAAAGAATCTCGAGTTTCTGGGCAAGGATTTTGGCAAATTGTACTAACAACTTGAAATTATCTATTTGCTTAGTTCTTCAAATCCCCTTTGTCTTACTTGCAGCCACATTATTTTTTCGAGCTTCATCGATAATCTCCCATGTAACTGCACTTGGGCCCTTCATCACAGGAAACAGAGTTGCAACTCCCTTCTTTCCTTTTGATCTCCTTGTCTTCTCAATTACACGATTGGAATCATCCTCTAAATCCTTTTAAAAGTTGTTAAATCAAGTCCTTAAGTTATACTGCTTTCTCGTGTGATTAATCTTTTCCTTCACTGTCTTCAAGACTTTAGAATCAGTGCACAAAGGCAACTCATTCCTGAAATACTCTTTCAGCTCAATAAGACTTCCGATGAACACATTAGGAATTTTCCTTTCCGGAAACAAACTTCTCATAACCAGACCATTCATTATCTTGAACTTCTTCTCTATGCTAAACCAATCCTTGCTTGTACTTGTCATATCATGCTTCATATGATCCGCAATTCTGGAAATCTTTGACAAGAGCATGTCAAAGTGAGACAATTGAAGTGGCAAATTACTAGAAGGAAAACCCATGATTTTGACTATAGTACTATACCATGGAGCTGCTGATATATGATATGAACAGTCAGTGCAACAACTCAGCTCAGTGCCTCAGTTTGCCCACAGACGTATTTGTGAGCACCCGCTAGGGTAAGTATAACAGCAAAAGCTGACATAGATGCAGTTCAGAAAAGCAGACCAAATCTCACAAACAAGGTGTATGCACTATGGTGAAAGTGTCTCAAAGTCTGTTGAAGCATTATATCTTGTAGCATATAAATGTAGTCTCTTTCATTAACAAGTATTGCAACATCTACCATTCAGAAGACAAAGGCTTAAAGAGAACTAAGCACATAAGTGGTGTCCTTATCATAAACTTCTAATATTTCCTTAAAGTACTGTAATATAAAATCACGGGGGGTTGCGAATGAGCCTGTGGCTCAATGGTAGCACCCCTCTCACAAAGTGGAGAGGTTATGAGTTCGAAACACGTCAACAGCTGATAAAAGTTTCCACACGTAACTTAAAGGGGCAGGGGTCCCCTCAACCCCGCTTGCCAATCAAAAAGAAAATATAAAATCACGTCGAATTTCACAACTGGGTAACACATTCTTGTTGCCGACTGCTTCTAACATATATTTTTTGTTCAAGTTGGATATTTACATACCTTACGCTCTGATGTCAAACACTCTCAGTGAAATCATTGATAATTGGCATCACTGGTACAATGCAAATAATGAACTCATCACTGTAGGAAGTTGTGTTCCAAATAAAATTTGAACCAATGTATTTATTCCTCCCGTAAAGTCCAGTGTCTGAATCACACGAGCCTTATCACCCTGTTTCATTAGAACAGAGAACTTAAAAATATCACTACTTAAATAATTCAGCTATTTGTGTTAGCATAAAAAAAAGGAATAGTAGAACTAGAACTTACGTTATCGGCACTCATTTGAGGAACAAGAAGAGACTCATCTGTCTCCACAGTATATTGATGTGATTCACTCAGTATGTAACAATCATCCAATGCAGTTAATTTATACCTCTTTCCAGCTCAATTTACGTTGTAGCTCATCTAACAACTTGTACATCTCCAAGCTTCTTGGGTGAAATTTATCTCCAACTAAAAACTCATGGATTTCGCCATCTACTTCTATCCAACTTATTCCAGATACCTTATCCACTCCTCTCTCCCCCATCATCCTCCTCATTCTTCCAAATTCCACCCAATTATATGATTCTGCATAGAGGTTAGATAAGAGAACATAACCAGCTCCATAATCCGGTGTAAGCTCAAGCAGTTTTTGTGCAGCGATCTCTCCTATCGCAGTATCCCCATGGTTCCTGCATGCAGCAAGCAACGTGCTCCATATCACAGCACCAGGTTCCATAAGCATATTGTCAATGACCATTTTTGCTTCTTTCACAATACCAAAACGCCCGAGAAGGTCAACCAAGCATCCATAGTGTTGTATCCTAGGTTCTATATTGTACATTTTCATTAGATTGAAGTGTTTTATGCCTTGCTCAACAAGACCACCATGGCTACATGCACTCAACACACCAATGAAAGTGACATAGTTTGGCTTCACTCCACATTTCTGCATCTGAGAAAAAAGGTGCAAAGACGCCTCAGCACAACCATGAACAGAAAACCCAACAATCATCGATGTCCAGTGTCCTACATTCTTGTTTGGAATATCTTCGAAAACTTGTAAAGCACTATAAATGCTTCCACATTTCGAATACATGTCAATTAGTGCCACACCAAGTCTACCATCAAGTGAGAATTCATTCCGAATAAGATATCCATGAATTTTTTTCCCCAAAGAAAGAAGACCCAAATCAGAAACCATAGAGATGATACTCATCATTGTGGTCTCATCTGGACATAACCCAGAAACTTGTAATTCAATAAACAGGTCAAGTGCCTCATCAAATAGTGACTCCTTAACACATCCCGCAATCATAGAATTCCAAGAAACAATATTTCTCTCTGGCATTTCATCAAACAACCTACGAGCAGAACCCATATCCCCAGCTTTTACAAATCCATCAATCATAGAGTTCCAAGTAACAACATTACCATTTGAAATCCCTTCAAACACTTTAAAAGCACTATCAATCTTCCCACATCTTGAATACATATGAATCAAACAATTCTCCACAAAGAGATCAAAAACAAACCCAGCTTTCATAGCTAAACAATGTAATTGCTGACCTTCTTCAATAGCAAAAAGTTGAGAACAAGACTTAAGAACAAAAGGGTATGTGAATTTATCAGGAAAAATTCCAAATGGATTATGAAGCATTCTATAAAAGAGTAAGAAAGCTTGTTCTGGTTGATTAACTAGGTTAAAAGCTCTAATAAGAGTGTTATAAATAAATGAAGAGGAATTAGTAGTTTGATTAAAAAGGGAAAGAGCATAATGAACTTCTTGTATTGAATTTGAAGGAGAAGATTGAAATAATGAACAACATGATGAAATAAGTTTAGTATGAAGTAAAGAGTCATTATCAAAATGGCCTAGTTTAATGGCTTGAGCATGAAATTGTTGTATTTCTCTTACAGATGAACAGTTAGGAAGAATGGAGAATGAAGAAGATGAAGAGAGTAATGTGCTTGATGACAGAGTTGTTGGAAGATGAAGAAGAAGTGACATTTTAATCTTCTTGAACTATTTCTAACTTTGTTCTTTGTATGCAATTATGCATTATCTATCCTCTGTTCTTTCACTCCACATATCTGCAAGCAAATATGATAAATAGCATATTTTGCAATCAAGCCCAACTGAGAAAGTATTGACTGAAAAAGCCCAAAATGGTCTCAGTCCTGACTCCTGAGTCCTCAGATGAAGAATACTGCATGGAAATGTATGGCAAATTCAACAACTTTAGAACAATTCATATCAAGGGTTCCGTATATAAGGAGCAAGTATGGCTAATTGTTAGCTTGTACCAAAGATCAAGTGTTTGAACATAAACACTTGTTTCATATCCCGTAAGAATCTTATATGCATTTTGAGTGGATGCAAGGAACTAGTGATATTAGATGCTAGAAATTGTGAAGGTTTCTAACATTCAAGATAGCTTCACACATCAAAACCTCTATAACAAGTGGTTCATGCATGGCTGTTGATGATTTTGTATATGAGATTAATGACAGTGACACCGAAGATGAAGACAATAGCAAGGAATTGAAAATGATGATGACAACTAAATGAAAGCAGCAAAGACGACAGTATGGAAGATTGGAAACTAGATATGTACCCTTGGAGCAAGACATGGAAAGATGCATGGTTAGTAGTTTTTGTGTAATATATTTTTGCTAGAACTATTATAAGATAATGGTCAACAACATTGTCAAACAGCTCCAATTGGTATGTATAGGAGCTGCAGGAATCCAAATTAACTGAAACTGAAAAAATGTGGAAGCTTTATACCAAGCAGCTTATGTTGTGAAGAACTCTACACGTCGAGCACATCGATCCCTGCCACATTGTTTAAAACACATCTATCCTGCATTCCTTCTGCTTGTCCTAATAATTAAGGAATTAAACACTTAACTCATTGCACTATTGCAGAGCTAGTTTGGGACTGCAAGTTAATATGGGGCTAAAGTATTAGGCGGGCAAACCATTTTCTATTAATAACCCAAACAAAGTCCACACATGAATCTTCAAACTTCAAAGAAGCAAACCGAGAAACAAAGAAAACAAACCAGCAAGACTTACGAAAATGGAGGTTGAAGAAAGGAAATGGGAAGATTTGAACACATACTGTCTGACAAATGTGTTTTCTAAAGTTGGATTAAAATCATTAATCTTTGTATTACCACTTGTTTGCAAATCATGGTATCAAGTTACTCTTAGTCCTCAATCTTGGAAAGTTCTTGACTTTCGAACTCTCTCAATCATCGTTCATGGGGATTCAAATCATTGAAGTTAATGGCATTTGCTATTAAACGTAGCTGTGGAGTAGCAATCAAAGTTGTTCTTTGTATTAACCTATTTCTACATTAATGCATTCACTGGGTCAGGTCGTTGTTGGACTGACCAAAGGGGGAGTTTGAGATCGGGGGTGGCTGCACCTCGATGAGATCGAGATTGCCTACGTACTCTAGCTCGAGGGAATGGAACTTAGAGCTCAAGCCATGGTAGTTCTGATTATATAGAAGGTGAAAGGGCGAAGATCATGGGATCTTGCGGATTCTCCTACATCTTTATGATTGTGTAATGTTCTCCAATGATTGTGTGATATTCTCCAATGATTGTGTAACAGCTGGAGATATTCTCTATGCGTTAATTTAGGGCACTTGCATACGAAAAGGTCGTCCTAGGTCGTATAGTCGAGCTGCTCTGATCGGCCTTCAAGTAGGTCGAGCAGTGAACGACCTGTGAGAATGATGAGTAGGCCATGTGTCGTGTTTTGATTGGCTGGACCATATAGTACCCCTACATAAGCCCCCTCTTTTTAGGTCGATAAAGAAATCGGGTTGAAAAGACGTGTTGAGCTCTGATCGATGTTAGCTGATTTGAAGTTTGCTTTTTCAATTTCCGACTTTTACACGTGGCGGTCATGCATGCTTGTCTCGTATCATCATTGCGCCTTTACGGGGAAGTGGAGAAGTTTCCTCGAGCAGTTACCAGATGAGATTATGGCAACTGAAGCACTCCTTACTGATTTTTCTTTGCTGGACACGCGGATTGATCCAACGGTGGATATGAATCGTCGGACGAGTGGGTAATAACTGCAAAGGTCGTGGGTGCCTTCGTTTGATCTTGCCCGTTGATGCTATGTGATTCGATGGCTGGGATGTCCTTTGTACTAGTATTTAAACTGTAGCTTGTAAGCAAAGTTTCTTACTTTCTTCATTTACTCTCTCGAATTGCTGCTGTTTTGCCATTGCGACCTGAAGGTCTTGAGAGTTTTTGAGGTGAGTTTGTATTCTCTTGCTCTTTTCTTTCTTCTTTTGTTTCTATTTACTTTGTTTTGTAATTTCCGAGAGATGTCTAAGGGTAGTGACTCCCAAAATGACCACCTTAGCGGTGATGGTGCTGGTGAATATGAGTTTGATGATGAACGGACTTATTCTGGTGACGAAGCTGGTTCTCCTGATCGAGAGGAAGAGTGTGAAGATGAGGGGAGCCCTGGGAGTAGTGGTTCTCATGGTGAGGACTCTTCTGATGGTGAGATGGTGGAGGGTGAGGACGGGTCCTTCTGTCGTGTAGTTAACCCTACTTATGGGAATAGACGTATCGCCTTTAGGAAGAGGTATGGGTTAGCCTCCATTAGGCACCTTGAGATTAGGTTTTTGGGAGATCGCTTACTCACGGATGAGTATCGACCTAACAAGCCATTCTCCATTGTTTTCACTTTGGCCCAATTTCGAGTTGGGCTTAGGCTACCCCTTTCTCGTTCGGTAGTCGACCTCCTAAATGCCATCAGACGAGCTCCTTGCCAGATGAATGGTAATTTTTGGAGAAACCTGAGGGTTATAGATGACCTTAACGGGCTGCAAAGGTGGAATATTAGTATAGACGATGTGTTAGGCCATTTCTCTTTCAAGCGATCTGCGAAGCTCGAGTTGGTGGGCTATAACATGCAGGTCAGGCCAGACCGTTTACCATTGATTTACCCTATGAGTAGTGAGCCATGGTGGAAGGATCCCATGCTACTTACCTGTCCGATAACTGAAGGGAATCTTCACTTACGTCATGCCACTAGGAATGTGAATGATAAACGTAAGTTCCTGGTCGTTGGTCTTAGATTGTAATGTGGGTGACCTAATTATGTTGTTTCTTGGTCGGTGACTTTTGTTTTTGTTTTTTCTTGCAGCGATCAGGGACGACCATCTAGTGAAGAAGAACGACCTGAAATCCGCCTTGAATGTTTTTGGGTCTTGGACTGACGATCGGAAGATAAAGTATCTTCCTCATCTGAAGGAGTATTTTGTCCCCAAGGGTGGTCCCAAGACTGTTGCGGACGAGCTGAAGAGAAGAAAGGGGTTGAAGAAGAGTTTTATGGCTGCGGTGCAGAGGGCTGAGAAGTCTCGATCTGGTACTAGCTCGAGGCAGAAGGATCCAGCTGCGAGCCCCCAGATCGTGTACCCTCCGACCTCTCTTCCTAAGCTACCTCTTAGCTCGAGCAAGAAAAGGTCGTTGTCTGGTAACCTGAAGATGACTCATTTGTCTAGGAAGACTGTTGTACGACCTTCGAGCAAGGGTAAAGGGGTATCATTTGAATTCCGACATGGCCCTTTTGATTATCTGGACGGCCAGGGAAGTAAGCACGTTGTGTATGACAATGATAGTGCTATAGATGACCCCTTCGTTGCCCGAGCTGTTAACGAGGGCACTATTCTTGATGCTGATGCTCGCATGGTGAAGTCGCAGACTCTTCTGGTGACTTGCTCGAAGATAAACTCTGCTCTTTCTCTGGTGAGTTGGGTTTAGACCGATTTATGTGGTTGATTTTGCATATTTTGCCTTCTAATTGTTTCTACTCATGCACCTGAACACTAGCTTCCAGGAAGTTCGTCTGGTCGCTGAGGTTGGGGCTCGAGCTAAAATCGAGCTGAGGCATTTGAATGAAAAGCTTGAGCAAGCTAAGAACGTTGCTCTCGTTGTTGAGGCGAAGGTGAGGGATAGGAATGGGGAGATTGTGGCGTTGAAGGAGGTGATAGAGGGCCTTAGATGTGAGGTTGATGCTGCCAAGGATTCCGCGGCGTACTGGGAAGTTGCGTGCCAAAAGAATGGTGTTGCATGGCAGGCATATTGTGAGGACCTCAAGAAGCAGTTGTTGGGATCACTCGAAGGAGAGGAGACCCTCGTTGGTGACCAGAGTGCACTGGTCCCAGTGCAGGACGCCTCGATGGGCCCTGGGGATGGGGTAGGTGTTGTCCAGAACGAGCTGGTCGACCCAGACGACCATGCTCCGCAGCAGTGACCTCTTCTCTGTCTTCAGTGATTCCTGGTGTTTTTTTATTTTTGTATGCATTCCTCACTGCTGGCCAGTACATCTCCTTCTTCTTCCCACGTTCAGTTTTTATCTTCTTCTCACGTTCAGTCTTCAACTCGAGTGGTTGTGAGGTCGAGTGAATATGGTTTTGATCGCTTGTTTTGAAGGGTTGTAATCATAAACAGTAGTGGTCGATCTGCTTCGGCAGGTCGATTACGCCTTTATTTTCTGTATTTATCTTTCTTTGTTGTGGATGATGTAATCTGTTCTTCTGGGCGGCTAGTTTCTAGGGAGTCCTGGTAGCTCGTTCAGAAGGCAAGTAGACGAGATAAAAGGCTGCAAGCAGGGTGGACTGAAATGCTTCCTCTTGTATGCCTTAGTTAATAAATTTTTTTTTCTTTCTCGTCGTTGTAGTTTTGACTTATTTTGCAGGTGATCTCTTGCTTGCGAGCTGGATATGTAGAATGTTTGACTAGCCTCCAAGTAGTTTAGGTTGAAATAACAGATAGTTTTTCCTGTAATAGTTAGGTTTTTTGAAGAAATAAATAAAATGAAATTTTACTTGGTTACCTCACTCGCCTTTACTTTGCTTGTGTTGTTTGCTTGTAATGATTTGCAAACATGTAGGAAGTCTAAAACTCGACCTGTTATAGGATTTGGTCGATTGAATGTGAGCTCGCTGTTACTTAGGTCGTGGGATAGTTATGACCTAAGTAAGTGTTGTTAGTTGAGTTTCAGATGTCAACTTAACACTTAAAATTATCAAAGGGACTAGAGTATTGATAATTTGTAGGTCTAGGGATTTAGTTAGACCTATTCAAGCCATTCATGTTTGAGCTGAAATGAAGGCAAAATTGGGCCCGTTTATTGAAATATGAGAATGCATGCTTACATGTTATTGGTAAAACCTCTTCAAATGATAAGCATTCCAAGGACTTTTCACATCTTCCCCTTCTGGAGTTTGAAGACGATAAGATCCGTTGCTTTGAACCTTTGTGATAATGTAAGGACCTTCCCAGTTGGCATTGAGCTTTCCAATATTTGCTTTTCTTTTGTTGCGGAACATTTTCCTTAGCACGAGCTCGCCAGGTTGGAAAGATCGAGGTCGGACACCCTTGTTATAAGCTCGTTTGAGCCTCTGTTGGTATTGTTCGGGCTTAATGGTGGCGTGATTCCTTATTTCTTCAGCCAAGTCTATCCCAAAGGACCAAGCTTGGTTATTGAGCTCGGTATCGACCAATAGTGACTTGGTCGTTCCGAATGTCAGCTCGGTGGGGATGACAGCTTCGACTCCATAGCAAAGGCTAAACGGAGACATTCCTGCTGATGTTCTTGGAGTTGTTCTGTAGGCCCAGAGGATGTTTTCTAGCTGTTGTGGCCATTGGTCTTCTTGATCTTCGAGTTTTTTTCTTTAAGTTAGTCAGAATTTGCCTGTTCGCAGCTTCGACCTGACCATTGCTTTGTGGATATCGAGGAGTCGATTTAGAGTGCTCGATCTTCCATAGTGCGTAGAAAGCCTTGATGTTTTACCGACGAACTGGGTCCCATTGTCTGTAACAATTCTTTTGGGTAAACCAAATCTCGTGATTATGTTTTCCCACATAAATCTTTGCACATCTGCTTGAGTGACGTTAGTGGGGGTGACGGCCTCCACCCATTTGGTGAAGTAATCGACCGCAACTAGAACATATCTCTTTTCAGATTTCTTTTCCTTGATCAGTGGGCCCATGATGTCGAGCCCCCACATGTGAAATGGCCAGGGGGCAGTGATGTTGATGAGCGTGATCGGCAAATCGTTGACACTCTTTACATTTCAACACAAATTTTTTGGCATTTTCCTTCATCCTTGGCCAGAAGTATCCTTAAGAGATCGTTTTATGAGCAAGTGTACGACCACCTGAGTGGTTTCCACATTCTCCTTCATGAATCTCTTGGAAGATTAGTTGCCCATGCTTTGGAATTAGGCATCTTAGGAGTAAACCAGTCGTTGATTTTCTGAATAGCTTGCCCTCATGTAATTTGTACATCGTGACCTTATGCAATAACTGGCTGGCCTCCTTCTTGTTAGGTGGGAGCTCGCCGGTTTGAAAATAATTGATGAAGGGTTCCATCTAGGTTCCCTTGATATCCTCTGAGGTCGTGGCTAGCAGATCGCTTATTTGGTTGACCACTTCTTCCTTTTGCAGATATGCAGGTAGCGTATTTACTGCTATGGTTAGAGCTCGAGGTCGCTCTGATTCGATCTTGGATGCAAGGAATGCTAATGAATCAGCATGTCGGTTATCATCTCTTGGAATGTGTTCGATGGTGAAGAAACTGAATTTACTGATCAACTCTTTTGCCTTGCTTGCATATCTGATCAAATTGACTCCATGTATTTGGTAGTTGTTTGTAACTTGATTCACTACTAGTTGTGAATCACTGAATGCTTTGAGTCGAACTGCTTGTAGGTCGATAGCCATTTGGAGACCTTGAATTAGAGCTTCATATTCGGCTTCATTGTTAGAGGTCGAGAAGTCTAATCGAGTTGACTTTTCGAGTTGTGAGCCCTCAAGTGAGATGAGTACGACACCGATGCCACTTCCATTCAAGTTGTGTGAACCATCCACGTAGAGTTGCCAAGTGTCTAGGCGATCGACTTGGATTTGTCTGGTTTCTGGTTCTGGTTCCCAGCTGAAGCCTTCAGTAGGGTAGTCTACTAAGAAATCAGCTACGACCTGGCCTTTGACGGCCTGGCGGGGCACGAACTCAAATGTGTAATCACCGAGCTCGACTGCCCATCGGGCCATACGACCTGTTTTGTTTTTCTTCTCTAGTACGTGTCGTAGTGGCTGGTTGGTGATTACTTTAACGGTGTGTGCTTGGAAATAAGGTCAAAATTTGCATGCAGCGTAAAGAAGAACTAATGCTAACTTTTCTAGTGGTGTGTACCTTATTTCTGCTTGTTGCAACACCTTGCTTGTGAAGTAGATTGGTCGCTCGACCTGATTTTCCTCTTTGAACAATACTGCGCTGATCGCAAAATCTGAAGTGGTGAGGTAGATTCCGAGCACATCTCCATCATTAGGCTTTGTGAGAACTGGTGGAGTGGATAGGTATGCCTTCAGCTCGGCAAAAGTTTTTTCGCATTCTTCTGTCCACTGATATGCAGCCCCCTTTCTAAGAATATGAAGCATTGGTCGACATTTATCGGATGCTTTAGAAATGAATCTATTAAGAGCTGATACCATGCCGTTGAGCTTTTGGATTTGCTTCTTAGTCTTCGGGATGGGCATATCGACCAAGGCTCTGATCTGGTCAGGGTTTGCTTCAATACCTCTTCGTGTGACTAGGTAGCCAAGGAATTTTCCTGATGCTACTCCGAATAGACACTTTTCCGGGTTAAGTCTCATCCTGAATTGCCTTAACCTTTGAATCGTCTGATCCAGATTGGCCAAATGATCTTGCTCTTGGCTGCTTTTTACTAACATGTCATCGATGTAGACCTCCATTGTTCGACCTAGTAGGTCGTCGAACATTTTTGTAACAAGTCGCTGGCAGGTTGCTCCAGCGTTTCTTAAGCCGAAAGGCATAACCTTGTAACAGAAAATTCCTTGCTCCGTTGTGAATGAAGTTTTTTCTTGATCTGGTTCAAACATTGGGATCTGGTTGTAGCCTGAGTACACGTCCATGAATGATAGTAGCTCGAAACCACAGGTCTGATCGACTAACCTATCGATTCGTGGCAGTGAGAATGAATCTTTAGGGCAAGCTTTATTCAAGCTTGTGAAGTCGATGCAAACTCTTGTTTTCCCGTTCTTCTTTAAGACTAGGACTATATTGGCCAACCAATCTGGTGTGTCAACTTCCTTGATGAACCCGACTTGTTTAAGTCTATTGATTTCATCATTCACTGCTTGATGAAATTTTGGGGCAAGTCTTCTTGGTTTTTGCTTGATAGGTCGATAGTTTGGATTGACGCGTAGTTTATGGCATGCTATTGAAGGGTCTATTCCAGGCATATTGATATACGACCAAGCAAAAACATCTTTATTTAAAGAAAGAAAGTTTACAAAATCGTTATACTTATTTTCATCTAATTTCGAGCCCACATAAACCTATCTCTGGTCGTCCTGTGACCCTAAGTTCACTCCCACTCCTAGATCTGTGCTTCCAAGTGACAGCTGGGGGGAGCTCGCTTGCTCCTGCTCTAATTGCTATTTGGCTGCTTCAGCCTTTCCCTTCGACGGGCTCTTTGCTTGCTTCTCGACCTCCTTTGCCTCTGAAGTCGGTTGACTATTCACCTGCTTTTCAGTGTCCTTGGTTCCCGAGGTGGATGGCTTATCCGTCGCCACAGCTTCAAGAATTCCATGGCATTCTTGTGCAGCGTTCTGATTGCCCCTTAGTTCCATTATCCCATTGGGGCCAGGATAACGGAACACTTGACGGTACGTTGATGGTACACCTCGCATGGCATGGATCCACTTACGACCAAGTATCGCATTGTACTTACTTGCGATGTTGAGGACGCTGAACTTTGCGGTCACGACGACCTTATCTTCTTTCCTGCCCACACTGACGGGCAACAATATCTGCCCTTTTGGATCCTCTTTCGAGTTGTTGAAGCCCAATATCAGAGTGAAGTAAGGAATGAGGACTGAATCAGGAAGCCTCATATCCTTGAAAGTCCTGTACATCAGTATGTTACAGGATGCACCTGGGTCAATGAGGACCCTCTTGATGATGTAGTCAGCAATTCTTAACTCAACGACCAGAGCGTCGTTGGTGTGGTGTAACGACCTTGTTGAGGTCGTCCTCGGTGAAGCTAAGGTCTGTTCCGAGCTGGGATGTTGAATCGAGCTGCCCGGCCTGTGATTGAGTAGACATGGTGGATATGCTCTACTCGTCTCTTCTTCTCTCTGGATACTGGGGTGGAGTTGGATTCATAGATCATGTACACGACATGACTCTCTGTTTCACTATCACTATCAATCTTGTTTGTGACCTGCTTGTTGATTTGGTCGTGGAGGTCCCATGTTGGACCTAATCTTATTGAGAGGCTACGCCCTCTGCTGCATGCTGGACTTGAGGAGACCGTTCTGGGCTTGCTGTGAGATCGTTTATCAGAACGTGTAGGTGTTCTCGATCTCTTCTTCATTCTCTTCTCACCGGATTCTTCTTGCCTGCTGTAGATCCAGTTATTTAGCCTTTTTTCGTCGGCCCAAGTCTGAAGAGCTCGCTTCAGTATACGGCAATCATCAGTCTGATGGCATCTGACCTTGTGGACCTTACAATATGGACGACCAGATGTGTCTTCCAATTGTGTGAAGTCTGGAATCTTACACCAATGGTTGTGCTTGATGCGCTCATAGATATAACCTGCTGGTCTTGTGAATCGATGGTATTCTCATTGCTCAGTGGGCAACGCCTTAGCTTTGAATCTTTTGTTTTCTGATCGAGGTTTTTTAGTGGAACCTCCCACCACGTTTGCGATGACATGAGTTTTCTCCATACCAACTAGGGTTTCCTCGAGCTTGATGTAACGATCTACATTGAGATAGAGCTCATCTAGAGATGCTGGCCGCTTCATGGCCAAAGACTTGTGCAGATCTGATCCTTGAATCAGACCGTGAGAGAATGCGATGATTGCGAAGGGCTCGTGCCCCTTTGCAAAATCCTGGATGGAGTGCAGTTCTGTTTTGAAGCGAGAACAGAAATTGCTCAAAAGTTCACCGTCTCGTTGTTTCACCTTGAACATAGCGTCGATGGTGACTGAACGATTTTTGTTGTGGATATAGAAAATGACGAACTGCTTCTCCAGGTCGGCAAACGAACTGATTGATCCCGGTTTCAAACGGTGAAACCAATCAAGAGTAGGTCCGGTGAGGCTGGACTGGAATAGCAAACATAACAAGTGATCCTCCTTGATGAGTGGAAGCGATTTGCGGAAACCCTTGATATGGTCCGTTGGATCTCCTATCCCTGCGTACTGATCGAACTTTGGAGTGTTGAGTTTGTTAGGCAACTCTTGCTTGAGGATCTCCTTGGAGAAAGGAGATTCCTGGAAGCACCGTAGAGATTGGACAACAAGTTGTTCAGCTGTGTGCCCTTTGCTTAGTTAAATGGCAACCTGAGAAGCTTTGAACTCAGCGAGCTGCTGACTGAGTTCTTCATATTTTCGATTGCTGTCCTCAGCTTGTTCAGGGTTTGTTTCTGCAGCTTGTGCAGCCTTTATATGGGCATTTTCCTCCTGGAGACGATTGAGTTGGTCTCGCAGTTCTTGGATTGTTACTTCTTGGGTAGCCATTTGAGGAAATGGTAGTGGTGAGGTGACTTTAAGTTGGGTGGGAGGGCTGGTTTTTTCGATATAATCGAATCCTTTTAGTCGGCGCCAAATGTATTAACCTATTTCTAGAATATTAATGCATTCACTGGGTCAGGTCGTTGTTGGACTGACCAAAGGGGGAGTTTGAGATCGGGGGTGGCTGCACCTCGATGAGATCGAGATTGCCTACGTACTCTAGCTCAAGGGAATGGAACTTAGAGATCAAGCCATGGTAGTTCTGATTATATAGAAGGTGAAGGGGTGAAGATCATGGGATCTTGCTGATTCTCCGACATCTTTATGATTGAGTAATGTTCTCCAATGATTGTGTGATATTCTCCAATGATTGTGTAACAGCTGCCATGATTGTGTAACAGCTGGAGATATTCTCTATGCGTTGATTTAGGGCACGTGCATACGAAGAGGTCGTCCTAGGTCGTATAGTCGAGCTGCTCTGATCAGCCTTCAAGTAGGTCGAGCAGTGAACTACATGTGAGAATGATGAGTAGGCCACGTGTCATGTTTTGATTGGCTGGAGTATATAGTACCCCTACATTCTTCCTACTGAGTTCTTAGATATTTTCGATGTAGAACACTCAATATAAGTTATTTTACTCTAACTTTCTGTAGGTAACAAGTGTTTGATGAAATGCTTATAAGGTTTTTTTTTCCTTTATCTATTATATGACAGGTTTCCAGAAGGTAGAGATTTGTTTTTCTTGAATTTGTTGACTCAGTTGAAGGGTTTGGAGTATCTCGAGATGGGTTTCATTGGTTTTCATTTTGAAGATATTGTAGCTGGAGTTAGTTGGTATTGCAAGAATTTAGTAACATTTTGGGCTGTGGGAAAGATTACGAAAAATGAAGCATTGATAATAGTTAGCAAACTGCCTAAACTACGATGTTTAATTCTAAGCTATTGTCGTATTACACGTGAGAGTTGAGGGTTGTAAAGAACTAGAAATATTAGATGTTAAGGAATGTATTGGCATTGATGTTGAGGATCCAGAAATTTTGGATATGATTCCTTCACATATTAAGATCATTGTATCACATGATGACTCTGATGATTCTGATGAGTATGATGATGGTAGTGTTGATGATAGTAACGATGAGTATGGCTTCATTAGTGATGATGGTGAAGACGAAGACGATTATGATGCTAACAGTGATAGTGAAGACCCCAACGATTATGATACTGACAGTGATAGTGAAGATGCGGATGATGATGTTAACAATATGGGGTGATTGACACCATTTTTACTGTCCTTACTCAAGGTGCTAACAATGGTTACAGGGCCAGGGTAAGACGGTGTACATTGTTCATTTGTTTAAATGGGAGTCATATGGCCAGTTAGTCACTTGCGCAAATATAGTAGAATATGAGCAAGATAGATGTTATGTTTATTCCCAGCCTTCTATGTTTCTCGAGTAGAAGCATGTGGTTTTAAGAGATATAGAGCTCATGATGCTGAAGAGGCGGAGGCCAAAGCATTGGAGGCAGCTGTGATGTTAGCATTGAACTATAATCTGGACCGTTTTGTCTTAGAAGGAGATTGCAAAGCCATGATAGAGGCGATTAATGGAGATATGCAAGGGGTTAGTTGGTTTACTAGCGACGTCTTGGTTAATATTAGAAGTTTGTTAAATGTATTTTCTTTCTGTAACATTAGGTCGACCTCTCGGGAATGGAATAATGAAGCGCATGTTATTGTTTCTTGGGCGATTAGTGAACCCCAGAGTAGGCCTCCTCCTGATGTGTGTCTCGAGTCTATAATATTGATTGATTGGCTAAGGTGTTTAAGGGAGTAGGATTGGAAATGTTGATACTGTACGTACCCTTTTTGTGCAAGTCATGGTACAAAGTTTCTCTTGATCCCCTCTGTTGGAAGCTTCATAATTTCCACTTTCTTGGGATGATCAGGAATTCAGGACTCCAGATTGGCGGAATCTTTTATAAAACAATTTATTGATCAGTATCAGATCAAGAATTTCTCTATAGGTAGGTTCGTACTTCGTAGTGTTTGTGGTATGTCGTGGCTGTCGATCTGCTGCGTCTTTGACACTACTTGTTTCCTTCAACGTCGAGATACTCTGGTTTAAGAAGTATGTTTTCACTATTTGTTGTATATTGGCTCGCCATAAGTTGGGTGCACAGGATCATACCTTATAAGAGGTGTGATCCATAGGATCAGTTTCCTATATTGGTTAAGGAAACCATATGTGTGCAGGAGTTCTATTTGGACTCGGTTTCCTATTTATCTCTAGTTTTGAATTAGTAATTCTATATGGATTTGATTTCTATCCATGGGCTATAAATATCCAAGTAACTTGGTATTTGTAAGACAAGACAATAAGAGAAGACAAGAGGGTACAAAACAATAGAAACATAGAGATAGATAGAGTAAGTGAGAGAGAACTTTGGGAGCCAAGGGTGTATTGGGTTTAAGGTGAGAGATTAAGATCTAGAGAAAGATACTAGGGAGATTATTGTAATCGGTGTTTCTTTTTTTATAGTGAAATCTTCTCATTGTTCCCCGTGGAGGTAGGCATTGCCGAACCACGTATATCTTGGTGTTATTGTTCTTTATTGTTTTGTTCTTCTTATACTATTGTTTATTGTTTGGTAATCTTTGACCTCATTGACAAAACGGATCCTGTATTGCAAAGGAGGTGTTCTCACGAATATCTAGGTTGCGGGTTGTTGGCGTTGTTAGGATTTACTTAATCACTGCATATAGTCCAACAAGTGGTATCAAGAGCTTAGGTTGGATTTAAGGTTTTGTCAAAGATGACGGAGACTACAGGTGTTCCTGCAAATAGTGACGGTAAGAACCCATCGGTTACTACTCTTGGCGGCGGTGTAAAAGTTGAGATTAAACCGTTTGACGGTAGAGATAACTTTACACTATGGCAAAGGAAGATGAGAAACGTTTTGATCCAACAAGATCTTCATGTGGTTCTTGACGGGAAAGACAAGAAGCCAAAGGACATGTCAGATGACGAGTGGAACAAAGCAGATCTCAAAGCCATGAGTTCCATCGAAGTACATATCTCGGACGAGGTGATGTTTAATGTGATGGAGGAAACTTGTGCCAAAGGAACGTAGGAAAAGCTCGAGAAGTTGTATATGGGTAAGTCTTTATCAAATAAACTTTTCTTGAAAGATAAACTCTTGAATCTTCGGATGGAAAAAGGTGATGATCTTATGGAACATCTAAACGTGTTCAATAAGTGCATCACAAATTTGCTACGGGTGGATATGAAGTATGACGATGAAGACAAATCTCTGTACCTGCTCAGATCTTTGCCTCCATCTTTCAAGCACTTCAGAACCACATTGATGTTCGACAAGGATACTTTAAAGTATGATGAAGTTGTTCAAGATATAATCTCTCATGTGAAGATGAATAAGAACACAGGTGAAGACTCTCAAGCAGAAGGACTATATGTCAAGAATTCTAATGAGAGGGGCCGAACAAATAAGAGAAGTAGCAAATCAAAATGCAGGGGCAGATCTAAATCCAGGGATAAAGAAGGTTGTTTTGAATGTGGTGCGACAGACCACTGGAAACGAGATTGTAAGAAATATAAGGAAAAGAAGAAGAAGGCCGAAAATTCAAATTCAGCCAGCGTTGTTACAGATGATAGCGACGGAGAAATTTTGGCGACTTCTTCAGGTAATGATATTTTTTCGCCTTGGATTTTAGATTGTGGCGCTTCTTATCATATGTGTTCAAACGAAGACTGGTTTGACACGTTTGAGAAAAGAAAAGGCGACGTAGTTTTTATGGGGAATAATTCTAGTTGTAAAGTTTGTGGATCGGTACAGTAAAGTTGAAGATGCATGATGGAATTGTTAGGACTCTAGGTAACGTGAAATACGTTCCTGCACTAAGGAAAAATCTTATTTCCCTGGGTTATTTGGATAAGAATGGGTACACATACAAATCCAAATATGGGAATCTCATAGTCTCAAAGGGTTCACTTGTGGTTATGAGAGGAGTAAGACTTTCTAACAATTTATACAAGCTTTTAGGAAATACAGTAATTGGTAGAGCTGCAGTTTCTACACAAGAAGATCACACTCAGCTTTGCCACTTGAGGCTAGGGCATATGAGTGAAAGAGCCATGGAAGAACTACACAAGCGACAATTGTTGAAGGGTGTAGGAGAGTGTAAACTTGAGTTCTACAAGTATTGTATTATGGGAAAGCAAACTAAAGTACACTTCAAAGCTGCAGATACAAAGAATAGAAGTACAGAAGTACTTAACTATATTCACTCAGATGTGTGGGGGCCTTCACCTACTCAATCAAAAGGTGGAGCTCGCTACTTTGTCACTTTCATGGATGATTTTTCGAGGAAAGTTTGGGTCTACTTCATGAAGGAGAAATCCGAAGTTTTCACTATATTCAAGGAGTGGAAGGCAGAGGTAGAGAATCAAACAGGCAGAAAAATCAAGTATCTAAGAACTGACAATGGCGGTGAATATAAGGATAGGAAGTTTCTACAGTACTGCAAAGATGAAGGTATTGCAAGGCATTTTACCGTGAAGAAGAATCCCCAACAGAATGGAGCTGCAGAAAGGATGAATAAAACTCTTATGAATAAAGAGAGGTGCATGAGGTTTCATGCAGGTCTGCCAGAGATGTTTTGGGCAGAGTCACTTAACCATGCTTGTCACTTGGTTAATCGTTCACCATCCAAGATGTTTGATTTCAGATGTGCAGAAGAGGTATGGTCAGGTAAACCGGTAGACTACTCTACTTTGAAGGTATTTGGATGTAGCGCATATGCTCTTATTCCTAGTGATGAGAGAACTAAACTTAAACCCAAATCTCATGAATGCATTTTCATCGGCGTCGAGAAGAGAGTGCAGGGTTATAAGTTATGGGATCCAGTGAACCGAAAGAAAATCCTTAGTAGAGATGTTGTGTTTGATGAGAAGACTATGCCTATGAATCAAGACATGAAGAATGGTGAGAAAAACACTATTGTAAAGAAAGCAACTACAGAGATATCTCCTCTTACCAAGGTATCCAACGGGAAGACTCCTATTCAGGTGGAGGAGTCAGATGCAGTGGTTGAAGAGGATAGGCCAGAACAACAACAGTGTGAAAGGAGGTTGAATCTAATAAAGATAAGCAACAACCTTACAGCATAGCAAAGAACCGGGGCCAAAGACAAGTCAAACCACCTATTAGACTTGGGTTCGAGGAAGAAGTTCATTATGCTTTAAGCATTAGTGAAGGTGATCCTACTTCTTATCGTGAAGCAGTTGAAAGTAACGAAAGAGAAGAGTGGATTGAAGCTATGGCTGAAGAGATGGAATCTCTATACAAGAACTCCGTTTGGGAGTTAGTTCCTAAACCTGCAGAAAGAAAAATTGTTGGTTGTAAGTGGGTTTACAGGAAGAAGGAAGGAATGCATGAGAAAGAACCACCAAAGTTCAAAGCACGTTTGGTGGCGAAGGGGTATTCACAGAAGGAAGGAGTTGATTATGATGAAATTTTCTCTCCGGTAGTGAAACATACTTCTATTAGAGTGTTACTATCACTGGTTGCTCAGCAGGATATGGAGCTTGAGCAGTTAGTTGTCAAAACTGTTTTTCTCCATGGTGAATTAGAGGAAGTCATCTACATGGCTCAGCCTTAGGGTTTTGTTGAAGCTGGTAAGGAAAATCTGGTTTGTAGGTTGAAGAAGTCTCTTTACGGGCTCAAGCAATCTTCAAGACAGTGGTACAAACGTTTTGACTCTTATATGCTGAACATTGGGTATAGAAGATGTGACTATGATTGTTGTGTGTACACTCATGTGTTTGATGATGGGATGGTGATCCTATTGCTACTTTATGTAGATGACATGCTTATTGCTTGTCGGGATATGTCTAGAATTAAGGAGCTGAAGACGTTGTTAAGCAAGGAATTCGACATGAAGGATCTTGGTCCTGCACAGAAGATCCTAGGTATGGAGATAAGGAGGGACAAGAAAGCTGGAAAGATATGGCTGTCACAAGTCAAGTACATTCAAAAGGTACTTGAGCGCTTCAATATGATTGATGCAGATCCTGTGTCAACTCCTTTGAACAACAGTTTTGTTTTAAACAAAAGTCAATGTCCTTCCACAGATGTTGAGGTTACGCAAGCGCAGTAGGCTGTCTCATGTACGTAATGGTATGCACAAGACCTGATTTAGCTCAAGCACTAAGTGTAGTATCGAGATATATGGCGAATCCAGAAAAGGCACACTGGAAAGCTGTGACATGGATTCTCAGGTATCTGAAGGGCACCAAGATGTTGGGTATCTTGTTTGAAAGACAACAAGGGAAATCATGTGTTTCGGGTTATGTGGATGCTGATTATGCAGGAGATTTAGATAAGCGAAGATCCACCACAGGGTACGTCTTCACTTATGGTGGAGGACCGGTTAGTTGGAGATCAATGCTCCAAACAGTTACTGCTTTATCCACTACTGAGGCAGAGTATATGGCAGTAACAGAAGCTTGCAAGGAAGCTATTTGGCTGAAGGGATTAGTAAGCACATTCGGGTTAGATCAAAATTCTATGATGATAAGATGTGACAGTCAGAGTGCTATTTGCCTTGCGAAGAATCAAATGTTTCATGCAAGAACGAAACATATTGATATTCACTATCATCGGATTCGGGATTGGTTGGACTCAGGTGAAATTACAGTTGAGAAGGTTCACACAGATGAGAATGCTTCAGATTGTCTTACTAAGCCGGTTTCAGTTGAGAAGTTCAGACATTGTTTGAACTTGTTCAATCTTTCTACATGCTAAAGATTGGGTGGAGCACCTTCTCACTTGAGGTGCGTTGAGGCAAGAGGATTCTTGCCAATGTGACGGTGCTTGAAGAAATTCAAGCTGCAATGATCTTGTTTTTGGTCGATGGCTCGCCAAGGTGGAGATTGTTGTATATTGGCTCGCCATAAGTTGGGTGCACAGGATCATACCTTATAAGAGGTGTGATCCATAGGATCAGTTTCCTATATTGGTTAAGGAAACCATATATGTGCAGGAGTTCTATTTGGACTCGGTTTCCTATTTATCTCTAGTTTTGAATTAGTAATTCTATATGGATTTGATTTCTATCCATGGGCTATAAATACCCAAGTAACTTGGTATTTGTAAGACAAGACAATAAGAGAAGACAAGAGGGTAGAAAACAATAGAAACATAGAGATAGATAGAGTAAGTGAGAGAGAACTTTGGGAGCCAAGGGTGTATTGGGTTTAAGGTGAGAGATTAAGATCTAGAGAAAGATACTAGGGAGATTATTGTAATCGGTGTTTCTTTTCTTATAGTGAAATCTTCTCATTGTTTGCCGTGGAGGTAGGCATTGCCGAACCACGTATATCTTGGTGTTATTGTTCTTTATTGTTTTGTTCTTCTTATACTATTGTTTATTGTTTGGTAATCTTTGACCTCATTGACAAAACGGATCCTGTATTGCAAAGAAGGTGTTCTCACGAATATCTAGGTTGCGGGTTGTTGGCGTTGTTAGGATTTACTTAATCACTGCATATAGTCCAACACTATTATCATTTTTTATGAAACTGAATCTTTCTTTTTTTTTTCTTCCACTTTAAAAATAATATTCATTTTGTGTTGTAAACAGGTACCTTGAGCTGAAATGTTTATATATCACAGATGAAGTGAACTATACTTCAAATTTAATGGTTAGATTTAAGTTTCTGGAGAATTGCTTGGGCAAGTATATAAAAGAAAATCGTCGATTGGATGATTCTGGTCTTATGCATGTAAAACTTCTTTGTTGAAAGTAGGTAATCCAATATCTGCATTGCTTTAAGTTATAAGTTTTCAATGGATCTGAACGAAACATTCCTATGTCAATGATAAATAAAATCAGCTCAGTAAGCATTATATTCGATTTCCCATTATCAAATATCAATCACATTACTATTTATATGTACATTCCTTGGGCAATTCATAAAGCAGATATTTTTTATCAAGCCGATATAATCACCCTTGAAGCATTGCTATGTTGCTGGTTGGTCCATTTGACAAAAGAAAAAGCATTTTCCCTCTAAATCACTAAAAGAGATCATTTTTATTAGTAACTAGAACGGTAGTGGACATGTAACTTTAGTGGTTGGAAATTGCTTCTGAGATTCAAAATTGATTTTCTTAGTTACTCGCTGTGTTCACAACAGAGAAATCACTTATCACTATTTTGTTATGATTATGACATAATATACACACATTAATTTGCTCATATAAATAAGTGTAGAAAATAATAGACAATTCTCTCTGTTTTCCTGTTTCACAAATAAGTTAAAATGAGAAAGAAGGATGGAAGTAGGGAGATGGGAGTGGATATGAACCCGCATTGTCTAGTTAAGGTGTTTAAGAGAGGAGTTATGAGAACATTTGTGTTTCACGTACCTTTTAGATGCGAATCATATTTTATATTACAGAGCTTTCCTTAATAGCTTGATGTCGGTAAACTTCAGAATATCTTGTATATTTGCGGTGTTGGTGTGGCTTATTCTCTTCATGAACTAAATTTATACTCGACTTCTATTGGAACTGTTGGGCTGAAGGATCTCTATTGCACTAAGTTTACTTGACCATTCAGATATGTAAAGAAGCCATGCTTCCGTGTTGGATTAGTGCTCGATCTTAGGCATCTTCCTCATCACTTGTTCTATTGTCCTTAAGTAGTTATTTGCTTAATGAAGTTTGGTACCGTGATGGAACACTATCAAAATGGCACTTGGACACCACAAGTGAGAAGAAGAACCCTTTTCAAAATGAAGCTGAGAGTTTTGTGTTCTATGTTGAAACCGGCACTCGGTTGTTTGACATTAATTTTGTGATATTGGATGTCCATGGTTATCTCGCCTTGAGTTCATTGTTAGGAAAACCTCGTTGTACGCGCGTCATCCCGAGTCTTTGTCTTCGCGTCAAGTGTATCAAAAGTCTATTTTTGGGTTTAGGACGTACGTACCTAGTTAGGGCGTACGTACGTCATGTTAGGCAGCAAACATGTTTTGGTCAGGACGTACGTACCTAGTTAGGGCGTTCGTACGTCCAAGTAGGCAGCGAACTATTTACGTCTCAGGACGTACGTACGCTGTTTCGACGTACGTACGTCCAATATGTGTTTTGTCTATTTCGGCCCATTTTCTCTTGTTTCAAACCCTAGGTTATAAATAGGTCGTTGGTGTTATGTGAAAGGAAGAGTTCCAACCTAGCCTCCATAGAACCCTAGTTTGTTTGTTGGCTCTTCCACAAAGATCATCTTCTTCCTCAATTGATCTTTGTGTACTTCTATCTTCTATTCTTCCCCAATTCATCTTCCTATCATTGTTTATATTGATTTAGCTTCGAGTCTTCTTGTGTGTTCATCAAGAAATCGAGTATCCTTGTGTGTTCATCAAGGAACTCTGGTGTAAGCTTGCTACATAGATCGGCTTTGAGTCTTCTTGTGGGTTCATCAAGAAGTCGAGTGTCTTGTGCGTACATCAAGGTACTCTGGTGAAGTCAAGGTGTTAGAGATAACCAGGAGTGTCAACTCGTAGTGATTGCAGGTAGTTGATAGGTTTGTAAATCTCTTTTCATCTAGTGGATTTATTTGTTGTCGCGAGGACAACCGTGGACGTTTCCCATATTGGGTTTTACCACGTTAAAAATTTCTACGTGTTATTTACTTTCTGCATATCGTTTGAGTTGTTTGAATATTGAACTGTCAGATTAGCACTATTTGTTTTTCTCAATTGGTATTAGTCGCAGGGCGCTTGTTATGGAGCTTAATGGCTCACGCGTCTCCTTTTGGTGCAATTATAATGAATAAAGCTAATTCTTTTGTGTTTGCAGATCAATTATTTCATGGTTTTGATATATTTTATTTTAGAGATAATTGATTTTTGCAGGTTTGGGATGATTGAGTATGTTTTCGTAGCCTTATGGTATGATTAATTGAATTATTTTTTTTTACATATGGCTATTTGTTAGGGTTTTGGTATTTAATCATGTTGATTGCATTTTAGTGGTTTCTGGTGTTTGTAGTTTATTTGTTTAAGGTTGCATATCATGTTGACTGTTGGGAAGTATTTACTTTATTTTATTTTTTTTTTAAAAAAAGGAGAAAAATTATTAAAAAAAAATAAATAAATAAAATATTTTGTGGTTTACTTTGTTATGGGTGTTTGGGATACACATAATTTGTAAATGTGGTTAGATTGGTCTATTGCTTTCAATCATACTTGTATGCTTAGTGCTCATGAATATAACTATTTTATTACACTTAGCATACGCTTGTGCTTTCATGTTTAGATTTTAGACCAACGTTTATCTAGTTGTGTCTCATGCATATATCCTTGCTTGATTACACTATGCACAGCTAGGTGGCACTTTGAGAGTTTGTTTGCATATCTTTTTTCATCCTTTGAACATGATGAACTTCTAGGATAATCATTAGTTGGAAATATACGTATGCATGTCTTCTTATGTTATCTTGATTATTAGTATGAATGCGGTGTGGTAGTGGTCAACAATTCATAAAATCCCCAGCCTTTTGATCTTCTTGAGAGAGAAATCATTTGGTATATTTTCCCGTTGGGGCCGTGAGGGTCATGCAATGACGGATGCACTCAAGAGATGTTAGTTCTTGTGTTGCACGTTACCATGATGTTGCACTACTTTCAGTTTGTTCTTAAAGGGGAAGTAATTTGAAAAGATGTAGGCTACACCCTACCACATGTTGCAAAATATGAAGGTAAAAATCCCTTTCACATGTTAATTTATGCACAATAAAAAATAATAATAATAAAATAAAAAGGTTATAAGTGCATTTCCCCGTGTCTGTTTAGGCGTTTGTGCAGTGAAATCCTTCTAATGGTGAATACTAGTTGTTTGAGTGTTCTTATGGTTTGTGAGTGAGGTGTGAAAATGACTCTCTTTGTGTTTTCTTTAGCTTTTCCACACACCAAGGATGTTTGTAGGATGCATTTCTAGTAGATGTTTGGTTTCATATCTTAATCTTTGATTGGTGCGTACTTTGTTTAATGAAACCAAGTTTATTCATCTTTACTAAGTATCTTGTTTTAATTGAGCTTGCATATACTCTCTTCTACCCTTGTATGCATGGTTCTTTGTGTGTTTCAAATATCCTTATTTGGTTTGTTTGTTCTAGGTGCATCTTTCTCATATGCATTGCATTTAGGTGGAGCTTTTGTTTAGGGGGGAGAATTCTTTGTATTGACATCGTGTTAACAAGTGTTTATTTTATGGTTTCCGTTGCATATCTTTTTTGTTGTTAACATGATTGTTCTCTTTCTTTTCTTCTTTAATCTTATTTGTTATGGTTTGGAATTTTTCTTTTCTCTTTCTTTTGTTACCTTGCTTCATTTGTGACAAAAAGGGGGAGATTTATGACTCTAATACTAACACCTTCTTCTTCTTTGTTAGTGTATTTTTGGGTCATGTTTCAGGTATATTACATGTATGGGGGAGTGAACATGTATGGGGGAGTGAAAGTGATGATGATCACAAAATGCATGTACAGTTTTGGAAATTCTTGTTGCTTCCGTTCGGTCTCTGATGGTTAAAGCGTCTTACTCAAGCTGGATATCATGTGTTGGTGACTCGGTATGTATTCTACCTTGAGTGTTTTTGTAGGCATGTTTTATAAATGTCATGGTTTGGGTTTGTAAGCACGTTTTATAAGTGCTATTAGAGTCATAGGTTTTTGTCACAAAATCAATGTCAAAGGGGGAGATTGAAACCGGCACTCGGTTGTTTGACATTAATTTTGTGATATTGGATGTCCATGGTTATCTCGCCTTGAGTTCATTGTTAGGAAAACCTCGTTGTACGCGCGTCATCCCGAGTCTTTGTCTTCGCGTCAAGTGTATCAAAAGTCTGTTTTTGGGTTTAGGACGTACGTACCTAGTTAGGGCGTACGTACGTCATGTTAGGCAGCAAACATGTTTTGGTCAGGACGTACGTACCTAGTTAGGGCATTCGTACGTCCAAGTAGGCAGCGAACTATTTACGTCTCAGGACGTACGTATGCTGTTTCGACGTACGTACGTCCAATATGTGTTTTGTCTATTTCGGCCCATTTTCTCTTGTTTCAAACCCTAGGTTATAAATAGGTCATTGGTGTTATGTGAAAGGAAGAGTTCCAACCTAGCCTCCATAGAACCCTTGTTTGTTTGTTGGCTCTTCCACAAAGATCATCTTCTTCCTCAATTGATCTTTGTGTACTTCTATCTTCTATCCTTCCCCAATTCATCTTCCTATCATTGTTTATATTGATTTAGCTTCGAGTCTTCTTCTGTGTTCATCAAGAAGTCGAGTATCCTTGTGTGTTCATCAAGGAACTCTGGTGTAAGCTTGCTACATAGATCGGCTTCGAGTCTTCTTGTGTGTTCATCAAGAAGTCGAGTGTCTTGTGCGTACATCAAGGTACTCTGGTGAAGTCAAGATGTTAGAGATAACCAGGAGTGTCAACTCGTAGTGATTGCAGGTAGTTGATAGGTTTGTAAATCTCTTTTCATCTAGTGGATTTATTTGTTGTCGCGAGGACAACCGTGGACGTTTCCCATATTGGGTTTTACCACGTTAAAAATTTCTGCGTGTTATTTACTTTCTGCATATCGTTTGAGTTGTTTGAATATTGAACTGTCAGATTAGCACTATTTGTTTTTCTCATATGTGAGCGTGGTGATGGTTTGATGGAGACCGTTTTTCACTTATTCATTACTTGCTCTGAAGCCCAATTGGTGTGGAGAAATCTGGTTGGCCATATATTTGTGCAATTTTCAGGTGCTGCTGAACCATGATGGAGTTAAAACGTTTAATGTCAAATTAGCAAAGGAAGCATACAAGAGGGATGGCAGACATGCTCTGGCAGACCCTACCTATTGAAGTTATGTGGACCCTTTCGAGATCTAGAAACATTGGTATTTTTAGAGGTTGCACCTTTGATCTCAATGTGGTGGTGAGATTGCTTCATAATTGAGGCGTATGTGAAAGTCATGTTATAGGAACTTTCTTAAAATTTTGGCAGAGATTAAGGTCTGGTCTTTTAAGCAGGCCGCAGAGGCTTATGCTAATACCAAGTGCGCTTGTCAACTATTCCTTATTCCAGAAGATGATATTTTAGATATCCTTGGGACTGCCCCGTCCATGTGTGAAAATGCGCATAGGAATACTATAGCTGCCTGTGTTTACCATATTATAGCGGGCTTTAGCGACTACATAAGTTCGAGGGTTTACATTTAACCACAAAGTGCAATGTAGAGTACAGTTCCAGGTAGACTTATGCAATTCCACCTTTATTTTAAGTTTTGTATGAAACCGGCACAAAGTGGTTTGACATCAATTTTGTGACAAAGTGTCCATGGTTATCTCGCCTTGAGTTCATTGTTAGGAAAATCAAGTTGTACGCACATCGTCCTGAGTCTGTGTTCTCGCGTCTATGTATCAAAGTGAAGTTTTGGGTTTAGGACGTACGTACCTAGTTAAGGCGTACGTACGTCATGGTAGGCAGCAGACTTGTTTCGTGTGGAGACGTACGTACCGAGTTAGAGCGTTCGTACGTCATGGTAGGCAGCAGGCTTATTTTTGTGTGGAGACGTTCGAACGTCATATCGACGTACGAACGTCCAAAGTCGGTTTGCACTATTTCGGCCCATTTTCCTTGGTTTCCAACCCTAAGTATAAATAGGGTTTCTATTCCAAAGGACAAGTTAGTTCTTTGGCCGTCCAATTGAAGTCTTATTCTTTGAGTTTGTTTAGGTTTTGGTTTAGGTGGTTTTGGTGATTGAACTCATCTTCTTCTTCCTTCTTCCCCATTCATCTTCTTCTTCATTATTGTTTATATTGATTTAGCTTCGAGTCTTCTTGTGTGTTTATCAAGAAGTCGAGTATCCTTGTGTGTTCATCAAGGAACTCTGGTGTAAGCTTGTTTCATAGTTCGGCTTCGAGTCTTCTTGTGTGTTCATCAAGAAGTCGAGTGTCTTGTGCGTACATCAAGGTGCTCCGGTGAAGTCAAGGTGTTAGAGATAACCAGTAGTGTCAACTCGCAGTGATTGCAGGTAGTTGATAGGTTTGTACATCTTTTTTTATCTAGTGGATTTATTTGTTGTCGCGAGGACAACCGTGGACGTTTCCCATATTGGGTTTTACCACGTTAAAAATATCGTGTGTTCTTTATTTGTTTATTGCTTTATTGTTTGCTTTACTATTGTTATATTGCACATATATTGGGTTCTCAATTGGTATCAGAGCAGGGCGCTTGTTAAGGAGCGTAAAGGCTCACGCGTAGATCCTTAGTGCAATTTTAATGGATTCTGATAAATTTGGAACACTAATTTGTCCTCCTAAATTTGATGGTACTAATTTTCCCTATTGGAAAGTTCGTATGGCTGCGTATTTGCAGGCTATGAGTGAGGATGTGTGGATCGCTGTGGAAGATGGTTGGTCACCACCGAGAGTTACTACAGGTAGTACAGATGAGGTTGTTACAAGTGTTAAGCCTCGAAACACATGGAGTGTGAAAGACAAAGTTGTTTCTACTAACAACCAAAGAGGGCTTAATGCTATATTTATGGCTTTGGATGCTAGTGAATTTCGGAGAGTTCATGGTTGTATATCATCCAAAGAGGCTTGGGATAGGTTGGTAAGAACTCATGAGGGTGACATTGCTGTCAAAGAGAGTAAGCTTGAACTTCTTATTACTCAATTTGAAACTATGAAAATGGATAATAATGAATCTTTTGATGAATTCTTTATTCGTTTGCAGGATATTATCAACACTAGTGCATCTTTAGGTTTAGTGTACACCGATACTCAAATAGTACGTAAAGTTCTTCGGTCTTTGCCATCTAGATTCCGTTCTAGGAAAGATGCCATTCAAGAAAGCAATGACTTAAAGACCATGTCCATAGAGACCTTAGCAGGAAAATTGAGAACTTATGAACTTGAGGTTCAACTTGAACAACCTCAAAATAAATCCTTTGCTTTTAAAGCTGGAACTTTTGAGGATGTACAAGATGAAAAAATTAATCATGATAAGTCTCTTGACACTAAGCAACATCTAAGTATCATTTATCGTTATCTTAAACATATTTTTAAGACTATGAAATATAATGGTTTGACTAACCATGGTTTTGACGAGTGTAAGCTTCCCAAGAAATTTGGTGCACAAGGGATAGAACAACAAAAAATCAAGTTATCTACCACTTTGGAGGAAGATGAAAGCGATGATGATGATGATGATGATGTAGCGGAAGACCATGCTATACATTGTGTTGCCTATGGAGCATCTTTGAATGAGAATGTGGATTGTCAGGTAACCGATATTGTCGATCATGAATTCGATGATTCTATTTTGGTAAGTCCTGGTGAGTTAAGGGAATTACATATGTCATCTGTTAAACAATGTCAATCCTTGCGTAAGACTAATCAGATTTTAAATGATATGGTTGAGTCTCTTGTGAAAGAGAAATCTGTACTTGCAGGTGATATGAATGCCTTATCTGAGGAGTTTTCCCAAGAAAAGCTAGATTTCCAATCTAGAATTATTTCTTTGGAAATATCCAATCGTGAGATAGAAGATAAGTATCGTTCTTTGTTGCTTGAGCATGAAGCTGTGAAAAAGGATTTATTCGCTTCTACTAAGCGATTGCAAGGGTTTGAGAAAGCTTCAGTTGATCTAGACACCCTTATTAAAAGTAGAAAGTCTTCTTCAGATAAGACTGGTTTAGGATATGACTATGTCGGAGCTTCCTCCAGTTGTGTCCCTCCTACTACTTCTTTTGTGAGGCCATCATTGCCTCATTTGTTACCAAATCCTCATATTCCTACTCTGTCTGCACCTACCAAGGCTTTTGAATCTAAGCCAAATGTGATGACCAAGAACAAGACAAGTCCTAAACATAGACATTTTAAGTGTTTTACTTGTGGTCGGTTAGGTCATACTTCCGCCTTCTGTTGGGATAACAATTCCATGGTTCCATATTCTTCTTCTTATGGTAATAATTATTGGAACTCACATTATTCTTTTCCTGTGCAGGCTCATCATTTCTCTTGGCCTCCTTTTATGAGAAGAAGTGGCCCTAAAAAACCACAACACTTCAACAATAGAAAGAAGGTTGTGCAAAAGGTCACCAAACCACCTCACATATGGAATAGAAGCATCGATGCTGCCAAATGTAGTATAGAGAATGAGAGGTTAAGGATTGGAAAGCCTTCTATCAGGGATAATATTCAAAAATCCTCCAGATTCGGGTCCAACTTGCAGAATATCTCTCAAGTATGGGTACGAAAGGATGACTTGAACGTTCTCTTTTGACTTCTTAAAGTCAGATTGAATATCATCTTCGTATTTTTATTTTTTGTTTGTTTTCTAGCCTTGTGTTATTTTAATTGCATATTTCTCTAACCACATAGGCTATTTGTTTGGTACTTCTGTTTTTTATGCTTTGTTTGTTTAGCTTGCAGATCATGCTGCATGTCTGAATACATTGTTAATAATAAAAATATATATATAAAAAAAAAAGGGGGGGGGTTGTTGGTTATTCCTTCTATTTTTTTGTTTTTTCTTTATTTATTTCATGTATGTGTTGTTGGTTGCATCTTTTCTGAGATATTGGTTTAATTCAATTGTCTTAAATAAGTTGCAATATGTTTGGGTGTTTTCTCTTTCTGAACTCTTAAGTATGTTTTGGTATGTATCATGCATTTTTCCTCGTTTGTTTGCACAGTGCACGGCATGCTTGCATGATGGGAGTTTTTGGAAACCACTTACATATTCTTTGAGCTCATAGAACTTCTCTATCTCTCGAGTATTTATGTGATCTTGAGCTCTCTCTCTTTTGTTTTGGTTAATGTTCATCTTGTTGTTCGTGTTATTGAGCATTCTTATCTTCCTATTACAACTCTTGTTAGTGGTCAATGACTCACTTTATCCCCAGCCATTTGATTGTTTTTGAAGCAATATCAGTTGGCTAAGAACCCGTTGGGGTTGTGAGGGTCATGCTCTGACGGATGCACTCAAGAGATGTTAGTTCTTGTGTTGCACGTTATCATGGTATTGCACTTCTTGAGTTTGTGTCTGTCAAAAAGATGTAGGCTACACCCTACCCTCGTGTATTTGAAAAGATGGAGGCAAAAATCCCTCCCACGCGGGAATGACATTAGAGTGATGTAGACTAAACTCCACCACATGCGGCAAAATAAAAATCCAAGCGCATATTCACTGTTTTTTATGTAAGGCATACAAAGTTTATATTCCTTTGCCTTTTTCATGTCTTGGTTTTCATTTGAAGATCATATTTATATTTGTTTGCCTTCTACTCATAACGTTTGTTTCAAAAGGGGTTGAAGTTTGTTTCTTCTATGCTCACTTACTCATCTAATCGTATGTCTCTTGTTGATGGTTCTATATTCTACGTCTTCAAAGGGTGTGTTCTAGTGGTGAACTTTCTCTCTCTTTATGCATTGCATTGCATCTACACACATCGAGGTTTAGTTTATGATGCACTTCAATTCTCTTATTTGTTCAATCTTTTGTTTATCCCCATATATTGCCTCTTATTTTTGTACGGATTGGGATTGGCTACTGTTTTTGGAAGTTCATGATGTGTTCCTCTACACTTCTATGGTACATCTGTTCTTTTCCTTTTATCTTCTTGTTAAGGTTTGTGAAGTTGTTTTAGTTAAGGATGTTTCTAATGTTAATGGTGTTTGTGTTGTGTTGACAAGAGTTTGTTCTATATCTTCTGTTCAATATCTACTTCTTGTTAACATGTTTTATTCTTCTCTTCTTCTCTTATTTGTTATGGTTTCGTTTTCGTTTTCTCTTTCCTTTGTCACGTTACTTCATTTGTGACAAAAAGGGGGAGATTTATGACTCTAATACTAACATTCGTTTCTTCCTTTGTTAGTGTATTCTTGGGTCATGTTGCAGGTATGCTACACGTATGGGGGAGTGAACGTGTTGATGTTTAGAGGTTGTACAGTTATGGGGGAGCTCGAGTGTCAAACTTTGTTGCTCATGAAGTATGGGGGAGTTGCTCGAGGAACTTCCGTTGGCTCTTTGATTGTTTCAGAATTTCTTGTTGCTTCCGTTCGATCTCTGATAATCAAACTGTCGGTGTTAGCTGGATGTCACGAATTAGTGACTTCGTATGTGTTCTACCTTGAGTGTTTTTGTAGGCATGTTTTATAAATGCCATGGTTTGGGTTTGTAAGCACGTTTTATAAGTGCTATTAGAGTCATAGGTTTTTGTCACAAAATCAATGTCAAAGGGGGAGATTGAAACCGGCACAAAGTGGTTTGACATCAATTTTGTGAAATGGTTATCTCGCCTTGAGTTCATTGTTAGGAAAATCAAGTTGTACGCACATCGTCCTGAGTCTGTGTTCTCGCGTCTATGTATCAAAGTGAAGTTTTGGGTTTAGGACGTACGTACCTAGTTAAGGCGTACGTACGTCATGGTAGGCAGCAGACTTGTTTCGTGTGGAGACGTACGTACCGAGTTAGAGCGTTCGTACGTCATGGTAGGCAGCAGGCTTATTTTTGTGTGGAGACGTTCGAACGTCATATCGACGTACGAACGTCCAAAGTCGGTTTGCACTATTTCGGCCCATTTTCCTTGGTTTCCAACCCTAAGTATAAATAGGGTTTCTATTCCAAAGGACAAGTTAGTTCTTTGGCCGTCCAATTGAAGTCTTATTCTTTGAGTTTGTTTAGGTTTTGGTTTAGGTGGTTTTGGTGATTGAACTCATCTTCTTCTTCCTTCTTCCCCATTCATTTTCTTCTTCATTATTGTTTATATTGATTTAGCTTCGAGTCTTCTTGTGTGTTCATCAAGAAGTCGAGTATCCTTGTGTGTTCATCAAGGAACTCTGGTGTAAGCTTGTTTCATAGTTCGGCTTCGAGTCTTCTTGTGTGTTCATCAAGAAGTCGAGTGTCTTGTGCGTACATCAAGGTGCTCCGGTGAAGTCAAGGTGTTAGAGATAACCAGTAGTGTCAACTCGCAGTGATTGCAGGTAGTTGATAGGTTTGTACATCTCTTTTCATCTAGTGGATTTATTTGTTGTCGCGAGGACAACCGTGGACGTTTCCCATATTGGGTTTTATCACGTTAAAAATATCGTGGGTTCTTTATTTGTTTATTGCTTTATTATTTGCTTTACTATTGTTATATTGCACATATATTGGGTTCTCATTGTATACGACCAAGGTCAAGTAGCAGAGAGGTTGAGAGTACAAATTCTTGTAATAGAGAAAAAATAAAAAAAAAAAAGTCATTGAATTGGAGCTCATGATACAAGTCCTTTTTCTTTTTCTCTGTTCTTGGAAAGACTTCAGATTGGTGAATGGCATTTTGATTATATTAGGTTCGTACGAGCCAAAGAAAGTGCTTTACTTCAATGATAAGGGTCTGGGTCAACTTATTGGTGAAGATTCAACATACTGTTTGAGCTACCTTAGTTCGCTGACGCTGAAACATTGTCCAATATCGTATGACCTATGGAAGGGTGTGCCATATCAGACCAAGGAGATGATTTGGAAGCTTGTTACAGTAAGTTTGTTTCATCTTTTTCATTCAAAGTTCATACTCCCATGATTATAATTTATCTAATGATTTTACTATAGGAAAAATGTATTGTTTCTGCGACCTACAAGAAACAAATACTTCGTCAAAGGCATACATATTTCAAACAATTCAAAAGCCAGGTTCTTTGTGAACATTATGATAAATATAAAACAGATGAGGAAAGAAAAATTAATTGTCCACAAGGTATTCGACAAGAAGACTGGGATATATTTTTCGACAATCAGTCAACACCAAAAGCACAGGCTCGCCAGTATAGTTGCCTGTGTGCAAGAGCTGCCCGGAGTTCTCGGACTTCACAGGCATCCAGTAGGCAATCTATGAGAACAGCCAAGGCCACGGTAATATTTATATTTGTTTTAGCATTGATATTTTGTAGTTCAGTCGCTTTGGTTGTGGCCTTACTGTATTCACGGGGGAAATTATTCAGCGAGAAGGAGGTGTGAACCTGTGCCATCCGCAAAAAAGTGTCTCATCCCAGGTGCCAGTTGGGCTCAATTGGTAAAATCTTTGGGTGATGATACCAGAGGTCTGGGGTTCGAATCCCGCCAGCATTACCGAGTTACTGATCTCATTGAAAACAGGCTTACCACAACATTCTTATCAAAAAAAAGGTGTCTCATCTAAGACCTCAGTGTCCAGTTCAGCCTTTGATCCCGAGCATGCTAGTTATGAAGATTTCGGTATGACAGAAACTTCTCATTACAAATTTCCTATGACAGCAATGACCGGAAGACCTGCAACCGTGCAAATGAGGGGCCAGGCCGTTGCAGAAAAGACAACTGTTGCTCTTCCCGAGTCCGCCCCTTCAAATTTGACAAATGTTTACTTGCGGTGGATGGATGTTTGAACTTTCAAGTGTTGGGCTGGAAGCTCACAGCCTCCTATCGTCCTTGCTAAATGTATGTTTGATCCTGACTCTCTCCTAACTATATTATATATATGTTTAAAACTCTACATTATTATTATTTCTATCTGAATTATTTCAATATGTTACTTTTTACCCCTACTATATTCACATTCTCTTGCTACACTTTGTTTAGATCTTTATCAGTCATTCCATTACCTTTGCCTCCTCATCTGCCCAACCCCTCACAATCTTTTATTTCATTTTGTGTGAGTTCCTAAGATGAGCCAAAGGCTTGCAAAGGTCTTTGTGTGAAAAGGCTTGTTGGCCAACGAAACTACGCAATAGGCATGACCGCATTGCATCATTGGGGGTGGGTCTGGACGAGCATCGAAGATCATGCACCAGAACAGGGCACCCACTAGGACAGATTACAGAGCAATGTAGACATTAATTATGAGTAATACATTTGTTCTCACAAGCACTAAATTAGTCAACAACCTTTGAGAAATTATCATAAACATTTTTTATTTGATGAATAAAAATGCTTAAGTGATATGGCTTGAAAGTAAAGTACATAGTTCGTGCTTTCCTTAACAGTAGCACCTTATAACATTTTATTACTTCACATTGGAGGTTCCAGAGTGACGATGATGAAAAAATTCCTAGACACGATAAGGAGTTGCAATAACACGAAGGGGGGATTTCTTGTAGGCGACAATTCCAAGGCCTTCTTCAACATCTGGAACCTCTCCATTAGGCAAAGTCCAATCAAAATGGTACAAAAGATTAGCCAAGGGAAGCTCCATCGTAGGATTGGCAAATGCAATACCAGGGCATATCCTCCTGCCTGCTCCAAATGGAAGATACTCAAAATCGTTTCCTTTGAAATCAAGAGATGAATTCTCAAACCTTTTTGGTCGGAATTCGTCAGGTTCTTCCCATATCGTTGGATCTCTTGAGATAGCCCAAGCGTTAACAATAACTCGAGTTTTTGCAGGAACATCATAACCTTGTAGTTTAGTATCTTCCCTGGATTGATGTGGGATAAGTAATGGACCAGGAGTATGTACCCTTAGAGTTTCCTTGATCACATTTTTCATGTAATGCATTTGTGCTGCATCATCTTCTGTGATGTGTGTTTTTCCTTTAGCTACTTCTCTTACTTCCCTTTGTACTTCTTTCAATATTTCTGGGTGTCTAACTAGCTCTGTCATTGCCCAAGTCATGGTTGCGGCTGCAGTGTCTGTTGCAGCAAGAAACATATCCTACAGACACAAAAAAGTTGTGAAAAATCATTAGATATCAATCATTGGTTAGGTAAGATAATTAAGCAAAACATCTTAGTTAAAAAAAGTTGAACATACCATGATTAGTGCTTTAATATTGTCTTTAGCAAAGGGGACTCCAATGGAACCATCCTTCTCCATACCAAGCAAAACATCCACAAAGTCCTCAACACCCTCACTGCCAAACTTCCTTGTCTTCCTATCCTGAATATGCTCCTCAATCACTCCTCCTAGAAAGCTCTCTAATTCCTCAAAGTTCTTGTCCATCCTCGCATTCAATCCATTGAAGTTATTAATCCAAGCCAATGAGGGTATGAAGTCTCCGATGTTAAAAGCACCAATAAAATACATGAACTCCTTGATGATTTTGAAAAACTTCTTACCACCTTCATCTCTACCAAACTTCCTACCTAATGTAACCCTACAGGTTACATCATTTGTGAATGAAAATATCAGATCACTCAAATTCACAATAGGTGAACCAGACGAAATAGATTGGCGAATGTCACTTAGCATGCAGTCAGTTTCTTCCAGTCTAACTGATTTGAATGAATTCACTCTATGTTGACTAAGAAGTTGTAGTACACAAACCTTTCGCACTTGCCTCCAATATTCACCATAGGGGGAGAAAGCTAAGTGATAGTTTGCATACACAAGTCTATCTTGAAAATTCATTCTAGGTCTGTCAGAGAAGTTAAGATCTTGAGTTTTCAAGATCTCTTTAGCTCCTTCTACCGAAGACACAATCAATGTGGGCGATTGACCAAAATGAAGAAGCATGAGAGGGCCATGTTTGCGAGCAAGAGATTGAAGAGATCGATGTGGGAGAGTGCCTAGTTGATGAAGGTTTCCAATAACTGGAAGTTTCCATGGAGAAGGTGGTAAGTTGAGCTTGCCAGTTCTTGATCTAGTAAGCTTGAAGAGAAACAGAACAAACAAGATGGAAAGAAATGAAAGAGAGATGGGATGAAGTGATTGGACTTCTGACAATAATTGAAACATTTTGTTCTTCCTTTGCTACTGGATTTCAGTGTTCAAAGTTATAATGTGTTTTGGATGCTGAACCATGTAATGTGTGTGGCAATTTATATAGTTTGTTCTCTTGAATAATTCATTTCATATGCTCCTTACCACCCATGTTCCCTGTACTTGCAAGGATAAAAACTATACCCACTTGTATATTTTCATTCAAAATGGCAGACACAGTAGACCATGGTACATTATTGACCAAAAACGACACATAAATTGAACATTTATTTATGAAGTTTCAAGCTAAGCTACCATGGTGTGCGGCACAACACAGACACATTAATTTACACATTTACTCATATTATTATACTGTATTAAGCTTGTATATTAATGTTTGATCATGATGAAAAAATATTTGTTCACTGTTACACTTTTTTAATATCAATGATTTTGATTGAAGGTTTTAAACACAGTCAAGTCAAAATTAAAAATAGGTAGTCAAATTTGTCAACACTATCTGTAGCTCACATATCTTGAACTCTTATTTTCAAGATTATGACTTCTTAATAATTGATGAATTTTTTAGCAAAATACATTCTTGTGTTTTTGCAAATAATATAAATATGAATAAATATAATGTCTATATACAGTATTTTTTTTTTTTAATTAAAATCATGTGTTCTTTTTTTTCCATGCATGCATCTCATCTCATCGATCTATTTCTGCCCTAGCGGGCTAGCCGGCTAGCGCAGATGTCAAGTTGACACATGCATTTTAATTGCCTAGGCTGGCTGGACAAGTTGGTGGAATGAAGGTAGTAATTTCACTCAAACACATAATACAAATAAAAATAAATAAATAAATAAAATTCCATTTTGGTAGTCAAGTTGAAGTTCAACTGTTGAACACTGAAGAGTAGTGTCAGTGATGTTGGTTACTTACTCGAAAGTGTTTGAAAAGACTTTCTCTATATAAAAGCTCAGTCTTAGAATTGTGAATCCAAAACATTCAAGTCGTAAACCTTTTCCTTACCTCACTTCTCTGTCTAATTCTGCCTCTCCCTCTAACATTCTCTGCTTCGACATTCTCCTAGCTTTAATTTTGCCTTCTAAAAATGGCTTTTGGAGCTGTTATCCGACCTCATCACTTGCCGCTCTTACAGCAAAAGTTGTCTTCAGAATCAAAAACACTTTTGTCCGGTATGCTTGAACCATAGCTTATATCTATATGATATGAATATGATCTCAACAAATATTTCTATGCTATGATATTTAATATATATGTAGAAGTGCTAATTGTTTTTTCCTTATAACAGGTACTTTTAGGATATCTACCAGAAGAGTGACAAAGAATGATCTTCGCAATACATGTATTCGAGGTTTGTTACAATCTAATATACCAACCACAAAATGGCAAGAGAAGGCGATCAAAATCAAAGTAGAAACCAAAGAAACTCCACAGGTAACCAAACTAGCTAGGTAATTTCCAGAATAGTCATGAATTATGGTAAACTAAACCATTGTGCTATTTTTGAAGGTTTCTGATTCAAATGAGATTCAACGAGCTCTAAATGTTGTTAAAGAAAGAGTACAGTCCTGTGATGATGGAAACCTAAGTATATCGGCCTATGACACAGCATGGGTGGCACTAGTCAAAGATATCCATGGAAGTGATGCTCCTCTATTTCCATCTAGTCTAGAATGGATTGTCAACAACCAACTCCCTGATGGTTCATGGGGCGACCGGTATTTCTTCTCTGCATACGACCGATTAAGTTGCACTTTGGCTTGTGTAGTTGCACTGAAAACTTGGAACATTAACCCAGAGGGTCGTGAAAGAGGTAGTTGATTAAACTTGAAGTGTTTGCAACATATCTTAATTTTTTGCTATATAAGTCTAATTCTTGATTTTATATTTATTTTCATTACTAGGCTTATCCTTCCTTCGTCAGAATTTGCATAGACTTCAGGATGAAGATCCTGAACACCTACTAAGTGGCTTCGAAGTTACATTTCCTACTCTCGTAGAAATGGCTCAGAAATTAGGATTACAAGTGCTGAAGGATTCTGAAGTTTTTCAAGAATTACTTGCCAAAAGAGAGCAAAAGCTGAAAAGGTTTGTAGTCTTAACAACTTTGGAGTCTTGGTTATATTATGTATCTAGTAAGAATGAAGAATCCATAATACCCGTTTTGATGAATTTATGTCATCTAATTATATGATAGGATTCCAAAGGAGGTACTGCACAATGTGCCTACCACACTGCTACATAGTTTGGAAGGAATACCTGATTTAGACTGGGAAAAGCTTCTGAAGATGCAACACCCGAATGGATCATTCCTATGTTCACCATCCTCCACTGCTTACGCCCTTATGCAAACTAAAGATGAAAATTGCTTCAGATATCTCGCTGGCATTGTCCAGAAATTCAATGGAGGAGGTACAAAAGATTGTTAAAAGTAATGGAGTGTTTCTATAATTTGTTGCCAAAGATACTAATAGCTAGATATTTTGAATATTGCAGTACCGCATTCCTACCCTATGGACTTATTCGAGCAACTCTGGGTTGTTGATCGCTTGGAACGTCTAGGCTTTGCACGATTTTTTAAGTCGGAAATCAAGGAAATACTTGACTATGTCTATGGGTATGGTATTTACAAACACATAAATTAAATGACATTTTTCACTGCATGACTAATTTGAATTTGTTTTTATAGTTGTTTAAGGTTTTTTTGTTTTTTTTTTTTTAACACATCACACATTCATTTATCAGATGTTGGACGCGTAACGGAATCAGCTGGTCTAAAGATACAATCGAATTTGATATTGATGATACATGCATGGGTTTTAGGATGATGCGTTTACACGGTTACGATGTTAATGCCAGTAAGTCATCTCATCTCATAAACATCACAAAACAGCACTAGGCATTTTTACATCAGGATTAACCATGTCTATGTTGCAGGTGCAATTCAACATTTTGAGAGAGATGGCCAATTCTTTTGTTTTGTCGGTCAAAATAGTCAAGGAATTACGGAAATGTTAAGCTTGTACAGAGCTTCTCAAGTATTGTTCCCTGGAGAAAGTATTCTTGAAGAAGCAAAGAGTTTCTCCTCAAAATTTCTTAGAAAGAAACAGGATCTTGGAGAGGTTGCAGATAGATGGTTGATCACCAAGGACTTGGCTGGAGAGGTAATTAAAATATATCCTACCTAAAGATGTATCACTCAAAGAATACATGTGATTGATACTGGAGTTTTATCTTGTCCATCATGTATTCTAAACTAGTTGTACAAATGATTTCATGTTTATCAGGTTAAATATTATATGGATGTTCCGTGGTATGCAAACCTACCTCGCATAGAGACAAGGCACTACATTGATCAGTATGGCGGAGATGATGATGTATGGATCGCGAAAACACTTTACAGGATGTACAATGTGAGCACGAACGACTACCTTGAGCTAGCCAAATTGGATTACAATCACTGCCAAAAGTTGCATCAATCGGAGTGGCTTGGTATTCAAAAGTGAGTGAATTACTATCCTTTTCATAATCAGTATATTATGAAGTATTAGCCTTTCGAATATTCATCACTATCATCTTTGATGCAGGTGGTGTGAAGACTACAATCTGAGAGAATTCAACCTCTACAAAGATGACCTCCTCAAATTTTACTTTGTAGCAATGTCAAGTATCTTTGAACCAGAGAGAGCAACTGAGCGACTTGGCTGGGCCAAAACAGCCGTCCTGATCGAACTTGTCTCCAATTACTTCAAGGAAACTTCCGTTGATCAAAAGAAAGATTTCATCCAAGCATTTTATAATGGAGCTACAAATGAACTTGTAGAAGTCATACATAAAACCTTGAGTGATATCTCATTAGAGGTTCAAGCGGTCCATGGAAAAGATGTGTACCAAGATCTTAAACACGCTGTAAGTGAATACAATGGTCCTTAAACAAATTATCTTAAGACCTTGCTAGGCACTATATCTTATATCATTTTATTTTGCAGTGGAGTACATGGTTGCTGAATTTGAAAACCAAAGGTGACAATGACCTTGTCCTTAATAATGAAGCAGAGCTCTTAGTTTCTACAATAAACCTATGTGCTGGACACTCTTCCTCAGATGGTCTAAAGTCTCTACCTGAGTATGTGCGCCTCACCAAACTAGCCAATGAAATCTGCAATCACCTTCATCAAACAGAAAACTTCAAGGTTTGATTACCCACTAAATTGTTTTATTTTTCTCATGTATATTATCTTCATTTAGCTCCATTGCAGTAAACCAAACATGGTCTTACTGAAATATGTTTGGAGCCTCGTAGTAATATTCGTACCCTCTATTTTCAGGTTGGAAAGCAGAACAATTGCACAGAGGAAAAGTTTGATTCAATAGAATCAATAGACCGAAAAATGCAAGAGCTTGTGCAACAAGCAATTAAGAGTAACGATGAAGTTGATCAGAAGATTAAACGAACGTTTTTGACTGTTGCAAAAAGCTACTACTACACTGCCCATTGTGAGCCTGCCACCATCGAACACCACATTGCGAAAGTACTATTTCAAGAAGTAGTTTGATCCTACTATTCAGCAAAGTGTCGATCATTTAGTGGGTATAATTAGATATATACGATACAAATTTTTTTCAATCAATTCAAAAGTGTCAATGAACATAACAATGACACTACATTCATCAAATTATGTCAATAACATATTTTGTAACAATCTTGATGATGGGAAGCAACTGTTGTTATTTGTAAACATGCCCATGGAATATTGTACTGTAATGATGATATAAACTTGATCCAATTGGCTCCAAAACCTCAACTTTCATTTTGCTGATAGCATTAGAATTGGTAATTTTATTTTGTTTGTAGTGTAATCCCATCCAGCTCAAAAGGAGAAGACCCTTTTCTTCTTCATGCAAATGAAGGGACAGAACCAGTCCTCCCAAAGTGCTGAAACCAGAGCATAAACACCATCATCTTCTGATAACTATTTCCCATCACTAAACTGTGTTGCTTACCACAAGTCCTTGATCAGTTCTTCCCAGTCACAGAGAAGCTCTACTAAGCTGTGATCCATTCAAGGGGACATTGGCCTCCCAAACAGCTTTGTGTGGAAATGCCTCAAGGGGTGCCACATACTCATTGTGAGAATTCAAGAGGACTTTGTAGAAAGATTTAACAGAGAAATTCTTATCCTGTTCCCTTGTCATTCCCATGTAAACCTTTCCAAAAATAAAATGAGGTCCTCCTTTTCAAGAGTCTCACCCTCCCTCAAGTTTCTTCGTCTTCGTCTTGGGATGTGTGACTTCCATTCCCCATTCAAGCAATGGTCATGAACTAAGCCATTTTTCAAAGGGGCGATTCTAGGTAACTTGGCAATCTTATGGCAAGAGGCTGATAAAAATAAATAAAAAATAAAAAATAATCTTGTGGCAAGAGTGGCCGGGCTTCCCCACACTATACATCACCCCAAAAACTTGTATGTCTTCCATTCCCCACCATGTGAGCGATGCTATCAAAAAGTTTCTCCCATCCTTTGAGTCAAGAATTCCCTCTCCAAAGTCCAAAGACCACACCTCTTGCGCCATATGTAACCCAAGAAGCTTCTTTGTGTAGACCCCTCGGGTCATTATTTCTACCATACTTAGCAACAATCACTTGTTTCCGTAGAGCACCATCTTTCTTTCTAGAAAGCTCTTATCTCCATATCCACTTGGCAAGTTGAGCTTGGTTCATAGTGGTAACTCTACGTATGTATGCCCAAACCTCTCTCCTTCATAGGTGTACAGATTGACGCCTAAGCTACAAGGTACATTTTCCTTCCATCCCCCTTTGTGCCACACTAGTCGGTATTAGTTGTTAACCCTAAGCTTGGTTCATGGTTGTAAACTCAAACTATTTGTTTCTATTCCGTGGTCTATATGAAACACAATAAGTTAAATGACTATTTCACAAATAATAGATGAATAATGCCGGAGGTTTCCCTTTATTTGATGGTTATTTCGTGCAAATCATGTTATTTATCTCACATCTAGTGAGAAACTACAAATAGTGCTAATATAACAGTTGAATATTCAAATAAATCAAACAATATGCAGAAAGTAAATAACACACAGAAATTTTTAACGTGGTAAAACCCAATATGGGAAACGTCCACGGTTGTCCTCACGACAACAAATAAATCCACTAGATGAAAAGAGATTTACAAACCTATCAACTACCTGCAATCACTACGAGTTGACACTACCGGTTATCTCTAACACCTTGACTTCACCAGAGTACCTTGATGTACGCACAAGACACTCGACTTCTTGATGAACACACAAGAAGACTCGAAGCCGAACTATGAAACAAGCTTACACCAGAGTTCCTTGATGAACACACAAGGATACTCGACTTCTTGATGAACACACAAGAAGACTCGAAGCTAAATCACTATTCAACAATGAAGAAGAAGATGAATAGGGAAGAAGGAAGAAGAAGATGAAAGGGGAAGAAGAAGATGAATTCAATCACCAAAACAACCTAAAACAAAACCTAAACAAACTCCAAGAATAGATGAATTGGACGGCCAAAGAACTAAATTGTTCTTTGGTGGAGAAATCCTATATATAGTTAGGGTTGGAAGACACACAAAATGGGCCGGAATTGCAGAAATCCACTTTGGACGTACGTACGTTGAAACAACGTTCGTACGTCTCCACACTGTAAAAGTTCGCTGCCTGCTTGGACGTACGAACGCCCTAACTAGGTACGTACGTCCTGACCAAAACATGTTTGCTGCCTAACAAGACGTACGTACGCCCTAACTAGGTACGTACGTCCTAAACCCAAAACTTACTTTTGACACAAGGACGTGAGGACACAGACTCTGGACGATGTGCGTACAACTTGGTTTTCCTAACAATGAACTCAAGGCGAGATAACCATGGACATCCAATGTCACAAAATTGATGTCAAACAAACTTCGTGCCGGTTTCAATCTCCCCCTTTGACATTGATTTTGTGACAAAAACCTATGACTCTAATAGCACTTATAAAACGTGCTTACAAACCCAAACCATGGCATTTATAAAACATGCCTACAAAAACACTCATAGTAGAATACATACCGAGTCACTAACACATGATATCCAGCTTGAGTAATACGCTTTAACCATCAGAGACCGAACAGAAGCAACAAGAAATTCTGAAACAATCAAAGAGCCAACAGAAGTTCCTCGAGCAACTCCCTCATACTTCATGAGCTCCAAAGTTTGACACTCGAGCTCCCCCATAACTGTAGCATACTTGAAACATGACCCAAAACTGTACAACCTCTAAACATCAACACGTTCACTCCCCCATACTTGTAGCATACCTGCAACATGACCCAAGAATACACTAACAAAGGAAGAAACGAATGTTAGTATTAGAGTCATAAATCTCCCCCATTTTGTCACAAATGAAGCAAGGTAACAAAAGAAAGAGAAAAGAAAAAATACCAAACCACAACAAATAAGATTAAAGAAGAAAAGAAAGAGAACAATCAAGTTAACAACAAAAAGGATATGCAACGGAAGCCATAACATAAACACTTGTTAACACGATGTCAATACAAAGAATTCTCTCCCTAAACAAAAGCGTCACCTAAATGCAATACATATGAGAAAGATGCACCTAGAACAAGCAAACCAAATAAGGATATTTGAAACACACAAAGAACCAAGCATACAAGGGTAGAAGAGAGTAAAGAGAAAACCATACCATAAATATGGAATCCATGACACACAAAACTAAAAGACATAAGAGAGATCTAGGCATATTAATGAAGAAGAAAGAGTACCAACACAGACACAAGAAGGGAGATTAGATAAGAACCAAAACGAGAGAAGAAGAAGATAGTGAAAAGATATTGAATACTTATATAGGTAACAAAGGGAAGAAAAGAAAAACATAACATGAATCCCTGATAGAAACAAAGAGAATCCTATACATAGAAGAAAGAGTCAGGACACCATCAAACGGAACAAATGATTCACTAGAATATCACTTTAATCAACCGACCATAACCAGCTGAGATAGACTCCAGAGAGACGACTTCATAGTAGGAAGATATCTAGAGAAAAAGAGCAAACAAACAAAAAGGAAGAAATACCATACCCGATGAAATCGGCAACGTACAATAATGACCAAGAACCAAAAAGTCAAACCTGTGAGAAATGTGCAAGAAAAGAATATGCGAAAAGAGAAAGAAGAAGAGATAAACAATAATTAGTAGGAGATATGAAAGAGAATAGGGAAACCATGCATACTAGACACATCCAACAATATCCCATGACAAAACTACAGGAATATGAGTATCTGCAGGAAGAGATATGTAAAGGATAAGAAAATCCATTGAGAATCCATGGGGAAATCCAATCTGTAAATGTTCCTGAAACAACTCAACCAACCACAAAAAAAGAATTAGAGAATCTTATAAACAAAGAAAAGAAAATATTATCCCAAACACAATGGAATGGAGACATAAAAGGAATAAACCTGTAAGCCCACCCTAGTGAAACCCAAAAATTAGTTCAACATATGCCAAACAAGATAAGCAATCATCAAGCTCATAAAAAAAATGCTTTAATCTGAAGAATGAGCAAGGATTATCAATTTCACCAAGTCACAAAACAACAATCCAACTTCAGAGCAAATTTCCTACCAGAACACTAAGACTCCGATGACATGCCATACATTGTCAGAAAGATTAGAGAGTCAATAGAAGAGAATTGCTAACAATAGATGACCAAACTGAGCATATGCATCCCAAAGTAGAACAGTGGTAGCCCAAAACCATTGCAGGAGGATTATTGCAGAAGACTACCAAGAACACATCTAATCAAACCTATTGCAGGAAAGAATAGAATCAACCAGGCACAAGAAGCAACAATAAGAGGATAGGCAAGTCTCATAAGCATTTAATTAAACACCAGCTAGCCAACAAGGTAATTCAAGAATATTATCCCAACATAGAAAAGTGTGATGAGAACCTATGAGAAAACATGAATCAGTATAAATCGTGACAAACGAATACACCAATAACATGATTTCATCACCAAAATATGCTTATGCATACCTTGTACCCTTCTTAAAACAAATTGAGAACCATCACCTTGAGAAATCACATCAAACACATGTGATCCAATGACAAAAATAGAAAGCATGAAGTTTAAAAACCAAACAATACAAACAATCTGACCTTAGTATGTCAATGAAATACTGACTGAAAAGAATTACCAAGGAATGGAACCAAAATAGAGTAAGCCAGAAACACTTTCAGCAAGAACATCTGCCTGTAAAGTTACTGAGAGAAAAATAAAGTTGACGACACACACATTGTCCATGAACTTCTTTGAGCACGTGGAGGACGTGTGCCCGATGACGAAGCACCCTTGGAACCGGGTGTTTCTTTGGTGGGAGTAGTCCGAGCGCGCTTAGGAGGCATGTCCGGCATAAGCACAGCAGTAACCAAACTAACAAATGTAAGAGAAATGGTGAAACTAGCACAAGAAATGTGAGAATACCCATGTAGACATTTTATCGAACACACGGTTAGCATAATCATGAAGTGTGCATACGACAACAACCAAGCAATGAGAATCGCACGAAACTTGTTAGAAGAACCAAACACAAACAAACAATAGCAAATAGAGGCTGCACCATATCTAATGAATCAATTTTAACGACAAAACTAACAACCCATATCCAACCATGTGAAGGCTAACCTTAAGAACTAACCAAAACAGCCATACAATCAACAAGCAACAAGTATATAGAGAGAAGTACCAAAAAACATCTGCCTGGTTCAACGTACGAACTACCAAACAACGTTCGTACGTTCGAGGAGAAAAAAAGTTCTGCCTCCCTTAACGTACGAATGTCCTAACGACGTACGAACCTTTTTTTTTTTTTTTTTTTTTTTTTTTGTTAAATGTAATTTAAATTTAAAAAAATAACAATAGAGAACTAACCTTAATAACAGAAAAACAAACCGAATAACTAACCACACAAACCGTAATAAGAAGATAAAAGGAAAAGAACCGAGGTACCATAGAAGTGAAGAGGAATACATCATGAACTTCCAAAAACAGTAGCCAATCCCAATCCGTACAAAAATAAGAGGCAATATATGGGGATAAACAAAAGATTGAACAAATAAGAGAATTGAAGTGCATCATAAACTAAACCTCGGTGTGTAGATTCAATGCAATGCATAAAGAGAGAGAAAGGTCACCACTAGACCACACCCTTTGAAGACCTAGAATATAGAACCATCAACAAGAGACATACGATTAGTAAGTGAGCATAGAAGAAACAAACTTCAACCCCCTTTGAAACAAACGTTGAGAATAGAAGAAAAACTAATATAAATATGATCTTTCAAATGAAAACCAAGACATCCAAAAGGCAAAGGAATATAAACTATGTATGTCTTACATAAAAACAATGAACATGCGCTTGGATTTTTTATTTTGCCGCATGTGGTGGAGTTTAGTCTACATCACACTAAAGTCATTCCCGTGTGGGAGGGATTTTTGCCTCCATCTTTTCAAATACACGAGGGTAGGGTGTAGCCTACATCTTTTTGACAAACACAAACTCAAGAAGTGCAATACCATGATAACGTGCAACACAAGAACTAACATCACTTGAGTGCATCCGTCAGAGCATGACCCTCACAACCCCAACGGGTTCTTAGCCAACTGATATTGCTTCAAAGACAATCAAATGGCTGGGGATAAAGTGAGTCATTGACCACTAACAAGAGTTGTAATAGGAAGATAAGAATGTTCAATAACACTAACAACAAGATGAACATTAACCAAAACAAAGGAGAGATAGCTCAAGATCACATAAATACTCGAGAGATAGAGAAGTTCTATGAGCTCAAAGAATATGTAAGTGGTTTCCAAAAACTCCCATTATGCAAGCATGCCGTGCACTGTGCAAACAAGCGAGGAAAAATGCATGATACATACCAAAACATACTTAAGAGTTCAGAAAGAGAAAACACCCAAACATATTGCAACTTATTTAAGACAATTGAATTAAACCAATATCTCAGAAAAGATGCAACTAACAACACATACATGGAATAAATAAAGAAAAAACAAAAAATAGAAGGAATAACCAACAACCCCCTTTTTTTTTTTTTTATTATTAACAATGTATTCAGACATGCAGCATGATCTGCAAGCTAAACAAACAAAGCATAAAAAACAGAAGTACCAAACAAATAGCCTATGTGGTTAGAGAAATATGCAATTCAAATAACACAAGGCTAAAAACAAACTACATCATCCCAAATATGAGACACCACCAGACTTTTGCAAGTCCAGAAAAACCTGCAACTTATCTTTTCTTACCCATACTTGTTTAACACTAGGCGTGCACACCTTGGGAGTTGAAAAGATATGAGATCTCCCCTTAACAAGCTTTGCAATAGACTTGTCCTTAACTAATTCCACCTTAGTCTTTGACTTCCTTTTGTTGGAGTACCTGTTTTTCTTAAACCTATGACAATAAACATTAGAATTCCAAGGTCTAGAAAACGCACAAGAAGGAACATAAGAATCAACAAGATTATAATTATAAGGAACATGAGAATAACATTTAACATGTTGATTAAAATCCCAACAAAAGATATCCAAATGACCATCTCTACCACAATAAGAACAATGAAAAACATTAGACTTACTCAAAGAATTCTTATAAGAAGATGTGGTGGTAGAAGATGAAACATGTATGTCACCATTGTATTTGTGACATGGTGCCTTAACAAAACCTATACCTCCATTATGAGAACAATATGGCTTATCAGTAAAAACAGCCTTACCATTAACTTTAGACTTAAAATTCTTACGAGAAACATGCTGAAAATTAGTAGCATTAAGTCTAGTCTCAATAGGTGGGGTAGGCAAAAGGGCAGACAAACTAGATTTTACAGGAGTAATCACACTAGATGAACTAGTAGAACTAGCAATAGGAGAATCAAATCTAGTTTTGTCCAAAACCTGCAATTGGAGTTGAGTAGACGTTAAATCGTTCTTTGTTACCTCATACTCCACCAATAGAGATTTGTATTTCTCATCGACCTCCTGATTAGCCTTCTCTAAAGCTGCAATTCTACATAACAAGTCAAGTTTTTCTTTGTCAAATAATTGAGAAATAGAAATTGCATCATCTGCAGCACAAGAAATTTGTTTTTCAAGAATCTCAATTTTATCCTGCAAAGAAAGATTAGCCTTTTCCAAATTTTTAATTTTGGATTCATAAACTTCCCCTTGAAGCATATAGTCCTCTGCACAATGTCTGAGTCGTTGTTCTAGAGAATCAACCTTAGTCTGCAAAACACCATTATCTTCAAAACAAACATTATCAGAAATAGTAGATACATTACAATTAGCTTTATTAAATTTTTCCTGCAAATCAATATTAGCTTTTTGTAATCTTTCACATTCTTTTGCAGAAAGTCTGTAAAGAAGAGCCCAATCACTATTGCTAACAACATACAAATTATCATCCTTTTCAAAATCAAATTTTGGTTTTGTAGATTTAGACGATTTAGCAATAAAACTATTATAACCAGACTCATGAACCATTATTGCACTCATAGGATCTACGCGTGAGCCATTACGCTCCATAACAAGCGCCATACTCCTGATACCAATTGAGAAACTACAAATAGTGCTAATATAACAGTTGAATATTCAAACAAATCAAACAATATGCAGAAAGTAAATAACACACAGAAATTTTTAACGTGGTAAAAGCCAATATGGGAAACGTCCACGGTTGTCCTCACGACAACAAATAAATCCACTAGATGAAAAGAGATTTACAAACCTATCAACTACCTGCAATCACTGCGAGTTGACACTACCGGTTATCTCTAACACCTTGACTTCACCAGAGTACCTTGATGTACGCACAAGACACTCGACTTCTTGATGAACACACAAGAAGACTCGAAGCCGAACTATGAAACAAGCTTACACCAGAGTTCCTTGATGAACACACAAGGATACTCGACTTCTTGATGAACACACAAGAAGACTCGAAGCTAAATCACTATTCAACAATGAAGAAGAAGATGAATAGGGAAGAAGGAAGAAGAAGATGAAAGGGGAAGAAGAAGATGAGTTCAATCACCAAAAGAACCTAAAACAAAACCTAAACAAACTCCAAGAATAGATGAATTGGACGGCCAAAGAACTAAATTGTTCTTTGGTGGAGAAACCCTATATATAGTTAGGGTTGGAAGACACACAAAATGGGCCGGAATTGCAGAAATCCACTTTGGACGTACGTACGTCGAAACAACGTTCGTACGTCTCCAAACTGTAAAAGTTCGCTGCCTGCTTGGACGTACGAACGCCCTAACTAGGTACGTACGTCCTGACCAAAACATGTTTGCTGCCTAACATGACGTACGTACGCCCTAACTAGGTACGTACGTCCTAAACTTAAAACTTACTTTTGACACAAGGACGTGAGGACACAGACTCTGGACGATGTGCGTACAACTTGGTTTTCCTAACAATGAACTCAAGGCGAGATAACCATGGACATCCAATGTCACAAAATTGATGTCAAACAAACTTCGTGCCGGTTTCATCTAGCTCATTCTAGTATTTAAAGTTTAGATATCTTATTTTCCAATGGTTTAGGTATTTCGCTCATTCCAAGCAACCTATAACACCAGTACCTAGCTATTCATATATATGTCCACAAAGAAATGTTGTAAAGTTCTTGAGTAAAAGAAGTGGAAGTTTAAAAGAAATGTCCACAAGTTTAGTAGTCTAGTTTGAAACAGGCATTTGGTTTCATGGTTTGACATCATTTCGTGTTTGTGTCATCGGCTATCTCGCTCGGACTTCATTGTTAGTTTGAACCTTGGTACGTGTCTCATTCCTTATTCCTTTCTCTATCATCTTGTGTCTCTGGTTTCTTAGTTTTCAATCTGTCAAGATTTGGTTGGGACGTAATACTTTGGTTCAGACGAAATTCTTCCAGATCTTTTATTCATGCAGAAACTGGTATTTGGTTCGGACGAAACCTTTAGGTTCGAACGAAATTCTTCCAGCAAGTTGTTTCGTCCTTTGGACTTGTGTTTATTTCTAGAGTCCATATAAATAGGTTTTCTCTCATTAGAAAACCTAACTCTCTAGCCGTCTCTTCCTCCATTGAGAGTGTTTGTTTGTTAATGGAAAAACATCATCTTCTATCTTCTTCTTCTTGATTCTTCCTTCTCCCATTATTATCCATATTCCTTTGTGAGTGCATATTGGCTTCGCGATCTCCTTGTGTGACTGTGTGACTATCAAGGGATACTAAAGGAGCAATCTATCTTTCTAGACTTCGAGATCTTTGTGTGTTCATCAAGGTTCTCTGGTGAAATCCAAGGGTGTTAGAGATATCCGGTATTGTCAAGTAGCAGGTGTATGCAGTAGTACTTGATAGGTTTGTAATCTCTTGTATCATAGTGGATTGATTTGTTACCGATCGAGGTAACCGTGGACGTTTCCCAATTTGGGTTTTATCACGTTAAAACTTCTTGTGTTCTTTACCATTATTCTTGTTTTACTTCTTATTGTTTCTATTATATTGCACTTGTTTGGGGTTTCACTTGTCCAGGCAAGGTAAACGTTGTTCTTTACCATTATTCTTGTTTTACTTCTTATTGTTTCTATTATATTGCACTTGTTTGGGGTTTCACTTGTTCCTCGTGTTCCAAACGACCAAGATCATCTCAAAGGCAGTAGATGGCAAAGTCTTCTCCTCAGGTTTTTCAAATTCAGCTTTGGCCAATTGGTGAGCCAATATTCAGTAAGTGTACTCCATTTATCATGTTTTGCATGTCTATGCCTAACATTTGGAATAGATTATTCCTGCCATTTTTGTTTCTTGCATATATGTATATGCGTGATTGTCATTTTTGTCTAATGATTCTTTTATAGATAATTATTGAATAAATATATTCATGTATGTGTCTAAAATAAAATCTATTTCTACGTAACATATGTCTCTTTTATAGATAATTATCGAATAAATATATTCATGTATGTGTATAAAATAAAATCTATTTCTACGTAACATATGTGTTATGTATCTTATGTGCTCATTTAGTCATTTGCGTACTTATTCAGCGGTAACATCTCATAAACTTTTTAAAACAAGCCAATTGAATTTATTTTGTTTATCGTTTCTTGCCCTGCAAAGTGTGATGTGTATTGCATGTTCCTAGTTTGTGTTGTTTGCAATCTGGAACATGAAATTTATCTTTCCAGTAAAAGAAATAAAAACGGGAGGAAGAAGGTTTACTTGGCTGTGAATGGATTTCTGGTTTGTGAAATGGTGGTTGTGAATGGATTATCGCTTTGCATCCGAAAGATGGAGATTTATTGGTACGTGATAGAGCTGGATAGGCTTAGTTAGAGCGATGCTTTGGCTCGTAGGTCACATTGGTTGTCTCTTTCATGGTAATCTGGTCATCCGAACCAATGCAAATTAAATTATCTACTTTCTAGAAAATTAGCTTTTGAACCAATACAAATTGGGTCTACCACGAAGCTGCTTTAATCTCCCTCTATTTAAGTATAAATAACCAAGCATTCCATATTTCAATATATGTCAATAGTATTCCAGTCTATAATATGTCAATATATAAGTGGCCTAAAAGCTTGATCAAGGAGGCAAAAGCTGTTATCAGAAATTTTTTGTGGAGTGGAGACCCCAATGTGAGGAAGACTTTCACTGTGAGTTGGGACAAGTTTTGTAAACCTTATGAAGAAGGAGGCCTGGGCATTAGAAGATTAGAAGAAATTAATCGAGCTTTGCTTATGAAACTCGGTTGGTGGATTCTGAAGAAGCAAGGAGATTTTGTGAAGCTTATACTGAAGAAGTATTTTAATAGTGATGGTGAGATGATAAGTTACCACAGACCAACATCTCTAAGGACTGGACTGAAAGATGCAATTCTAGAAGTGCAACATGGATGTCAGTGGATTGTTGGTAATGGTGAACAGATTGATCTATGGAGAGATTGCTGGATTGATGACCAATCTATCAAGCAAGTCTTAAATCTGTCTGCACCTCAGTTAAGGGGTTGTAGAAACTTGTTGAGTTCTATCATTCAGAATAATGAATGGAAATTGCCACAAGAGTTACAGGATTCGTTAATGGAGCATGGGGTGGACATCTCGAAGTTGCCTAAGCCTATAGCCCACTCTGAAGATGTGATGGTATGGAAGCATGAAAGAAATGGTTGTTTCACTGTGAAGTCATCTTTTGAAGTAATAAGAAAAAAAAGACTGGTTGTGAGTTGGCATAAATGGGTTTACAGGGGTTTTCTTCATTCTAGAAACTCAGCTATAGCATGGAAGCTCTGTCACAATTGTGCTGCAACTCAAGATCAGTTACAAAGAAGAGGAATGTCTATGGTTTCTATTTGCTACACATGCAGAAATCATGGCGAGGATCTGGACCACCTTCTCTGGAGATGCCCTTTTGCAAGAGAACTATGGGAATGGATAGCAAGAAAATTCAGAACAAGAAACAACTTCTTCAGTCTCAAGGAGGCAGCAAAGCTAAGTAAACCAATGAGTCCGGTGGTGAGACAACTATGGACCGCGGCAATCACTGGAGGAATGGTGGCTCTATGGCGACACCGAAACAACATGGTATTCGAGGAGGGACACAAAGAGTTGAATTTGTGTAAAAAGATAGTACAAGAGCAGATAACCTTGACAGCTATGCTCTCAAAGAGTTATGTTTTTTACAGTTATCTGGAAAATGCAATGATCAGAACATGGAAAGTGGAATCCAGATTGAGAAGAGAACCCAAAATCAGAGAGTGTAAGTGGATATTGCCAGATGAAGACACGGTGAAAGCCAATTCAGATGGTGCTGCTAAGGTTAATCCTGGGCAAGCAGGAGTAGGAGCTGTGTTCAGAGACCACACAGGACAGATTTTACATGGCAGAGTGTGGCGCTATCATGGAAAGTTTGGAGCTTGCAACGGTTAGGGGATGGACCAAGATTTGGGTGGAGGCAGACTCAAATGCAGCTGTGTTGTCTTTCAGTTCTGGCAAGATTCCATGGCAATACCAAGGAAGATGGAAGAGGATCAAAAATTATTTTGACAAGTTGGTGATAAGCCATACTTACGGAGAAACCAACTTTGCCGCTGATACAGCTGCAAATTTTGGAGTGGGACTAGAAGATCAGGTTTTGGTGACTTATGATGGCAGGCCACCATGGCTGCTCTCGTGGGAAGATCCGCAAATCTCGTATTTTAGATTGATTGAAGGCTTGTAATCAGAGACATTAGTTCTCTTTCACGACTTGTACACTGTACAGTTTCATTTTTTAATACAATCCAAAAGCTTACCAAGCAAAAAAAAAAAAAAAAACAAGCATTCCATATTTGTAGCAATTGAAACAATCTCTTAGTGAAGAGCAAGCTATGGTGATCTATATATGTTAGGAATATAATCATGAGAAAATAAGGAATCAACGATGAGCAATAACAACAAACCCAATTTATAGAAAAAAAAAAAAACTTTAATGGGTTTTGGTAATTGGAGTTGTTTGGTTTTGATAGACGAGTGAAGACGACAAGGTTCCCATCTATGGTTTTTGGCTTTGAGTGTTAATATGGTCATTGTTGCATACAAATGAACCATAATAAATGCAAAATCCAATGGAAAACTTTTGTATAATTCTTTTTATAGAAGAAAATTTTCTGAATGTTTTAAACTTGGTTTGTTTTTTTTGTTTTTTTTTGGTAATCACATCTTTATTTATAAATATATTAACTAGAGGTAACAATACATCCCAAACAATAATTCTACGTTTACCGAAATCTTTTACAGAAGAAGTCTACAAACTGACGTGGCTGCTGAGGTGGCATACCCACGTCAGTAATTATTGGTTTTTTTCTTTTTCTTTTATAAAGGTTTTTTTTCCTCTTTTGTATCTTCGTGAATAAATCTTTTCTCTATTCATTTTTCTTAAATGCGTTCCCAGAAAAAATAAAGTTATCTTCTCTACTTCTAAGTTCTAAGCATTATCTTATCTTCTTCACACGGTTTCAGAATTCTTTTAATGAAAATTCTCGTCGAGTTTAAATTCGTGTTCTTCAACAAATATGGAAAATTACATGTTTTTTTTTCCAGAAATTTCAAAGTTCATAATCAATTAACCTCATTACATCTCAAACAAAAATCACTCTAAACTCTGAAAATATATACGATAGAGAGTTAATCTCAATTAATCTTGAAATCTATAATAGTTTTGAAAGGTTCTTTAAAAAAGAAAAAGAAAAAGAAAGAAAGAGAAAAAAAAAGGGTATGCTACGATCACAATCTACTGTTTTTTTTTTATTACAAATTTATGTTGGTAGAGAAGGGAAAGAAATTGAGATTTGGAAATTGGAATGCTTAGAGAGAAGGGGGAGAAATTAGGTTGGATATGAAAAACCTTTTTTTTTTTTTTTTGAGAAATGCTAGCATCACTGTTCTGTGATGCTTTAAGCTCACAAAGTTTATAAAAACTTGCCATGTGGATATGTGTAGAAGGGGTAAGGTCTCAGCCGGTTTGAGACATATTAGGTAGCTTTTAATTTGTTTTGAAAACAACCATTAACCAACACACTCTGCAACTGCCACCTCCGTCGCCAACCTCGCCATCACTACACTTTTGCTATTCTTCTTCTTCTTGTTCATTCTTGTTCCTCCCAATTCTTAATCTTTCTTCTTATTTCTCTTTTCTAGTTAGCTACAAATTTGATTGATAAATCACAATTTGGATACCTACTACAAAATCTGAAAAAGACAAATCCTTAACCAATGATTTTGATACCCAAGCAATGATCAATTGAAAACTGGACAAAATAAAAGATGGAACAAAACAATTGATCAATTGCTTGATAGAAATATAAAGTAAAAAAGCAACCTTCTTTGAACAATTATATTGAAAACTCCGTAAGTATATATAGAAAATTTAGAATGAAGTTTTTTTTACAAATGACTATATTTCTTTGGGTTCCAATGAATATATATTTTGTAGGATTGGTTTTGCTATTAAAAAAGGGCTTGCAGCGCAGTTTGTCGCGCTTGTCCTCTAACTTTGTATAATTTCTCAAATTTTTATCAATAAAATTTGTTTTGGAATAATTAAAAAAAAAAAAAACTTTATTCTAAATTTTCTATATATACTTATGGAGTTTTTATTACTCCGTATAATATTTCAAGAAAAGTTGTTTTTTACTCTATATTTCTATCAATTGAAGCAATTGGTAAATTGTTCTATTCCATATTTTATTTTGTCCAGTTTTCAATTGATTAATTGTCTATCTTTTATACTATACCGTACTGAATATCAGATAACTTCTTAGGTTATATTTCTTTGAAGGACTCGTCTAGCTGCGATAACTTTATAGAAATGTAGGTAGAATTCTGTAATACCCTGTAGGTTAGTAACCTGCATGTATGCTTGTTTGACCTTGGACCTTAGTTAGACATTTGACTTTCATACTCCATGTTAGTTGTTGAGATTTCTGTACCATTAGGTGGCAGCACACTTTTGATTTAAATTAAACTAGTTTCTGTTCACATTAGAAAGAAGAACCGACTTAACTTGATAAGGATATATATGCATGTCCTATTTGCTCTATACAGTTAATGAGAGAGAAAAATAAAAACCTACTTTGGTAGTGTTCACACTATACATATACCATTAATGGAGGAAGAAAGAAATTGAACTGTGTAAGGTGTAGACCAGAAAAATATTCTAAAAGAAATAGAGCTTTAGAAGTTAATAAGAAGACGAAGACTAGGAAGCTTGGATACTTTGCTTGGAAGCTTTGGTTTGCGAGTGTTTGGTTAATAGCTCGTTGTTATAGTGTTTTTCTTCGCGAAGCGAGGTAAGTTACATGATTTGATATCTTTTCTTGCTTTTAGGAGATAGATGAGGTTAGTGGGTGTAAGAGTTTACTATAGTTATAGTCCAATTTCGGTTATGTGTATTAATTGAATTTGTTTGATTCTGATTTCATAAAATTGATATCATTATTCGGTTATTGTTGGAAAATTGATAGGAAAGCATGTTAGTGTGTTTATTTGATTCTAACATGATATTGATTGTCATAAATCCTAATTGACGCTGCAGTAATGTATTAGATTATTAGTGACATTATTCATGTATAATTTTCATGTTAAATATGAGATTGCATATTTTGAAATTTATGGGTATTGATAGTTAAGATGCATTCAATTTGAATGAATGGATTGATTTGTGTGAAAAAGGCTTTCGAGCCAGAGACTGTTTTGAACAGCCTGAATTTGGGGAGACGTCCCTGGAGTGTACGGAGAGTATTGCTCGGTGTCGCATACAGAAGTACACTCGGTGGTGCTATGTCACCAACCTTATGAGCATGCGGAGAGTATTGCTTGGTGTCGCATAGAGATGCATGGCTGGGGTACTGCGGTACCAGATGATTTGATATCAGATGGATGGGCTTTATGCCATATGTGTGATGATTAGATTGTTTATATAATTGTTTATTGATTCGAGTTGCTGGAATTGATATAATGATTATATTGATACATGTATTGTATTGCTATATTTTATTGGGTGTGCTGATTCCGTCCCTGGGATCAAGATCGGATATCAAGTTGTGTAACTTGCTAGCGTTTAATCGCTCCTTTTTCCCTTCCTTCCAGGAAACAGGTAAAGCAATTCTCGGAGCGTGCGAAGAGGATCTAGTTGGAGATAGTTAGCTAAGCAGGTGCTCTAAGTTGTAGTTAGTCTTTTGTTATCAGTGTAGCCCTTGGGGCAGACATAGTATGTTATCCTTTCCGTTGTGTGTTTTTTTCTTTCAGTTCAATCCTTGTATATATGTATATACAGAGTTTGATTTTGAAATAAATCTTCCGCTGTTGTTTTGTTCGTGTGATATTTTATTATTCTGTCCTTACATGGATATTGGATTTGGAGCTTGGTGTCACGTGGCAGTAGTGTGAACCTACGGTCCATGGCGGACATATGGAGAACATTACGACTCTGGAGTCTGGTCTTAGCCTGATCAACTAGGATTGGATTTTGGGGGCGTCACAGTTGGTATCAGAGCTTAGAGTTCATTTGTCCTAGTGGGATATTCCTAGAGTCTGTAAGAGCACCATAGGAGTATGTTCGTACGTTAGTATAGATTGAGTGAGGACGTTACGTTTACGCTCCGTTTCATTTAGTATTCAGCTCTCTATTCATGGATTGTTTCTCATGTTTCCTGCTTGTGTTGCTACAGTGACTAATGGCGGGACAAGAGGGACATGCAGGGGATGGGACTGATACGAGTGGGACTGGAGTTGCGATTCCAGCTTGGATGTAGCCCATGATGACTTCGCTTACTAATCTTACAGCAGAGTTAGTAGCTTTGGGTTTTCCAAGATTGCCACAGCTTTGACCCATTTGACGAAGAAGGATGTTCCTTTCATTTGGAACAGAGATTGCCAGCTTGCTTTTGAGGAGTTGAAGCAGAGGCTTACTTCTGCTCCAGTACTGATGTTACCTCGTACTGATATACCTTTCATGGTTTATACTGATGCATCTTTGTTGGGATTAGGCGGTGTTTTAATGCAGACAGAAAGGGTTGTGGCCTATGCTTCGAGACAGTTGAAAATCCACGAGATGAACTATCCTACTCATGACCTTGAGCTTGCAACAGTAGTATTTGCACTTAAAGTATGGAGGCATTATTTATATGGTGTTCGGTTTGATTTATTCACTGATCACAAGAGTCTGCAGTATTTGTTCTCTCAGAGAGAGTTGAATATGAGACAACGTCGATGGATGGAATTGATTAAGGATTATGACTTTTCCTTACAATATCATCCTGGGAAAGCAAATGTTGTAGCTGATGCCTTGAGTAGAAAACCGAAAGCTCGTTTAGCAGCCATACAGTTATGGCGTATGGTTGAGACACTTTGTGACTTCGAGTTTTGCCCTAGACTTGAAGGTCAGCAGTTTACCCGAGTTGCCCATCTGGGTAGTATGACTTTACAGTCTACCTTTGTTAGTCGATTAGTTGATGCACAGGTTTTAGATGAGTGGATTCAGGCCCAGAAGGATGCTCTGGTTGATACACCAACTCCAGGATGGAGTATTGGTACCGATGGAGGTTTGAGATTTCAGGATCGTCTTGTTGTTCCTGATAATTCTCAACTGAGGGAAGAGTTATTTGATGAGGCACATCGTACGAGATACACTGTTCATCCAGGAACTACTAAGATGTATAAGGGTTTGAAGCAACATTTCTGGTGGAAAACCATGAAGAGGGATGTGGCTGAATATGTCTCCAAGTGTGATACTTGTCAGAGAGTTAAGGCGGAACATATGAGGCCAGCTGGTGAATTGCAACCTCTACCCATTCCGGAGTGGAAGTGGGATAGTATTTCGATGGATTTTATCGAGGGATTACCTATTTCCGAGGGTCATAACTCTATTTGGGTAATTGTAGATCGTTTGACTAAGGTAGCTCATTTCTTACCTATTAGTAATACTTATACTGCCAGTGACTTGGGAACATTGTATGTTCAGAAGATAGTGAAGCTTCATGGCATTCCTATGACCATTATTTCGGATAGAGGTACTCAGTTTACTTCCAAATTTTGGCGAGGACTTCAGAAAGCTTTTGGGACTGCCTTGAACTTCAGTACAGCATTTCATCCTCAGACCGATGGACAGACTGAGCGTGTGAATCAGGTCTTAGAGGATATGTTACGTGCATGTATAATTGACTTTAAGGGTCAATGGGCCGAGCATTTGCATTTGGCAGAGTTTGCTTATAATAACAATTATCATGCTAGTATTGGGATGGCACCATTTGAGGCTCTATATGGTAGACCCTGTAGGACTCCAGTGTGTTGGGCAGAGCATCATGATCGTATTCTTATGGGAGGACCAAATATGGTCAAAGACACTACTGAGAAAATTGTATTGGTTCGGGATAGAATTGTGGCTGCTCAGGAACGCTAAAAGCGTTATGCAGATAAGGGACGGCGACCGATTGGGTATCAGGTTGGAGACCCGGTTCTATTGAAAGTATCTCCTATGAAGGGGATACGACGCTTTGGAAAAAGAGGGAAATTGGCACCACGTTTCATTGGACCTTTCACTGTTCTTGAACGTATTGGGAAAGTGGCTTACAGGATCGAATTACCTCCTACGTTGGCTGATGTCCAGAATGTCTTCCATATATCTATGTTGAGATTCTTTAAGAAGGATGACAAGAAAGCACGACATAATCAGAAGGAGATGCAGATTAATTTGGCAGACTTTCAGATAACTCCAGAGATGTCATATGTGGAGAAACCAGTGAAGCATCTCAAAAGGGAAGAACAAGAAATTCGTAGAAGGAAGATTCCTTTTGTTTATGTTCTATGGACTGGACGTACGGAACGTGAAGCTACTTGGGAACGTGAAGAGGATGTTCGTAGTGACTATCCGGTTTTCTTCGATAAGGTACGTGTGAATCTCGAGGACGAGATTCTTATTTAAGGGGGGTTGATTGTAATACCCTACAGGTTAGTAACCTGCATGTATGCTTGTTTGACCTTGGACCTTAGTTAGACATTTGACTTTCATACTGCATGTTAGTTGTTGAGATTTCTGTACCATTAGGTGGCAGCACACTTTTGATTTAAATTAAACTAGTTTCTGTTCACATTAGAAAGAAGAACCGACTTAACTTGATAAGGATATATATGCATGTCCTATTTGCTCTATACAGTTAATGAGAGAAAAATAAAAACCTACTTTGGTAGTGTTCACACTATACATATACCATTAATGGAGGAAGAAAGAAATTGAACTGTGTAAGGTGTAGACCAGAAAAATATTCTAAGAGAAATAGAGATTTAGAAGTTAATAAGAAGATGAAGACTAGGAAGCTTGGATACTTTGCTTGGGAGCTTTGGTTTGCGAGTGTTTGGTTAATAGCTCGTTGTTATAGTGTTTTTCTTCGCGAAGCGAGGTAAGTTACATGATTTGATATCTTTTCTTGCTTTTAGGAGATAGATGAGGTTAGTGGGTGTAAGAGTTTACTATAGTTATAGTCCAATTTCGGTTATGCGTATTAATTGAATTTGTTTGATTCTGATTTCATAAAATTGATATCATTATTCGGTTATTGTTGGAAAATTGATAGGAAAGCATGTTAGTGTGTTTATTTGATTCTAACATGATATTGATTGTCATAAATCCTAATTGACGCTAGCTGCAGTAATGTATTAGATTATTAGTGACATTATTCATGTATAATTTTCATGCTAAATGTGAGATTGCATATTTTGAAATTTATGCGTATTGATAGTTAAGATGCATTCAATTTGAATGAATGGATTGATTTGTGTGAAAAGGGCTTTCGAGCGAGAGACTGTTTTGAACAGTCTGAATTTGGGGAGATGTCCCTGGAGTGTACGGAGAGTATTGCTCGGTGTCGCATACAGAAGTACACTCAGTGGTGCTATGTCACCAACCTTATGAGCATGCGGAGAGTATTGCTCGGCGTCGCATACAGATGCATGGCTGGGGTACTGCGGTACCAGATGATTTGATATCAGATGGATGGGCTTTATGCCATATGTGTGATGATTAGATTGTTTATATAATTGTTTATTGATTCGAGTTGCTGGAATTGATATAATGATTATAATTGATAGATGTATTGTATTGCTATATTTTATTGGGTGTGCTGATTCCGTCCCTGGGATCAAGATCAGATATCAAGTTGTGTAACTTGCTAGCGTTTAATCGCTAATTTTTCCCTTCCTTCCAGGAAACAGGTAAAGCGATTCTCGGAGCGTGCGAAGAGGATCTAGTTGGAGATAGTTAGCTAAGCAGGTGCTCTAAGTTGTAGTTAGTCTTTTGTTATCAGTGTAGCCCTTGGGGCAGACATAGTATGTTATCCTTTCCGTTGTGTGTTTTTTTCTTTCAGTTCAATCCTTGTATATATGTATATACAGAGTTTGATTTTGAAATAAATCTTCCGCTGTTGTTTTGTTCGTGTGATATTTTATTATTCTGTCCTTACATGGATATTGGATTTGGAGCTTGGTGTCACGTGGCAGTAGTGTGAACCTACGGTCCATGGCGGACATATGGAGAACATTACGACTCTGGAGTCTGGTCTTAGCCTGATCAACTAGGATTGGATTTTGGGGGCGTCACAAATTCAGTCTATAATGCAATGAAATCCTTCCAAAATTTAGTTTAACTTTACAACCGAGCATTGAAACTGCCACTACATTTGTCAACATTGCTTTTAAAGTTATTGACCAATTTAGATGTAATCGCATATCTCATGAAGAGTTGATATTGAGTTTTGGAGGTTATAAAGGTTATTGTCCAACAGTACTATTAAGACTCGTTGATATGTTTTTAAGCTTACACACTAGGACACTCGTGGTATCAGTCTTAATAATGTGGGACAATAACCTACATGAACTCAAAAACTCAATATCAACTCTTCGTGATATATATTACTAAGGTAGTTGTAGGGGTACTATATACAACATACATGTGGCACCATCTCTACCGTTCATCATGGTGCCATGTGTCAACATTTAATGGGCTCTCTCTTGATGACACAAGTTACAAAGTTAAAGCCAATTACTACAAAGATATTCTCTCATTATTACCCTAGTAAATGCTAAGAATGGAGTTACATTGCATCCTATAAATATGAAGGCAAGCTACTCATTTTAGGCATGTTCTGATCTTCTCACATGTTCTCATCTCTTCTCACATGTTCTGATCTGCTGATAGTGGAATGCTTTCAACACTATCTCATGGTGAGGTCTCATGATCAACGACCTCCCCAATCTCTCATGATGAGACCTCACCTCTCAGGTCTCATCTCTCTCGAGCTCTCCTCATAATCGAGCTCCCATTTTGTATCACCACCACTACTATAATAAACTTCTTTCTCCCTCTCCGTGGATGTAGGCACAATTGCCGAACCACGTAAACAATGGTGTTCACGTCTCTACTTTATTATTATTGTTCATATCATTTACACATCATCTTTCATTAATGTATTGACCAACCGCCCAAATATGGTTAATACATTAGGCGCCGACTACAGGGACTTGGGATTTTCTCAAGCGAATTCCACCCACCAATCCCACCATTACACCATTGTTGTAAGGCTCTCAAAGTGGTGATTTCAAGTTCAAGAAATTCTATTTGGCAGAATTGCAATCACAATTTTCAAATTGGGGGTTTACTTTCGGTTACCATTACTGTATGTGAAACTCGACGAAAGTCAGATAAGTATCAATTCACTATGATCTTACTGTTCATTCTATTTTATCTCACACAAATTGATTATTATATGCATCTATATAACATATATTCTCATAACTCGATCATGATTATATATATCAGTTACATTCTTAATAGCCACATATTCAGGTCTCTAAGCAGACGAGCTCAGGTCTCATCGCGACCTGACCTCTTATTCAGGTCTCTAAGCCAACGACCTCTCAGGTCTCGACGCGACCTCACTTCATTCAGGTCTCTAAGCCAACGACCTCTCAGGTCTCGTCGCGACCTCACCAGGTCCTTAATCGCGACCTCCCCAGGTCCCTAATCACGACCTCATCAGGTCTTTAGTTGCGACCTCTCCAACACTCAGGTCCCGTCGCGACCTCACTTCATGTTCAGGTCTCTAATTGGGACCTCACCAGGTCTATCAACGACCTCCTCAAATTACAGGTCTTTCAATGACCTCAAGAATATTTATGCCATATAGGGGGCTATTCTCACTTTATCTAATTCCTTTAACTTATTATTGGTACAATTACATATTAATGATATTTTTTGTAGCTCTCTCTATGTGCAGGTCACATGAACACGACCTCACTCCGCATGAGTTATTTTTGCACAAATGTGCCACATTGTTTTCACTGATGTAACGCCCCAACTCAGTATATCCCAGTCGGTCGCTCTGGAACATAAGGAATTGTAGCGCCCATGCTACTTGACCAACCAGGCAATAGCCCACCTGTCCAAGCAGCACGTCAACAAGAAATAATACCATTGCAAAACTCTAGTGAGAGAGAACAATTGGTTAAAACCCAAAACCTGGCATTTGTATTAAATATCAAATTGTATGTACAAAGAAAAGTTTTCTTACATAACCATATCACACATATATACATCTAGTTTTCAAAATATACAAACTCCATTATAACAACTATAACAAAAGCTACGTACATCTATATATAACTCTGAAGTCTCAATACTCCTACGACGCTCTCGAAGTTACTGAGAATGATCTCCTGAAAAAAATGGTAAACAACAAGGATGAGCTACAGCTCAACAAATGAAATCCAACTCACTAAACTTATCACAAAGAATAGACATACATTAGTTTAAACCAAATTCACCTCATACCAACAGATCATATCAGTCATTCCAATTTATTAGTGCCTTAATTTATCTTTATTTAGTTTGGGGAGTACGCCTGCATGTACTCATTACACTACAGGTACACACATGTAAATTCCCTCCATATGCGGATAGCTGGAGGTACAGTCTATACGGCCCCACGCATGGTCACACTCCCATCACCCGCAAGTGACTGGTACTGCCATTGTATAGACTCATGTGCTTAACACTTCCTCCCAAGCTTGTATTAAATGTGTGTGAAAGCATCCACCACACGGCCGAAGCCCCCATTTCATAAAGGTGTGTGTGACCTCAATCAACACACGACCGACGTCCCAAATCGCATAAGAGCGCATAACCACACTTTTTACAATTCAAAACATATCCACTTTTGAGCTCACAATAGCATAGAAAGTAGCATAAGAAGATTTTTAACATTATGCTCTGAACTATGTATATACATACGCAATATCGACAAACCAGGTCTCTAACAAAATAATTAAATATTTTTAACATGAAAATTCAGATCGATGTAATATGACACACAAGAGGGATTCAAATGACATATATTCCAAAACTTACAAATATATCAAATCAACAACCTGGACAGGTTCAATTTAATCGAGCAATAAAGTGCGAGACGTATAAAACATGTCAAGAAATTCGTATATGTCAGTTCCTCATTCCAAGTATCAATAGAGTTATTTATTATGCTTAATATCCTAAGCATCAATAGGTTCAGCAAACAAGAACTTCATACCCAGAATTTGTACCCAAAGAAAATAAATCATTTGAATATAGTTTCAAATCGTCAAAACCCATGAATCCTTTTGAATTAAAACCAACTTTCAATAGAAATTCATCATAGTAGAGGTAAAATAAAGCCACAGTTCAGTTCCCTAAATTTATAATTCCCATCCACATGAAAACCCCATTAAAGTAGGCTTGAACCAATTAGCATCTGAACATGGCAAGAGAACAAAGAAAAAATCTGATTAACCCCAATGAAATTTGATCAAAACTAAAGTAAATCCACTCAAAGAGATAAGAAGAGGGAGTGAGAAATCACTTGCCTCAAGTGCTTGCGAAACCCCTACTCACAAACAAGGATTTCAAGCTTTAACTTCTAATTTTCTGCCCACCCAATTCTCTGTTTCCTTATCTCCCTTTCACTAAGTTTCTCTAAGTTTAGCTAGCAAAGTGAAGAGAGAGTTGGTTCTAGTGATAAGATAATATGAATAGAATATTCTAGTTCTAAATCGACTTAGCAAAAGATCTAGTTGAATCTGATTGTAGAAGTTCTTAGTGGGCTTCAAACAATGGAAGCTTAAACCCCCAGCCCAACTATAACCCATATAACAGAAATCTATACATATATATACATATATATAACAAGCCCAACTAATGCAAGCCCAACTAATGCAAGGTTATACACCAAAAATAAATGCAGCAAAACATATACTTACATGGCAGAAAAATAAAATTGTGAAGCACTACAACTGAACTCTTTACAAGTGAAATGCTTGATATAAAATATGGCCACCCTCATTGACTAGTGAGTCACTCGTATGCGTGACGACCTCAACCACAATTCTCTAGCCACACGCTTGGTCGAACGCATTCACTCTCAACGCAATGCAGACCCACAAAGACCACATGCTCGAGAATTGTCAAACAGGTCTCTACACTGCGACCATTCACTAGATCGGGCACCAAAAGGTTCCAAGTAACTCTCAAAACACTTGGTCAACCAATGCTCTTTCTCAAACGAGCTACATTTGCACTCCAAAATCTATCGAAGTGTCCAGTCACAAAACGACAAAGATAGTACATACAAGTCATAAAGAAGACGTACAATTCCATGTAAGTCTTTTATTGAATTTTATAATGTTTCACATGCTAACATTATCAGGTCTATGCAATTCGATCACACAAACGCGACCACCTTCAAGCATGACCGAGACCAACCACCCAAGCATACAAGAGGACCCATTTCAGTACGACCTGCTTGCAGCTGTCCATTTCGTCTACATGCCTTCTGAACGAGCTACCAGGTCTCCCTGGAACTAACTAGCTCGCTATACACAAACTCATGATCGAGTTGCCATTACCACAAGGGACCTTCATCGCGTCCTGCAAATCTCAATGATCAAGCTCATCAAAATTTGGGGCGAATCGACTTCGTTAAAGAACCCCATATTTCATTCATCTTGAGGGCTAGATCGGTTCGATTACTTCTTTTCAGCCCGAACCCCGTTCAACCTAAAAAGAGGGGGTTTATGTAGGGGTACTATATACAACATACATGTGGCACCATCTCTACCGTTCATCATGGTGCCACGTGTCAACATCTAATGGGCTCTCTCTTGATAACACAAGTTACAAAGTTAAAGCCAATTACTACAAAGATATTCTCTCATTATTACCCTAGTAAATGCTAAGAATGGAGTTACATTGTAGCCTATAAATATGAAGGCAAGCTACTCATTCTAGGCATGTTCTGATCTTCTCACATGTTCTCATCTCTTTTCACATGTTCTGATCTGCTGATAGTGGAATACTTTCAACACTATCTCATGGTGAGGTCTCATGATCAACGACCTCCCCAATCTCTCATGATGAGACCTCACCTCTCAGGTCTCATCTCTCTCGAGCTCTCCTCATAATCGAGCTCCCATTTTGTATCACCACCACTACTATAATAAACTTCTTTCTCCCTCTCCGTGGATGTAGGCACAATTGCCGAACCACGTAAACAATGGTGTTCACGTCTCTACTTTATTATTATTGTTCATATCATTTACACATCATTTTTCATTAATGTATTGACAACCGCCCAAATATGGTTAATACAGTGGTCAATAACTTGATTGTAATGGCACGTGTACTGACCGTTTCAATGTGTGGTTGTAAAGCTAAACCAAAATTTGGAAGGATATAATAGCATTAAAGACTGGAATCCACCTACACTTTTTACAAGTTATCGCAAGCGACAACTTCATAGAAACGTTGCCTTTTGTAAAGATATTACATACTGCTCTATATATATACTGAGTTTCCATTGTTATTTCTTCAATGAACATTGTTTTTTCTCTATTTTTCTTTTGTTTGGAGCAATGGGTATTCGCGACTGTTCCATCTTTTTCTTTGTTCAATTTTCAACTGATTAAGTCTTGAGTTAATCGTACAACTTTTTCTTGATTAAGTGTAATTGATCTAATTCTGATTGAGCTATTTGATGAAAACACTTGCTTCTACCAAAACTTTTTCAGGCTCAATTCTGTTTCCTAGCATATTAGCTGTCTCATCAGTTCATGTATCAAGTGTGTCGTTAGTGCTCCATATCTCCAATCAATCTTCAGACTACATATAGGAATCATCAACATACTTAGTGGAACTAGTTTTTCCTTCTCTTTGTGTGTGTGTGTGTGTGAGTTGCTTTTTGTATTACAAGTAATTAATTAGGGGCTAGTTTTCTTAACATACTAACAATGAATTGACTATTAAGTCAGATCTGATGTTAGCAGTTGAGTATTAAGTCATCTGAGTATTATAGCCATTATTTGATATATATATATATATATATATATATGATATATTTATTTTTATTTTTTTCTTTTGATAAACAAAATTTGATTTTATCAATATATAAGAAAAAGAACTGCAACCAGAGACATAACACAAGCCAGTGGTGCCTAGGACCAACCTGGGAGCTGTCCTGGCCTGGCAGTCCATTACAAGAAAGAATGAAACCAAATATGTAAGTACTACAGTATTACAATATATCAGGAATAAGTCCTACAATGACAAATAAGGATGACCCGCTGTGTCAATCTACGCTTTTGAGTGCTTTAATTTCTTCTACAACTTCAGCTTTGTCTTCCTCAAAGTGCTCCTCCTCTTCATCCATTTTGAAGTCTCCAAAGAATTGAAGAAGCTTGCTTTTATTAGCAATGAGTATGTACATGATGTCAGTCGGCTTTCTTTCATTCCCAACAAACAGTCTGAAAACATAAAACGCCTCTATCTGGATTTTCTTGTTTGTATCCTTCAGAAGCTTCATTACCGCCATCAGGTTATCCTTCGAGTTGACATATAGCTTCATAACTTCTGAGTTTGTTAACATGTTTCCAAAGAGCCCTAGAGCTCGTCTTCTCCAGAAATAGGTTGGACATTCTAGCAGCTTATTATATTCAGTGAAAAACCATTCATAATTTTTACTTAGGAATTCAGCAACAGTAGAATTATGTGTCGTCATGAGATCCATAAAAGTTTCCCAAGCATTGGATGCTACATCAAAGTTTGGTAGTTTAATATAATCAAAAAATTTCACCATGTACCCAGATTCAAAAACATACCTAGCAATACCCTGATTATGATGGATGCACGCCCTCAACATTGAACCATAATGTAAGGCAAGATCTTGATCTTCGTAACCACGTATCAAAAGATCGATAAGGTCTTTGTTCAATTCCATGTAATCAGATGCAGCTAATCTTGAATGAACACTCTGCCTTTGCAAACTTGTAACAACTTCAGTGGCATCATTACGTGCTTCCAGGTTCAACTTTGAAAGACAACTAATCAATAGGCGCATTGTATTCTCTTTGAAGAACTCTTCTGTCAACTCTGCGCAAGCTTGTGAAACCGGTTGTGATTCACTATCTCCATAAAGAACATGTTTTAATTCATGCAGGTTCTTAGCAACTTCTCTAATAATCTTCTCTTCTCTCTTAGCTTCACCAGAAATAAAAGTGCTGGAAGCAATAAATCTAAGAAGCTCGCGAGTTAGATGAACAATCTCAGATGGGGATTTAGATCTAGACTTGAATAAGCCCTTCATCACATTCTTTGGCATCCTAAACTCAAAACCACAACCAACTTGAACTAAACTTGTACACATCTTTAAACAACTAGCTGATTCTAAAAATCTAAAACAATAAACTCTTGCGGAATCTGAAAATTTTCCTACAATAATCTCTCTCTGTGAACTCCACAAATCTCTAACCAATGATGAAATATCCTTCTGCATGCTACCTATATTTATACTGAAAAAAAAAAAGAGTATTGGAATTCATGTTGTGTTCTTCTTACTAGTGGCGTGACCTTCAAGTTCTGGAGTCCAACCATTTCCAGAAACATCTAATGCAAAGTCAATGACCACTTGACTTGACTTGACATAAGTTGATTGGTCAAATTGTAGTCCACCAAGCTTATTTGGCTTAGTTTCCCGAATCCGTGTATATACTACAGGTACTTGGCAGAAGGAAAGTATGGTGAACATATGAACAATCCATTGTGTGTCCTCTGCCTTTGAGCCTTTCAAAGTGCATAGAATGCTTTAATCAGTAACAAAATTTATTTTCTTGCATAACTAGATAGCTAGATACAATTTAATAACTGCTACAGAACTACTGATTACGCTATCTCTTGTAATCTGATGAATGAGTTATTTTGCAGTGGAGTACCTACATGGTTGCTGAATTTGAAAACCAAAGGCGACAATGACCTGATCTTGTCCCTAATAAAGAAGCAGAGCTCTTAGTGTTCACAATAAACCTCTGTGCCGGACACTCTTCCTCAGATGGTCTTAAGTCTCTACCTGATTATGGGCGCCTCACTAAACTAACCAATAAAATCTGCAACCACCTTCATCAAACAGAAAACTTCAAGGTTTGATGACCTACTAACTTGTTTTATTTTTCTCATCTATATTATCTTCATTTTGGCTCCATTGCAGTAAACCAAACATGATCTTAATGAAATATGTTTGGTGCATTGTGGTATTATTTGTACTCTTTATCTTCAGGTTGGAGAGTAGAACAATTTGCAGAGGAAAATTTTGATTCGATAGAATCAATAGACCTAAAAATGCAAGAGCTAGTGCAACACACGATTAAAAGTAAAGATGAAGTTGATAAGGAGACTAAACGAAGTTTTTGCTGTTGTAAAAAGCTACTACTACACTGCCTATTGTCAGTCTACCAGGCTACCACGTTGCGAAAGTACTATTTCATGAAGAAAGGAGTTTGATCACTTTAGTGGGTATAATTACAATATATACAATTTTTTTCAATTAATTCAAAAGTGTACTACTAATTCATCAAATTATGTCAATAAAATGTTTTGTACAAGTCTTGAGGATGGAGAGCAGCTGTTAAAATGCCCATGGCATATTGTGCTGTAACGAAGATAATAATCTTGATCCAATTGGGTCCCAAGAGTATCACTATAGAGAGGTTTTACTGTATATTGTCGTATAATGTATTAATTTAGTATCTAGTATTTAGGTGAGTGACTATAAGTGGCGCTTCCACCGACTGATCAGGGGAGAATTCTTGGAGTGAGACTTTTTTTATTTCACCTTCACTCTCTAATCTACTGAGTACTGTCTGCATGTCCTGACTGCCAAGCAGTATTGCAGCCAAACAACATTTTTAAGACTTGAGGAGGTGTTTTGACCTTCGTGCTTGGGAAATAGAGGAAACTCGTGCAGAAGTACTCTTTGGTTTGCAACGACTATATATGAATCTATGATGTCTAGTGAAAATAGTAATTGCCAATTTCTACTTACGAACAAATTAAACAAGAATTACATATGGAAACGAAAACCATAGCTTCCATGACTCCGTGAGATCACTCAACACCGACATGAGGGATAACAAAGTGGCATATATTTGGTATAACTCGATCACATTTGGGGGAATGTTGTACTGGTTGAAGCAACCATGATCCCTTTGCTTCTCTCCAATATCCAACAATTGATGCATTTGTTTGGGCTCTTTGGGTCTCGAAAAAACAATTGATGCATTTGAATGAGAGTACCACCTAGTCGTCACCAGTGCTACATTAGTTTGATGATAATGAGTAGAAAAGACCCATAGTTAGTCTCTGGCTCTCTGCACTGCATTATAGATGGACATATAAGTACCTTGATCTGTGTATGGTAAGTTGTAAGTTGTAACCATGTACATAAGTTGTGACCATGTAGCTCAGTCATGTAGCCATAGAAAAGTTGTGAGTCATGTTTTAAACTTTAAACTTACTGCATGATAATTAAGCAGTTGCAAGGACCACTGATGGATCGGACAATAGAATTAAGATCGAGGCCTCCGGCCCAACTTTTGATGGATCGAACAAGACCCAAGAAAGAGATCAAGCCCAATTCTGTATAACGGCTATTTGTTTCCAAATTTGTCAAAGATATCTGAATCATAGCTGCAATAACTCTGTGGTCCCTACTACACTACTCCATTCATTCCCAAACTGTGTATCTGACCGTTACACACCTTTCCCTACACTTCTCTTTCTTCTTCTTCTTCAGTTCTTCTTCTCTCTGTAATTGAATCATACCACCATTGTTGTTTGTTACCAAAGATGAAGAAAGTTATCAACTTGGGACTCTCATTGTTTGGCAATGGATTCAAACCCTCTAAATGGTTTGGCTTTTCTCTCTTTCTTTGTTATTTAATTGATTTTAAGGGGTTTTAATTGGAAATTTTGAAACAGTAAAACCATGGCGAAGCTGGTAACAGCAAGGATAAAGTTGTTGAGGAATAAGAGAGAAGTAGTGGTGAGACAGATGAGACGTGATATTGCTTTGCTTCTTCAATCTGGCCAAGATTCTACTGCCAGAATCAGGGTATGTTTTATTTTCAATAAAGTTTCAGTTTTTCTTGATTATGTTTTTTTTAGGGTGGGTTTATGCTCAAATTGGATTTAGGGATTCTGATCTTACATACCCCTTTTAATTAATTGAAATGAACTTCTTCTTGTTTTATTTAAATTATGGCTTGATTTGGATAAAATCTTATTTGTGTTAATGGCTAATTTAGTTTGGGTATTGAAAATTGAAATGTGAAATTTGATCTAATTTCTTGGTATATATTTCATTTAAAATGTTATGTCATCTAAGGAAAATGCAATAGAGTAAACAAGATTTTGAATGGCTTTTGCATTATTTTTGAGGTTTTTTAGACTTAAAACACCCCCCCCCCCCCACCATTTGTCCAAATTTGGACTTTGCCACCCTTCCTTCTGCTTCTGTCAAATTTAACGCCTATTTTCATTTTTTTCTTCTCAAAATACCCCTCCCTCATTCTTTAGACTTAACCTCCCATTTAAATTAATGGTAAGTAAAACTGTTATGTTTTGTTAATTTAATTATTTTAGGGGGGTTAAGTCTAAAGCAGCAATCGGGGGTATTCTGGGAAGTTGAAAAACAATTCACGTTAAATTTGATAGAAGCAGATGGAAAGGGGGCAAAGTCCAAATTCGGACAAATGAGAGGGGGGGGGGGTTATTCAAAACGTGCCCATAGAAGAGGGGGTTAAGTCTAATAGTCCCTTATTTTTGTGGTGAAATTAATGTGCATAGAAGAGGCCAAGAGGGGGTTAAGTCTAACAATCCCTTATTTTTGTGGTGAAACTATTGTTAAAGTACGCACCAAGTGGAGCCTATGTTATAAAGATTCTTCCTTTAGGATATGTCCCTAAACTATTGCTGCAATGGCTTTGCCCACGACTAAATTTTAGTTCAGCTTGTAAATTGGTGCTGATTAGGCCACTGTATATCATCGACTTTCTATGTTAGGTATCTTGTGTAAAAATCAGAGAATTTAGAGAAGGGGTGGGAATGTGGGATGTTGTATAATCCTCCACTCAAAAACCAGAGCATGGAGTTCGAACCTTGGTTTGACAGTCAAGGTCTCAAGGAAAATGTTTAGCTGAGTTTGTATTGTTTTTATGGTGAATTTGGTATTATAACTATCTAGAGAGACAACCCCACCCAGACATCAAAACACTTTTAACTTTTTCTTTCTGCATCAAACATCTGCCGAATTTATTTTTTTTACTACAAATTTTCTCTACAACAGTGTAGCTCCCATGGTTGATCTTGTTGGAAGAATGCTGTTTAGGTTGACTTTAGTGCTCTACTGCTCTGTAACTTTGTTGCCATCATTCCCCTTTAGGGTCTGTTTGATTCAGGCCGGTAAATCGATTTACCGTTAAAACAGGGGGACATCGATGGAATATTGAGAAGAGTAGAGGTGAAGGAAGAAAGACACGAAGGAAGGGGTATTGAATTGTCTTCGTTACTTTTGTGGAATTACTTTTCTGTTCATAAAAAAAAAATTAGTTCCCAGGAAACAGATTTCCCAATCAAACAGACCCTTAGATCATTAACTAGTTCCTGTTTGATATTTTACTTATAATCTAAGGAACAAGTAAGATAGGTTATAAAAATGTCCTTGGGAGGGGAACAAAAATAGGTACAGAGTTATCTGAAAATTAGCAGAAAGAAAAAAAATCGTCATGCATATATGGTACTAGTATAAATATACTACAAGGGAGGATAAATGCTTGGTGACAAGATGGTTTAAATCTATGAGGCCTGTCAGAACACACAACTTGTAATGAGCTCTATGGATAGAATGGAGAACCAACCCTGTAGTTCATCTTTAGGCCGAGAGCATTGCCCCATGTTTCTTTATACATAGGTAATGTGCCTCATCTCATTATGTTCCACTTAAAATGATGCTTAGTATTGTGAGCCACAATACTGTAATGTTCCACTCTGTTTAAGACCAAGTCATGCTTTATTCTTAAACTTAATAGAAGCAGCTTTTTAAATGCCAAGTCTTGCAGATAGTTGAACTCGCCACAAAACAGTCATTTGTGAAACAATTTCATCTGCCAAAATAGAACTCATTTGTTTTGTTCGGTTCTCATAGGTTTACACTCTACGTGTTGCTCATTCCATTCAAGCAAATGGCCTGGATAACAGCAAATCTGCAGACGGGACCACACCCAAGACATTACCTTCCAAGCCACAAATATGATCCATCAACCCAACCAGGACCATTCCAAACCAATTTTAAATCCCTATGAAAAAATAGAATAGGAATTTTCCTAAGAGAAACACAAACCAGAGACTTACCTTCTCTGTAACACAAACGACAGTAAATCACATGGTTAACTAAAGTTTTTAAATACTTGGAGAAAGTTTAACTCAATCTTCGGATTTTGTTTTCCTACAGAGATTAGTTTATTAATCTTCTTCACCAAACAAGAAACACAGTTCTTCCAAGTTCCAAGTACTAATAAATTTATCTTATGAAGACAAATAATGAGCTTCCGTGTACATTCCCATTGTTAGGATGTTCTCTTTCGTAATAGGGGCATTTTATTGTGTTGTTGGATCCTCTCAGGTAGAAAGTCTGGGCAATTCTCAGCACTTACTTTAGTTAGTGACAAATAGACGCATTCTTTCCTTTTCTTAAATGTATACAGATCTATCCACTCACTTTATGTGTATGAAATCCAGCTTCACTTTTATAACAAGGAAGAATGACATAAGTCAGATTAATTATTTTAGAGTCAAAAGCATGTTTTCTGCAACCATGAACTTTTTGCCATTTTTACCCTCTGATTCGTATGACTCATGGTGCAATGCTCTTGGACTTTTGGTTGATCTTAGACGAATTATCTGATCAGAAGCATAAACTTAATCTAGTAATTGTAGAGTTTGTTTTTCCATCATCTAATCTTTCCCATTTTTTTTTTCTTTCCGTGCCATCTTATCTCTGAAATACCTTATTTCTCTATATATCTTTAGCTGTTTTTTAGAAATGAATGCCAAGAATTCCAGAAGCGAAGTCAGTATTGACAATTGTCTTTTGCATGAGACCCTTTTGGATTCTTTAAGTGCTGTAGCGGCATAAAAAGTGAATCTTTTTGTCAAATTTCTCTTTATTATTGTGGTTTTAGGGCATGGTCTGCTATCTATTGGGTTTCAACTTCTCCTGCAACTTGATGTGCTCAGAGATAGTCTTGTATAGTTTTAAAAATATTTTAAATCAGCTGTGTATTTTTTATGTCTCTTATGAGCTGAGACAATCATCGAGCATATAACCATTAGTATGAATGTTGCGATCTTTGTATACTTTTATTTTTATTATATATGTGCATTAGCCGGCTAACTGCCATTACTGTACAAGATGCAAATCTATGAATTATATATACCTTGTGGCAAAACATTTTTGAAGCCAAGTATAAATGGGTGTTATTGGTTTGATGTGTTGTGTAGGTTGAACACGTTATCAGAGAACAAAATATAATGGCAGCGAATGAGATCATTGATGTATTCTGTGAACTAGTTGTAGCACGGCTTTCAATCATTTCAAAGCAAAGGTACTCCCAAAATGTTTGTTACCTTATTTTTATTGTCTCCGTGAAAGGCTTGTTTTAACATTGGAACTGTAACATTTCAGGGAGTGCCCTGCAGATTTGAAAGAAGGGATTTCGAGTTTAATATTCGCAGCTCCAAGATGCTCAGATATTCCAGAGCTACTCCAAATGCGGGCTATATTTGAAAAGAAGTATGGAAAAGAGTTTGTAAATGCCGCAACCGAGCTCCGCCCATCTTGTGGTGTGAATCGAACAGTAAGTATGAACATTGAGCATGGTTATTATGATTCAGTTGATACTTCTACCAGAATATGCTTTCTTTCCTTCAGTGATTATTTTAAGTGCTTATGCTCGCTTGCTTTCTGTTCTTTAAGCTGATTGACAAGCTATCTGTTCGAACACCTACCGGAGAGGTAAAGTTGAAGCTCATGAAGGAAATTGCGAAGGAGTACCAAATTGCATGGGACCATACAGAATCTGAAAAGGAACTTCTCAAGCCTCCTGAAGAGTTAATTGTATGCCTCTCTCTCTCTCTCTCTCTCTCTCACACACACACACGCCCATTTCTTACATACAAAACAAAAACTCTATCTTTCTTATTAAAATGATTTATTACAGGCGGGGCCAAGTAAATTTGTTAGTGCAACCAGTTTGCCTGTTAAGCCTGCATCATCTCATGGTGCTGAGCCAAATCAGTCTACTAACAGGTACATTGTGCTATGCCAAATTTTCCCAGATTCTAACCCAAGTTTTAAGGGAAGTGAAGTACACACGGTATTCTTACGCTGTTCTCTGTTCATTCCTTTAGATTATCCAATGACGGACGATACACCGTGCATTTTGAGGATACCGCTAGTGCTGCAAAAGTAGCTGCTGATTCTGCAGAGAAAGCTGTTGCTGCCGCACAAGCTGCTGCATATTTGGCTAACAAAGATCATTGTCAGGTCTTCCGGACAACTAGTTTCACATACGGTACTGATAGGCTTCCTATGTCAAGTGATTCTCAAGGAAATTTTCAGGACAGGGTGAATCGCGGTGGCCTCGCGGGGAGAACTTATGAGTCTCAAGATGATGACAGATCTCGCTCCACTTATACTCCAGGAAATTTTCAGAACAGGGTGAATCACAGTGACCTTGCGGGGAGAACATATGAGTCTCAAGATAATGACAGATCTCGCTCCACTTATCCTCCAGGAAATTTTCAGGACAAGGCACATCATGGTGACCTCACAAGGAGAACCAACAAGTCTCGAGATTATGACAGATCTCGCTCCACTGATCCTCGAGGAAATTTTCAGAACAGGGTGAATCCCAGTGACCTCGCAGCGAGAACTTACGATTCTCAAGATTATGACAGATCTCGCTCCACTGATTCATTTATGTCAAATGATATATCTAAAAGTAGTCAGAACAGATTACATCATCTTGACCTGCCTGAGAGGACTGAGGAGTCTCACAGTTTTGACAGATCTCACTCGCTGGGAGATGAGGATAGGAGGATTCATAGGAGACATACCTTCAACGCCCCTGCAGTGCATTCTGATATAAAGTTTGATGAATCAGATGGGCCAGACTCGGACTGGGATGAAGAGATTGAGATGGAAAAACCACCAGGTGATATTCATCCTCCACCTCATAGACCTCCCCCACCACTTCCTCCATCTCGTGCATATCAGCCTGATGATAGATCAGAGATCGATAACTCGAGTTCATATAGACGTAACTCACTTCCTCGTGTTCATCCGAAATTGCCAGATTACGTTGAACTTGCATCACGTTTTGAAGCTCTCAAGTGTCGCAAGTCATAGACACAAAATATATATTTGTTGTCTTCTATATTATGTCCATTTGTATGCACGGCTTATATTATACAAGCACTACGAAAGTGTCCTATATGCTATATTTCGAGATTTTGTTCAACTTTCCCTGCCGTCTTATTGAATATTCAATAAATGATAAACAGAAAGCTTATATATCTTCTTCTGTTTTTTTTTTTTTTCTTGTTATATATTGAATGTTTCCAGCAAAATATTGAATATGTTGTTTTAAGGGTTTGTTCAGCACCCTTTTTCATCATATATATACCATTTCTATGATGAAACGTTATCAAGCTTACATGGAAGGTACTTCAGAGGAACCATGAAAAGTATGTTTAGGAACTATTAGATTGAAGCACCAATGATCTACAGACTTGCTCCCCATGTTGCTAAAAAAACTCAGTAAAGTTGGAAGCTGAAGTTCAAAGTTCATTCTAATAAACCGTAAACATCAGAAATTGTTTGATCAACACAGATTGTAGTTAATTGAGTTAGGACTTGAATTACAGTAAACTCTGTTTACAATAGGTGGTCTTCGGAAGTTCCAAAAATTTCACATTAAGACCACCTAGAAAAAAAAACAGAATTTCTCCCAGAATTAATGACCCATGTCCATCCTGTTTGTTGGCATGGAAAAAAATGAAGCACCCCTACAAGTGGTTATAGAGAGAAGTGCCTTCTCTACTTCAACAGTTGGATTTTTCCGAAGCATAGCGACAATATAGTCCATAAACTCTTCTTCACAAGGAACTTGCAGAGGACCATCAACTGTGGAACCAAACTCCTCTTCTGCCATTTCCAACAACACTTTGAAAATAGGATGATTCAAATAATACAAAGGCACAACAAATCTTTTGCCTTCTTTTGCATAAACAACAAAGTGACCCTTTCTTCCTTTCCTCCAACTGCCTATGATTTCACTTAGTTTCTTAGAGTTTTTCATGACTCTTTGTAATTTATTTTCTTTGAAGAGTTAGAACTAAAGGATGAAAGGTGGTTGATGGGTGTTTTTGCTTTATGGAGATGGTGTTATAGTTGGTGATACTTATAAGATGGAAGAAATAAAAGAAGAGAGTGATAAGGTGGAGATTGTTTGTGTGGAAGTAGTGGAGTGTCTTGTGACTTTGTGAGGCTGGACCCTCTTCAAAAGCATGATTTCCGACATGGTCTTTAAATGTGGGGGCAGAGATTGATCTTGTTTTGTCATTATACCTATGAGTTTGTGGTCATAACACTAGATAGAAGGTTAATGGTTTAGATGTGTTGCCTTTGAGATTGTTCAAGAGTTTTTTCTTCAAGAAAAGTTTGATTCTGTATAGATATTTCTTTCTGTGTTTGTTTCTAATGCTTAATTATTGAAGTTGTTCATGGATTCTGTGAACTTAAGTACTGACAAAATGTTATTCGAATGAATTATTGTACATTTGTACACAAGAGTACCGTTTGGTTTGTGCAGAAGTACTGGCCATAAAGTAATGTTTCGGAACTTATTGGCAACTACATTAGTAAGCTGATCAAGTAGAGGAAAAAATTAAAGAGAACTATAGTATTTAATAAACTGATACACATTGGTATAAAATTTTTTATAGAGGAAACATTCATGTGAATACAAAATTCACCATTCAAACATGGAGATGACACAAGACCTGTCAAAATGGGCTCGACAATAGGTGAACATGGGGTTGGCAATGGTACTGACTCTCTGTCCTGCAGAAAATAAGAAAGAGAGTACAGTTTTGGTGCATAATTTACAACTGATCAGTCATCGGTACAACCTGATGTAATACTATCGGCGGAAGCAAACAATAATAAGAACACCAATTAAATAAATGGTTTGAACACCCAAAAACTAGGGTTCTTCACAAAAACGAATTTAATGTCTCAAGACATAAACAAATCTTCAATCTAACCTCCTCAATAAGGTTTGCAATCCCCTATTTATAATAGCCTAAACCTAATCCTAACTAAACTAGAAAGCTAAATAAATAGAAACTACTACTAGGGATGTTCTAATCCATATAGGAATCTGCAGGAACTATGAGGCATGTGTCTTGCACATGCTATCTTTATGCATATGCATCAAATCCCTCCAACTTGAAAAAAACTCGTCCTCGAGTTTGTGTACTAACATCCTCCAAAGTTCAAAACGACTCTTGTACATCAACCTCAACTTTACGTTGGTGCAGAAAATCCGGCCATGAATCTTCCCCAGATAGTTGCTCGCAGAAAGAATGATGGGCATTAATGTCATAGGTGCATCATTAGGACAACCCAATTGATTGAAACAATATAGCCGCATGTTAAGAAATAAGAATTGAAGGTGTTTGTCCCTCCATGGAGAAAATCCATTCTCATCTTGGAATAGATAAGGATCAACATAACCACCAAACAAATTACCAATTACTTTTATGGGACAAAATTTGTGGGGATGATAAAAATCATCAATTTGTCGGTCGGAATCAATGGAATTCATCGATTCATGGAAGTGATGAGCGAAATTCCGAGAACGTTCATCCTCTTTACCATTGTCATGGACAACAACCAGGTTTCCTTGATTGGGCAACAAATAGAACTTCTTATTTATCTCCCTTGCAGATTTTTCAATCAAATCTTCTACTTGATCCACACATGCAACTTCTAACTCAAGAGACACAAAACTAGATGTATCATCACTATCATCACCAAAAACGGAAAAAAAATCAACAAGATTGTAACTTTGTAAACCACCAATTCGAGTACGAGTGACGTATTTTTCTTCTTCAAACATGTTGAGTAAGAAATTAATCTTCGTTTCTTTGTCAAGTCGTTTCTCTTCTTCAACAAATTCTTCCTTAAAAGACGCAAATTGACTTTTTAATTTAGTAAAGCAATTTAAAAGTTCCCTCAAATCTTTTTGTATGCTTGGTGACGTCATGGAGACATCGCTCTTAGAATCGATTTCAGATTCAATATAGTGTGGGTATTCTCCATACGGAGTAACCTTAGAATTGTGACTACGAAGACCATTGTGATCATAAGTCTTTGGACGGTTTCCATGGAAATATTTAGCACCATAAGTAACATATTGTTGCTGAAAACCACATCGAGGAAGGTGCGTGTCCTGCTGGTGGTGGGAATAATATCCATTGTCATAATAACTATGACGTTGCCTGCGTGGGGGAGAAGGGGAACGAGAGGAAGAGGGAGGTTCATACCTTCTAGAAAGAGGAAAGCGGCGACTAGGATCAAAGTTGGGAGCTTTATATTCAGAATCGGTATAACGCTTCGATTCATGTAAACTCCAGCGATCCGGCGGCGACGAAAATTCTCTTTGACCTCTTCTATGATAACCCATCTTCAAATCACCAACATGAACGCGGCTCTTATAATAAAAATCAGGTTTTTATCTTCTAAACCCAGAGAAAACAAACTCTTGATACCAATTTTGATGTAATACTATCGGCGGAAGCAAACAATAATAAGAACACCAATTAAATAAATGGTTTGAACACCCAAAAACTAGGGTTCTTCACAAAAACGAATTTAATGTCTCAAGACATAAACAAATCTTCAATCTAACCTCCTCAATAAGGTTTGCAATCCCCTATTTATAATAGCCTAAACTTAATCCTAACTAAACTAGAAAGCTAAGTAAATAGAAACTACTACTAGGGATGTTCTAATCCATATAGGAATCTGCAGGAACTATGAGGCATGTGCCTTGCACATGCTATCTTTATGCATATGCATCACAACCCTACGTACTTAGGTAGTTGCTCGATCAGGAAACCATCAACCATATATAGTGATAACATGTCGACCAATTCAGATTGACTTGTAAAATGGTCAAAGATCGACAAACACAATGTGACAGAACAGAATGTATGGTTGGTGACTTGGTGGTACTTATACCAGATGCCCAACTGCATACTTATCTTTTCGCATAATTTATTCATAGCGTTGTTTGACAATTGACATCCTATACTATGCAACCCAACACAAGGGAAACCACCTTGTGGTGTTGTTGTAATGTTGTCTAGAGTCTAGTCTAGCTAAACTCTTTAGTTACACATGCATGTATAGTAGCTAACCTCTGTCTTTCTCAACAAAACCACCACACAACATCTTAAACATTCATAAGCTTTCACTCTCAGCTCTCTGAATCTAAGATATTAATCATGGTTAACTCAATGAAGCTAATGCAGATGCTGAGAAAGTGGCAGAAGGTAGCCGCTATTAGGGGAAAGAGAATTTCAATGCCCAGAAAACGGTGGAATTCTTGTGAACAATGCCGACTGCAAGGATTTTATAGCTGATAAAGGTCATTTCGTTGTGTATACGATGGACAACAAAAGATTCATGATTCCATTGAAGTACCTCGAGAAAAATATCTTCAGAGAGCTCTTTAGAATGTCTGAAGAAGAGTTTGGATTGCCATGCAATGGACCAATTACACTGCTTTGTGATGCTCTCTATATGGAATACGTTATCTCATTAGTTGGATCAGTTCGTGCATCAAAATATTTAGAGACGGCCTTGTGCCTGGGTTGGACATCTAATGGAAATCTGGAATCATTGAATATTTTAGCTATCGTCTAACATTTGGAATATTTTCTTCAGATTTGCCTGAATGGAAACGCTTCGATCTAAGGTGTCCATTTCTTTTTGAATTGAATGTGAATCTTTGTTGTCAGACAATCATTAGCGAAGAAGGTGTGATTTATTTGCTTGGTTTCGCTAAAAAGCCAGAGCAATCTGAAGAGTGTCTTCTCATGTTTAATCAAAGCAAAGAACCCTTGCAACTGATGGATTCCCCCTTTAAAACTAGAGGTTGTACACACGTCACACGGTTTCTAGGGTAAGTCTGGCGGACTACTTTTATACGGACGTTATGATCAACCTGGTGAGCTTAAAGTATGGGTACTCAATAACAAGGATGACAGTAGAAGGGTATGGTCTTTAAGACAGAAAGTGAGTCTACCAGAGTTTTCATTGGAAAATAATCCTCATCTTCAAGGTTCGATCCATGGTATTGTTGATATAACAGCATTTCATCCAACAAATCCTCAAGTTATTTTCTTTTCTTTCAATAACAAGAAATTCTTATATGATATGGAGAATTCAAGGTTGGAGCTCATTTTGGATTTTGACCATCATGATTGGAAGATGAGTAGTTACGATTTATTCCCATATACCTATCAACTATCATTCACTGATAGGCCTTCAACTGTTTCGTGATCGGGGAGTTGGTTTGTACATGCCATTCGTTATCTATCAGGCAAACTTCGGATTATTATATTGATATGTAAGGTGTTGTTCATCGACTTTAATTTTCTCTCTTGGGAAGCAACATTTACGTACTTCTGCATAGCTACTGAACTAGTCGTAAATATAGAAACATAGAACTCATACATGCCACACTTCAATACAACCTTTTGTAATACAGACTGACTTGTGTTATTGAAGAACTTTATCCACATTCTTTCGATAATGATGGTGTTTGTTGTATAATGACAATTTACAGATTCAAACTATAAATACAAAGTAGATAAAACTGACGCTTGTTGTAAATGTGACAGAGGCTTGGTGAGGTAACAATTGTCTTCAACTTGAAATTCACTGTTGCACACTAATTAGAAGGTAATGCCCCTAGCAATAAGACCAAATTTTACCCTAGGTTACAACTAATAACAAGCACCATTGCACCAGTAGGAAGGCCGTAGGAACCTTTCAAAACAATCTATGTTGTAAGTCCTAACAGACATGATCAGAGTATATTCAATATCTCTCTTTCAAAAGTACTTATAAGTTACACCAGGAAGGCAAGTAATCACACCTTGGTGTCAAATGCTCCAAGTCAATACTAGCACTAGCGTAAATTGTATAGCTGCGACTTCAATTTTTTGCAGTAAATAAGAATTTCATTCAAAATTTACATAAATATCTAGACGAGAATAAACGCTATAAACTAGTAGAGAGGGGGCATTCATCCTTAATTTTTCAGAGCATAGCAAGATTTCTAATATCTAACAGTCATGTTCAGAATTGCCTACCTTGTAATAAAGTAAAACATTGTAAACTTCTTCAATACAAGCATTTAGACAAAATTTATGCATTTAGTAATAATTAATATGTTTCTGTCCTGCTGAAAATATCAGTCTACAATTCAGGTGCATAATATATAACTTAATCATCTAAGTACCATGCAGAATACAAAATTAGGTAGAACTTAATAGTCGTAAATAGAGACAAACTAGTAGTACCTAGACAGCAATAAGTAAATGTGACAAGAAAATATGTTGTCTTAGATGGCCATAGTATACGGCATTGGTCGAGCGATGTTTTTCAATTACCACCATCGGTCAAGGACAAGAAAAATGAAAATACAGTACGTGATGAGCAACTGCAAACCTGACCAACCAAGAATGATTGTTGAATGAAAACCAAACATCACTAACTGCATGTTTAACATTTAACCTAATTTATCACACGGTTTGCTACCCATCTAATCCAACATAAGAAAACATACCTTGTGCTATTGTTGTAATGCTATCCATAATCTCTACGATACCAAAGCATATAAGTACCTCCATGGCTCCCTCCACAAAAATATACCACACATACCTCAACCATCAGCACTTCAGCTGTTTCTGATCTCTCTTCTTTGTTACTTAAAAAAAATCCATTCCTTGATTAAGATTCAACCATGATTAATTCTCATGCAGAACAATGATGACGTCATCAGCAGTAATACTGACATCATCATCAGAAAATTATTTTTTCTTATTAAGTATTTTATTTAGTAATCTTAACGTTAGAATAGTTCTAGAATAGTTGGTTTACTATTAAGTTCGAGTTAGTAATCCCTATTAAAGTAGGATTTGCATTTTGATTTTCTTATTTAGGAATTCCTAGTGCTACTTGATTTAAATCTTTAAGTTTATATAAAGGGACAAGCCTTGTAGAACCAAATCAATTATTCAATAGTATAATTAAGATTTGTCTCTACAATTTATTTTTGTTTAGTTTTATCTTTGTTCTTCCGAGTTATTCAAGGTTGATTCTTAATCGCTTTTGCTACGTCAAATTCCAAGAGACACATTCAGATGCTGAGAAAGTGGCAGAAGGCAGCTGCCATAGCGAGGAAACAAATATCAATGCATAAAGACAATGGAAATAAAGGCAACTGCAATGAGTTTGTAACCAAAAAGGGTTATTTTGTAGTTTACACCATGGACCAGAAACGATTCATGATTCCATTGAAGTATCTTGAAACTAATGTCTTCAGAGAGCTCTTTAGAATGTCTGAAGAAGAGTTTGGATTACGATGTAATGGGCCAATTACACTACCTTGTGATGCTGTTCTCATGGAATACATCCTCTTATTAGTCGGAACAAGTGTATCTAAAGATTTGGAAAAGGCCCTGTGCATGTGCTTGGAATCCAGTGGTCAGCGTTGCTCGTCTTCAACTTCTTCTCTTGGGGAGCAAAATTTACTTCTCGAAAGCTATTGAAGAAGTTGTGAACTCTGTCACTAGGAAAATTAGAATTCATACATGTACTTAAAATATACAATCATAGTCACTACAAAGCTTTATTTTGCAAAATACTTGTGTTTTACAGAAATTTTGGATTTAGATCTATTTGTATGATGGTGGTTTTCATTAAACTCTAGCTAAAATATCAATATAGTGACAGGGTCTCTGCAACTATGAGTTCTAAAATAGTGACAGGGGCTCTGCAACTGTAAGTTTACTTGGGGAGTGGCACATTCTGAAGCAAGGTTTCTTGATGATATTAATGAACAATAATTACCACTAATAAGCCCAACCTTAAAAAGTATCAACTTTAAAGGAGAAGACTGGAATGTATATGGAGGAGTGGTAAAAACTGGAATGTGTATGGAGGAGAAGAGAAGAAGACGAACGTAGAAGCAACAACTCATCTATGAATCACATGTAGCACACACTTCATTGAATATTAACAAAATCCCGCTTTTATCAAGAATTTTAATTTTAAGAATGGAAGGTGTTGTTCGTCGACTTCAGTTTTCTCTCCTGGGGAGCAACATTTGCTTCTTCGTAGCTACTGAACTAGTCATAAATTTTGAAACATAGAATTCATACATGTACATAAACCATACAATTCTACAGTTCAATGCAACCTTTTGCAATACAGAGGACTTCTGTTATTGAAGAACATTTTCCATATTCTTTCCATATTCTGTTATAAGTTTTTTTTAAGGCTTGGTGAGGTAACAATTGTCTTTAACATGAAATTCACTGTTGCAGACTTGCAGGTACTACCATACTGTCATCGTTAAATTTGTAGGTAGTGCCCCTAGCAATAAGACCAGATTTCACCCAAGGTTATAACAAATATAAAGAGCCCCGTTCTTGCACCACTCGGAAGGTTTTAGGAACCTTTCAAAACAATCTACGTCGTAAGTCCTAACAGACAATCAGACATGATCAAAGTATATTCAATATCTCTCTTTCAAAAGTACTTATAAGTTATACCAGGAAGGCAAGTAATGGCACCTTGGTGTTAAATGTTCCAAGTCAATACTAGCACTAGTGAAAATTGTATACCCACGACTGCAAAGATTTTTCATTAAATAAGAATTTCCTTCAAATTTCCATTGAAATCTAGACGAGAATAAACGCTATAAACTAGTAGAGAGAGGACATTCATCCTTAATTTTTGAGACCACACCATTTCCAACATCTAACAGACATGTTCAGAATGGTGTATCTTGTTGTAATCAAGTAGAAGGCAGAACAGTGTCTTGTAATTAGTAATTTCTATTTTAAGTTAGAGTAATTCTAGAATAGTTGGTTTACTATTAAGTTCAAGTTAGTAATCCCTTACAAAATAGGATTTGTATTTTGATTTTTTGATTTAGGAATTTCTAGTGATACTGGATTTAGATCTCTAAGTCTATATAAAGGGACAAGCCTTGTAGAACCTATTCAATTATTCAACTAAAATTTGTCTTTACAATTTATTTTTCTTTAATTTTATTTTAATTATTTCGGGTTATTCAAGGTTTGATTTTTAATCGTTTTCGGCTGCGTCAAATTCCAAGAGACTAGTTCAGATATTCAGGTCAAATTCCAAGAGACTAATTCAGATGTTGAGAAAGTGGCAGAAAGCAGCTGCCATCAGGAGGAAACAAATATCAATGCTTAAAGGCGACCGAAATAAAGGTAACTGCAATGAGTTTGTAGCCAAAAAGGGTTATTTTGTAGTTTACACCATGGACCAAAAACGATTCATGGTTCCATTGAAGTACCTTGAAACTAATGTCTTCAGAGAGCTCTTTAGAATGTCTGAAGAAGAGTTTGGATTACGATGTAATCGGCCAATTACACTGCCTTGTGATGCTGTTCTCATGGAATACATCCTCTCATTAGTTGGAACAAGTGTATCTAAAGATTTGGAGGAGGCCCTGCGCATGTGCTTGGAATCCAGTGGTCAGCGTTGCTCGTCTTCAACTTCTTCTCTTGGGGAGCAAAATTTACTTCTTGAAAGCTACTGAAGTAGTTGTGAACTCTGTCACTAGGAAAATTAGAATTCATACATGTACTTAAAAATATACAATCATAGAGTCAATACGAAGCTTTTATTTTGCAAAATACTTGTGTTTTACAGAAATTTTGGATTTAGATCTATTTGTATGATGGTGGTTTTCACTAAACTCTAGCTAAAATATCAATATAGTGACAGGGTCTCTGCAACTGTGAGTTCTAAAATAGTGACGGGCTCTGCAACTGTGATTTTACTTAGGGAGTCGCACATTCTGAAGCAAGGTTTCTTGATGATATTAATGAACAATAATTACCACTAATAAGCCGAACCTTAAAAAGTATAACAAATGTGGAGAAAACTGGAATGTATATGGAGGAGTGGTAAAAACTGGAATGTATATGGAGGAGAAGAGAAGAATAGGAAACTTTCAGGAAGCAACAACTCATCTATGAATCATAGCACACGCTTCATAACAAATAAACAGTTTGGAATATTCAACAGATATCACTTTACCTTGAAGCTTTTCATCATAGATCACATGACAATACTGAAGTGTTCCCAACTCCGGCAGAGTTGCACGTTTCCAGATATGGGCAATAGGCATGGCAATGAATGTAAACAAAAGAGCATTCTCAAGGAGCAATTTCACCGACATTCCGAGAAACAATATATTTGTAGCACACAGCAATAATTTACACAGGGTGCTCACCAGAATCTTTATCTTTATCTATATACGAATATCATCTTAATGTCTACATCCAATTAGCTTCCAAGATTTGTTTACATCATAACTAACAAGTTCAGCACAATCTTTGTAACAAAAACCTGAAATAGATAACAGAATTTAAGAGTAGCTGACAGGATTTTCGCGGGAGCCGGTGCACATAAAGTTTTTAATATGTAAAGCCATCTTCCAAATCTCTACATCATCCTCATCAAAACCTACACAATCCCTAACATCCAATAACTCCAAGTCTTTGCATCCCAACAAAATAAGTTGTAGACTCACCCGAGGCAGGTAAGTTTCCCTTAGGGTCAAATCTTTGATCTTTGGTAACAGGGTGACAATGGCTGAAGCTTTATCAGAGAGTATAGTACCACGGTTGAAAATAGTAAGTGACTTAAAGTTCTTGCAGTGAGTCCTGATTTGAGTCAGGGTTTCAACTAGACAATAACGGGAATGCATACATAAAGCCTCCAAATTTGTCCATTTACCTATCAGGGATGGAATTTCTTTAATGTGATGGCCATCCAAGAACTTGGGTAAAGTTAGTATCTTTAAAGATGGGCACCTGAAATGAAAAATGTAAAATCATTAAGCAGGTTATCTGTGATAAATAAACATATATATATATATATATATATATATATATATATATATATATATATATATATATATATATATATATATGCCACCTTTAATTTAATATACAGAATGAATGAATCAAATACATACCCTAATACCAAAATGAAGTCCTCGTAAGTAGAATCTTCACGAAAGACAACTCTAACTGCAGTCCCACAGCTACGTAAAACTGATAACGTTATTAGTTTTGTAAGAGGAGAGGTACCAGGTTTGACTTGCGAGGTACTAGTACTAGTGGTGGGGTAAGCAGCTTGGAAATCAAGATCTTTCCAACACTGAGGATCGAGAGAAGCTTTGTACCATGGCTTGCATACAAAAGGCACAGCAGATACCAATGCTTTCACACCAACCCTCTCAAAAATCTTAACCAAACAATCAATATTCAAATCCTCCCACTTCCTTCCAACCTCCATTTTCCTATCTAAAACTTTGTAATCCGTGTAGATGTTTCTTTATCCCTATTCTTAATATGTAATCTTGAAATCAAATAGGCACACGAAAACCTTGAAAAGATGGTAAATCCTTCTAATATGGAATGGATAGGAGACAAGAATTACCTGAACAATATAAGTTACAAGTAATTCAAAACATAAGAAACAGATTTAAGACAATGAAAATTCCATCTTGCTATGTCATGAGAAGAACAAATTATGTATTGCTTTTGAAACACAAAACAAATAATCATATGAAGAAAAACACTATATTCTTTAACAAATAACAAAGCAATTTTAGCTATAAATTTGTGTTTAAATACTTGTATTTTCCATTAATTTATAGAATGACGTAACAAACTATGAGCAACCATCAAGAACAAATTCAGACATAGAAACTACACTACCCATCAAGCTCAAATCCTTGTATTTGCCCAAATGAAGAAAAATCAGAAATACCCAAATAAAAGTAAGATTAGAATTTGAAAAGTAGCCATTAATTCATCATCAAATAAAAAAAAAAATGGACAAAATAAACAAGTGTGTAATAATAAGTACATTCAAAGGAGTGAAACATGAATACCTAATAAGATGGATTAACGTTGATGAGAACTGAAGATGAGCGAACAGGTGTATTGAAAAATGTTAGGGAAGAAGAAGAAAGGGAAACAAAAATGAATTGGTCTGGGTACACTTTGTACAGGTCTTGGTACTGGAAGTGGAAAAATTATCCTCCCTATGTCTTGTGGATGACACCATTTCTACCACTGTATTAGCCTTCGGGCCTTGTTCGAGTAGGCCTTAAGGCCCAAGATTAGTGAGGTGGCAACTTAGGTGGAAAGCAAGTCTTCGTAGAGACTAGAGTAGATAGCTACTCTGGTGACGTGGAGGCAATAGGAATGCTTTGGTAGCAACTATAATTTCTTGCCACGCTTGTGATGTAGCCTTTGGACAACCGCAGTTTGTAGCACACTTGTCCTCAAATTTGTATAATTCCTTGTATCAATAAATTTTGTTTTGGAGAAAAAAAAAAAAAAAAAAAATGTTCTACCTGTATTGGATCTCTCTGTTGTGAATTTCAAATAGTTATTTTTTCATACTGTCGTGTAAAGTGAAGTTGCATGTTCAAAGCTAGTTCAACCGTTAAGCGCACACGGTTTTGGTTTTGGCCTAATGTTAGATGTGATCACTAGGACAGCCAAAAAGACTAATTATTGTACGTATTCAACTTGTAACAATAAGAATGACGACGTCTATATAACTATAGTTACCAAACCCTACCGACTACTGCAAGTCTCCAATCAGATATTTTTGAGAACTGGCTCCTTATAAATAAGCAAGTATCTTTTTTGCTTTCTTACTCATCAAGATTTTTTCTTCTGAATAAAAAATCTCTGAAGTCTTTTGCCTTTGTTTGCTAAGAAGAACTAGTATAGAGCAGTTGAAAACCATGATCAATTATCCCAAGAGATTAATCATGATGATAAAGTTGCATAAAATGATCTCTGGTACAAGCAGCAGAAGAATGAAGTCTTCTACAAAGAGACATTTTGTAGTGTATTCCAATGACGAAAGTCGCTTTGTGATTCCATTGGATTATCTCAACAAGAACATTTTTAAGGAGCTTTTTAGGATGTCTGAGGAAGAGTTTGGACTACCAAGAAATGGGCCTATCATGATGCCTTGTGATGCCGTGGTCATGGAAGCGATGGTTTCATTAATTCAGAGAAGCAGTGATTCTTAATCAGGCATATTCACGGATATATACCACACTTAAACATAACTTTTTTTTCATCTCCAGATGCATGTTTATAGATAAACATAATTTTTAATTAATCCAAGTCTAAAGGATTAATTTGTTAATTACTTCCCTAGTGTTAATTATACTTGGTTCAGTGGTTGCAGAGTGATATGGATGTTTAAGTTGTAAAAAGGGTTGCTGTACACTAACTAAGTGCACCAGCCATGAAGTACTATATCAAAATACCCACTGGACCACAAGATAATATCTTATCCAACTATCCAAGTACCAGCACCGTGTTGTTGATGAAGAACTCCAGGGCAGGCCAACTCAAATTGCAAAGTCAGAGAATTGATAGAGCTGGGTTTTTCTCCAATTGCCGACTCTACAGGGAATTGAAGAAGAAATAGAAGCACCAGCAGCAGCAGAGAATTTGTATATACTCATTACCGAGTTCTGCTACTCGGAATGTCAAACACCGACTTCACACGTGTCTCACCCGACCTCGTATCTAATCACACTTCATTCATCTCCACTCAAATCCTAATCCCACTAACTCGGTATACAAAACACCGACTTCATGCTTATTTCATCCGACTTCGTATAAAACCACATTTCCTTCACTTCTGTTCAAATCATAATCTCATAAAATATCCGAGCACATCCGACTTGGGGCTAACTCACTCTGAACACCGAGTTCGACACATTCAAACTCCAAATCATACGACAGTTACGAATCTATCTCATTGAATCCCTGAATATCCGCATAATTTATGATTCGAACGTTGAGTCATTATTTGATCCACAACCTAAGCCACCTATAAAAGGAACTACGTTTGGCTTGATTCTGGATCGACCCCTTCCAGATACGTAGGCAGCTATCACCGCTCAGATAGTTCAGCCACTTTTCTTCACTAAAACCTTCCCTTTTTTCGATCATCTTCCCTAACTTTTCGGTATCAAATTTACACCACATTTACATTGGCGCCGACTGACTGTGAACGAATCATAACCTGACGAAAACCATGGCCGGAATCACACAAGAGCAATTTGAGACATTCCAACGACAACTCAATGAACAACAGGAGCAGATCAACAAATTACTATCTGAAAACGCTCAATTGAAAAGCTCCACCATCCCTCCGGCAGTTGGCCAAGCAACTGATAAAATTAACACCAACAACCCCATCGTCATACCCACTTCCAGCAACACCACCGCCCCCACCATGGCTGAAATGCAAGAAACTCACAACCGCCTCCTGCAACTTTCAGCCCAACTCCATAAGAACAACCAGGAGTCTGGTAAGGCCAACACTGCCCAAAAGGTGGCCAACACCACTTTAGAAAAATATAGGACAGAGCCCTTACACGATGACCTCCTTCATCAGGAACCACCCCCACACTTCATCCCCCCTAAGTTCACAACCTATGATGGAAGTGGTGACCCCATGGACCACGTCCTACAATTCAAAACCAGCATGGCACTGTGGCCCAAGTACAAGGACATCTTCTGCAGACTCTTTTCTGCCTCACTCCGAGGTAGAGCTATCGACTGGTACCACCGACTTCCAGAACGCTCAATCACGTCGTACGACCAGCTCGAGGCACTCTTTGTCACCCAATATATCTACAACAAGCGGCGAAAAATTGAGGTAACTGCATTATTCCGACTTAAGCAGGGTGACACGGAAACAACCAAAAAGTTCATGGCTCGCTTTAAAAAGGAGTGCCTCAAGGCAGATAGCCCAGATGAGAACGCATGCCTATTAGCGTTTATCTCGGCCGTTCACCCCGAAACCACCTTGGGGAAAAATATCATCTTAGACGCACCACAGACATTGGAGGACCTGTATGTCCGTGCTGATAAGTACATTAAACTTGAAGAGGCATTGGCAAAAACAAGAGAACATGTCTCTGCCGTACAGACAGTCAAGTCCAAAAATCCTGAGCCGAAAACAACAAAAGGTACCTCCCGAGGAAAGCAATCTAACAGCTCGGTGAAACACAGGTTTCCTAACCCGTTCAAATGTTCATATACGCAACTATATGAACTAATCAAAGAAGAAGATTACTTCAAGCCAACAATTCATGAGCTTGAACACATTGAGGAAAACCTGTACTGCAAGTTGCATAATTGTCGACATCATGCAACAGAAGACTGTCGGTATCTCCGAACTTATTGCCACAAGCTCAGGATGGATGGACACTTGAATGATTTCTTGGCAGAGGAGTCCGATGACCTCCGCCAGAAGATTAATGATAAGCGCAAGAGAACAGACAACGCCTCTAAGGCAAAAGGAACAATAAATATGATCATGGATACTCGTCCACCTGAATGGACATCCCGTGCTAAGTGACAGAAGGTGAATCATATTCACCACATATTTCAGCTCACTCATCAGGCAATAATAGCCAAGCAGGTGCAAGGAAAGAATGCACTGATCTTTTCTGACCACGACTTGAAGAAGGTATGCTTGCCACACAATGATGCACTAGTTGTCCATATCCGACTTGGTGGATGGACCACTAAGAGAGTGCTGATAGACCCAGGAAGCTCTTGTGATGTATTGTTTAACAAAGCTTTCGCTCAGATGCTTATGCCCAACTCGGTCCTGCAGACCCCCAATGTCACTCTCTTCGCTTTCAACTCGATAGAGACAACGGCAAAAGGTCAGCTTACCCTCCCTGTCGCTACAGGAGAGAATGAGGATGAGGTTACAGTTGAATGCCTCTTTTATGTCCTCGATGTCCCGACGCAGTTCAACGCTATCCTGGGTCGAAAATGGATTCACAAAATGAGAGCCGTTCCATCTACATACCACCAGGTCATCAAATTCCCTGGACCCAATGGTATAATGGAACTCCGGGGTGACCAAATTGAGGCACATGGCTGCCATGCCATTCCTGAGGTCATACCCCTCCCCAACAAGGAAGCAAAGAAGGTGACAGTCGTTAGCTCTGAAAAGCTCACTGTCAACCAGATTTCTGAGGCCACTGACGGCATGGCCACTACTGAGCCAACCTCTGAAGCCCCTGATGGCAAGGTCATTACTGAGCCAAATTCTGAAGCCCCTGACGGCATGGCCACTACTGAGCCGATCTCTGAAGCCCCTAACGGCAAGGTCGGTACTGAGCCAATTTCTGAAGCCCCTGACGGCAAGGCCATTTATGAGCCACTCACTGATGCCACTGAAGGCAAGCTTGTCACCGACTCCCCAACCATCGAGAAGGGTGAGCCAGTCAACATAGGCACGGAAGCCGAACCTAGAGTTGTATATGTAGGAGCTAATCTAGATCCTATTGTAAAAAAGCAACTCGTTGCAACTTTGAAAATGAATAAGAATATTTTTGCTTGGTCGTATATTGACATGTCTGGAATAGATGTTAATATTGCATGCCATAAACTTCATGTCGATCCAACAAAAAAACCAGTAAAACAGAAGGCACGAAAATTGGCCCCCCACTTAGCTAAGGCGGTCAATACCGAGGTCCAGAAACTAAATGACGCTAAATTCATACGAGAAGTCAAATATCCTGACTGGCTCTCGAACATAGTAGCCGTCGTGAAACCAAACGGCAAAATACAAGTCTGCATAGACTTCACAGATCTAAATAAGGCATGCCCAAAGGACAGCTTTCCACTACCAAGGATAGACCAACTAGTGGACGCTACTGCTGGCCACGAGCTCCTTTCGATGATGGACGGCTACTCAGGTATAATCAAATTAAGCTCGCAGAAGAAGATCAGGAAAAAACAGCATTCATCACGGAAAGAGGTACCTATTGCTATACGGTCATGCCCTTTGGTCTACGCAATGCCGGGGCTACATATCAACGACTTGCGACACGAATGTTCGAGGATATGATAGGTGACACCATGGAGGTATACGTAGATGATATGATAGTTAAAAGTAAACTCAAATCATCTCACATATCCGACCTGGAGAAAACCTTCAAAAGGCTCCATGACTTCAACATGAAGCTAAACCCACAAAAATGCCTATTTGGAGTAGCATCAGGCAAATTTTTGGGTTATCTCATTACGCAACGAGGAATAGAGGCTAACCTCGAAAAAATCAGGGCAATATTGGACATGCCGAGTCCTTCAACGAAGAAGCAAGTCCAAAAGTTAAACGAATGTTAGCCGCACTAAACAGGTTCGTTGCTCGTGCATCCGACAAACAGAGACCATTGTTACAACCACTCAAGAAAGGCTCCAAATACGAGTGGACGACAGAATGCCAACAGGCATTCGACGAGCTGAAACTTTACTTGGCAACTCCACCAGTTATAACAGTACCCCAGCCAGGGGACGTAACGGGTTATACCTCGGCAGCTCCGAACATGCAATCAGCGCTGTCCTCTTCAGAGATGAACAAGGTAACGAACGACCCATTTACTTCATTAGTAAAACTCTACTCCAATCTGAACTCAGGTACTCTAGCCTCGAGAAGGTAGGGTTGGCCCTATTATTCGCCTCAAGGAAGCTAAAACCATATTTTCAGTCGCACAAAATTAGAGTTATAACTGATGCCCCGTTGAGGCAAGTATTGGAAAATAAGAACAAATCAAGTCGAATGGCTAAATGGGCCCAGGAGCTAGGGGATCACGAACTCATTTTCGCGCCTCGAAATAGTAAGAAAGGCCAGGTCGTGGCCGACCTGCTTGTTGACTATCCAATCGAAGATATCACCTGGATACCCGAGGAAGAACCGCGTGACGATTTCCCACAAGGAGAACCTATGTGGAAGTTATATGTAGACGGATCCAAAAATAATAACGGAGTCGGGATAGGTGTGACACTCATATCCCCCGAGAATGTAACAATCGAGAAGTCAATACAGCTGAACTTCACCTCTTCAAATAACGATGCGGAATACGAGGCCCTGGTAATGGGCTTACGTATGGCAAAGGACATTAACTTGCAAAAAATCAAGATTTACAGTGATTCTCAATTAGTGGTAAGTCAATTACTTGGGGATTATGAAACAAGAGAAGAAACACATAAGTTATATCTCCAATACACGAAGTGCTTGCTAAGCAGTTTTATGAAATGGGAAATCTAACACATTCCCCGGGACGAAAACCGCCACGCAGATAGTCTCGCCTACCTGGCATCCCAAGTCGACATGGAAACAGCCAGGGAAATACAGGTCGAAATAAGAAACACTCCAGCATACGAAGATAAATTCCATCACGTCAATACAATCTCAGACTTCATTGACATATCTGAACAAGAAATCCAAGACTCGTGGATTGGTCCAATAATGAACTATATCAAGGGAGTCTATCTAGACGACGAGTCAGAAATCAGAAAGCTGGAACGAAAAACTAAGAGTTACTTGATCTTAGACGGAAGGCTATACAGAAAATCGGTCCGAGGACCTTACCTCAGATGCTTACCACCTAGTCAAGCTCAGATGATCCTAGCAGAAATTCACCAAGGAGAGTGTGGAAACCATGCCGGGGCTCGTTCCCTAGCACAGAAAGCAAGAAATCAAGGATACTTCTGGCCCTACATGCAGGCCGACTCGGAGATCTTTGTGCAACATTGCGACAAATGTCAACGATTCTCACCTCTACAAAATCAACCCCCGAGAGATCTCAAGACGATATCTAGTCCATGGCCATTTGCCATGTGGGGGCTCGATATAGTAGGACCGCTTTCGAGGGATAAGAATAAAAAACGATATCTCTTAGTTGCCACCGATTACTTTACTAAATGGGTAGAGGCAATTCCACTTCGGAAAATTAGACAACAAGAGGTCAAGAATTTCATTTGGAAATACATAATCACTCGATTTGGCCTACCACACACATTGGTCACTGATAATGGCCAACAATTTTGTGGTAACACGATTAAGGAGTTTTACTCGGATTTGCGAATCAATCACGCACTATCTACACCACGATACGCACAAAGTAATTGCCAGGCTGAAGCCACTAACAAGACAATAATGAATACGCTCAAGAAAAAGTTAGAGGCGGAAAAAGATAAGTGGATACAGGAGCTAGATAGAGTCCTATGGGCCTACAGAACGACTCCACACACCTCAACAGGCATCTCACCGTTCGCATTATGCTATGGTACTGAAGCTGTTATACCCACCGAGTTAACATACTTAACAACTAGGTCGAAATTGGTAGAATCAGAGGAAAACGAGAATCTCCTAGCACATGAGGTAGACATGTTGGAAGAAAGGCGAGATAAGGCTATCATACAAACAGCTCGTTACCAGCAAATACTAAGGAGGAGCTACAATCAAAGAGTAAGGCCAAGGACTTTTCGACTAGGAGACTTGGTCTTAAGACAAACCTTTCAGAACACCAAGGTCGCGGGCGATGGAAAATTCAACCCCAATTGGGAAGGACCCTACATTATTCAATCCGACTTGGGTAATGGAGCATACAGATTAATTAATCATGAAGGAAACCGAGTCGATAGACCATGGAATGGAAAATATCTTAAGGCGTACATTCCATAGAGTACACACTTCAGGCTAAGGCATCAATTCTATACTTAGAATATTTAAGGCATGCAAAAGAATACCTACATGGATAAAACAACTTCTTCCAAAACGAGGTATATATTTAAACCATTCACATTCGAAGAACCGACAAGAGTCGAGATTATACCACTTTAGTTTCATACAACAAAATACTTGTTTCAGAAATGAACAAAAACAAAAACCTCACATCTCTCAAACAAAGAAAAAAGCTAGGCAACAGCCTCATGATCCATGGCCTCAGCTCCTTGACCCTCCTGCACACCGACCTCATCAACCTGTGCACTAGCCTCGGCCACTTCATCATCACGCTCGAGTTCACTAGCCAGGTTAGCAACTCTCTCCCTCTCCACTTGTTGATCTAATTCGAATTGGGCTTGGGTTTCGGCATTGATCTGCTCATTATCGGCTAAGGGATCAAAGTCGGGGATGACTCCATTAAGCTTCAGCTCGCGACAAATTCCACGTCGCTGCCAATAATAAGTCATCTTCTGCCAAACGGTGATGCTCTCAATCGACCTGGCATTGTCAGCCTCATACCTCTCATTTGTAGCTTTGAGCTCGGTATTAAGTGCGACATTCTTCTTGTTGACCTCCAACACTTCATCGTTGAGGGCCCTCACTTTCTTCTCCTCCTTGCCTAGGCGATCGCACAGCTTCTTCAACTCGGCACGTTCGACAGCAAGTGCCTCCTTAGCCTTCCTGGCCTCCCGTTCCTTCTCATTAGCTCTCTCGAGCAGAGCCATCCACTTGCAATGAATAACGTTCATCTGAAACGAGGGATCACCCGAGATTAGTCAATGCAAGTATTGGGGAAGGAATAGGAAAAACGAGTAGAATATACCTTGTACATAGACAAGCTAAGATCCCTCAAGTCGTCCATGATCGAACGCTCGCATACCCGAGCCCCATCAGCATCTAAAGCCATGTGTTCCATCAGGGTGATACACATGTCTTCATTCTCCCAAGCAGCATCACTGAATTTCACATAAGTATCCTTGTAAGGAAAGACAGGAGCGAAATGGCCATCAGCAGGGCGAGTCGGAGGAACCTCATCATCTCGCTGGACCGACTTGCCTTTCCGCTGCTTCTCTTGCTGGGCACGAGCTCGCTGAGCCTCCCTCTCTTTCCCAGCTCTCTCAGCGTCGTTCAAGATTGTTATGCCAGGAGCAGCGACGGTTACACCCGCCGACTTGGAGCTCTTCCTCTTCTTCGAGGACTCCAGCTCGATCTCCCCCCTACCGAATTGGTTACCTGGTGGACCAGGAATAGGCTTTGGGGCCATCGGTAGAGCGGCTCGGATCACTATAGGTGGATCTCCGGGTCGAGGACAAGCAATTGTGGCAACTGCCACAGCGGTAGGTAAGTCCTTTTTCTTTCTGACTCTCTTTACCTTCGAGACCGCTGGCTCGATACGTGCACCACCAGCACCTTTTTTTGGACGGGGATCCTTAAACAGATGCGCAAGATGAGGCAAGATCTCACGCTTGCGTTCCCAAGACTCTTCTGCAAACTCGAGAATGTTACCCGGAAGGAGGCGCCCGTCAATCTTTTGATTATAATCCCGAGTATGATCTACAGTACCTAACAAAAATGAGTCAGAGACCATAGAGGAACACGGAAACAAAGCAAGTGCAAAATACAAAGCAAACGACCTAAATACCTATACGGGGAATGCGCAAGTGGTTCAGATAGGCACTAGGCTTGATGAATGAGCCTCTAATCCTATAGCAGGCCGACTTCTTCCAATTATCATTGGAACTCGGTGCATTGTAAAGGTCGTGAGGACCATGCTCAGCCCTCCTATTAAGCGAAAAGGAAAAATCACCAGACCGACCCTCCACACAGGTGAAGTACGCTATGACGTCAGCCTTGCATATGTCATATCCGAGCTTGTTCAGCTCCTCGAATATTAACATAACCCGCCAGAAGCTGCTGTTCATCATTATGGGGGCTTTATCATAATGATTCAGGACGTCACAGACAAACTTCGAGAAGGGAAGTCGCATCCCAGCTCGCAGTTGACCCTCACAGATCAAAGTCGATGTGTCATCCCCACCAAGATCGAAAAGCCTACTATCTACCCTATACATCTCTAGATCTCGGATCCTGATGTCGTATGCTTCTCTCACCTTCGGAAAGGCTTTCTGAGCTCTCTCGACATCTATCTCATGTCGGCTAAATATCTCTTCATCATCTACAGCTCGGCTAGTACTTGCCTCACCACCACCAGTATTCTCGCTAACTCGCTCACTACCACTACTCATCTTCACCAAACGAAATGAAGAAAAGATGCAGAGCAACAATGGCGGAAAGCAGAAAACGGAACAGAAAACCAAAGAAAAACCGATAATCAAGAACGAAAACGCAAATGCAAACACCAAAAATAGGCTCAAGCAACAAATTCCGGCAACGTGAACGAAAAAACAACAACAACTTCAAAGCAAATCAGGCATAACGAGAAAGACAGAAAACGGAGAAGAAAAGAAAGACTTACCTTCGAAAAGACTTAGTAGCAGCTTTAAAACCAGTACGAAAACCCTTGGTTTTTTTTCCAGCAGTTACACGCAAAGTGTTTTATAAAAACATGTGCACGATCTCAACCGCACATCTCCTCAACCATTCACGGTCGGATGTTAATCCCTAAATCTAACCGCCCAACCCTTCACTCTCCCACCAAACCACGTCCGATCTTTCAAAATTCAAAAACCGCAAATGACTTCCACGTGTGCAGACAACACACGTATCTCAAGGAACAATCATGCCCTAAGCCTCGAAAATATAAGCTAGCAATCAAAGCGGCACACAACAGATTCTTTGCCTCTTGGCGTGACATGGAACATATCTAAACAGCCGACTTAATTTTCATTTACCCTAAAGCCAATCACCTGTCTTCAGCCCAAATGAAAAGGGGCTATGTATATACCCATTACCGAGTTCTGCTACTCGGAATGCCAAACACCGACTTCACACTTGTCTCACCCGACCTCGTATCTAATCACACTTCACTCATCTCCACTCAAATCCTAATCCCACTAACTCGGTATACAAAACACCGACTTCATGCTTATTTCATCCGACTTCGTATAAAACCATTTCCTTCACTTCTGTTCAAATCATAATCTCATAAAATATCCGAGCACATCCGACTTGGGGCTAACTCACTCTGAACACCGAGTTCGACACATTCAAACTCCAAATCATACAACAGTTACGAATCTATCTCATTGAATCCCTGAATATCCGCATACTTTATGATTCGAACGTTGAGTCATTATTTGATCCACAACCTAAGCCACCTATAAAAGGAACTACGTTTGGCTTGATTCTGGATCGACCCCTTCCAGATACGTAGGCAGCTATCACCGCTCAAATAGTTCAGCCACTTTTCTTCACTAAAACCTTCCCTTTTTCCAATCATCTTCCCCAACTTTCCGGTATCAAATTTACACCACATTTACAGAATTGAAGATGCTTTTATGCTAACTTGTTATGTCACGAGAAAGCAATGAATGTTTATTCATCGTGCTACTCGTAAAAATTATAAGAACATTATTTTGAATCTAAATATATTCTGCAGAGATTTAGGGTGGATTCACAAGTCCTAGCTCTTCTATCCTTGATTCAAATTGATTTTATTTATTTGTTTTAGCATCAATTTAGATTTAATATAGAATTATCAAAAATCCTATTCTCCGAATTAGTTAAATTAAATTCTAGAATTAGTTTGTCACTAATATCAATATTTGTGGGATTGACTCGTATGTGTACCCATATATTCGAGCTCACAACGACATCACTTAACGAGCAATTACCACCTTTTCCTTTATAATGAGCTGGGGCTTATTCTCATCAAGTTCATCCGAGCTTAAGCATATTTCCAAGGACTTGCAGCACAAGTCATAATCCAACTTGGCCGACTCGATGATTCATGAGTTTGTGTAGTCCTTACGTGGCAATGCATGTTAATGCCAACAATTACAAGATCAAGATTAAATATTTTCTATTATTATTTGTCCGTTATTTTTCGTCAATATCAATGTGATTTATATCACACATGTGCTTAATTGTAATTTTTTATCTATATAAAGGGATCTATTTCATGTAAAAGAGAACAAGCTCTCTCTAGCTCCTCTATTCTTTTCTCACATCAATAATAAAACAATCATCTCCCCTGTGGACGTAAGCACTATTGTCGAACCACGTAAAATCATGTCTCTTTACTTTGCATTTTTATAATTTCCATGTCATTCTTATTTGTGTAATTTTATGCAATTACATCGTATTTACACATCTATACTATAATAGATTCGTGCACTTGCAATTATAACTAGGGTTTAATTAGTCTAATTATTTTAAATACATTAAATCCGTCACATCATACATGATCTTGATTTCTACGGAGTATAATAGCCTTTTTAAGTGTATTTAATTTTTTTTTTTTTTTTTTTTTTTTTTTGGTTCCCGCAAAAAGCATATTGCGGCGCAACTAAACAGAACCTTAGAACCTTATACTCCATACATATTTGTATAGACCATTGGACTATGTTTCACTGCTGTAATATTCTTTTGCCTACTTGATAAACAGAACTTCAATATTTAAATATTTATAAGCTTCAAACTCAAAGACATAATCAACAACACTTTTATTTATAAGCTTCATAAAATTACAGATGAGTTTTCGGACTTTCTCCACTTTAATTTACTAGCTAATAGCAAGGATACTTTTAGGAGTTCAAGCCAACACATAATCAAGAACACATAATATCAGATTAGAGATTCAAAACTCTCCACTACAAGCCAAGACATAATTAATTTCGGTGTAGTATCATCTTCCTCATCAAGGATGTGGATGTCTGACATTAGGCGATAGGAACCACTGAGCATAAAATTCTTAATATTGTATGAGATGCCATTTGTAAAAAAAAGCGATCACTTGCAGAAAAACCTCCCTGAACATCCAATAGCTCCAGTTCCTTGCATCCTGATAATATCGCTTCAAAATGTTTAAGGTAAAAAAGTATTACTCAATACCAAACTCTTAATCTTTGGCAACATGGTAGCAATTGTTGGAAACAGTTTGAACAGATTCTGTCAGAAATCTGACAGAAATCTGACAAGGTCTTTGGCTGGACATTTCGATATGTTCTAGAGCTCCATTGAGCTAGATCTTGGTACGTATGGAATCCTCATTCCGAGTAGATGCTCGCAGAATATTCATACGTCTAAAACTGTTCCATAGTGAATGAGAAATTGGTGTCCCAAGTTCCAAACAACTTGAGACAAAGCAAGGAAAATGTGATAGTCCCACATTTGACCCATGTAGATAAGGTTTTGTCTAGAAAAACCCCTCATGTACAATAAGGGTGTGGCCCTTGGGGTTACAATGTTTTCGCGCGTTGGGCGAAACCTTACATGGGCTTGGGCTTGAAAAACACACACGCGCGCGCGCGCGCCGTCCGTCCGACCGGCCCGGCCCGGGATTTGGATTTGGTGATCCAACATAATCTTTTTAGTAGAAAGGTCCATTAGAATAAATCCCAATAGGTGCATACCTATTCCGAACCGGTTTGCTACTGGTTCGGCCCAGATAGGTGCAACCTTTCATGAAACTGTTTCGGGCCCTAAAGTTGTGTCCCTTGATGAAACTGTTTAAAGCCCAAAGTGTCTGTTCGGCCTTAATGGTTGTGTCCGTTCAATGAACTGTTTCGGCCCAAGTGTCTGTTCACTTAGTTTTTCTTGCTATAAATACCTTGTCAGTGTCTGCATTTTTTTCATTCATTCGAAAACATCATATTCATTATCATTCATAGTCTGTCTGTGTCCTTGAGAGAGTGACATCACTGAACTGGTTTGCCGTCTTCGTTTTGTTTGAAGTGCTGCTACACGACGAAGGTATTGATCGTTGTATCCTGGGAGACAGTTTGCATTACACCCATACAGCACCTGTTGGGGCAAATTATGTCTTAAGGACAGAGATTTTCTCGACTCGATCACATCATACTGTCCTTAATTATTGTTCTGCTTTGCATACTCTATTTATTCTGGGTTTTCTGATTTTACTTAGAATTATACTTATGCAATACTAACATACTGCCTAACATTCTTAAGACATAAGTATATGTTAGTATTTTGGTTTACTGTTCTATATTTTTTTTACTGTTTATATCCGAAAATTTTGTTTTTCGGAATTTTGTTACTGTTTAACAAATTTATTTGCAGATTGAGGTTATTTTTCGATACAGTTCGAAAATTTTGAATTTTTTTCGAAAATTTTTATAATTTTCGTATTTGCAGACACAAGTACAGGAAATAAAATTTTCTGGTTGTTTAATCTGTCTGTATATTTTGTTTCAGACAAATGGAAGAGTCACAAACTCATGTCCCCGCGAACATTGGAACTATCAATGGAAGTTCAGCTACCAATTTTGTTCCTACTGTTGCTGTTCCAACAGTTCCTACCCATGTTACTGTTGGGGAAAAACCCGAGAGATTCAACGGAACAGACTTTAAGAGGTGGCAGCAGAAGATGTTGTTTTACCTTACAACTCTGAATCTCGCTAAGTTCCTGTACGAACTACTTCCAAAGCAAGATGGAGGCGAATCTGATCGCCAAACTGTTGCTGCTATAGATGCTTGGAAACATGGAGATTTCCTTTGCCGAAACTATATCCTAAATGGACTGGACAACACACTCTACAATGTGTACAGTCCATTCAAAACATCCAAAGAACTCTGGGAATCTTTGGATAAGAAGTACAAAGCCGAGGATGCTGGTTCAAAGAAGTTTGTGGTCGGCAGGTTCCTTGATTTTAAGATGGTGGACTCCAAGACTGTGATCAGTCAGGTCCAAGAACTTCAACTTATTCTGCACGAAATTCATGCAGAAAACCTTACTTTGTGTGAACCCTTTCAGGTGGCTTCTGTTATTGAGAAGTTACCCCCTTCATGGAAGGATTTTAAGAACTATCTTAAACACAAACGTAAGGAGATGGGCTTGGAAGACCTGATTCTCCGGCTTCGCATAGAAGAAGACAACCGTACTTCTGAAAAGAATACTGTCGTTGTTTCTGAAGATGCCAAAGCCAATGTTGTGGAACATGGGAAGAAGAACAAGAAGCGCAAATCTTCTGACCAAGGTTCCAATAACAAGCAATCCACCAAGAAATTCAAAGGAAAGTGCTTCAACTGTGGCAAGTCAGGTCATCGCCAAAGTGACTGCCGAAGCAAGAAGAAAGATGACAAGAAAGGAAAGAATCCCGCTCAAGCAAATCTGACTGAAGAAGACAAGATGATTGCTGACTTGGGCATAATCAACCTTTGTGCTATGGTTTCGGAAGTGAACTTGGTTGACAATCCAAGGGAATGGTTCTTGGATACTGGTGCAACCAAGCACATTTGCTCAGATAAGAGGATGTTCACTACTTATACTTTGAACCATCAGAATGAACAACTCTACATGGGCAACTCATCTACATCGAAGGTAGAAGGTCAAGGGAAAATTGTGCTGAAGATGACTTCTGGAAAGGAAGTTAGCCTCAACAATGTGCTGCATGTTCCAGACATTCGCAAGAATCTGATTTCTGGATCACTCTTAAGCAAGAATGGCTTCAAGATGGTGATTGAATCTGACAAGTTTGTACTCACTAAGGCTGGGATGTATGTGGGTAAAGGGTATGTTAGCGATGGGCTATTCAAGCTCAATGTAATGACTGTTATTCCAAATATTAATAAGAAGAATTCTTCTGCTTATATCGTTGAGTCTTTTAATGTTTGGCATGAACGTCTAGGACATGTTAATTATAATACTTTGCGTAGACTAATTAACATGGATATGATTCCACATTGCAATCCAAAAGCATGTGATAAATGCGAAATTTGTGTGGAAGCTAAACTTACCAAAACCCCACATCATTCGGTCCAAAGAAGTACCGAACCTCTAGATTTAATTCACACTGACTTGTGTGATTTAAAGTTTGTGCAAACTAGAGGTGGTAAAAAGTATTTTGTTACTTTTATTGACGACTGCACAAAGTTTTGCTATGTTTATTTGTTAACAAGCAAAGATGAAGTTATAGAAAAGTTTCAACAGTATAAACTTGAGGTTGAAAATCAACTTGGCAAGAAAATCAAGATTGTAAGGAGCGATCGAGGAGGTGAATATGATAAACCATTTAATGACTTTTGTGCTGAAAATGGAATCATACACCAAACTACGGCTCCATACTCTCCTGAATCTAATGGTACTGCTGAACGCAAGAACCGAACATTGAAAGAGATGATGAATGCTTTGTTGTTAAATTCAGGGTTACCCCAGAACATGTGGGGGGAAGCCATTCTTACTGCGAATTATATTCTCAATAAGATACCTCATAAGAAAACCGGTAAAACACCATATGAATTATGGAAAGGTCAAACACCTTCTTATAAATTCATGAAAGTGTGGGGGTGTTTAACCAAGGTTGCGGTCCCACCTCCTAAACAAGTGAAGATTGGACCTAAAACTGTTGATTGCATTTTTATAGGCTACGCTCATAATAGTAGTGCTTATCGATTTTTAGTTCACAAATCTGATATTCCTGATGTTCAGGTCAATACTATTATGGAATCAAGAAATGCATATTTCTTTGAAACTGTGTTTCCTTGTCAAGATGCTAAGCATCGAAAGAGAACACGTGAAAACGCTCCAAGAGTTGAGCAAGAAACTACAGATAATACTGTGCCAAGGGATGACCATCAGAATGAGGATGAACCTAGGCGAAGTAAACGAGCTAGAAAAACAAAGGCATATGGTCCTGATTTTCTAACATATCTTGTGGAGACATATGGTCCTCAATTCATGACTTTCTTAGTGGACAATGATCCATTAACTTTTAAAGAGGCCATGTCTACTCAAGATGCTCCCCAGTGGAAGGAAGCAATTAAAAGTGAAACTGATTCCATAATGCAAAACCACACATGGGAGCTAACCACACTTCCTCCTGGAACGAAATGTTTAGGTTCCAAATGGATCTTCAAAAAGAAGATGAGAACAGATGGTTCAATAGACAGATACAAGGCCAGACTTGTAGTCAAAGGTTACAGGCAGAAACAAGGCTTGGATTTCTTTGACACTTACTCTCCAGTAACGAGAATAACGTCTATTCGAACGCTTCTTGCGATTGCTGCAATACACAACCTTGAAATACATCAAATGGATGTAAAAACGGCTTTCCTAAATGGCGATTTAGAGGAAGAAATCTATATGCAACAACCTGAAGGTTTTGTTGCACCTGGACAGGAGAATAAGGTGTGTAGACTTGTAAAATCATTATATGGTTTAAAACAAGCCCCGAAGCAATGGCATGAAAAATTTGATAATGTAATGTTGTCAAGTGGTTTCAAAATAAACGAATGTGACAAATGTGTTTACACTAAGTCCACTCAAACTGGATATGCTATTGTATGTCTCTATGTAGATGACATGCTGATTTTTGGTAGCAACAATGACATCATAAATGCTACTAAGAACATGCTTCGCAGTAAGTTTGATATGAAGGATATGGGAATTGCTGATGTTATACTAGGGATTAAAATCACTAGAACATCAGATGGAATTGCACTATCGCAATCCCACTACATTGAGAAGGTTCTTGAAAAGTTCAAGAAATACTCCACTGGAATTGCCAAAACTCCAGAAGATCCCAATCTTCATTTAACTAAGAATACTGGGGCTAGCATATCACAAATAGAATATGCTCGTGTCATTGGCAGTTTGATGTATATCACAAATTGCACTAGACCAGACATGGCTCACGCTGTAAATGTCCTAAGTCGTTACACGAGTAATCCAGGAAAGAATCACTGGAAGGCAATAACTAAGGTATTGAACTATCTGAAATATACCTCAAGTTATAATCTGCACTACACTAGATATCCACCAGTAGTAGAAGGATATTGTGATGCTAATTGGATATCAGATACTAAAAACTCAAAAGCCACGAGTGGCTATGTTTTTACTCTGGGTGGTGCAGCGATATCTTGGAAATCCTCTAAGCAAACATGCATTGCTAGATCCACTATGGAGGCTGAATTCATTGCTTTAGATAAAGCAGGAGAAGAAGCAGAATGGCTTCGAAATTTCTTAGAGGATATTCCTATGTGGGAATAACCAGTGCCAGCTATTCGTATAAACTGCGATAGTCAATCTGCTATAGGCAGGGCACTGAGTAGTATGTATAACGGTAAGTCTCGACACATCAGACGAAGACACAAAACCGTTAGGAAACTGCTCTCAACTGGAATAATCTCTATAGAGTATATTAAGTCGGCTGAAAACCTAGCGGATCCATTTACTAAAGGTTTGGCCAGAGAGCAAGTTCAAGCTTCATCGAGAGGAATGGGTGTAAAACCTAAGACGAAAGAGTAGGCCTGATGGCAACCCTACCTAGCTAGCTGACTGGAGATCCCAAGACCTAGGTTCAAAGGGACAACCGAATCTCGCATGACTCAACGATAGCACTGTGAGATTAAACATCTCTTATCCATTCCTATGATGATGAGACCAGTGCTGCCTGCATTGATGGACTAGGATAAGCTTTTGCTTTTAATGATTCCCATAGCTTGTAAAACAAGTGGAGTATAGCAGGATACTCTTCATGGGCAATCACCTTATGAGTGAGAAAAAGGGGTCGTTTTCTGTGAGAATGTTGAAGGTTGCATTCTTTAAGAGCACTCATGAATACCAGGAAGTTCAAGGCCAAAATGAACACAACCATAGAACCAAGTTCTTTGAGGAAGGGAAACTGTGTGGTAGCCATTGTCTTGGTTTACACAAACGGCTGAACAGTTCAAGACATCATGTTCACTGATTAGCCAGTAAATCCGATGGTTATCCACTAGGGTAGGTTCAAGGCTGAAAAATTGCTACCTATACCGATGCAGCTACTTTCCGCTTGTACTCTCTCAGTTGCATTGCATTTGCATAAATCCGTAATTTCCATTCATGCGGGGGATTGTTGGAAACAGTTTGAACAGATTCTGTCAGAAATCTGACAGAAATCTGACAAGGTCTTTGGCTGGACATTTCGATATGTTCTAGAGCTCCATTGAGCTAGATCTTGGTACGTATGGAATCCTCATTCCGAGTAGATGCTCGCAGAATATTCATACGTCTAAAACTGTTCCATAGTGAATGAGAAATTGGTGTCCCAAGTTCCAAACAACTTGAGACAAAGCAAGGAAAATGTGATAGTCCCACAAATTGCAGGAGCTATTTCAGAGTCAATTGTACCCGGAAAAAAGGTAAGCGACAAAAAATTCTTGCAATACAATCTGATTTGAGTTGTAGTTTCCTTCATGTTATTATGAATTCTCATTTCTATGACCTCCAACGATCTCCATTTTCTTATCAGTAGTGGTAGGTTTTTGTATTCACCATTATTAAAGACATCATAGTATATTGGTAAGACTAAGACTTTCAACGATGGGCACCTGCATTATATTTTACAATTTACAGTATCATTTTTGTTGCTCGGTATATTATCCATAGTTGATACAAAGGAATGAAGCAAATGCTGTGCGCAGCGGAAACTAATGCACGAATACCCAAGATTGAAATAGTGTGTGAATCAAACAAAACAAACAAACACAAACACATGCAAGATTTACGTGGTTCGGCTAATATTGCCTACGTCCACGACCAAAACAACAATCTTCCAAATAGAGACGATTATACAAGCCCTCTCGAAGAAACCAAAGTGTTCTTCCTCACAAGAGTTCTCTCAAACTCACCAATGGCTTCTCACAATCTCTCTCTCACATGAAGATTAGGTTTTCCAACCTTCTCAATTGGCTTTATAACATAGCCATACAAACACACACAAAATGGGCTTAAACCGGCCCATATACACAAAACCAAGAGAGGACGTACGTACGTTGAATTGACGTTCGTACGTCGAGCCACACGGGGAAGTCGTCTGTGATCCAGGACGTACGTACGCCCTAACTACGTATGTACGTTCTTTCCCCCTAAAGTCATCTGTCGAATGGAACGTACGAACGTCCTAACTGCGTACGTACGTTCCTGAACAAAAAACTTCCCTCCGTCCAAAAAATCCAACAATTCTCCACCTCGGCGAAGATTCAATAAATCTAAGCCGACACCAAGTCCCAAACTCCCATACTTGTCCCGAAGGACCAAAGCGGTTGCACCACCTCATGGTTACCTACGTACCCTTCTTCTAAGGGATCAAACCACCGTAGTTCACTCCAATGGCATCTATGCGATGCCCACCATACCCCGAAGGGTCAAATTCCCACAAGGGGCCAAATCAAAACAAATGCCCACCAATGCTCGTAGAGGGCCAACAACCATAATCCAAAACAATGGGGTCCAAACTACCAAATACTATCTCCACTTTATGACCATAACCGACTGAAGATGAGTATGAATCAACACCCCGAAACCTACAAAGGTCTCCAAACAACGGCTTCACAGCTCCAATTGGCTCATGGGCTTGAGCCTTCAAACAAACATCTGTGGCTAGCAAACTAACATCAGCTGTGTTACCAAACAAACTTTCATAAGGAGCGGCATCAATCTCCACCTGCTGAGATATCTCTTCCAACTTCAAACTATCATTCAAACAAGGATGCCCAAAACAAACTTTACGTACCTTACCACCATTCAACAAGCCATGCTTGCTGGTACGCCTACCAAAGCCACAATCAACCAAACAATCTGACAAACTGGGAGGAGTCAAACAATCCACCAAATGTGAAGAAGAATCTCCACCACAACCAACAACACTACCGTTAAGATAGTACAAATTTCGTTGCCTTCTCCCTCTCATAACAACCAAAGCACCAGAAACAACCTTTAAAGCCCCATTTTGCAGAACAATCTTCATACCATCAGACTCTAAAGTTCCAAGAGAGATGAGATTCACCTCCAACTCCGGAACATACCGGACACCAACTAATTCTTTAAATGTACCATTCTCCAACTTCAACTTGATAGTCCCCACACCAAGTGTTTTCATGTGACGACCATCACCTAACACAACATCATCACAGTCTAGCTTTTGAAAACTAGCAAACAAATCTCTACTGTGACACAAATGGTGAAAACATGCAGAATCCATAATCCACCCTTGAGTGGAGCAATCAACCATAACAGCCAAAGAATAATTTGAATCATCATCACTATCATCAGCATGTGCAACATTTACCTTATTATCTTTGGAAGACACAGAATCTTCCTTCTTTGACAACTCGGGACAATCAACCTTCCAATGGCCTTTTCCATGACAAAAGGCACACTCATCCTTTGCTAGAGGTTTACCTCTAGACTTTGATCGAGATCTTCCTCCGCTACCAGTAGTACGATCATTGGATCGTCCCTTTACCATCAAAGCCTCGGACGTTGAACCTGAACCCCTATGGACTTCTTTGTCCTTGCGCCTGCATTCATAGTTCAGTAACGCCGTTGCTACATCAGCATACTTAACAGATTCTTTCCCCATCAACAAAGTGGTGGACAAATGGTCATTTTCATCGGGGAGAGAGTTCAAAAGACATAGAGACTTGTCATTATCACTGACAACCTCATCCAAATTCAATAGGTCAGCAATAAGCCTATTGAATTCATCCAGATGTTCAGACAAAGAAATACCAGGTCTCATATCGATGCGGAAAATCCTCTTCTTCAGAAACAACTTGGTTTCTAAACTTTTCTTCATATACATATCACCCAATTTCTTCCACAACTCCTTAGCAGACGTTTCTTTCATCACCGAGTATTTCTGGTCCTTTTCCAAACAAAGGCGAATCACGCCACAAACTTGCCTATTCAACTTCAACCAATCATCTTCTTTCATCTTTTCGGGTTTTTCACCCAAAGCATCTTCCAAACCTTGCTGAGCAAGCAAATCCAGAACTTCGCACTGCCACATGCCGAAGTTGTTTCTACCATTGAATTTCTCGATGTCAAACTTCAAAGATGACACTCTTCCATTCTTACTCGAAGATGGGTTTGACATCACTAATCACTTTCACACACTAAACAATCACCAATCGAAGGTAAACAAATCTGAAATTCACACGGGAATTTCAACAAACACCTTCTTGACAACCCACGGATACAAAATAGAACTTTTGCCTTAAACCACAAATAAGAAACTCACCTGCAGAAATTTCTTCAAACACCTTCAAGGCTCTCAAGATCTAGCCTGCAGCTCTGATACCACTTGTTGTGCGCAGCGGAAGCTTATGCACGAATACCCAAGATTGAAATAGTGTGTGAATCAAACAAAACAACCAAAAACAAACAAACACAAACACAAGATTTACGTGGTTCGGCTAATATTGCCTACGTCCACGACCAAAACAACAATCTTCCAAATAGAGACGATTATACAAGCCCTCTCGAAGAAACCAAAGTGTTCTTCCTCACAAGAGTTCTCTCAAACTCACCAATGGCTTCTCACAATCTCTCTCTCACATGAAGATTAGGTTTTCCAACCTTCTCAATTGGCTTTATAACATAGCCATACAAACACACACAAAATGGGCTTAAACCGACCCATATACACAAAACCAAGAGAGGACGTACGTACGTTGAATTGACGTTCGTACGTCGAGCCACACGGGGAAGTCATCTGTGATCCAGGACGTTCGTACGCCCTAACTACGTACGTACGTTCCTTCCCCCTAAAGTCATCTGTCGAATGGAACGTACGAACGTCCTAACTGCGTACGTACGTTCCTGAACAAAAAAGTTCCCTCCGTCCAAAAAATCCAACAGCAAAGTAAATGTTCTTACGTACCGGTTTGAAATGTAAGTTAACTCTTTAGTGGTGCAGTATCTGGAAAGCACAAAACTTGTAGCAGTGCCACGACTACGACCAACTGCAAACCTTAAGAATTTCTTATAGAGATATTTTTGTGACGACTTCCATATGGTTTCTTCGTCAAGAGGGAAAATATATTATCTAGCTAATCTAACTGATTGGAAATCCAGATTTTTCCAAGAATGAGGATCCATAGAAGCTCTGTACCATGGTTTGCAAACAAGGGGCACAGAAGATGCCAATGCTTTCAAACCTACTTTCTCAAAAATGTTTACCAAACAATCTATGTTCAAATCCTCCCATTTCCATACTACCCTCCATTCTCTTTGTAACAAAATTATTTACCTTTGATGCTATTTTTCTATTCTAATCTTGAACTTATATAGGTGAACAAAGAGACGAAGTTAGATAGACTAATGGTTCTAGAAATTTGCAATAGTTAATGTAAATGTAGTTAAGTTAGAAATGTTGTCGGAAAATGAGGAAGAATCAATATGATTGGAGAAGAAGGAGAAGGTGTTAAGTGAGGAAGAGAAGTGGCTGAGCTATCACAAGGTGATAGGTGCCTACGTATCTGAGAGTAAGCCGGTCCCAGAATCAAGCCAACGTAGTTCCTTTTTATAGGTGATTTGGGACAACGGCTAGTAATTAATGACCCAACGGTCAGATCATTAATGGTGCAAATATCAGAGGGTTTAATGAGAAAGATATGTAACTGATAAGAGATTTGCTATGAAGCACCGAGCCCAAGAATAGCTAAGAAAGCCCCAAGTCGGATGAGGTCAGATGATTTTATGTTCAAGTCAGTATGATGGGCGTTCAACATGGGAGTAAGTAAGATATGAACTCGATTGAGGTCGGATGAAATAAGTGCTAAGTCGGTATATGGCATTCCGAGTAAGAGAGATGAAATACGTACAAAGTCGGTTATTGGAGTTCGAGCTCGGGTGATGCGACTCGATTGAAGTCGGATGAAATAAGTGCAGAGTCGGTATATGACATTCCGAGTAAGAGAGATGAAATACGTGCAGAGTCGGTTATTGGAGTTCCGAGTAAGAGAGAGCTCGGTAATGGGTATATACATAGCCCCTTTTCATTCAGATTGACAGAAAAGAGTGTATACGAGTTGACTTCGATTTGAATGAAAAAGAAAGTTAGATTGCTGGAGATATGTAGATAGCGTAGCAATGTTTGTTTTTTGTACTTATTTTGTGTTGAATTTTTGAACGAAATGGTGTAATGCCTTGTTCATTTTTTGGAGATTCGTTGAACGAAAGGTCTCGATGCCTTATTCAATTTGTCGAGATTCTATTTAACTTTGAACGAAAGGGCGCAATGCCTAGTCCAATTTTTCGAGATTCATTGAACGAAAGGTCCCGATGCCTTGTTCAATTTTTTAGAATTCCATTTGATTTTGAACGAAAGGGCACAATGCCTTGTTCAATTTTTCGAGATTCATTGAACGAAAGGTCCCATTGCCTTGTTCAACTTTTCGAGATTCATTGAACGAAAGGTCCCGATGCCTTGTTCAATTTTTCGAGATTTATTGAACGAAAGGTCCCGATGCCTTGTTCAATTTTTTCGAGATTTATTGAACGAAAGGTCCCGATGCCTGTTCAATTTTTCAAGATTCCATTTGATTTTGAACGAAAGGGCGCAATGCCTTGTTCAATTTTTCGAGATTCATTGAACGAAAGGTCCCGATGCCTTGTTCAATTTTTTAAGATTCCATTTGATTTTGAACGAAAGGGCGCAATGCCTTGTTCAATTTTTCGAGATTCATTGAACGAAAGGTCCCGATGCCTTGTTCAATTTTTTGAGATTCATTGAACGAAAGGTCCCGATGCCTTGTTCAATTTTTTCGAGATTTATTGAACGAAAGGTCCCGATGCCTTGTTCAATTTTTCGAGATTCATTGAACGAAAGGTCTCGATGCCTTGTTCAATTTTTTCGAGATTTATTGAACGAAAGGTCCCGATGCCTTGTTCAATTTTTCAAGATTCCATTTGATTTTGAACGAAAGGGCGCAATGCCTTGTTCAATTTTTCGAGATTCATTGAACGAAAGGTCCCGATGCCTTGTTCAATTTTTCGAGATTCCATTTGATTTTGAACGAAAGGGCTTAATGCCTTGATCAATTTTTGGAGAATTCCTAATCACATTTTTAGCTGTATCAGAAGTAACCAATTTAATGGATTATCCTTAATTGAAATATTATGGTAACACCGCAAATCGCTGACAAGATGTTGATACATCTAAAGTAATATTTCTAATAATGAAAATGTGTGTGAATTATTTGTTGAAATTTCTGATAGCCCCTAGCTTATGTTAGTGTGGGTCTATAACAGTAGCTAGGAAAAATGAGTTTGTGATATAGTTACCAGACTTTGTTGTGGTCGATCGAAATATGAACCTTGAGTAATTGGTTATATATGCGCTCGAGTGTAACACTTGATCTGAAACTTAGAACATATCATTAGTATCGAGAGTATTTTGAATTGGGCCCAGTATAATATTGAATGAAACATAACATTCAAAAATTATCAGATAGGAATTTGAGATTGAGATCATTCCAAATGTTACTAACCTGTACTTTAAAGTGAGCTACACCAAAAATAATAGTTAGTATAGCAAAATGGGTATTGTTGAAATCGAACAAGTATTTAGCCCCAATATCATAAGTGGTAATATGACAACTGCATATTAAACAACTATTGTGTTTGTAGTAGTAAGTGGTAACATCATATCGCAATAATATGTGGACACAGATGAACAGTTTCATTTAATTGCTATTAACCACTAAGTTAGTCATTGTCGGTATAAATGATTGGCATTAAACCGACGTGGGATTTATGACAAATTAAATGAGTCAAATAAAATATAAGATGGGTATAGATAATTTTTATACCAAATATTAAAGTAAACATATGGGAGCATAGTAATGGTTGTGACATGTAAGTGATTACATGTGTATGGTGAGACATAGATATTAGATACAATAAATATATGCTATAAATGCAATTTGTAACTCTTCACCAAAACATTAGCTTTGTAACGGTTGGTTTGACCAAATCTAAAGCATTTTGTGTGGAATGTCATAATGATTTTCAATTTTGATTAGCATTAATAAGTGCACATGCATAGATAAACAAGGGTATAGCATATGTTATGAAAAAACCCATTAATGTAAGAATGGTATACTCAAGTATTGAGTCTAATGATAAGCAATGTTAATATTAAATTAATAACCTGAGAATTCAGTAAATTCCTTTGACATTTTCTATATCAGTTGGTAATAAAAAATGTATGGTCAAATATGAAAATAGAAATTCGTATATCTTATTTGCAATATAAATAGATGTTCCCAACGGAATGACATTGAATTGTGGCAGGATGATATACAAAGTGTAAGAGATATCCATTAGAGAAAGTTTATGTTCATATTAATTTCGGTAGAGTGTATGAAAAATTCAGAAGCAAGAAATTGATAAAATTTTGCTATAATGAAAAACAACTTATCTGTTTCTTGCCCCAAATATTGATTTGTTCAAACTGTTCTGACGTGATTCCATCCATGGCCTTTGTTTGGTTAATATTCGTTCACAGACAGTCGGCGCCAATGTAAATGTAGTTAAGTTAGAAATGTTGTCGAAAAATGAGGAAGAATCAATATGATTGGAGAAGAAGGAGAAGGTGTTAAGTGAGGAAGAGAAGTGGCTGAGCTATCACAAGGTGATAGGTGCCTACGTATCTGAGAGTAAGCCGGTCCCAGAATCAAGCCAACGTAGTTCCTTTTTATAGGTGATTTGGGACAACGGCTAGTAATTAATGACCCAACGGTCAGATCATTAATGGTGCAAATATCAGAGGGTTTAATGAGAAAGATATGTAACTGATAAGAGATTTGTTATGAAGCACCGAGCCCAAGAATAGCTAAGAAAGCCCCAAGTCGGATGAGGTCAGATGATTTTATGTTCAAGTCAGTATGATGGGCGTTCAACATGGGAGTAAGTAAGATATGAACTCGATTGAGGTCGGATGAAATAAGTGCTAAGTCGGTATATGGCATTCCGAGTAAGAGAGATGAAATACGTACAAAGTCGGTTATTGGAGTTCGAGCTCGGGTGATGCGACTCGATTGAAGTCGGATGAAATAAGTGCAGAGTCGGTATATGACATTCCGAGTAAGAGAGATGAAATACGTGCAGAGTCGGTTATTGGAGTTCCGAGTAAGAGAGAGCTCGGTAATGGGTATATACAGTTAAACCATAGAGTCACTCCAGTGCATGGACTAGATACATTTGATGTTTCACACTTTCACTCCAGAATCCAAATAAGCATTTAACAAGGTGAATGTTCCCAAAACTTTTAATTTAAACAACTGTGTTCTAAATGAAAATGTGACTAGAAAAGGAGGTATTTATGAGGCAAATGTACAGTACTGTATTTGGAATTTGGATCCAGGATTTAAGAACATTTGTTGATCATTGTTTTCTGATATCAAATGGAACACTACATACAGTACTACTTTTAAACTAGGTAGCCAACTTTGATAGAACCGGCAATGCAATCTATATCTATATTATACTATATAATAGTGGAGCCTAGCAAGTACCACGTGGCGTGTTTACAGCAATTTGAGAATAAAAATTTAGCCCAAACTATAGTCCATTATAAAAGCCCAATTCTATTCTAAACCTTAATTACTTTTACATAAACCTTAATCACTTTTAAGAAAAAAAAAAAAGTCCTCCCTCGCAGAAACCTTAATCACTTTTAAGAAGTCTACAGTCTACACTGACGGAATTCTAAAACCATAAATCCTACTTCTTCTAAATCTTCTTCTACTTGAAAGTCTTCTTCTAATAGTGAAACCTTAATAATGAAAGACTTTCAGACTTGCCTGTTTAGCAGTCGGCTAATCAAACTTAAATTCGAAGATTCTACCTTCTTCCCTTTCGGGAACATCCTTGGATTGATGTTTTTTCAGGTTAATTCCAAGACTACGCTATCGTAGGTTTGATTATAATGATGGGCACAGTTGCAATCTCTTCACTTATTGTTTTTCACTAAATTGATCCATCATATGTTTGTAATGCTTTCAATCCCTTCTATCCAATTCATATGTTTTTTCACTAAATTGATCTATCATATGGTTTTTTTTCCAGGTTAATCCTCTCACAGTTTTATATTTGTGTATGCTTCTATTATATAGGATATAGTTCAGATTGGTGTATGAAGATCAGATCAACTCTTTTATGGAGACATCCCCTTTGAAGAGCTTGAAACGTGCAATACAACACTCACCAAGGTTTGTTCTCACATATTCTTTCTGTCAGGATCTCTTCAAATATACATGTTTATTTTGTCTTAATCTATGTTTCTATTCTTTGAATGTTTTATTATTTATATATACTTGGCCAAATAGTGTCTACTGTCTACCTTGCTTTATATATTCTTTGTAGGAACTTCTTTCTCGAAAGGCTATTTTGCTTTATTCTTCATAACCAACACTATTATGCTAGAGCAACGATGCTCTCACCTGCATTGGTATTAACATAATGATGATTATCTTACATGTCCCTGCAATAATTCTTCTCAAAAGTCTGTTCAATATTCTTCTTGATTATGAAAAAGTAAGATACTATATGATGTCGATTTTTTTTAATTACGGATTAATGATTTGTCTACGGAAACAATGGGTGATTTAGATCAAAGAAAATCTTCAACTCTTCTTAAATCTAATCACAAGTAGGTTGTGTTGGTTTCTAATTCATCTATCTGCATCTGATCCACTTTGATATGTTTATTGGAGAATGTTGGAATTCTATCATGGAAATTTTGGGAAAGCGGATAGATGGAATGGAGTTAATGAGTCAGTTTGATTGGTTTGCTTCAAGAGTTCAGGTAAACTATTTCATAAGTAAATGCTCCTTCAAATTGTTATATCTGCATTAAAGTAAACTAAGATCTGAAGTAAAGTATCAGAATAAGCTAAACCATCAGATGTTTATCCCAAGATGTTGTGCCGGAAACCAGTAAATGAGTGGTTTTGCACAATGAAATTCAGATATGTGGTGGTTCTCCAGAATACCCCTGTGTATGCTTTATTACTGTTGAGCTTTTGTATGAGTTTCCTATGGTACTCATGCATGTATGTAATATAGCTTAAATTTTGCATTTGTATCTAACTACATAACTCAGTTATGACTAAGGAACTTTTTGTAGCTTTGCGGTTAGTATAAAAGAGCGGCCCGAGTTTAATGCATTGGAAATATTGCTCTAAAACCAACCATCTGCTATACAAAAAACATTGAGCTGGGAAAATCAACAAAGAACTTTTTTCTAATTTTACGTATTTAATTTAAGCTATCAAGTTAGTGAATTGTTTTTTAATTCAATTTAAATTGGCGGGTGTTGTCTCAAAGTTAAAGCCATTAAATTTTTTACATAAAAATTCCTGTAATTTGCATCAATTCTTTAATATTTGTCTCAAGTGTCGATCATTCGATTAGATAACCAAAGTAGTACACTTTGTTCGCAAGGTTTGATATTAAATTTGAAATCATTCCCATTTATTATATGTTTGCTTGGGCATCAACCTGAGTTCTAATTTAACATGTTTTGTTATTATACGTTGGTATCTTGGTTGGCAATGGAGTTATGGAGACGTGCAGATCATTCAGACTGAGATTAATGAGCTCAAAAAACAGGTGAAACCTGCCCTAGCTACCCAGAAGGATCCCCACCCGCGCAACCATCCCCCATTGAGATCAAGATTCAACAGCTCACTGAGGTGTATCAGTCATTTTCTTTTGGTATATATATATATCATGTCTCATTTTATACTGTTGAACAACTCTGAATCTCGGATGCTCTCTATATATGATGACATTACCACAAAAGAGTAATATTTTGCCAAAGTATATTCCCTAATCGTTATGATTTATTTGAGTGAAAATTAGGTTCGGGCGTAAATTGTTTTACTCAAGAAATAATAACAATACACCACACTCAAAATAATAATTGAGTATAAGCCTAAGTTTAAAACTAATTTTGTAACCATGGCCCCGCTGGGTGTGCTTCCCACAAACAAAATAGCATGAATCCCACCCTCAGCCTATGCATAAACTCTTGGATCTATTATTTCTCACAACCATTTCTATCCTACAGTTATCATCAATATACTGGGATAGTCCGGACCCAATGGTTTATATGAATACAGGAAAGGAATTATTTGTTGAAAGGCTCATACAAGGATCGACCCTTCAATGTAGGTTCAATCCTCTAAGGATTCAGAGTGTTTGAAGCTGTTGTTGGGCGGGTTAATACATATATGGGGATTGGAAAACAATTCCATGGACCCCATTTATATGCAGAACAGCAGGAGCAGGTAAGAACATGCTTTGCAATTTTAAACATCCTCTCTTATATTCAATAAAAATTACAATACCTGGAAATCCATTTGGGTATTCTATTTGAGAAAAATAACCTCACCTCGCTGGGATTAGAAAATTAAAATTCGCGTTAAATAAAGAAAGTGTGAATTATGGAAAAAAATAATAATAATAATTGAATGAGACAATATTGTAATGTTCAGTTTTTCATTTCATGTAAAAGGCCATTGTGGCAATGTGTCAGAGTAACATAGATCTGCAACTTTATGTTTTCGAGTGCATAGCTAAATGTTTGAACACATTCGTCAACAGGTTTTTTTTTTATTGGATCCCCATTAGAGATTGTAACGTTGTGTCTAATTTCACTTAGGGTCTGAAGATTTTGGAGTGATCCAAACACCTGAATCAATTGTGGTTAATCGAGATAGTGGTTTATCTTCACTTGGGGTGCTAAAAATTGTCTTTCCTTAGTGCACTGCTCGCACGAACATGTTGTTGACATATGGCTTATGTAGAGAAACAGAGGAAGAGTGTTTTAGATTAAGAACTTTTCTATACAGAAAAAGTTTATGCCGCATCCGTTGAGCTGTGAATTTTGTATGCCAGTAAAATATCAAAGGAAGGGTGAAATTTTGCTAAAGTCTGTTCGCCATTGTTGCTTATAACACTGAAAACAACACACTTAAGTCTGTTCCCCGATTGTTGCTTATATAATGCAGTTCTGTATTGTTTTTCAACATTATTTCTCTATTCAGTTCAGGTTATTAAAGACTGTTGTTTTCAGTTATGTGTTGGAAATGAGTTCATCATTGTAAATTGCTTCTTTACTGAAAGAACCAATTTGAATTCTACGACAATATATTCGATAAGAAGTATACAATTTCAGAAGGAATGTATTGCATGTACATATACTAATACGATTAAATATATCCGTATCAATAGTCAATAAAAATACAACACCCGGTGCGTAGCATGGGTTCCACAAAAGAGATCTATTATACTATATAATAGTGGAGCCTAACAAGTGCCACATGGTGTGTTTATAACAACTCAAGAATACAAATCAAGCCCAATTGAAAACCCATTCAAAATATTTAAATCCGTGGAAGCAATTAAAGAAACCTTAAACCTACCTCTAGATTCTTCCCAATTACGACTGCTCAATTGCTCAACCAAAAGCATATTTATTCCAAATCTCTTCTTAAGTTTGAAAGAAAAATATGATGAGTTGGTTGTATTAGTTAGATGTGTATCTTCTTCTTAAGATTTGAAAGCGGCATTCTGAGATCATAAGAAAACTACAACTTCTATAAAATCATAACACCAATGATTAACATCTTGGTGAAAACAAGTTCAAAGGGAAAGAAAAATAATAACTGGATGATTGGGACTATGAGTTTGTTGATCTTAGAGCATTCCCAATGGTAGGTTTTAGCACACTTTTAGTAAGCTTTTAGTGAAAACACTTGCCAATGGTAGCTTTTAACACACTTTTCAAGCAAAACACTTTTAACTCCTTGGCAAATTTGCCAAGGAGTTAAAAGAGTTTTAGAGGTGCCACATAAGATTGTTTAATAATTAAAAATTATATTGCATTAAATGATTGTCACATTTGTGTTACTTTTATCTTTCATTCAAAAACAACCATTGGCAACTCTAAAAGTAAAAAAACACTTTTAGCATAGTTTAATACTAAAACCTTTACCCTCTCTCCTACGTGGCACCTCTAAAACCATTTTACCATTGGGAATGCTCTTAATTGTGACATATTTGGTGAAGTTACAGTCTGTATAGAGCTGTTATACCATTGATGTTGGTGAGAGTTTGGCTTATGCTAATTAAGAAGACTGAGATGATTCTGTAAGCTTTGATTCCCATTGATCCAATATGACTTCTTTTTTCTTAGTTCTCGAGTCATTTACATTTTTACAACTTCTTCTAGAAATTACAGATTTCGAGTAAGTTTTCCCTGTTTATCTGCAAATTCTTTATGAATTTGTTGCCTACAAAAGACAAGTTGTAGGATAGGAAGTTTATAAGAGATTTCAATTGTCATAGTTGTTATAAAGGCATAAAAGATCCTTTGCATTTTTTTTTTTTTTTTCCAGCGTTTTTCAAATATGACTGGGTTAATAGGTTATGGACTTATGGTTTTGTTGCCCTCTAAACTTAAACATTCATAAACATCAAAATTGGAATGTGCGAGTTAAGAAATTCATAATTTTTGTATAGACATGAAAGCGCTTCAGGGGAGTTTTACCTATATTATGCATTGTTTCTGATTTATTATATTGGTGATCTAAAAATCAGGTTATATTTGAGCAAGCTAAACTCAGGAATCTGTGATTAGAAAGAGTACAAGTATGTGGAACTATTGGTTGTCTAATATCTCTAGATTCTCATAGTAATAATATGGAAAGAAGCGATGTGATCAAAGATACTTCTGAAACAAAATGGATTACGCTGTCTCCGGGTTTCTTAAAAGTCAATTTTGATGTTTTTTTATGACAAAGTGATGTCCGCTGCAGGAGCGTCGTTAGGATGCTAATGAAAATGTCATTGCTTTGTAGTCACAAAAAATTTAGAAGCGGAAGATGCAGAATTTGTCGAAGTAGTAGCTGCTGAAGTGGCAACTCTCCTATTATCAACCATGATTTCAACAATGTTATATTGAAAAGAGAATGCCAAGAGGTCATTAGATGTTTAAATTCTGATGGGGATGTAGACTGTAATAGTAGACCTATTCTGAATGATGTCATTGGTTTATACTTTTTATAAGTTTAGGTAATGCCAAAAAAGTTGTAATGGCCAAGCACATTGTTAGCAACTTGGGCCAATTTTGATTTTAATGTAAGACCACCACTTGAATTGTGTCTATCTTCCATAAGACTATTGATTGTTATTAAATTTATATTTTTCTTGGCGAAAAAAGTTCTCAAATAGCAGAGATAAGTTTAGAATGTGTTCTTTTTTAGTCTTTCGAAAGATTTTTTTTTTTTTTTTTTTATAAATTTAGTATTACAATATTATTTAATTTTTTTGTATAAAATTTGATTTTATTATTCAATGCAAAGAAAAGAAAAAAAAATCATACTTTAATTACATTTATGTCGGAGGTGCAGTTGACATATATACCACTTGCATGAAGTTGAGACAAGCTCATGTTGTGCAAAGCTATAGTATGCTTCTTTCCTCCAAGATGCTAAGTTAGCTTTGAGCAAAACTTATCGATCCGTCTTCTTCTTAAAAACGTAAGAGAAAAACAAAAACCATCCATTCTCATTTCAGTATTTGACAACACATTCAGTGAGTAGTCGACGACATTTGTACATTAATCTCATTCTAATCTCATCAATAATTCAATGTTAAATAGAAATTGTTTTTTCTTAAGATTGCCGTTTAATATGTATATATTGTCCAAAGAATGATTATATTTTTTGATAAATAAAATAATTTAATGATATGTAAACTAAATTACATCCTGATCTCCATACACAGAATCGTATCATCAGGTTATGATTCAACCAAACAGTAGCTGCAATTAATATGACCTCTATTCTAACAATTTATTTATAGTATTATTTTTAAATTAAATATTTCTACTATGTAATTATAAATCATAATAGTATAATACCTTTGAACAATAGTATGCATTATCGACCGACTTTTAGGAGGTCTATTATACTTCGGGTGGGAAAAAAAAATGTCCATTCATCCACTTTAAATTTTTTTTTCTCTCCCTCTTCTCCAATTCTCCTTCTTCTCTTCATCTTTCTTCTATCTTCTTCTTCTCATCTCCTCTCTCTCACTCTCAATTCTCCTACTTCTCTTTCTTCTTCTCATCTCCTTTCTCTCTCTCTCTCTCTCTCTCTCTCTCTCTCTCTCTCTCTCTCTCTCTCTCTCTCTCCTTGATTTCTCTTCCTAAAGTCGGTCCCCATTGTCTCATGGTTCTATATTTTTTGAACAACACAAATCCCGGTCATAGCACGGGTTCAACAACTAGTTGATATAATTGTAAAGTCAGGTGGTCAGGCCGGTGGCCAACAGTAGCAATAATGTAAGCAAAACAGTACAGGTCAGACAATAAGACTCCCTATTTGTTTTACTTAACATAATAGAGCAAGGCAAATGCTGATGAATCAAACAGGCATGTCCATTTCACAACTTGCTTGATTATCAGTTTATCCACATGGTTGTTTCGCATCCTACATATGCAACCTAACATAAAGAAAACATCACCCTGCATGTGATGCTTTTTCTACATTTTGTCCATACTCCATAGCTATCTCCACAAAACCTTAAACAGTTAACACAAGTGGGCTTATCACAATCTAACTATACCAAAGGCTTATCTGCCTTCTCGATCTGTTCTAGTAAAAGCCATAGCTTAATACAACTTCTCAACTATAGTCAGTGGTCAGTCCCAGAAGACAGAAGGCCAAGCTCATAGGTAGAAGTTGCTAATATTCTTATATATTAATTGCTAATTACAAAAATTAGTTCAAAACATGAAGCCAGGCTTGTCTCACCATGCTGTTTGGTGCTTAGTATTGATGTCGGCATGGGTCATCGTGGTTACACACGCTCATATAAAACTCAAACAACATGAAATGCCCTAAACAACATGAAAGACAACTATGGCTCACAATACCCTCCATGCATGGATAAGATTATAAACTAATTCAAGCATGCTTACCTCCAAACTATTGTTGTTGACAAAATTAGCACATGGCTCTGTTTTCAGTATGTTTTCAATGTATATTAAGAGAAAATTAATCACATTAAACTCCATGTGAAGCTCATTGGACTTCATCATGTGATGCTCACTTTTTTTTCTTGGTCAAAAAGTGCATTAAGCATAGCCACCTGACCTTGTTTAGAGGTTGGCACCTGATGAGTTGATCATAACCAATTTGAGTTCCAACCTATATTATCTACTAGGCTTCATGACTTAATTAATTTAGGCTTAATGCATAGGATAATTATCATCATCACCAAAAGAGTAGAAGATCCATATGAGTCTAGTAGTAGTAGGTTTCAAAGTCCAAAATATCAACTTCTTATTAATAAGCAAGAACATGTGACCAATGAACACAACTTGGTCCCATACCCATGTGCTCTTGCAATGTGATGAGGAATCTCTCAAGGTTTATTTGCATATACTATGCTCATCAATTTCATGAGAATATATCTGCCTATTTTCTGGTTCCAGTTGTTGCATTGGTTGGAAGCTAGTGAGTACTGTTATAGGGTACAATAGTTCCACGGATAAGTGCAGTTTGAGTAGTTTTGGCCTAATGTTAAGAGTAATGTTATAACTTATAACTACTTGTTTGTTTCCCCAACTTTCATTTTGTTTATTAGATGTTTGGTATGTTTTGTAATAGAACTTGTAGGGTAGTCTAAAATATATAATTGATTGAACACAACATGGCACTCTCAAGTATTCAATTTTGTAACAATAAGATGACATACATGGCCTTCTTCAAACCCTACCTGTATGATCAGATTGTGATTGTTGGATAAAATCCAAGCATTGCCCATATCACTTTCATTCATTACGCCCGTCGATTTGAATATTGTAAACCATTGATCTCAAAATGGAATAGGAGCACATGGTTTTGTAGTCCAGTAGTACAAACAATCCTACATCTACTGATCTAGACGAGCGCGCGCAGCTGGTTAACATATATATATATATATATATAATTGTTGTGTATGTAGTAACTAAATATCTTCATTGTGCTCACTCACTAAGTTAATATATTCTGAGTTCGAAAAATCAGCATTCTGTCTTCTTTCTTGCTCAACAGGCTTGCTTTTATTCAACAGAAACCATGATTAATCCTAAGAGGTTTATCGAAATGACAACAAAGTTGCATAAAGCCAATTCTAGTAAAAGAACGGGATCATCAATGAAGGGATACTTTGTTGTGTACACCACAGATAGGAAGCGATTTGTGATTCCATTGGAGTATCTCAACAACAAAATCTTCAAAGAGCTCTTCAGGATGTCTGAGGAAGAGTTTGGACTACCAAGAAATGGACCTATAATAATGCCATGCGACGCTGTCTTCATGGAGTACATTGTGTCGTTTCTTCAAAGAAAGACGTCTGATGATCTTGAGAAGGCTTTGCTCATATCCATGAACAACGACATCCAACGTTCAACAGCTTATCTCCCCTAGATTATTTGAAAGTGGTAGAGATTGTCCTCTTTCTATTGCTTCTAACATGTATATTATCCCTGACAATACTAATAAGTGTAAACTGTTGATCTGAGCTGAGTTTAATCAAATTGTTACTTCTACCCATTGATAGCTTGTAGGATGGTGTTGTGAGTAATTTATTTGCCTTTATCTAATTCCAAGATTAAACAGAAGGAATTCATGATCATTCAAAATCCAGTATGTTGAATAGTAGACAATTCAGAATTTCAGATGACTAGGGCCGCGGCATTCCAGTTCAACTTGGGCGAGCAATCCCAACCCGAGTTTTACTTACAAAATTTTGGCTATATATGATCTCTCCTGGGATTCTTCAGATGTCTTAACCAGATTAACCTAAGTGAGGTTCTTCACATTCAATTATATATATATCACCCTGCCCTGAGCTGGCAGTGTTAAAACATATATAACACACTTCAAACTCACAGTCATTTTCCTGGATTCAACTGGCATAAGATAGATTAATTCAAGCTAGGGACTAGAATTAAAAGAAACATGAATCAGGCATTTTGCCCTCATTCAGAATTGGGCATGACGGAAGGTGAGCTTGTGGTGACTCCTAACCTGCCCGAGTTGCATGGCGGAATCCATGAATATCACGTCAAGGTAGCTCAAAGGCACTATCTACTTACAGACAGTGCCCTGTCCTGGAGCTACTTTGGCATGTTGTTTGTCAAATGTCATGCCCTATGGTTCTCATATCTTCTCAGAGTAGTTATTTAAATGTAAGGGTAAACTATGTTTGCATCATCTGGAATTTACATCTCAGCATAAACTCGTAATTTCTGGTTAAGTGCAATTATCTGTGTATATTGTGGCTAAATACATGCATATAGTAATTACGATAAAATAATAAAAAACAAAACAAAACAAAAACAAAAACAAAAAAAATCTCGATCGATGATCATCCTTGTTGATTTGTACACCATGAATTGACTATAATGTTGTCTACTTTCCCAAATGTTCGACAAGATTCCATGGTCATTTGGAAGACATCGGAAAATAACATACACCGAAAAGTCCTCTTAACAGTAGTGTATGTTCAATGCATGCATTTGGCATATAGATGATTGAAGTATATATCATCAATTGATTGATTCAACAATTCATCTACCATGTTTGAAAGCTTTCAAACATTTCTGTGCATTATGTGGTGGCAAATAAATGCTTGTACCCAAGCTGTAGTTCAATTACCTAACATATACAAACAACAAAGAAATACAGTTCAAACTCTATATTACCAACCTTACTCTATTAACCACCACACAAACTTCAAACCTCAAACATGACCCCTCTTCATAACCCTAAGTAATCAAACCATCACATGCTATTGCATTCCATGCTACCCAACATAAAGAAAACTACACCTAATGGTGTGTCTCCCCTTACAACTATATATAGATAAGTAAGCTAAGCTAACTTAATCCATTCAACAACAACCCAAGAAAGTTTCTTAGCTCTTTAGTCATCAAATTTCTTCCAGCTCTAACATGATCAACTCTAAGATAATTATGTCAATGGCAATAAGATGGAAAAAGATTGCAATTGGGAGAAAAAGAATTTCTCTACCAAGGACTCTTAGCAATAATCTAGATGCAGAGAAGTCATCAGATTGTAAGTCTGTAGCAAGTAAAGGTCATTTTGTTGTGTACACTTCTGATAAAAGGAGATTTATGATTCCTTTGGTGTATCTCAGCAACACTGTTTTTAGAGAGCTTCTTATAATGGCTGAAGAGGAATTTGGATTACCAAAGGATGGACCGATTATGTTGCCGTGCGACTCAATCTTCATGGACTATATTATCTCAATGGTTCGAAGAGGTGTATCTGAAGATATGCAGGAGGCTTTGGTTATCTCTTTGGCGACAGGACGTTGCTCAGTATCTTCTTCTTTTGGCCAAACACAAATCAACAATCAATATCTCATTCAAGGTTTCTGAACATGTCCTATGTCCAATTGATATGATCACCTTTGTAATTATCCCCATACAATTTTGACATCAATACAATATTAAAGTAGTTCAGATCGTTTTGGATTCCTTGACAATGATGTCTTGAGTAAAACTATAAGCTAAATTTTGATTAGTAAAGGCATGATGCACCTCTTCAATTGTAGTTCATCCTAAAATTTGTTTAATGTTAGTTTTCATGTTGATGATCATGGAAGCAGAAAGCTTCAACCCATGCAGAGAGCCCTGCTTGAACTAGCCAAGTTGGTTGCCTTGGGAATTTCACATTCTTGACATGGTCTGGTTCTCTCATTCATAGAGTTTCATGCCAGTCCAGGATGATCTTCGGGCATGGAGTTGGTTCTAGGTTCTAACGATCCTCACATTTTTATACTTGGTGTTTGTGAAGGTCATCCTCAGTTACTTGCGGTAGAAGACGATCCATCTTATTTTCAATTTGAAGTGATTGTTGCAGAACCTGATCCAAATCTTTATTTTCTTTAAGGAAAACATTTTACGAAACTCCAATCTTTAAGGAAAACATTTTACGAAACTCTAATGAGAAAGTAAATCGTACTCTTCCTTCAGCTGGATGTAATTTTTAATGACGTGGTCAGTCCGCAAGAAATGTTAAGGGCACTTAAAGGTCAAAACTATGAAGAACAACAGCAGTATAGTACTAAACATGCCTCTGAGATATATAACAGTATAAGTTGATAATTTCTTCATAACTCAGTTGCAATACAAAATCTGTACATTGAATCTATTTATCGTGCCAAAAACAATATTAATTAGCCTTAAGTGCATAACATATGTAAAATCTGGGATGTGGGTAGGAGCATCTAAGAGTACCTTAATTAAGTTTGGTTCTTTAGAACTGCTGCTTTGTGGAGAGTGGAGACGACTCACTTGAATAGAAAAGAAAGCACTCGGCTTGCTTAATTGTCATTGAAATGAATGGCACCCAACTTCCATACGATGTAAGTGGTTGCCACCATGGTTGTTGTGATAAGGACAAATGATAACACAATGAGAAATAGATCGAAACCACCAGGAAAATCAAAAGTCAATCCCTGCTTTGGCATTCCGCGCTTACTGTCATCTAACAAATTTGTAGGAGCTTCAGGAAGACGGGATCTTTTCTTTCCTTTCTCACTTTCTCTAAGAGCATCCAAGACTTTGCTCCCAAATTCTGGTTTTGAGGGTTTTGAGTCAGTGTATCGGTTGAGGACACGTGCAGCTCTTAGTTTCTCTCTTGCAGTCAATGATGACCTCTTCAGTGATTTTGGAGAACGTATGGCGTCCAGCTTTACATCAGATGGAACTACTGCACCATTAGATGCATCACCTGTTTGAGCACTCAGTTCACCTTTCGCTGCTAACAACTGATCATCAGTAAGACTTTTTTCAGAAATTCCAGAGTCCTTGCTCGTAGAGTTTGTAACGACTTGATTGCTCTCTGCGGCCAAGGTATACAGGCAAAACTTTTGGTCTTTTTTAGTCTTCCTTGATACAAACCATGGACCCGAGGAAGCTGCTATGTATTTGGTCTTAAGCTCAGAAACTCCAGAGTAATGCCTAGAGGTGTAACGGACTTTTGCTTGCAACTGTCAATTAGCATTTAGTAAATTAAGAAATAATTAGACTTGAACAAAAAGTATCTGAAGTCTGTAGCTACAAACATAGGTTACAGAAGTAAATGCATCTTGATGGAATCTATTATCCTTTGAACTTGCTGAAGTCATATATTAACAGAACTCATACTGTATTTTGCTCTCAATGCAGAAAAGGTCCAGAAGAAGGACACCTACTCCTACTGCTATGGTACTATATAAGTAGATTTTATTGATTAATGAAGCATATTACAACATAACATAACTATTAAGTAACAAATATTGCTTAATGAAGTATACAGTCAAATGGCATCATCGTATAAGATGATGCCATTTGACTGTATACTGCATCTTACAACATCACCTTTTCTGGTCTTTGTATTTCTAATAACAGAAGTGACCTGATATCCTTTCAATTTTCCAAACTAATGGACAAAAATATTGACATGAGAAATACAAAGACCAAAGTGCAATATTCAATGGAGATTACAAATTGGATTACAAGCCCATAAAATCAAGACGCAGCTGCAATCACCAAGCTAGTGACTTGGATTACAAATTTTGTAAATATGCAGCCCATAAAAGTCCTGAAAGTTTTATATGGACTTGAAAGGTAAAACTTGTTTATAAGTCCTTGCCAGGATTAGGATTAAACATAAAACCCTCATTGCAAACATCAGCGTCAATCACTCCACAAATGATATGCCGTTATGGGCTTAAGGCTAAGTCCTAGGTGTTATGCGCCAAAATTAAAGCGCTCAAAAAAGACAACCTACCATGACAAGAGGAAGCTAGACAAATGCAAACACTTGTGAAAATGTATGCCTATGCAATTATGTTGAATAAGCCAAGCAGTCAGTAAAATTCTGATTAGGGTGAACACACCCGATTGATCAATGCTTGTAGACTTTCCACACACCTTAGCTTCTTTAAACTTTCTAAACATTCTCACTAGTATTATTAAACCCATTTCTATTACCTAATCCACCTTAGCTTTACTTAACATGATTTAATTTCTTACGGAGTATTTCTTAATGGACAATTTAAAATATAACACCCGAAAGTTGATTAAATTACAGATTAAAAAGATGAAATTTTATAATTTAATCTCCCCATCATCAACATCAATGCAAGAAATCTAAATATTGGTAGTTTTTCAAACACCCCCACATATTGTAATAGACTACTACTCTAAATCATATAAAAGAACAATTTAATTATGAACAATTCTTACAAGATAAATGAAACTGACCTGAGTTGTTGTGGCAGTAGAAGCAGAGAAAGTCGACATCGAAGATGAATGAAAAGCTAAAACTAAGAAGAAGAAGAAGATGAAGAGAGTGTAGTAGTGAAACGAAAATCCATTGGCATTTGTGGTCCGAGTGATGACCATGCACCCTATCATCTTATCTTGGATATATTTGGGTCATGGATCTGACTAACCATGGCTGGGTTTGAACAAAGAATTGGTTCAAAGGCCCATTAATAACTACTGTCAAGGACTTAAATTGCATGCATTCTTGACTCTTGAGAGAAACCTGCTTCCACAGCATTTGTAGTTTTGTACTGCTTAAGCAACAGCTAGTGTATTGCATTTTCTACTTATTAAGGGTATGTTCGATTCGATATGGGGAATGGGAATCAATTTTGCGGAAAATACAGAGAATAGTAGTAACTTCATAGATGTAAAAAAGCAAAACTAATGTACTGTACTATGACATGTCCATGCCCGAATGTATAAAAAATAATAATACAACGACTACATTTAAAGAAACTGGCAAACAATAATGCCTTACAACTATGTTTGCCGATTTTGTTTTGTGCTAAATCTAGCTTATTCTTACTCTCCCATTACTCTAAGGAAGAAAATGTTGCCGCGCACTGCAGGTTATATCTCTTTTTTATTATATGCATTGACTGCAACCTGCAGGCCAGTGTGTATATAGCTAGCCCAGGGATCGTACACGCATTCTCTGCAGCCTGTAGGTAGGCCAGCCAGTGTTTATAGCTAACGATCAATCATACACATTCTCTGCAGCCCGCTGGCCAGCCAGTGTTTGTACTTTGTAGCCCAGATGTTGGCACGAAAACACCTCTACTGCGATATTAACTTCAAAATCCCCAAATGTTTGAGATTAAATAAGGTTCATAAAACTTCAAGGGGGATTTAGAGATAACCCCCAAAATAATAGGAACTCTTTGAGATACCCCCAGATTTAGAAACTCTTTGAGATACCCCCATTTTCTCATTTGAAGCCGGTCAACCAAGCCGTTGACCATGGTCTGGCCAGTCTTCATAATTTTAAGACAATTTTACCCTCCCACCATTTAAACCCACATCCTAGTCATTATGCCCAGTCATCAATAATGCCATGTCAGCAAACCACTTACATCTACCACTTCTTATCCTAACCATTAAAAATACATCTAGATCTAGATCTAATCACAACCGTCCAAATTTACCTAATCTAATCTAATCAAAACTAACATAACTTATCAAACTAACTAAACCCCTAAAATCAAAACTAACCTTATCTTCTTTCCGCCATTAACAAAACAAAGCAGCGGGAAAGTGAAATGCAAGTGAAGGTTTAACTTCATACCTTGATTTTCAACCAAAATTTCTCTTTTCTTCTTCAAAACTCTCCCATTTTCTTCCATTCTTCTAGATCTTCCTTCATTTTGATCTAATTTTCAACAATGGCCGCTCCTAAAACCCGATTTTTTTGGGTATCTTCTGATTCTTCTGAATCATATGAATCTAGTGATGAATCGAACTTGAACAACCAGGATTCAAGTGCAGAAAGCGAAGAAATGTATGATCCTGCTAGGATTCGGCGTCGAGAATACTTGTAAGTCCATTTTCTTGAAGACCTTTTTTGATTTTCAAAATTTTGTCGATTTGGATGGGGAACTTAGGTTTTATTGAATATTGTGTCGATTTAGATGAGAATCTTAGGTTTTTCAAAATTTGGAGGGCTTTTGGGTTTATTTGAGGTTTGTTCATCACTGCTCTCTTGATATTGTTGGAAGACAATAACTTGGTTGAAGACAATAACTTTACTGCTTATGTTTTAAATAACTGAAACGTAACTGGGGGGTATCTCAAATGAAAATATAATAATGGGGGGTATCTCAAATGAAAATATTGATCGTTGAATGTGAAATGTTGAATGCTCACTCCATGTTGATAACCAATAACAATGTCTTAACAACTGCTTTAACAATGTTGTATGTTCACTCTATGTTGATAACAAATAAAATGTTGTATGTTTACTCTATGTTGATAACAAATAACAAATGACAAATAAAAATGTCTTAACAAACCATTTAACAATGTTGTATGCAGCAAATGCTTGAATTTTTGTCCATCACTAGGGTTCAATTGCATAAGACTTCACTTTGGCGGTAAATGGACTGAGATAAGCATGGAAAGAGCCAATTGGAAGACACGAGATTATGTAGGAGGTCAATATATTGATTTTCCCAATGTTGATGGAGATTGTGTGTGTTTGTTGGACATTGATGAAATGTTATGTAAAACTTTGGAAGAGAGGAACATGCTCAATTACAATGTGGAGAAATTTCCTATGTATTTGGAAGGGGGTATTAAGATGGAGTTAATGGAAGATTATGATTGCATTCAATGGTGGAAGTATGGTGATCAGGATGAAGAAGGGAATTTGCCTTTGTTTTATGAATTGGAAGAGCTGAAGCCATTAGCCGAAGAAGCTCCTGAAGTCATTAGTACACCATGTAACACTGATGTCGACATGGAACAATCTCAACCTACCCAGGATGAAGGTATTAATGAAGCTCAACCATCCAGCCAAGCTCCTAAGACCAAACTTGCTAGGCCAAAGAGGAAGGGTACAAAAAACAAGTCTAAGAATTTTAACAAGCAGCTCCAAGGAAACAAGGCTTGGAAAAGAAAGAAATCTACCTATGAACAACTTTCTGAGGAGGAGTTAGATGAAATGCCTGATATGAATGTCAAGGATACAATGTTTCCTCCTTCTGATTCTCATGTCCCACCTCCATCTGAATCCCATGTCCCACCTCCATCTGAATCCAATGTCCCACCTCCATCTGAATCCAATGTCCCAGCTCCACATGCTCCACCTTCAACTTCAGCTCCACCTTCACCTTCAGCTTCACCTATGGATATCCAATCTGATTCTGACAGTGATTTTGATCCAATTGATAATATTGAGGCTGAAGAAGCATACCATAGCTATGATTCATCTTCAGAAGTTTCAACAATTGGATTGCAGAGTTAAGAGACAAACCAGTTACAACTTTTGTCTTTGAATACACCAAGATGGTTATGTGCCTTCTATATAAAAGGAATGCTAAAGCAAAGACCATGGACATCAATGGTGTGCTTCCAAGGGTGTGGAAAGTCTATAAGAAGCTAGAAGAGAAAATAAGTGAGTATACATGGCATGGTGCAGCTGATGGGCAGTTTTCTGTTGAAAAGGGTAGGAATGATTGTTGGCTGGTAGATCTGAACAACAAGAAATGTGATTGCCATCAATGGCAACTTACTGGTATACCATGTGTCCATGCTGTGTGCATCATTGCCACTAGTAGATTACACTTGACCAGGTACAATTGCTAACTTCACTTGAAATTTTTCTTCTAGTCTTCTTTAGTATTCCGTACTTTCATTTGAGATACCCCCCATGTTTACTACTTTCATTTGAGATACCCCCCATTTTTTATACTTTCATATGTGAACTAACTATGTAAACTAACTTGCAGCATGGTTAGTGACTACTATACTATCAGAACATATCAAAAGACTTACTCCAACTTTGTTCTACCTCTTCCAAGGGTCAAAGATTGGCCTAGTGTAAGTGACTATCTAATAATTACAGTAATTTTACGGCTCCTAACACTACTACTTACTAGTTTGATTGTGTGTGTGATATGTGTGCAGCCACCATATGAATGTTTGCCATGGGAGTTTCTAAGACCAGCAGGAAGACCAAAGAAGAATAGAAGAAAATATCCAAACGAAGCATCAAGCTCAGGAGCAAAGAAGAGGAGAGAGCATTGCAGTAGATGTGGTGAATATGATCACAACAAGGCTACTTGTAAGGGTCCAAGTAGGGCACAAGCTAGGGCATCACAAAGAGGACAGCAAGAAAGTCACATGGGGGGGACAAGTGCTAGTGGACACCAGGGTACTTCCCAAGACAATAGCCAACAAGGGACCACAAGAGCTGACAGAGGAGCAAGGACCAATGCTTCAACAAGTAGGGGGAGAGGAAGGACCACTGCTGACAGTGATAGAAGAGGAAGGACTACTGCAACTAGGGGGAGAGGAAGGACCAGTGCTGAAAATGAAGGAGGAAGGGGGAGAGGAAGGACAAACACTGCAGGAGGAAGAGGGAGAGGAAGCACCAGTGTTGAAAATGAAGGAGGAAGGACAAACACTGCACGAGGAAGAGGGAGAGGAAGGACCAGTGTTGGAAATGAAGGAGGAAGGACAAACACTGCAGGAGGAAGGGGGAGAGGAAGGACCAGTGCTGAAAATGAAGGAGGAAGGACAAACACCGCAGGTGGAAGGGGGAGGGGAAGGACCGGAGCTACTTCAACAGAAGGAAATGCCAACAGTGCAGGAGGAAGGGGGAGAGGAAGGAGCACCACTAGAAGACCCGGGGTCACCAGAGTAAGAGGTCAAGTGAGGGCTCCGAGAGGCCGAGGAAATACCAGCATGGGATACAACCACGGGGGCTATGGGATACACCCATAAAGTATGTTTTCAAACAATATTTTGATGTTTTGTTGTCGTTTTGAACATGTCATTTTGGTTCTTGGTGTGTGAACCTTGTTGGTTATCACGACTTTAAACAATATTTTGATATTTTGTTGTTGTTGTTATTGTGAACATGTCTCAATCTTAGTGTGTGAACTTGTGCGCTTTTGTTATGGTCAGCATGTGATAAAATACTTTATGAATTGAATACATTTTCTTCTGATCACTATTATAGTGTTATTGTTTTTGTTATGGTCAGCATGTGATAAGGTGCAAAAAAGGAGAAAAAGTAGATGCACAAAAAATTCATTTCTTATTAATTCTAGTGCCAGCAAAATGATCACAAATTTCTCCCACCTCCATTTTCACTGTTACAGTAGCATTTACATGATTTTGAAAGTCTTCAGTTGCCTTTTTCTTCTCCCTCTTGGCTTCACGCAACCACTGAAAGTTTTCACATGTATAACACTTCAAATACTTGTCCCCACAGTACCTTGTTTGCCAGAAGTCTTCATATTCCTCCGACCCTTGCATCCCTTAGTTCTGCATTCAGAATCTACCCACTCGCAATCTTTTTTCCAGTGATCCAAGTCATCACAAATGAAACAACCAGGTACACTTGAACTAGAGGTCGTAGCTTCATCTAACCATTTAAACTTCCCGCAAAGGTGACATCTAAGAAACTTTCTACCTAGATTCTCTGGGGTATTTGAAGTTGTCAATCTCATAATGCCTTCACAATCTGTCTTTTTGCAATGGCTATATACCCATTGACACTCATCTCCACAATGTCCAAGTTGGTCACACATTTGACAAATTATCTGTTCAAAACAAACAAAACTTTCATTAGAGATACCCCCCAAAATACAAGTTTCATTTGAGATACCCCCAAATTGCAGAGAAAGGTAATTTGGGGAAGATGATGAACCAAATCTCAAAAAATCCTAAAATACACAGTACAAAACCACTAAATACTATAATTTACCTTCATATCAACGTTTCAACTAGGTAGATCTAGTAAAACTACTAAAAATTGAAGTATTTATTGGTTCTTCTAGATCGAGTAATGGAGTAATAAATGAGAGATGATAATGGCTAGATCTGTTAATGAAGAAGGAAGAAAAATGAAGGTGAAAGAAGAATGGTTTGATGAAGAAGAAGCAAGATAGATAGGTAGATAGGATGGAGAAGAAGGAAGAAAGAAAAGGAATGATGGTGAAGAAGAAAAAGTGAGAGATGAAGTTTGATGATGGTGAAGAAGAAAAGAGGAGGAAAAAGAAGGAAGAGGAAGAAGAAGGTGGAGGTTAGTTCACTTTCCCGCTGCTTTGTTCTGTTAATGGCGGAAAGAAGAAGGTTAGTTTTGATTTTAGGGTTTAGTTAGTTTGATAAATTAGGTTAGTTTTGATTAGATTAGATTAGGTAAATTTGGACGGTTGTGATTAGATCTAGATCTAGATGTATTTTGAATGGTTAGGATAAGAAGTGGTAGATGTAAGTGGTTTGCTGACATGGCATTATTGATGACTGGGCATAATGACTAGGATGTGGGTTTAAATGGTGGGAGGGTAAAATTGTCTTAAAATTATGAAGACTGGTCAGACCATGGTCAATGGCTTGGTTGACCGGCTTCAAATGAGAAAATGGGGGGTATCTCAAAGAGTTTCTAAATCTAGGGGGTATCTCAAAGAGTTCCTATTATTTTTGGGTATCTTTGAATCCCCCAAACTTCAAATAAAACACAAATGTTCATTATCCTCACCAAAAAAAACAGCTAAATTTAAATGGCACAGGTTTAAATGCTAAAAATCTTATATGACTATCGATCAAACCTAGTTATCGGATCAACAAGATGACCAAGATAAAGACCTTCGCCTCTAATATTCGATTGTATTAATTATTGCATCTGATCAAGTTAGTTAAGAACTAAACTTGTGTGGATGGTGTTTAAGCTTATCCAGTACAGTACCTGTCCTTGGTGTTGTAATCAAATTTAAGTCCTGATCATGGCCATGGACTGGTTGGGACTACAAGAAGAAGGTCCTACCCAACTGGCAATCCGACAACTTCAACACAACCAAACATGAAGACCACATTTTCATAAATATATATTCATGAATGCCCATTCTTCTTGTCATTTCTCATTCTCTTTTCTTTTCAAAATAACTAGGATTTGCTTTTATATGTGAAGTCAGTTTTCAGGTAATGGATAATAATCTTAGCTAGCTAGAAAAACATCCCCACTATCTCATATCTGAACTTCATGTGCTTCTGCTTCCCCACAAAAGCATCTTTGTTGTTTTCACATGAGATGGACCATCTGTGATCGATCTGTTTGTGAAACACGGACAATTTCCGCATAAAACTCGCTTCGAATCTGGTTTTAACATCACTATTAGTACAATGGAACTAGGTATATATGGTTATGCTACGTACATATAGGCGCAAGAAAAAGCTCAATGTCTTTATCGACTTTATTTATTCAAAGTACTGTTATGTACCAATCTTAAGACTTGAATTCCGCTTATGGAAATCGATAAAATTAGTAATCATAATAGTCACTTATCTCTGCTTTGATAAATACTCTGATTTGTTAAACATATACTGTTATGATACGCTTAATCGCTTATGTCTTTCTCAACCTTTTAATACAAAGCGCTGTTCTACTGTGCAATATCATAAATATCGCTTAGGAAGTTGATTAAATTAGTACAAAGTCACTTATCTCTGCTTTGATTTAATGCTCTGATTCGTTAAACATCAGTACTAATCGCGTTAAATCTCCTTTAAGGAAGTTGATTATATAAGCTAATTATATAACCACTTGGTTAGTCTCTTATCTCTGCTTTTGATTAATACTCTGATTTGTTAAACATCACTACTGTTATATCTTTTTATGCAACAAAACTACAAGAGGTTAAGGTTTTCTTGATAATGTGTTATGTACACAAGGAAAATGCACCTTATGTCCTACATCACAGTGTTGATACACAAAGAAAATGCACCTTGAGGGGCATTTTTCATCATATATAGTCATACTGTCATAGTATGGTACTTGGATTATAGAAACAAAAAATGTTAATCAACAACTCCTACATTTCAAAATTCAAATGATGTCAATACAAAGGAGTGTGTGTGTAGGGTTTCTGTGTGTGTGTTGGTTGGCCTGAAATTCCAAACATACTTTACAGCAGTTATAGAGGCTGCTTTTAATTGATTAGTATTCTCAAATAAATAAAATTTGGAGGAAGGAACATCTATACAAGTTTAGGTTGGCCTTGTTATATGAATTGAATGTTGAGAAAAAATCCAAAGTTTTATACATGATTACCATCTAAACCTTACATCCCATCAGACCCACACATGGTATGTTCTGTGGTTTGCATTTCACGTACTTCCAACCCAAAAAAAAAATCCTATAGTCTTTAATGGAATGTCACCCTGTCAATCCTAGGCACACTCCCATATAAATATGTGTGTTGCTAAGATTGACTCATCCCACATCTATCTATCCAAAGCTCAACAATATTCTTAGCAATCTTATATCCAGGTCTATTTTTTTATCCTTAATTTCCTAATATCAAACATGATCAAGTCGAAGAGACTAGTTGAGATGACAAGAAAATGGCAGAAGGTAGCCTCCATGGGAAGAAAAGGCACTTCTGCAAGAACAAGTCGAAGTGTCGATACCATAGCTGACAAGGGTCATTTTGTTGTCTACAGTGCTGATAAGAAACGTTTTGTCGTTCCATTAGAATATCTGACAAGCAGTATCTTCAGAGAGTTGTTTCAAATGTCTGAAGAAGAGTATGGATTGCCAGGTGATGGACCAATTGTATTACCATGTGATGCCATCTTCATGGAATATGTTATATTGTTCGTTCGAGGGTATGTCTCTAAAGATGTTGAAAATGTATTGCTCGACTCCATAGATACTGCTCAGAGGTCTAAATCTTCTCTACATCAAAGACCGAACTGCCAAGTACTGCAATGCTTCTGAGAAATTATATTAGGTAGTGCCGCAAATAACTTTGCAATGTATCATGAAAAGTCTTGTACATTGCTCTAACAATTTTGTGATCAAATGCAATAACATCTTTGATTATAACATTATTATATTAAATTTTACCCTCCATCATTAGAGCAGTGATTGCAACCAGTATACTATTAGATAAAGAATTAAAGACTGTGAATAATGGCACTATGGCAGTGTATATTTATACTGTACATTCGTGTTATAAATATGACCAATGACCAAATTTGGGACAGAGGAAGTATAACCTAAAACTAAAATCATAAACATTACTATAGGAAATGTATATCTCAACAATAAAATGAGAAAATAGTGCTCCACAGTCTGTGCTTGCTTCTGACAAGAATTGAAATAGCTACAATAAAAGGGGATTATCGACTTATCGTTAATCCTCTGTATCACTATTATGTTTTAACTTTGTGTGAGAGAAACCTTCGTCCATGAGCGAAAGGGATAGTAAGCCTAGATAGAGGCATGCGGCTACTAAACACTGTAATGCAGTCATGCAGTACGTTATGCAGATAACCTAGTGTTGCAGTGAGGGAGGCTAAACATAAACAACTTGGCTGTCATTTTAAAACTGCAAAGTTTTGCTTGTGTTTGCCTCTCTATTGCTACCATACAAGCAAATAATGCGCGAACCATATTCTTACATTAATTTAACATTTGCAGTCCTAAACAAGTAAAGATGAAAATTGCTGAATTGTGACTGCAAATAAAATGAGCCACAAAGTGGATTGCCTAGACCAATGACACTGGTTTTAATGATATGGATTACGGGCCATATTAGATTTAACCTAAACAGTTTGAGTCACAGAATAAGCCAATGTGAGGACCACCAGCCCAAGGGTGGTTCAAGGGAACAAGACAGACTGGATAAGAGGAACATTGTAATACCCGGTATTTTGATAGGCTTGTGCTTAATAGAAATTGGATTTCAATTTGGACTTTTTTGACTGTATAAATAGGTTTTATGAATGGGCTTAGTATTATGCTTTTGGGCTTTATTTTAAACTCATCTTTAGGTCCACATAAACAAATATTAGTATATAGAAGTTGTTGAACCCGTGCTACGCACCGGGATTTGTGTTATTCAATAAAATGGAAATCACCAAACTTTTTTTAATGTCCTTCTCAACCTAAATTTGTAGAGATTTTATAATGACTTTATAAGTGATTTGTTGAATGATGCCCTTCTTAACCTAAATTTGTAGAGATTTATAATTAATATTTTTTGTATTTAGTATGGTTTTTATATATGAATTAAGAATTTTAAATAGAAGAAGAATTTAGTAGTAAAAAAGATTTAGAATCAAGTTCTAAAGGGTTTTAAGGTTTCTATAAATCTCTGTTCACATTGAAGGTGGATTTCCTTTTTAACTACAACTGGGCTTCACTTGGGTTTAAAGTTGGGCTTAAGTTCTATTCTCAAGTTGTTGAGAACACGCCATGTGGCATTTGTTAGGCTCCACTATTATATAGTATATAGATAGATAATATTCTTAGTTATTCAATAAAAAAGAGAAACCCTAGATCTTAAACTTGAGGAGAAATATATGGATTCCCGTTTTTGATAACACCCTGTTAGTATTTCGTCCATAACTCTCTCTACCGAACTCGGAATGACTTGAATCTTATGTCATTAGAACCCTATTGAAAATACGCATCTGAGCATATAAAGTAGAGCATGTGAATATTCCAGACGTGACCTGTGTGACTGATTCTTTAGAGGTCAGAAAAACTGTGACTGATTTGCAGTATGGTGGTTTTGAGTTGTGTTCTTCGTATATTTGGTATTTGGTGGTCTTCTTATGAGGCAAGTTATATTACTTGATGTTTTCTCTTAATTTTCAAATTAGGTTGAAGTGTTAGTTTGGTTATCATGTTTAGACCATAAAAATACATGTTTTAATAATTAGAATTTGAGAAATATGCAAATTTGTTAATATTTAGTTATTCATATTGCTGAAATTTATCTTAGGATCATGTTAATATTTTTAATGTGTGGAATCAAAGCATGTGTATTAAATTAGAATATTCTATTACATATCAGATAGTTTATTTGTTTAATTAGAATTAGAAGAAGTGAATTAAGCATATACGTATGTGGACTTACGGTTAAAAGTTAATTCATAATTTGGGTTGGTTTATAATGTTTCTTTGAATGAATTAGAAAGAATGAAACACCGTTGAGTGGACTGAACAATAAATAGTTACAGTGGACTGAAGGATAAATACACTTCAGAGATGACTAAGATATTAGTTTTTGAAAGTGGATGTGATGATTATTGTTATTGTTGGTGCATTCTTATATGATCAGATTGGAATGATTTTGAATGATGATTATGAATCAGATTGGACCTTGTGGGAATGAACTGGATTTGATTGATTAGATTGATTTGGGCGTGTTAGTTATACTAACACAGGATCCGTGGATTTTGGGCGTGTTAATTATTATAACACAGGACCCGTTGGGAGACGTCCCTAAGTTGTGTCACATGACATAGCTTGATGAGTGTATGGCTGCGATGCGTACGACTCGGTGCTACTGCACAACTTCGCACTTGTTGCATGGATTTGGCTTGACGTAATATGATAGGTTGGAATTACTGGACTTGATCTGATATTGCAGATTGATTGATTGAGATAGACTTTGATTATTTGATTATTGGAACTAGAAACATGATTGACATTACAAATTTCCAGAGATTGATCTAGCTTGTTGATTTATTTATCATTATTTTAAATGTTAGAATAAATTGATTAGTATTTATAATTGTTTATCTCTAGGATGCGCGGATTCCTTTTCTGGGAATTAAGATCGAACCTCAAGTTTTGTAACTTGCTGGCGTTTAACGTCTTCCATTTTCCCTTTTCAGGATACAAGTGTTTTAGAGATGAAGTGTTCGATAAGAGCTTGGTGAAGATTGTCTTGAGTTGCTCATATGTCTAGTTGGAGTTTGATGAGTTGTAACATTCGGGCATGACTCTGATTTATATTTATATTTATATAGTTTGTATTTTGTTTAGTCTTCCGCTGTTAGTTTAGTATTTGTTGTTTATTTTATTATGTTCTTCTGTGGTCTAGAGGTGTGATGTCACGTGACAGTAGTGTGACCCTACGGTCCATGGAAGAGATATGGTGATCATTACGACTCTGTTGCTCGATTTTGGTTTGGCCAGCTAGGATCGGATTTCAGGGGCGTTACAAACATTCAATTAAATGATTTCAATTTTAAAGCAAGCCATGTCATGTGGTCTATCCCCTATGCATTACATTGACACATTGTTCTTCTTGATTAACTCCAACATGATTATATGACCAATCTAAGTCTAAGAAGTCTTGTTAAAGAATGGTTGAATGCAACATACACTAAAAAGAATACATGGCTTCTATTTTGACTAATAAAAAGCTGTTTTTCCTTGCAAAAAAAGGATTATTTTGTTGCTATATTTGATTTGATTGTGGCTAATACAGTGTATATTAGAGGCAGGTGTCATGTTTTGAGAAAGTATGTATTAAGACTTAGGTGAGCGATCATCTTATTTTGGGCCACATTGGGCTATAGATTAAGTAACCAATCAAAATCCAACCCAATAATATGCTGGGCTTAAAGTACCCAGTTTCTGCGGCAGTTTGTGGGTATTCATGCATTATTGCAGTGTTCATGTTGCAGGTCTGTGGACTGGGCTAATGTTAATGCTATTATGGACTCTAGGTGCTCATACTGGGTGCTAGTGTGCTGTTGTGAGCCTGCAGTGAGGGGATGTTGCAGACAGTACTGTGTGGATGTGTGGTTGATAATATACAAGTGTAGAGATGCTACTGTGCTGTGATGGTGCAGTCCGGTGCTGTAGGCTGTTAAGTACTGGGACTCTGGGAGGGATGATAGTCTGCATTATTCTGCTGCTGGTTGATGTGCAGGGCTGCAACGAAAAGGGTGCATTGTTGTGCTACACTGCTACTGTCTTGCTCCACACTGCAGTGTATTGGGTGTAATGACTGTATACTCTAGGGACTAGGGCCTAGATATTCTCAAACCTGTACCTTGGTATCCATAAAATAATCTGTTCAAGTCCAACTCAAGCTTTTTTTTTTTTTTTCGCAAATTAAGCTGGGGTTAGGCGAGTGCGAATTTGTGGACATACACTAAAAACCTGTCCACAAAACATCACTCTTTCCCACTTTTCAGGCTCAGGCGGACCAGACCAACATGTGTAATAAGAGTAAGAGTAGGTAGCACTTAAGCTACCCAAGGACCCCCTTTGTTTTTTTGTCAAGAATTCAAGATTGAATCTCAAGTGGCGTGCTACAAATAATAGAAACTATGCTGAGCCCCCATAAAAGCCATGACTTCAATATGAAAACGCATCTACACAAAATGACAGATGAAATGAATTCTGTGGAGAGACTCACATTCACATCCAGTCTTATGGGAAAAGTGCTCAATTTTGCTCTTATGCTCTAACTATTACATGACCACAAGTTCATAACCTTAGCAAGTGAACATAATTTGCCCCAAGTAGTTCCAAGGTATCTTCATCTTGTGACATGATGATGAGTAGGTTTTTTGAGGTTAATATCAAATATACTCGTACTTCCTCTGCTTCCAACGTGTATATACATAATACACACTCTGTTTTCTTAATTTATTTGGAATCTATACTTGTTTAACACTCCAAGAAATGCGTTCAAGTAAAATTAGGACGACGCGTAAGTGATGACGTCTACACAGTGATGTTATTATGTGACATCATTGATTTTAATGGTGTCATCTTATTGATTCAACACATCCTCGTACCAAACAACTAACTAATATTTATGATTCATAATATTTTCAAAAAAAAAAAAATATTGAAATTAATAAGTATTCTGATTCTATAATTATCAAGAAAAAAAATATTCTAATTCTATAGATAATAGATTGCTTATGTGAGAATATTTTTAATTTTTTCATATCAGAATATTTATATTCTTATAGAGAACTTATGCAAGTTAATTGTTTGTTTAATTTTTTTTATTTTTTTTTAGTCAAATTCAGAACATTTTATACAAGAATCAACACATTCGGACTCATTTTGAACATATTCAAAACTTTTGTACTTTTAATGATGGTCATTAATCACTTATTAAACAACAAAAATGTTAAGAACTTGACTATTCTTTTTTATTTTCTTAGATGCACGCATCTAAATTAATTAGAATGAATTATTAATAGCATTCATGTATTGAATTAGTTTAGCAAAATCAGTCAAACATATTATAAAAATGACTCCAATATTATCTATGATTACATCATTACATGACGATGAGTGCCAATTGACGTGTATGGTGATCAAATCTCATATCCACTTTTTTTTTTTTTTTTTTTTTTTTTTTTTTAATTTTTCATCTCTACCACATACATGATCTAAATCTGTATTTATTTTATATAGTAGTCAAGTCAATCTGCATATGCTTTAATTTTCTTCTATCTTACTTTACTAACCTCACGTCCTCACCTGTCAATGGTGGCAACGCGCACGAGCTTCTTTCTTTCATCTTGTCAGCAGTGACCATCAAGTAATATCCGTTTCAAAGTTTCAATTCATCCCCTATATATATAGATTTAGTATCTATCACTCTTATCATCATCAACCAACAACTTTAAAACTTTCATAGCCATAGTGTTGAAAGAGAATTAAATTTGTAGAGACTAGAGAGATCTTCAATTCATCAATGGGTGAAGCAGCAGTAGAAGAAATAATAGTACACATACGTGATTATAATGTATCTGCAGGAAACAAAAACGACGTCGTCATACCCTCCCCACATCAAAGCCAAATTATGCCTACTCAGTTAACAAATTCATTGAGGTTAAGTAGCAATACTAATCCACAAAGTGATTGGCTCCCAATCACTGGGTCTAGACATGGGAATGTGTGGTACTCAGCATTTCATGCCATTAGTTCTGGTATTGGATTTCAAGCGCTAATGCTTCCGGTGGCATTTGCAACACTTGGTTGGTAAGTCTTTAGCAAGAAGGAATCTTGTATCTGATATTTTGAGTTTAATGAAGAATATATAATATGGTTTCTGTAACAGGACATGGGGAATCATATGTCTGTCAGTGTTGTTTTGTTGGCAATTCTACACCATATGGTTAATGATTCAACTGCATGAATCTGTTCCGGGGACTCGCTATGACAGATATATCCAGCTTTCCAAGGCTGCTTTCGGTTAGTACTACTCATGAACTTTTTAATTTAATCTCATCTTTTTAATGAAATCATAACATGGAAATGTAATATATTTTCAATTCACGAATCCATCGGTAAAGGGAAAGAATTAGACCAGATTTAGATTGCTAATTCAAATAAGAGAAATGCTAGCATCACTGTGACAGTAATAATTGTGGCGTGAAGTTAAATAAAATGATATCGAAGAGTAACGTAAAAACTAACAACTATTCCACAAGTGTCAGACGACTGTCGGTACAAACCTCCAGTCATCGACAACTTTCTTCATCAGTAACAGTAATGTATCAATCACCCCATCACCTTAGTTTGAATTCCCATCACTAGTAGTAGCTTTGCTGGAGGGAACATCATTTTCGATATCAATATCGCTGTTATCTTTATTTTACTTTTCTATTCCATTATCACCTTTAAACTTGTCATATATAGGAATTTTCTTGTGAATTGTTGTTCTTTCTAAAACCACTTATATAGCACGGTGAAATTAAAAGTAGGGTTGTTAAGGCACAGTGACGAGTGACGACACACCCTTCATTCATTCACATTTACTTACTTTATAAACAAAAAGTTCCTTCAATCTTCCTCCCAAGAAAGTTGTACGGCCTATTAACATATTATTGTTGTTTGGTAATCTAGTTTATAATTAGTGCAAATGTGCCCCATGATTCCTTAATTTTGACTTAAAATAAGACAAAGACATTCAAGTTTCTATATTGTATATGTTTGGTATCATGGTGATAGTTCCTTTTAGTGAAAAAAAAATTGAATCAGATTTAGGATTTTAAAGTTCAACCCTTCAAAATTAATCTTTTATTTTATTTATAAAGTCCAACAAAAAGTACAATAATTATGTTGTTGCGAAATAAAATAATAATTGCGCGCGATACACTTTGCATGGGGATAGAATTGAGTGGAGTCAATCATCCATGATTACCATTAAAATTAACCAAAAAAAAAAAGTTTATACGCAATTCTAGACAACCCCGGCTATTTAGAATTAGTACGTAGCACTTAACATGAAAGAATATGATCCTAATACAGTTTAGTAGATAATAAAAATAATTAGCAATTTGTATTAATTTGATTAAATCTTATGTTCTTCCAGGTGAAAAGCTAGGGAAGTTGCTTGGCATATTTCCAGTAATGTATTTATCAGGTGGTTCATGTGTGATTCTTATCATGGTAGCAGGTGATACCATGAAGCTATTCATAAAAATTGCGTGTGGGCCTGCAAGTAAATCAGAACCATTAACAACTGTTGAGTGTTACTTGTTGTTCATCTGCTTGGCCATTCTTCTGTCCCAATTTCTTCCCAATTTGAATTCCATAGCTTGGATTTCACTGATAGGTTCCATCACAGCAATATTATACTGTACGCTTTTATGGGCCATCGCCATTACCAAGAGTAGACCTACAGATATATCCTATGTTCCGGTTAAACCCAGAACAGATATCGGTAGTGCTTTTAGTGTATTTAATGCACTTGGAATCATTGCTTTCACTTTCAGAGGGCATAATCTTATACTTGAAATACAGGTAATTAAAAATGATCGTTCTTTAATTTGAACTTCTGGTAATGGAACAAAGTCAAAATTCTTTTGAACTTATTTCGGCTAATTGCTATATATATACTTGCTGCAGGCCACAATGCCAACAAGTGAAAAATATCCATCATGTGTCCCAATGTGGAGAGGAATCAAGTTTGCTTATCTGCTTATTGCATTCTGCTTATTTCCGTTGGCAATAGGAGGTTTTTGGGCCTATGGGAACAAGGTGAGTTCAGGTCAGAAGTTTTTCGTCAATTAGATACTGCACGTCAGGAATACTTTAGGAACCAATGGATCCCCCATCACGCGTTCATACTTCTTGGAGATAAACACTGCCATGTGCATCTTACGACGGCCTTGTTTATCTTCAGAAAGTCATGAACATTAACTTTCATAGATAAGGGATGATGCCATGATGGTTCCTTCAAAGTGTTACTCGGCCCATGTACACTGCTTTCCATGCATGGGAGGGACCTAACTTCAAGCAATTTTTTGAAGAAGATAGAATAATACTGGGTCCTATCTGCTTTGAAAACCTATACACATCTCCACCATGAGCATTCACATATCTTTTTCATTTTTATGGGTTTTGTTTGTTTATGACTTTTAGTTGATGTGAAATGTTGGATATTTACTTAAAGCATTCCGAATGGGACATGGAATTTGGAGATAGGGTAGAGTGACCTCATTTTTATTCTTGTTTTTTCTAAAAGAAAATCCCAATAAAAATGGATTGATAGAATAATGCAAGTGTGAGGTTCAAAAGGTGGATTTAAAGCTGAGAACTCACTATTGAAATCACCTTCTTAAGCATTCGGCCGACAAATAAAGAGTGTCTTTAAGCATTTTAAAATGTTTTTAGGGGTGATATTTACTTAGGTCTCTTACTAAAAGCACAAAAACTGAATACGGCAGCACGTAAATTATGGTTCAGATCTTAAAAAATTCACCTTCCCATTGGAAAGTATATACTCATCACTTCCATTTTTTTTACGAAAGCGAATTCTGTGACATGAACAGGAAAAAGAAAGTTGTCATTGCTTATCCAGCCTCAAACTCTATTGCATTCTAAACAAGCATCTTAACACTAATGTTGGTTCTTTGTGTTGCACTTGCAGATACCTACTGGTGTGCGTGGAGGAATGTTATATGCCCTGCACACATTCCACCAGCACGACACTTCAAGATTTGTGTTGACATTAATAAGCTTATTAGTGTTGATACACTGTGTATGTTCATTCCAAATTTATGCAATGCCAACTTTGGACAATTTGACATTTGTATACACAAGCAGGAAGAAGAAACCTTGCTCGACATGGATTAAAGTTGCATTCAGAGTATTCTTTGGATGTTTAACTTTCTTTATTGCAGTAGCAATTCCTTTTTTAAGAGGCATAGCAGGTCTAATTGGTGGGATTGCATTGCCTCTCACCTTAGCTTATCCATGTTTCATGTGGATTACTATTAAGAAGCCTAAACGATTTACTGCAATGTGGTGTATTAACATGATACTTGGAAGCATAGGGACGATTGCAAGTGTTTTAGTCTCTGCAGGAGGAATTTACAGTCTAGTGCAACCAGGCATCGATGTTCGTTTTTTTGACCCTTGAGGAAGTAACAATTAATGGAGCTAAGGTAATTAGATGCTGATCTTCTTAGTGATGACAAAAGGACACGTCAGAATAACCAAGACAGGCTGAGAATGTCCAACACTCCATGTTAAAGAAACAATTTTCTGGAGAACTTCTTGCCAGATTGTTTTCACAAAATAGACTAGCTAGATTCAATGCTCATCATTTTTGTATAGTAACCATGCACAGTACAAAGATCAGCTATAATACAATTAACTTCTTTAGAAACAACAATTATGTTAAGTACCTGATGAATAATGATGCATGGAATGATTCTATTACACATTCATCATCTCCCTCCCTAACATAGCTAATAGTTGCAAATGTGATTCATAAGGACTAAAGGAGGGTGGTAAATAAAAATCGCGCACCGTACAAATGCAAAAGGGGTGATCAACAAAGTATAATACCTAAATTAAAATTACGGTTGCATCCTTCTCACAAAATGGAGTGGTTGTGGCCTGTGGGTTGGGAACACGCCAGCAGCTGTTAAAAAGTTCTCTCATGTAACTTAAAGCCTTAAAGGGTAGGGTCCCTCAACCTTGCTTGCCAATAAAAAAAAAAAAAAAAAAAGGAATATATATGTTCTTCAGTTGTTTCTACTTTGGTCTAAATTCAGTATAAATAAGAAGTCGTTTAATAGATGTTATATATTAATAACCACTACAATATTAACATCAAAGCGGGGATAGCTCAGTTGGGAGAGCGTCAGACTGAAGATCTGAAGGTCGCGTGTTCGATCCACGCTCACCGCATTTTATCATTTTTTTTATTTTCCTGAGTGTTTTTATTTTCTCCTGTAATCATCCTAATTGAGTTGTTACTACCCCTTGAAAAGGCGTCACATCTCTGTAATTACTGCTCCTTTGCAATCCTTCCTTCAGAAATCTGCCTTTGTTTTAGTCAAACATTTTCCTGAGTGTTTTTATTTTCTCCTGTAATCCTCCTAAATCCTAATTGAGCTGTTGCTACCCCTTGAAAAGGCGTCACATCTCTGTAACTACTGCTCCTTTGCAATCCTTCCTTCAGAAATCCAGATGAGAGCTTGAGGACGCCTTCACTGCTCCATTTTTTTTTTTTTTTGGTAATGCCATCAAGTCCATCTGCATCAATTCAAAATGGGTGGATCCACAAATGGGTCAGACCATTTTCATCTGACTTGACTCTTTGAGTTAAGCACTTGCAGTGATGAGTGACCACTTACATAAAGTTTTTGGGTTCTTTAGTGGTCAAACTCAAACCATCCACAAAACAAGCAGGCGGTGCACTAGTTTGAGCCCTCAGTACATGCACTAGTTCCATTGAAATTCAATGGCTAGTGCAAACTGAGAGCAAATTTGAACCTTCTGTTCAATACTAAATACTGTATCAATTTTTCAAGAACTCGCCCCATGAACTGGTTTCTGAAACAATGGTATCAATAAAAATGTTGATGACTGTAAATAGGGGACAAAAATTATTAAGCCACCAAAACTACAATGAATTAAAACAACATTGATTGCCTTCTAAGTTCTAACATATTTCATCTAAGGATAATAAAAAGGGTACATGTATATTTACTAAACAGCCACATTTCTTACCACCCAACATAATATTAGACGTTGATGGACTTGGACATCCCTTTTTGGTCTTTTTGAAGACCAAAACTTCCACCTCATAGCGAATGATCACAAACAATCTCAACCCAACACCAGCAAACTGCAGACTTGCTGAGGCTGGTTGCTGGTGAAGTGCGGGCCTGCTGTACGGTGCTATCTCTCATTGCTGGAATCTAACAGGCACATTTCTACAACATTCAAAAATGAATCTGATAAAACACAGCCCCCATGCTTTTTACAGAGCAACATATATCAGCAGCAGCGGCATAGTAATACATCACAACATGTATACGGCTTTGATTTAACCTCAATCTCCTGGGCTGAGGGCAAAGGTTCAATGCTGTTGCTACTACCCCAAACACAACAGAAGTCATACAGATTCCTGCAGACACCTTTACTGAAAGGATAGACCCTTTCAGGAATCCCTCTGCGACAATAAGAAAAAAGTATTATAAAGTAAATAAAGTTAATAATGGTGTTGTAGATGGGATGACCCTCAAATGTTAATGGTACAACCGTACAATGCACAAACAGAACAAAGCCATCAATGCACCACAATTCCAGAAGGAACACATTTTATAACACAGGACATTGGTTTGCACTATTCATATCTGGCACATAGAATGACATAGTGGACACCATTGATCTACCCAATCAGGTGTGCTTTATCAACCCACTTATTTATTAGTCCTCCTTCTTTGACTAAGTATTTACTAAAATTTTCTTGGCAAAATAACACTAATATTATTTAATTCAGATTCGGATATTCATATTTAGCAACGATAAACAGTCCGGCTTTGGCTGGGTCCGTCTAGCACCATGGTTTGATTCCTTTCCTAAAGTTCAGCATAGAAGTTGTTTGGTTGCCATTTAATAACACATTTACCTTGTCTAGTGGGTTGTCCAACACTGCAATTTTGTGTAAACTTAATATAACTGAGTGGGCAAATATTGACTATGGTTTCCTATGTTATCTCTAGTTATACCTGTCAAATATCAACACCATGTCCGCTTTAGGAATAAAATTTAAAGCATGGTTTTCCACTTTGAATTGGCATAAGAACCCTTTAACTCCCTTAAAATAGGGTCTACTACTGAACCAAATATCTCTGGACCAAAATATGCATCCCACAATCTCCCAACTCTAATAGAAAGAGTTTTTCTTGAATCATTAGTTGCGTTTAAATGCCTTTCCAACTTCCACAACCATAACGAATGGATACCATTGTTGTGACATTGATACATCTTCAGAGGCCTTGTTCGTTTCCGAAACTCCATAGAGAACAAGTCTCTATTTATAAATCAAGTTCTTTTATAAATCAAGTCTCTATTGCAACTTTGAAAACACATTTTATCCCCTCTGACAAGATGGTGGAGGCGATCCTCCTCGGCATCACACAAGAAAATACTCAAAATCTTATTTATGCTTTGTCCCACACTTACCGAGACTCAGAAAAAAGACATAAAGAAGATGGGCAATTAGACAGAGAGTTCTTGATGAGAACCGCCCTACTCTATCCAGACAGTTAGGCCCTCCCAAGAAGCAAGCTTGCTTTCAAATAATTTAATCACACAGTCCCTAATGGAGATGGAGTGACAACTGGCTCCCGAGGTAACCCTTGGTAGGATGCTTGAACTAGCTAATTTCAAATGTATACAATTAAATAAAACAGTATCTCCTGATCGAGGAACTAGCAAACTACTGTTTATAAATTTAGCCAAAACGTATTTCTGTCGAATGCAGAAAATTCAATTGAAATGGAAAAAGTTGAGAAAAGTTGAATATATGTAAGTTCAAGTTTTTGTGAATTAAACGGATAACCAGATGTAGAGTTCTGTCATTAAGAAAATAATAAATGAGAACACATAGATAGAGAAGGGCAAGAAAAAGCACCATTTCTGGAAAGAGATTAAGGGACTATTGTTATTCAGGAGAATTACGATCATAGACAGAAATGAGCATAATGGATCTACAATTGAAATACCTTGGCACCCTACATGCTATGGACAGTTGATTACATCAGAACACCATGTTATAGATAGAGTTTACTCCAAAGCCTAAAACCCACTATTATATAGTAAGGTCTTTGACCATGGAAGATTTGATGCAAGAAGATAACTTGTAAATAATCTACGACACAATAATAAATACCAACTTTCAATGAAATCGCCAGATAAATAATCCATTTTAGTTAGATAATCAGATGATAGCTCAAAGAGAGAACAACGATAGTAAGTTAAATGCGGGTAACAATCAAACCTCAAATATGGGATGCGCCGTCTTCGCACTAATTCATAGGTTGTCTGATTTGTAAGTACAAGATAGCTGTATAAAAAAGCTGAAAATTAGTTTTAATTGCTGGGGTTTGAAACTATTTAATTAACCGAACAGGAAATATGATTACTCATGTAAAGCAGAGGAAATATTTCCACTATTGACATGTATGCAAAAGTTCCTAAACATCACTCTCACCCCTACACAAAGAAATTAACGAATATAAAGAACAAACTGCTTCTGTGCAAATGACGTCATTTTTCATTACTTGCTTGTTCACCATTCATGATTCTTGATCTAGCTTCAACTTTTTAATAGTAATCTCCAACCTTTGAAGAGATCTGGGTTGACTACATCGTCCTTCAGGACACTGTTTACATTTACTTTTGAAGGGAGCCTTTTGTGCGTATGGACCGAACAAGTAAGAAGTAGCTTGGGGCGTTGCACATGCTTGAAGAATGTTTTACAAGGAAAAATTCTGAACTTTTGATATGAGTGTATATTCATGGTCTGGCTTACCCCATTGAAAATTTGGTGTGCAGGATGTGATTCTCGAATAATTGTATATCCGACTTGATACGCTCAAACGTAAGTACATGGATGCATAACAAGCAGTGTTCAGTATACCTCTAGATAGATCAGAAGAAATCTAAGCCTAACTGTTTGTACATAAAAAAGACCATCTATTGATCACATATCAATTCACATAATGATGTTAAGGAATATAATACTTAACAGATAGAGGATGTGGTATATCAAAATTTGACACATCTATGTGGTTATACAAAATTAGCCCTACCTGTGAAACAGAAGCAGCAGAAGTGAAAAGGCTAGGCATATGGTCAAAGTGGAGAAAAACAAAATTATGATCCCATCCTTCCACCTGAAATTTCATCAAAGATCTGACTTTAGAATCTTAAGCAACCTACAGATAAATAATAATAACAATAATACATCGTAGTAGTAATAATAATTAAAACAATAATAGCAATATGTTAAATAGAGAAATAAAGTGAGTACTTAAGAGTCGGCGAAAGATAGTTTGAGAATTTGCACAGAATTACAAGACTAGTTTCTAGAGAGCAGTGCATCTCAAGCTCTCACATTCATCCTACCTCTACAGAGTGAATCTGTGTTGCGTCTCTCATTCAATGACTAGTCCTCACTCTCTTTCTGCTATCTCGAAGAAAATAACCAGTCTCTTGGTTCATTGTTACTGTGAAATCTCTCTCTTTTGCATTTTCCTCCACTTTCCGTAAGTTCAAAAATATAGTGGATAGAAATGTTTGATTTTTGTTATTTCAATGAGATCCTTTACTTATAGTGGATAGTCCCAACCAACAAAAATCCATCGGAACTCAAGAAAAATCTTAACCACTCTGACAAACCCCACTGCTTTAGTAGATTCAGACTTCAGAGTCGTAACATGATTTAGCCATCATTACTATTAATTTAAGTTAGTACAGACTGTTTCAAGGAAAATGGATTTACCATCAACGTCAGAGTGTATATAGGGAGATGAACCAGACTTTCCATTCTAGTTCTATTTATGGTTTTTAAAAATTATTTTCGCAGATCTTGGTGCTTCAATATTTTTCTTTTTCTCTTGCTTTTCTTCCTTTATTTTTTCAATCACAATTCAAGAACTTTATTATTTATATACTTTGTTTTACTTGTCTACCTCTTTCATTACTACCACAAAACCATTTAAATTGGTTGTCTTCACAAGTATGCAGCTGTTTTGTTCAGTTATTGTTCATCATACCTCCCCATGTTATTCAGTTCTCCCCACCACATCACACTATACTAGTAACAATAATTACCAATCTGACTAACTCCCATGGAAGGGTAAAAGACTTTAAATATAAAAACGTAGGCCACTTTAAGATCTGATACCAATCTTGTCACATCTTACTTCTAACCGTAAAGCCAAATTATTCTTTAAATTTCGAAGTATATGACAAATAGAACCATGAGATCAAACATTTGAAATTCCCCATATAATACTTCATGTTTCCTTCTAATGATAAAGAGCTGCTAATTTTCTGCCCTTAAAGAGAAGAACGTACCATGCTCTTGCAAATTTGGCCTTCAAGTAAGATATGTACATTACAACAGTCCAAATGCTCAACGCTGTTTCTTCAAAAATGTACCACCTAAAACAGTAAGTTACTAGTAAGGAAAACGTAAAGCGGAAGTATAAAAGGCATTGACATATGTCATTAATACTACACATGGATTTCCTTGATACTGGAATAACTATGCCGAAGACAATTTAAGGTCACAAACCCCATTCTATCAGTAGGATCATATAATAATTTTGCCTCAGTATCAGTAACAGAATCATCAAATATTCAAATATACAAATGGATAACGATAACAATTTTTCCTATACCTACAATAAAATAACGGAATTCATCCAATCAAGTTTCTGCATTTATCCCCTACTTTAGCTCTAAGTAACCAAAGCATGATTTATGAATTTTTATGGTTTGTGAATATAAAAAATGAAGGAAAACTTTTGACAAAAAATATTGCTATAAGAAAAAAAACAAGAAAACCGATTGACCATACAACAAAATGAGGGAAAAAATTACAATGAAGCGATATCGAAATGTTGCAGTGATACATCTAACAATTGAAAAGAAAAGCTATTTAAGCCAACATGGCCTCCACAAAGCATTGGAGATAAGTTGACTCAGGCCACCCAAACAATAATGACGATTATGATAACCGTAAATGGATAATCTTTACCAACCAAATACTTATCTTTCTCAAAATAATATGTTGGTATCAAGTGAAGACTGCTATAACGACCTTATTATCGCAAAAAAGTGCCCCATTGTTATACTCAAACGCCAAAATAGTAGAAACTCAATTGGTATCCAATGCAAAATTCATTGCTTATCCTCGCTCTAGTTCACTTGAAGTTTTTGACTAAAGTTTAAGCCCCCACTAAATTATCAGAAACATTTTTCAATTATGTTTTTCTTTTTAATTATTTATTAGAATAATTCCACCAATGCGTAGTTTGATAAAATGGTAACTCTTAATATTGGTATTTGTCTATTTGATATATGTAAAGACGTCTACATATGGGAAAAAGAGTTTCAAGATTGTAAGTATATGTATGGACGCATGGTTACTTTGTTCAGCTCTTTCTACAATCACTTTGTTAAAGACAAACTCTTCATGTGGTGACTTTTCTGAAGACGATACAGTTAACCATGGATCTGCTGTTGAATACGGTATTTGAATAGTTGAATTATATCCAGCGGTAGATCTCATCACCAATAGATGGGCTTCGCCAGTAATATCTTCTATAGGGAGGATCATGAGGTTACTGGTCCCTCGTGTGGCATTTGAGTCCTTAAAATTCATGCAATGAACTCATCTCCAGTAAATTAAAGAATCAAATATATAGAAACGCTATGTTCTGGGGCTCTAAAAGCTTGTATACAAAAATTGGAATCAATCCTCAGGCTCATATTTAACTCCAAAATCAATTGCAAATGATCATATAGTTTTCCTTGAGGTTCAATGGGGGGTTCTTTTTTATTGTTGTAATTTGATTTTCTTACTTGTTTACTTCTTTCTGTTTATTTCCCCCACCTTTCGATTTTTCTTTTTTTCTTTGTTTCCGTCTTCTGTTAATCTGTTCACTTTCCTTTTCTTTTCTTGTTTTCGAAAAAAAAAAAAAATTGCTGGCTAATCAAAAATTAATAAGTTAATAAATAGCAAAGATGATTTTGTTAAGTACTTTTACTATTGTAGCTAGCATTTTATATACAAATACAAGAGTCATAAATTGGAGGAAGAACATGCACAACGAAATAAAGACTCACCAAAATCGGCAGTGATTACCCTGACCTATGCAGGTTCCAAGCCAAACACAATGGTGGTCAAATTGAAGAACACATTTGTCACAATCATGACAATGCTTTGAGCGTGGAGGCTGCATATAAGTCCAACAAAATCAGTAAAATAAATTTCTCTTCAAAAGATAGACCAAAAAATGGTAGTGCTCACATTTGTATTATTATTACATTTGCAACCATAACCATTTATAAAAATTTTAAACAGCAATCATAAAAGCTCCAATATGATATGAGCAAAGCAACAGGAACAAACTTTCAGATATGGGCATAATGAGGATGACAGTGAGATAATATATGAGTTTATTCATAGTATTCGTAAGACATAAATATCATGATCTACCTATATTATTTCAGAGAAGGCATCAACCAATACAGATTGTCACATATTGTCGAATTTTCTAAATTTCAAATCATTTTAAACATGAGAAATATAATTAAACAACAAATCTACCGGGTCATTATTTTATCACTATACAAATACTGTACATAGACTTCCATCTATAAGTGTAGAAATTATAAAAAACAATATCCCGAATTTTCCATACCTGATATCCAAATGTTCCCTATATCTATTATTAAAACTACATAACTGTACTTTCCTTCTACTCTATATATTTTATTTTAATCTGAAAGGAGTATACAGATTTTGACCGTACAAGTGGCATATTCAAGCTGTGTCCCAAAAGTGAGCAGATAGAATGAATAAAATCAGGTCACATGTTTGGCATATTTGAGACATTTGCGAGCTGTATATGTGTGTTCTATGTCGAGCAAGTACAGGATACGGATATGGATATGGATATGGATATAGAAACAATTTGGAGTGTCCAAGCTTCCTATGGCTCCAGATAATTCTTAGTGCTTACAAACTACAATGATAACATGCAAATCAGGAAACCAGAACATTATGATAAATAATCGTAAATGTCATCCACTGACAACTATTTCTATAGAGGATTGCTAACTGGAACCTGAGTGGGAATCACGATCCTACTTGATTAGAAGGGTAGTATTGATACAGAAGATTTTTATGGCTAACTAAGACTTTAGTTTGTGTTCAAAGAGTCTTGCATTCGATGAAGTTAAGTTGATTTAACTTTCATCACTATTTGAATGACATCCCAATCCCCTTATTTAAAAACAGTCTCATTTTTTTATCACCAGATTGTGGGGCCTACGAGACCAATGGATCTCATATTGATGTTGTCCCCACTTAGTCACCGCAAGAGCACATGGTGTGGGATTTTAACTCAAAAATACCTCAACGCGTATTTCGTTCCACTAATATCCATTATCTATTATAATGACACCATGCTTATTCGATGTGTGACTATTCTGTTCCAGCACATCTACACAGATCACTCATGGTACTCTAGCAAGGACGAAACTTCATAATAATTTCCCCAAGTTTCCTCCTACATATCTTGGCCATTCTTTAAGAATGTTTCCCAGGTTAGAAGATTGTAGCAGTGGACTTATATTTTTTGTCCAAGTCAACTGATCCTATACCTCACTAGAAAAAAGATGAAAACCCCGATGCCTGCTCAAGACTACAAAGATCACAATCCTACTGGACTTGCATTTTTTTGTGCTATATAAAAACTCTAGTCTGCAGCCTGCCCCAGGCCAAACATTATAAGAATACCTTCACTTTGAGGACTTGATCAGACTTGCATCAAAGGAAATTTGTTCTACCTGAACTCTGTTCTTTGAAGTTACAACTTCCTCATAAATAGAACTACCAGAATATTTTAGTTATACCCATCTCCAACCTAATCGGTCTTCGTCCACATTAAGAACCACCTGCTCTAACGGCCCATTACCTTTATCAATTAATCTTACTTCCCAATCCCAGAGCCAGGTCCGAATGATGATCCCAAGTCCCTCCTCCTACACCCTATTCCCAGTGCTCTGCTATTATACCTTTCTCTTTCCTGACAATTTAAAGATGTCTTGGTACATAAGATGTGAATGGTGATGAGGCTAAGCAAAGCTCCTTGGTTTACTTCCTTCAGAATGACATAAATGATCCACACTTCGAGAAAATCGGTATAAACTGAAAATAAGTTTTTGAGATTCATTGAACAGAGTCAAAAAAAAATTAGAGTTTGGAATGTCATAAATTCAAACGATGGCTTGAATAATTACCAAATCTTTATGTGCAAATAGGTAATAGGTAATATAAAAATAGATAGACTACCACTATATACTGAGTGAAATTCTCTTTTCACACTATGTTGTAATGCCTGTGGTCGAAAGAGGAACAGTAATCAAAATCAGTTCTTCATGATACAAAATTACAAACAATGTTTCAATTCTGCATAGAGCATTGTCAACACCAATTACAACAAAAAAAAACTTCATTTGCTGGAAAGATTTAATTAAACGTCCAACAACAAACTTGATATAAGAGATCATAACGCATACACCAATTGGTTTCCAATTTGGGTTTATGATTTATTTAACATATGTAGGACCTAACACATAATACACCAAAATTATACCATGTAATTTAGCTAACAAAAGAAGGTTATAATTGCTACTAAGTACCTGCAAGATGTTGCAGTAGGTGCATGTCCAGCTTCTGCCAAAACGAAAAAAGAAAAGATGTTTAGTTAAAATGGATACATTTAAAGCTTCCAGAAAATTGTACTCTTTAGCTTTGTAATTCAATTCACACAATGAGTACAAGCATAGAATTACAGAATTAAGCATTCAAAACATGGGTTGAAAGTATCTTATTGTACTCTAATCACATGCACCTAAGGGGTAATCAGTAGATAATGCGAATGAGCCTGTGGCTCAATGGTAGCACCCCTCTCACAAAGTGGAGAGGTCGTGGGTTCGAAACACGTCAACAGCGGATTGTTGATATAAGTTTCCACACGTAATTTGTAATTTAAAAGGGGTAGGGGTCCCCACAACCTCGCTTGCCAACCAAAAAAAAAAAAAAAAAAAAAAATCAGTAGATAATTGCTTGCTTGCTGCACATCATGTCCTCTACCAATTAAAATTCTTATCCTTTATATATCTTTGTTGCGATGGAGATGGAGAGATGAAGATGAGCTCAGTAGATTCACTCTAGGTGGAGATTGTTGTGTGAATCATAGTCCATATCTATTGGGTGGAGCTCATTACTTGAGTTATTTAGAAACCTAACGACGCCAACTAGTGTCGAGGTCATTTAGGTGATGGATGCCCAATGACAAAATCCCACACCATGGATATGGCCTTGGACCTAGTGGTGACCAAGTGGCGACAATATCAAACTAGTTGGGTTGGTGGGTTGTGGTGAAGGGTATGTCCCCCAACAATCTTCCACCCCGGGAGAGGTGGAGGTGGGGATATGTTTGATTCCTACATCAAGAGGTGATCACTTATAGTCGTTGACTTGATTGAGGAGTTGCCCTGGAATGGTGCATGCTTGATAGCAAATTTTAGTCATGTGTGACTCTCCATGGCTAGGACGATGTCTGGAACAACTTAAATTTTTTGAAATTAATTCGACTACCACATTATTCTTTCCTTCTCTATCTTTTAAGTAGAATATCAACTAATATCTTGTATATTAATCTGCGGTTGTAAAGTTGTTTGATACAGTTGACAAACAAATGATGTTTACTTGTTCTGGTAGAGATCAACGGTATATTAGTCCTTGCGTCTTTGGAGCCATATAAGAAGAAACAAGGAATATGGCAGGCCCAATGGAGGTAAGAGGGTTGTTTCATGTAGATGGGTTGCTAAACTCATCCAAATGCAATTCCATTGGTCATATCCATTGAGCTTATAGTTGAAGATTTATATTTTTGTTACTAACTTACTATGGGTGTTTTGAAATCCAAATTTTCTACGTTGAAAGGTTGTAGAGGTCATGCCTACACATGGTTTAATTGTTGGTACATGTTAATCAACTCATTTAACAAAGTTACTCCTGCCGAGCTTCACAACAGTTTGGGCCAAATCACTATGCTCTAGAGCAAACTTGCACTGAGAACATATCTGGATTCCAGCATCGATTCGGTGTGGTTTAATCCTATTATTAGCTATTCCTATTATAAGGTCTTTAGTCCCATTATCTACTAAACAGGCAATTAGTATCCCTGCACCTAACAAGTAAGTTCTCTAGGGTATGCATTTGGCAGTATTTCCTCTTCCTCTCATCTAATCATCCCCAAGAATGTCCTATTTTTAAATTGGACCTGGCTTGTCTGAATTAAGAGCTGATAGTAACCAAATATAGGATTTTCCACTTCACTCCTTCAGTACTTGGCAAAGGTGTGTCCATCAGTGCATAGGCTCAGTGCCCAGATGTTTATCATCCCTTTCTTATGTGCTGTTAGCAGGCAGGATAGGCATGCTATAACTTTAGATTATTGGAATAAGTGCATAAAAAATACAAGGGTTCACATACCTAATCGATGAACCAGGATGGTACATGTCCATCACCAACTTTGTCCATGGTGTAGTACTGGATGATAAAGGACTTCTTCCTGTCTGATTCCCTTCTACAGTGATAGTAAAGCTACCATTTTTACTTGAAGCAGACTGCCTTTGCTTAATCATGATAGAGATAAAGTTAGTAAAGTCTAAGCCAAAGAATGCCGATATGTATAACAAACAAAAAGTTATCAGTATTAGTGAAAGTTTATAATGTATATACACCACAAAAAAAAAAAGAACTTTATGCAAAATCAAATAACTAACTATAGGGGAAAAAGAAATTTACTTTGAGGTTGCTGATGTGTTGCTAAAAATAACATGTGTTTCATTAACAGCTCTCATTGCATCCAGGACATACCTGACATAACAGACATGCATTACAAAATCATACCGACCTGAAAAAAAGGGTATACATTCGTAAACTACTATATTAATTACTAGGTTGAGAAACATCAGTCTAGAGAGCATAAAGGAGAAAATTACCCTGGAGAAGAACCAGACGTAAAGAAATACTGAGCTAAGGTTGCAACGAACAACAACAAGTACAATGCAGTGTACCTAGAAAATGAATTAACTTGATTAGTACCCAGAAAGTGTGGAGAGGAACCAGGTGAGCACACTTGATAGAATTATCGCAACTAGATTACATGAAGATGTTGGGTCCATAAAGAATAATGGAATAAATTGTGAATGCTCTTAATAAAAAAACCTTTAACTAGAAGTCATGAATGCACTAAATAAGAATAACTCAACTAGACTAGAAGAAGATTTTAGGTTCACACAGACACTACGAACCACATCATTCCTAGCATATATCCATAATCCATCCCTTCACTGACTGATATCCTAGGCTCTAGAAGCATCCAGCAGTAGTCTGCTGCATTAATATGCACAGCCTATGATGTGATGCACAAACCATACAGTGACCATATAAACCATATTTTCTCACAGCTTTTTCAGGTGATGAGAAGAATCGAAGCGGAAATGCTAACCACATGGAAAAGAGAAAAAAAAATGCTAACACAAGCTGGACCAAGAATCACAATTCACAAGCCTAAATCTGAAGGTGCCGCTGCATCAAAGATATTACCACCTGTAACAAGGCTTCAGTTCCCATGTTAACATATAACTTTGGCAGTTGCATCTACTCTATACTTCTATAGCAGCAATGGATTAAGATCTATCTGATAACAGAAAACTATATCTGGACAATGCTTCACCAACTGAATGCTTGTGGGTTTGGCGAGGAACACTTCAAACTAGACATAATATGTCTAACACTACTAACTGCAATATTGCTGGTAGTAGACTCCTTTGGAAAGATCCATGATCTCACGGTGGGGTTGTTAAGGAAACTTTTTGACGCTCTTATCAGATAGAGAAGTAGAATCAAAAATATCATATGTTGGGAGATTTATTTGCGGCAGGAAATGCACATACATACATGGAATATATATCACATTGCCAGGCACTTCACCTGACTCACGCTGCAATATGCACACACCACTCAGGACAAAACTGTCCACAGGAAAGTAATCCCTTTTAAATTGTATATTTCAAAACTGACCGTCAATATCAAAGCTGCCTTCATAAAAGTATAAATATGTCGACTGGAAACTCATCCCAATTTCCAATTCTATACTCCAATTCTTCTTCAATATCAAACTCTTGAACTCCTCGTCACCACTAACTCAGGTGAGTGAAGCTGAGCTTCCTTACAGTACTACCCTTACAGATTCAATAATAGGATAGACTCTACTTCCATTAAGAACTGCCAGAGCCTATTAGCCAGTTAGCAGAGCCCCTGGCATGATCAACACCTATTTTACGACTGATCCTGGGGCTCAAACTGTGTGACAAGAAGTTTTAGGTTAACGTGGAATCATTAGAAACATCAGAGCTTTCCACCTCCCTTCCCTCTCTTTGCGGTCGAAGTTCAGGAGTTAAAGTTTGAAGTGTTTTTATAATGTTAAAAAAATTGGTTTTTTTCTTTCCACTATTGTCTAAAATTTATCAACCGTTGAAATGCACCTATACAGAACTAGGTCAGGGTACTAAAGGGCTGGAGAGAATTTGGTAACACTAATTTGAGCCCAAAGAAATGAATTTTCTCAGCATATTTTAGGATAATTTTTTCTTCCAAGTTTATAGTAGGTTCAAGTATGAAACAGTGCATCTACTGATCAACAAACAAAATTGTCAAGGGATTGAAACTCATACCATGAAGCATTTCGGAAGCTTATACTTTTATGAAAGACATATAACGCATATGAATCCAATACACCTCTAGTATATATGGGTGAAAGTAGTCATGGTCAATTTCGTCATGAAAGCAAAAATGATGTGGTTTTACACTTCAACGATGTCATGGTCAAATACGCCTAACTCTATTTTAACCCAGTTTCACTTTAAAATAATGTGATACTAATACTTAGTGCTTCTGTTTAAAAGCAAAACTTGTAATCTATTAAAAGGGTTTGTTAATTTTCTATTATCAAATCATTCACTTCGTATGTGATAAAGACTAACTAACTTCAGAGTAATGATCTAAACTTGTGTGCTTCATGCCTTCTCCGATTAACATATTGACGAAAGCATCTCATTAGATGTTGTTTCTAAGGGTCTACTAATTACTACAAACTTATAAAATAGTACCTAAAGCCAGACGTTCCAGAGACTCATAAAATGTAATAGATGTTGACTTTCCATCCCTATCATATAACTGACAGAGTTCACAATATGAAGTGCCGTGTTTATTTCATTTCGTATATGTATCCACTATCCACTACTCTAATTCTTGGATCAAATTCGTACATTTGCAAGTTACAATCATTTTGTCCAATTATAACAATTAAGCTTATACTACTATCAATTCTAGTGTTTTATTGTTTTCAATTCTCCTGAATCTTAAATTTCAACCAAATTGATAAACAAAAGAACTAGAGAAATTAGTAAGTTTTACTGAATGAAACAAAGAAAATGTTGAAGAGAGAGAATTGTAACTTGTAAGTTGTAAGTAATATATATATATACATACCATGGTTCTTTTCTAGTTTTCTCAATCAAATCTTTATCAAATAGAAACAAAACTCCAACAAATATGAAGTGAATCATCACCAAAGCAATTTTCAAACACAATGAAGATCTTCTAGCTGCAAATAAAGAAAACACACAATTGAACTTAATTACAATCAAATAAAACCTAAAAAAAAATCTCTCGAAATTGAAGAAAACAATGAACCTGGATCGGCGAAACATGGAAACGATTCATAGAATCTATCATAAGCTTGATTCCAAGTGTCGCGGACTTTGCCGCATAAACTTACTGTCGTCATCACAAAGTCACTCACAACCGTTGCATCAGATCAATTTATATCTATTAAACAAGCTATAACCTTGAAGAGAAGAAAGAAGAACAAAGACAACAAAAGTCAATTTAATCTTTTTCTGCGCGAATTCTCTCGTTGAGAGAGACAGAGAGAAAGAGAGTTAGGCGAGGGAGACAGATAGATAGAGAATAGCGTTTAATATGGATTGGTGCGTAGTGCAATGTTTGTGATTCAATGGATCATGTAGTTATGTTTGCTTGTGAACAATAACCCTATCTGTGGGGTCTACAATAATCTAATGATCAGAAAGAAGGAAACTCAATGGAAGTATTCTATTAATCTGTACCCAGGTGTACTTTGCTTTATTGTTGACTTGTTGTATTAGACATTTGGGTAGTTGGATGTGCATACGAAACTCTTACCTAACTCGCTAATAATTGCCCTGTAGCATAAGCATTGGGCCCTATTATTATTGGGCCTGTAGCACAAGCATTAGGGCCCTATAATTATTGGACGTTAAATGAAGGTAAATCATACTGCCACCCCGGTAATTTGCTAAGAGTTGTCCCATATATTACACACACCCCTAAAAACATAACTACAACCCATGCTAAGAGCCACCCCTAAAATCTAATTAATTCTTGAAACTACTGTCATGTTTCGTCTCTTCTCCTTCTTCTCCTTTACAAACCCCGTCTCTTCTTCTTCTCCTCCTCTGCAACACAAAAACTTGTTTTCTTTTTCTTTTTTCTTCATATATTATAGTATTAATAATTCTTGTTTTTTATTCCACTTCTATAACTATGGAAAACTTGCAAGAAACAAATGAAAATGATTCCAAAGAAAATTTTGGAGCACAAGTAGAAGACATCAATGTGAATGAAGATTCACTCTTAAGTGAACAAACTCAAGTTGTTACTTCTCAAAAGATTACGTTCATGAAAATTTTGTTTTGTAATTTAAGGTATTTATTTTTTGTGTTTCTATATGCTCATGAAAAACTTGTTTACTGACATGATTGTTTTAAATTTAGGCAAGTGATGCATATATTGAAAACAATGTTTAATATCCGGATTTATCAATGACATTTACCACACATAGGGTAAGATACTTATTATGTAACAATATATGCTTTGGCTCAATGCTTTTAAACAACTGATTAATAAGTATTCATATACTAATTGGATTTTATTATTATTTTTTTTTTATTTTTGATTATTCAGATTTTTGTGACTCGTTCAGATTTAATCCAATGGACTCAAAAAAATGGGATCAACTTGTGGAACAATTGTTGTTGTTTCAAAATCCGAGATGGCTCCATCAGATAGAAGACCAAGGTTATATCTATGTTGTGAGCGAAGTGGTAAATATAGAGATCGTCACAAGAAAACAGAAATTGCAGATGAAAAAGAACTTGACAATGAAGAAAAAATTAAAAAAAGTCGAGACGAACTGGGACAAAGAAAATTGATTGTCCGTTTACGTTAAGAGGTGTTTTTGTGCCTGGTAGCGAAGACCAATGGAAAGTTGAAGTCCAATGTGCTCGTCACAACCATGGCTTGGCAACTTCCTTTGAAGGACACACGTACGTAGGTCGGCTAACTCCCGAGCAAGAAAGACTTGTGTTTGATATGATAAAAGCAGGGGTAGGGCCAAAACATTCTCTAAACGTCATCAAGGATAGAGACCCAAATAATTCATCAACTATTCGACACATGTACAATGCTAAGCAAAAACACAAAAAGTTAGAAAAGGCCAACATGACAAAGTTGCAACAATTAAAGGCACTACATCATAACTAGAGATTTGCAACGCCTCTTCAGCTGTTGCAAATCCGTTGCAAACTTTATTTACAACGGTAATTTACCCTCTTTTATAAAGGGTTGCAAAAACATTGCTACTGTATATGTTTGAAACGGTTAAAAAACGTTGCAATTAGTTTTTACCAACAACATCCTTGTGGATGTAACCTGTATTAGGTATTGCAAATTAAATTTAACTGTAATTGTGTTATTGTTTGTAACACCATATTTGCGTTGCAAACATTAAGAAATATTAATTTCCTTTTTATTTGCAACACTTTTTTGGCGTTGCAAAGGTGAACTAAGGTTCATTTGCAATTGTAATTGTAATGTTAGTTTGCCGTTGCAAATAAAATTGTAATTTAAAATAAAATAATTATTATTATTTCAGTTATTTTTCTTGCAATTAAATCTACATCTGCAAGAATATTGCCTCCGTATTGCCATTTCAACACCTGCTACTAGTAGTACATATAGTACTCGACCCTTTTTCCAACATAAGAGTAACATAAATATACATACTAATGTTCTACTGTATAGACAAATTCAATTCTTCAAAAGACAAGTCAAAAAATACAATAAATTCATAGCAATTGACTATATACAAATTCATTTTCTATTAACTGATAAGTTGTGCAATTCCCAAATAACAAAAAAAATTATTTGACATATAATGACATACGGTCAGAAATGACAACACAAATCATCAACCCATGCATGCAACTCAGGGGTGGCAAATGGGTCGTGTCGGGTCGTATTTGTGTAGGGTCTATATCGGGTCGTGGGTTATAATGGGTCTACACGAGAATGACACGGTTGTTAAACAGGTCAACTCAGGTCAACCCGAGCACGACCCTTTATCCAACGGGTTACACGATCTGGACACGGTTGACACGCACGCCTTTCTTCTTGTCTTCTCTTCCCTCTCAACCATTTAAGTTGAAGTGTTAAACTAAACCCAAAACAGAAATAGCTTTACTTAAATTGAAAATCGTCTTAATTAATCCTTCTATAACTTGGATTAATCTTAAATAAAAGCTTCAATTTTCTTCTTTCATCATCATCAATGGAGAATTCAAATTCAAATCAAGGTACTTGTTCAAAAACCAATGATCTTGCTGGTGCACTTTCACCTTACGAGAAAACAATTTCACAAAATCTTCATTTAAATCACAATCACTTCAATACACTTTTTTTTTTTTTTGTAAATTATCACTTCAATACACTTCTTTATCCTTGTGCTACACTGTTGCTAAAGGTGATGGATGGGGATTTTGCTTTTAAGTTGGTGAAGAGTATGAGTATGGGGAAGTAGAAGAATGACCGAATGAGTATGGTAAAAGTTTAATTTTTAGATCCAATTTCTTATTGGAGAGATTTGTTTGTTCAAACACGATATGACACGACTGGGTTTACACGACACAACCCATTTGTTGAGTGGGTGAAAGCAGGTCGACCCATTAATAGCACGGACCAGATAACAGGTCAACCCGAACACATTAAATAACGGGTCGTGTTCGGGTCAGTTTTGCAGGTCGTGTCAAAAACTGCCACCCCATTGCAACTTGTTGCTCAACGAGGTGAACGATCCAGAAGAGACTGATAACTGCAATAATATATAAAAGAAATATTGCTTGTCAGAATAGATGATTTAGTCCAACGATCTTATTTTCTTTCATATTTACTTAGATACTTTCATAATGGGCAATACGCAAAACTATAATATATATTAAGGAATCTGTGTGTTACGTAAGACTAGTGTTGTAGGAACTTGCGACTCTGATTTCAAATACCTAATTTCTTCACCATGCAAGATCTGCCAACTCCTTTTAATAACAGATATAGAATCTTCAGCTGCAAGAAGCTTTAAAATGACATTCCATTTCATAAAAGTCGCAACCAATAGTAAGCAACGCAGATCAACAGATTGTCACATAGCTTCAAGTGATGTATCGATGTGTTTGAACACAAAATAAAACAATGGAAAAAGGCAAATGTCGCCTGAAATCCAATTACCCGCCATTTTACTGTCATCAAAAGAATAAGAAGATATTAATTAAGAATAAGGAACCACCATTAAGTGCAAATCAGAAGTAACAAAAAACACTGATCTTGAGTGCATTTTAATAGGGTCTACTTCATTGAAGTGGTTAGCTTCAAATGCACCCATTGTTTGTTGAGAAACACCGTATCCAAGTGTTATCAAGTAAATTGATACATACTATACTATGATCATTAAGTAAGAAATTCCATTTATGTAATCTACTTGCCAGACAGTAGAACCTTCTGACCCTAGCAAAATTATCATCAAAGCAAAGGAAAAAAGATATCATCCAAAATCCAAACTGCATGACATTCAGGACTTGTGATTCAAGTTTATTATCCTCTTCTTTTGATTCAATATTTTCTTTGTAAGCTTTGACATTGCCATAAACTGCCTTCGTAACTACCAGTCCACCTTTCTCTTATTACTTGTTTCTCTTCCTATTGCCCACACTTTGTAGTAATTGTTAAGCTTTCTCTGCTGCTTCCCTTGCCTCTCGACCTGCATAAATAAGCATAACAAACCTAAGTTTCAACTGACTGCAAGGGTTTCTACATCCAACAGAAGGTGCAATCCACCATTTTCGTAGTATATTATTCACTCACTTCAAGTAAAATAACATCATATACCTCAAAACATATTTTTCTATGTTGCTTTACAAAACTACATATACTTGACATGGCAAAGTAATCTAGTAGCCAACATCTTCCAGCAGATTAACAGTTAAAAGTGCCTATAGGATGATCAAGTAGAGTACATTGACGAAAATATGTCCAAAACTAGTAATACAACAACATGCATTTGCTACATCATTCATAGTATAAAAAGGTTGATTCATAAAAAGGTTCTGAATACCTCATTCATATTAATAAAAAAAAATGCTAATAAGCATTCAAATTTGGAATCCATAACAATTCAATTTTAATAGTAGAAAAAAAAATCTATGAAAATAGAAATCAAATATGGGAGTTGGTATATATAGATCACTATGTTTGTGTCTTTAAGTCAAGAAAATAAAAATTAAATACAAACAGAATTTTTGAGGACAAGAATTAAACACGAGAGCCAAACAAGTATCCTCCTGATATTAATCAATAATGATAATAAAAGCTTTGTGCACTTTGTAGACTACGACAAAGATAATTATGTTTGCTAAGACTAAGATTGCAGCTGAGATAATAAGTGTATATGTGTGTGTTGTTGTACATTTTAACTCGATGCAAAAAAGTTAAGCACCTCCCAAGTAACAAGTCACTGGAACGAGTTGGGCCTTTTTCGAGCCACAGTTGTAATTCACCAATTCTACAAGATGATAAAACAATACGAGTCAGTGATTGATTCAATAATCGAATTGGTTTAATAAAAAAAAAAGAAAAAAGGTCAAAAACTATTGTAGAAGATGAAGATGATGGAGATGCTAGGCTATGGAGTGCAATTCTATCAACAAGTTACTATCCCATGTCCATGGGAAACCTCTGACTCTGGAATTATCAAGCTCAATGTGGTACCATATCTAGAGAGAGAGCTGGTTATGGAGGGATCTATGTAGGAGAAAGGAAGGCTATATGCCAGTGTGTACTTGTAATTATTTAACCTTTTGTTAATACAAAATACCCGCTTCCTTTTGCAAGAAAAAAATAAATTTGCTGGGTACATTAATTAGACAGAGCAAATTTTTGGCAGTCGTACAATAGCCACTAGCACAGCTGCTACATCATGGAAACTGCTACGTAACTGTGCAGTAACAGAGGAAAAGTTGAAGAAGAGAGGTGTGCATATGGCATCAACGTGTGCAGTTTGTAGGCAACATGAGGACACATTGATCATTTGCTTTGGAATTGTCCTTTTAAAGGACTGTGGGATTGGGTGGCTAGCAAGTTCAAGTTTAAATTTATTTTGAAAATCTTCAAGGTGCATTTAAACAAACTAAAGGCATCAGTACAATGATCCAACACATGTAGGCAGGAGCTGTGGTTGGTGGGATGGTATGTTAATGACTAAACAGAAATAAAGTCTACTTTATATAGTAATGCAAATGACCCCAAATCATGTAAGAGTTATGTTTATTCACAGGTTTCTTGTGCTAGAAATATGTCGAAAGAATTTGCAATGGGGTCAGCTCATAACAGTTCTGTTATGAAGTTGTGGAGGGTTAAAGCTAAGCCAAGGAATGATCCAAGGGTTAAAGAATGTCAATGGCTGCTACCTAACATATCCCATATCAAAGTTAATGTAGATGGCTCTATAGATCAAGGTTCCAAGTAATACCTTGTCTATTATACTATATTAAAGCAGAAAATACCCCTAAGAAAATATCTCTTTAATTAGGCTATCAATAAGACTGAAATTGATAGTCTAATTGAAGAGAATTTTGATTAAGTTTGGGTATATTTGTAATTAGGCAAAAGTGGACCACCATCACAGATATAATTAAGCCCAATTAGACCATGGGAATAATTAAGCCCAATAAAAAAAATTAAAAGAATACCCAATCCCAAGTATAATCAAGTCCAGCCCGTACCCAGTTGGACCAAATCACAAGCATAATTAAAATACAGTAAAACTTCGATAAATTAATAGCCTTGAGACTAGAGAAAATTATTAATTAAACGAGATATTAATTCATCGATTAATTAATAAACTATTAATTTACATAAACAATATATTTTCATGTATGTCTTTCTTTTTAGGGGGCTAACATGATGAAGCTGGATAATCATTTTATTCTAGAACCGGTTCCACGAAAAGAAACACTAAAATCGATAATGATATTGGAACAATTTCTTCTTGCAATACAACCACCATCACAAATATAATTAAGCCCAATTAGACCATGGGAATAATTAAGCCCAATAAAAAAAATTAAAAGAATACCCAATCCCAAGTACAATCAAGTTCAGCCCGTACCCAGTTGGACCAAATCACAAGCATAATTAAAATACAGTAAAATTTCGATAAATTAATAGCCTTGAGACTAGAGAAAATTATTAATTAACCGAGATAATACCCCTAAGAAAATATCTCTTCAATTAGGCTATCAATAAGACTGAAATTGATAGCCTAATTAAAGAGAATTTTGATTAAGTTTGGGTATATTTGTAATTAGGCAAAAGTGGACCACCATCACAGATATAATTAATAGCCTTGAGACTAGATATTAATTCATCGATTAATTAATAAACTATTAATTTACATAAACAATATATTTTCATGTATGTCTTTCTTTCAAGTTCAGCCCGTACCCAGTTGGACCAAATCACAAGCATAATTAAAATACAGTAAAATTTCGATAAATTAATAGCCTTGAGACTAGAGAAAATTATTAATTAATTAACCGAGATAATACCCCTAAGAAAATATCTCTTCAATTAGGCTATCAATAAGACTGAAATTGATAGCCTAATTAAAGAGAATTTTGATTAAGTTTGGGTATATTTGTAATTAGGCAAAAGTGGACCACCATCACAGATATAATTAATAGCCTTGAGACTAGATATTAATTCATCGATTAATTAATAAACTATTAATTTACATAAACAATATATTTTCATGTATGTCTTTCTTTTTAGGGGGCTAACATGATGAAGCTGGATAATCATTTTATTCTAGAACCGGTTCCACGAAAAGAAAAACTAAAATCGATAATGATATTGGAATAATTTCTTCTTGCAATACAAAATACAACACCAGATCAACTCATCACACTACAAAAATTTAGAGACGAGGTTCAAACCAAAATCAATTTTGAGAAAAAAAAAACAATAATTGACTTTCATTATAAAAAAATATAAAATATTTGTATATCAAAAAAATATTAATTTATATATTAGTTGGGCCTTCAAGGATTTTTCTAAAATGTATTAATTATCTAATAAATTTACCAAAATATTAATTTATCAACATAATTTAAAGGAGATAATTAATTTATCGGGTATTATCTTATCGAGGTTTTACTATATCTTTTCAATTATGCTGAAATTGATAAATTAATTGAAGAGAAATTCATTCAATTTGGGGTATTTTTGTAACTACACAAAATAAATAAAAATGGGTCAATATGTAATTTCACATATTAAATACAACAACCTTCATAAGTAACCCTAACTCGAATTCTTTATAAGCAGTAAACCACATTATCACCACTAAATCTAATACCAGTAATTGACTACCATTGATAAAATGCTCTAACTCGAATTTCTTTCAATTCAACAATTTTAACTTCAATAAGTTTACCAGTAATCTTTTTTGAATAAGTAGCTAAATAATTATCTGGTGGAAGTAGTGATTTAAATTGAAATCACCAGATGATTTACTACATTTGTACAACTTTTCCATCTATTATACTCTATTAAAGCTGAAAATACCTTTAAAAAAAATCTCTTCAATTAGATTGAAATTAATAGCTTAATTGAAGAGAATTAAGATTGAGTTTGGGAATCAAGTCCAGCCCGTACAAAAAATACAGTAAAACCTCGATAAATTAATACCCTTGGAAGTAGAGAAAATTATTAATTAAATGAAATATCAATTCATCTATTAATTAATAAATTGTTAATTTACATAATTAACAGTATATTTTTATGTATATCTTTCTTTTTTTTAGGGGGGGACGGGCTAACATGATGAAACTGGACAATCGTTTTATTCTAAAACCCGTTCCACGAAAAGAAACACTAAAATCGATAATGATATTGGAATAATTTCTTCTTGCAATACAAACTACAACACCAGATCAACTTATCACACTACAAAAATTCAGAGACGATGTTCAAACCAAAATCAATCTTGAGAAAAAACAAGCAAAAATTGACTTTTATTATTAAAAAAAAATATAAAATATATTTGTATATCAAAAAAATATTAATTTATATATTAGTTGGGCATTCAAGGATTTTTCTAAAATGTATTATCTAATAAATTTAGCGAAAAATTAATTTATTAACATATGCTCAAGTTGGGACCAGCTAAAAATATTATTTAAAGGAGATAATTAATTTATCGGGTATTATCTTATCGAGGTTTTACTGTATCTCTTCAATTAAGCTGAAATTGATAACTTAATCGAAGAGAAATTCAAAACTCACCAAGATTTACATTGAAATCACCAGATGATTTATTACGTTTATACAACTTCTCCATCTTCCTCTCCACTCAAAGTCTATGTCTGCTTATATGCTTATATTTGATCCATGTATATATGATGTTTGCTGAAGATCTCTCGACGACACAGAAATCAAAACTCACCAGTATTCTAAGTCAAATGGGCAGCTATGCAAGTTTATTAATAAGATCATTAATAATATTAATATGATATTATTGTGGACACACGTCAAACATGTTTGTGATGGTCATTTTCAATTACATTCTAGATTTGACAAAAAGTATATTTTGCAGGAATATGGAGAACCAGTAATCTATTTCTTTTCTTTGCACTTATTAGGCACTGACAAAAAGTAAAGGAAAATAGAAAATAAACTCCAATAAAGATGATGATATAATCTTCAATACATTTCAATGGTGGGGATACGAAAAGGGACCCAAGTAGCAGTAAGACTTATTTACTGCAATTTCATGAAATTTGAGTTTCCCTTAATTTGTGATCTAATGTACGTAAATGTGTTGCAGATGGGACTATATCAAAAAATGTCGCAAGATTCACACAGACATGGATTGTATGGTTGCCTTCCGAAAATGCTTAACTACAGGCTTAACGGGATCTCTCCGTCACATTACAAGTAAGTCATCTTTATCATCATAATAGTTTGTTAAAGATTTCGAATTTTCATGATGTTAACTGTTACAAGCCAATTAAGAGACGCTCGACTGCTAATGGACTACTATGAAAAGATTGTTTCCCAAAGTGATGAAGCCTCAACAACCGAGCCAGACTAAATTCTAATTGAGACTTTGAGAATTGAGAGTACTGCAAAATCCCATTCTCCTGGATATCTTCAAATGTTTTGGGTTTAATTTTCATGTATATATAATAATCATTTAATTTCATTACTCAAAGATTTATAATAATTCTAAATGAAATCATACCAGATCATAGACTTTTGAAACGGGCTAAACAAAATATTACAAGTTACAAACCAAAAGCAATATAAACCCCCCCCCCCCCCCCCCCAAAAAAAAAAAAAAACTTTAAAACAATCAGATATACCCGTGCATTGCACGGGCCTAAGGACTAGTACACTTTATATATCTTAATACAAAATAGAACTTACACAGCAAAAAAAAAAAAAAAAAAAAAAACACTATCAAACTGTACTGGGAAATGATTTAAGGGTGATTTAGGTTTTGGTCACCAAACTTTAGTATAAATTAGGGTTCACGGATAGTTTTTTTCTTTATTAGGGTTCAGAGATCAACTGGAAAAATAACCAAATAATATTACAAAATGGCCGAATTACCCTTACATGTGATTTGCACGAGTTCACCTTTTTAGCTTTTTAGGTGACACGTTGCGTTCATGCGACGGCTTGATCTAGATCGACCAAATCCGTGCGTCCATATAATTTTTCTTCAGATCTCGAGCTTTTACACGCGGGAAAACTTGCATAACACCCTAAGTAACTAGAAACTTCTATTTTCTTCTCTCTCTCTTTGCTCCTCTGCTCTGCAAAAAAAAAACCTAGGTTTTACACTCTCTCTCTTCACTCTTCCCTATTTCTAGTATTTTTTCATCAAATTTCAACAATGATGTGAGTGAAAGAAAATTCTGTGGTGATTTCAAAGCAAGACAAAGGCTTAATTGTGTGAACAAGGGTTTTGTTGGTTGAAGAAGGGTGCATATCTTCGATCCACTAAGGTGTGTAAAAGTTTATCCTTTTGAACTCCAAATCTATGTCTCATCATGGTATTGCTTGCATTCCATCCATTGTTTGATGTTGCTGTAATTTTTTTTTAATTTTATTTTATTTTTTTATTAAATTTTTTTTTTATTGATAAGCTCAACGAATTACACAAAAGTAGAGGACAAATGCGCTACAAACTGCGCGGCAAGTCCTTTCTGGATAGCAAACCCGATTCTCCTAAATACATATTCGTTCGAACCTGCAGTCATCACGTTGCTATCCATTATCTTCTGCACTCTCCTGAGGAGCTCAACTGTTTCTGAGCCTAGCAATCCAAATGTGTCAAATGCAAAGGGGATGAAACTATGTTGGTTAGCCCTACAAGCTCCGTCATGTTTCTCCACTTTTGCCGCTGCTGCATTGCTAGCTGCTAGCCCCACCTCAAAAATCCCAGCACTCAGCCCAACCATCGGAGACGCCCCTGTAACATCAACACACGCATGTTTACCTTCAGACCAGTTGTAGACCAGAATATCAGCATGACGTAATGTCGATCTTCCTTCCTTAGGATCAGTAAGAAAGTTAACAGGAGCCTCCTTCTTAACCTGTACGCCAGCCCGCCAGAACACATCACACAAGATATCTCTAACGTGGTCATGCCTGTACTTGAAGCCGGGGTAATGCTTACAATGGGCCGCATGGTCCCCGAAAGCATCAAGTCTACTCTTCTTGCACACTGGACAAAGCTCACCATCTGAATAAAGAGGGATCATCAATCGATAACGAAGAATGGCACGATATTCTACAGGCGTCATGCGTTGTCCAAGCCCTTCCATCGGGATAGCAAGGAGAAAATCTTTGGCATGTTCTGACTGCACACATCTAATCACGGCTTTTTGTCTAGCTGACAACTCAAATTCCCTCTCAAGACCAGAACTAATCTTGTTATAGTATGCTTCCGCCAAGACATGTTGGGGTCTGAAGGGGACGGTAGCAGTTGGAGCAAGATTACTGAGATCAAAATCAGGTATAGAAAGATGTAAACTAGCAATGGCAGTATCGAAAGCATTACCCATAGGTGGAGTGTCACAACCTCGAAGAATGTGGTCCTGGAGAACCTTGGTTTGCGTACGTGAAGCTACGAAAGCAGACTTCATAACATCAGTAGCACAATAGATACCAAGTCCACCCATACGTAATAGGAGGGTTGCCATACGCCACTGTAGATCGCCAAAACCAGGTCCATCAGAAACCACAATATTTTGAAGGGCTGCACGAAGCTTGTGGTCAAACCATTCGGCTGTTTCTTGAACATAGTCAGGGGGGCAAGTACGAAGAGCAAAGGTGAGTTTAGATAATCCCATACAAGAACGTAAAAGTGCCAACTCACACTGCGGATCCTTTAGCTGTGGTAATAGGCCCATAAGTTGAAGTGTCTTATCCACCCGTTGACGAACATTACCCACAATAAATGATGCATCAATACTGACAGCCCCTCCAAACAACTTAACCCCTCGCTGAGGACATGATATACCAACCGGAAAGATATCTGGATAGGAGCAGTCAGGATCAACAGAAGGCCAGAACAACTCTGTCTTAGACACATTAAGCACGAGCCCAAGAGATGGTCCTCTTTCCTGAATGATACGAATAGCTCTAGCCACATGTTCTGTACTACCAATCAGAGTACCATCATCTAAGTACCATGCCTGCAACTCCAAGTGGCATTCTGACTGAATGCGGTGTATCAATGGATGCAAGACCAAAACAAAGAGAAGAGGCCCTAAAGGGTCCCCCTGATGTATCCCAGCTGCTGACCAAATATGAGTAGACCCTAGATACAATCGAGCAGGTTGACAATAGAGGTATTCGACCCATAGAGCAATAGATGGACAATGATTGCGTACCTCCCGTAGCATAGCAGACCGATCAACAAGGTTGAAGGCATTCTGAAAGTCCACAAGCAGCATAGAAAGCGATGTGTCATCCTTGTTGGCATAAACCAACCGATTAACAGCATGCAGAATTGCCTCTGCTCTACCAGGCACACCAACCCCAAACTGAAAATCCTCTAGGTATGGGACAATATCCTTAGAAACTCCTCTCATGGCAATCTTAGACACCAGGCGACGCCAAACCATACCCACAGCTATTGGGCGAATACCGTTACCCGGCTTAAGAAGTGGGGTGAGCGGTGCACTAGCTATGAACTCTGCCAAGACCCGTGGGCATCGACCTTGTAGCCATAAGTTCACAACCGGTGTCAAGGCCTCCATAAGATCTGTGGCTACAGCGGATGCAGCCCCACTCATAGCATCCAATAGGTGTTGGGCCCGGAGACCATCTCGCCCATAAGACGTCCCTTTGGGGAAGGACCTGATGCATGATAATATCACATTCCTCTCAACTGACAAAGGTGACTCAAGTAAAGGAATGTCGGGGACAGATGGTGGTGGATGCTTCGGGTGTTTATCCTCTAAAGCCCGCTGCGTCTCTGGAGTGTTCGGAGCAACCCCTGATGATGCCAACACCTTCACGGCTCCTGCAAAGTGCCCGTCTGCAACCTTTTACAAACACCATCGTACATTCTTGCTTTGGGACTGTCGAGATGGTCGTTCCAACAGAGGCTCTGTGTGTGTGACCCTCTCAATCAAACGAAATATACCCCCAGGCTCGTTCCAAATAGAGAGAGCCTGCAAAATCTGATGCTGCTGGAGATATTTCCGGGCACCAGAACGACGCTCTTGGCGATTCTGCGGATGGAACACTTGCAATGTGCAATAGGGAAGCAGGAGCAATCTAACCCATGGCCCTGTCGACATGGGGTCTGCAGTTACCTCATACAAGACTGACTTCAATGCACAGGAGAATGCTAATCGACAAGGATGTGGAATACTTTTCACTGTGCGAAAAGGTCTACAGAAAATACGATCAAGTGATATCTCATCTAAAGAAGGTGCAACAATAGAAAGGTGAGTATCGATACCAGTGTCCGCTCCTGCTGTAGGTGCGGGTGGATTATCAACATGCACAAGCTGTGGTGGTTGTATAACTGCAATTGCACACTCTAACTCACCGATCTCCTTTCGCGCAGGTGGTTTGATGACTGCACCATCCGGATGTTTACATTTTATGGTCGATGCATGGATACCAAAACAATCACCACACATCCATTTTTTTTTTTTTTTTATTTTTTTAAATTTAAAATAAATTTTATTGATAAGCTCAACGAATTACACAAAAGTAGAGGACAAACGCGCTACAAACTGCGCGGCAAGTCCTTTCTGGATAGCAAACCCGATTCTCCTAAATACATATTCGTTCGAACCTGCAGTCATCACGTTGCTATCCATTATCTTCTGCACTCTCCTGAGGAGCTCAACTGCTTCTGAGCCTAGCAATCCAAATGTGTCAAATGCAAAGGGGACTTGCATTGGGGTGGCCAAAAATTACAAATTTGTTTGGGGTTTCTTCTTAATTTTACTTGGTTGATATGATATGTTAGAAAGATCATGTATTTTTCTAAAATTTGTTATTTTTCAACTATTACAAATCAAAGCTTTGATTTTTTTTTTTTTTGAAAAGCTTGGGGCTTTTTGTATAAATAGTTGAAAACTCTGTGTTTATGTTTAGTGTTTGATTATCTGTTAAAAAGATCGTCTTTTTCTAAAATTTGTTATTTTCAACTATTAAAAATTAAAGCTTTGATTTTTTTTTTTTGAAAAACTTAGGGCTTTTTGTTTAAATAGATGAAAACTCTATTTTTATGTTTAATATTTGATTATCAGTTAGAAAGATTGTGTCCTTTTGAGAAACTTATTTTGTTTTCAATACAACCTGTTAGTTGTATGTTTAGGGCTTGATTATATAAAAAAAAAAAAAAAAAAAAAATTGTTAATATTATATAAAAAAAAAATCTGTTAGTATGATGTCGATTTTCTCACAATCAAGTAAACAACTTAATATGATGTGAGGATTATTTGTTGATTTATTTTGACCTTAATCTAATGTAAGGGTTATTGTTCATTTTACTACTGCTATTGGTAGTTATACAAATATAATTAGTACTAGTGTTCCATCTTCTAGCTTCTTCAGTCAACAACAACAACTACTCAATCACATAAATGGTTTTAGTTACAATTTTTAATTGCTTATATACACATTGCCATTTTATTCTCTGTTAATGAACATCAATTATTGCTCATTGTTGTTTGATTTCAGTTAAATAACATCAATTTTCTATACTTATACTACAATAGGTTTTGCTTGTAGTGTAATTTGTGATGTTGTTTTGTTTGCAGTGTAATGGTTGATGATATTAAAAGTATTGTTATGCACTATGGTGGAATGTGGGGGCTTGTTATACCTGGTAATGTAAAGTTGACTGATTACAAAGGTGGGAAGAAGGTTGTGTGGAAGGTTGATGGTGAGAAATTGATGTGGATTGATTTTAACTATGATATTAAGGAGTTGATTGAGAATCCATCTATAGCTGATAAGGAGTTGTATGTTGCTTATATTTTGGATGGTGAGAGATATCAAGTGTCTGCAGATGTTCATCTATTGAAGATGTGGTCCTCAATGAAGAAGTTGTCTGATAAAAAATATCATATATTTGTGTCTACTATTGTTCCAGCAGTGGCAAGAGGCACACTTGGTCTAGTTAGAAGGTCACCTAGGATTGCTAAGTCTTCTAAACCTAAAGTTGGTTAGCCTAAGTCAAAGAGAGTGATATTTGATATTGATGATGATGATTCTGGCACTCTATTGCCACCTAGTCTCCCAAGTCCAACCCTGTCATTAATGATAACCTTGATTGTTTAAGTCCAGTACCAAGTGTACCCAAGTCCAACATGAACCAAGCACCTAGAAGGTCACCTAGGTTTCTAAGTCCCAATTCACAACCTGTTGAGTCTGGTAGTGTTCCACCTCTTCCCCCTATTGCAGTCAATAGTATGAGTTCATGGGAGGGTAGTAGTCCATTACCCGAGAGTCAGTTTATTTCTCAATATCCATCTCAATTTCCTTCTCAGTCCCAGAATAATTTCATAAATAGATTGAAACAACTACCAACTTCAAGTGTTCCACAATGTGAGTCTGAAACTAGTAATGCAAGTGTTCATGTTACTGGTGATTTTGAGATGTATGTGGACCTAGGAGAAATCAGACATAATGCAAGGATGGAGTTGTTAGATGAAGATGAAGATGAAGAACTAACTGAGAGGCCAGAATATTATGCAGGGCCTTTGTATGGCATTACTGTTGATGATGAGGATGGAGATGACTATGTACCTACAGATGGGGAATATGAGCCAAGAGAGAGTGACTTAGATGATGATTCTGACAGTGAATTAGGTGATGAGGAGAATGAAGTATTGAAAGAAATACAAAATGATAAAAAAATCTAGCATGAAAATGTCTTTGAAGATGAAGACAATGAGAAGCTTGGCAATATTGCAGAGAATAAAGGAATTCCAGATATGAGTGCAAGTATGTCTTGGGCCACTATGAAAGACTGCAGGATTTACTTCAAGACCTTGGCTGTTACAAAGCATTATCAATATAGCCCAGAAGCAAATGACACTTTGAGGTACAGAGTCAAGTGTAAAGATAAAGCTTGTGGATGGTTTGCTAATTGCAGAAAAAAAGGGTGGTAATGACTGCACAATTGTGTTGAAGACTTTCAATGATGAACACAGTTATCGCGGTCTTGGGGAGAGTAAAAATAAGCATGCTAAAGCTCCATGGGTTGCGAAAAAACTCATTGATTATTTTAGAGCACATCCACTGTCAACTCCCAAAGAAATCAAGAATCAAGTGTATAGTGAGTTTGGTGCCCAAATAAGCTATTGGACTGCATGGGTAGCTAGGGGTATGATGATGGAAAAAACAAATGGAAATTATGAGGAGAGCTTTTCTTTGTGTCCAGAGTTGGTAAATCAAATAAGAACTTCAAATCCTGGTTCAATTGCTAAATGTTATGTTGATGGTCAGCACAGTTTGAAGGTTTTTTTGTAGCTTATAGAGCCTGTTTGGATGGATGGACAAGGGGATGTAGACCAATAGTAGGTCTTGATGGTTGTCACTTGAAGGGGAAGTATGAAGGTGTATGCCTTAGTGCTATTGGTTTAGATGGTAATAATGGTTTGTATCCACTTGCCATTTACATCACTAGATCAGAGTGTTATGATAGTTGGTATGACTTCTTGCATTTGCTAGAAAAAGATCTGAAAAAGAGGACTCTAGGTAGCGAAAATCCAGACTACCTAACTTTTTTTTCAGATAGACAGAAAGGGTTAGTGAAGGCTGTGCATGAGATTTTCCCTAATGTTCATCACAGGTTTTACTTCAGACACATGATATCCAACTACAAATCCAATGGTTTCAAGGGTGAGCACTTGGTGAACTTGGCTTGGGCTGCAGCAAAGGCATTCAAAGAAACTGACCATGTAAAGATAATGGAGATGTTGAAGAATGAAAATATCAAAGCTAAGGAGTATTTGGAAAAGGAACCAGTTCAGTGTTGGACAAGATGTCATTTTGACAAAACAAGCAAATAGAGTATAATAATAATAATTTTTCCGAATCATTTAACAAGTGGTTGTTAGATGTAAGACACATGCCTATTGTGAAGTTGGTGGACAAGTACACATATATGTTGTCTAAGCAGTTTTATGATCGAAAAATCTGTAGTATGGATTTACTCCATGGTGAAGAATTGGTACCTAGAGTGGATGGTATTATTAAGGATTTGGAGAAAAATTATTATAAGTATACTGTTCAAGGTGTTAGTTTGGATCATTTCATGGGTGATTTAGGTTTTGGTCACCACTTTTTAGTATAAATTAGGTTTTGAAGCCGGTTTTTATCTTTATTAGGGTTTAGAGCTGAAACGACAATTGACCCAAGTAATTGTTTATAATGGCCAAAATACCCCTGATCAAAACTATATTAGGGTTAGTGATCACGTGCAGATCACGTGAGTTTCAGGGGTAAAATTAGGTATTTTGAAAATATTTTCGGTTCAACCGGGTTTTTTTAGTTGTTGGTTCGAAAATGAGCTCTAAACCCTAATAAAGATAAAAACCGGCTCCAAAACCTAATTTATACTAAAAAGTGGTGACCAAAACCTAAATCACCCTGGATTTCAACCATCAACCTCTCAATTTATGAACGCTCTTCCATTTTGAGCTTATAGATCCATTGAAAAGCATAAACATGAATATCTATAATTTTTACATATATGTTTATCAATCTAATTGCCTCCCGTGACAAACATCATAGTTCCCAATGTCAAAAGGATTACAAACTTGGTTGGTGTACACATAAAGCCACAAACCATATGGAGTTTAGTTTCATAAAGCAAAGTAAAATGACAATATAATTGAACAACTTATGAAAGCACACTTATTGTGCTTGGACATCTCGGCAAGAGAATCCATATTGCTTCATGTGACCTTACTTCATAACACTGGTCTTTTTCAAGGAGTCAAAAAGATGTGACATACAAAGAACTGTCGAAGACTTTATGAAGATAGTGACAAATAGACAAACAAACAAAAACTGTATGAATTCTCCAAACACGACACTATATATCTATGCCCTAAAGTTTTCTTTCTTTTAGGTGTTTTTTTACTGTGTTTGTGTGCATATATTTTCTTCCTTGCCACAGCACTAAAATCAAACATATATATATAGTTTATATTAATATGAGTGCACTTCACAAAGATCACATACATGGTAAATGGTAACAGGAAGGTCATGCCAAGTTATTTGAACCAACATGGAGTTTCATCTCATAGCTAAGACAATATAATAAGTTGACATGCTTGTTTTCAGTTAACACAGCAATAATGAAATAAAGATTGCATACCACACTTCTGGCTTTGAAAGAATTTCTCGCAACCCCCAACTCTGGTACTAATTCAATTAATGTCGAGCAAGTGACACAATGTAAAAACCCACTGCTTAACTAACCTACAAATCCCACAACCATTGCAATGAAATTGTCCTTTCGAAATCTGCAAAGAGCAAACAACTGTTGTCGGAATGAAATCAATTAAAATGAGTTGGTAAATCTAAGTAAAAAGAAGAAAACCATGCAGTACATCATCATCGTAGAACTTGCACCATCATCGCACAACTTGCACACTAACCTAATGAAATTAAGTTATGAAAATCAAAGTTTTGCACAACTGAATTGAAGATGTGTAGGTATACTACATACAACATACATGTGGCACCATCTCTACCGTCCATCATGGTGCCACATGTCATCATCTAATGGGCTTTCTCTTGATGGCACAAGTTACAAAGTTAAGCCTTATTATTACAAAAATATTCTCTCATCATTGCCTCATTAAATGCTAGGAATGGAGTTACATTGTAAGCCTATAAATATGAAGGCAAATCACTCATTCCTCTTCATGTTCTCATATTCTCATGCTCTCAACACTATCTCATGGTGAGGTCTCATGATCAATGACCTCCCCATTCCTCTCATGATGAAACTTCACCTCTCAGGTCTCATCTCTCTCTTGAGCTCTCCTCATCATCGAGCTCCCTTTTGTATCACCACTACTATAATAAAGTTCTTTCTCTCTCGGTGGATGTAGGCACAATTGCCGAACCACGTAAACAATGGTGTCATGTTTTCTCTACTTTATTATTATTGTTCATATCATTACACATTTATCTACACATTATTATTCATTAATGTATTGACCAACCTCACAAATATGGTTAATATAAGATGCATAGTTTCAAACCACAACCACCTGCTGCTCAGTGTCACAAACAGAACAGAAGACCTGAAAAGAAAAAGGGAAAATACAACAATCAACAAACCAAATATTCAACCAAGTACCTAAATAGACACAAGTAAACAAGGAGAAAAATAGTATCTTACACCTTTATACCAAATATTCAATCATGAACACACTTTTTTTTCTTGAACACTTTGTACTTTTGTAGACTTGGGTAGCTTGACACACGATTAATTAAAAATTACCCCAAACGGATTATTGCTTCAATCCTAGCTTGAAGGCAAACGAAAAATTGAACTGATTACTAACAAGAGGGACTGAAATGCAACTACTATCCAATCGAGAAAACATGCTTGGCACTTATATTTGTAATTCAGAAGCTCAGGCATTGCTTTCTCAAAGAATATTATTATATACACCAATAAAGCCATTGTCAAAATACGAGATGTAGTGAATCAGAGATAATTCAAGAACCCACAAAAGGTGCACAAAGGAGCACTAGTTTGAGCAATTTAGAATCTCTTATTTTCTTCATAGATAAGATGGAATTTCACTAATGAGAAAGCATCATACAGTGTCACATACTCACATTTCTTCATAGATAAGATGGAATTTCACTAATGAGAAAGCATCATACAGTAAGTGTGTGTTACTTTGATGAAATGAAATTACCAATAAGAGACCTTCCATATCAAAAATAACGCGACTAATGGTTGCTCGTTTGGTTGAGATCTCGTCGTTTGATTTCGCCATTCTAAGGTTTGAAGAGACTGATGAATAAGAGTTTGCAGTGAAGATGTTTGAAGAAATTGATTTGTTTCGAGAGAGTTGGAAATTTTGCGATTGAAATCTTGATGGATTGCTAGGATTGGTGAACTCTATTATTCCCGGCCGATTTACTTGATCTTATTGTTGTTCTTTGTCAATGGAAGATTAAGATAAAAAGAGAGAACGCAGAGATTCAGAGAGGTTAAAAGGGATTTTATTTCTTCGGCTGGCTCTTAGTAGAATCGAGTAGAATAGGTGCCCTAAGAGTAGTATTATTTTTGGTGGGGTGAGGTTAAAAAATGGGATAGCTCATAGCTCTTAGCAAACTGTCGGGGTGGCGATATGATTTCCCTAAATGTAATAGGGCCAAACTTTGATATGAAACCATGGTTGGTTTTGGAAGGCAAAGACTCAACCCATTACCTCCAGAGACCGAACCGCTTTGATATCATGGTGTAAACCAGATTCTCTAAAAGCTCGAACTTTAAAAAAAAGACTACAACAAGTCCACAATGTATATATATTAACGTGAATACTGGATAAACTGGTAGGCTACAATTGTTATGAGGGTTGTGAGTCATATTTTATTCAACTTGATCTTCTCTTTATTTCCTATGATGTTTTTAGTGCTCAATGAATACTTGTTAGTGGTCATACATCAAAGCTTTATTCATGATACATGTCAAGTGCATTGGTTTATTCTTATCTTTTGTTTCGGATGCATTATCGTTTGTCATTGACACTTTTACTAATGTCTACAGAGTAATGGTAACTTGTTTGATTTAGAGATTATGTACTGCAATATATTTCTTTCTTTGGTGCCTGGTTTGTATATATTCTTATCTTAAGGACTAATAAGTGTTGTTCTTCCATTGTTTTATTTTCTTATCATCTTGGTGTTATATGAGGTCACCAACAGTTTGATAAAATGTTTACATGAAACATTCTCCATATATTACTGATTACCGTGTGTTCTCTAGCTATGGATTGTTTATATTGATTATTCTTTATATTGGGTCTTCTTATTTCTCTATAATTCAGTAAAAAAAAAATATCTTTTTTGTTCTCACTTGTGTTGTGTTGTTTGTTGTGCTGTATCATTCAGACTGCCAAAGTGTGTCACTCGCTCAACTGCTTCTAGTGTGGTTGCTCCACCATATGCCACTCGTCGCCAAAAGGGTTCCAAATCTAGTGCTCAGTCGGTTGCTTCTAAGACCCTCCTCACAAAAAAACTCTTTTGCTCGAGTGCCTCGCCAGTAAGCTCGGTCTTATTCCCTTTAGAAGGCAAAACATTTCCCAGGATAATTACATGCATGAGAATCAAGTCGAAAGACGTCAAGTGATGAAAAAGTTTTTCTATCAATAAAAAATAAAAGCTTCCCCACAAAAGACCGGACTATCAAAACCAGTTTCTGAAGTCAAAGGCCAGAGCTCATGTTCATTCCCATTAATACACATTAATACACATAGTATCAATATCAAGTGCAGGCGTGCAACTGCAATAACTTGAGGAGTAATGATGCATGTCTGATCCAACATTGTGATGGTGAAGTGAGTTTTCCCAACCACGTTAAGTGATGCATAAAATTGGATAGTAGAGTCTCTATAGCTCTTAGACGTCGGTTGCACCACATATATTTAACCATTTTCTTGTAGTGTAGAAGTCAAGAATCGTCCTAAGTTGAGAGGCCCCAATAGTTAATGTAAGAATGAGTCAAGATCAAAGGAGTTTTCTGTGAGGAGGGTCTTAGAAGTAACTGACTAAACACTAGAGGATTTGGAATCTTTTTGGCGACGAGTGGCAGGTGGTGGAGCAGCCACACTGGAAGCAGTCGAGTGAGTAACATTATTTGGCATAGTCTGAATGATAGAGCACAACAAACAACACAACACAAGTGAAAAAAAAAAAGAAAAAAAAAATTACTAAATTATAGAGAAATATGAGGACCCAATATAAAGAATAACAATCAATATAAACAATCCATAGCTAGAGAACACACAATAATCAGTAATATAAGCAGAAGGATGCATGTGAACATTTTATCAAATAGTTGGTGACCCCATATAACACCAGATAATAAGAAAATAAAACAACGAAAGAACAACACTTATTAGTCCTTAGGATAAGAATAGAAACAAACCAGGTACCAAAGAAAGAAATATATTGGAGTACATAATCTCTAAATCAAACGAGTTACCATCCCAAAAATAAAAATTGTCGAAGCAAAGAAAATAGGTAAGAAGGGGAAAATCAGAAGAATGAGAAACAAAATCTAGAGAAATGAAGGGGAGAAAAAACTTTCTTGTTGAAGAAGAGCACAAATCACCACAACAAACACACCAGACTATGGTAACAAGGGAGGAGATAGAGAAGAGAAGAAAAGCAAAGCAAAGAAAGAAGAACCAAAGAAGAAAATGAATGTGTGATGTGAAGTAGTGTGAACAAATGGGCCTGGAGAGATGGCCTTGCAGAGTTACCCACAACACAGAAATTGGGCCACACAGAAACACGATAATGTTCGAACGAAAATTGAATACATTCGAATGAAATTAGAAGAATTATAGAAATTCAAATACGCAATGAAAAAGACGTTCGAACCAAAGACTAAATCCAATACAAATTCCAGTATGTACCAAAAAAACACGTTCGAATGATTGAAATTAACGTTCGAACGGCTGAACCCAAGAACCAAGGTCAACTCAGTCAACCAAATGTTCAGTCAAAAATTCACGTGAATCAATCGTGATTAATACATGGAAAATACGGGAAAATACCGAATTATTGTAAAAAAAAGCGAAAAAACACAGACGTTCGAACCTTGGGAGGTGACATTCGAACGAAATGTGAAATATAAGACACCCTAAAATACATTTGAACCAAAAAAACCACATTGAATGAGCGTTATCGAGGAAAACTGAAAACGTTTGAATAGAGAGAAAAGATTTGAACGGAGAAACAGAAAGGAGAATTTTAACATAATTTTTTTTTTTTTTTTTATAAGAACAAAAAAGGAAAGATAGATAGACAAACTCTTCCAAACATCCAAGCATGGGGAAACAGACTCACTTAGCCTGCAGAGATTAACAAAAGTGTCAATGACAAACGATAATGCATCCAAAATAAAAGATATGAATAAACCAATGCACTTGACATGTGTCATGAAAAAAAAACTTTTACATTCAGCACTTGGAGTACATAAGAATGAGTGCACCACTTACAAGTATTCATTGAGCACCAAAAACATCATAGCAAACAACAAGAGAAGGTCACATTAAATAAACTATCTCTTTACATAAAAAAACACATATTTTGATGTAAAACAATGTGATTGTAGGGGTACTATATGCTCCAGCCAATCAAAACACGACATGTGGCCTACTCATCATTCTCACAGGTCATTCACTGCTCGACCTACTCGAAGGCCGATCAGAGCAGCTCGACTATACGACCTAGAACGACCTCTTCGTATGCACGTGCCCTAAATCAACACATAGAGAATATCTCCAGCTGTTACACAATCATGGCAGCTATTACACAATCATTGGAGAATATTACACAATCATAAAGATGTCAGAGAATCCGCAAGATCCCATCATCTTCGCCCCTTCACCTTCTATATAATCAGAACTACGATGGCTTGATCTCTAGGTTCCATTCCCTCGAGCTAGAGTACGTAGGCAATCCCGATCTCATCGAGGTGCAGCCACCCCCGATCTCAAACTCCCCCTTTGGTCAATTCAACAACGATCTGATCTAGTGAATGCATTAATCTAGAAATAGGTTAATACATTTGGCGCCGACTAAAAGGATTCGATTATATCGAAAAAACCAGCCCTCCCACCCAACTTAAAGTCATTTCACCACTACCATTTCCTCAAATTAATGGCTACCCAAGAAGTAACAATCCAAGAACTGCGAAACCAACTCAATCGTCTCCAGGAGGAAAATGCCCATCTAAAGGCTGCACAAGCTGCAGAAATAAACCCTAAACAGGGGGCTGTCGTTGCTGACGAAAGCAATAAAAATTATGAAGAACTCAGTCAGCAGCTCGCTGAGTTCAAAGCTTCTCAGGTCGCCATTCAACTAAGCAAAAGGCACACAGCTAAACAACTCGTTGTCCAATCTCTACAGCACTTCCAGGAATCTCCTTTCTGCAAGGAGATCCTCGAGCAAGAGTTGCCTAACAAACTCAACGCTCCAAAGTTCGATCAGTACGCAGGAATAGGAGATCCAACAGACCATATCAAGGGTTTCCGCAAATCGCTTTCACTCATCAATGATGATCACTTGTTATGTTTGTTATTCCAGTCCAGCCTCAACGGACCTGCTCTTGATTGGTTTCACCGTTTGAAACCAGGATCAATCAGTTCGTTTGCCAATCTGGAGAAGCAGTTCATCATTTTCTATATCCACAACAAAAAGCGTCCAGTCACCATCGACGCTATGTTCAAGGTGAAACAACGAGATGGTGAACTTTTGAGCAATTTCTTTGCTCGCTTCAAAACAGAACTGCACTCCATCCAGGATTTTGCAAAGGAGCACGAGCCCTTCGCAACATTCGCGTTCTCTCACGGTCTGATTCAAGGATCAGATCTGCACAAGTCTTTGGCCATGAAGTGGCCATCATCTCTAGACGAGCTCTACCTCAAGGTAGATCGTTACATCAAGCTCGAAGAAGCCCTAGTTGGTAGGGAGAAAACTCATGTCATTGCAAACGTGGAGGGAGGTTCAACTAAAAAACCTCGATCAGAAAACAAAAGATTCAAAGCTAAGGCGTTGCCCACTGAGCAACGAGAGTACCATCGATTCACAAGACCAGCAAATTATATCTATGAGCGCATCAAACACAACCATTGGTGCAAGATTCCAGACTTCACACAATTGGAAGACACATCTGGTCGTCCATATTGCAAGGTCCACAAGGTCAGATGTCACCAGACTGATGATTGTCGTATACTGAAGCGAGCTCTTCAGACTTGGGCCGACGAAAAAAGGCTAAATAACTGGATCTACAGCAGGCAAGAAGAATCCGGTGAGAAGAGAATGAAGAAGAGATCGATGACACCCACACGTTCTGATAAACGATCTCACAGCAAGGCCAGAACGGTCTCCGCAAGTCCAGCACGCAGCAGAGGGCGTAGCCTCTCAAGAAGATTAGGTCCAACAGGCGACCTCCGCGACCAAATCAACAAGCAGGTCGCAAACAAGATTGATAGTGATAGTGAAACAGAGATTCATGTCGTGTACATGATCTATGAATCCAACTCCACCCCAGTATCCAGAGAGAAGAAGAGACGAGTAGAGCATCTCCACCATGTCTACTCAATCACAGGCCGGGCAGCTCGCTTCAACATCCCAGCTCGGCAGGAAACAGACCTCAGCTTCACCGAGGATGACCTCACAACGACGCTCTGGTCGTTGAGTTAAGAATTGCTGACTACGTCATCAAGAGGGTCCTCATTGACCCAGGTGCATCCTGTAACATAATGATGTACAGGACTTTCAAGGATATGAGGCTTCCTGATTCAGTCCTCATTCCTGACTTCACTCCGATCTTGGGCTTCAACAACTCTAGAGAGGATCCAAAAGGGGAAATACTGTTGCCCGTCACTGTGGGCAGGAAAGAAGATAAGGTCGTCGTGACCGCAAAGTTCAGCGTCCTCAACATCGCAAGTAAGTACAATGCGATACTTGGTCGCAAATGGATCCATGCCATGCGAGGTGTACCATGAACGTACCATCAAGTGTTCCGTTATCCTAGCCCCAATGGGATAATGGAACTAAGGGGCAATCAGAACGCTGCACAAGAATGCCATGGAATTCTTGAAACTGTGCCGACTGATAAGCCATCCACCTCGGGAACCAAGGACGTTGAGAAGCAGGCAAAGAGTCAACCGACCTCAGCGGCAAAGTTGGTCGAGAAGCAAGAAAGAGCCCGTCTAAGGGAAAGGCTGAACCAGCCAAATAACAATTAGAGCAGGAGCAAGCGAGCTCCCCCCAGCTGTCACTCGGAAGCACGGATCCAAGAGTGCGAGTGAACTTAGGGTCAGAGGACGACCCGAGATATATTTATGTGGGCTCGGAATTAGAGGAAGATAAGTATAACGATTTTATAAACTTTCTTTCTTAAAATAAAAATATTTTTGCTTGGTCGTACATCGATATGTCTGGAATAGACCCTTCAATAGCCTGCCATAAACTACGAGTCAATCCAAACTATCGACCTGTCAAGCAAAAACCAAGAAGACTTGCCCCCAAATTTCATCAAGCAGTCAATGATGAAATCAATAGACTTAAACAGGTCGTGTGTATCAATGAAGTTGACACACCAGATTGGTTGGCCAACATAGTCCCAGTCTTAAAGAAGAACGGGAAAACAATAGTCTGCATCGACTTCACAAGCTTGAATAAAGCTTGCCCTAAAGATTCATTCCCACTGCCACGAATCGATAGGTTAGTCGATCAGACCTGTGGTTTCGAGCTACTATCATTCATGGATGCGTACTCAGGCTACAACCAGATCCAAATGTTTGAACCAAATCAAGAAAAAACTTCATTCACAACGGAGCAAGGAATCTTCTGTTACAAGGTTATGCCTTTCGGCTTAAGAAACGCTGGAGCAACCTACCAGCGACTTGTTACAAAAATGTTCGACGACCTACTAGGTCGAACAATGGAGGTCTACATCGATGACATGTTAGTAAAAAGCAGCCAAGGACAAGATCATTTGGCCAATCTCGATCAGACGTTTCAAAGGTTAAGGCAATTTAGGATGAGACTTAACCTAGAAAAGTGTCTATTCGGAGTAGCATCAGGAAAATTCCTTGGCTACCTAGTCACACGAAGAGGTATTGAAGCAAACCCTGACCAGATCAGAGCCCTGGTTGATATGCCCAGCCCAAAGATTAAGAAGCAAATCCAAAAGCTTAACGGCATGGTATCAACTCTTAATAGATTCATTTCTAGAGCATTTGATAAGTGTCAACCAATGCTTCATATTCTTAGAAAGGGGGCTGCATATCAGTGGACAGAAGAATGCGAAAAAGCCTTTGCCGAGCTGAAGGCATACTTATCCACTCCACCAGTTCTCACAAAGCCTAATGATGGAGATGTGCTCGGAATCTACCTCGCCACTTCAGATGTTGCGATCAGCGCAGTACTGAAAAATCAGGTCGAGCGACCAATCTACTTCACAAGCAAGGTGTTGCAACAAGCAGAAATAAGGTACACACCACTAGAAAAGTTATCATTAGCTCTTCTTTACGCTGTATGCAAATTTTGACCTTATTTCCAAGCACACACCATTAAAGTAATCACCGACCAACCACTACGACACGTACTAGAGAAGAAAAGCAAAACAGGTCGTATGGGTCGATGGGTAGCAGAGCTCGGTGATTACACATTTGAGTTCGTGCCCCGCCAGGCCGTCAAGGGCCAGGTCGTAGCTGATTTCTTAGTAGACTACCATGCTGAAGACTTCAGCTGGGAACAAGAACCAGAAACCAGACAAATCCAAGTCGATCCCCCAGACACTTGGCAACTCTACATTGATGGTTCACATAACTTGAATGGAAGTGGCATCGGTGTCGTACTCATCTCACATGAGGGCTCACAACTCGAAAGTTCAACTCGATTAGACTTCTCGACCTCTAACAATAAAGCCGAATATGAAGCTCTAATCCAAGGTCTCCAAATGGTTATCGACCTACAAACAGTTCGACTCAAAGCATTCAACGATTCACTACTGGTAGTGAATCAAGTTACAAACAACTACCAAATACATGGAGTCAATTTGATAAGATATGCAAGCAAGGCAAAAGAGTTGATCAGTAAATTCAGTTTCTTTACTATCGAACACATTCCAAGAGATGATAACCGACATGCTAATTCACTACCATTCCTTGCATCCAAGATCGAATCAGAGCGACCTCGAGCTCTAACCATCGCAGTAAATACGCTACCTGCATATCTGCAAAAGGAAGAAGTGGTCAACCAAATAAGCGATCTGCTAGCTACGACCTCAGAGGATATCAAGGGAACCTGGATGGAACCCTTCATCAATTATTTACAAACCGGCGAGCTCCCACCTAACAAGAAGGAGGCCAGCCAGTTATTACATAAGGTCACGATGTACAGATTACATGAGGGCAAGCTATTCAGAAAATCTGCGACTGGTTTACTCCTAAGATGCCTAATTCCAAAGCATGGGCAAATCATCTTCCAAGAGATTCATGAAGGAGAATGTGGAAACCACTCAGGAGGTCGTACACTTGCTCATAAAACGATCTCTCAAGGATACTTCTGGCCAAGGATGAAGGAAGATGCCAAAAAATTTGTGTTGAAATGTAAAGAGTGTCAACGATTTGCCGATCACGCTCATCAACATCCCAACGACCTCATCAACATCACTGCCCCCTGGCCATTTCACATGTGGGGGCTCGACATCATGGGCCCACTGATAAAAGAAAAGAGATCTGAGAAGAGATATGTTCTAGTCGCGGTCGATTACTTCACCAAATGGGTGGAGGTCGTCACCCTCACTAACGTCACTCAAGCAGATTTGCAAAGATTTATGTGGGAAAACATAATCACGAGATTTGGTTTACCCAAAAGAATTGTTATAGACAATGGGACCCAGTTCGTCGGGAAAAACATCAAGGCTTTCTACGCACTATGGAAGATCGAGCACTCTAGATCGACTCCTAGATATCCACAAATCAATGGTCAGGTCGAAGCTGCGAACAGGCAAATTCTGACTAACTTAAAGAAAAAACTTGAAGATCAAGAAGACCAATGACCACAACAGCTAGAAAACATCCTCTGGGCCTACAGAACAACTCCAAGAATATCAACAGGAATATCTCTGTTTAGCCTTTGCTATGGAGTCGAAGCTGTCATCCCCACCGAGCTGACATTCGGAACGACCAAGTCACTATTGGTCGATACCGAGCTCAATAACCAAGCTTGGTCCTTTGGGATAGACTTGGCTGAAGAAAGAAGGAATCACGCCACCATTAAGCTCGAACAATACCAACAGAGGCTCAAACGAGCTTATAACAAGGGTGTCCGACCTCGATCTTTCCAACCTGGCGAGCTCGTGCTCAGGAAATTGTTCCACAACAAAAGAAAAACAAATATTGGAAAGCTCAATGCCAACTGGGAAGGTCCTTCCATCATCAAAAAGGTTCAAAGCAATGGATCTTATCGTCTTCAAACTCCAGAAGGGGAAGATGTGAAAAATCCTTGGAATGCTTATCATTTGAAGAAGTTTTACCAATAACATGTAGCTGCTGCTTCTTGAGGTCCTCACAATATGCCTGCCATGCAGCGCCATTCTTTTGGCACGCAGCCTCCCAGTACGCCGCGGAATCCTTGGCAGCATCAACCTCACATCTAAGGCCCTCTATCATCTCCTTCAACGCCACAATCTCCCCATTCCTATCCCTCACCTTCGCCTCAGCAACGAGAGCAACGTTCTTAGCTAGCTCAAGCTTCTCATTCAGATGTCTCAGCTCGAGCCCTAACCTCAGCGACCAGACGAACTTCCTGGAAGCTAGCGTTCAGCTGCATGAGAAGAAACAATTAGAAGGCAAAATATGCAAAATCAACCACATAAATCGGCCTAAACCCAACTCACCAGAGAAAGAGCAGAGTTTATCTTCGAGCAAGTCACCAGAAGAGTCTGCGACTTCACCATGCGAGCATCAGCATCAAGAATAGTGCCCTAGTTAACAGCTCGAGCAACGCAGGGGTCATATATAGCACTATCATTGTCATACACAACGTGCTTACTTCCCTGGCTGTCCAGATAATCAAAAGGGCCAGGTCGGAATTCGGATGACACCCCTTTACCCTTGCTCGAGGGTCTACAGCAGTCTTCCTAGACAAAGGAGTAGAGTCAGGAGCTCGCAAGGTTTTCAGAGGAGGAGCAGGAGAGGGCATCATTGTTGGAGGTTCCATCATCTTCAGGTTACCAGACAACGACCTCTTCTTGTTCGAGCTAGGAGGTAGCTTAGGAAGAGAGGTCAGAGGGGACACGATCTGGGTGCTCGCAGCTGGATCCTTCTGCCTCGAGCTAGTACCAGATCGAGACTTCTCAGCCTTCTGCACCGCAGCCATAAAGCTCTTCTTCAGCACCTTTCTTCTCTCCAGCTCGTCTGCAACAGTCTTGGGACCACCCGTGGGAATATTACACAATCATAAAGATGTCGGAGAATCCGCAAGATCCCATGATCTTTGCCCCTTCACATTCTATATAATCAGAGCTACGATGGCTTGATCTCTAGGTCCCATTCCCTCGAGCTAGAGTACGTAGGTAATCCCGATCTCATCGAGGTGCAGCCACCCCCGATCTCAAACTCCCCCTTTGGTCAGTTCAACAACGATCTGATCTAGTGAATGCATTAATCTAGAAATAGGTTAATACAGTGATCACCAACTTCTTATTGAAAGGAGAGTACCATATAGATAAATGTATAAAAGAAACATTCCCCAATAAGCATAAAAAATGTGCATCTTCACTTTTTTTTTTATTTTTGCCACATGTAGTAGGGATATTTATGTACATCTTGCTGTCATTCTCATGTGGGAAGGATATTTACCTCCATCTTTTCACAAACATGAGGTAAGGTGTAGTCTACATCTTTTGACAATTCACCACCTCCTAGTAGTTAATCACTATGGTAACGTGCAACAAGAACTAACATCTCTTGTGCATCCGTCATTGCATGACTCTCACAAGCCAAACACCTCAAGTGAAGATATAATGCTCTTAATGGACCAAAAAACATATGAATGTTACCCACAAAAGTATTATGTAAGCATGCAGTGTATTGTGCAAGAGATCAAAGGAATATACCATGATACATTCAAGAATATATGAAAATCCAAAACATGCTATTCAATGCATTAAACCTGGTTAAAGACACTCACAGACATAATCCACAAAAAAGAAATAGATATGCCACCACATGAGAATGGAGCAAAAAGAACTCCCTATTTTCTTTTTATTATTTATTTATTTATTTAAAACAAGAGAAAGAGAAACCATACAGAAATAAGAGAGACACAAGGGAATGACATAGAACATAAGATAGAGAAGGAATAAAAGAAAAGAAGGAGAGACCACAAAAAAAAAAAAAAAAAAAAATTGTATATCTATGATGGAAATCCATGTTGGCTGAAAAGTGGAGGGTAGTTCTTACTATAGGTTATGGGTGGGCAAAAAATCTGAAAATCGACAAACTGAACCGAAATAATCGACCCAAAATCGGTCAAAGTCAAGACTAGAACCAAACCGAACCGAATATTTATTAGTCTAGTCCCCGTTTCTCTTTTGGTAGAACCGACAGAACCGAACTGATATTAAATCTTGGGAGGGGTTCCAAGGACTTAGGAAATGTTTGACTCAATTTTGACTCAATCTTATTTAGGGTACTTGTACATATTGGATTGACATGATTTTTTTAGATATGATCTCTTTACTATAAAGATCTACTACATAAAACATCAGCTCATTTGAATATATTTAGACCCATCAAATGTAATATTAAAATCAACGGTAAAAATGAACGTTCCATAATTCATTAACTTGTAATATGATTTTTCTAGGGTTAAAAAATTCAGATTATGATAAATTTTGGTGAAGATGTCTTACATAATGAGAACATTCATCCTACAAAAAATTATGCCAATCCAACATGTACAAGTATCCTAAATAAGATTGAGTCAAAATTGAGTCAAACATTTCTTGAGTTCTTGGAACCCCATAATATGTTTTTATTAGTTTTTAGAAGTTTTTTTTTTTTTTTTTTCAAAGATAAAAGCCCAAAGCCCAGAACAGTGGAAAAGACTTTAGTATTAGTTTATTGAATTAAAGCCCATAGGGAAAGCCCAAAACCGCACCGAACTGGACCAATTAGATTTGGCCCGGTCTTGTTCGGTTACATATAATATTTGCTGGTCTTTGGAACCGAACCGAACCGATAATTTTAAATCAGCCTGGTCCTAGTTCTATTACAACCTTGGACCGACCAGACCGATGCCCACCCCTACTATAGCTTCTAACCATGGGTGTTCCCAATTTTCGATTTTTAAGATTTTTGATCCGATTTTTTCCAAATATGGAATGGATTATTGTAGTTCCGATTTTCCAATTTTTAATTTTTAATTTTTTTGAAAAAATAAAAATGGAACGAAATTGGAACTACTTCTGTGAATATGATCTGATCCAATTTTCCGATAAATATTTTGAAATGTCTGATAATGTAAAAAGATTTGAATTATTCATTTTTGAAAATATACGTACATAGAAGGGGAAATTGGTTATAACCTCCCAAGTTTTGATTGGCTTTGGCGGGAACCCCCCCAATATTGTCCAACCTTGGCGTTAACCCCCTTCTGTTTAGCACCTCCAAACTTTCCATCCATTCAAAGATTGCCTACCTATTATACCCTTAATTCAAATAATTAAATAAATAAATTAATTAATCAACAAAACTAACTTCACAGAATCTAACTAGCCGTTACCAGAACCCCCACCCACTATATCCTTACGGTAAAAAAAAAAATAAAGAACGAAATCCATAATAACTGAATAACAAACCCACTCAGTTCAATTATTACATTTTACAGTAAAAATAAATTTATCAAAACCAAAATCTATTATCCAATCTCCTTATTCTTCTTCTATAACAGAGAGAGAAAAAGAAATTTGGTTTTTGTTCGAAGAGATGAAAGGGTTAAACAGTTCAGAAACCATAATTAAAAACACCACTTTTCGTTAAATCACAGGTTTGGTTTTAATTTCATTTGTTTTTTTTTTCTATATTATGTGAAAGTGCACGTCGTTGCCAAGCGACAGAAGAGAGAAGCCCACACAATTTGTAAAAACAGCTCAACCCAATCTAAAGTCTAGCCCAGTTTAACAGCTTTGTATGTGGGGATCATGTACTGTGTTGGGACGGAAATTTTGAATTTTTTTTATCTGATATTTGATTCCATAAAATTCGGGCCCACCATAAACTATATTTTTACTTGGTTAAAGAACTATTTATAGCCACATGTCACAATTGGATAGGATAGACTGCAGTTGAACCAAAAATTTATATATTTTTTTATTTTCTATCCAATCACTTGCTGCCACATACTCTCTTCTAAAGTAGTAAAGATAGGAACAAAGTTCTCTGATTTAACAACTCAACCACGTATCTTTTTCAACTCTAAACAACACCAATCTTCTTCACGATATATTGCTTTATCTCCGAATTTCAATAAAACCCTAGATCTTAATGCTTTGATTTCAAATCAAAGTTCTTCACCACCTCCATTGATATCGATTTCACAGTCTGCACCACCACCACCATTGGTGTAGGAAACATTGGGGATTATTGATGATAATGGAACGACATCTGAGAATTTCGAGGTTGGTGGTGAATTTGATCAGAATTTAGTTGAGAATTTGGGAGATGAGAATGATGAGGGTAAAGGAGAAGTGGAGAAAAAATGATGAAAAAGAGAAGTCTAAGGTTAAAATTGAGAAATTTGAATGGTGTGATATGAGTTTGAGAGAGTATATACCTTGTTTGGATAATGTAGAGGCAATTAAGAAGTTAAAAACATTTTTTCCTATCTCCTTAAAAGCATTCCCAACTGTAGGTTTTAGCACATTTTTGGTGAAAACACTTGCCAATAGTTGCTTTTAACACACTTTTCAAGCAAAACACTTTTAACTCCTTGACAAATTTGCCAAAGAGTTAAAAGTGTCACGTAGGAATCCGGACCGCACTATTTATGTGGTATGGATCCATCCTCTACAATTAGTGTGGTATGCATCTATACCCTACAATTAGTATGGTATGGACTCATCTACAGGAAGATCCGTCCGCCACAATTAGTGTGGTATGGATCCATACCCGAGACAGATTGTGGTTTCAATAATCCACCATTGGAAACACTAAAACCTTTTTATTGCTAAAACCATTGAAAACACTAAAACCTTTTTATTGCTAAAACCATTGAAAATACTAAAATTCCTTAAAACCATCCTACGTGGCACCATTAAAAGTGTTTTACCATTGGGAATGCTCTAAAAGTTAAAACCATCTGCATGTGATTTTTTTTTTAATTTTTTATTTTCTTAAAAACATCTTAATATTTAATATTCTGTGATTAATTGGATGAAGGTAAAATGTTTTTAATTTTGTTTAAATTTAATTCTGTTAACTAATTTTTAGGGGTTTAGACAAATTCATTGAATTAGGGGTATAATGGGTAAACAAACTTTGAATGGATGGAAAGTTTGGAGGTGATTAATAGAATGGGGTTAACGTCAAGGTTGGACAACATTAGGGGGTTCACGCCAAAGCCGGTCAAAACTTGGGGGGTTTGACCAATTTTTCCTATATAGAGACATAAAATTGATATACCAAGTTTAAAATTACATGAAGACTCACTCATAAATTGTATTTAGTCTCAAATCTTAATGTAATCAAATATTAATGTATGATTCAACAAAAAATTAATGTAATAGTAAATTATTGGTTAGTTTATACTTATTAGTCAGATTAATTCTTAATGAAGGTCCATATGCTTATTAGTCAGATTAATTCTTTTCTTTTCATGAAATTATATTATTATATAAATTTTGTAGTATAATTGTGTTTTATAAAGTGTTATACTCTATAACTTTGATCGATCATTCGGGTGGTATATGTTACTATGTTAGACAAAAATACTTCAATAAGCGAATATAGTATCTCAGCTCAGTTTAAAAAGTGCATCATTTTCAAGTTTCCAAAACGGATCATGTCTATCATTTTCGATTTGGAATTCTAATTATTTTTGATATATTTTTAAGTTAGAATTCCAATTTTTTTATGTTGGAATTCTGATTGATTCGAATTTTTTTTTTTTTTTTCAATTGTTTTTTCGATATTCAGCACTTGGAATAAATTTTGTTGTTCCGAAAAAAGTTGGAATGGAATTGAAAAAAAAAATTTATTCTAATTTTCGATTTAATTTTTCCGAACATGCCATTTTTGTTTCGTTCCCCGTCCGATTTCCACCCCTAGTTCTAAGTTATATAAACTTTTATTCGTGTGCAAAAGAGGTAGGGGTAGATTCGTTACCACCACCTCAATAGTCAATACCCTGTATCTTTGCACAGTTATACTTAACCAACTTACTAAGCAAAAAAAAAACAAAAACAAAAATCGGTAGGCTACATACCTAACCAAAAAATTTTATGTGTAGCCAACTTGTATGTGGGTGTGTACACCCAATCATATGATGCCACGTGTCTATAAAATAGTTGGAAAACTGATCAAGCCCACTAGGGTTAACTAAACCCATACTAGGTTATATTATTATTGCCACATGGCATTTTGTGATTGGGTGTACACACCCACATACAAGTAAGCTACACATATAAAATTCAGATCGGAGGTGGATTTTGTTATTCTCTCAACTGGGTGATGGGCTGCAAACACAATGAAGCCCATAACTAACCATACATGAGAGGTGGGTCCATCAACAATCTTTTCACTATTGTAGGCTTGTAGCAAACATGTCATTGGCTGAGATTGGCTGGGCTGCTAGGCTAGCTAGCTGTCTGTTTATGGGCTGCTAGTAGTCTTGCGGATGGTATCGTTTGGGCCGTCCAGTCCAGTCCAGTTTGTATTGTTAGAGTTGTTGTCAGACTTTGCAACAGGGCAGGTTATGGGACTGGCAATCCAAGCCAGTAGTGCTAGTGTGCTGACTCAAATGATTTGTTCACGGCACACCCAAGAGCACCTGAATAGAAGGCATGGATGTGCTATAGTCTGAGTTGATGGGGAGCACCTAGTTGGGAGGATCACAAAGCTCCAAATCTTAGTAATATTGTTAAACTGTTGATCGATGTACTGTGTATGCAGTTGGGGTTGTACTCTTTTCGATGAATTCTCTATTTTATTTTTTATTTTTTTCATGAAACTGAACTCTCTAATGAAATATTCTTATTCATCAAAAAAAAAAATGTCATTGTTCATACTGTGAAACTGTTTTAGTTTCATTGGATTTAAATGATATGGATTAATTTGGCTTCGGTATGGATTATGGAGGTAGAGTTGGCAGTTGTGGAAGGTGGAGCTAAGCTAGTATTAGGGGTGCTGATTGGGGCGGGGCAGGACGGGGCGGGGGAATAGTGTGCGGGGTTGGGTTGGGGCGGGGCGGGGCGGGGCCAAATAATCCCCGTTCTTAGGCGGGGCGGGGCGGGGAACGGGGGCTTAAGAAAGTTCACCCCCATCCCTGCCCTGTACAGGTCGGGGGACGGGGAACGGGGCGGGGCGGGGACGGGGAATGTGACACCATATATAAATTGATTGTGAGAGTCCATACTCCTTATGGACCTAAGCTCAATTTAATATTGTAAAAGTCCAAAACATATTGGACCCCCAAACATGTTGGACCTTGTTTGTTTTCTTCCTTTCTTCCTACACACGAAAGATGAAAGAAAAGAAGAGAAATCAAGAAAAAGAAGAGTTGCAGATAGATAGAGAGAGAGAGAGAGAGAGAGAGAGAGAGAGAGAGAGAGAGAGAGAGAAATGGATCCGAAATTGACAGAAGTTTCGCAGTTATTTGAGAGATTGAAAGCATCTTTGATGAGAAACGATCTTGATAATTGTTCAAACTTGCTTTCACAGCTCAAGGTAATTAGTTAACTTAACTATTATTACATTAGTATTGTATTGTAGACTTGTAGTGTGCTGCTACTGTATATTTTTTTTATTTCAAGTCATGTTAACAGGGCGGGGAACGGGCGGGGATACGGGGTGGGGAACGGGGCGGGGCACGGGGCGGGGTTTCAATCTATACGATGAAACCCATCCCTGCCCTGCTACCCATTGGGGCGAATACGGGGCGGGGCAAATATTGGGGCAGGGCGGGGCGGGGAGATAAAAAACGGGGCGGGGAAAGGGGCGGGTCCGGGTTGAGAAACTACAAATAGTGCTAATATAACAATTGAATATTCAGACAAATCAAACAATACGCAGAAAGTAAATAACACACAATATTTTTAACGTGGTAAAACCCAATATGGGAAACGTCCACGGTTGTCCTCACGACAACAAATAAATCCACTAGATGAAAAGAGATTTACAAACCTATCAACTACCTGCAATCACTGTGAGTTGACACTACCGGTTATCTCTAACACCTTGATTTCACCAGAGTACCTTGATGTACGCACAAGACACTCGACTTCTTGATGAACACACAAGAAGACTCGAAGCCGAACTATGAAACAAGCTTACATCAGAGTTCCTTGATGAACACACAAGGATACTCGACTTCTTGATGAACACACAAGAAGACTCGAAGCTAAATCAATATAAACAATAATGAAGAAGAAGATGAATGGGGAAGAAGAAGATGAGTTCAATCACCAAAACCACCTAAACCAAAACCTAAACAAACTCCAGGACTAGAGATGAATTGGACGGCCAAAGAACTGACTTGTTCTTTGGAAGAGAAACCCTATTTATACTTAGGGTTGGAAAGCACAGAAAATGGGCCGAAATAGAAGAAATCCATATTGGACGTACGTACGTCGATATGACGTTCGTACGTCTTCACACGATAACGCTTGCTGCCTACTTGGACGTACGAACGCCCTAACTAGGTACGTACGTCCTAAACCCAAAACTTACTTTTGACACAAGGACGCGAGGACACGGACTCGGAACGATGTGCGTACAACTTGGTTTTCCTAACAATGAACTCAAGGCGAGATAACCATAGACGACCAATGTCACAAAATTGATGTCAAACAACTTAAGGCCGGTTTCAATCTCCCCCTTTGACATTGATTTTGTGACAAAAACCTATGACTCTAATAGCACTTATAAAACGTGCTTACAAACCCAAACCATGGCATTTATAAAAACATGCCTACAAAAACACTCAAGGTAGAACACATACCGAGTCACCAATTCTTGATATCCAGCTTGAGCAAGACGCTTTAACCATCAGAGACCAAACAGAAGCAACTAAGAATTTCCGAAGCAATCAAGAAATCAACAGAAGCTCCTTTGAGCAACTCCCCCATACTGCATGAGCTCCAAAGTTTGACACTTGAGCTCCCCCATACGTGTAGCATACCTGAAACATGACCCAAAAATATCCTAACAACAAAGAGACAATTGTTAGTAATTAGAGTCATAAATCTCCCCCTTTTTGTCACAACAAGTGAACAATAGAACCAAGTAACAAAAGAAACAAAAAACAAGAAACAAAAATAACCAAGTAAAGAAACCAGCACCAAACAATCAAGACAAAACAGATAACAAGAAATAAACCTATCCGAACTCTTAACCAAACAAGTAATAACCAAACATAGGAATCCAGAAACATAAGAAACATTAAAGACAAAACATAAAACTGAAGTTAACGAATTCGAAAAACTCGTTCCCAATGACCTAGAGGAAGCTTGAAGAAATAAGCTTCCGCACGAGCCGAAGATCTATTCCACCGGGCTATCACATTGATCATCATAATCCTCCAGTCATTCACTTGTACAAAATAACTCCTCGATTCTGCTGTCCAAGCCACAATCAGTGAGAGGAGCAGCAAGTCCTGAAACTTCCGGGTATCCAACCAACTCCAAGATGTGATTCTGAAGATGTCCCGGTAATCTCTCCCAATGGTTGACATGAACCACACACGGATTAAGAAAAGGAGGATGAATATAGTCATACCCATGGGGAACACGACATAATCGACAAACCTTTGCATTGTTTTTGTATTCCATCACCATAAACGACACATAACCAACAGCCGGAACAAATACACCATGAAGTTCATATTCTGTCATTGAAAATTCTGAAGAACAAAAAGAAAGCTAGAAGGAGGTAAGAAGACACAATAGGAGTAAACTCCCCTATATATATAGGAAAAACAAAAATAAGCCTAACTTGGGCCCAATTAGGAAGGTCCATTACGTAAGTAGCAGGAATTTACTGCAAAACAGAAGGCAACTAGAACTTATATCAGAATATCAATATCCAATAACATACAAGATAGCAAAAAAAACTTTAAGTACAGAAATACAAAGAATAAACCAGATCAAGAACTACTCGGACTCCGAGTCACCATCACTATGGTCATCACCAGAGGTGCCAACCAAACCATCATCCTCACTTTCCCTATCCGAGGCACCACCATCAGTATCACCCGCTACGGGAGGCACCTCAACTGGGAATGGAGGCAACTCTACGGGAGTGAAGTCGATCTGGAGATGACACATCTGAGCAACATTCATCCTATGTAGATCACGGAGCATCGCATCATGCTGAGTAAGAATGACACCAAAACGATCCAAACGAGCGTCCGTATGATCTTGGTGACGCCGAAGAGATGAAACCCAAGCATCAACTGCAGCAACTGCCCGGTTGCTCCTAACCGAAGCCAATGGAGGGCGTCCAGGGGTCAAGGCCCGATCAAAATCATCATGGCTATCAAGAGCCCGGCCTCCCCAAATCAAGTGATGCGTCAGACGCGCACCCACAGACTCAAATGCAGATTTTCTAGATTGGCAACCCTTTTTGATGGCATTTACCCAGTCATGGCCAACAAACCTTGGAGGGCTCACCTCCGTGTATCTTCCCTGAAAGCCTAAATGCGTAAGAATTGTCATAATAAAGCTAGGGAAAGGAAGAGTACCCTTAGCTGCATCAATCTGCAGCATCCGTGAGTAGATGACCTCAGAAAGATGGATATGATGCACCGACATACACACCACCAGCTTGACCATTTCGTCGGTCATTATGATCTTGTTGCCCTTTGTCGGATAAATGTTGGAATGGGCAACCATGTCCAAGAGAATGGCACTGTAGAACTTGGCATGATATCTTTCCGTAACACCATCAATGAACATCCTCTGAACTTGATCGACAAAGTCAATTTGAATCGCTTCCGGAATGGGCCACCTGACATGAACCATATTCTCGGGGAGACGATTATCATCGATCCCCAATGCCTCACGTATCACCGTCGGAGAGATAGTATATCTCCTACCTTCAATCAGAACGGAGAAACTGGAGCGGTTCTGTGAAGGCGTCTTGGTCTCATAGAACGCAATAGTGTGCTCGACCGAGTACTTAGTTACCGGTTGAGCCACCCTTAACCAATTTCGATCCTCAAAGAAGGACGAAATATTCCTGAGTTGAGACGAACCCAATGGAGTGGCAGAAATGTCCCGCAAGTCAAAGAAGCGCTCGGGGATAATGGCCTTTGCTCGAGGATGAGCACCACGTGAAGTAGGAGGGGGCGAGGAATCTGAAGGAGGACCTCTACCCATCTGAGCACAAGGAACACGTGTGCCCGAGGACGAAGCACCCTTGGAGGCTGTGCGTGCGCGCTTTGGAGGCATCGTTATTGCCGAAAGAGTGAGAAGATAAACACCACAAAACTCTGTTGAACACTTAGAACACAACAGGGAGGAACCGAAGGAAATACCGAGGATGAAGAAGATACAGGAGAGAGATATGTGAGGAAGACGAAGAGGAAAAAAAAATTGGCAAAAACTTTTAAACACCTTGGGCTTAAAGCAAACTGGTGGGCCGAAACTGTACCAGGAACGTACATATGGCCAATTGACGTTCGAACGTCGGGACCAAAACAACCTTCACTGCCTGGACAGACGTTCGTACGTTCGATAAGCGTTCGTACGTTGAAAAAGATCTGCCAGCCTAAACATACGAACGGCTAAACAACGTACGTACGCACCACTTTTTTTTTTTTTTTTTTTTTTTTTTTTTTTTAAATAGAAACAAACAGAATAACTAACAACACAAACCATAATAAGAAGATAAAAGAAAAAGAACCGATGTACCATAGAAGTGAAGAGGAATACATCATGAACTTCCAAAAACAGTAGCCAATCCCAATCCTTACAAAAATAAGAGGCAATATATGGGGATAAACAAAAGATTGAACAAATAAGAGAATTGAAGTGCATCATAAACTAAACCTCGGTGTGTGTAGATGCAATGCAATGCATAAAGAGAGAGAAAGTTCACCACTAGAACACACCCTTTGAAGACCTAGAATATAGAACCATCAACAAGAGACATACGATTAGCAAGTGAGCTTAGAAGAAACAAACTTCAATCCCCTTTGAAACAAACAATATGAGTGGAAGACAAACGAATATAAATATGAACTTTCAAACAAAACCAAGATATCCAAAAGGCAAAGGAATATAAACTTTGTATGCCGTACATAAAAAAAAAAACGAACATGCGCTTGGATTATCATTTTGCCGCATGAGGTTTTAGTCTACATCTTTCAATGTCATTCCCGTGTGGGAGGGATTTTTGCCTCCATCTTTTCAAATACACGAGGGTAGGGTGTAGCCTACATCTTTTTGACAAACACAAACTCAAGAAGTGCAATACCATGATAACGTGCAACACAAGAACTAACATCTCTTGAGTGCATCCGTCAGAGCATGACCCTCACAACCCCAACGGGTTCTCAGCCAACTGATATTGCTTCAAAGACAATCAAATGGCTGGGGATAAAGTGAGTCATTGACCACTAACAAGAGTTGTAATAGGAAGATAAGAATGCTCAATAACACGAACAACAAGATGAACATTAACCAAAACAAAGGAGAGATAGCTCAAGATCACATAAATACTCGAGAGATAGAGAAGTTCTATGAGCTCAAAGAATATGTAAGTGGTTTCCAAGAACTCCCATCATGCAAGCATACCGTGCACTGTGCAAACAAGCGAGGAAAAATGCATGATACATACCAAAACATACTTAAGAGTTCAGAAAGAGAAAACACCCAAACATATTGCAACTTATTTAAGACAATTGAATTAAACCAATATCTCAGAAAAGATGCATCCAACAACACATACATGGAATAAATAAATAAAACAAAAAATAGAAGGAATACCTACAACCCCTTTTTTTTTTTTTTTATTAACAATATATTCAGACATGCAACATGATCTGCAAGCTAAACAAACAAAACATAAAAAAAATAGAAGCACCAAACGAATAGCCTATGTGATAAGAGAAATATGCAATTCAAATAACACAAGACTAGAAACAAACAACATCATCCCAAATGTGGGACACCACCAGACCTTTGCAAGTCCAGAAAAACCTTCAACTTATCCTTTCTTACCCATACTTGTTTAACACTAGGCGTGCACACCTTGGAAGTTGAAAAGATATGAGATTTCTCCTTAACAAATTTTTCAATTGACTTGTCCTTAACTAATTCCACCTTAGTCTTTGACTTCCTTTTGTTGGAATACCTGTTTTTCTTAAACCTGTGATGAACACCACTATAATTCCAAGGTCTAGAAAATGCACAAGAAGAAACATTAGAATCAACATGATTATAATGATTAGGAACACGAGAATAGGATGCATCATGTTGATTAAAATCCCAACAAAAAATATCCAAATGACCAACCCTACCACAATAAGAACAATGAAAAACATTAGACTTACTCAAAGAATTCTTATAAGAAGATGTGGTAGTGGTGGATAAACCATGTATGTCACTATTTGTTTTATGACATTGTCCCTTAACAAAACCCATACCTCCCCTATTAGAACAAGATGGCTTACCAGCAAAAGCAACCTTATCATTAGCCTTAGACTTAAACTTTGTGCAAGAAACATGCTGAAAACTATTAGTATTAAGTCTAGTCTCAATAGGCGGGGTAGGCAAAAAAGCAGCCAAACTAGATTTTACAGAAGTAGTCACACTAGATGAACGAGTAGAACTAGCAATAGGAGAGCCAAATCTAGTTTTGTCCAAAACCTGCAATTGGAGTTGAGTAGACGTTAAACCGTTCTTTGTTACCTCATACTCCACCAATAGAGATTTGTATTTCTCATCGACCTCCTAATTGGCCTTCTCTATAGCTGCAATTCTACATAACAAATCAAGTTTTTCTTTGTTAAATAATTGAGAAATAGAGATTGCATCATCTGCAGCACAAGAAATTTGTTTTTCAAGAATCTCAATTTTATCCTGCAAAGAAAGATTAGCCTTTTCCAAATTTTTAATTTTGGATTCATAAACTTCCCCTTGCAGCATATAGTCTTCCGCACAATGTCTGAGTCGTCGTTCTAGAGAATCAACCTTAGTCTGCAAAACACCATTATCTTCAAAACAAAAATTATCAGAAATAGTAGACAAATTACAATTAGCTTTATTGAACTTTTCCTGCAAATCAGTATTAGCTTTTTGTAACTTTTCACATTCTTTTGCAGAAAGCCTGTAAAGAAGAGCCCAACCACTATTGCTAACAACATACAAATTATCATCCTTTTCAAAATCAGATTTTGATTTTGTAGATTTAGACGATTTAACAATAAAATTATTATGACCAGACTCATGAACCATCATTGCACTCATAGGATCGTTAGCGTGAGCCTTGACGCTCCTTAACCAGCCCCCAGCGACTGATACCAATTGAGAAACTACAAATAGTGCTAATATAACAATTGAATATTCAAACAAATAAAACAATACGCAGAAAGTAAAGAACACACAATATTTTTAACGTGGTAAAACCCAATATGGGAAACGTCCACGGTTGTCCTCACGACAACAAATAAATCCACTAGATGAAAAGAGATTTACAAACCTATCAACTACCTGCAATCACTGCGAGTTGACACTACCGGTTATCTCTAACACCTTGACTTCACCAGAGTACCTTGATGTACGCACAAGACACTCGACTTCTTGATGAACACACAAGAAGACTCGAAGCCGAACTATGAAACAAGCTTACATCAGAGTTCCTTGATGAACACAAAAGGATACTCGACTTCTTGATGAACACACAAGAAGACTCGAAGCTAAATCAATATAAACAATAATGAAGAAGAAGATGAATGGGGAAGAAGAAGATGAGTTCAATCACCAAAACCACCTAAACCAAAACCTAAACAAACTCCAGGACTAGAGATGAATTGGACGGCCAAAGAACTGACTTGTTCTTTGGAAGAGAAACCCTATTTATACTTAGGGTTGGAAAGCACAGAAAATGGGCCGAAATAGAAGAAATCCATATTGGACGTACGTACGTCGATATGACGTTCGTACGTCTTCACACGATAATGCTTGCTGCCTACTTGGACGTACGAACGCCCTAACTAGGTACGTACGTCCTAAACCCAAAACTTACTTTTGACACAAGGACGCGAGGACACGGACTCGGAACGATGTGCGTACAACTTGGTTTTCCTAACAATGAACTCAAGGCGAGATAACCATAGACGACCAATGTCACAAAATTGATGTCAAACAACTTAAGGCCGGTTTCACGGGTCACGGGGCAAGTTGAGCACCCCTAGCTAGTATATTTGATATGCATCGACTTTAATGATTTATGTGTTGGTGTTAAAACCTCTTTAGTAGAAAACGATCATTTTCCCTTTTTTACTTTGTCAAGGAATGCATGGTACAAGAAATAGTTCTTCTACAATGCTTGCCCACAGTCTCATACTTACATGGACTAATATCAAACTATCAAAGTGACGAAATGAAAAGTTTTTTCATCCATGACCAAGAGTGAAGAGTTGAACAAAGTATGATTCAATGTGCAGTTCATGTTCCTCGGACTTGATTTATGAGTTGGTCGGCCATGTGAAAGGACAATAAAAATGGATCTGAAATAGTCATTTTCCACTACTTAGAATGATGAAAACACAACTCGATCATATTTCCCCTTCTCAAGTGTCCTGTTTCACACACCTTCAAACATGCATCCATCTCCCTTAAAGAGGTTTATTTACACCAAAACCCAACATTTTTATGAGTAATTGAGCTTGTAATTGGTACGGATTCATATTTCTGTTGGCCAAAGTCCAAAAGAATACAACAGTTTAAAAAGGAAAAGGATTAGTTTTAGGTGAAAAAGAAGTAAAGAAAGCTAACATTCAAACCGACCATGTCTATTTCAATGCCCGCCTCATCATATTCAAAGTTTAAACTTCCCAAGTAAAGAAATAACCTGGGCCCGATTCCCATATCTCAATCCAATAATAAACTTTTTCAAATCATGTAAGGCCATATTGCCATGCCACCATCTACATTTCAGTAAATTGTTTTTTTTTTTTAAGCTTTCGTGTTTATTCATAATAAAAAATAGAGATGAAAACTTAAGAAAAACAAACAATTTTGAAATATTAAACTTTTTCCAATTATAAACATATATAACCTAAAAAATCTAACAAAACAAAATGATTCAAGGTCTCACACACTCAAAGTCATGCCAGTGACCAGTAGGTGAAGAGGTAAGGTTAGTGGTGATTTGCAAACTAAATATCTAGCTAATAATAATGCTGATATTTTCATCATCCTTAGTCGTACATATATATTTCCATGGATGGTGAGTCACAGGACTCACAGCATGTGCCATGTGATGCAATCCCTCTCCCCCACTCCATTATCAAAACAAACTATAGTACTCTAGTACTAAGCTATTAGCTCACTTTCCAGCCAAGCAATCTGCAGTCTTTCTAATCTCAATTTCTCAATTCTCAAACCACTCTTCCTCCCCCACAGAAATGTACATGTGGCATCTGTTCAAACCGACCTTCTGTCAATTGTGTACATTTTTTTCCTCGAGATCGATGCTTAAAGGCCCCATATACACGTGTACATGATTCGATTGGTTAGTGGTCGGCAAGAAATATCATGCCACCGTGTGAAAGACAACACACACACACACACTTTCTCTCTTCTCTTATTAAATTTCTTTTGTTTATACTTTCGTCGGTTAAGGATTACTCGAGAACCTCACCTTCACATCTTCTCACCTTTAATTAATTAATCGCGTTACATACGCGTTACACCTCTCTATATATAGCTTACTCTTTCATTCACTTCAAACACATTACAACAAACAAACACTTGATTTATCAATCTCTTTCTATTACCAAAACATATTCATTTTCTTGATTTATTTTATTTGTTATTATCAACCAACCAACCAACAAGCTAATAAGCAAGCTAGTATGGCTGAACAACAACCTCAAACTACTGTTGAAGGGGCTGAGATCAAAGATCGTGGTATGTTTGATTTCTTAAGTAAGAAAAAAGAAGAAGAAAAACCACAAGAAGCAGAAGTTCTTGCTACTGAATTAGAAAACGTACATGTCTCAGAACCTGTACATGATCATCATGTTGCTGAACCAGTTGAAGTGAAGAAAGAAGAAGTAGATGAGGAGAAAAAGCCAAGTTTACTCGAAAAGCTTCATCGATCTGATAGCAGCAGCTCTAGCTCTGTAAGTTTAATTAAAATATTTTTGATCATGCACATTTTTTTTTTTTTATGTATATATTATTTTGAATTAAAAGTGTAACGTTTTTTGTTATGTATGAAATGGTGTATGTACAGTCAAGTGAAGAGGAAGTGGAAGAAGATGGACAGAAGATCAAGAGGAAGAAGAATAAGGGATTGAAAGAAAAGATTAAGGAGAAGATCTCACCAGAAGAGAAAAAGGTTGAAGAAGATACTACAGTCCCAATTGAAAAGTTTGATGATGAAGTTGGTGTTGTTAGTCATGAAGGAGAAGTGAAACATCCAGAAGAGAAGAAAACTTTCATGGAAAAGATCAAGGAAAAACTCCCTGGTGGTAACAAGAAGACAGCTGATCATGAGTCTGCTTCAACTCCGGATGCTATAGTCCTTCCTCCACCTGCAGCACCAGTTCATGAGGAAGAACCTAAGGAAAAGAAGGGTATATTGGAGAAGATCAAGGAGAAATTGCCAGGGTACCATAAGACTGAAGATGAGAAGAAAGAAACTACTACTACTACTACTACTGAGCATTAAAATTTCATATACATATTATGTGAATTATGATGCAGATTGTGTTGGTTTTAAAGTTTTTATTTTTCATTATAAGTGCTATGTGTGCTTATATGTAAGTTTGTTTTTTGATGAATTTTGTGTCAAAAGTGGGAGTTGAGGAGTATTTCATTTTGCTCTGATCTCCCCTATCCATATTCAGTTGTGAATTATTATTGTTATTATTAATGGATTTGATTTGCTTTTTGTTTAAATTATTGGCTTTGTTGTTACGTTGTGATGAAAGATACTTAGACCTAATCTTATAACATCACCTTTATTCTTTGAAGACTGTCATGACTCCATGAGTCATGACTCATGATACCATTCCACCACGAAACTACTTTAATAAATTTGATTAATTAGTTGTGATATTTTCTTGATGATATATTGATATAATAAGAGTTGATATTTCCTTAAATTGTGTAAGAGAAGTTGGGGATAAAGTCTTGTAATCTGATAACAACTTTGCCTAGAGAAGCTGGTGGCCTTGTGCCCATCTTTATCAGTATTCAGTATGGCTAAACCATTACAAAATGTGGTGGGTCTAACAAACAAAGAATGTGAGGACAACATGATTTGGTGTACTATATAGCTCACTGCATGATCTCACTTACTAGATAATTTCAAAGTATAAACAAAATTTTGGTTAATTAATCTAGCTAATCTAGCTGGATGTCCAGAATACTCTGGAAGTGAAAAAAAAAAAATCTTTAAGCCAGGGTCATTAGGGCCACTGACCCAGGTGCATTTGCCTCGCTAAGTTTACTGCTAGATGTTGATTTTTGACAACATTCCTTAAGCTGTGTTGATACTATTTGGACAAGGGGACGCAAGTAAGCGACCGAAAAACAGGAAAAACTGTGTCTCCTAAAGCATACTAAATCTCAAGAAATTCTTGAGATTTTCGGAAAAATCTTACCGTAGTCTTGTTCTTGTTGATGCTTAAAATTTTACAATTTAAGCTGTTAGGATGAAAGACAATGTTTTATTTTTACTCCCATTAATTTGTTAATCAAGAACTGCCAAAAAAGATGTTGGTATTCGGCAATTGAAACTTAACAAATTGTAATAGACAAATTCCAAACCAGAAAACTCACGACTCACCACGGAGCAAACCAAGAAACACAAGTAAAAAACAAAAACATTCACTTCAAAACACATGTACCAACACTCAAAACTAAGAACTCTTACCAACTAAACAGCTTTACTTACAAAACCTATATATATATATATATATATATATATATATCAAGTCCCACATTTCAATCTGTGCTAAAGCAAGAAAATGTTGAGAACCAAATGGCCTCTATATTCTATTATTCTTTCACTAATCATTATTGTATGTAACACAACCAGACATGCTAATGGTGATTACTTGATAGGGGTTGGGAGTTATGACATGACTGGACCTGCAGCTGATGTAAACATGATGGGTTATGCCAGCATGGATCAGAATACTGCTGGGGTGCATTTTCGATTACGAGCTCGAGCTTTTATTGTTGCCGAGGGAGTCCAAGGGGCGCGGTTTGCTTTTGTTAATCTTGATGCTGGTATGGCATCACAATTGGTCACTATTAAAGTTTTGGAGAGACTTAAATCAAGGTAGTTCAGTCCAAGGTCATTGGTTCACATTTGCATATTGCTATACAAATTCCATTATTTTTTGTTCTGGTTCCAGCATATAGGAGATGACAAAAACTAGTACACTATTCAATTTATATTAGGTATGGAGATGTGTACAGTGAAGAAAACCTGGCAATCAGTGGCACCCATACTCACGCTGGGCCAGCAGGCTACTTGCAGTATGTCGTCTACTCTGTAACCTCTCTTGGTTTTGTTCATCAGTCTTTTGATGGCATTGTCAATGCCATCGAGCAAAGCATAGTCCAGGCACACAATAGTCTCAAGCCTGGTTCAATTTTCATCGATACAGGTTTGTGTCGCATGTGTCTGATACTCTGAGTACATAATCCCAAGTTCACATCATTCCATGTTGCGAGTTTTTTTTGTTTTTTTTTGTAGGTGATGTGGATAATGCAGGAATAAACAGGAGCCCAAGTGCTTATTTGTTCAATCCAGCAACTGAGAGAGCAAAATACCCAACTAATGTTGACACCCTAATGACTCTTTTGAAGTTTGTTGATGACAACACTGGGAAGAGTATAGGAGCTTTTAATTGGTTTGCAACACATGGAACTTCCATGAGCAAAAACAACAAACTCATCAGTGGAGACAACAAAGGTGCTGCTGCTAGATTCTTTGAAGACTGGTTTACATCTTCCAACCCAACAACAAAAACAGGAACTATAATCAACAACACAGTATCTAGTAAGTCAATATATAGTAAAATTATGTTGCTTTCCTATACATCCAATTATACCGATTTATGTCGTCTAAATTCTAAAACATTTGATGATCACAGATAGTACATTGGTCCAAATAGCAGGAAAAATCAAAGCTAGTGGCGGGAAAACCTGTGGAAAAAGTAGTAGTAAAGCTTCCAAAGTGAGAAAGAATGATGGTTCATTGTTTGTGGGAGCATTCTGCCAATCTAATGTAGGAGATGTGAGCCCCAATGTGCTTGGAGCTTTCTGTACTGATACTGGAAAACCATGTGATTTCAACCATTCTAGTTGTAATAGAAATACCCTACTCTGCGTGGGTCGTGGACCAGGGTATCAACTTTAACTTTCCAATGAATCAACCAGTCCTCTGTTCCTTGACTTCTTACGTCTAAATGAATCACTTAACATCAATGTGATCTACTAACTTCAACTGACTCTCACATCTAAATGACACACTGACTTTTATGTGCCAGGTATCCAGACGAGATACTAAGCACACAGATCATAGGGGAGAGACAGTTCAAGAAAGCAATCAACCTGTTTTCATCTGCTAAAGAAGAACTCACAGGGAAAATCGATTATCGTCATGTCTATCTGAATTTCACAAACCTTGACATGCAGTTAGACATCAATACTGTAGTGAAGACATGTCCTGCAGCACTAGGTGCAGGTTTTGCTGCCGGTACTACAGATGGACCTGGTAAATTTGGGTTCCAACAAGGTGATACAGAGGTCAATACATCTACTGCCCACTTTCCATTTATAATTGCACATATCAGACAAATTAGTTGTAGGGGTTACATTTTCTGCTGTTTGAATATATTCTTAAGCTGTTAAGCACTTAAGCATCACAGTCCACATATAAAACCATGGATAAGTTGAACCTTAGCTCTCTCAGTACCATGCTGATACGATAGCCATGGATGATCACATGTCCAAACGACATACTTTAGCCCTTAGCCCCTTACAAGTAAAATTTCGTATAGTACATATTATTCTATTATCCCTGCAACCCTTTTTAGTTTCAAGGCTGCTATTGAACAGTGCTTTATAATGCACTATTTTATCATCAGTTTTGACTTTTGGGTATGTTTGGCTTGTCTGTAACACCATTAAAATAAATTCCTAAGACATAATCTACTACAGATAAATGAATTTTGGAAGATGGTGAGGAATTTTTTGAAGGAGCCAAGCAAATACCAGGTAGACTGCCAAATGCCTAAGAACGTTTTGCTCGACACAGGGGAGATGTTTGACCCTTATCCATGGGCGGTAAGAAATTTTTTGAGACACTTCTCTGATTGCTCAATTTTGTTATGATAAGAAACATGTAATGCTTCTGACTGGAAGTTCTTTTCTCATTGATACAGCCTGCAATTCTTCCCATTCAAATAATGAGGTTGGGCCAACTAGTTATACTATCAGTTCCTGGAGGTCAGTTTTCTTGGTATATAAACTAAAATTAGAGGATAATAATATTGACGATAAAATGTTCATTTTGGTCATTGTACTTTGCACGTTTTTGTAGTTTGGTCACAATACTTTTTTTCTGTCAGTTTGGTCATGAAAGTTGATGCAGTCGTGCATAAAGATGTGTACTTTGAACCGAATTCAAAGAACTACGACGATTTTCGGGATTCGACAACCAATGTTCTTAACTCACACAAAGAGAAGACTCTTCTTAAAACACAAAATTCAATTAACCAATCAACACTAACTTGGCCAAAGGCCTACAACTCTTTAAATAGGAAAAACAATCCTTGAAAAACAAGGAAACCTAAACCTAGACCAATTCTAATGAAAATAGAAAACATAATTCGAAATTAAAATAACCCTAAAATAGAAATATCCCAAAACACCTAAAGACACCAATTAAACATAAACCTAAATATCCCCAATAATTCTAAAAACATATAGTAGTAATCTTAGCACAAATTAGGGGTTTTAAACCCAAGAATGCGTCAGCTCTCCCCGGGTTCGAAAAGGATCGTCCACGAACTTGAATCTTTCAAATTCACCAAAACAAGTAGTAGTTGCACGTTGGTGCTGCAAGCTCGAACTTGGCCTATGTAAATCAAGTAGTCTGCCTCGGATTCTTCCCAAAAATCTTCTCACTTTCATAAGATGCAATAGCCCAAAAAGTTGAATTCTTTCACGAACTTTACTTGCATAAAGATCAAATTTTAGGAACTTCACAAAACAATGATACTTGAAACACAAAATCCCCAACTGTTTTCCATGAAAGGAAGGAAGATGTTGCTGAAAATTGGCTAAAAAGGATTCCCAAATCGGATCAACACATACGCCAAATTCTATAAAAAACACATCTTCAACATCTAGGGATTCTTCCTCAAAGAGCGGAAAAAATTCATTCAATTCGAATGTTTTTGAACTATGGAACTTGGTTCTTGTAACCCCTTCTTTCTCGGCAAAGATATCAAAACATCACTTAAATATCGACATCCTTGTTTGCAAAATTCACCCATGGATTCTTTGTAAACCTGGCGCGCATGACATGTTGCTTCAAGTTCTTCTTGTGATATGCAAGGCCTAGTTGAAAGGAGAACACATTTCTTGCCTTTCCATAGAATACTATAACCATTATGTTGCACATTAAACGTTGTACCGTTTCTAATGTCCATGGATTTCCAACAAAAAATGACATGCATCCGTGTCGACTATATTACACCACACCCGATCAACAATATCTCCAATGGAAAACTCAACCAAACAATTGTTTTCAACCACTTTCAATTGTAATTTCTCGACCGCTAGTTTTGAAACAAAATTACCATTATTTTTAGGGTCGATCACAAAAGAACACAACTTGCCTCCAATAGTACACAAAGAACGAAAAGCATGATCTTGAATCCAATTCTTATACCAATTCTCCATTTAATGTAAACTAATACCAACGAACATGACCAAGGAAAAAAAAAATTGAATTTTTTCTGAGATGAACAATAAACAATGAACAGTAACTCGATTTTTTTTTTTTTTTTTTAAATACCTTAAACAAAGCAGCGGAAGACTTTGAAAAGAGCGGTGGCAGCGGCAGCACTTGAAACAACGATGACGATGAAAAAAAATTCAGGATTTTTGAGAACTTAGAAGCCTCAAAACCTTGCTCTGATTACCAATTTGATGCAGTTGTGCATAAAGATATGTACTTTGAACCGAATTCAAAGAACTACGACGATTTTCGGGATTCGACAACCAATGTTCTTAACCAAGAACTCACACAAAGAGAAGACTCTTCTCAAAACACACAATTCAATTAACCAATCAACACTAACTTGGCCAAAGGCCTACAACTCTTTAAATAGGAAAAACAATCCCTGGAAAACAAGGAAACCTAAACCTAGACCAATTCTAATGAAAATAGAAAACATAATTCGAAATTAAAATAACCCTAAAATAGAAATATCCTAAAACACCTAAAGACACCAATTAAACATAAACCTAAATATCCCCAATAATTCTAAAAACATATAGTAGTAATCTTAGCACAAATTAGGGGTTTTAAACCCTAGAATGCATCAAAAGTTACATTCCGTTATTAGTTCAGTCAGTTTGGTCAACAGAGTTGCTCTTAACGACGACTTAACTTGTGACCAAACTGATAACAAATTGTAAGTTTTATGACCAAACTGACATAAAATAACTTTTATGACCAAACTGCAAAAATGTGTAAAGTACAATGACCGAAATGAACATTTTATCTAATATGGACTGAGATTTTACATCCAAATAACTCCTTTTGATGTTCAGAGTTCACAACAATGGCCGGACGTAGGCTAAGAGAAGCGGTGAAGGAAACACTAATTCAAAATGGAAATGGGGAATTCGTTGAAAACACTCACGTTGTAATTGCTGGTCTTACAAATACCTACTCCCAGTATATTGCCACTTTTGAGGAATATAAGCAGCAGCGGTACGAGGCTTCTTCGACACTTTATGGCCCACATACACTATCAGCATACATTCAAGAGTTCAACAAACTTGCTTTAGCCATAGCAAAGGGAGAAAAGCTACATAACAGTCTCTCCCCACCTGATCTTTCATCTGTTCAAATCAGTCTACTAGGACAACCTTTTGGTGACTCAATTCCAACAGAGAGGAAGTTCGGTGACATAAAACAAGACATTGTCTTTCCTAAAAAAGGGTCGTTTACGAAGGGAGAGAGGGTGAATGCCACATTCTGGAGTGGAAACCCGAGGAATGATTTACTGACTGAAGGTAGCTTTACAGTTGTGGAGAGACTTCAAGGTGAGCATTGGGTATCAACCTATGATGACGATGATTTCTGCACATATTTCAAGTGGAATTTTGATAACAGTACCTCATATGGGTCAGCAACCATTGAATGGGACATACCAATAGAAGAGAAATCTGGCGTTTACAGACTACGGCACTATGGGTCATCAAAGCCAACAATCATTTCTCCCATTGAGTACTTCACTGGTACGTCAAGCGCATTCGCAGTGTTGTAGTTCATCAAAATGTGGGCTGTTTAATTTTCGGAGTAAAAGGAAGAACCTTAGTAAAGATTGGCTGGAAGGGAAGATATTGAAATCTCATGACACCTACATGGATTTGGCAATTGTTACGTCTGGGTGTAAAGCAACTTATCCAACCATCAAAAATAGAAATAAAGTGTCCAATGTTAAAAACATTTCTCCAGTTGCTTTCTCAAGGTTTGCCTAACCTCAGCTCAATTTTTGAAAAGATAAAAAAACAAGTCACCCCAGACTTCCATATATAGATCTTAATGAGATTGAGTGATCCAGACAATAAAAGATCCCTAAATGTATAATAAACACAATAGCATACACAGTACTTCAAATGATCAGGCAAGACTTTAGAGCAATAGATAGTTATGACATGATCCTAGCAGTTTTAATGCTCAAATCCTAAAGCAGGAAAAAGGAAGATGCCTAACAAGAATGATCAACAACAACAGATTTGAAATCTAATAGGATGTATTTGCGGGACATGTGAAACATATTCAAAGTTTCTAGGTTTGTGACAGACTCTTTACAAAATGAGACAAACACAACTTTTGCTACGGACTACAAAATGAAAAACCCCTCTAGGTTCCTATGAATCAGAACAATATCTTGTAGCTACACTATGTAACATCATTAAAATGCACTTTGTAAATCTTCAACATACCTAAAACCTCTTGAGCTTCAATGTTTTAATGGTTGCAGGGCTGGAACATCAGTCATACTCGCACGAATTGGTGAGGTCATTGGGGTGGCCCAATTTCTTTTTCTTGAAAGTGACAGAGCAAAGGATCTTTTTGTGAAATGTGTGCCTCACCAGCTTTCCCAGAACATAGGCCCTGGACCTCACTACAAATGTCAGATTGAGAGGAATATTCACCTCCGGCCCATGAGTGCTAGTTAATACTGGTAGTGCTCCATATAGTGGAAGTCTTGTCGCGTTCACACTTGTTTTTATTAGCCTCTCCTTTTTCCTTGTCAATGAAAACTCCTCCATCTGTAGTATTACATCAAGAACCAAAGATTATTGGCAGTTATTGGGCATCATTTCTTTTACAAGCCAATGAATAATCTAGACTTCTAGAGGCCACGACCTACGACTTTATGTACTAAAAGAGAGTATTTTCAACAATACTTTGATGTTTACCCCTTAGAGGTCTGCGGAAACAGGAATAAAACAATGTGGTAAATTGTAACTCTATCTGCCAGACCCACACATATTGACCACGAGCATAGTAAAAATGCACCTCAGCAATATATAATAAATAGATAAATACTTGCACACTGCATATGCATCATCGTCAATGAAAATTTGGCATACTTTGGTTTCCTTATTCCTGAATGAGTGTCACAATGTGACAAAACCAACGACATTTAACCCTTAACTCATGGTTGATGTCAACCTACTATCAACGCCATTTATGAATGTCTTAACAATCGTTTGACAAGTTATTTTTCCATTTGAAGAAAAACCAATAACTGAATACGCTCATTGTTTTGTTATAAATTATGCCAGGTTCAACACTCCCATTTAACAAGAGTGACCTGCTCTTTCTAAAGAGCCAATGTGTAACAGTTAAGTCCTATCATAAACTTGCACGTTATCCACACTTGAATTGTCACGAGTTCTGATTTCCAAATTAAATTCTAAGAATAATGTGAGATATTTTTTTAAGTCATTCTCTCTTTATTATAGGAATCAACTTGAACTCTAACATAATCTACCCTTATGACATAAATACTTAACAATGATCTCTAAACAGTATTCTTAACCAAGTCACACCACTTTTCATTTCTTCATCAGCACTTCATAAAATATTGGGCCCAACACAATAAAACTTTCTGCTAGGGTAATAATTTATCTAAACATGAGAATTCTAATGTCACATACGGTACTAAGTTAATCAGTTTTTAGTCTTAAAGCTATATCTAATCCATGTCAAGTATAATAATATAATATAACACAGATCAGTAGTTGACAAGACCCTGGGCATGGTGAGCAAGGCCGCAAAGGGTTCGACACTTTTCAAATAACATGTTAATCCGGTTATCAAAGAAAAAACATGTTAATCCAGTTAAAATAGAAAGATCAAACTTGCTACCTCCAAAACATCAAATAGCTTTTCACCATTGAGCCATTGGCAGACAAATATAAATAAGTTACACCCACAGCTTATATTCAAACCTATCTTTCTTTCTCATTGTTTCTTTTCCTAAACCACAAGGCAGGCTCTAGGTATGGAATGTAAAAACTGTCTATCAATCATGTTTGACCAAACTATACCATTTATAGGCCACATGACACTGATCCATGATATGATTTCAAAGAAGGATATTGCAAAAATGAGCTCGCAAGTTCCCTTAGAAGAATTTTTTATGGACCATGGATGCAAAAAATTACTCAATCATGCAAAATCATAACCTGTGAAAATGGTATTGTTCAAACTAAACCACTATTCTACATTGAAACAATTAGAACCCATGTTTTGTGACAGTTGAATAATACACTATCATTGATGAATCAATCTAAAAACTAAGTGCCAATAGTCATATTTTGTTGGCCATCACGTGAGCATATATTTCAACATGGTTTAAAGCCGCGTGATCACCACAACATTCCAAAATGTCAAGCTTTTGGGCAGATTATGGGACCATTGTTACCCTCAACTTTTACTTGAGTGGGGACCATTATCTCTAATTTGATCTTCAAGTAATGATAAGCTACATTGCAAAGCAAGATAATAATAAAAGTACTTACTTCACCAGATGCAAGAGGAAAGTATAGATATTGAAGTTGAAGAGGACTAGCTGACACGTGGACTTTGAAAAATGTTGCTGGATTTCTACAAAGCATCTTCACCGTTGATTCAAGTGTTAACATCTCACTTGGTACTCCAGTACGATCTGAACCAGATTGAACATTAAATGACTTAAACACAATCTCCTGCATCCATTCCACAAACATAGAGATTCGCATTAGTCTACAATCTAACTGCTTAAACAAAAGTATCTACTAAATAGATTCTAACTCCTGAAGTACAGAATCAGTTATCTTTAAAAACCGACCAGAAAGTCAGAAAGTCAGAAAGTCAGAATCTCGATTCAAACAAAAGTCAGAAAACATTCATTTCGATAACATCCGATTCACAAACTCGGATGATTTAAACGAGTTAACTCAATATAAGAAGAAAGAGTAACGGACGATTTACAAACCTTGACAGAGATTTTCGGTTCATACGGCTTGCTAGCACCCCATAAAATCAAGGAGAAGAAAGAAAAGAGAACAATAAAGCAGAAAACAAAACAAATAGCATAAAATTTGGGATTATTTCTAATACCAAATTCTTCAACATGTTCATCTTCATCATCTTCATCAATTTGTGTATGAATTTTTTTCCAAGTAGATAAATTTCTAGGGTTTTTAATAGAAGCAGAGAATCTTGTTGTTGATGAAGATTCACGTGAATGATGAATAGGTGAACAATGATAATAATGAGCTGGTGAACCTATAGGACTTGAACCATATGACATTTTTTCACCATCATGTTGAGATTGAGATGGACTTTGTACGTAATATACAGGTCTTCTTGGTGATCTTGGTGGTGTTGTTGATGCATCAATACTTGTTACTTCTGAATCTGACTTCACATGCATTTTGGATATAATCAAAGAACAGAGAAGAAGAAGAAAGAGAGAGAGAATGGGGGGTTTTATTAGGTTTTGGGTTTGGAGTTATTTTTTGAAGATTTGTTATAAATGAGAAATGGATTACAGCTACATTTAGTTTCCAGAAATAGGTAAGGTGACAGCAATAACGAGGTAGAGGCTTGTAGAAACAGAGTTACTACTAAAAACATTTTTTTTGAATCTTTTCGCTATAATGCGCTTTATGCGTATTAGATACGCATTTTGACATTGAGGTCTGTTTGGACTTTGGAAGCATTGGGCATGTTGAAATGTTGGCAACTAGATAGTTTGGTTTGGTAACTACTTTACCATCCGACATTCCATCCAACAACATTACACATACATAGAACTTCCAGTCACCAATCAGGACTCAGTGTTTAAATGGGCTTACACCCAACTTATTTTTCATTGGTAATAAGGCCCAAATGATCATCCCAACCCGTTGCGGTATAGTAGTTGCTGGAAAAAACTCCCTCACCGCATCAAAGGTTTCTGCTACAGCTAGGCCTGCAAATTGGGCCAGAGAGGGCTAACCCGCCCCTCAAACCCTAAAGCCCTCACATCAAAAGTGTCGGGGTTAGAACCATGGTTTTAAGAACCGGTTTTTCAGTTGAATCGGAGTAGATCGATCCCGGTTTTACTCACTGAGCGACAAAAAATCGGCCGATTCTTTGTTAAACTAAATATTAATTTTTAATACTAAAATATATTAAATATTAATTTAATATTGGTTTTGTTAAGTTAAATGATTATAGGTTCAAAACATGAAAAAGTGCAAAATGAAGAAAAACTGCTAAAAAGGTGCAGAAAACTGCGTTAACGGAGCAACTTAATGAGCCTTTGGTAAACTAGGTTAGAAAACTCCGATTTGAGATCCGAAGACTCCGTTGGAAAGCTCTCATTGTCTACTTCAAGACTGCCAAGAAACATTAGCAAAAGTAATTAAAGAAGCAGCTCGAAAAAAGGCCTGAAAATCTGACATATTGTACTTTCGTAAACGGCAAGATAGATAAGTCAAAATCAAAAGTTAGAATTTCGTCCAAGGCCCACTTGCAGTCCATTCCATTCATGTTGAGGGTCTAAAATGGAAATTTATAAGTTAATTGGTCAACCATAGGTGAAGCAAACCCTGAAGTCAATTTTTCTCCCCTTAAAGAGCAATTTCGGTAGAACTAGGACTCCTTATGTATATAAACAATGTTCTCCACGAATTTGGAGCATGCTTCACCCCACAATTGAAGTATCAAACCCTAGATTTAATTTCATGAAGAAGAAGAAGAAGAAAAATCATGTTTGTGTCTTCACCCCACAATTGAAGTATCAAACCCTAGATTTAATTTCATGAAGAAGAAGAAGAAAAATCATGTTTGTGTCTTACTTTCATAATTTTTAAAGTTATATGCAATTTATCTTTTCGTATTTACTTTTATTAGTATAATCATGTTGTTACTTTTCTCTACCATGATGTTATCATCATCCATCTCCATGTTCAACTAATCTCCACATGGGGTGAGCTAGCTTACTAGATGAATTTGTGATTTTTAATATGTATTTGATTCTCATGCATGAAAAGGTGTTATTTTAAGATTGATCACCTTAGGATAATTTTACTCATATTCTTAATTATAATAAAAGAGAGATCTTTTTACATGTAGAGACTTTTCAATACCTCATGTGCTTAGTTAGTTTATTTTGGCATCGAGAGAGAGAGAGAGAGAGAGAGAGAGAGAGAGAGAGAGAGAGAGAAATAAGCTAATTCTATATCTTTTGTTAAAATATAATGCTTTACTTGCTATCGACTATACCGAGGGGTAAGTTGAGGGTCATTGTTTTGTGTTTCAAGGCCCTTAGGTTTATGCTAAAAGAATTCTCCGCAAAGACTTTAGTGTGGCTTAAGGTGAGTGAGTTTTGACATCGAGAGAGAGAGAGAACTCACTACTAGCTATAGCATAGAGATAGAGATAGTTAGTTGCATGAAATTGAATATATAGAAAAAAGTCATAACTTTGTCTAGGATGGTGAATTACTTTTAATTAGTTTAGTTTTATTTAATTATTTAGTTATAATCATAATCAAAATCTTCAAACAAAACCAATTTTAAAATAACACTATCATATTTCCCTTTCCATCAAAACGACATTATCATCATTATTATCATCATAATCATCATCATAGTAGGTATATTTCTTACTTTGCATCGTTACGTTATAACCTAATCTTTTGGAAGAGTGGATTGATACCCGATGCTTATCACTTTACTAGTTTTAGTTAATTAGTCTAGTTATTTGCACATACAAAGGAAAAATATTTGATATTGTGGTAGAATACACTTTTATCTCGGCATCATGCACCTTCAAACCATGAAGATGTTGGGCCAACCGTCGGGGACCTATCCAAGGCTTGGAGGTCTGTTTGTGGACATGACAGTTTGCTCTTTTGGATGGGTTGGATTTATGTTTAGGGATCAATAAACTTGTGAAGGTGTTTATTGGTCTTGATAAATGTGATAAGAAGGAGTGGTTGTTGAGGAAACTGAGGGGCAAAGAAAGAATCAGATAAGTGATAGATTCCGATTTTTGATTGTTTTTTAAATTATTTTATTTAATGTTGATTCTGAGAGAAACAAAATTTATTTTGTATCAATGTACGATTTTCTTAAGAAAATATTATTTGAATTTGAGGGAATAGAATATATGTTTCGGTAATGTTTTCCAAGTTTATTGTTGTTTCATAGATTTTACATGTTGTTTATCATGGTGGTATTTGTGTGTACCCTAGGTAAAATACCCGACATATGTCATCGGTGGCTGTATAAGAAGCCAAACCGGGAGCACCTGAGCATTAGCCAGCCAGACCTGGACTGTCGTGTACGGCCCAACCCGGTCTCAAGAAGTCCACATACGCTCTGTGGATCTTGATCCGCCGGATGGTCCACTATCAGTGGGTAGAGCCCCGGTTACTGTATAAGAAGTTGAGCCGTGGGCTCGCATACGTCATCCAAGCCCACCTCAATCAAGTAGGTCAGGTCCGGCCCATTGAAGTCCATCAGTGATAAAGGCTCATCCAAAGGCTTATCATAGAAGCCCAAAGGACCTAGCCAGGGAGTATGCAATGCAGATTGGGATTTAGGGTTTGAGGGGCAAGTTAGCCCTCCCTACCCAATTTGCAGGCCTAGCTGTAGCAGAAATGTTTGATACGGCGAGAGAGTTTTTTCCAACAACTACTATGCCACAACGCGGTTTGGATGATCACTTGGGCCTTATTACCAATGAAAAATAAGTTGGGCCTAATTCCATTTAAACGCTGAGTCCTGATTGGTGACTGGAAGTTCTATCTATGAGTGATGTTGTCATGGTTTTAAGAACCGGTTCTTTAGAGTGAATCGGGGTATGCTGATCTTGGTTCCAACCATTGATTCAAGTTTAACTCGACCGATTCTTTGTTAATTTTTTTTATTTAATATTTATTATTATAAAATCAAAAAAATAAAATTATATAAAAAATTTTGGTTTGACTCGACGATTCATCCGGTTTTACATATAGAATCGGCTGATTCAACGGTTCTAAAACCGATTCTATGATGATCCGAGTCAACAATGAATGTTTGAGTCGGATACCACCGATCCCGATTCCAACCGGCCGGTTCAAACTTGACTCGGCTGATTCTTAAAACCATGATTAGGAGAACTAAAGAGGGTCGTGTTAGCCTGCTAACACAAAGAATATCATATGACCCTCACCCGTCCTTGAGCCCTTCTTAAAAGGATAAAGTCCTTGAGCCCTTCTTAAAAGGATATAGAGTCGGGTGATAGGGTCGTATTTTTTTTATAACATATTTATTTAAAAAGTATATATATTCACCATATTTTTTATCATAAATTTTAATAAAATATTAATATAAAGTTGATAACATATGCATAATAGAAAATTGACATGTATTTTTAATATATAAAACTTTTTATTATTATAACTCCTATAAAAATTTATATAAATTATAAATATGCAAAAAAATCATGAAATATATTTATTATTAATGAGGGTCATAAGAGGGTTTTGGGAGGGCTTAATTAGGGTTGGGTTTATGTTTTTAGAGATAGACCCTGACCCTACCCTTAAATGTTTGAGGTTCGGGTTTATGTTTTTAGAGATATACCTTGACCCTACCCTCAAATGTTTGAGGGTCGGAGGGTCGGGCTAACCCGACCCTAAAATCTATGAGGCCCGACTTTTGAGGGCTTTCGTCACAAATAGGTTGGGTGGGTAGGAGTGGGTTTAGGATTGAAGGGCTATTTTTGCAGGCCTAGCTACAACATGCTCTAGTTTCTCCATCTCTTTCGTTTCTTCTTTTTCTTCTTCACAATGGTATGGTATTAAAAATCTTAAGAAAAACAATAGAAATAACAAGGTATGTATTGATACAAATTACTAGGAAAAAATATTATTGAGCGCAGAATTAAACAATAGCAGCAACCTGCTTCCCAAGATATCTCTTATAATTCTTTATTGAATATTATGAAAATTATAAAAATCTCTGCCTCACAATACTCTCTAGACAAGCTAAGCCCTAGCTGCCTCTCTTATAATTCTAAACACACTAAACTTTAGTGGGTTCTCTAAACAAGCTAAAGTAAGTTATGTTTGATCGATATTTTGGTTTATGCCAAAACATCAATCTAAACAAACTAACTAGTAGTTGTGTGTGGGGTTTTATGGGCAGCAACTTGCTTCCCAAGAGGTCACCCATCCTGAGAGTACTCCAACCTGAGCACGCTTAACTGCGGAGTTCTTTCGAATTTCGGAGCCAAATAACGGATGTATACCTATATTCCAATGTCAGGATATTCCCCTCTTAGGCGTCGTATGACCCCACCCCCTCGTCAAACCACCTGCTGACTCGAGGTGTTACAATCCCACCACCTTAGAGGAGAGACGTCTCTGGCTCTGGAATATATAACCCTAGATCTCCGACGTTCCCTGTCCCTCGCGAGACGAGTACCTGACGCAACCGTCACCCCTTCCTGGGCTAGGCGCATTTTTAGCCTCGACAAGAGAATAATCGTCGGCTCTGATACTATTTGTAGCGACCCGAGCTATATTCACCACCGATATTGTCCCCACTTAGCCAATACGGTCATCCAACAGTGGGGTTTTATGGGCAACAACCTATTTCCCAAGAGGTCACCCATCCTGAGACTACTCCCACTTGAGCATGCTTAACTTCGGAGTTCTTTCGAAAACTAAAGCCAAGTGAGCCCAAAATATCTCGGTGATAATATATGACGGATTTATACCTATATTCCAATGTCAGGACATCCCTCTCTTAGGTGCCGTAGGACCCACTGATAGTAGACATTTGTGTATCTACTATCAAAAGATGGATTTGTAATGATATATATTTTCCTTCTTGTGCTTGTAATAATTGGTTATCAATGTACAACAAGTAACAAGCAAGGGTCGTACCCACCTCAAAGGGGGAATTCTTAGCTCAAATACAATAGAAAACAATAATCAAAGAACATCAAATGAATCAAATACAGTAATAGAATGAGATTGATTTTATTTCCTACAGGCAATAAATAAGTAAACTAATATTTAAAGTAATATTAGAAGATGAAAAGAGATGGAAAGAAGATCTTATGATGATTAGGGGGAAGAGTTGGTATTTACAAACTAAACAATGGAAAACATACATGTCATTCAATCATATTCAATATATAAAATTACTTAGTCACCTCTCAGCTATTCTAAATAATCACTAATGCCTATAATAATCGAATAGTCACCTCTTAGCTATTCCATTCAATTAAAACGAGATTCTTTATATGCATTCATTGAATATACTTCATTAGTTAGTCACCTCTCAGCTATTCAATTCAATAAACTTCACTACCATTATAGCTAGGTCTCCCTATACTCTAACAATAGTATTTAACAACATGGATGCAACAAATACATAAATAATCATGTTTACTTCTATATAAAATTGAAATAAACAAGCATTAAAAAATTGAATCATAATGAATATAAAAAAATAAACATGGTGTTTGTTCCATTATCTAGAGTGTTTCAACCATTCCCCCTAAAGGGAACTTAGCTACTCATCCTTGATAATGACACCATGGAATAAGTAAATAAAGAACACAACATCATAATGGGAAAGATAATTGATTGTGATTTGATTATGAATAAGAATAAGAAAAGAGTCAAGAATACAAGTTCAAGACCTTTGAGTTCAAGAGAGAAGATGAACTAACTAAACCCTATCTATTATTTCTCTTTATATAGAGATTACAAAATATAAGTCCTAATAAATTAAGAAATTACTGTGCTTGCACACAAAGTATTATTTGCTCTCCAAGTTAGGTCAAAATTCGTGGTGGCTACTGTAGGGATTCTACAAAGGTCACGTGGAACCCTAATTTTTTTGAGCCTAAGTTGTAGCTTGGATCAATACCTTCAGATAGACAGCTTACGGGCCCAAATCGGAGTTCTGGATAACCATGTAGAGCCTTTTTAAGATTGTGCTTCAAGTAACGGGCTTCAATGGATCTTTTGACCTGTGGGCTTCATAACAACTTGGATTGAGTTGGGATTTGGACCATCCACCTTGGACATAAAGTCAAGTCCACCGGATCAGTCCAAGGGGTTCCCTCAGCAATGTGCGGGTGCAAATAATAATTTCTCTCCTTTGTATAAATAAACCTTTTTAATGGTTTTTCTTGGCTTTTGGCGGGCTTTAACACAATATTCAACTTTTGGCTCATGAAACCTAAGTGATAAGTCCTCAAAATTTGAAGAATTACACAAAAGTAGAGGACAAACGCGCTACAATGTTTTTATTTTTTTTTTGCATTATAGATAGAGAAGAGTTAATGTAACAATTGAAATGTATTGGGGTTTTGTTTTTTAACATTTTCATGGATTTTACTATGTTGGAAACTAATAAAAAAGGAGAGTCATCTTCTTCTTTATCTGGTGAAGTGCTTTGTATTCCAGTCAAGATAGCAACAGGGTGTAGACAGATTAGAAGAAGATGAAGAGCTTCAAATAATGTGACCCTTCTGTGTATAATTCGCTTCACGCCTTTAATAATATTGGTTGGCTTGGCCTTGTTCAAAATGCTTTATTACAACATACATAATTTTAATTATTAGTTTAAGGTGGCCATGTTATTTCTTTTTCTCAGTTTCAATATTGTTCATGATCAATTGGCGGGATTGATTTAGACTTATTGTGTTGGTGGGACTCAGGTAAATCTTTTTTTAGTTTGTATGGTTAGAAATTGAGAATTGTTATTGAAATATTTTATCTTTATAATGGCCTAAAATGATTAGGATTTTTAAATTGTAGGAAGAGAATGTTTCTTGAAATTATATAGGAATTTTTAAATTATCCCAAATATCTGGGAAAAGACGTGAATTAGTTCTTAATAAGTCGGATGGTAATTGTTCTGGAATGGATAGTGATGGTGGTAGTAGTAGTGATGAAGATGAAGATGGAAAGGAAGATGATCAGCATCTCAGCCTCCCGTGTTACAAGTAATACTTGATATAACTATATATTTTTATAAAAAAATGACTATTGCTTGCTTTAGTAGGTGATCTAACATTGTTGTCATTTTGTATTTTTTCATGCAACAACTGTGCAAAGTGACACATATAGGGGTTGTGAATTGGATGCAATGACACAAAATCCACACATATGTGCATCATGGGCTAATACTGGTCATGTGCAGGTCGGCTTTTATCCTCAGATTTTTTATTTCTGTCTTTAAGATTCTAAAGTTGGCAATGCATGCCTTGGATTATGTTGAGTTATTGACAAAATGAATGTGATTTCCACTAAAACTAGAGGTTTTGGTCATTATGAAAGGTCTTTATAATGTTAGATATATAAGGGTATATAGGTAAGTGTCTTAGATTTAAGATTTAGGTTAGTATATAAGGTATGCAACTCTTTTGTAATGAAACTTCAAGCTTTATCAATGGAATATGAGTTCTCTGCCTCTCTCGATCTTTACATCTTTGTTAGTTATAACATCATGGTAGATGGCATATATTTTGTTTTTTTTTTTTTATTTATTTAAAAGATATCTCCATTGCTTAAAATGAACCAAAATGGAGAAAGTGGTTTCTTTATGATTGTCATTATGTCAATTGACCCAAGTTCAGTATCAAGTCCAATTTCCAAAGGACTCTTCCGTGATTCATATTTGTTGTTTTTTTTTTCTTATTAGCTACAGTTATGCAACGCTAGTATTCGCCATGTTCTCACTACGTTATCATAAGTTTTTTTGTTCTTGTATTTCTATAACTTGATAATTGGGATGTTAGAAGAATATAATTGTAGTCATAATAACTCATTACGTGTTGCTTTGATTTGATAGTAGGAATGGTAGAATATGAGTTTCATGTTAACTTATCTATTGTATATGTTTATGATCCAAACGACCTAGCAATACAACTTAATCGTAGAAAGAAAGATGGAATCATGCATAAAAACGAAGAACAAATAATATGTCGAGGAAGAAATCCTTCCTCTGGGTTTTCTCTTATTGCTCTTCAATAATGAAAGATTACAATATGTGAGGCTTCTTGTTCTTTTTTTTATACAAGACCTTAAAAACAACCTACTAGATGGCTTTCTCTTATGCTTAAAATATGCCCTAGCTTACAAGTCTTTTGCTTGCTCTTAGATTCTACATTATGCTATGGAGCGCTCTTCTAGATGGTTTTGTGTGGCTAGTAGTGGCTTGCCCCTTTTGGGTGACAAGTCTTATATTTATATAGTGAATACAAGTTCCTACTCCTTTTAGGGTTTCCATATTGAGTGAATACTTGTTTCATACTTAACATAAAACTCCTAGGAGGTCTAGGTATCAAAATAGAAGTCTTGGACGTCCAAAGTTATGGTCGAATTACAACAAAGGTGTGTTTCAAATACTTCTAATCATCACCAAAATCCTCCTGGATTAGTTTAATACTCCCTCCGTCCCATTTTGAAGGTCTGATTCTATTTTTCACACAGATTAAGAAAGCTAATTAATATGGTGGAAAGACTAAGCTTTGTACGTACAGAGCTTTCCTAATTTGCTTTTAATTAAATTTTTCTTAAACTAAAGATGGGTAGCTAATTAATATGAATATTGATAAACATGTTTACATGCATATTGTATAAGGGTATAGTTGTAATCTTAAACACCCTATCTCTTTGAAAGTTGTGAAGTGGACTATAATTTGGGGCAAAAAAAAGGCAAACAAGCCTATCAAAATGGGCAAAGTGAACTATAATTTTGCCCGTACCTATAGAGAAGCCAATAGAGTTGTTGATTATTTGACTGCTATTGGTGTGGGTAGAGAACATTGTATTATACACTTCTGTCCTGCTATGGATGAAACAGTTTGTAACTTTGCAAAGGAGGATGCAGATGGAACTATATATACTAGAACTTAATCAATACAGGTCAGGATCTGCCTGACCCTCAACCATTTTAAAAAAAAAAAGAAAAAAATAGGATGGAGGGAGTACTAAGGATGGTAGATTATTAGGGTATGATTAATGATATATTGATTGTAGTGGTGATATGATCATAGAGATGTGGTTACCAAGTAAATTGCTTTCCATGGTTGATTGAGTTTATTTTTTATGTGGATTTTGTATTCCCCTATTTCCATTATTGAAGTAAAGTTCATCTTGCTTTCTTAGTTTAGTTTAATGGGTTCTTAGTTAGGCTCATATGCAATATAATATAAACAACAATAAGTAAAACAAGAAGAATGGTAAAGTACACAAAAAGTTTTTACGTGGTAAAACCCAAACTGGAAAACATCCACGGTTACCTCGATCGATAACAAATCAATTCACTATGTTGTAAGATATTACAAGCCTATCAAGTACTACTGCATACACCTGCTACTTGACAATAACGACTATCTCTAACACCCTTAGACTTCACCAAAGAACCTTGAATTGATGAACACATAAAGATCTCGACTTCTTGATGACATACAAGAAGACTCGAAGTCTAGAAAGATAGATTGTTTCTTTAGTATCCCTTGATAGTTACACAATCACACAAAGAGATCATGAAGCCAATATGCACTCACAAAGGAATATGGATTATAATGGGAGAAGAAAGAATCAAGAAGAAGAAGATTGAGAAGAAGGAGATGAGTTTTTCCCTTAACAAACAAACACTCTCAATAGAGGAAGAGACGGTTGGAGAGTTAGGTTTTCTAATGAGAGAAAACCTATTTATATGGACTCTAGAAAAGGAAACAAAACAAAAGGACGAAAAACTTACTGGAAGAATTTCGTTCGAAGCAAAATGTTTCGTCTGAACCAAATTCCAGTTTCTGCACGAATAAAAAATCTGGAACAAATTCGTCTGAACCAAAGTGTTACGTTCGAACCAAATCTTGACAGATTGAAAACAAGATGATAGAGAAATGAATAAGGAATGAGACACATACCAAGGTTCAACCTAACAATAAAGTTCGGGCGAAATAGCCGATGACACAAATACGAAATGATGTCAAACCATGAAACCAAATGCCGGTTTCACTTTTATAGTATTTGTTCCTGTCATATTTTGTTTTCTGCCTTGTGGGTGTGGTTCGTCTTCACCCTAGACCATCTCTGGCTCGATCTGTATATCTACAAACAAATCAATAAATGTTTTACTTATTAGCTGGAAAAATCAGATAATGAAAAACAGCCTGGTAATGCAAAATTTGATGGTATCAAGATTGGTATGGTAAGCATCAACTAACTGCCGGTGGCACTGATTGAGCTAAACCATATTGGAAATTATCAGTTCAATTGCACATATGCCAGTAGACTTGACAGTAGTTCATCATATGGGAATTGTTTTCATGTGTGTGAAAGGGTCTCAATCCATGAGCAAGCAAACTGGGAGAGGACATATAGTGGTATCACCAATGAACTTAACATAAAATTCATAAATGTCTTTAAGTGAAGTGATACATTTGTAGGCTTCTTGAATGAAGGATTGTAAATAGGCATCAGCAGGATTATATTTTTGTATAGCACCTTCCCCACTTCATCTCTCGAGAAAAATCTCCCCAAGAGCTATGACGTAGCGTTCCTTTAACAAATATTTGATTAAACAAGCCAAGTGTCTAATGCCAACTCTCAAGTCTCTATTGATAATGAGTCATCTCAAAGTTCTAAAAAAGTGGACCGCGTGCACCTACGGGTTTGGAATCATAAAAGTAATTAATGTGGTTACCATAGTCAATGGGGTAAATCCGAAATATTCGTGTTCGAAAATTCTCAAGGCCTTCAAAGTAGAGCTAAACACCAAAGGTGAATTTGTCGAAGATCCGGATTTGGGACTTATAATTCAATTCGAGGGAGATCATAGAAAGGATGTTGCAACCTTATTTGTTGAGGAGAAGCTTGCTTCTCTAAGCCAAATCAAGGTTCATAGACCAATGAGATTGAAAACATGAATGTGTCCATCCAGAATGATCTGGTTGGCCATGAATTTTTATGTACCATTGAGAGAGAAAGTATGTAGTGTTATGGATGCAGTATGGCAAATGTATTCTTTGTTATTTTGATATAAAACTCTGGTAGGGGTCTGCCTAACCCCAGCTTGCTTTTGCAAAAAAAAAAAAAAAAAAAAAAAAGAAAAAAAGCCAAGTGTCTTTCTTGTTACACTGGACATCCTTGTTTCTTGGGGTTGCTCTATAGACACAAAGCATGGCAGGACCATGAAGGGCACACTTGGCAATTATACTGGGTTAATGGTTCTCTCTGTTCACTATCTCTACTAGAGTACTAGTGTGCAAACAAACTTTGGGATTCGGATAAGATTTCCCAATCTTAAACTCTCTCTACTATGGGCAAAATAACCTTCGAGTTTCAGATAAAATTTGCCAATCCTGAAAGCATGGAGGCTTACGGTTTTAACATTTGAGCAGCATGAAAAAAACATGGAGTAATGTTACCCATTTTGCATCCATGATCATCCACCAACTTTCATGCACTTGAATGAACTTTCTTTGTATTACAGAAACCTGCTAACATGTAATATGTTCTGCATGCAGGGAGACACGCCACACGCGTGTGGCACATTTTGAGTACCATGAACAGCCTATTACATCTATTGAGTGGAGTCCGCATGCACCTTCTACTTTGCAGTTTCGTCTGCAGATAATCAGCTAATGTAAGGAAATTGTTAATGTTAATTTATTATGGTCTTGCTTAATGAAACTGATAGAACTAGTTGAAGATTAGGATATTTCTTTTATCTTCTGAACTTCAAAATTTTATTTGCTTTACAGACAGGATTTAGGACCTTTCCTTAAGAAGGATGTGGAAGAAGAGGCGAAATTCAGAGCTCGAATTAAAGAACATGCAAGCAGATGGCGCAGAAGATTTGCCCCCAACAATTGCTCTTTGTTCATCAGGTAAAAATATATATATTTGTGGTTTTCACATTACTTAAAGAAATGTATTTCCCTGTTTAGTATTCTAAAATCTATATCATAAACAGGGTCAAAAAGATTTGAAGGAACTACACTGGCATGCTCAAATCCCAGGGATGCTTCTATCAACTGCTTCAGATGATTTCAATGTTTTGATGCCCTCAAATATTGATCTGTGTCTTTTCCTTTGTTATTGAATTCTTTATCTTCCATAGCATAAACCTCGCTACTCACATTCATCGAATAGGTTCATTTAGTTGAAAAAAGAAGATGAATGAAAAAGAAATAACAGAAAGAAAAGAAAAGAAAAAAACATTACATGTATTCAGGCCAAAGAAATCAAGTTCATTCATGATATGAAGTCATGAACCATAAAAAGCAAATAGCAAAATTAGAAAAAAGGAATTACTACCATCCACATCACTAACTAATCCGACATCCCAAGATCAGAATCAGAATCTGTCTTTGGACATTCGTCCTCCAGGTAATAGTAGTAATCATCAGAGTTGAAGTAATCATCAGAATCGAAGTCAGAGTCATCCTCAGGAATCTATGAACAAAACAAAAGCAAATAAGGTAGGTGTGTAGTTCAAAGGCCAAACTGTCGAATTATACAACAAAGTAGGGTCGAATTCCCATTCCATGCAACCAACAAAATTAGGGCTTACAAAATCAGCAAACTATTAAGTTTTTCCAATTCATACAACCCCGTTAAATTTTTTCTAACAGACGTTATGATTTACCGACGTGTTATTTGTTTTTTAATTATTGCTGACTGTATAATGTTTGGTTGCTGACTGTGTGAAAATAGAGCACGCACCGAGCACGTGATAGCTACCACTCACCCAGCACGTGACTCAACTATCTTCTACATCTTCTTCTTCGTCATCAAACCAGTTGATTCTCCTATACTAATGCTTTCATTAACTGGGCTTACTTCAATCTATTCATCGCATTAGTCACACCTATCTTCATCTTTCTGTCTTCACTAAGCCTACAATAAGAAGTCTTGGTTCTTAAGCTTACCCAATGATTTACATCTTCATACTCTAAAGGAAGAACAATTAAAGTTCAAACACAACCTAATGGATCTCCGATCGAAGTTTTTGCAATCGAAAATGGCGCTAGAGATGCAGAAACAGTGTTGTTAATTCATGGAATGGGTTGTAGTTCTTATTCATTTCGTCATGTGATTAAATATTTGGTTCTGAATGGAATTCATACTGTTGCAATTGATCTTCTAGGTTCTTGGTTTTCAGATAAATCTTCATTAGAGGAATATGAGAGATTAAGTGGGGGTTTTTGGTAAGATTTGAGATATTTACGGCGATATTAAAGAGAAAGGTTTGTTTTGGGGGTTTGATCAACTTATTGAGCAAGGGAGAATTCCTTATGAAGAGTTTGATTTAGGTTTACAGAATTGGGGATTTCGAATTGGGGAAAAGTTGGAACTTTATAAACTTGGGGAAGATGACCACGTGCTAAGCTCGTGCTTCAATTTCATACAATCTTGGGTGGGCAAGTGGGACCAATCTTGGGTGGCCTGACGTCCTACTTCCTGAGGGCACTATTTCAAAAAAAAAAAAAAAAAACGTTTATTTACACAGTCAGCAATAATTTTTTTTTTAAAATGACACATTAGTAAATCATAACGTCTGTTAGAAATTATTTAACGGGTTGTATAAATTGAAAAAACTTGAAAGTTTGCTGATTTTATAAGCCCTAATTTTCTTGGTTGCATGGAATGGGAATTCGACCCTACTTTGTTGTATAATTCGACAGTTTGGCCTAGTTCAAATCTATTAAACAATATATACCCGTCCGGCCGTCCAAGCAAATTTCTACAAAGTTGATTACAATAACAACAATATACAAACAAATGAAAATCGAAAATGCAAATAAGCCAAAATCCAAATGGCAGAGAGTACTGGTCGTCGAACAAAATAAACACGAATAAATGTGTATAACATACCTAAAAATTTTGTTTTCATGTAAAACTCTTTTCAGAAAGTTTAATAATCCTTATGAGCAACTTACTGAGACTATATAAACGGTGTGTATATGAGCAACTTATTGACACGGCTAATTAGAAGTTGACAAGTAGTCCTACAATTAGTCACCCACATCAAAAATTACTTTATGATGACTTACTTCTTGTATCCGTAGCTTTGTGGATTTCCCCCCTTCATCATCCCGCGATATTGCTCTTTTTCGCTTCATAGTACCCACATTTGGCTTTGCATCACAAACACGAGTAGGGCAGCCTTGAGAAGATCTGCCGATCATGTTCAGTGTTGGTTGGACCCCAACCGGTCGTCCTTCCAATTCTCTGCAAACGTTTCTAGGGACAAGTGGTTCAAAATGCCTGTATTCATCAAGATTGAACACTTGCATGTCATCATGTTCATATAAGAAGTAGATGCAATTAGGTTTACAACGACCGCCACAATCCGAAACCAATAGACACAAGGAAGATGCATCGCTTAAGAATAATGCATGATTTTCTAAGGTCTGTAATTTAATCCACTTGGACTTTGATGTTTCAAATTTAAGGATTTGAAATCCAAGTGTTCTCCAAGAGTAGTCATTGTTGTCATCATAAAAAGTTTTATGCACCACACACAACAAGTCTCCTGATGCTTCTGCAAGTGACATAGACATATGTGTTTTAGTATAGCTATCATTTCTATAAAAGTATCCCTCTGAATCATACCCTTTCGCCCTTTCGGTAAGGGAGCTATTGTTTTTAACTTCACTTGACTTGAAGTTATGCGAAATGAAACGATTTCTCTGGCACCACTAATTGCATAAACTTGATCTTTATAGTATATAATATCTTGCAATTTCTGATCTACAAATGTCCAAGATTTATCACCAGCCCTGAGAAAAGCCAACCTTTTAAGGTAATCGTTTACCACGATTACATAATCCGATGTCCATGCCGGCTTTGGTCATCAACCGTAAACTGAACCATATAATATTTTAAAATAGCCAAAATACCCCTGCTAAAAAAAAAGATACTACATGTACATGTTCTGCACCAGGGAATAAAAAATCGGGACCTGTTAAGATGCGGAGAAGAACAATTGGCCCACTTAAGAAACCGGTTGTAAAAAAGACCCCAATGGTAATTCCGACTTCGGTGGACCAAAATACCCTTCTATGCCATTCTTCCTCTTGTCGTTTCCAATCTCTTTTTCTGTTCATCTCTATCTTTGAGATGAAAATTTCTGTTAGAAATTGACGAAACTTCGACTTGCTGCATGATAGAAAACTCCATTTGGAGTTATTTTATTTGGGTTTAGGTATGAATTAAGGTTTTAAGGAGAGATGCACTTAAATCATTCCGGCAGATCTTCTACAACAATATAAATATATATAAAAAAAAAAAAAAAAAAAGATTGGTCGAGCTCATAATATGTTTTCAGTGATAAGAAGAATTCATAATGGTTTCTTAGGGGTTGGGAATAAAATCCATTTTTATTGTCTTTTCTATTTTATTGTTTTGTTGTCATTTGCTTTACAATAAAATTCTATTTCAAGCATTCATAAGGATAAGGATACCCATCATTTGTGTTTCACACTTACTGTCTATTTAAAAGATGAAAGCCTTCTCAAATTACCGTAACATTACTAGTACTAGTGCATTTTCAAACAATTGAATGCTTATCAATGTAATTGGTGCCTGATTAAAAATCTTGGCTTCACCCGATACAAATTACTAGGCAAATATACTATTGAGTGCGGAATTAAACAATAACAATAAATAAGATGAACAAAACACAAGATCTCGAAGAAAACTATCTTCTTTAATAAGTATTATGAAGATTACAAGAATCTTTACCTCACAATACTCTATAGACAAACTAAACCCTAGTTATCTCAATATTTCTACACACACTGAACCTTAGTGGTTTCTCTAAACAGAAGCACTAGTTTGTTCATCTATCTTGAAACAAGTAAGCATTACATGTTTCTCTCTATATATTTTGGTTTATGCCAAACATATATTTATAGGCCTTGGACAACTTCTAGTTAGCCAAGAATTTCTTTTTTCCTGAAATTTCCTTCCTTATGGAACAAGGAAACCTATTTAAGGTTTTTCTTTTCCTTGTCCTACAAGGAAAAGACCTACTAAGTTCCCAAGTAGGATACACCTGTATCATGGCTCCCCCCTTTAGGAACTTAAACTCCCGTTTAAGCTAGAAACGGAGATGGGAGAACTCAAGAGCTCTCTGGACTTTGCTGAACCATCCAACTTTGCTTGGAACTTGACATGCACGCCCAATACGAAACACTGTTTGTTTTCTACTTCGTGTCTTAGTCATCTTGCGCTCCAATATCCAATCTTCCTTGAATGGCTCCTCTCGATCACCATCATCATCTTCTTGATTAGAAAACAAACTTTTCTGCTTTTGCTTCAGGTTGGTTTTTTGCTGCGAAGTAGATGTCTCCACCTCAAATTTCTTTGTTTTGTTTTTCTCATCTTCTTTGTTCTTGTCCTTCTTAGAATCTTCCAAGGACACACGAACTTTACCTAGCTTTCTATACTGCGAATGAGTTAAGACCATAAACCACAGAAAACTCCACCAGGGAATCGAACTTTGCTTTGATACCAACTTGATACAACTTTAGCTCTGATGCCAACATGATACAAATTACTAGGCAAATATACTACTGAGTGTGAAATTAAACAATAGCAGTAAATAAGATGAACAAAACACAAGATCTCGAAGAAAACTATCTTCTTTAATAAGTATTATGAAGATTACAAGAATCTTTACCTCACAATACTCTCTAGACAAACTAAACCTTAGTTGTCTCAATATTTCTAAACATACCAAACCTTAGTGGTTTCTCTAAACAACTAAGGCTGTGTTTGATTGCAAATTTGCTAAATAGAATGCCCACTATAGTGAGAAAATAGAGGCAGATTCCTAGGACCCAGTGGGAATTTGCACAGATAAGAGTGTTATTTGATTGCAGTTGGAAAATTAATTTATCAAAGTAAGAATTTGTGGTCAACTTTCCCATTGGGCTGGTCTTTTCTCACTATAGTGGGAATCTAAAACAGGCTTCTTTTCCCACTATAGTGGGAAAATTTGGAGCCCAAATTCCCACTACATTTGAAATCCGTTGGATGAAAGTTGATTGAATTTCTACCCTTGATCTACCAGCAACCCAAAACAAACCTAGGTTTAGTTTCAAAGGGGGAGACAAGTATTGTTTTGGTTCATCGAAAGAGAGACAACATGCGATCGAAAACGTAATTTCTTAAACCCATTTTTCTTCCTTCTTTTTTTTTTTTTTTTTTCTTTCTTCTTCTTCTTCTTCTTCTTCTTCATCTTCTTCTTTCTTTTTCTTCCTGTGCTCTTCTCCACTGTATCAAAAAATCGTTTTTTTTATTGTTCACATTTGGGGGTTTCTCTATGGGTTTGGTGAAATTGACTGTGAATACATGTTTTAGCATGAAATTTTAGTTCTATATCACTCGAATTTGTAGTTTGTAGTTTGAAATAAAATTTTAAATTTTTAGGTTAAATTTCAATTTAATTTGGGGGTTTCTCTATTTATCTAATGGGTTTGGTGAAATTGACTGTGAATATATGTTTTAGCATGAAATTTTAGTTGTATATCACTCGAATTTGTAGTTTGAAATAAAATTTGAAATTTTTAGGTTAAATTTCAATTTAATTTGGGGGTTTCTCTATTTATCTATGGGTTTGGTAAAATTGAATGTGGATACATATTTTTAGCATGAAATTTAGTTGTGTATCACTACAAATTTGTAGTTTGAAATAAAATTTGAAATTTTTAGGTTAAATTTCCATTTCGAGGAAAATAAATTGAATTTGTAGATATGTTTGTTTTTAAGTTGTTCGAATTGATGTATGTCTGCTTGTAGGGGCTGTTTTTATTTTTGGCCTAAAAATAATCAGTTTGTTGAAACTGTTTGTTGTCGCAATCAGTTTGAATTGAATTGTTTGTTATCGCATCCACACCATATATTGTTGAAACTTGAAAGTATTTTCCCCTGCCATATCAGTTATGCTTCCGAAGACTTATTGGACTTGGTGTAAGATATATATATTGCTCATTGCTGAACTCGTAGTTACCGTCATTGCAGCCCGATTAATATTGTCAGTCATTATAAACTAGACCCTGATAATGGAGATTATGATGGTTATTTATCTAGACCTTGTCAAAAAATGGTTATGTAGTGAGTTACTTTTAGCGTATTTTATCTAGACCTTGTCAAAAAATGGTTATTTATAGTATGTCGTTTTAGTCCTTTGAATCCATGATAACTGTACAACAGCTTTTAAGAGTACATATTTAATGTTCGCATAAAGTTGGGAATATATATTTGTGAACATGGATTTACATTGAATTAGGGGGGTGTTCTGTCAATAGTTATAATGTACATATAATGTTTGCATAAAATGTTACGTGATATATGATTTATCTTCCAATACTGAGTAATTTTTTGTTTTTTGGAATATATATTTGTGAGCATAGTTGTTGTTCGTGTGTTGGGAGGGAGCTTACAGAGGCTTGTTGTTTGCTTCGGTGTTGCAGGTACGTAATTAAAAACGTAATCTTTTATTTTTACTTGTGAGTTGGCCAGGAGTGTTTTCTAATCAACATTTTATTTACTTGTATGTGTATTATTATTGCAGAGGCAGTTGGTATTTGTGTTGGATTAAGGCGCGTGTTTTTATTTCCTTGTACTTGTTGGAGGTATATTGCTTCATTAATACTTTTGATTTGAGGTGTTTTTTTTTTCTAATGAACCTGTATCATTGTAGTGAATTGGATCAAAGCATGTTATATTTTTTTCGATACCTAGTATTCCGTGAATTTTGATTATGAATATCAGTTTTTATTTGAGTGAAAGCAAGTAGATGTTTTATATTGTACACCCCTAGATTTGGCTTAAAGTGTGCATTTTTTGTTTTTATGAATATTTTGTTTTTATTACATGAAAGCATAATAATAGTCTACGTATGAAGCACGGTAGTATTCTGATGACATCTTTGAATGAAAACTTGCAAATAGTCCTAATACTTGAATGAAAGCATGGTATAGTCCTTGTTTGTGACGGGCTTGTTTGTATAGTATTTGGTTTGTATTGTATATGAAGAAAATATTTGCTTGTATGTAGAAAATGTGGACCGACGATGAGCGTAAGTTAGCTGCCTCGAATCTGTTCTTGATTTTCATTCAAGCAGTTATGATGTACCATTGGTCGAAACATAAGACTCGACTACGTCTTCCTAGGAAACCTTACACTAATAACCATGTATTGAGAGGTCAGATTTTGAGAAAAATATTTGGGGAAGGTGATCGGGCCTGTCATGACCAACTTAGGCTGAACATAGCTTCATTTGAGCGTCTTTGTGTTTGGTTGCAAGGTCTTGGGTTAGCGGACAGCAAGTCTGTGAAAGTAAGGGAACAAGTTGCTATGTTCCTCCTCACAGTTGGTCATGATTGGCGCACCCGTAGTGTGTTGCACAAGTGTCATAGGTCAGGTCAAACTGTGAGCCACTACTTTCATGAAGTCTTAAAAGCTTTGCTTAAGCTTTATGTTGAGGTCGTAGTCCCGCCAACTGCTGATAATGGCCCTTGGGAATGTGAGTACCGTCGAAGTTATGAGCACCATTTTGAGGTATTACACAACCTGCCAACCTATTTCGCTGAATTGGCATTTTTCATTTTGAGTGAATTCATGTCATACAACCAGTCTTGTTTATTTTTTTTAGGATGCCATAGGTGCAATAGATGGTACTCACTTTAGAGCAACTGTCCCTACCGAAGACCAGGAGAGATATCGCAATAGGAAAGGAGAGATTAGCCAAAATGTTTTGATAGCTTGCACATTTGACATGAGGTTCACGTATGTGTTGGCTGGGTGGGAAGGCTCTGCTCATGATGGTAGAGTATTGAGGTGTGCAGTCAGTCATACTGGTCGTAGGCTAACCATTCCCAAAGGTATATCTACTACCCGTAGATATAATATTAGACTTGATTTTTTGAAAAAATAAAAGTCTAATTCCTTCAACGCCTGTATAGGGAAATATTACTTGGCTGATACTGGGTATGCAAATGTTCCCGGGTTTATGACTTCATACCGAAGAGTACGTTACCACCTTTGTGAGCAAGAGAATTACGATGCTCAAAATGAGAAGGAACTGTTTAATTTTCGTCATTCCTCGCTACGTAATGTGGTCGAGAGGGTCATTGGTGTGTTGAAGAAACGATTTGCATTTCTTCGACATGCCCCATTCCATGATATAAAGACTCAGTCCAAGATTATTCTTGGATGTTGTGCTTTACATAACCGGTTACGTATGGATGACCCGACTGATGATTTAGAAGATGAATTGTCCGATGAATCATCGGATGAAGAAGAGGATATTGGCAATGACAATGTACCAGTGCCCGATGATTATGAATATCTCACCATTGCTAGCACAGACGAATGGACAGCCAAGAGGGATGCATTGGCTGCCCAAATGTGGAATGAGGAAGTAAATGGAGTGTGATTGTTTGTATGTTGGGAAGTGATATTTTCTTTTAAGGCTGTTTCAAAACTATTGAATCTTTGTCATTTGTTTATTCGAATAATTTGAATTTTAGTTGACATTTGTTTATCAATAGAAATTATGATGTGTTGAGTAATTTGTGTAGTACATGTACATATATATAATCTGTGTAGTACATATATATTGAGTAAATAAATATAGACTATATATTTTTGATTTTTAATTTAACACGTGTGGGAGGGGGGGGGGGGGTAGTCATGATGTAATATAGTGGACAATTTTTTGAAATTTGTATTCCACTGTAATACCTTCAGGGATGACATCCATTCCAAAGGGGAAAAACATCATGTGGACTGCAGAGATGGATTCAGTCTTGATGAGGGTATTTTACGACGAGGCTGTGTCAGGAAATAGGAGTGCTGACAATGGTTGGATGCCAGCATCTCTGCAACATGTTGTTGCTCAAGTTTCTGCTGTGTCTGGGTGTGCGCCGCAGGCCAAACATGTTCGTAATAGGCTGAAAACTATGAAGAAAGAGTATAGTTGCGCAAACGTCTGTTTGGATTTGTCTGGGTTTACCTTCAACCCTGAGATTAAGCTCATTGAAGGAGATGATATTGCTTGGGTTGATTACTTGCGGGTAATTACAAATGTCTCCATATAAAGTAATTTTTTTTTTGTCCTTACAATCCTTGGTCTGACTACTAGTGTTGGTCTATATTTGCCTTTATAGGCATACCCCAAGTCATGTTTCTTGCGCACGAAGATGCTTCCATTTTATGATGAAATGGTCATGATATTTGGGAAAGACATGGCGAATGGTTCTAGCCATGTTGAGGCCCATGATGAAACTGAAACTGAAGGTGAACTGTTACCAAGGGACTTACTTGGTACGTGATTCGAACCTAAAATTGTTTTTCTTAAATTGTCATTCTCACAATTTGTGAAACTAACACGATGTGGTTTCCAAATTCAAGATGACATTGACGATACTGAGATTGAGATTGAGGAAGATCCTTTGTTGGCACCTCACAATAATGGCATTGGTGGAACTGATGGTGAGGGTTTTTTGTCTGATTTGGGGGTTGCTGCTGGGTCTGGTGGTACAAGTAGACGTCGCCGAGGCCCAGGTAGTAGTGTCCAAATGAAGCGCTCTAGGTCTAGGTTTTCAAATGGGGAAGATCCTGAGATTAAGAAGTCGTTTGAGGCATTGGCTAAAGCTGCCAAAGGCATTGCCCACTCATTCAAGTCTCCCGATTATGCAAAGATTGGTGACATTCTGTCACATATGGAAGACTTGACTGAAGAGGATGTCTATATGCTGCCATGGAAGTATTTTCAACCCAAAAGGAATCTGCCAATGTGTTCTTCGGTTTGTCTGCTGCAACTAGGCCTGGTTGGTTGCGCAAGAAGATAGGATGGAATTATTCTGAAAATTGTACTTGTGTGATGTGCGGCCATCAAGTGTCTGAAACTTGATTGGCTTGTGTGTGTCTGACAGTTATGTTGACCTTATGTCTGAAAACTATGTATCTGGGTGTACTTGTGTCTGAAAACTATGTTGACAATTATGTTGAACTTGTGTGATGTGCTGGCAGCAGCGATGTATTTGTTTCTATGTATTCAAAAACTCCTAGTTAGGCTAACACCCTAACAAAACTTGACTATTTAAATGAAATCTACTTATGACTATTGTTCTTGGATTTGAATTTTTTTTTTCCCGTGTTAGACATGTGTAGATAATATCTACTTATGATTCTTTGTTTCAGTTTTGGTATTACATAAATTGATTATATCTTAGGTTCAACTAGCTATCTTACATAAATTGTATAACTAGCATTTTTTGTTTTAGTTTTTTTATTTTATTTTAAAATGTAAATCCAAATTTTATTGATAAGCTCAACGAATTACACAAAAGTAGAGGACAAACGCGCTACAAACTGCGCGGCAAGTCCTTTCTGGATAGCAAACCCGATTCTCCTAAATACATATTCGTTCGAACCTGGAGTCATCATGTTGCTTTCCAAAAAGTAATGCGTTTGCTGGGAGTCGAACCCGGGTCTATTGCTTGGAAGGCAATTATCCTAACCGTTGGACTAACAAACGCTTGGTAGACCTTTGAAATCCAGGACAGGTTGTGTTTAGTTCTGATTGTACAAGTTTCTTTTAATTTTTTAATTTTATTTTATTTATTTATTTTTTTTTTAATTCAAAATAAAATTTTATTGATAAGCTCAACAAATTACACAAAAGTAGAGGACAAACGCGCTACAAACTGCGCGGCAAGTCCTTTCTGGATAGCAAACCCGATTCTCCTAAATACATATTCGTTCGAACCTGCAGTCATCACGTTGCTATCCATTAGCTTCTGCACTCTCCTGAGGAGCTCAACTGCTTCTGAGCCTAGCAATCCAAATGTGTCAAATGCAAAAGGGATGAAACTATGTTGGTTAGCCCTACAAGCTCCGTCATGTTTCTCCACTTTTGCCGCTGCTGCATTGCTAGCTGCTAGCCCCACCTCAAAAATCCCAGCACTCAGCCCAACCATTGGAGACGCCCCTGTAACATCAACACACGCATGTTTACCTTCCGACCAGTTGTAGACCAGAATATCAACAGGACGTAGTGTCGATCTTCCTTCCTTAGGATCAGTAAGAAAGTTAACAGGAGCCTCCTTCTTAACCTGTACGCCAGCCCGCCAGAACACATCACACAAGATATCTCTAACATGGTCATGCCTGTACTTGAAGCCGGGGTAATGCTTACAATGGGCCGCATGGTCCCCGAAAGCATCAAGTCTACTCTTCTTACACACTGGACAAAGCTCACCATCTGAATATAGAGGGATCATCAATCGATAACGAAGAATGGCACGATACTCTACAGGCGTCATGCGTTGTCCAAGCCCTTCCATCGGGATAGCAAGAAGAAAATCTTTGGCATGTTCTGACTGTACACATCCAATCACGGCTTTTTGTCTAGCTGACAACTCAAATTCCCTCTCAAGACCAGAACTAATCTTGTTGTAGTATGCTTCCGCCAAGACATGTTGGGGTCTGAAGGGGACGGTAGCAGTTGGAGCAAGATTACTGAGATCAAAATCAGGTATAGAAAGATGTAAACTAGCAATGGCAGTATCGAAAACATTACCCATAGGTGGAGTGTCACAACCTCGAAGAATGTGGTCCTGGAGATCCTTGGTTTGCGTACGTGAAGCTACGAAAGCAAACTTCATAACATCAGTGGCACAATAGATACCAAGTCCACCCATACGCAATGGAAGGGTTGCCATACGCCACTGTAGATCGCCAAAACCAGGGCCATCGGAAACCACAATATTTTGAAGGGCTGCACGAAGCTTGTGGTCAAACCATTCGGCTGTTTCCTGAACATAATCAGGGGGACAAGTACGGAGAGCAAAGGTGAGTTTGGATAATCCCATACAAGAACGTAAAAGTGCCAACTCACACTGCGGATCCTTTAGCTGTGGTAATAAGTCCATAAGTTGAAGTGTCTTATCCACTCGTTGACGAACATTACCCACAATAAATGATGCGTCAGTACTTACAGCCCCTCCAAGCAACTTAACCCCTCGCTGAGGACATGATATACCAACCGGAAAGATATCTGGATAGGAGCAGTCAGGATCAACAGAAGGCCAGAACAACTCTGTCTTAGACACATTAAGCACGAGCCCAAGAGATGGTCCTCTTTCCTGAATGATACGAATAGCTCTAGCCACATGTTCTGTACTACCAATCAGAGTACCATCATCTAAGTACCATGCCTGCAACTCCAAGTGGCATTCTGACCGAATACGGTGTATCAATGGATGCAAGACCAAAGCAAAGAGAAGAGGCCCCAAAGGGTCCCCCTGTTGTATCCCAGCTGCTGACCAAATATGAGTAGACCCTAGATACAATCGAGCAGGTTGACAATAGAGGTATTCGACCCATAGAGCAATAGATGGACAATGATTGCGTACCTCCCGTAGCATAGCTGACCGATCAACAAGGTTGAAGGCATTCTGAAAGTCCACAAGCAGCATAGAAAGCGATGTGTCATCCTTGTTGGCACAAACCAACCGATTAACAGCATTCAAAATTGCCTCTGCTCCACCAGGCACACCAACCCCAAACTGAAAATCCTCGAGGTAGGGGACAATATCCTTAGAGACTCCTCTCATGGCAATCTTAGACACCAAGCGGCGCCAAACCATACCCACAGCTATTGGGAGAATGCCGTTACCTGGCTTAAGAAGTGGGGTGAGCGGTGCACTAGCTATGAACTCTGCCAAGACCCGTGGGCATCGACCTTGTAGCCATAAGTTCACAACCGGTGTCAAGGCCTCCATAAGATCTGTGGCTACAGCTGATGCAACCCCACTCATAGCATCCAATAAGTGTTGGGCCCGGAGACCATCTCGCCCACAAGACGTCCCTTTGGGGAAGGACCTGATGCATGATAATATCCCATCCCTCTCAACTGACAAAGGTGACTCGAGTAAAGGAATGTCGGGGACAGATGGTGGTGGATGCTTCGGGTGTTTATCCTCTAAAGCCCGCTGCGTCTCTGGAGTGTTCGGAGCAACCCCTGATGATGCCAACACCTTCACGGCTGCTGCAAAGTGCCCATCTGCAACCTTTTGCAAACACCGTCGTACATTCTTACTTTGGGACTGTCGAGATGGTCGTTCCAACGGAGGCTCTGTGTGTGTGACCCTCTCAATCAGACGAAATATACCCCCAGGCTCGTTCCAAATAGAGAGAGCCTGCAAAATCTGATTCTGCTGAAGATATTTCCGAGAACCAGAACGACGCTCTTGGCGATTCTGCGGATGGAACACTTGCAATGTGCAATAGGGAAGCAGGAGCAATCTAACCCATGGCCCTGTCGACATGGGGTCTGCAGTAACCTCATACAAGACTGACTTCAATGCACAGGAGAATGCTAATCGACAAGGATGTGGAATACTTTTCACTGTGCGAAAAGGTCTACAGAAAATACGATCAAGTGATATCTCATCTAAAGATCTAAAGAAGGTGCAACAATAGAAAGGTGAGTATTGATACCAGTGTCCCCTCCTGCTGTAGGTGTGGGTGGATTATCAACATGCACAAGCTGTGGTGGTTGTATACCTACAATTGCACACTCTAACTCACCGGTCTCCTTTCGCGCAGGTGGTTTGATGACTGCACCATCCGGATGTTTATATTTTATGGTCGATGCATGGATACCAAAACAATCACCACACATCCATTTGTTCATCCTCTTCAAAGTATTGTCAAGCGACGAAAATAAACCTATATCAACTTTGATCGCATCTCTCAGCCTGTCGATGTCATTAACCCTCTTCAAGTGATCTTTCTTAACATGCGTTGGGATGTACGAAGCTTTGTATCCATTTCCACACGGTCCATTGGTGCATCCATCAAAATTCCGAAATGGACAATGGATATTCTCCATCAAGCAGCCAATTTTTTTTTATTTTTTTTTCTGCTGGCTTCTGGCTTGGCTTGGCTTGGCTGAACTGTCTGCTGGTTCTGGCTAGGCTGGTTGAGCTGAACTGGCTCGGCTCGATTCAAGCCAGATTTGCGATGGCAACAGATCGAGATCAGGCAGGAATCAGCAGGGGTGATGGTGGCAGGAATCAGCAGGGGTGATGAAGCAGCTGGAAGGAGGTGAAGACGATGGTGGTGGGAGAAGCAGGGGGAAGGAGATGGTGGTGGCGGCGGCCATTAATAACGGCAGCAAGCATGGAAGCAGCAGCAGCGGGGGGGAGATGGTAGAGGAGGCGTGGGGATGATGAAGGTGAAGGTGATGAAGGTGGCTTTAGGTGTCGGCGGCGGCGGTCATCGCAAAGATGACCTTGAAGGCGTGTTTTTTTTTGTTTTTTTGTTTTTTTTTTATGTTTATTTTTTTTTTTTTTTTGAAATCACTCGAGGTTTTACAAATTTTGTCTCAAGCTTGTCAGACCTTTGAAATCCAGAACAGGTTGTGTTTATTTCTGATTGTACAGGTTTTATTTTAATTTTTTTGCGTTTTTTTTTTTTTTTTTTTTTTGAAATCACTCGAGGTCTTACAAATTTTGTCGCAAGCTTGTCAGACCTTTGAAATCTAGGATAGGTTGTGTTTACTTCTGATTGTACAGATTAATTTTTTTTTTAGCGTTTTTTTTTTTTTTTTTTTAAATCACTCGAGGCCTTACAAATTTTGTCACAAAGCTTGTCCGAACTTTTAAATCCAGGACAGATTGTGTTTACTTCTGATTGTACAAGTTTATTTTTATTTTTTTGCGTTTTTTATTTTTTATTTTTTTGAAATCACTCGAGGTCTTACAAATTTTGTCGCAAGGTTGTCAGACCTTTGAAATCCAGAACAGGTTGTGTTTACTTCTGATTGTACAGGTTTTTTTTTTTTTTTTTTTTTTTTTTGCGTATTTTTTTTTTTTTGAAATCACTCGAGGTCTTACAAATTTTGTCACAAGCTTGTCAGACCTTTGAAATCCAGGATAGGTTGTGTTTACTTCTGATTGTACAGGTTAATGTTTTTTTGGGTTAGCATTTTTTTTTTTGAAATCACTCGAGGCCTTACAAATTTTGTCGCAAAGCTTGTCCGAACTTTTAAATCCAGGAAAGGTTCTGTTTAATTCTGATTGTACAGGTTTTTTTTGCTTTTTTTTTTTTTTGAAATCACTCGAGGCCTTACAAATTTTGTCGCAAACCTTGACCTTGTGTTTACTTGTGATTGTATTCCCTCATTTCGTGACAATTACTATTTTATATACATTTTCAAATATGGGGCAGTACCCATGTTATGTTGTGATCAGAGGTCATAACCCAGGAGTGTATACCAGTTGGTGGGACTGTGAAGCCCAAATAAAAGGATTCCCAAATAATCGTTTCAAGGGTTGTTAATTTATTGCGGAAGCTGAAAGGCTTCTAATGGAAGACGGTGTTCAATGTTACGTGTGTGCCTTTGTTGTGGAAGGTGCACCCCCTCTTCCACTTAACACCACTAGACCAGCATTTCTAGTCTGTCAAGTTGTACCCTTCACTCAGCCACGCCATCAACCTCAACTCGACTACCTATGCATGTATTCTTTGATTGTGGTGGTTTTGTGCTTGTTGATTGCTTTACTCGTTAAAGCCATATTTGTGTGGTGAAAGTTGTTTTTTTATGGTACATGAACCTTTTGTCGTCATAGTTTGTACTATGAAACCTGCCATTTCTATTTTATGGCATCAAACATTGCATGTATCAAATATTTGTAAACATATGTACTTATATAATTTTTAATTTATATTCCTATTTTAATTCGCAGTCTCTATGATATTATATTCGTATTGCTTTGATGTTAATATAAGTTTCTATCTGTAAATCGTATAGGATGGACGTTGAAACTTGGACTAGGCATTATGGGGGTCCCAATCGACAACCCATTACTAGACCACCATATCCTTGGACCCCTAAAATGGACACTTTCATGTTGGACACGATGATAGATTATTCATCAAATGACGAAGACACACGCACGCATTTAGATTAGTTCTCCATATCGTCCGTGTTGCTCTCAACCATGCTTTTGATGTGGCCATAACAGTCACCGATATTAGGAAGCGACTTAGAGCCTTAAGGTATATGGTTAAGTATGCTATAGAATTGATGACTGAACATGGCCTTGAATTTGACAGGGAGACCCAAAGGTTAGTTGCAATTAGGCAATGGTGGTTGTATCTGTTCAGCTGCTATCCTAACCGTTATGAAAGGGTTTACTGTGTACAGTTGTCGCACCACGTCCCACTGTTGGCAGTGATGCAGAGCTATAACATTGACAAGCACCTTAGGATATTAGCTTATGATAGATCATTGTGATCTGTCGCGCGACACTGCAGTTCTCTAGACTTTTGACTGTTTGACAGTCCTTTTGATAAGTCAGTTGTCTACAGTTTTTTGTGGATTTGATGTGAACTTTGATCTATACTGGTCATTTTGTGAACTTTTTGACAGTTCTAGTTCGGCATTGATGCCCAACTAGTTCAATCAGTAGTTATCTGTGTTTTTTATTTTGTGAAGAGACATGTAAACATATATTTTTATATTTTATGTTTAATTACATTGGGAATTCATTTGGAAGCTTAAATTTTGTTACGTAATGCGGCATTTCCATCATGTTATAAGTTGTTTTAATTTTTTTTATAGGAATGAATTTTTTAATGTGTATTGCAAGACTTTCACAAATCAGTTCAGTTCACTAGACTCCAGAATTGGAGAACACCATGTTGAGGACTATGATTGACCTGGGAGTTAGCCAAACCTACGTTAACCATTTCAAGGCTGCCTTAAGTGTCACATCCACTGAATTAACGCGTTTGTTTGACACCATTATTCCAAAGGAGAGCATAAAAACGCATCTTCTCTATTTAAAAAGAAAGCTTAAACTCGTGGAAGAGGTCTTAGAGAGAGAGGGATTTGAATGAGATTATGACCGAAACAGGGTAGTTGCCAATGACGAAGCATGGTATCAGGTTGGTGTTGAACACCCAACGCGTTATGATTCTATTAGGAGTGTTTGTGTGAACTCCTACTTAGAAATTCAATGTTTGGTAGCTCTATATAGTATTAATGACAGTAGTCCGTGATTATGTCAAACTGCGATAAATGTATTTCATAAACATTATATGGTATGTAATCTGATGTCGGCATGATATAATTTATATATATAGTATGGTTATTGATATAAATTTATCATTTTATATATAATTTATTTAGATTTAGGAATACCTCGTAGATGTGGGACCCAATACTGCACTACTTGGACTAATGAAATGGACCATGTACTGCTACAAACATTGATGGCATACTCAGACGTAAGCGCTGATACAGAATGGCATTTTACTAGTGTTGTGTGCCTTGCTCGTGACATATTGGTAGATGAACTTGGTGTTACTGTCACCATTGCTTGTGCTAAAAATCGTCTTCGTAACTTAAGGATCAAAACTGAGAAAGTATTGGCCATATGTGCATGAGAATCCTTCAATTGGGATTCTAACATCAAAATGGTTCATGCAACTGATGATGCATGGACTGCACTTGAGGAGAAAATACCTCGCACCCGTTTGGTGGCCTTACGGGGTATGGTTTTTGCAACCCATGAGGAAATGATGGATGTCATGTATGTCTACAATCTGTCTGAGTACATACATGCGTGAGGTACAGGTGTGTGTGTGCATTACTGGTGTGTTGTTTCGTTGTTTTGTAATATGACATTTTATTATGAAATCTGGTTATGTTTTCACAAATATTGATATGTATTTGACATGATTATATTTATGTTTTAATGTTTCCCAATTATTAATTTGTTGGAAACACTAGGAAATGGTGTGGACCGATAGGGAAAATGAGAACCTATGTTGTGCTTGGGATTCAATCCACACATATCCTCAAAATCATGCCAATGCCAACAATTATTGGGAACGACTATGTGACCAGTTTCATGCCTTAGAAGGCAATGAAACCGGTAAAGGTCTAGTAGATTTGGCAAATCAGTTGCATGCAATATGGGAGGCTACTGAGGTTCTAATTGCGATAACGGAATTTATTCGAGTCCATCGAACCATACTCGAAACGAAAGAAGAATATCACAATCAAGCACTGAGGGTATATAAAATTAATCAACACAATGATTATGCCTTCACTGTGTGTCTCCCAATACTAGAACCTTATTTCTATTGTAACCAAAATGGTTGCCAAGGTGTTATGAAAATGCACACCGGTGTGGGAAACAGAAATGATGGGTGGATTACTTTCATCAAGTGTGGATTTCAAGCATGTCCTGGAATCAGGTTTGTGTATCCACAACATAGCCCACCTCCTAAGAGCGACAATGAAATGATATGCGTCAAATGCCTACAATATCCTTGCCGGGATGATGAATGTAAAAAATGTTTGGATGCATTTTTCCGATCTAATGAAAGATGACACGACTTGTCCATGGTGTTCAAATGATCCTTGTCCCAACGACTGTGCGCAATACGAGTGTGGTTATCCTACCCCTGATAATATTGAAGAATTTATAAGTGATGATAGAGATGATGGTCAAAACTTGTAATGTTGTATTACTATTTATATTCAGACTTTGATTGATGTTGTATTTCTATTATGAACAAATGATGTTGTATTACTATTGATTCATGTAACACTCAATTTGACGTAACACTATATATAGTGGGACCACTTCAATCTATTATAATATTAGTATAATATTGTCGTATGTATATTGACATTGTTCAACATTATATTGTTTTTTTAATGACAGTCAGGTGTTAAAGCAACTTTGTCAACAATTAGTTGTTAAGATGGCAGGTTCGACATCCGGTTCGGCTCGGGCCATTAATAGCTGCGAACACGAGCCACTACAGGAAGACACACGTTGGTTGTGGACCCATATTCTTACCGAAAGCAACGTATCAGGAGTTTTTAACATGGTAAGTACAATATCATTTATGCAGTCTGCTGACTTTTAACAAGTGTTGATGCGAAGTCTGGTGGTTGATATTGGTTTTTTTTCTTTGTAGCAAATACCCAAAAAGTTTCATCCATTCTTGCCTTTTTATAGTGTGGGTCGAGTGAACCTCATACACAACAAACAAATTTTCAAAACTGAAACTCAAAATGATAGGCATGACCACTTAAAGTTTACCAAGGGATGGAGAGACTTCGTTCGAGCACTCAATCTTAAGGAAGGAGACGGTTGTGTATTTGAGATTATCAAACCACTCCCGTCGGATCCAATCAAGATTAAGGTACAAATACTAAGTGGTGATCTTCCTGAATAATTAATTACGCGTGAATCCAATCGTGGAACAAGTGATGAATCCCCTATCGTAATTGATTGAGGACATATTTATAAACTTTTTCAAAAGTTTATGAGCTTGACATATCTATGAACTTTATGTAATGGACCTCGTTGATGAATTTTATTTATGCGCGTACAAACATTTCTTATCAATTATATGTAATTGTGTGTGAGGACATATTTACAACACTTTATAATGTATGCCAATGGACATATTTGGGTTTTTTTTTTTTACTTTTTGTATATAACTTTGAAATATTCAGTTGTACATTTGCCATACAGGTACTGTGATTTACCCATAACTGGATATAGCAATTATATAGTCCTTGTACACACCTGTACAAACATGTATAATGTGACTCCTTATATTTTGTAAGTACAAACAGGTATATTGTCACTCTTTATCCTAGCAGCAGGCAACCATAAGGTATATGGACCTGTGCTGTACTCCAGCCATGCATTATCAACCTGTATGTTGTACTGTACTTCATGCGGTGATGGAGATACTGTCATGGTATTTTTTTCCCTGCCAAAAAGTGATTCCATAGAACGTCACCATGCGTGTGTTGTGTATCTCGCCGGATATTACAAAGCATATGAAGGGAATAGAGTTCGATTTGTAATGGATTGTTGTGTTTAAGAAAAGTAGAAAACTATTTCAATATGTATGTATGGAATCCAGTTTTATATATACCAAGTGCACCTCTTCCATCTCAGTTTCAAAGCTTAGAACGTCATATCACTCATATGTATTTGGATTCGGTTGGCAGGAAAAAAATTAACCCATGCCCAAAAAATTAACCCATGCAAAATAATTAACCCATACACAAAAATTAACCCATGCAAAAATGAACTAGCATGTATAAGTGGTCCTTCAAAGGATTGTCTTTACATCAAAACCATGATTTCGTCTAAAACAAAAAAATAGAATTCTCATTGCTATCAAACAATCCCAAAGCAATGTGAGAATGCTACTTAACAATGGGAATATATGCATTTTCTCCTTGTGTTCATAAAAATAGAATGCCCACAGCAATCAAACATCACATTTGACAATGGGAAAACAACTTAAACTTGTGGGAAAACAACTAAAACTAGTGGGAATCCTTTGCCAATCAAACACTCATATTCATAATTCCCACTACAAAAAATAGAATCCTCACTGCCAATCAAACACTCTTAATTCAGGATTCCAACATTAATTTAAGTAGGTTTCTCACTTCCAAATGCTCACTACCCCTCATTTTCTCACTATAGTGGGAAAACAACTTAAGTAGGATTCTTTTCCCACTCTTGCGATCAAACACAACCTAGGGTCTGTTTGATAACCGGGGAATAAAATGGGCAGATTTACCGGTAAATTTGGTCAACCGGGTAAAACCAAGGTTTGGGGAATGGTCAACCAGGTAGAAAATAATTTGCCGAATTCACCTGTGTTTGTTAACAACTTGGGTAAATGTTAGGTAACAGAATTTGCCGAATTAACCGGTGTTTGATAACTTTTTGCATACCTGGTGAATCACAAATAACTATGGGCCATGGACTCTTTGATTGTGATATGGGCATTATCCATCCATATAGGGCTACGGCCCAAGTACGATAAAGGGCCATTCTTGTAACATATGAAGCATAACTATGGGCCATGGACTCTTTGAATTTGATATGGGTCATTACAAATGTATATTATCCACACCTCAACAAATGTATTAATATTTAATTTTTCGATAATAAAAATATTGAACAAGTGTCTCATTTTTAGTATTTCATAATAAACATAGTTAATATATTATCCACACTTCAACAAATGTCTTATTTTTTTTATTATTATTATTATTTGATAATTTTTTTTTATGAAAGTAAAGATATAATTTTATGAAAGTAAATATGTGACCAAGATATAACATTAAAAAGAATTGTCCAATATTTTGTTTAAACGAACAATCCATATTACATTAAAAAGAATTGTTCAATAAACAATTGCAAACTTCCATACATGTTGTTTTATTTTTTTCCAAAACAATCATAGCTCTTACAATATTTATCACATTGTCTACATTTTAAAACAATTTTAGCATGATAAAATTGAAAAATATCCCTTGTAAACATGGGCAGCCATAATACACCTCTTAAACATTCACAATATACCTTAACATGGGCAGTCATAATATGTCATAATATACCTTAACAAGTATCAAACGTAATAACTGTTATAACAAGCAACATAAATTTCAGTAGTAACAAAATTATCATAATATATCCATATTAATAAACAACCTGTCATAACCTGTTATAATATATCATATTATCCATACTTGAAAAAAAAATCCACCTAGACTATAGAATCCTAAAAATATCAATACACACAAACAGTTTGAAGTTCAAGTAGTGACCAAATTGTCAAAGTCATGAAACGACTTCCTACCCTCAGATCTTCAGTCCGAATCCGAAATAATGATTGGATCGGATGCAGTCCTTGCTATCTGTGTCTCAACCGGCTCATAGTCACTGTCGTCGAAGTCGATGAAGTTGCCATTCATATCCATAAAGACGTTCTCATCGGTATTGGCCGATTCCTGAGCTGAGAGACCACCACCGGTAGAGGAGGAGTCCGAATATGAAGAGTCTGAATCTGAGGAGTCTGAATCTGAGGAGTCTGAATCTGAGGAAGCTGGAGGTGCAGGTGGTGCTGAATTCTTCCGATTGGTGGTGCGACGGACTGCTGATGAGGGACCTGCTGCTGCTGCTGAAGACCTGAGTGCTGCTGATGAAGTGCGCTGCTGCCTGCAAGCTTGTTTCCTCCTCACAAGCATGTCGAGGGTAACACCAAAGTGTCTCCCCTTACCGAGATGTTGAATCCTCAGCAACACCCGGTCTCCCAAGTCCAAGTGCTCCCCTTGAACTACAACTCTCCACCCTGCAGTCTTGAAAGAAAAGTGACCATACGGGTCAACATTTATCTCCAGATCGTTGTACACCCGCAACCCAACACGAAGCTCGACAGGTTGGTCTTGTCGGAGGCCACTGATAAGAGCAGCCGGAATCGGCTGCATGTAATTAACAAACATAGTCATTTCCATTGTCAACAACGTGATGCTTTTCTTATAGAGATAATTGTACAAGCCCTCACGAAGAAAAACCGAAGTCTTCTTCCTCACAAAAGTTCTCAAACTCTCTAATGGCTTCTCACAATCTCTCTCTCATAAAAACTTAAGGTTTTTCCACTTCTACTTGGCTTTATAACATAGCCTTACAATAGATCACCAATTGGGCTTAAACAGGGCCCATATAGCACAAAAAACTTCCCTTGTCCTCCTTTTTTCACAAAAAACCCAACATAGAATGAATTTTTTGTTATACATACTGTATGGTCCATTAAAACAAGAATAGTCCATCAAAAGTAGAATACTGTATGGCCATCACAACAAAAACTTCAATATGTGGGCCACGATAATAATGCAAAAGCACAACATGTGGTCCCATATCATACATTAAAAAAATAATGGTAAAGTACTTACCATCCTCCAAGAACCCTTCCCGTTTTTACCAACGTTCCATGGTTTCAAAACATAGTAGTCATTGGTGTTGCTTGGGCCACCTTGTTCCATTGTCTACATTATAAATTAAAAGAATGTTATGTGTTGTGAAATGCTATTATAACAAAGGTGAAATAGATATAGAATTATTAATTGAAAAGTGGGACATTACATATATAGAAATAAAGTTGGTGTGTTGTGTGGTTGGGGGTGGGGGTTGTCATTGTCGTATTTTTAATTAAAAAGGGGGTCATCACATGCATGTGGTTAGATAACAAATTTCATAACATATATTTAATTAAAAAAGGGATCATTACATAAACGAAGTTAGATAACAAAAAAATAACATATATTTAATTAAAAAGGATGTCATTACATAAAACGATATAAAAACTTGATTACATAGATGAAGTTGGGGGTTCGTTCTTCGAACATCATCCCAAGATATATAAAACAGAAAATTGTTGAAGATATAGTAACATTTGGGCCCTGTTTATTTGTGGGAAACTTTTCTAGTTTTCCGGAAAACTATCTCCAAAGAAAATGAAAATTAGAAAACGTGTTTACTTGAGATGTTTTTATAGTTTTAGAAAACAGTTTTCTGATTTCCAATAATTTTCTGTTTTCTTATTTTAACTTAAAAAGAGAAAACACCAATTTAGCGTTTTCCATTTGGAAAACACCATCGCGAAACCAAAAACACGAACAAAGAAGAAGAAAAGAACTCACGACGTACGTACCTAGTTAGGACGTACGTATGTCCATTGAGGCAGCAAACATGTTTTGGTTAGGACGTACGTACGCAGTTAGGACGTTCGTACGTCCAAGCAGGCAACAAACTTTATACGTGTGGGGACGTACGTACGCTGTTTCGACGTACGTACGTCTAATGTGAATTTTGTTTAAAAAAAATAGAAAACAGAAAACAGTTTTCTAATTTTTAAAATCAAGTGAACACGTTTTATAATTTTCCAAAATTTTCATTAGAAAAAGAAAACTAGACATAAAAAAGAAAAATGGAAATGGAAAACTGAAAACAGTTTTCCCCAAGTAAACAGGCCCTTGGTCCTCATGCTTGCCACCCACCGCTTTGTTTCAATGACATCATTCCATGCAACATCATCAGAAATAACCATGTTTGTCGTGGGATCAAAAACAAATCCACAAAGAATGACCATTGAATATCCATAGAGAATTCTGTACACATTATACAACTTGGAAGATAACCATTGAATATTATATCAACATGCATATCCACACCCACAAAAATACGAAAACATTTAATAACATTCATAAACAAAGCCCATCATATATATTGTCTTGTTCTTATTACAAACCATTATTACACCATGTAATTAACATGGCTACAAATTGTGTTCAAAGATTAATTACGCACTTCAAGTTGGAAGAAAGCCCACCATGTTAAACATTATGTGGTGGTAGTGGAAGAAATACTTGAGATGCGTTTAGGTAAATCTTGAACGACCTATCTTTCAACTCCTTCCAATAATTAGGCACTTCAAGTTGTGCCCACGCTTCTTCGCTAGCTACAACCTTGCATTCCACCAGGTCAAAATTGAATCCCGACCTCGCACACAAATCATTTATCTTCCTAACACGTTGCTTCAAATACTTGCAACGCCTCCGCACGTCTTCGTCGTCAACCTCAACATGAAAGTTAGTGGTCAAGTCGGTTGCAATTCATCGGTTAACGTCACGTGGAAAACTACCATATTCTCTACGTAACCCAACGATGATAGCCTCAAAATATTTACTACAAATGTAGTTATCCATATCAAAAGACCACCTAGGGCACCTTATGCATTCTGGCCTAGGTGCAAAGTGAATTCCCAGATGGTAGTTTTCCCAGGCATTATACCGCTGGGGGGGGGGGGGGTTTGACCCAGGCATCTGTGTAAGGGATAATTAAAACACAAACAATTCACAACTATTCATAAACATAAGAAACATTGTTCATACATAGTCTTGTTACATAATATAAAATACAATTTATTTTGGGAACAAGGCAAGAAGCTTGTTCATGTAAGGGAGCCATTCACCACGGAATCTACTGCAAGGAGCATTTTCCTCCCATGTCTCATTTGTCGCAATCACCCTTTCACGATGTGCATCCCATTGAAAACCCTTTATATTTAATAATCCACGCATTTGTAAATAGGTATAGAAAAAATACTTCACCCTATCGCGTACATCTTCTATCGACACCGGCATAGACGTTGCTTCCAAAACCTGGAAGACCACTTCTACGTGCGTGGGAAACCAGGTTCGTCTTTATGTTTGACAAGTGTGTCAAGCATAACCACCTCCATTTTATGGTACCACCCTACCTTGAAAGTGCTTGGACCTTCCATTCTTCTAAAACCCAAAAACAACAATTACGAACAAAACAAAATTGTGTAGGGAAAACAGTCTTGAAAAAACTAACACATTCACATAACCACAAATGAACTGTGTCTATGTTATCAGAATTTGCCAGTTATAAAGCTACAACATAACGATAATAAAAATATACAAAATAACAATCTGCGACATAATATAAATAAAATACTGTATCCATAAAACTGTCGCACGATAGTAATAAAATCACGCCCCACATAATCCAAAATAAAATATTGTATCCATAAAACAAGCATTCATAATAGTTTGACAAACATAATTCAACAATCATGAACACCCAAAAGCTAGACCCCAACTAGTGTAACTTTCTCATGATCCATTCCAACTTGTATTCGTCATCGATTCCCATAAACGTATAGATCATTTCTGGATTCCCTCCTAAGAAATCCATGCACTCCAGGTAAGCTTGTTTATTTCCTTGGGTAAGTCCTTTGACAACATTTGAAACCTCTGAAATGTTGGGTTTTCCCATAGAGCTTGTTATCTGTTGCACCGCCGTAGTCAATCCTTTGAAGGATGGAGGCTCAGGTATATCTGTCATGGTATACTTCAACTTACGACGCTTTGGTATGACAAGAGGGGCACTATCATTCCCCTTGCGAGCAGCAAATGCTACCGAACCAGCATCTCCCTCAAAATCAGCAGTAGGAAGTGGTGGTGTATCTCCAACTGGGGTGTTTGTCGCAAACTGGGATTCTATTCCGTCAACGCCACCATCCCCTTCCCCGAGGGTCTCATCCTCATCTTCATTCACTGCATTGGATTGATCATTCACATCACAAACTCATACATGCCACAATAACCATGTTGTGTAACAAACAATAAACCCACGTACCGGTTGGTTCGTAAGTGGGACTATCAAGATCATGGGCAGTATAGCTTCCCTCGCCCGTGGCGCAATCATCACCAACCAAGAATGCCGTCTGGTCAAAAAATGGCATAACCTTACCATTGAAGTTCTTGGCCTCGGGGTGCCCCTACAATGAACAATCCATTAACAATTGATATCGCACTATTGAATAACAACACATCAAACAAGCAAGGGCATCAATTACCGCAATGTATGCAGCCCATGCGACAGGGTCGGCATTCACAACACATTTATGTACCGGATCCCACCCAAATCCACTAGCATTCAACAATGCCTTTGCCACGCTGTATTCTTTCCTCAAAGTCCTCATCCTGAATCGCACATTCTCCGGGGTCACAGTCATTCCCAACTTTGTATTTATGGCGTTTGCGACGGCAGTGTAGGTGTCGGACTTAAATCCATTGTCCGCCCGCCTACCACACTTATTAACCTCCTCGCAGAGAGTATCAAGTAAGATATCCGTAATTGCTGGTCCCCACCTTTGTTGGGTCCTTTGGGATGGTAGTTCGGGTGGGGGTGGAATGGGAGGAGCACTCCATGTTTGGGATGGGGTTTGATGGTTCATTCTCTTTGTTTTTTTCGTTGAGGCGGTCGACATTCCTTGAATATTAATAACAAATCATAATACTTGATTACAAACCATGAATTCCAACCATAAATGCATTATTAATAAATTGTGCCATCGGTCCACAAGGAATAGAAAAATAAACAAATATCCATTGTCTACATACACACAACACATAACAAACAATAGCCAACACATGGTAGGGATACTTCAAAGATCGTCATCTTCGTCTGTTTCGTACTGGAAATTGACGTACGCATTCCACATTTGATGATATAGTTGATCCCTCCAATTGGTCCAATTTAGGGATGGCACCATATTCATGGCCGGGGCTACAACATCGATCGGTTCTTCCTCAGTTTCGGCCATGTCTTCCTCCTCATCGTCAGGTAGTGCGTCGGGGTCAAACTCATCATCAGGGTCAACATCTCTCAAGAAATTATGCAAGGAAACACATGCCAAAATAATCTTGGATTGAACCCTAACGTTGTGGTGAGGGGAGTTCCTGAGATATGCAAATCGTTTTTTCAAGACACCAATAGCCCTTTCAACAACATTCCTCAAAGATGAATGACGAAAGTTGAAAAGCTCATCCTCATTCTGCGCTACTTGTCTTCCTATCTCTCTGATGTGGTATCGGGTATTACGATATGGAGTAAGGAATCTAGGCACTAATGCAAAGCCGGTATCCGCAAGATAGTATTTACCCCCTACAGTTAATGATTGTTGACGTATTAAATCATAGGCTGTGATTCACAGAACATGGGAATGTACATGGTAGGTATACAAACTTACCAGGAAGTAAGATAAGTCTATGGCTAGGACGACTAACGACATTCCTCAACAAACGACCATCGTGCGCCAAACCCTCCCATCCCGTCAACAAGTACGTAAACCTCATGCTAAAGGTACACGCCACCAAGACATTCTGGGTAATCTCATTTTCGGTTACGATATCTAGGTTCGTCTACCAAGGCAACATTTATCTTGAAATGTGTACCATCGACTGCACCCACAACATCCTACCACCATTCATACATGTTAAGTAAAAGGATGCATTTCAAAGAAGGGTTACAAAGTTACTGTGATTGACAAAGATAGGCTCCGAACCTTGAAATAATGGTGCCAATGATGATATGTTCCACAATCTGCGAGCGGAGAATTCTCCGCTGTCACATTGGTCACAACTTCTCTATATAACCGTAGGAGTGCCTTAAGCACTAGATGGAAGAAACGGTTAACGGTTTCGGTTGATCGATAGAATTGATGGGCTGCCCTTCGGTTTCGCTGGTCGTGACCAACTGTTATAAGAAATAGGGCTACTTGTTCCTCAACCGTAAGATATCTCGTATCCTGCAATCCTAGTCTTGTAAGCCTACGACACAAGGAATGGAAGGCGAATCGGTTCATCCTAAGTTGATGATGACAGGACCTGTCGCTCTCCATGTAAAAACTCCTAAGAATACCACGTGTCATTTCATTTCGATTCGTACGAGGTGCACGAGGTAGTCGCATGTGGTTCATATGTAATGCACACAACCACTGCCATGCCATTACCATACGAACCACAACAATAACGACTACGACAGTAACTATCCTACGTTCTTCTTCACCACTGTCCATTCTACAAAACCCCAACAACCTCAAAACTCCACGATTGTAACACACACTTTAAACACGATTGTATTTTAAGTAAAACAAAACTTTTAAATTTTCAAAACATATATATTAAAATGTCTCATTACAAATTTCATTACAAGGTGACGTTAACATATCCCAAAGTTATGTTACAATTTCTTGAAAATTCTAAATAACAAATAACAAATTCAACAATACCACGATGATTACAACTAACAAAACTACAAATAGGTTCTTCACCAACCACCAAGTATCATCTAAGGAAATTGCACGCATTGCGTTGGGGATACGGTCAGTCGAAGTAGAAGAAACACAAGAAGAGCTTCTAGAGGCAATGGGGCTGGGTAGTGGTTGGGAGCATGCAAGTTCTACTTCGGAGTCCAAGTTCTACTTCGGAGTCCCAACCTTCCCAACATGCTCCTTCAAAATTCCTAATCTGAGCATCGGCTTGAGCCCAGTTTGTATGCATTCTCATATAATGTCAAAATCCATTATGAAGTGAAGGAGAGGTCAAAATTGGCATACCTTAAGCGCAACAATAACAACCCGTCACCCAATCTTTCAATCGACACGGACCACGGAGCACGGGAAACTACAACAGTAAAACGATCCATGCGTTATAAAAATACAAACAAAAATATGTTGAATAGATCAAACCAACAAAAGAATGAATTACCTGTAAATGTCACAACAACAAACAGTTAGAGAAATTATCCCCAACACATAGTTCAAACCACCGTTGCGCATAACGAGAAACATACCAAAAAAAAAAAACATAAGTTAGTTTTTAAAAAAAAATACAAATTCAAGACACCATGTTATTTAAATGGAGGAAGAAGACTAATCTAAAATTTTTAATCTGCTGACTATCCAATTTGATTGAAGAAATTTTTTAAAATGTCTCAATCTTTGTCTCTTGGCTTATGTGATACAGGTCAATTACTGTAATGTTTTAAGACCATTGACTTGCAGATTCTCTATGGCACTTCTCTACGCCACTTAAGCCAGTCTTAAGTCTTACCAATCAAAAGGAAACACCATTACATTACAAAGCAATACTACTTCAAGATTTAATAGATATGCATCAATATATAGTGATTAGAAGAAAATGTCATTTCAAAGTTTAAGATGGTGTCCAATAAGCTGAACACCGGTTATCTGTTATACTAACCTCGAAGAAGATAAAGTATGGGACTGCAGAAATTGCATAGGCCTCAGATAACTGCAGTTGCTCTTCAGTCTCAACCTAAAAATAAATTGTAGATGAACATAAGTATAGGACTGCAGAAATTATGGGAAGAAGACAAGAGTCAAACACACATTTATCAACAACTATTAGACTGGACAGGTCTTAGTCTACATGCTGATCAGAATGGTGTTTTCTTTCTTTGAAAATTAATAAAATTATTATTTCTATCCAACATCAAAATGTACAATATTCTGATTTCCAAAGATTCTAAACTAAGACAAAATAAATAGAAACCAACTAATCCCAAACATGATATGTAGATGTATATAGTAGATGAGAAATAACAGCATTATATCAACAAAGATGAACATAAGCATGATAAGAGAAATACAATACAAGAGAAATGAATCTATAACCAAAGACAAAGCAAAGAATATAATCTGCCTTCCTTCCCACCATTAGGTGATGCTTTTGATCCTGTGGAAAGGGTAAAGCCATTTGGCACCAAGACATCAACTTGTAGCTAGATATCTATCTCAATCTCATAGTGTACGTACGTGTTATGTGTATATATTGTTGACTTACATGACATGACGAAATTATAGGAAGAAAAAATCAAAGCAATAAGCTCGGAAAAAAAACAAAAAGGGATCTCTTTATCTTCCCAATACTTTGTGGATAGGGTTTTACTATTATTGAATTTCTAGGTTTGGGAGATACGAGCATGGTAGAAGTAGAAATGTGAATTAAAAATTATATATAAATTGCGCTGCTGTATTGTACATATATAATATACACAACAAAGAATCAACCCACAATTTATCTTGAATGGATCAAGTAACAAAGATGACAATGAAAACTCATCTATTTAAATCAAATAAACTTAGAATAAAATGTCATTTATTAAGTAATGATATCTTCAAATAAACATAAGTATGGGAATGCAGAAACTATGGGAAGAAGACAAGAGTCGAACACACATTTATCAACAACAATTAGACTGGACAGGTCTTAGTCTACAGGTGGTTACCACTATATTTTGGGGAGATTCCTCAAATTAAATATGCCCGTATAAAATTCGGAACCCCTAATGTTTACAACATTCAAAAAATATAAAGTTTAACACACTACGCATGGTTGAACTAAAGCGAAAATACAACTTGAAACCAGTCAATCTATTACGAACACCTACATCAGTATAATGGAGTATATATATATAACCCCCATTTTGTCACACAAACTAAAGTTTTGGCACTACTTCAAAAGTGGAACCACTGTCCACTGTGGAATTTTAACACACCAGTGGCAGTATGTAGTGATCTCCACACCCCCACACACTCACATTATTTTGTTTGTAGAAATTATCACATAGTGACCACACCTTTTTTAAGATCAAATGAAAACATTATTATTGCCAAAGCTATCTTTTTTAAGAGTTAGTTGCAACATATGCATTAACAGAAAAGGAAAAATAGACCAGCAAAAAAAAATACTGTGTATACGCAACAAGTTATTTTTTCAGACCATGAAATAGTTCAAGATATATGATAAGGGAAAACATGCTAATAAAGGGAAAACTTTCACCAGCAACTACTAAAAAATAGTACAGATATTATCAGAAATAGCCTAGCAAGTAAGAATAGAGTCGATGAATTACCACCCATGGTCTGTTGTCAGATATAAAGGGAAAACTTTCTCCAGCAACATGCTAATTCCACCGGTAAATCGTCCCATTTTAACCAATTGAATGAACAGTAAAACCCACAATTATACAAAAACCCCCAATTTTCTAACATCAACAGTAAAACCCTAACCCTAAAATTTTACAATTCCATGAAATTAAGAGTATTAGGCATGCTTAGGGTAGTATAATTTCATCAAAAATGGTTTAAAGCAACGTACATTTCGAAATTTGTATAAAACAAAAGAGAAATCGGAAAACAGAAATCGAAAATCGAAATTTGTAGAAATTTTAGAAGAGAAGATATAGAATAGAAATAGAAATCAACAAAAGAGTGAAGATATAAGAGATTACCTGTTTGAAAATCAACAAAAATCCTTTGCCATCGCTGCTGTCGCCATCGCCAAATCAAGCTTTCTCGTTTTTTTTTTTTTCAGATCTGTTGTTTTTTTGTTAAAAGAAAAAAAAAAAGTTACGTTTTATACTTGTGCAAATGGTAACGGGTAAATAGGGTTGGTGAATTTTACCCAACCTCCCCCCCCCCCCCTAGGAACCGATTCTCCCGGATGAATCCCAAAGTGATGATTCTAGTGTACCATCCTACCAAACCCAACCAGATTCCAGTGGTTCTTGGTTTCCTAATATAGGGAGTTGGTTGGCCCCAATGACAAGTGGGTCGGACGTGCAGTCAGCCGATACATTAATGTCGGTTCAACAATACTCGAGATTTCCTATCTTTGAATCATTTGCTTCGTATTGTATGGATCAAGATGCATATGATATGCATATTGACCAATTCAGATCGTACGAGCAAACAATATCATGGGAATATTATTGTACTGAGTTCGTCCCCACACGTATGCGACTCGAAGCTCATCGGTTTGACATGGGGCGTCTATCATTCTGGGGTTAGCATGTCTTTTATTTTGATTATTAAAATAAAACTATGGGTTGAGTTGTAATGAGGTTGTTTGTGTTTAGTTCTTGTATTAGAAACATATAAAAGTTCTATGAATATCCGCCCGATATTTACGATTTTTTCACCTATGAGTAAAACTATCTTGTGTAATAGTTCCGCCTTAGCTTCCTTGTATGATTTGTCGTGTGTTTAATTTGTAATGTATGTTTTTCTTTTAATTATATTTATATATTGAAAAAGAAGAAAAACACGAAAAATGCAGAAAACCTCCCAATTTTCCGAATTTTTCGCAAATATCCGCGAAAAATTTTGGTACATTTGAATTTACCAAAACTCCCATATCCGACATGGGAGGTCGGATATTCGCGGAATATATCGTTTTTTGGGAGGTTGGATATCCACGTTTAAACGACATTTTCACCTATGGTTTACATTGTGATTGAGGACTCATTGTGAGTTTTTTGTTTCTGACATAATCTCATATCCTGTAAAATGACATTAATGGGCAGTTTCATCTATATTTTGAATTTTATACATGAGTACATCGGTAATTTTGTCTCTTTATGTCCTAAATATCAACATGACTTTATAGTCTGTACAGATAAAAATATATAAACTTAATTATCATGTGAAGCTCATATGAGTTGGAAGAATATACATAGTCGATGCATTTACTACATTATTCATTTTCTTAGTGGTTGTTGAACTATAAATGCTCAATGGAAAGGGCATGTTAAATTTTAATCTTGCAACACTTGACAGTGACCAACTGCACATTAACCAATTTTATTGGAACTGGCATTTACTTTGTTTGCTTCAGTTAAGTCTCAACCATTATCTGAAGGAGGTTTGGGAATAGGGTGGACCAATTAGGAACTTTATCTGAGCTGCTACTCCAAAGCACCACTTGTCTTAAAAGCTTAACATGTCAGTGATTTTGCTCAACAATCTGAGTGAGAAGTTTCTAAAATTGTGGAACAAAATGGGAACCTAACTCCAAAAGTGTGCTGAAAACAAGCTAGATGACATACCAGTAATGACTGTCTAGGATGAAGTTTGTAAAATGGTAGCTAGAAGTTGTAAATTGTATGCCTTTTGAAGATATTTCCATAACTATGGCATATGAATAAATTAATTTACTGAAAGGGACTGGTGATAATTCAAGAACATAAACCATTTTGAATAAATTATTATGTAAGCAAATCTCAAAAATGTACAAGGGTCTTACTTACTCCATGGACCATGTTAGTTGAAGTAATTCCTGGCTTGTTTAATGGTATAGTCATCTACATTTCGTATTAGGGTTTATCGATAATAGAAGTTTGGCTTATAATCATTATAACTTGGATACTTTGTTTGATTGCAACAAGCCGGGAGTTACAGTTGGTAAAGCTGCTGGAATGGTTGTGATTGATGTACCATCTCTTCCAAAGCAATCCCATCTATACACTTCAGCCGATGAGATTGCTTGATTTGCAACCTGAAAAATGGGGGCTGCCACCATTTCAAAACTGTATTCCCCTCAAAACCTTCATAATTTTTTATTCTCCATGGTTAAATGTATTATGCATCTAGGAACACAATATTATAAGGTTTTTTTTTTTTTTTTTTTTTTTTTTTTTTTTTTTGTTGTTGTAAATAAAATTTTATTACTTACTTAACATATCGATCAGTACAAACCTTAACAGTATCTTTCAAAAGTACAGAACAAAGGAAATTTGGAGGATGTAACCCCATACAGAAGCATAACCTAATTGCATAGTATATAAAGGAAGTGGAACATTGGCACGTTGGAAGATCGGTAAGTTCATCCATACTGGACCCATTGCTTGGTCAGCAGCATACTTGGCCAAAACATCAGCGACACCATTTGATTCACGATAGTTCCAGCGGACCAGAGGAAAGTCAAGTGAGCCAAGAATTTTCTTAACTTGCATATGTAACAGTCGTACCTCTCTTGAAATTTCAGCGTTCGTCTTGTCTAACATATGCACCAGAGGTTGTGAATCCGATTCAATAACAACATTCTTGATGTCCATAGTATACAACATTTTGAGACCAAATAACAACGCACTAAATTCTGCAAACAAAGCAGAACCATGCAAGATAGGTGACGTCGCTGCTACTATAAATGTTCCCTTGTCGTCACGAAGAACACAACCAGGGACGAAGCCAGAAATTATTTTTCAGTGGGGCACTTCTAAAAGCGGAATTTTTTTTTTATTATTATTATTATTAACCAAAATTTTTATTTTTTCCTTTCTACATGTTATAGTTTACACAAATTAATAAAAAGTACGATCATTTTAACTAAAAATGCAACAATATAATATTTAACGAATAAGCTTATATGTAGGGGTACTACATACTCCGACCAATCAAAAGCAGCCACGTGGCACAGTCATCCATCCATCAGGTCGCCACGGTCTCTACCTGCTAGCAGCTCGACTAAAGCGACCCGACCACGCAACGAGCAGTGACCTGCTATACACACGTGCTCTCATTCAATGCACAGAATATTCTCATCAGTTACATAATTAATTCACAAGGATGATCCTCGCGCGTTACACATTTAATCCTCATTATGATGGCGGAGAATCTACAAGATCCACGATCCACGCCCTTCTATCTTCTATATAAACAGAACTACGATGGCTTGATCTCTAGGTTCAATTCCCCCGAGCTAGAGTACGTAGGCAATCTCGATCTCAACGAGGTGCAGCCACCCCGATCTCAAATATCCCCATTTGGTCAAGTCCTCCAACGACCTGACCTAGTAGTGCATTAATCTGGAAACAGGTTAATACATTTGGCGCCGACTGCAAGGAATTCGATATAATCGAAAACCCAAACCCTCCCACCCAATATCAAAGTCACTAATTCGAAATGACTACCCCAGAGTTAACTATTCAAGATCTGCATGCTCAAATCACTGCTTTGCAGGAAGAAAATGCACGCCTGAAAGCTGCACAAACCAACCCCCAGCAAGGTGAAAATAGCGGACATGGAGTCGTTCCTGCTGACGATTCCAACCAGAAGTACGAGCAACTCAGTCAACAACTGGCGGAGTTCAAAGCCTCCCAGGCTCTCCTTCACCATTCTAAAAGCCACACTGCAGAGCAACTTGCCGTACAGTCTCTCCAGCAGTTCCAGGAGTCTCCTTTCTCCAAGGAGATCCTCGACCATGACCTACCGAGCAAGCTGAATGCTCCCAAGTTTGACCAGTATGCCGGAGTCGGAGATCCAACCGACCACATCAAGGGATTTCGGAAATCCCTTCCTCTCATCAAAGAAGATCATCTTCTATGTTTGTTGTTCCAGTCCAGCCTCACTGGACCTGCTCTCGACTGGTTTCACCGATTGAAATCAGGATCCATCAGCTCGTTTGCAGAGCTCGAGAAACAATTCGTCATCTTCTACATCCACAACAAGAAGCGCCCTGTCACTATAGATTCCATCTTCAAAGTCAAGCAGCAAGATGGTGAGTCTCTGAGCACATTCTTTGCTCGTTTCAAATCTGAATTGCATTCTATTCAGGATTTTGCAAAGGAGCATGAGGCCTTTGCAACTATTGCTTTCTCTCACGGTCTGATCCAGGGGTCCGACCTCCACAAGTCTCTAGCAATGAAGAGACCTTCATCACTGGACGAGCTCTACCTGAAGGTAGACCGTTATATAAAGCTGGAAGAAGCCCTCACTGAGAGGGAAAAGAACCATGTAGTCAGCAACATCGAGTCTGGCTCAACCAAGCGACCTCGTTTGGATGGAAAGAGGTTCAAAGCTAAGTCGTTGCCTACTGAGCAGCGAGAATATCACCGGTTCACACGACCAGCCGGTTATATTTACGAAAGAATCAAGCACAACCATTGGTGGAAGATTCCCTCCTTCACACAGTTGGAGGATACATCTGGTCGGCCGTACTGCAAAGTCCACAAGGTACGGTGTCATCAAACAGATGACTGTCGCGTTCTCGAACGCGCACTTCAAACTTGGGCCGATGAGAAAAGGCTCAACAATTGGATCCTCGACAGACAAGAGGATTCTACAGGAAAGAGGGCGAGGAAGGGATCCAGAATCCCTCCCCGCTCACCAAAGCGTCATCACAGCAAGGCCAGAACGGCCTCCATCAGTCTAGTACGCAGCAGAGGGCGTAGCCTCTCCCAACGCTTAGGTCCAACAGGCGACCTACGCGACCACATCAACAAGAAGGTCGCAAACAAAGTTGATAGCGACAGCGAGTCGGACAGTCATGTGGTCTACATGATTGATGAATCCAACTACACTCCGACTTCAAGAGAGAAGAAGAGACGAGTAGAACATCTTCATCATGTCTACTCAATTACTGGGCAAGCAGCTCGCTCCAACATCCCTGCCCGCCAGGAGTCCGACATCACTTTCACCTTGGACGATCTAAACAAGGTCGTTACTCCACACAACGACGCCCTAGTCGTTGAGCTCAGAATAGCGGACTACACCATCAAGAGGGTATTCATTGACCCTGGGGCATCATGCAACATTCTCATGTACAGGACTTTCAAAGACATGAGACTGCCCGATTCAGTTCTCATCCCAGATTTCACCCCAATCTTAGGCTTCAACAGTTCCAGAGAAGATCCTAAGGGAGAAATTTTGTTGCCCGTCACTGTGGGCAGGAAAGATGACAAGGTGGTTGTCACGGCAAAGTTCAGCGTCCTAAACATCGCAAGTAAGTACAACGCGATTTTGGGTCGAAAGTGGATCCATGCTATGAGAGGTGTGCCATCAACATACCACCAAGTATTCCGCTATCCTGGCCCACATGGGATAATGGAGCTTCGTGGAAACCAGAACGTCGCACAGGAATGCCACGGCATTATCGAAACTGTGCCACCTTCAAAGCCATCCACCTCTGGAACCAAGGATGCTGACAACAAAGGAAAGACCCCGATCACATCAGAGGCTCAGGAGGGCAACAACAAGTCAAAGAGCCCATCCAAGGAAAAGGCTGAACCTGCTAAATAGCAATTACAGAAGGAGCAAGCGAGCTCCCCTAAGCTTAGCCTCGGAAGCACTGATCCAGGCGTGCGTGTGAACATTGGGTCAGATGAGGACCCAAGATATGTCTATGTAGGTTCAGAATTGGAAGAAGATAAGTTCGTCAACTTTGTAAATTTTCTTTCAAATAATAAAGATGTTTTTGCTTGGTCGTATATCGATATGCCCAGAATAGATCCATCAATTGCATGCCATAAGCTACGGGTTAATCCCAATTATCGACCTGTCAAGCAGAAACCAAGGAGACTTGCTCCCAAATTCCATGAAGCTGTCAATGAAGAGATCAATAGACTCAAACAGGTCGGCTTCATCAGAGAAGTCGATACTCCAGACTGGCTAGCAAACATAGTACCAGTCTTAAAGAAAAATGGAAAAACAAGAGTCTGCATCGACTTTACAAGTTTGAACAAAGCTTGTCCTAAAGATTCATTCCCACTGCCACGAATCGATAGGCTAGTCGATCAAACATGCGGCTTTGAGCTACTATCATTCATGGACGCATATTCGGGATACAACCAGATCCCAATGTACGAGCCTGACCAGGAGAAGACCTCATTCACAACAGAGCAAGGCATTTTTTGCTACAAAGTTATGCCATTCGGTTTGCGGAATGCAGGTGCGACCTATCAAAGACTGGTCACCAGAATGTTCAACGACCTACTAGGTCGATCAATGGAAGTGTACATCGACTACATGCTGGTAAAGAGCAGTGAAGAGCAGAATCATCTTTACAATCTCGACCAGGCATTCCAAAGATTGAGACAATACAGAATGCGTCTTAATCTAGAGAAGTGCCTATTCGGAGTTGCATCAGGCAAATTCCTCGGCTACCTAGTCAGCAGAAGAGGCATCGAAGCAAACCCAGATCAGATAAGAGCCCTGATCGATATGCCAAGCCCAAAAACAAAGAAACAGATTCAGAAACTCAACGGGATGGTATCAGCTCTGAACAGATTTATCTCAAGAGCATCAGATAAATGTCGACCAATGCTTCATATCTTAAAGAAGGGGGCTACATATGAGTGGACAGAAGAGTGCGAGAAGGCCTTCAACGATCTCAAGGCATATCTGTCTACTCCACCAGTTCTTACAAGACCAAATGATGGTGATGTACTTGGCGTTTACCTCGCAACATCAGATTTTGCGATAAGCGCAGTACTTTTCAAGGAGGACAATCAGGTGGAACGACCTATCTACTTCACAAGCAAAGTCTTACAGCAGGCTGAAATAAGGTACACACCTCTAGAGAAGTTAGCATTAGCACTACTTTACGCTGCATGCAAATTCAAGCCTTATTTCCAAGCACACACTGTAAAAGTAATCACCGATCAGCCATTACGCCACATACTGGAAAAGAAAAACAAAAAAGGTCGTATGGATCGATGGGCAGCCGAGCTGGGTGATTAAACTTTCGAGTTCGTTTCACGACAGGCCGTCAAGGGCCAGGTCGTCGCAGACTTTTTGGTAGACTATCCAGCAGAGGATGTCAATTGGGAACCAGAACCTGAAACAAGGCAAATCCAAGACAGTCCTCCAGACACATGGTAGCTGTATGTAGATGGTTCCCACAATTCCAATGGAAGTGGTATAGGTGTTGTGTTAATCTCTCCTGAAGGTTCACAGCTCGAGAGGTCAGCTCGTCTAGACTTCTCGACCTCCAACAACGAGGCCGAGTATGAAGCACTCATCCAGGGCCTACAGATGGCCGTCGAGCTACAAGCAGTTCGTCTCAAGGTGTACAGTGATTCCCAACTGGTAGTCAATCAGATCACTAACAACTACCAGATCAATGGGGTCAACCTAATCAAGTATGCTAGCAAAGCAAAGGAACTCATCAGCAAGCTCAGCTATTTCACAATCGAGCACATACCTAGAGATGACAACAGACACGCAGATTCATTAGCATTCCTAGCATCTAAGATCGAGTCAGACAAACCACGGGCTCTCACTATAGCAATCAGTGCACAGCCCACATATCTATTCAAGGAAGAAGATGTTCATCAAATCTCCGACCTACCATAAACAACTCCAGAAGACATCCAAGGGACTTGGATGGAGCCTTTCATGATCTACCTTCAAACAGGCGTCCTACCATCCAACAAAAAGGAAGCTACTTAATTGCTCCATAAAGTCACAATGTACAAAATCCATGAGGGTAAACTTTTCAGAAGGTCTGCAACCGGATTGTTATTACGATGTCTCATCCCAAAACAAGGCCAGATGATATTTCAAGAAATCCATGAAGGGGAATGTGGAAACCATTCCGGTGGGCGTACCTTAGCCCATAAAGCAATCTCTCAGGGATACTTCTGGCCAAGAATGAAGGAAGATGCCAAGAAATTTGTTCTGAAATGCAAAGAATGCCAGCGATTTGCCGATAAGCAACATCAGCATCCAAATGATCTCATTAACATCACTGCACCATGGCCATTCCACATGTGGGGGCTCGATATCATGGGTCCCCTAATCAAAGAAAAGAAGTCTGAGAAAAGGTTCGTTCTAGTGGCCGTCGACTATTTCACTAAATGGGTAGAAGCTGTTGCATTAACCAACGTAACACAAGCAGATGTCCAAAGATTCATGTGGGAAAACATCATCACAAGGTTTGGACTACCAAAACGAGTAGTCACAGATAACGGCACTCAGTTCGTTGGAAAAAATATCAAGGCATTCTACGACCTGTGGAAAATCGAGCATTCAAGGTCAACACCTAGATACCCACAAGCCAACGGCCAGGTCGAAGCTCCAAATCGACAGATTCTAAACAATTTGAAGAAGAAGCTCGAAGATCAGCACGATCAATGGCCACAGCAGCTAGAAAACATCCTATGGGCCTATAGGACAACCCCTCGTACATCCACTGGGATGTCACCTTTCAGCCTATGCTACGGAGTTGAGGCAGTTATTCCCACCGAGCTAACGTTTGGAACGACCAAATCACTTCTGGTCGACACTGAACTCAACAATCAAGCCTGGTCGTTTGGAGTCGACCTCCTCGAAGAACGACGTAACCACGCCGCTATAAAGCTCGAGCAATACCAACAGAGACTCAAGCGAGCTTATAACAAAGGCGTCCGACCAAGAACTTTCTAGCCAGGGGAACTAGCCCTAAGGAAAATGTTCCACAACAAAAGAAAGGACATGATTGGCAAACTAAACGCCAATTGGGAAGGTCCTTACATTATCACAAAGGTCCAGAGCAACGGTTCTTATCGTCTTCAAACACCAGAAGGGGAAATCGTTAAGAACCCATGGAATGCTTTTCACTTAAAGAAATTTTATCAATGAAATGTAAGCATCCATTCATTGCATTTCAATGTATAAATTCACTTTTGCCTTCATCTCTGCTCAAACATGAATGGCTACTAAAGGTCCAATCCCTCGACCTACAAATTGTCAAAACTCTAGTACCTTTGATAATTTAAAAGTTTGTTAAGTTAAATCACTAGCAACTTAACTTGGTGCATTGGTCATTCTCTTCCCACGACCCAAGCACAATTATATTGAATGCGACCTCAAACCCCATCAGGTCGAGCAAATGTCACTTATTGTTTGCAATTCCATTCAAGCAGACAAAACGACACGAACAACAATGCAAGGTAAATCGTTGAATTAACTTTTTACTTTATGAGATTTTAACAATTACAGGTACAAGCAAAATAGAATCAAGGCATACAAGAGGAACTGTTTCAGTACGTCCTGCTTGCAGCCATTCATCTCGTCTACCTGCCTTCTGAACGAGCTACCAGGACTCCCTGGAAACTAGCTGGTCAAAAGGAATCCATACAAAGTCATCAAAGTAAAAATTGATTACTGATGGCAAATACAAAAGACAAAGAAGTATCCACTCAAGCTCTCAAAATTACAAGGGGGCTCTCAAGAATGTGCTCTGGAAGCTATGCCAAGTACAAGGAGTACAAGAAGACATACTGCAAGAACAAGGAGTGCAAGAAGCAAGCTTTGCATAAGGTTACCCAATACAAGAAAAGGGACACAAAGACTAGCTTACTGCTGCGTAGACTGGTCGCCTGAAGCATCAACTTCAACAAGGACTCCAGCGACCTGGTCACTAGGGCCCATCGAGGCGTCCTGAGCTGGCGCGAAGGTACCCTCACACCACCTCGCGTCTCCTCTCCTTCGGGCGACCCCGTCATAGCTTTCACCAGTTGGTCGCAGTAGGTCTTCCACGCCGCTTCATTCTCCTGACATACCCTCTGCCAGTACTCAGCAGAAGATTGAGAAGCAGCATTACGTTCCTTTAATTGCTCCACCGTCTCCTTCAGCGAAGCGACCTGGGCATCCCTGTCCTTAACCTTGCACTCAGCAACGACAGCAATGTTCTTCGCCTGCTCGAGCTTCTCGTTGAGCGCCTTCAACTCAATTTCAGCTTGAGCACCAATCTCAGCAACCAGACGCACCTCCTGGAAGCTGGCATTGAGCTGCAACCAACAACAGAATTTAGACCAAATGTCAAAGCATAAACAAGACAAATGCGACTTATGCTGACACTCACCAAAGACAGCGCCGCATTTATCTTCGAGCAGGTCACCAACAAAGGCTGCGACTTCACTGCTCGGGCATCAGTGTCCAGGACGATACCCTCATTCACAGCCCGGGCAATGCAAGGGTCATCGATAGCACTGTCGTTATCATAAACGACATGCTTCTCTCCTTGACCATCCAAATAATCGAATGGCCCGGGGCGGAATTCAGACAAAGTACGTTTGCCTTTCTGTAAAGGCCGAGGAGCAGTCTTCCTGGACAAAGCCGACATCCCAGGAGACGTCAAAGGCATTGAAGAAACAGGGGCTGGCATAGCTGGGAACTCCATCAACTTAAGGTTCCCTGCGAAGGACCTCTTCTTCCCAGCCAAGACACCTACTTTAGGAAGTGAGGCGGGAGGACCGGAGACTGGAGGGCTCGCCATTGCTTCAACCTGGCGAGAACTACCAGCAGAACGCTCCCTTTCCACAGGTAGCTCTCTCTCCACAGATCGTTCCTACACCAGAGGTCGATTCTTGTCAATAGGTCGACTCTTTTCCGACCTCCGAGGAACACCAATAGAACGCTCTCTCTCTCCCTGCCTCGAGCCACCACTAGCCCGTTCGCTGTCATCAGCTCGCGAGCTACTACCAGATCGCCCACCTCCAGATTTGTGAACAGAAGACATATATGCTTTCTTCAAAGCTTTCCTCCTCTCGAGCTCGTCCCTAACAGTTTTTGGACCACCTTTAGGAATAAAATGCTCCTATAGGTGGGGTAGAAACGAGATCTTCCGCTCGTCGCTCAACTTACCAAAGTAGTTCAGGGCGGATTTCAGATCGTTTTTTCTAATCAAATGATCGTCCCTGATCGCTGCAACAAAAAAAATACAAAGACGTCAAGTTCAGAAACAGGAAGACGAATCAACAACCCTAGTGCTAAAGACCACAAACTTACGAGCGTCATTCCTAATCACATGACGCAACTGGATATCCCCTTCAACAATCGACCCAGTAAACAGCATGGGATCTTTCCACCATGGCTCGCTACTTACTGGATAGATCAATGGCAAACGGTCTGGCCTAACTTGCATGTTATAGCCCGAGAGTTCAACCTTCGAGGAGCGTTTGAAGCTAAAGTGGTTCAGTACATCTTTCACAGTAATGTTCCACCTGTGCAACTTGTTGAGGTCGTCAATTACCCTCATATTCCGCCAGAAATTACCATTCATCTGGCAGGGGGCTCGACCAATGGCATTCAACAGGTCGACCACCAACCGAGACAATGGCAACCTCAACCCGGCACGGAATTGATTCAAAGTAAATACAGTAGAAGAAGGATTATTAGGTCGATAGTCAGAAGAAAGTAAACGATCTCCAAGAAATCTAATCTCCAAATGCCTAATCGACCTAAGCTCATAAACCGTCCTAACAGCAAAATGCCTATGTACATAATTCATGTTCACCACTCTACACATTGCACCATCTTCGCCCTCTACCATTTCATCAGAAGAAGAGTCTGGCCCATGAGAACCACTACTCTGGGGGCTATCTAGCTCCTCACCACGAACGGGAGACGGAGTATCAGATTGAGTACTCTCAGACTCAATCTGCTCACCACCACCACTCAAGTTATCGTTTTGGGAATCACTAGCGTCAGACATTTCTCTCAAACAATATACAAGAAAACAGAAGCCGAAAGAAAGGAGAAGATCAAAGAAATAAAAAGAGAAGAAAACAAACCTCACGAGTTCTCAAAGTCCTTCAGATCGCAACTGAAAAGCGGCAGCAATTCAAATCAAGGCAAGATAGGTAAACCCTTCTCAAGGTAACTACAGTTTAAATACTGTAGCACGAGCAATTCCAGCCATCGGTTCAAAACAAGTGAACGGCTGAGATCGAACAAGGATCCATATGCATTGCAGTTATTCTCCACTCACAGAACGGTTCAAATCCACCGTTGGATCAGTCCACGTGCAAGACAGATATTCAATCAAGCAATACGTGCGTCAGTTGCCATAACTACATGGATAACTGCTCGAGGAAAATCATCCACTTCCCCGTAAAAGAGCCATGATTAGTACAGACAGGCCTGCATGACTGCCACATCCGCGAATTCAAAAAGCAAACTACAAATCAGCATCGATCAGAGTTCTTAGTCTTTTCAGCCCGACTTCTACAGCCGACCTAAAAAGAGGGGGCTTATGTAGGGGTACTACATACTACGACCAATCAAAAGCAGCCACGTGGCACAGTCATCCATCCATCAGGTCGCCACGGTCTCTACCTGCTAGCAGCTCGACTAAAGCGACCCGACCACGCAACGAGCAACGACCTGCTATACACACGTGCTCTCATTCAATGCACAGAATATTCTCATCAGTTACATAATTAATTCACAAGGATGATCCTCGCGCGTTACACATTTAATCCTCATTATGATGGCGGAGAATCTGCAAGATCCACGATCCACGCCCTTCTATCTTCTATATAAACAGAACTACGATGGCTTGATCTCTAGGTTCAATTCCCCCGAACTAGAGTACGTAGGCAATCTCGATCTCAACGAGGTGCAGCCACCCCGATCTCAAATATCCCCATTTGGTCAAGTCCTCCAACGACCTGACCTAGTAGTGCATTAATCTGGAAACAGGTTAATACATTATACATAACTTATCAATAAATAAATAAGCAAAAAAATTGTCATTACGCAAGTTTCACAAGATCCCAAAATACATTTACCCAAGAAACTCTCAAATTACATTTTCAATCACAAAAAATATCTATAATTCTCTCCTACGATGTTCCATATTTTGGAATCGTGTCATTATTGACTATTGAGAAATTGGGGGAAAATGATCCAAAATACAATTTTAGAGATGGAATGAGTTAATAAGTAATTGTAGTTGTTTAATTTGTAAGTTTGGTTGGGAAGACGTGAAATATAAAGCTAGAGTTTTTATATTTTGTAGAAAAAAAAAATAGTTGATTTCTCACACTCTCTGTCTCTTTCTATCTTTCATCATAGAGAGAGTGAGAGAGGAGAGACCAAACTTTTTCTATTCTCTCACAAAGAAAGAAAAAAGGAAAAATTTGGAATCTTTAGTAAATTATGTCCAAAAGCCCCAAAATATAAGTTGTATGTACAAAGCCCAAAACAAAAATTAGTGGGGCACTAAAGGTTGACTGAAGTGGGTCAACATTATATATATATAACTACTAATTTTTTTTTTTCAAAATCACTGGGGCACGTGCCCCATGTACTGCCCACGTAGCTCCGTCCTTGAACACAACCAAGGCCAGCAGGCCCAGGATTACCAAAGGAAGACCCATCAAAGTTAAGCTTGAACATTCCAGTAGCTGGTGGAGTCCATGAGATGCTGATACGAGTACAAGTTTGAACCTGGTCGCCAACAGTGGTAGTAGAAACTATAGGAGCCATGTAGTGGGCTAGAGAGAAAGCTTTCCTAGCTGATTGAAATGGATTAGGTAACGGCCGATCTGGAGTGAAACAGGCCTGATTCCGTGCAATCCAGATGAACCAAAGTGTCGCACCAAACAATATAAGTTAATATATCTAACTACAGATTTAAATTCATGATTCCAGGGATCGAAGGTACTTTACCAATTGAACCATGGTAATATGGTATATTGGAGGCCCTGTCATCAAGGGATGTGGCCATGGCTCCAAGTTTTTAGGGATACCCACAAGTGTGTAAAAACTTCAAAATTATTTTCGGTTACTTTTGTTTGTTAAAGAACTGCTACGCTAAAGGAATATTCTATAAGCCATTGTGTATTATCGATCTTTATAGCAATAGGTATTGCCTGTTAGTGGCCTTGAAGGTCATATTTTTTGTAGCTCCTTGTTTGATTAGAGAAGTAGGGGGCCATCATAGACCTTTATGTTTCAGTCTTTATGTTGTGGAGCAATTGTTCAATAATTTGATGGCACATTGGTCGACTATCGACCAAGAGTGGCTTTATACTTTTGAATTTTGGATAGTGGAGTGTATCTTGGAAAACTATCATAAGAAGTCCACTCGTTAAGTGTCTCCACCAACTTACTACTAGTATGGAGTTTCAAATGATAATCTTGTTTATAGATGCGGTGATATTTGCGTAAGAGAAAGAGAGGATTTTATCCTATTAAGTAAAAACTATAGCTTATAGTCATTTAATCCTATTATCCGAACAGCTTACAACACAAGCCTTTTTTCAACTAATTTGTCGACAGAAGGCTATGCAACCATCCTTTCTGAACATCCCTCAGGGGTGTATTTTGGTTGGGCTCGATTATTGACTCGGGGTGTCTACAAAATGTTAATGAGTATAGGCTGGAATCCATACTTAAACAACACTGAGAAGACAATAGTGAGTGTTAATTTCTTGCTTTTCTCTGATTCATGTGTCTTCATACCCTGAAACATGTTACGTATCACAGGAGCCCGGTTGCTTTATGATATTGATGGGAACTTGTATGGGGAGGAGCTACGGCTTGCTATTGTTGGCTACATACGACATGAGGTAGCTTGATACATATTTATATCATTTTCACTCATCAATATTATTATTATTACTTTTTCAAAATTTACAGACCAATTTCCCAACTTTAGAGAGCCTAAAACAAAAGATCATGAAGATGGAGGAATTGCAGAGAAGGCTCTTGATCTTCCTATGTATATGCACTTGAAGAGTGCTCCGCACTTCACCGATTCTTCACAGTTGAATGAGCAGCATACTTGACCAATTCATCCCTGGCAAAGGAGAATTAGTTGTTGTAATATTACGTTTTTGTCCTTCTCAAATTTCCCCGAGGAGAATGTAACATAAAATTGCAATAATTATAGTTAAACTTCAATGAGTCCGGATAACTTTTTTTTTTTTTTGGCCAAAGATATTTATTTATTATCTAATACTCCCTCCGTCCCAAATTATAAGTACCTTTTGGAATATTCTACTTATTAAGAAACATCATTTATTGTTTGTCTACTAACTCTATTTTCTAATTTACCCCTATTTAATACTAATTACAATGTCTAACTTTTCATTATAATAATTACTCTAATCTCAAAGCAAGGGTAGTATAGACAAATGAACCATTTAACTTAATTAATATGTGTTAAAAAGTCAAAAGCGACATATATTTTGGGACAATCTAAAATGGAATAAGGTACTTATAATTTGGAACAGAGGGAGTAAAATGTTTTTTTTTTTTTTGCTAAACCACTAAATTTACATATCTTTCTTTATAATAGCATTTACAATAACACTTTTTTTTTTCTTTTGATAACCTACTATTAAACTTGTTTGACTTACAGTACTGGGAATTCCAATCTGTGTTGTATGACTTGTATCTCTTCTCCCTTGTTTAGTAAGTTGTTATTTAATCAAATTACATACATTGGATATATTGTTGGAGGCAGAAACTTAAACATTTCTATGTTTAGTTAGTCAGCTACTCAACAATCAACATATCTATGTTTGCTTGAAATGATATTTACACCCCCAGTCCCCCACCCAAACTGTTAGACCACCTTGAACTTATCGACGCATGAAAAGTGAAAAGACACTTGTCACTTCCAAAGTCCAAACAAAACTTCGTAACCATCGCATAGTAATCTTTATCTGTTTTCTTGTTTTAGTCTCTAGTCTCTACATACATCGTTTTAGTCGCACAACACAACACCAGCATATTCTCACTTCGATTCTGATCTAGTGATCTTCAAGAAGAACTAAGGTGAGTGATTGAGTGAGTGAATTGGTATTTGTTGTTTCTATAGTATTTCTCTTGTTTCTCTCTTATCTTAATCAAATTGCTGAATCTAAACCCTTATTTATTTGTTTGTATTATTTTAACTTGCAGGCACAAGGAGATTGAACAACATTGATTCATCAATAGATCAATCGGTATTGAAGATTGAGTGATTTATCATCATCATCATAATCTATTTGCAAATTGCAATCAATCTTAATTGAATCTAAAGAAGAGCAAAAGGTCGGGTTGGTTCATTAATTTCATTATTATTATTATTATTATGTATCTCACTAGTTTAACAATGTACTAGCTAATAATCTAATTAAACAGATTGAGTATTACTGATTAGTGATCCAAATCCTTTTACAAAAATTCTTAGTTTCTTTATATTTATTTACTGTATTTAATTTCATTATTGTTTTAGTAACCTATGTATGTAATTATGTGCTTGCCTTTTAGCTCGGATTTGTTTGGATCATTCTCTTTCCTTTTGGGACTATGATTGTTGGAATTTCTTTTGTAATGTATTTGCATTAATTATCCAAACCCTTTTTTTTTTGTATGAATGATTATATGTACGGCTAAAACCATGGTTGTATGTGTTCATTTCTAGAGTTTTATGATATCTCGGCAGTTTGGATTTGGATCGCCGGTTATTTTTTCAGAACACATATGATCTGTATGTTAGATTTGGGATTATTACATAGAGGAATCAGATCTTTTACAATCCATTACATTGGAACCCCTACACTTTTATAGTTCCTGGGATTCAACCATTAAGTGTGTTGGTCAGGCTTAAGTTCTTCGCCCAAAAGCATGATTAACTTATCCTGGTTCTGAGTGAATTTATTTTTTTACTTGATATTAAATTCTTCGAATTTAAGCATTGGCCTCAATATCAACTTGCTCATGGTCGAGATGTGGGCTGATCCCCTTCAACCATATCTTATCCTAATCTTTTCTGGCCGAACTTTGGAAACCAATACAAATTGCCTGTAACACTTAGTAAATAGTATGTGGAGGGAGCAGCTGCGGATGCACCATGCCTCACTTATAAACCTCCGAATGTTGGAGTAACCACACACTGAGAGAGGGAAAGGGAGTGTGTGCTAGAGTGAGAATAGAAATGGAGAGGTATTTGTGAACCCCTTAGTAGGAGGATTCTCTTACTAAGCTCGTAACTATCCATGGATGAAATCCTTGCTTTCTCTAACTATCCAATAAAATAGGATTTCCATGGAGCCAATCATCACTAGACAACATTAAGGTTCATAGAAGTTAGAAAATAAATAAAGTTCTCATCCCACTGAGAATTTGAGACGGTACACAATCTTTCCATTTGTGTTAAGAAATAATGTTTTTATGTCAGGAAGATAATATGCTTGTTAGCCTTATAATGATTTGATATAACTGCCACCATAACATTACTGCGTGATAGATTGCTTGTGTGAGGATATGTAGGAGATGCCCTACCAGTAAAGAAATCAATATAAATTTAATGCTTTGAGGAAATACAAAAGAGGGTTTGTCGATGAACATAGAAACATGCAAGATTAAGTCAATGCTAGCATAATATCATTGGGACATATACTGACGTGAGTTAGAATTTTGATACACTGCTATATATTGTGTCTCGACAATATAGAAGGAAGTTGCACAGACGAGAAGGCAGAGACTAGCCGACACAGTACAAGGTGCAAGAGGCAAAGATACCAGCTCATGAGCTCAGAGTCCAGTGGCTTATTCCACTGGCTGACAAACTAGGTGGACACTGACCAGGACGAGCTCATAGCTGCTTTCGTCTTGGGGGAGTGGCCCAAGTAGGGGTTGGAAAGGGTCTAGGTTAGGCCGCTTTAAGGTAATCATGTAACAATGGCCCTATAATTGTAGAGGTACTGGCACGGGTGTAAGCAAGTTGTGGTAGTAAGATTAATCTCTAGCTAATCGTTGTTTTTCTCTTCTTGATGTATTAAGCTTTGTTTTATACTATCAATGAATATATATATATATAAAGAAGAAGTTGCACTTGCTTTGATTATACTTTTCTTGATGTCCTACAAAACCAGATTCCATTAGCCATCACCCTATCTTGGAAGAAACCTGTTGAGGGATCGTTACGACTTACGAGAACACTTCTACAAGTTAATCACACTGTTTTGATCAATAGAAGTGTGTGGTTGACTATAAGCCCACTAACATATTATCCAATCTATAATTTATACCTCCATTTTTTAAGTAAAGGTAAACCAAGCAAATGAATGTTGTCTGAAACCTACCAGAAACGTCGATGTTTAGAAGATCATTTGGTAGAGTTTTTTTTTCCAGTTATCGAGGTAAGATTGTCCAATGATTTCATTTCATGCTTTTTGAGCGGTCTTCTATGCGGAAATGAATTACATCACCATTGTCTACATCAGTTAAATGTACTCAACTTTCTGGGGAGGTCATCTATTTTGGATCACCTCTGCTGTAGGTGGGATCCTTGTGTTGTAATCGTTTTATATATGTCCTGTGTGTTTTAATGTGAGCGTGTTTAAAAATCGGATTGTAGGATATGTGTCAATGAGTGAGTTTTGGGGTTATATAGTTAGGCACATCCTTAGGTGAAAATATCAATGGTGTTAACCTTTGGACAAATGAGAAACATATCATGGTTGCGTATATTACCATAACAGTTTACATAGATTGTAGAAACGTGCAATACATATAAATAGAAACATAGAATACTGTCTAGATTCACTTCCAAAAAATTAAAAAATTAACTTACAAGTTACAATTACAATACAAATAGATTTACATGTGGTCTACGAGATAATTAGCTGATATTATATCACATATATGTGTGGAGAAACCATATATTGGAAGTTTGAAACCATAAAGTGACAGTGATAGGGTTTCATAAATGACAATACATAAACTCTTTAGCAAAGCATGCATAAATTCATTAAATATGATGTACAAAGGCCTGCACATGCGAAAGAGTGTAAACATGTTTCATATATATGATAATGATAAAACCTTTAACTATTATAAAATCAATTTCAAAATGTATATGATATTATTCTAATGGGCGTACATGTTTGATGGATGTTCTTAAAGCGAAATAAATAGTTGTAACCCGATTCAATTGTAATGAATTGGCACATCATATGAAAATCAGACAGGACACACAAAACATAATTTTATTAACAAAAGAATCATCATTCCAATCTTTTATTCCTAAGAACCGTGAAGAAATCGGTAAATGAGAAAGCAAAAAAGTCTAACAAGATTCTAAATAAAGCGTTGGCCACTTGTCTTCTTCACGAAGTGTTTCTGTTGCCTTTTTTTCTTCTATAAATCTTCTGCATCTTCTTCCTTGAATGAAACCCTATCTCGATGCATGCCCACCTTCCGCCGACTTTCTTCCTTTGCATGAGCTTCTTCCTCTTCTTTTGTTCTCTTCTCTCTAGACCACATAGAACTATATAAGTTAAACATCTCTCTCTCTCTCTCTTGATTGAATGATTGAATGATTGAATGATTGATTGATTGATTGATCGGTTCAGATTTCGGATTTTGTAGAGGAGAACAAATTCAAATCAACCTAAAACGAGCATTATTGGATTACATTGAGATTTGTGATTCAAGTGTGTCAGTAATCTAGCTAGGTATATTATCAATTCTTTTTTAATTTTTATTTGTTTGATTTGCTAGAGAAAAATTGCAGATTTATTAACATAGCTTGTATAGTTACCTTAACCATTGTGGTAGTATTGTAGATTCAATTGAGTGGTCTGTAGAAATTGGATCCTAATTCAATTGCTTTGGTAGACAGTTAATTTAAGTTGGGAGCAAATTACAACTTTTTTTTTCTTGTTATGGATTTGGATGTTGTATAGTCAAGGTGTTAGGTATAATATTTTTTTTTTCTGATGTTTGTTCTTACAATTTCTTTTTGTTTCTTGGGGATTTCTTTATTGGAATTGAATCGAACAACTTTTGTATAATATAAGCATTTGTTGTGCAAAACCTTTCATACAAGGAAAAACCATTGGACGTACGAAACATAAGATATTTAAAAGCATGTTTGCATGTTAGGGTTGAATCTTTCTTAGTAATGAAATAATATTTCTCGGCATAAAGATCATATATCTAAAATGATCGATAGCCAATGTAAATTCACGTACTTTGATATAAAAGGAGCTTTCATTGGTAAAAGAGAACAATATCAAAGTAGATCTCAATTTGTTAGATTCTGTTGTACTGTAACTCAAGACGATGAATGTTGAAACTTTGGTAGATTGTGTCTCGTAGAACCCCTTAGTCCTTACCAGAGGTATGAATGATATCCATTTCACTTGTGATTGGCTCGATGATTAGAGAAATTTATCAACCGGATTCTAACACTTTGTTTATTTGTCGATGAATCTTGTTGAGCTTAAAGATGGTCACAAAAAGGTCATCTCCCTGTTGATAATTACTGTTTTGATCAATACAACGAACAACATGTTGAAAACTAATTGGCAAACATATAATAATTCGAATGCAGATCGACTTTGTATTATAGAATGAAAAATATTACAAGCACAAACCTTCTTCTTATATAATTGTGATAAACATATTGATTCCATGTTGTAGAACTATTGAATAATATTGAAAAACTTGTGACTGATAAGAAAGTGACATGATATGTTTTTATATGTTGGCAAAGTGGATTCTAATAAAACGACAAGAACAACTTTCCAGAAATTCAGCAATCTTCTAATAATTATAGAAAGCATACGTTATTTTGTATTTTCTCGAATCATCTTTGTTTATTTGTTTTTTTATTGGTGAAGAACATTTCTGTTTTTGCTGATTGGAATAATGGTAGGACTGACTTTTCAGTTCAGTTATACTCATTAATAGTGGGAGGGGGTGGGGTGGGTAATACAGATCTGATCAAACAATGGAGCTGGATGGCACAAAGTCGGAGGTTATTTTCATTAGAACTTCTTAGTAAGCAATTTAGGTTATTTAAAATTTAGGTTAATAGTTAAATCTCGTATTATTTCAATAAAATTTGGTTTTAAAGCAATTGTTTCTTGCTCAACTAGTGGTTTTGAGATTACATACTTTTAGAGGGTCTTCATGATGTTAAGACTTAAGACTTGAGAATCTCCTTTGCTGGTGGTCTGAACTTTGGACAGCAGTAACCTGTTTGATCATAGATCACTATAGGAAGGATATTCCTTGGCTCGATTTATGACGGGCCCATGTTGCAGACTTGTTTGTACTTTGTCTTTACGGTTTTACCTCTGTTTTTGTAGATTTATCTCATCACACGCTTCTCTATTTGGTCTTATACAGTTAGATAACTTTCCACTTTTCCCAATAAATATATTAATTGTTGAGTGCATTGATGCATTTTGTTTTTTATCAAAAAACTGTGGTCATTTCCTTGAAGTGGAACAATCTGTTTTCTAGACATATAATTACTATGGTATACATAGAGTTGGTATCATTGGATTCCAAATGTCTATTAGATTTTATTTTTTTTTTTGCTCGAGGCCCTTCATTTTATAGTCTTGGTTAATTCCATTTAATATTGATTTGAATTTTACAATCCTCTATTATTCTCTATTTAGGTACGCTGTATGCCACAACTGAAGATTAAAAGGAGACCTTATCAAGGGAGTATTAAATAATCAACAATTGATCTGGCTAAGAGAAACATAGATAGGATGCAAAACCATCTCTAGAGTCTGGAATTCTCTTTATATGAGGGGTGAGAAGTCCTTGATGACCATGGAAGAAAAACACATAGTGGAGCAGGAACAAATACGCAAAACCAACCCAAAACGGAAGAGGTAATTTGAAGAACCATGAGTAAAGTCATATCGCTAGGTCAATATTTGCAATTGTCACTTGCTATGTTTGCTTGGCTTTAAAGTGAAGTGTGAGAATTCGACAGTTCTTACTATATATTGCTGTATTCACTTTACAATTGAACTATTTATGCAATCTGTTTTCTATACACATATTATTGAAGTGAATGAGCCTGTGGCTTAATGGTAGCACCCCTCTCACAAAGTGGAGAGGTCGTGGGTTCGAAACATGTCAACAGCGGATTGTTGATATAAGTTTCCACACGTAATTTAAAAGGGGTAGGGGTCCCCTCAACCTCGCTTGCCAACCAAAAAAAAAAAAAAAAAAAAAAAGAAGTGACAGCTTCCTTTTTCGTTTCTTATGAGTTTTGTCTACCTTTTAATAGATGGAGATGGTTGACATTATGCTTCAAATCTTTAAGGTCACAGGTCTGATCCCAATTTAATTACGCCAAGGTAAATTGTTAATCTATTTTTATTGAATTGTTTTGTTTAGCTTAAATTTTTTAGATGTACTACTGCTTGACTTGTACGAATACTTTGGTGATTCCTGATTACATTTAGAGTTGTGTATCTGTAAATCTAAAAATAGTTTACTGTAGAGTCACATGCATATGTTGACTCTTAGGCTCCATGCATCACCTTAATATGCAAATTTCTTACTTGATCACATACCATAGTGGTTGTTTATATACATTCTAAGGTTTTACTAAATATTAAAGGCAGTATGTGCAAAAAATTTCACACAATGGCTTAGACTTTGTTTTGTTTATAAACCACGTATTAATGAATATATAGATAAACTACAAGAATATGGAAACTTCAATTGAAATTTTTACTACAACTTCTCCATTATTTCTATCTTAGATAAAACTTATCTACATAATCAACTTGATACTAGAAACATATTGAATATGTTAAATTGTGCTCATTTTTGTTATAAAAGGTATTGTATCAAATATCAATAGATTAACGCTTAACGTTGATGTTTCCTTTCCAGTTTCCACTAATTATTTCACTTTAGCTTATGAGTAGGTGTGAAATTCATTGTTTGTTTTGTTTGTAGGTTCTCTTCCTTTCTACAAACATTTCGAGTTTCCTTTCTACTTCACAACATTCGTCATGAAGCTCTCGTTGTGTTTGCACTTCATGTGTATTGAGGTTGCATTCAGGTTGGTTTTGTTCAAGTTGTTATCAAGTTTTCGAAGATGATTCTTCGATTTCAGTTGATAAAGTTCATTGTTTGATGTGCCCATCAATTGCCCATATTGATTGTGTTCTTCAAATACTCCTGATGCAGTCTTTATATATGTCTTCCTTGTGCAATTCCCAATTTCTCGTTTTCCGGTATCACTTCTTCATCGTCTTCTACTCATAATAAGAAGATTAGAGGTAGTTGTAATAGATAGTTGTAATTGTAGTAGTGATGATGGTGGAAGAAAGATTGATTTGAGGTTAGCAAAAGTACTTGTTGCAGACGATGTAGATTGGAGGAGGCTACTATTACTATTGTTTTTGCAAAAGAAGAGGAGGAGGATGAGATGATTGGGGTTTCTATGACAATGGCACCACCACCACCGCAGTCGAAGAAGCAGATATCTAAGAATAACGGTGTTGGTGCAGAGAAAAAGGGTAAAGCTGTTTTGGGTAATGGTGGGCCTATTAAGGAAAAGAGATTCTGGGTTGTTCATCGGTAGTAGCGAAGAGCAATTCGAAAAAACTTCTCTGTTGAAACTGAGGATGGATTGAAAAAACAGAAATGTGGTAATGTTAATGGATGTATGTATGTCTAAGAATTCAACCAATCTGAGAGCCACGTTGTTCAAGAAGACCAGGGGAACAAGGGTTTACTCTCAGCTTTATCTGGTACAGAACATCTGCACCGCTCATCTCGAAAAAAACGTAATGTGGCCAAATAACATTGAAGGCATTTAGATTCGTGTATGGGGAGCTCAAACAAAGGTGAGCAGTTAAGCCTTGGTTTTTTCTTGTTAGTGCAACAGTCTGCCCGAAAACGAGCGATTGATCTTGAATATTGTTATTCTATGTGATATCTGTAGGCACATTGGACTGCAGGACTGCTCAGAAGCTGCACTCAGTGAACTGAAAGGATCAAATAATTATGCACTCAGAAGCAATCACATTACTGCAATAGGTCGATATTCGAGTTTGTTAATAATTTAGTTTTTTTTTTTTTTAATTTGTTTGAATTATTTGATTTGCTTGATATAAATTGCAGATAGATTTATTTCTGAGGACTTGTTAGTAAAGAATGTCGATTTTTCAAATTAACCACTTTGGTAATACTAGATTTAATTGAAGGGTCTTTTAACGGTATATTTAACAATCAAATTAAAAAAATTGCTTGCTTTCGATATGGATGGTGTTGTATTTTCAAGGTTCTAGGTGTAATGTTTACTTGGATGCTTGTTCTTCCAATCACAAACTATCTCTTGGATCGAATCAAAGAGCTTTTGTTTAATATTTGATAAATTTATTGCACAAAATTTTCCATACCAGTAAAAGAAACCATTGGACGTGCGAAACTTAAGATATTTGAAAAGCATGTTTGCATGTTAGGGCTGAATCTTTACTTGTAATGAAATAATTTCTAGCTGTAGAGATATGCATGATGTAAAGAGAAGCTTTCACTTGTAAAAGAGAACAATATCAAAGTAGATTTATGTTGTACTATAATTCATGACGAGGAATGTTGAAACTTTGGTAGATTGTTCCTCATTAGAACCCCTTAGTCCTTGCGGGAGGTGATGAACATTATCTTTTCCTTTGTAATTGGCTTGATGTCAGTGAAACTTTTTGAGCTTAAAGATGGTCCTGGAAAGGTCCTGTTCCAGTTTATCATCACTATTTTGGTCAATTCAAGGAAGAACAGCTAGAAAACTAGGTAGCAAACATATGAAGAATTAGAATGCAAGTTTCTGTACTATGGAATGAAAAAAGAATACATATACTTCATGCTATATAATTGTAATATGCATATTGATTCTCTATGTTGTAGAATTATTCTTCAACTAATTTTGAAAAACTTCATGTCTGGTTTGTGACTGATAAGAAGGTGAAATGGTATGTTTTTATGTGTTGGCAAAGTGGATTCTAATTAAGTTTCTAACAAAACGACAATAACACCTTTCCAACAAAATCTTCCAATGATTATAGAAAGCATACGTTAATTTTATTTTTTTGAGACATCATTGTTCATTTGTTTTTTATTGGTGAGGAACATTTCTGTTTGTTTGTTGGCTGGAAAAAATGATAAGACTGACTTTGTAGTTCAGTTATACTCATAAATAGTACAAACATATAGTATTTATAATTCTGGGGATAAGTACATGACCTTTTTTAGTAATGAAACTGAATTACACGAAATTCGAGGTTCTTTTCATTAAGAACTTCTTGATAAGGGATATTGGTTTTACCATCATCTTTTATTCTCCATTTAGGTACGCCACATCTGGAGATTGAAATTAGACCTTACCAAGATATGATTATATAATCAGCAACTGATCTAGCTACAGATAAAAATAGATAGAATGTAAAACCATCCGTAGACTCTGGAATTCTCATTATATGGGGGTGAGAAGTCCTTGATGACCATGGAAGAAAAACACATAGTGAAGAAGGAACACATGCAAAACCAACCGGAAAAGGAACATGTTTTTTTTTAAGAACCATTAGTAAAGTCACATTGCTAGGTCACGTTTAGCAATTTTCACTTGGTACGTTTGCTTGCCTTTAAAGTAGGGTGTGATAATATGACAGTTTTTATTGTATATTGTGGTCATCACTTTAAAACTAAGTTCTAACTTCTAACCGGTCTGTAAGTAAGGATTATTCGTTCAATCTATATTCGATACATTATATTATTGAAGTGAAACCTTCCTTTTCTGTTTCTTATGAGTTCTGTCTCTTTTTTAATAGATGGAGATGGTTGTGCTACGTTGTACTTCAAAACTTTAAGATCACTGGTCCGATCCCGATTACGCCGTGGTAAATGGTTAAACTATTTTTATTGAAATTTTGTTTTGATTATGTTTTATCAATGTATTACTGCTCTACTTGTCTGAATACTGTGGTGATTACATTTTGAGTTGCCTATCTGCAAATCCAAAAATAGTTTACTGCAGATTCACATGCAGAGATGTGAATTTCCGAATCTTAGGCTCCATGCATCAGCTTAATATGCAAATTTCCTTCTTGATCACATACCATAGTGGGTCCTTATATACCTTGTGAGATTTAATTAAGTATTGTAGACAGTAATCTCACTCAACAGCTTAAACTTTATGTTTGTTTGTAAACCATGTATTAATGAATATATGGATAAACTATCTAACTACAGGATATTTTGACAAAGTAATTACTGAGATCTGAAATACTACAGAAATATGGAAACTTCTTTTGATACTTCTAACTACAACATCTCCATTAATTATGTCTTAGAAAAAAGTTACCTACATAATCAACTTGATACCTTAAACATATGGAATATGTTAAAATGTCTCCTTTTTTATGAAAGGTATTGTATCTAATATATAAATATGCTGATGTGTCCCCTTCCCGTTTCCACTAAGTTGTACACTTTAGCTTATGACTAGATGTGAAATTTGTTGTTGGTTCTCTTCTTTCTGCCTTTACCATTTACCAAACTCTATAGGACAACGAAAGAGCTTCTGAGGAGTTGTTGCAGGATGACACACACCTTAGGGCTTGCAATGTACAAACAAGAGGGATGGGTAGAATGTTCTTAAACTAGTTTTTCATTAAAATGCAATAATACTCCTACAGTCCATGTGCTTCTGTTTAAACTAGTCTTTCACTTTTTAGATCTGTGTAAGAAAATTATACAACGAAAAATCAAGTTGGTAATACACCAAAAGCACTAGAGGAACAACTGTTAGATGAAAATTTATGCATCTGAAGTCAGTTCTTAAGTACAGAATTGTTAGGATACCAACCAAAGAAGCTGTTATACACGAATGATAATCATTGGTTGCAATTTTGTCAACTTGATTACCGAGGGGAGGATCGGTATAGCTGTTAAAGAGGAATGACAGCATTCACAACCCCATCCATCAAGTGCTCCTGTAGGAATACAAGCAGAGAAGAAAATGGTGAGAATGTCAGTAGCTAAGAGTATAAAACTGGTGGGTCTCAAGTTTTTGTATTGTTCTTTTTCATTTTTGTGATTGGACTGTTATATCTAATTATGAAAACAAAATGGTCAACTAATACAAATGCATTACTTAGTTGAGTAAAGGAGTCATCCATTTTAGTTGTGTATCATGTTGTTTAGTTTTATTAATGACTGTTTAGTAACAGTGAGTACTCTTCTTTTGATAGATATAGGTGGCTTTTGGTGAATTTCCAAAACATTGAGTCTCAATAAGTGAGGTCACAGGTCTGATCCTTATTGAATTATGTAAAGGTACACTCTTTGCTGAGTTTGTTTTTGTGTTTTTGGTAATTCATGTCAGTAATAATGGCAAATTCACATCATTAATAGTCATTAAAGATTTTCTGAAATTTTTTTCTATATTTATCTTCCTAGTAAAATAACTTGCGACTTCCACATAAACTAAATTAAGTTATTTATCCTGAATTTCAAACAAAGGTTGTGCCTCTTAAGGGGTTAGCATTTCTGAACTCCATACCACTAGCTATACCATAGGTGTGCCTTTTAGTGGTCAGCATTTATAATGTCTGAACTGTCTTGTGCTGCTTATTGGCATTATGTTAAAGATGTTGTATGGTATTTTGTTTTTAGACTAGGCGTTTTGTATGACTTGATTGCTATCGTATGATATCTTGTGGATTCTTCAATACTTTTCTAGATCAAAAGGAACTTTAGTAGGAAAGGGACTTTTGGATGTTTGTACGTATATTAAACTCACTAATAGTCGCACCTTTCCTCATTGGATATTAACTTATGCATAATCTAAGAACATTGGATGGAATCTCTAGGCAAGAAGTGTTTTTTTTTTTTTTTTTTGTTTGCGAAAGGCAAGATGGGGTTAGGCAGACCCCTACCAGATTTTCTTAGAGAGCAAAAGAATAAAAATTACATCCTATGTTATAACTTCCCTGAGGCATCATTCATCAGAATGTTACAGAGAACTTCTGGGAATGGCCTAGGGTAAACAATATTAGGGTCATGAGGGAAGCTTAAGCTAGCTAGAAAGTCAGCAGCCTGGTTCATCTCTCGGAAGACATGTTTGCGAGTGACACATTCCATTTCTTCCATGTAAGCTTGTATTTTCCTTGCCTTTTTTACTGGGTGTGATAATGACTTGACTAGAAGTATAAAAGATGAATTATACTAGAAGTAGAATATTAGGGTGGAAAGCTATATGTCTCAATGTGAGACATAACTTGTATATATAATGAAAGAAGTGTGTTAGACAAGTCACTACTACTAGTAGTGTGTTAGACAAGTCACTACTAGTAGTGTGTTAGACAAGTCACTACTATTACAATAACTTCCAACAACTTGCAAGGTGCATGTGTTCATAGTTGCCACTAGCACTTCTTTGGATTAGATGCTTTGATAGTATAAATATATGGTAGTACATACGTGAATGTCAGATGAGCATGATTATAGCTGTAGACCCTGATTTTTTGGGAAAGCTTTTGTGTTTGATTTTTTTTTCTTTTAGAGTTTAGACCACTTAGGTTTTTGGCTAGATGTCAAACTCTTCATTTGTTTATTTGACTGGTTTTTGTTATCTTTCTCACTGAAAGATCAATTAACAATACTTACTAAGCCCTGTATGACGAAAACTTTCTGAGAGGCGCTACTGCAGGCCTGCAACCACCATTGATTTGTTGTGAAGACAAATTGAAATGCATAAAAATGGACAAAATGTATGATATGTGTATTTTATCATGTAGAAAATGTGTATAACTGAATATCTACCTTTTTTTTTTTTTTTTTGTTGGAAATACTGGTATTTGGTAACCTTTAATTTGCCTAATAAGGGACATAGTACGCAAGCCGGGGATGAATGTAGTTTTCGGTTGAGGTTGTGTTCATTTTATATTGCTTTTAAGCTGCTCGATCTTCTTTGGGAGTCTGCATGGCATATGTTGTTGAGTTTGTATTCATTTTATATTGTTCAACTTTTAAGCTGCTCGATCTTGCTTGGGATTCTGCATGGCATATGCTATGTTTTGATTAACAATTGACTGTCGAGGTTTCCATCAGTTCCAGTTTGTTAGTGAAAAAGTTCGATTGAGGTTTCCTAATAATGCATCATCATATCAACTACTCCAATGGAGAAGTCTAATTGTATGCAATTGATGCAAATAACATTTTCAGCAGTATAAAATGGTAATAATTACAACTTTATGATTGATTAGGGTTTCTGCGAATTTTGATTTCATGTTTCTGTTTAGAAAATTAAGGATTGGTTTGATTAAATAGTAGGAATTATCAACTGAGGGTTAGAGTGTTAGTCTTATCTAGAATGTAAAGAAACCCGGTTGGCTGAATGTATAATTTAGTCTTTTTGTTCAAAACAAAACACTGTTTTGGCTGAATGTATAATTTAGTCTTTTTGTTCAAAACAAAACACTGTTTTGGCTGAATGTATAATTTAGTCTTTTTGTCAAAACAAAACACTGTTTTGGCTGAATGTATATAATTTAGTTTTTGTCTTAAATATGAATATGTATTGAGCTAGCTGACATATTCATATGTGTGTTGTCTGCCATGCAAATATAGTGGTTGACATGTGTTATGTTTCTGATGCAGCGGAAGCTAAAATAAACTTAATCTAAGAATTAAGATTGCAAGGAATTGAAATAACGAAAAGGAATTGCAATAAGTAAAAGCTGAAATTTAAATAACTTGAATGTAAATTGCGGAAAATAAAGAACTTGAAGTAAAAACTAATCGAAAGACAATAAACTAAATAATAAACTCTTCAATCATCAATCTTGGCTAAGAAATTCGTTTTTGGAGCTCTTTATATACTCTTCAATCATCAATCTTGGCTAAGAAATTCGTTTTTGGAGCTCTTTATATAGATAACTCCTTTGACACAACTAGGAAACCTACTAGAACTTGAATTACTTGTTCCCTAATGTATGTATTACCTTTTAGCAACTTCCTAAGCCTATTAGGACTCAAAATAAGACTTCTAGACACTTCTAAAGACACTCTAAGTAATAAAAACGAAAATAACAATTTAGAAATACTATTTATGCTTCTAAGTAAATCATAAACCCAAATAGGAAACCAATTGGTGTATGTGTTCTGTCCTACATCAGTTTCACACAGTGTGTTTGTCTATATAAGATGAGTGTTTATTTTGTTCATCAGATAACCAAGCCCCTTCCTACCCTCCCTACTTTCTCTTGAGATTCTAGCGTTTTGAGCTTGAGTTTCTGCTTCATCACTGTTTTGAAAAGAAAAAATTTCCAGGGTTCTTGTCGTGTACTTTGTAGAAGTGAAGAAACTAATTATCTTGCATGTAGTCAGAAAGTATGTCACATCGTACTTAGGTAAAATACTTTTCGGTTTACTCCATTTGTAATAAGAAATGGTCGTTTTTATTAGATATATCATATATACGTACTTTTTCCAATCATCACTATATATGATTTGCAGAACCTTTTTGTCCCCACTGTTATTCATTTATACATGCAAATATGCAATCCATTTTGCTTACATGATATATGAGCTTCCTAGCCAAGGATTTGTTGTTGTGGGTATGCAGTTTTTTGTGGCCATGCATACTGTATACAGAATTACAGATTCCATTAACTTTTGGAGTTCTTGTGGCTGACTAAAATTGATGCGAATTTGATCAATCACATCAAATATTTGTTTGAAAGTTCGTAAAAAGCAACGAGACTCTCAAATGACACTTGTGATATGTTATGAATGACTTGAGTAATTTTCCTACTTTCTGAAATATTTTTTTAATAAACATGGCTTTGTGATTTTGGCAGAGGTGTGCACTATTTTTTCTAATTTGTATATGCTGCTGAAGAAATCCTTGAAGCTAGCCGTTGGAGGATTCGTTTGGCGTAGTACTTCGATGAAAAATTGTGGAAGAATGTGGAAATTTCGAAGGCCGAAAATGAAAATGCGGTACAAACAAAATAAGAAAGCAAAATATAATTTGTGAAATCAGAACCTACGATTGTGTATGATCTTGTTAGGTTAAGATTATAAATTAAGTCTACGCATGAGAGTAATTCTTTTTCTTTTTTCTCAATGTCTTTGGACAGGTTGCTGAATTGTACAACATTTCCTTTGAACATTATAAGGTCACATGTATGATCCCAAACAAGCTTCGTCAAGGTAACGTTTTTGAAGTATTTCATTTTGTGTCCTTTTAAGTTTAATAAAAAAAAATTCTGGTCCTCAATTATGATACCGGGTGCGTCAACCTGGTAAGATTCTTAGTTTTATCGGAGTGAATTTCTTACGAAAGCTTATAAGTGCACAAGAAGGTGTTTACTGGTATGTTCTGTGTGGTAATCAAAAGTATATATTCAAGTGTTTACTGTTTTGTTATGTTTTAGGTGGGGGAAAACGTGGTGCGTGTCGAAGTAACAGTGGACAATGGAATATCATGGCTGCTGTGCAAACTGGACCACAATGAAAAACCCAATAGACATGGCAAGTACTGGTGTTGGTGTTTCTGGTCTTTCCAAATTCCAAGTTTGAGGTTTTTGGACTTAATCTGTGCTTGGGATGAGACCCTCAACACACAACCCAAGAAGCTCATATGGAGGATGTCATGGTTAGTTCTGTTAACAAGTACTCCAATCGTCGACCAGAATATTTGTTGCAAGTATGTGTATGTATTTAATTTAAATAAGCTAATGTAATGATGCCATTGTTTTGTTATGCAGGACATGATGAATAATTGTTGGTTCCGACATGTACATGTGCAAGCCATAGAAGAGAAATATAGGCCTTGTTTTTGAGCATCCATCTCAGGCAGGTAACCAATCTGGTAGTTGGATGTGAAGAAGCATAATTCAGCCGAGTCATCAGCTTGGATCATTTGTTCATGGATATGTTTATGATTGTACGCACTCCTTTCTTGAAAGACCATCCTGGCGGAAACACCATCCTGGCGAGTTTGACACAATTCACTCTGATAAAGCAAAAAACTTGCTTGAAAGTTATTGTATCGAAGAGTTTGAAGCAATTCACTCTCTTAAAACAAATAACTTGCTTGAAAAATATTGTATTGAAGAGTTTGAAGCAATTCACTCTCTCAAAGCAAAGAACTTGCTTGAAAATTATTTGTATTTTAAGAGTTGACGCAATTCACTCTGATAAAGCAAAGAACGAACTTGAAAAATATTGTATTAGTACTGATTTCTATGTGAGATTTAGGTTGCCCCTTTGTTTTGTTACACTTGATCCTTTTAGATGGGGTGGAAAATGGAGTATGGCATGAAAAAATCAAGAAGAAAGATGTAATTAATTTTTGTAACATTGGTGAGCTTATCAATTTTATGTTACTTGCTACTATCTAGTTTACCAGTTTTAGTCTCTCCATGTTATCCTAAAATGCCTTTTAGGGTTGGTAAATGCAGAGATTTAATCTAAGGTCTAATTGTCCTTGCTTATGTGTTGTCGGAATTGAATCGTCGGCCACGCACAATTATGGCCTCCATCTTTTCTTTCTATCCGTTGATAAAGGCATTATCTTACACAGAGTTTGAATACCTATTATTGTCGAACATATTTAATTATCTGTTAAAATCCTTTTAGCTCAATATACGTTGAGCAATGATCGGAAAACTGTCATTACTCATTAGAGTTAGGCATGCCTACTGAGTTGAGCCATGATCGAGTTTTATTTTTATGTTGATTTTGTATTTCCACTATTGAATTAAAGTTCATCTTGATTTCTTACTTTAGTTTAATGGCTGTTTTTGTTTGTTTCTAATATCTTTTGTTTTCTAGCTTGTGGGTGTGGTCAGTGGTGGGTATGGTTCGTCCTCACCCTATCCTTGGCTCTGTATATCTACAAACAAATCAATAAATGTTTTACTTAGCTGGTAAAAAAAAACCAAATAAAACAGCCTGACAACGGCAAAAATTTGATGGTATTTGATAAGCATCAACTTCCGGTGGCACTAATTGAGCATAAGCCCTAACGAAAATTATCAGTTCAATTACACACATGCCAGTAAACTTGACAGTAGTTGATAATATGAGAATTGTTTTAATGTGTGTGAAGGGCCTCAATCCATAAGCAAAGGGAGAAAATAAATAGAAAAGGTTCACCCGATTCCTTTGATGATGATTATTGTAATTTTTTCTTAATTCATTTTACGTAATTGCAAAATTTGGGACTTAAAAATTTAAATGCACCAGGATTTCACTCATGTTCATTTTAATTTAGTGATTAAAGATATTAGTTTTGTCCTTTGTTTTTTTTTTTCCTTTGAATTGGATGGTTGGTTTTGTGGCATAAATAGTTGTCTAGACTCTAGACTAGCATGTATAAATTTCCATACTGCTTAGTGCTTAGTTTAAAGAATCCTTTTGAATGGCTAATTCGAGCTTTGAACTACTTTTATTCTTAGACTCTTTGAACCTGACAATACAATATTAATACCTAACGAAATTATTCTCAAGATATGTCTGGCAAGACTGCTGTTGCCAGATCCTGACAAATAAAAAGTTTCCTAGAATTTGAATGTAATGAAATAACCAGATGCCATGAACAAAGCCACAGGTTTTCCTCTATTGTGTATCATTTTACTTAGGGGTGGACTCGGTCCGGTTCGGGTCGGATATGGGGTAGATTTAGGACCGAACCAAAATATTCGGTTTCTAATAAATTCAAACCTAAACTGAACCGAAGCACTATAGAAACCGATTCGAGATACTTGGTTCGGTTCGGATCGATAATTCGGTTTGGGCCTTAGTTTTTGGGCTTTTCAAAAATTTGTAAACAGATCTAAACCATTTCAAATTTTCATCCATTTTCACGGATACTAAATAACCCATCTTCCTAACCCGTTTAACTAGATTCCCAATACACTAGATCTGTTACATAAAGTGGTTCTTGGAATGAAAGAAGAAGATTGTTGGGTAGTAATAAGCATAGGTGAAAATATCGTGCGTGCCGGGCGGATATTCGCGATATTTTCCGTTTTTTCAGAGATCGGCACGGTACGGCACACGGAATATATTCGGATATTAAAACACCCCATGCCGGTCGGCATAAATCGGATATTCGCGGCATAAATCGGCAAAAACCGATATTTATCGAAATTTTGGAAATTTTCAATTTTAAAATTAACACATTTATTTTTAATCCCCCCGAAGTAGAATTTTCGATGAGATTATCAAAAAAAGGTCCAAAAGGCCCTAGACGTTTGGAAACTTTCGCGACGAACTTGATGGCCCTCCAAGAGCAATATATCAGAAAGAAACGAAAAAAAAGCACGCCCATGCCAAAGTGAAGTTCTCTCTCACTTTTGGCAAACCAGTATACTGTTTGTATCCAAGGTTTGTTTTTGTGTAATGAATAATTGGTATCCAAGGTCGTACGAGCAAACAATGTCATGGGAATATTATTGTACTGAGTTCGTCCCCACACGTATGCGACTCGAAGCTCATCGGTTTGACAAGGGGCGTCTATCATTCTGGGGTTAGCATGTCTTTTATTTTGATTATTAAAATAAAACTATGGGTTGAGTTGTAATGAGGTTGTTTGTGTTTAGTTCTTGTATTGTAAACATATAAAATTTCTATGAATATCCGCCCGATATTTACGATTTTTTCACGTATGAGTAAAACTATCTTGTGTAATACTTCCGTCTTAGCTTCCTTGTATGATTTGTCGTGTGTTTAATTTGTAATGTATGTTTTTCTTTTAATTATATGTTTATATATCGAAAAATTCAAAAAATCACGGAAAGTGCAGAAAACCTCCCAATTTGCCGAATTTTTCGCGAATATTCGCGAATATCCGCGATATTTTCCGGTTTTTTGAATTTGCCAAACCTTTATAATCCGACACATGAGGTCGGATATCCGCGGAATTTTCCGTTTTTTTGAGGATCGGATATCCGCCCTTTACTGATATTTTCACCTATGGTAATAAGTGTTTTGAACTGAGGTATTGTTTTGTCCTTTGAATACTCGTAAGAAAATAGAAGCAAAGAAGAAGTAGAATAAGAAAAAGAAAAAAGAGAAATTAATTTTTGGCTATATCAATAATCTTGAAGAGAAGATGAGTGTTATTCTCTCTCTCTCAATTGATTCCAAACTATCAATCCCCTCTACTTCTTGAATTTTTATTTGGATTGATGGAAGAGGATTGAATTCTTTCACTTACCAATGAAGAGAGAAAAAAGATAGAAGAAGAATACTGAAAGTGTTATATCGGATTAGTTCGGGTATTAATACAACCGAAGTTTTCTAACCGACACCGAACCGAAAATGTCGGTTTCAAAGTTTTAACAACCGATGGCCAAACCGATAATTTTATAAACCGATAGCTTTAACAACAGATGGTTTCATGACCAGCCCTAATTTTACTGCAGGAATTTTTTATTTTTTTTCCACGTATGCATCTAACCATGTGTGAAAGAGTTTATGGCTTTATGCAGTCTTAGGTGCTGTTTGTTTTTCATTAAGTCGGTCTCAATGACTGAACTTAAGGATGGACCCAACGTATTCAGTCTTCAGACTGTTTGTTTTTTCTTAAATCATTCAGTGCTTAAGGCCCATTAAGTGATAAATTATATTAAGTCGTTCAGTCCAAATTTTTGGCAGAACGAAACACTTAATTGCTGAACTGACGGAAAACTCCGACTTAACCTCCTGTTTCTCTGTCTCCTCACTCGTCTTCTCTCTTCTTCTATTCTGGGTGACTTGTTCTCTCTCTCTCTTTCTCTCTCTCTCTCTCTCTCTCTCTCCCTCTCTCTCTCTCTCAATCGAGGTTGGTTTCAATCCCATCAATTTAATGAATAAGTTGATTCCATTGTGTATACAATTTCCATTTTAATTCCAGGTTATATACTATGTTTTGAATTATAGATTACTAGAGGTTTTATATTTATGTGATAATTTGATATGTGGCGATGTTGATTTCTGCCTAGCATGCCTATTGTTTGATTAATAGCTTAAAAGATGGGGTTTTTTTTTTAAATGGGACTTCGATTTTTACTTTGTGTGTTAATATTGGAGTGAATTAGTATCATTTTTATCTCAACTAATCTTTATTGATGGGTTTTAATGGTAGTGGTGTTTTGTTGGTGGTAGAATAGTAGAAGTTTTATACAAATCGTTGTGGAGGTTTGCGCTCTAGTGTAGCCGTGTAGGAGATGGTTTATAATAACAATGTTGGTGAGTGTTTTTATTGTGCTATTGTAATAAAAGAGTGAGGGGAAGGGTGCAATCGGTGTATTTGCATGTATCCAGGAATGGGTGTTATTTTAACTGCAAGATCTTGTTTATTTTCTTTGCATAGAAGATTAGTTCGGTCTATAGGTTGCTCCAGTAACTTTAGTTAGTAATGGTTTTTAAGCACAATGTCATAGACAATTTATATACAGTTGTGGTTGTTTATTTCTGTATCTATTATTTATTAATTGTTAACATCTTCGAATTTCACTTCAATATGTAGCTCACTTTGATGCGGACAACTCAAGTCACCTCTTTCTTTCATGCCCCTTCACAAGGAACATATGGGAAGAGCTAATAGTTAACTGTGCAGCAATTAGGAATGAGTGAAGCAATTGGCAGTCGCGAGAGATTTATTATGCAGATGGTGAGTTCTGAACACAAGGGAAGTAGCATCAGCTAAAGGAGGTTCTTCCGTATCTCATGATTTGGAATGTTTGGTTCCAAAGAAATATGACTATCTTCAAGGAAGAGGTGATCAAGAGAGAAACAATGATTCTGCGGATCAAAGAAAGCATATGGTTGTGGCTGAATATATGGACAGTCAACAGTGAACTTGGAACTCAGAAAGGAGCAATGGTAAAGATGCAGCTGCTCTGAAGATTTTCAGATTTAAAATACTGTCTTCTTCTTCTCTTTTGTTCGAGTAATTTTAATTGGGTAATGTTTTGTGGGGTTTTATATAGTACATGGCTATGTAACTGGAGGGATGCCTCCAGGGGTGGAATGCAGTCTGACAGTTATTTGCAAACTAGGCGGATATGTAAGTTTTCAAAAGTTATTTACATTCTATCAACAAAATTTTTTGTTGAACGCAAATCGAAGCTTCAGTGCCAGGGATGGTCTTGACTGCACAGGTCATTGTGGTGCTCACTTTTTAACATGGTAGCATTAAAGTCGGTATTTAGTTATGGTCTTATGGATATTGTTGTGTTATGGGAATCGACGTACTGTATTGAACTGGTGTGTATATAACAAAAAGCTAGCCACTTTTTATTGAGAGAGAGAGATTGATTGTTTAAAGAAAATGTCACTTAAGTTTTAATGAAAAAGGCAAAATAGACATTTATTAACCATTAAGCACTTAATGTAACAAACACTATTGTAGGTTCAGCTCTTAATTAAGTGTTGTATTCAAAATGGTATTAAGTTCCATTAAGTGTATTCAGTGCTTAACTAGTATTCAGACCCTTTAGAGGATAATTAAGAAAAAAAACAAACGACACCTTAGTGTAGAAATGGTTATTATAAAGGGGATTTAGAGACCCCCGGAAAAGTTTGCACTCTTTGACTCTTTGAGATACTCCTCAGATTTGAAAATCATTAGAGATACCCTTTATTTTTTCATTTGAAGTTGGTCAACCAAGCCGTTGACCATGGTTTGACCAATCTTTAAAGATTTGGGACTAAAATACCCCTCCACCTAGATTTAATCTCTTTAATTAATAATTATTAAACATCCACCATCTCTAACCCAAACCCCACAATCTCGACACAAACAACCCACCACCACCCATTCACCTCCACCATTAGCATATTAATACCACTAATATTTGTGTGATTAACGATGGTGAACTTTGTTTTTGAAAATAATTAAAGTATGTTGAAAATGTAATGAAGAAAATGATGGAGATGGGATTTGGGTGTGAAAGAGATGTTGATGGGGTGTGAAGATTAAGGTAATGATGATCGAATGAGAAGAATGTGAGATGATGTTAATGATATGGTGTAAAAAATAATGGTGATGGGATGTGATTGTGTGAAGATGGTGGCGGTGGAATTTTGGAGATGGTGGTAATAGAGGTATATATGGTTGGTGGTAGTGGTGGTGTTGGTGTTGGTGTTGGTAATGGAGTGTTAAGGGTTGATATGGTGGCGACGGTCAGGTCGTGGAAGTGGTGGAGTTAAGGTAATTGGAGTTGGTGGTAGTGGGTGGTGGTAGTTAAGGATGGAGGTGGTGGTTGTATAAAGAAGGAAGATGGAAGGAAGTTATGAACTAGACCATCGATTTTGGATGACTAAAAATAGATTTAGCTTTTGGATTGTGGAGATTAATTCAATTAATAATTGGTGACATGTTATTTTTATAATGAAAGGTATTCTTGTCAATATGAAAGAAACACTGGTCAATGCTGGTTTGGTTGATCGACTTCAAATAAGAAAATGGGGGGTTATTGTTAATGATTTTCAAATCTGGGGGTATCTCAAAGAGTGCAAACTTTTTTAGGGAGTATCTCTAAATTCCCCTTATTATAAATATGGACGCATACAAATACAAGATGTTTGTAGTGATACAGGAGTTTACAACTTTTTGGATTTAGTATTTTCGTAATAGAAGTTTTTTTCTATAGGAAGCAATTCCATCCTCCAAATTTTAAATCATTCATAATCTTTTGTTTCTAATTCAAGTGGTTCATTAGATAGATTTAAAACTTTTGTCATTACTACTCTGCAGTTGTCAAGGTCATTGCTACTTCAGATCAGCACTGGAGTTGCCACTCACTGCAAAAAATGTTGAGAGTGTTTTAGATGAAGTGCGACCTTATCTCATGTCTGATAGGGGAAATGTTGCCTTACATGAAATCGATGGTAATATAAAGTAGAATCTCTTTAAATTAATACTTGGTAAATTGATAATCTCCCTTAAATACTATAATTCTCCGGTCCCGACTTGGGGCTTCTATGCTAAATTAATAATTTCGACAAAATAATAAGATAATGAATGCTAAATATTTCTATGTAATATTCTTTAAGACCCAAATATTCCATAAATTAATAATCACTTAAATAAATATAAAAAAAAATTGATTGCATCTTAGGTTTTCTTGAGATATGAAAATGTAAAATGATATGGGATACAAAATTGTGTTGAATTAAATAGTGTAGGATACATTGCATTGTATGCACCTAGGTTCAATAAGTTGAATTAACTAAATACTCTTAGTACTAGTCCTTAGGCCCATGCAATGCACGGGCAGATCTGATTGTTTTAGAGTTTTTTTTTTCCTGGGGTTTTATGTTGCTTTTGGTTTGTAACTTGTAATATTTTGTTCAGCCCGTTTCAAAAGTCTATAATCTAGTATGATTTCATGTAGAAATTATTATAAATATTTGAGTATTAAAATTGAATGATTATTATATATACATGGAAATTAAACCCAAAGCAGTTGAAGATATTCAGGAGAGTGGGATTTTCAAGCACTCTCAATTCTCAAAGTCTCAATTAGAATTTGGTTTGGCTCGGTTGTTGAAGCTTCATTACTTTGAAAAACAATTTTTTCCTAGTAGTCCATTAGCAGTCGAACGTCTCTTAATTGGCTTGTAACAGTTAACATCCTGAAAATTCAAAATATTTAGCAAATTAAGAGAAACTCACATTTCATGAAAGTAAGTAGGTCTTACTGCTACTTGGGTCCCCTTTCATATCCCCACCATTGAAATGTATTGAAAATTATATCATCATCTTTACTGGAGTCTATTTTCTATTTTCATTTACTTTTTGTGAATGTCATTTACTAAGTACAAGAAAAGAAAATAGATTACTGGTTCTATTTTGCCAAGTTGAGAATGTACTTGAAAATGGGCATCACAAACATGTTTGATGTGTGTCCACAATGATATCGATCATATTAATATTATTAATCATCTTATTAATAAACTTGCATACCTGCCCATTTGACTTAGAATATTGGTGAGTTTTGATTTTTGTGTCGTCAAGAGATCTTCAACAAGCATCAAATATACATATATTAAATATAAGCAGATAAGCAGACATAGACTTTAAGTAAAGAGGAAGATGGATAAGTTGTACATAGACTTTATGAAAGTGGTTGTATTTAAGATGTGAAATTACATATTGACCCATTTTTATTTATTTTGTGTAGTTACAAAAATACCCAAAATTGAATGAATTTCTCTTCAATTAGGTTATCAATTTCAGCCTAATTAAAGATACAATAAAACCTCGATAAGATAATACTTTATAAATTAATTATCTTCTTTAAATAATATTTTTGGTTGGTCTCAACTTGGGCATAGGTTGATAAATTAATATTTCGCTAAATTTATAAGATAATACATTTTAGAAAAATCCTTGAGGGCTCAACTAATATATAAATTAATATTTTTTTGATATACAAATATATTTTATATTTTTTTTTATATAAAAGTCAATTGTTGTTTGTTTTTTCTCAAAATTGATTTTGGTTTGAACCTCATCTCTGAATTTCTGTAGTGTGATGAGTTGAACTGGTGTTGTATTTTGTATTGCAAGAAGAAAATATTGTAATATCATTATCGATTTTAGTGCTTCTTTTCGTGGAACGGGTTATAGAATAGAACGATTGTCCAGCTTCATCATGTTAGCCCCCCCCCCCCCCCCCCCAGCCAGAAAAAGAAAGATATACATGGAAATATACTGTTAATTATGTAAATTAATAGTTTATTAATTAATCGATGATGAATTAATATATCGTTTAATTAATAATTTTCTCCAGTCCCAAGGCTATTAATTTATCGAGGTTTTACTGTATTTTCTTAGGGGTACGGGCTGGACTTGATTATACTTGGGATTGGGTATACTTTTAATTTTTTTACTGGGGTTAATTATGTTTGTGATTTGGTCCAACTGGGTACGGCTGGACTTGATTATACTTGGGATTGGGTATACTTTTAATTTTTTTTGTTGGGCTTAATTATGCCCATGATTTGGTCTAATTGGGCTTGATTATATCTGTGATGGTGGTCCACTTTTACGTAATTACAAATATACCCAAACTTAATTAAATTCTCTTCAATTAGACTATCAATTTCAATGTAATTGATAGCCTAATTGAAGAGATATTTTCTTAGGGGTATTTTCTGTTTTAATAGAGTATAATAGATCCACTGAAAAATTCAATGAAGTGTTTGAATTTTTGAATTGGTCAATCACTTTGACCAATAATCTTAGGTGGTGTTTGTTTTTACCTCTTATAAGAGGTTGAATTTACTAGAGCCTCTATTAAGAGGTGGACCACTAAAATGAGGTGTTTGTTTTTCACCTCTTATAAGAGGTTACTAGAGGTTTGCCTCTTATAAGAGGCTGATTTTTGGTAGTGGCAATGACCTTGCTATTAGCCTCTTATAAGAGGTAGACACTTTCAAAATACCTATCCTACCCATGATCTTTATAACTTTTTCTTATCCCTAGTCCTTAAACATAAAATTCCTTACACCATTCTTCTCTTTCTCTCTCTTTCACATATTTTTCTATCCTCTTACATTTATGAAACTTTCTTCTTCCTAAGCTAAAAAAATTATTTTTTTTTTTTAATTTTTTTTCTTCGTTTTAAAATCTTATAAAATGGTTTATTGTAATCTATATCCGTATTTTCTCATTTTTCCTTCTTACCATTATATAAGATCTTGTTATGATACATTCAATTCATAACTTGTAGTTTTAATTTAATTAATTTCACATTAATTAGAATAGAATAATAAAAATTTATTAATAGAAAAAAAAGGATAAAATTGTAAAGTTTGCCTCTTATAAGACGTTTTAAAAACAAACACCTTACCTCTTATAGGCTCTTACAAGAGGCAAAAACAAACGATTTTCATGTACCTCTTATAAGAGGCAACCTCTTACAAGACATACCTCTTAAAAGAGGCAACCTCTTATAAGAGGGACCCAAAAAAAACAAACAGCCCCTTAATCTTTATTGGGCTTTGGTAACTGAACATGTAAAAAAAAGTAATTTTTTTTACTAAAAAAACCAATAAATTTATATCTTTTTAAGTTAATATGTGGTCCGGAGGCTATTAATTTATAGAGTTTCAACTGTACTAATATCTTCATATTGAAGCTTCAAGGGGCATGTGGATCATGCCCAAGTTCTGTAACAACAATGAAGTTGGGAATTGAGCATCATTTGATGGAGAAAATTCCTGAAATAGTTGCAGTTGAACCAATCACGGATGAGGAAACAAACCTTGAGCTTAATGAAGAAAATATTGAACATGTTCTTATAAATTTTTATCACTGAGTGCATGTATTTTAAAATTGTACAGTGAAAATTGTTTATTAACAGCTGAAAATTGTAAGATGCCTACTTCCATTATTTTCCTTTTGAGAAACTTGTATTTGACTGGACATTTGCTGGTCGACTCATTTGGATGCGGTGCTTATATTGTCTTCCCAAGCTGGGTGAGGAGGGTCTCTGATCTAAAGAGCCGCACAGAGCTTAGTAGGACTAGCAATATATCAGAACACTTCCAAATTTCTGGTGTTGGTCGAAAATGTATGCTTAATCTCAATTATGTTAATTGCCGAGTTTTTCATTTTTCAAAGGAATGCTTCTATCAACTGCTTCAGATGGTTTCAATGTTTTGATGCCCTCAAATATCGAAAGCACACTTCCTTCAGAGAATGCATAAATTTGCCACCACCTGCCAATAAACATCCTCAAAGTTGCATTAAGCAACAACAACACATGAACAAACAACTGGTAGCTCAGTTCATTTGTTATCCTTTCAAACACTCCCACGAGTGAGAGGTTGTGAATTTAATTCCCATCAAGTAACAAAAGTCTTTGAGTTGCACGGTGGTGATGTGGTCGTAAGCCATTTGGGCTCTGTCCTTGTAAGCCTTGGGGGCCAGAGATAATTTTTTTTTTTTTTTTAACACAGGTTTTGACTTTTGAGTTTCACTTTCTAGCTTCCACGGTTTCACCCTGGGCACTGCCCAGGTATTTAATGGGCCTTTGTATTAATAGTGGGCTTAATACCCAGTTCCATGAAAAACAATTTGTTCTTTCTTCCACTCTTTTTTTCTTCCTCGTTCTGCACTTCGAAGCAGCAGTAGTCGGAATTATTCTTACCTTTTCAAGGTACGTATTCGCTTTATATTATTTATGTTTTGATTATTCTTTTGTTCTTAATTTGGTGTATTTCAGGTTTAATTTCACATAAATATGGATTTTGCAGAATTATTTTTTCAAAATTTGTTTAGAGCAAGTTAATAATATATTTTATTTAGTTAGAATGTTGTTGCTTCTATATAATTTGATTCTAGCAATTCTGCTTTCTTGATTTTTGCGTAAACTTCATTCCATGTGTTGTAGGTATGGTAAATAGTCTTTTGTTTCCTGGAATTGGCGAAAAGAAGAGCTTATTAAACACTATAAGGTTGTAATACTTAATAGTTATCCAAAAAAAAAAGACTGTACACTCTTCAGATTATACTTTAAATGGAAGACAATGATGGGAAGCAGAAAAAGGCCGGTGGTCGACTATGTTCTATTTGTACACAAAGGAAAGCTGCACTTAAAAGACCCAAAACCTTAGAACAGGTATTAAAAGTTATCTTGCCAATTTGATTTTCATTGTGAATTCAACTTTACGTGTCCACAAAGACAGATTTTTTATTGCAAAGTTTTATTTGGAAAGATATGTAGGGAATGTTTCTTTGATGTCTTTGAAGAGGAGATTCATAAGGTTATTATTGATAATCAATTATTTAAGTCTGGTGAACGCATTGCCATAGGAGCCTCCGGTGGTAAAGGTATTAACGAAAGTAGCAAATTGTAGCCATTTGCTTGGTATCAATCTCTTAAGTATAAAATATTATGATCTAAAGTTTAATTTTCATTTATTTACTTTTCAGATTCAACGGTCCTTGCCTATGTGTTGTCGGAACTGAATCGTCGGCACAACTATGGACTTGATCTTTTCCTTCTATCTGTTGATGAAGGCATCACAGGGTATAGAGATGACTCACTTGAAACCGTTAAAAGAAATGAAGTTCAGGTAGGCTACTTTATTAATCTGTTAAATCCATATTATTACCAACTTGAGCCATGATTGGAAAACGTCATTACTCATTGGAGTTGGGCATGCCTACTGAGTTTGGAAATTCATTTTGTAGTCCTGATAAATGCTCGTCCTTTTTTATTTTCCTTTAGCATACAGAAGGACGTAACATCTCCTTTGGTTAATCCTGTTTTTTCATTCCTTTCAGTATGGGTTACCGCTTAAAGTCGTCTCTTACAAGGATTTATATGGATGGACGATGGACGAGATAGTGAAGATGATAGGGTTGAAAAACAACTGTACATTTTGTGGGGTTTTTCGGCGCCAGGTATGTGTTTTTGTTTTATTGAGTACATTACTGCCTTTTTTTTTTTTTTCTGTTGGTACTGTCTAGATTTTTTGTCACAAAGAGATTTCCACAAAGTCATGAGTAAAAATGTGAGTGAAATACAGCGAAGGAAACCTAAAAATGCCTGAGTAAAGCAATGCCAATCCAAATATCCAATCCATCTCAGGAGAATCTATTCCTCCCGGAAAGGAATTCTACAATATAAAACTTTTGCCTTTTACTATCGGTTGTTCAATTATAAGGTGGACTTCAAGAGCGAACTTAAGCTTCCATTCTACCATGCGTTTTTCTTAGTCGCTTGTAAGTTTATTATATGAAGGAAATAACTGGCATTTGGTTGAGAGACGAACTATAGAGCGAGCCTCAAAAGTCTTGAACTAGTCACAACATGGTTAAAGCTAATAACAAGAATTGTGCTTTCTTTTATCTGTTACTAAAACATTCCCAATTGCAAGCACAAAACCTATCAAAGGTCACTAATTATTGTAAACGAATTTGTTATATATGAAGGCCCTTGACCGAGGTGCTGCTCTCTTGAAAGTAGACAAAGTCGCAACTGGCCATAATGCAGATGATATTGCTGAAACTGTTCTCTTGAATATCCTAAGGGGTGATATTGCTAGGTAATTCATCCTCAATGAGTGTTTTGTATCTTTCAGTTGTTTACCTCTTTTGATACAGTAATCTGATTTACTGCTGTCCATTTTGTAGGTTGGGTAGATGTACATCTATAATCACTGGTGAAGATGGACCGATCCCAAGATGCAAACCCTTCAAATACACCTACGAGAAGGAGATTGTTATATATCCTTTGAGCTGAAATAGTTAATTTTAATGAAGCTCTTGGATAGTTGTACTATAACCTGTTATTGTTTAATTTCTGTTGCTAAACCTTAACCAGATTTTCACGTATGCTTATTTCAAAAAGCTGGATTACTTCTCCACTGAATGTAAGTTTCTTTTTCTTTCTAGTTCATTGATTTCCATACATATCATTCATCAGTTCCTACAGAAGTTTTCCGCTATACCCTTTTCATCGATGATGTTTTATCTTTCTATCTTCTGAAATTGTTTAATTGTCATTAGATGAGTGGCTTTTCCCTGTAAAATGGTTGCGATTCAGATGGCCACTTCTTTATTTACCGTGCAATACTTTGAGAAGGCAAAGTACAAGAATAACACTCCTTTGGGGGATGGCAGTCTCAAGGTCATGGGATTGAATCCCTCATTAACCAGGGAAAGGGGGCTTAAGGGATTAGTGAGAACTACTTTACCTATTTATTCACGGGTTATTACGTTACCAGTATAGTGGGGCTACACTTTCCAGATATGAGCTGTGTCATACTGGTGACACTTTAGTGCCACTTGAGCAACTATAGTTTATCTATATACGAAGAGATCACTGTTAACGCGTTAGTTCTTGCATTCTTTCCCTCTTGAAACTAGATCTAGTGTGTCAATAACTGTTTTATCTTCTGCCTTTGGTGAAAATGCATACTTGTTGATTAATCTTTCCCCAACTCTCTCTTTTCTTTGTTCTTACTATTTCAATTTGTAATGCATTATGTCTATACAAACAACCGAAGCAGGGCACTCTTAAATTCAGTCGCGATGCAACAGTTTAAAGGGATAATATTTCATATAAACACTCCCATCAAAATAAAATTTCCTACGACGGCTTCACATGCCTGTGACACCATGCAAAATATTTATAGTTTCACGCTACACTGGCTGCGTTAATAACAATGACTGTCCCAATTCAAGCAAACGCTCAATCATTCTAAGTACCTCTGACACTCTAAGTACCTCATCCACCACGTACTTTGGTGGGAATACTTTTTTTTCAATCAAACACTAAATTACAGTTTATGCACGTCTGACTCCACAGATTCATGTCCTCCAGAATTATCTACTTGAGTTGTGCCTTTTTATTTGAAAGTATTAGTATCTTAGTATTTTGTCCTTGTGGCTAAGTATTGCAATTCTAATCAATGTTTTACATTTCTAATAACTTACCTAGGCTTTGGTAAACTTACTTGATAGTTGCAATACTGAAATTTAAATTCATTTCAAATCCTAATTTCTATCAGGATATCTAAACAAATGCCAGTGTATACAGTCTTTTGGTCTACTGGCCTGATCTGTATCTGTTCTTACGCAGTCAATCACACTTCATTATTAAGCCAAATAATTCTATTTACTATACGGACAAACTCTCTTAACCTTGAGATTTTTGTACCGTATTTACTAATAAATTGGTAAGAAAAGCTGGAGTACCCCTTAGTTTTATTTTTTTCTGAAACTATGGTGGCAATTTATGGTTTGGACACTAAGTTATCCACTGCCCTTTTTTGCTGTGTGTCTCCTAGGGAATGTACACACATGCAAAACCTTTTTTTCTATGTTATGAGTAAGCTATCTGATGTCAAGATTTGGACGCTCTGCAATATTAACTATTTTAGTAACCTTAAATTTACAAGTTAGTCTCGTCTCACAACATTTTTTTGTTATCTCACTATCTCAGGCATTTATTCACCTAATGCATATCGTGGCTTTGCCCGTGAGTTCATCAAAGATCTGGAAAGAATCAGGTAGTTTGTGCTAGAATATGTTGGCCTAAGCAACATTATTGATTACAGATTTATGATGATTATGAACCTCATTTCTGTTACATTTCCACGTGTCCTCTTACCAAAAGGTTTTCAAGTGCAGACCCAGAGCCATACTTGATATCATTAAGTCAGGCGAGGACTTTAGGATCTCCACCACGACAAAGATGCCGGAGCAGGGAACATGCGAGCGCTGCGGTTACATTTCAAGTCAGGTATGTTATATATTTTCTTGTCTCCACATATAACTCAACGTCATCCTCCATCTTTGGCCAATAGTAACTTCTAGCCAATAGAAAACATCCGTTCTCTTCCTGGATGACCAGCCCAGCGAGAATCATGATTTTCTTTCATCAATTTTCTGCGCAAATCGCTGCTAGGGACATAGAGTCTCCCCCCTTTAGCATAAAGGATGCCCTCATCCTCCCAAAACTTACGGACAGTGCCTTCATGCACTTGTTGAAGCAACTTCATTGCTGTCACGTCCTTCTCCCTCTCTTTCTTTATTCTGTGCAAAAAATCTATTTCAATCGTCATTCGAGCATTCACCATCTCCACAACTTTCCTGCTCAATGCATCAACAACCTGGTTGCACCGACCAGGTCTGTGCTCAATGGACACATCAAACTCAGCCAAGAACTCTAGCCAGCGTGCTTGCTTGGGTGATAACTTCTTCTGTGTAGTGAAGAACGTTATCGCCACATTGTCAGTCCGCACTACAAACGTCGTACCAAGGAGGTAATGACGCCATACACACAAGCAATGAATGACCGTAGTCATTTCCTTCTCATGGACAGTGTATCGCTGCTCTGCACCATTTAACTTTCGGCTTTCATAGGCAATAGGATGCCCCATTTGAACCTGCACTCCTCCAATAGCCTGGTCTGACGCAACAGTATGCACTTCAAATGGAACCGAAAAATCTAGCAAATGCAATACATGTTCGGATGAAACTGCCTTCTTCAGATCGTCGAACGCCCTTTGACAATCTTCTGTCCATGTCCATTTCCTGTCTTTCCTCAACAAATCAGTCAGTATGGCCACCCTTTTGGAGTAGCCCATGATAAATTTACGATAATAATTGGCTAAGCTCAAAAATGAGCGAAGTTCGGCCACCTTAGATAGCGCAGGCCATTCCACAATAGCCTTGATCTTCCGTTCTTCCATACGGACCTGACCATGTGTGATTATGTTAGACCTTTCGGCCTTGAGCACTTCTGACAAGCTTGAGGGCATGTCAGAATGTAGCCCCGGTGCGGGCGTTGTCAGATTACAAAGGAACCAAGGTGCGGTGGGCAGTACCGCGCCGCATTCTTGTCATGCGGCAAGGCAGATCATGCTCGTGCATTGATGCTGGTTCATTGACTAAGTATTGGGAATACATGAAGGCAGTGTGTTAGACATTGTCTTGGGTCTAGGTGGCTTGGGAGCGGTTAGGACGGTTATGACAGTTATGTAACCGCTCACACATGGCAGACTTTTGTTGGCAAGGCTTGACAAGTGTTGTGATGTGTTTGCTGGGCAAATAAGTGTGCAACACATAGGCAACAAGATGCCAACAGATTTGGGTAGTTATTGGCAGTTACGGAACTGCCACACATGGCAAAGATTGAGTGTTTAGTGTAACACTTGTAAGAAGGCTATGGTGTGGGTTTGTCACACCTTCACATGTGTATAGTTTGCTGGTCTATAAAACCAGACTTGATCTGATTGGGAAGACAGATTGAGTGAGTGTTGTATTCCCCAAGTGTAAAGGAATAAAAATGGCTACGACCTTACAAACCAGTTCAGTAGTCTAATTGTGTATGCAAGTGTGTGTGTGTGGCCTGAGACTAGAGTGAGTTTCTAGTGGCATAGCAGGTCAGAAAACTTGTCAGAAAATAACCCTGTTACAGGTGGTATCAAAGCTGAAGTTTCGAAGATGGCGGGTGGTAGCAATCTGATGGCAGAACGTGTTACACGCATCGAGCAAACTTTGACAGAACTGACTAGTGTTGGAGGAGATGTCCAGTCTGACGGACAGACTCATGTTGTCTCTTTAATGGCACGTCTTGAAGCCATTGACAAGAGGCAAACTGAGTTGTCGTCGCTGTTCGACAACTTGTCCCATGACATGGAGCAATTGGCACAGAATTCTTCTGATGAATTGAGTGTATTGAAGCGGGCTTTGAATGGTGGAACTCAGATGAATGTTCTCAAGAAAGAGGTCGAACCTAAGGCATTTTCTAGTACTCGCGGTGCAAAGGAACTTGAGAACTTTCTATGGGATATGGAGCAATACTTTGCTGTTGTTAGTACTCCAATCGAGCAAAAAGTCACTCTGACCAGCATGTATTTGTCTGGTGATGGCAAATTGTGGTGGCGATCTCGGGTAGATGATGATGCATCTGCTGGCAGACCCAAGATCGTGATGTGGGACGCTTTGAAGATGGAACTTAAGGAGCAGTTCCTGCCAAGCAATGTAGCGTGGCTAGCAAGGGAAGCCTTGCGAAAGTTGAAACAAACTGGTACAGTTCGGGAGTATGTGAAGGCGTTCACATCCTTGATGCTTGACATCAAGAACATGTCCGAAGAAGACAAGTTGTTCAACTTCACAACTGGTCTCCAATCATGGGCTCAAGTAGAGTTGAGGAGACAAGGTGTTAAGGACTTTACCCTCGGCCATAGCAGCAACGGATGCTTTGGTTGATTTCAAGACAACTTCTTCTACAACCGGTGAAAGTAGCAAGAAGTACAAGGACAAAGGCAAAGAATCTGACGACAAGAGAGACCAGTGTAGGAAGTACAATAAGGAGGGGAAGACGCATACCAAAACAGGTGACAACCCTAAGGATGTCCAAAACAAGGCTGTGATGGACCGCATTGTGCTAGAGATTGCCCGAAGAAAGAGAAGCTTAATGCTTTGGTTGCTGATGGGGATAAGGCTGTGGTGGAGCTACCTCGCTGCAATCCCCTTGTCTGTTTGAATGCAATTGGTGACAGAGACACCTCCGTCTCCTGTCCATTTGAATGTTGCCATGCATTCAAGGAAGAGTACGCAGTTGATGTTTGTAGATGCAAGGATAACCGTTGGTTATATGTTGACTAACAACGGTAATGTAAGGGCCATGGTGGACTTTGGTGCCACTCATTCCTTCATCTTAGAATCTGCGGCCGAAAGCTTAAAGATCAAACTAAGTCATGACCCGAGTCAAGTGGAAGTGGTGAACCATGGTCCGATCAGAAGCAAAGGTTTGGCTACTGTTGGAATACAACTCGGTTATTGGTCTGGTTCTATTGATCTACTTGCTATTCGTTTAGATGATTTCCAGGTTATACTTGGATACGACTTCTTGTTGGATAATATGATGGCAATTGTGCCACATATGAATGGTATCATGGTGATGGATCCAACAAAACCAGGATTTATACCTGTTGTTCCTTCGGTACAAATCAAGGATGGAATGAAGTCTGAATCAAGAGTGATGTTAGTATGTTGTCCGCTATTCAAGTAACAAAGGATTGCGTAAAGGGGTTGAAACTTTTCTGGCTGCATTGGTAGAAATCATGCCAGGCAAGCATATGGAAGTTCCAGATTCTATGGTTGGTGTTCTTGACGAGTTCGTGGACATTATGCTGTCCGCTATTATATCGATCATCAGATCGAACTGCTTCCTGGTGCACGCCCTCCTGCCCAAGCTCCTTACCGCATGGCCCCTAAAGAACTTGAAGAAATACGAAGGCAATTGACTGAGTTACTCGAGGCTGGGTATATTCAGCCCTCAAAGGCTCCCTATGGCGCACCTGTGCTCTTTCAGAAGAAACAAGATGGGTCTCTTCGAATGTGTGTAGACTATAAGAGCGTTGAACAAACTGACCGTGAAAAGTATCCAATTCCATTGGTGGCAGACTTGTTCAACCAACTGTCCAAGGCAAAGTACTTTACCAAGTTGGACCTTCGTTCAGGCTATCAGATGCGTATTGCCCCAGGAGATGAGGCAAAGACTGCTATGGTGACTCGGTATGGGTCATATGAATATCTTGTGCCATTTGGCTTAACAAATGCACCAGCAACCTTTTGTAATTTAATGAATGATGTTCTTTCCGATTACATTGATCGTTTTGTTGTGGTGTATTTAGATGATATTGTAGTCTATAGTCAGACTTTAGAAGAACACAAAGAACACCTTCGAAAAGTTCGGACCAAACTTAGGGAGTATGAATTGTATGTAAAGAAGGAAAAATATGAATTCGCACAAGAGACTATATCGTTTCTGGGGCATGTAATCTGTAACAGGGTTATTTTCTGACAAGTTTTCTGACCTGCTATGCCACTAGAAACTCACTCTAGTCTCAAGCCACGCACACACACTTGCATACACAATTAGACTACTGAACTGGTTTGTAAGGCCATAACCATTTTTATTCTTTTACACTTGGGGAATACAACACTCAATCAATCTGTCTTCCCAATCAGATCAAGTCTGGTTTTATAGACCAGCAAACTATACACATGTCAAGGTGTGACAAGCCCACACCATAGCCTTCTTACAAGTGTTACACTAAACACTCAATCTTTGCCATGTGTGGCAGTTCCGTAACTGCCAATAACTACCCAAATCTGTTGGCATCTTGTTGCCTATGTGTTGCACACTTATTTGCCTAGCAAACACATCACAACACTTGTCAAGCCTTGCCAACAAAAGTCTGCCATGTGTGAGCGGTTACATAACTGTCATAACCGTCCTAACCGCTCCCAAGCCACCTAGACCCAAGACAATGTCCAGCACACTGCCTTCATGTATTCCCAATACTTAGTCAATGAACCAACATCAATGCACCAGCATGATATGCCTTGCCGCCTGACAAGAATGCGGCGTGGTACTGCCCACCACGCCTTGGTTCCTTTGTAATCTGACAACGCCCGCACCGGGGCTGCATTCTGACATGCCCTCAAGCTTGTCAGAAGTGCTCAAGGCCGAAAGGTCTAACAAACCCTCCCGCCTTTAAAGCCTGATGTCCTCATCAACACTTAGCCAAATAGGCCTAGATTTCTTTCTCAAACTGCCACAACGTCACTTCCTTTTCCCATGTATCGTCTGCCTTTGATGTACCCTTCCATTGAATCAAATATGATGTCCGTCTGTTCTGTCTACTCTGCCCTTCCGTCTTGTGATCAAGTATCTTCTCAATCATCTTGTCGAAGTGCTTTTGAACAGTAGGCGGTGCTCTCTTCTTTGACCCATGCCTTCTCTTGTCCACCAAGTCAGGATGATACGGCTTTAGGTAACTTACATGAAAGGTTGGATGAACTTTCAGTCTGTTCGGCATGATCAACCTATAGGCAACCTTCCCAACTCGCTTCATGACCTCAAAAGGTCCATCATACCTCGGAATTAAACCTCTATGAACTGCCTTACTACTGACCTTCTTCCAAATCTGTGGAATAAGCTTTAACATTACCTTATCTCCAATTTGAAACTCAACGTCACGTCGCCCCTGGTCAGCATACTTCTTCATACGCTTCTGGGCCTTTGCAAGACTGTCCATAGCATCCTCTTGCAACTCTTGCTTCGAACGAGCAAATCTGTAAGCCGCGGGACAACTCCCTTGAGACTTCGTCTTTGCCACTTCATGAGGAGTTAGAGGTTGTTGGCCTGTAGCCAACTCAAAGGGACTCAACCCGGTTGAAGCACTCTTGTGTAGATTATAGCAAAACTGCGCTATGTCTAGCAATTCCACCCAATTTTGCTGGTTCGCTGTCACATAGTGCCTCAAGTACTCTTCTAGCAAGCCATTCAATCTCTCTGTCTGACCGTCAGTTTGAGGGTGATTGGCTGTGCTAAACTTCAATTCGGATCCCAATAATCCGAACAAGGCAGTCCAGAGTCTGCCAGTAAACCGTGTGTCACGGTCGTTTACAATAACCTCAGGTATCCCCCAATACTTCACCACATATTTGAAGAACAACTCCGCAGTTGTATCTGCATCGCAATTGTTAGGGGCAGGGATAAATGTAGCATACTTAGAAAAACGATCAACAACTACCATTATCGACTTGTATCCTTGGACTTCTGGGAAGCCACTAATGAAATCCATGGATACGCTGCACCAAGGCTTCTCTGGAATGGGTAATGGTTGAAGTAAACCCGCTGCTTTCTTCTTCTCGGTATTGTCTTGTTGACACACAAGACATGTCTTCACATATAACTCAACGTCATCCTCCATCTTTGGCCAATAGTAACTTCTAGCCAATAGAGCCAACATCCGTTCTCTTCTTGGATGACCAGCCCAGCGAGAATCAGGAGTTTCTTTCATCAATTTTCTGCGCAAATCGCTGCGAGGGACATAGAGTCTCATGTTATATATTTTCTTTTGTATAGAAAGTAATAATATTTTGCTTTAGCAAAAAAATATCATGACTTCTCTAAGCATGCAGATCATGTGTCCTCGCAGCCTGAATTTTGAAATTTTGACATACTCATGATGGCAGTTGGCACTGTAGCTAAGATGCATATCCATCAGCGAAAGAGGATTAAAAAGTAACTTAATGTGATGCTCTAAACCCTAATCTGTAGACTTAATGAAACGTTAGGTGATGAAGCCAGAAATCAGGCCGCAATTTATATAGACGAGCAAGCAAGCTTATGCTAGTTCATCTGCGATGTAGAGAAAAATAACAAATGCATCAACAAATGTTGTTCTTAGCCCTTACCTCTGTAACTTGGTCATACGTTTCATTTGATGATGAGATGGTCCAATAATATTACTTAAAACAGAGCTTTGTTTTACAAGACATGTGGATACCTGTAGCACTCTGTTCAAATGCAGTCTGTTTTGTTAGTAGGGTGTCAGTGTAGCAATTATAGTGCTACTGTAAGATCGTCTCCAAAAATTTCCTATTTTCTAAACTGCCATCAACTGATCATGGTCTTGGGTGTCCAACCATTCCCTATTCTCTATTTCCATTATCCTAGTTGCTAGTGTTCCCCTCTAGCAACTGGGGGGAGCCCCTTTTTTGCTGACTGTGGATGGACGATAGGCTCTTTCACAACATGAATTGGCGTGTGAATGTGATGCTCTGAACAGATTGGCATGTGAATGTGAGGTGCACAGATAATGGAACTCTAAGCAGTTACAGTGTATGGTGTCATTTATGTCTCCCAAATCTGCCACTGATCAATCTGAACAGTTCTGCTTTAGGATTTTTATGAAAAGGATACGTTGAAGAGAAGAATTTGCTTTAGAAGGAGAAGAGGTCTGTCAAACAGAGAAGTGATGAGCGTAAAGTTTCAGCATCTGAAGAAGTATGCTGTTAAGTGAAAACATAAAACGCATGGTGCATCAGCATGAGCAAATTTGATTCCGTCTTTGGACACAGATAGATCTGGGGTGGTCACCCATACAATATCCTCTAAGAGTTTCAGTAAATCTGTAGTAGGTTACATACCCTAATACTCCGATTCTTGACTTCGTCCCAGATTGGATACCAATAAACTCTCTACCTCTCGAATGTCTAAAGTCATGGCATTTGGGAAATAAATAAGGTGAATTGTTTGAGATGGTCTAGGGCTTTCTACTTTAGCCATCCTTCCGTTCCTTATATCTCCATGATAATGTGCAACCTTGTGGAGGATATAGAGTATAACTTGCACTTAGGGGTGTTCCACACAATAGTTGTGAAATAGAAGTAAAATGATTTAAGGTTGGCATTGCTGTGAGCCGTCAGGTTGATTTTGTACTTATTTTTTGTATTACCTTTCTTTAATAATGAAAATGTCATTTGTCATTATTGGAATCATTGCACAGAAATGGTGCAAAGCGTGTGTGTTGCTGGAGGGACTGAATCGTGGCTTGCCAAAGCTTGGAATTGGCAGAAGTAGAGATATCAATGGCCACATGACTGGAGTGGAGAAAACAAATGGAGCAAACAGTGTCGAGAGCAAACAATGTGGGACTTTGGATTTCTGAGTTTTGATGTCAGAATTATATAGTAGGAAACAACTCCAAGAAGTTTGTGGTGATCATGATCTTTCACGATTCGGCCTTGAAAGGGAGATCACTATCTCCAGTGTGTCAAAAGAGAAGTCCAGTCATGTTTAGAAGCCACCGACTCCAGAGATAGTCATGCTCTCATACAACTTTCTGGGAATTTTACAATATAAGAAGCTATTTCAATCTGTAATGATTAAAGTGTTTAGCTCAATCTTCCCATTTTCTTATCTTCATCCAAGAATACATAAGCTGTTGATTTAAAATATGTTTCATTTTTACTTAATTAAGGATTCTTAGTTTTATGTGTTGCTCACATGGTTCTTTGTCCAAGTTTCAGCCTGCTTGAGCTGTGCCTTTCGTTTCTCGGTATATATGATTTGTTTTGAACAAGAGGTTGTTCAGTTTTGCATTTAACATAACATTTAAGGATCTTCCACCCAATATATGTAGTATGTACATATTTAATCATTCTGGTGATTTATATCACTAACAAATTAACCTACAAAAAAGTATTGTAGTTCTATAACACTATTCTGATTCCTGGCACACTTTTTTGACACCTTTGGGTGACATAGCGATACTAACCATGAGATACCATCTTGTATTTTGAAGTCATTGTGAACTGCATCTATGCTGACTGCGATATGGTAAGCTCTGCACTCAAAGTGACAACTACTAAAACATTCTGGGCAACTTCTGCCCAAATACCGATTTTTCATAGCCTTGCATGATACATAGCATGATCTAACTTCACATAGTTTCACATAGTTATGCTTTTTTCCGATTTCATTGAGTCAGAATTAGTTATGTCATAACTATATTGTTCCTCAAGATTTCAATGCGACCAAAATTCTGTATAATTAAGTAAATCAATTACAATTGGCATGAAGCTAAATGCTTGGATACTCAGCACAGTACTACAAGTGAAATTCTCGATCATGAACTGACTGCATCTTGAGCTGTTAATGGCAGTGATCCATTCCCACTCCCTTCACCCTCTTCAAATAGCTTGATCAGAACGGGATCAACATTTTCCTCAGGCTCCCATGTGGCCTCTTCAATATCTGTCCATTTCACCAGATACTCTTTCTTCCCTTCCTCCCCTTCTCTCCGACCCACCACACCCTCTGCCACAGCGTACTCTAATCCATCCTCAAAATCTTTCACCAAATCCTCCCCAATCAACTGAGCTTTCACCCATTCATTCGATTCACCATCTTTCCATCTTACCAAATACTCCACATTAGCACCTCTTCCTCTTTTCTCCAATATCTCTTCCACCTCAGCATACTCATATATGGCTTGTTCCAAATCCTTAATCACATTCTCTAAGGCTAATCTTCTGGCAAAGTGCATTGGGTTGCCTTTTGGTGTTGATAACAAAACTTCTTGTGCAAGATCGAGAGGCGTACGTCCTTTGTCATCTTCGACTTCAGGATCTGCATCAAACTCTAGCAGTGTTTTTACTACCCCAGGTCTAACATAACCAGCTGCCATATGAAGAGCTGTCAGACCACCACGTATTTCCTTGTGGTTCACATCTGCTCCAGCAGAAGCAAGAAGACGCACGCAAGGCTCTGAGCCAAGACCAGCAACAAAGAGAAGTGCAGTGCGTCCATCTTCATCGACTGCATCTACATCTCGACTGCCTACTTGATCTTCTTGGTCATTATTTAGCAGATTTTGTAATGCAGTCTCGTCAGCTTTCTTGGCTGCATTCCACCAAGGAAATTCATACTCTGCAACAACATCTTTGGAGATGTTGGAAGATGGAACCCAAGATGGAGTGTGCCCATCTTTCCATTCAATAAGATACTCCATACCACTAAACCCTTGGGTTGCTCTACTTCCAATGATTCTACTCACTTCACCATATCCTTCATCATCATCTTCTTGTCCTTGTTGAATGAGTTCTTCTTGATCAGTGAAGAATGAGGTTTGTTGTGATTGTTGTTGGTTATCGACAGCTGAAGCTGTGAAGTTGAGTTTTGATGAAAAGTTGTGAAGATTGACAGATAGAAAGTTTGGAGAACTTGAGATGGATTGAGAAGAAGAGCTAGGTAGTGAAGAGTAAAGCTTGAGACTAGAAAGAGAAGAAGAGTTTACAAAGAGAGCTTCCATGAATGTGGATTAAGTGTTCTGGTATGTTTTGTTTTCAGGTTGAGTTGTTAAATGAAGCTTTTGCATATGACATGAGAATGATCCAAGAGAGGCTCAGAAGTGAGAGATTTGGGATAAGAAACCCCATCCAAGAACTAAATCTCTTGTGGGGGTGTTTCAGTAATTGTAGTTTACTTATTGGGCCTTTGGCTTCATAAATCTTGAACTGCTAATATTGTGGCCTTGTGGGCACCCAAGATCCAGGGTTACAATAGCCACAGTTCAGCTCATTAAAATTGGCCAAAGTAATGGGCTCAGCCCAACAAAGTAGTGGCTCTGCTGGCTGCTGCCAGACAGTAGCTTCATTAAAATCTTCATTCTTTTTTTTTTTTTTTTTTTTCCCTATGGGTTTTTTCTTAAAGTAAATACGTATTTTATTAAACTATTTAGATATCAATCTTTCTCGACTCTCATTATTGGATCAAAATATGTAGTACAGTAAAATATCGGGGATGCGGATATCCCACTACTTATGACGGTTTTTGAGAAATCAGATATATAAATATCCGCAAATATTCACGAATACTCATATTCCAAATTTTGTTCGGTATATATCATTTTCCATGTATTCCAAATTTTGCTCGAAATCGACATTTTAAACTATGGTACAATAGTTATGCACGAGCCACATTGCTGTCTTGGTTTCATTTATAGTACTACAAATGTCAGACTCAGAAAGAATGTGAGGAACTTTAATCAAACAAATTTGTTGTGCAATATAAATTGGGATGAGTTGTCGATGAAGTTGACTTGAAATGGAACCTTGAAACTCCCAAAACGATTGAGTACGTATAGCTAGATCGCAATTTATGAAAGAAATTATCAATGTATGTCAACAATCCATTATTCAAAGAACGCGTTATCTTATCTTAGATATGATGAAGATAGCACTAAATGCTTTAAGCATAAGTAACCAAAGTCTACAAAGTGGCCACTAATCCCACTATAGCATAAACTTATGAATTATGATGTTTTGAAACTTATTCTAGGAAATATTTACAACAATTTTAGACTTGATCTGTTGGTAGCTTTAGATGGTGATATTAAGATAAGTTTATGGTTAATCCATCTCCATGCACGTCCATATACAGCCTACCTTTGTCAGATCAGATCCATCTTCAGGTTTCATCTTTGTTTGACTTATATTGTCATATTAAAGCTTGCATGTTACAAACAATTTCACAACACATGAAGCATGTGTTGAACTATACAGATTTCATACGTTATGAATCAAAATTATAGTTTATTCAGCTACTAGCTTATATCTTTGACTAGATAACAATCTTTTGTAATTAAAACCAAAACAAGCTAGGCAACTGTGTCTGCATGCATTCAAACCTTCATTCTAATCTAATGGTTTATATATTCACACTGTGCAGCTGTGTGTATCTTTGTATAGAAAATCTCTTACAAAGCTAGCCACATTTTGAAATTTTTCTACAATTCTACATGCAAGTGTTGCGTGATTTTTGTTAATGAGAATTATTGAAGATTGCAAGGTGCGGTGCCATGGCACGTGCTCATGAGTGATACGCGTTTTTTAGCTAAAATAATGTTACAATCTTACCCAAACATGTTTGAATCCAGACCACTAATTCCGGTCACAGACAGAGTGACAATTGCAGCACATGAAATTATGTAAAATGACCTTTTTTTTAAAAAAAAAAAAAAGGGGATTGAAATATTGAATAGATAGCATTTTGAGTTTTAAACTGTGTTTTGTACTCTGGTTGATGAAATCCGATTACCTAGCACATTACAGTACATGTATAAGAGCATATTCTGACATTCGTTTAACTGATCGAAGTTCTTCCACATAAGAATGTTTAAATTAAATGATGTTGGTAATATCATTAAAGTCGGTTGTTTGAAAACATTATCATAGTTTGGTTTACATGTGCTCAACAAACTTAATTTGGAGTATTAATTAGCAGAAAAATGTTGGTCTAATTAAATCTTGGTTTAAATTTACTTGTCATTGAAATCCCATCTCTTGATATAAGTTGAAGTTCTGGTACTTTTTCAGGTTTTACTTTGCAAGGTTCTGGACTCTGGAGATAGAAGAATCATAGAATGTTGGTCATTATGAGTGCTGGAAAGTTTTCATTCTATGCAGATTTGGAGATGGAGTGGATTGTAATTCAATCCAATTTTCTAAAGTGGCAGCAAGAAAACCAGTGATAAAGCAGCTTGTCTGATTTTGGAATTGTGTAATCATTCTTACTACCTAATCATTTGTATAGGTTCCTTTAATTACTAATGGACCCCAAATATTCACAAAATAAAACAACAAAACTACAAATTGTTTTACTGTTAATGACACTTGAAAAATATTTTGAGTAAACCAAACCCACAAAACATAAAACTAATGCAGCAAACGGTGTCAGTTTCTATGCTTTTTTTTTTTTTTTTTTTGCTTCAATCAATTTAAATGACATACTAAGATGAATTATATGCCATTTGTATTTGTATCATTGATGTTGCTACTAGCCTATTACTCCATGTTACTAAATTTCTGAATAAAAATGAATTATTTTGTATAAGTTCTTCGTTCTACGCGGGAAATATCATCAGGTGGACCAAATTTTGAAGGTGGGACATGTGAATGGGAACAAGTAACATAGCACATGCTGACTCCGTGACTCACGGGCCAACTTAAACATGGGTCTTGCTCCTGCTATACTCTCTACTGTAGTTGTACTGGCTTTCTTAAAAATTAAAGAGATTTTTGGATATACCCCCATTTGAAAGTCGAAATTTGAGATATCCCATTTGAATTCAGTTCAAGACAGAAGAGCTTTACCGCCGTAGGTCGGTAGGTGAGTTTTATGATGGACGGCTAAGATAACACCACATCTTGAATTGGGGTATCTTAAATTTTGTTTCAAATGGGGTATCTCAAATTTTGACTTTCAAATGGGGTATGTCCAAAAATCTCAAAATTAAAATGGCTATGTTATGGTATTACTATTAGCAACCTTTTTGGACCACCTCTTGGGTCGGGTTTCAGTCAGACCCAAGTAATTATGACTACTATCAATTGAATGAATGGACAGTCAGTGTATAATATGATTTGGATGGTTGATAATGAGCTTTGATAACAATTTAGATTGTTTGGGTTTTGATTTAACATCTGGTCCTATTACTACTTAATATAGTATCGAATCAGTTCAAAATCAGTCCAACAACATGGCTCATTAATGAAAATCTCCTACATATTTCCAATTTCATATCACTGCATAAAATCATTTTAATCAATTTGACCGCCCAAAAATTTGAATATAAAAGCACTTACCAAGTATTTTACTTTTTATCACTTTATTGGATACAAATTTTAAGAACTAGAGCCGAACCAAAAAATAAAATTCTAATAGTAAAGTACCACAGTACCATATTATTTTAACAGTTTTGATCGAATATTAGCCTACTGTTGTTAAATTTAATTGACTAAAAATTTAGGTATGTTAATGAGCTTGTGGCTCAATGGTAGCACTCTCTCACAAAGTGGAGAGGTTGTGAGTTCAAAACACGTTAACACATAACTTAAAATAGATATGGATCCCCTCACCCCTGCTTGCCAATTAAAAAAAAATGGGTTAAACGGTTAAACCCAAAACAATCCGACCCAAATAGCCCTAGAGAAAGAAGTAGTACTAGACACTAGACACTAGTTGTTGCCAGTTTACTGACTGAACGCGGTGCCAGTGATGAGTGAATGCTCAATTGCTCATAACCACCTCATCAATCAAACAAGAGTAAAAAGAAAGAAAGAGTATGCAAATATGAATGTATGCAAGTATCTGAATTGTTGACCCCACCACCATTTTCCACGAACATGACTTGTAGACAACCGACACTATTAATTTTATCTTTTTTTCCCCACCACCTCTAACTCAAACCTTTTGCCCTTCTTCAATCCCCCCCTCTCTTCTCTTCTGTACCGCACTTACTTATATTGGTTTGTCATCTCTTCCCATTCTCCACACACTCTCTTCTTATAACTTCTTTTTTCTTTATTTCTTCTTTAACACCAAAACTTCCAAAACCAAACCAAAGTGATATAAATTCCTAAAAATGGTGATGCCGCTAGTAAAATTAGCGGCAACTTTCTTATTTAGTACATTTGTTCTTTCACTAGTTGTTAATGCTGAAGATCCTTACAGGTTTTTCACTTGGAACATTACATATGGTACCATATATCCTCTTGGTGTTCCTCAACAGGTTTCTTTTTCTTCTTCATTAACTCAATATATATCATATAATTATTCTCAAATTCTCTTTTGCACATTCCTTAGTGTTTAATATATATGTGTTATATATATGATGTTGCAATGTAGGGTATTCTTATCAATGGACAATTTCCAGGACCAGATATTCACTCTGTTACAAATGATAATCTTATCATAAACGTTTTCAACAATTTGCCTGAACCTTTTCTTCTTTCATGGTAAGTTTTTTTTTTTTTTTTTATTTAATTTGAATAATTATGGTATTTAATTATACTCATGATGGTGACAATTGAAGTTGCTTGTTGGTATTAATGCAATCACATCAAGGTTTATTGGATGGATTAGTGTTTTATGTCGTTAGTGAAAAGGTCACACCATGTTACTTGTCTTAATCCAACATGTGATGATATCCATTCCATCACCCCTCCATTACCAGCTGTTATTGTTGTGTGAGTGAATGTGTGATGGGCAGGGTTACTGCTTCAATGTTCTTCCTTTTGAAATCTTTATTCTGACTTTTTCCAAAAAAATCCAATCTCAATGAGGCCTGTTTGTTATATTTACACATGGAGTTGGAATGGATTTCATCATCTCTATTCTCTACCCTACTCTTTCTCTAGTCCAAGAATACCATTTGATCTAAAAAGTACCAATAATAAGGTAGATTGATGAATTATTGACCATAGGACTTAGTAGGTTAAAATGATTGCAATTTCATACTAGTGTTGCATTAGAAGTCAAGCTAGTTTGAGTGTGTTGGTGTACAAAAAGTATGGGGGTCACATTTTTGTGGTCTAAAATCATCTTTGTATTATTTTTATTTTATTTTTTAACATTTCGAGGATAACAGTGAGACAGTCAACAACAAAGATTTAAAATTGTGGTCTACAAACTTACAAAAGGACAGAGAATTAATAGGTGGATTTTGTTTGGACTAATTTATGGGTTTGGTGGATATGGGCTTTTTAGTTAAAAATCATGGTATCCACTGTTGAGGGTATTTGCAGTGTTAGCCCTAACCCGAATTAAGATCTAGGCTTCATGAAATTCCATTCCATTTAAAATTCTCACTTGCACAGCAAAATGGCATTAAAACATGAATTTGGATATAAAAGAATGTTGTTGCTATAGGTGTTAATGTTGCCTACCAAACATGCCACATATCCCCTGCGCCCTTTATTTTGTAGCTAGCACATGGTAGGACCCTATGTACTGTTTGAGGATCTATGGCCTTATATGTCGGTGGCTCTCCATGCATAGAGAAATACTATCTACGAAGACATTCACTTATTGTTTATGGCACATTTAACACATTGGTTTTAATTATGTTAACCAACCTAGCTTCCTTGTTTTATTGTGGATAGGAATGGGATTTTACAGAGGAGGAATTCATGGCAAGATGGTATGTATGGAACAACATGTCCAATCCCTCCAGGTAGAAACACCACATACAAAATCCAAGTAAAAGACCAGATTGGAAGCTTTTTCTACTTCCCATCGCTCGCCTTTCACAAAGCGGCAGGTGGTTTTGGAGGAATTAGAATTCTTAGTAGACCAAGAATTCCAGTTCCATTTGATGAACCTGCTGGAGACTATACTGTTCTTATTGGAGATTGGTACAAGGCCAACCACACAGTAATATCTCTTAAACCAAATGTCCAAAACGCTTTCTAATATATTGTTATTGTTAAATAATTTATAATGAACATGCAATGCAACACACATAATTAGCGGTAAGATCATTAAGATGTTCTTTTCTGTAAGTTGTTAAGAAGTAATTTTCCTGCAAAAGTTTGGTTTAGGGAATAGAAAGACTATCAGACCAAAAGCCAGGGATTCATGTGCTTGTTTCTGTAAACAATTTATCATCTTATTTGACCATGTGGCTATACTTGGACTTTTGTGTGATTGGCTTCCTTTTTAACAGCTGGCAAATTGGAAAAAAAAAATAAAAATAAAAATAACCCAGAAAACTTGAATGCAAATTCAATGTTAATGCTGAAATTATTTTGTTACGGTTTTACTGAAAAATTACTAGGATAAGTAGATATAGTAACATTTACATAATGAACATTGGATTCTTGTGTTGTTTCTTCAGTGAGTGTAGCCCCATTTGTTAATCTATTGTTCAAGTGCCTACATTCTGATTGTCATTAAAATTTACTTCTGTTTCGCAGACTTTGAAAGCACAACTAGATCGTGGTAAAAAGCTCAAATTTCCTGATGGAATTCTCATTAATGGTCGTGGACCCAATGGTGTATCTTTCACAGTTGAACAAGGTACTTACTAAAAATTTCTTACTGTTTAAGTATATATTACAATGAAGTTTAAAGATGGGATTCTAATGTGCATTACATGATACAGGGAAAACTTACCGATTCCGTATATCAAATGTTGGGCTCCAAAACTCCCTCAACATCCGCTTCCAGAACCACAAGATGAAGCTGGTTGAAGTCGAAGGGACCCACACCTTACAGACCACATATTCATCCCTAGATGTCCATGTGGGTCAATCCTACTCTGTTCTTGTGACGGCTGATCAGCCTGCTCAGGACTTCTACATTGCTGTCTCGTCTCGATTCACCACCCCAATTCTTACTACAAGTGCAATTCTTAAATACAGCAACTCTGCTGGTGCAGTCTCTGGTCCAATTCCAGGTGGTCCTACCATCCAGGTTGATTGGTCACTCAACCAAGCTCGTTCCATTAGGTATGTCATTCTTCAGTTGCTGTAAGAGTTCCCTTAAAAATGATTTTTATTTCACATGATAAAAACACTTGTCAATAGAACAATAATTTGCTTAAGATGATTCTGGTCAGCTAGGCCTGTAAACCAGTTTTCATACATATAAACCTATAAACCCTATTATCATTGTCATTTTTTAACTTTGCAGAATGAATACATTGAACTTAGTAGTATCTTGAATTGTGTTATTGCTTTTGCAAGCAAGTCCTTAGGAAAGCGTGAAATTCCATCACTCCATCGGATTTATATAATTTTTCCTCTGTATCTCAGAACTAACAACACTGCGAGTGGGCCAAGGCCAAATCCTCAAGGTTCATACCATTATGGCCTCATCAACACCACACGGACCATCAAGCTCGCAAATGCTCCTGGGCTTATCGATGGCAAACAGAGATATTCGGTGAACAGTGTCTCCTTTGTCCCTGCAGACACCCCCTTGAAGCTTGCTGACAAGTTCAAGATTGGGGGAGTATACCGTCTTGGCAGTATCTCTGACAATCCAACTGGAGGAGGTTTGTACAAAGATACATCGGTCATGGCTGCTGATTTCAGGGCATATATTGAGATCGTGTTTGAAAACCATGAGAAGGATATGATCCAGAGCTGGCACATGGATGGCTACTCTTTCTTTGTGGTCGGGTAAGCACATAATCGTGAATTCTCACAACTGCTGAATTGCATACTAATTCACTGCTGGTGTATATTTTTGTGGTTGTTGCAACCACATGATGTGCGTTTTAGAAATCTGTACTTAGTTTTGAGAATGTTTAATATTCAATTGAATACTAATTCACATTTTTATGTATTATTATTATCTCATTGCAGTATGGACGGAGGACTTTGGACAAAAGAAAGTAGGCTACAATACAATCTTAGAGACGCAATCGCACGATGCACTACTCAGGTGAGAATGTGAGATATATAAGCTAGTTTCGTACTTAAATGATGCCTTGCCTCTTTTTGTCAATCGGTAGGTGACATTAACATCAGACTAAAACTATCAAACTAAAATAACCAAAATAAATGATGATGCTTATGTTTAAATTGAAGAAGCCTGTCTCCTTTCTTGTCCCTTCCTAAGTGTGGTAGATGCGTTTAATATGTCCATGTAGCTCTCTGGGCCAGCTATTTCAAGTACCTCGGCTGCCAACATAAGTTATATTTCTGTCACCATTGCACTCTACCACTGTATTTATAGTTTTATATGCAAGGAAAAATGTGTGATATGTTCATTTGTTAAATTTCTTTCTGATGACTTCTTATCCCATCCAATAAAAAGCTTTTAAAATATGTACAGTGTATGTGGTCAATGCGACAATATGGACCTAATCCTAGTCATGTTTAGATGAAGAGGAATTTGAATTCGCAATGCATGTCAAATTCAGGCAATAATTTGTTACAGTTTTACATTTGTAATCAACCTAATTATAAATGTATAGGATCAACATCTCACGATTCTTGACAATATGAATTGCATTGCTTATGCAGGTATACCCCAACTCATGGACAGCTGTATATGTAGCACTTGATAACGTAGGGATTTGGAACATACGATCAGAGTTCTGGGCTCGCCAATACCTTGGGCAGCAATTTTACATGCGGGTTTACTCACCTGTGGAATCAATTAGAGATGAGTACCCTATCCCAATAGATGCCCGACTTTGTGGTAGGGCTGCTGGACGACATACTCGTCCCCTGTAAGTCATTATATTGTAGAAGATTTGGAATGGTGGAGGAAGCCCAAATAGTTCAGGTAGATGAATAGTGGAGAATGAGTTATGTTGTTTGATATCAATATGAGGTGCTTACTCAGCACCTAGTCTACTATCTAAGCACCCTCCATTAGGGACTTTTAAATGACCCTAACTCAAGGTCACATTCTTTTTCTATAATTTACTTTGTATTATTAATGTTGTTATAAGATATGGAAATAATTTAATGCATTCTATCTTCTATTGGGAGTTAAGATTTTTCACCTGTTCCTCTACTTTGTCTCACTAATTCAAATTTAAGCACAATTTATTGATATAGAAAATCATTTTACAAGAGATTTAGGCGAGTGATTGAGAAGTCCAATCTGCCCAAAATTACAAGAGAGAAGCAGAAGTACAGGGAGAGAAGACTTGGAATGGCTAATTTTCACTCAAAACACTTATCCCTTGGAAATTTTCGCATCCCTGTATGCTTATGAAATGTTTGTATTCAGGTGCAATCCAGATTCCAGTCTAAAGAAACTTGGAAATGATTTGATAAACGAAATAAAAAACTTGAACATAGGAAACCACAGTTGCCCAGTTCAGAAAATGATAGCATAGATTCATAGCCATGGAAGTATGGAACTATAATTAAAATATGGAACTGTGATACGGTGGAGACCGACTCCCTTCCTTTGTTGAATCTCTACTCCCTGGAGATTCTTTTCTCTGGATCCTCAGGCATGACAGGCTAATGACGCCTTAGCTGCTGGCGGGCGGATGGGTAATTTCCTCAGCACAGTGCATGCACCCGGTGTGGGGGCGGGGCAACGCAGCGGTAGAGGGAGAAGGTGTAGACCGACGTAATTAAAAAGGGACAGAGAAAATTAAAAAGGGGAAAGTGGGACAGACACGAGTTTGAGTTCCACCTGACTCTAAATGGACCTCCTAACGTCGGTCGATAAACCAATCAACCTGATGTGAAAACAAAATGACTGGTAGACTTCAAAGAAAATGTATAAAACTTGGAGAGAAGTGTTCAACCTTAATGTAAATAAAAAGACAAGATTAAAAAACATTCATCGTCCACAAAGTGATGCTTACTACATGAATGATGGGTAGCCTGACAACAACTTCCCCCCAGAATCTGGATTGATAGTTGTACACAATGAATTAACACTGTAGCGAATGTTTAAAACAATGATAGTGGTTATTCACCCCCATCAAAAATTCAGTTTTAGAAGAGGTTCCAGCCTCACCTGCTCCCCGAATTCCTTGGCCTAAGGTAACAAAACGCTTTGAACAAAATTATCAAGACCTTACATCAATAATTATGTGAACAACTTATTCCATCACAGAAACACCACCAATAGCTTTTAACTTCTCTATAATTTCATTGGCCTCCTCCTTAGTGACTCCTTGTTTCAGTAAAACAGGTGCCTTCTCAACCAGGTCTTTGGCTTCCTTCAACCCTAGACTAGTGAATGTTCTTACCTCTTTAATCACTTTGATCTTTGCCGATGCATCAAACTTCTCCAGCTTTACATCAAAAGCCGTCTTCTCTGCCTTCTTCTCTTCAGTCTTTGGTGATCCAGCAGGTCCTCCCTGTGGACCCAAATCCATCCCTTCCACTGATACAGGTACTATCTTGGGAAGACTTAGCCTGAAAGCAAGGGTGGGATGAATCTGTAAGCGTTCTTCAAGTGGTAAGGAAGCAATACGCTCAGCTAACTGCATTATCTTTTCTGAAGGTGGGGGTTTAGGGCCATATGGATCATAGACAGCTGGGTATTTGTATTTCTTCCGTTTGCTCATTGGATCTCTGGGAACAAAGTCAGGCTGAAACAGTCGACACTGTAAAGGACCCATTTGTTTAGAGAGGATGGGAGGGACCCGTACAGTTCTAAGAAATGAAAGAAGCTTCATTTTATCTATCTTTTTAGGCACCCGACACAAATAGTTGTAACAAGAAAAAGCATATAGCGGGGTGTACACACGCTTCAACCAGCAAGCATAAAGTGCAAATGAAAGTCGTGGTGCTTGATTCTCGGCTTCTAATAAGTGGTAGAGTCAACCAAACTAGTTCCACCTAAAAAGAGAATAAAATACATGTGTTAACCACTAAGGTTGTGATATTGGAAAGAATGTTTTTTGCAGAACATAGTATATATTTTTCAGATAAGTAGCACTTCTTTCTCAATATGCAATGATACTGCTAATCCCTCTCTATACTAAGGGTAATCAATCCTACATAACTAAAATATTAAAATGCCCACACTTAGACATTATAAAGTAGTCATGCCAAGTGCTCTTAAAAGCATATGCTCTCATTTATAATGAAATGGCTCTTATTTTCTCTGGATCAAGAGTGGCACAATCCCGCACATCTAAAAGATTTTGTAACAGGTATACATACAAATTATTTGGCATGGAAACTACACTCAGAAAGCCAATTGCCATGCAATTATATGATAGTTCATTACACAAAGAAAAAATTTACAACAAGGCCAGATCAAACAGAACAACCATACAAGTTAAAAGAGGATCAACTAATAGCCTTTTACAGAGATAGTCAAATGAAAGGGGATGATTGAAAGCATGAGCTGGTTGAAAAATCAATGATGCAATAGCATTCGATTTTGAGATATAGCAATAAATTTAAAACTCAACCAGCACATTATCAGATATATACCCAATCATTTCAAAAGATGAAATTCCAACAGAAAGACACCATAAGAAAATTAGAAGCCGCTGAGTCTAACATGTTCTACTTTACGTTTTATCCTTTGAATCTTGATTCTCGGAAGTCAGAAGAGACCTCTCACTCTTATTACTTCCTCTAAACACACAATTTTAGAACATTCTTGCTTGAGGAAGACATGTGCAATGGTAAAGGAAGTTGTATCCTTCTTGTCTCGTCGACCGAGGTAGGAGGTTCATTATGCACCAGGTGGGGGTTAAAACGATGTGTGTATGTGTATGTCCCCTTTTTAATTGTTTATTTTCTGTGTCCATCCCTTTTCCCCTTTCCTTCTTCTTTCCTCAAATTATCTGGTACCGACATCTCCTCTCCTTCACCTTCTTTTCTCTCCTGTCGCCTTCCTCGTAACAATTCTATGGTTCTATAATTGTATATAGTAATTAAACCTTCCTATCAAAAGAATAATTTTTTTCTTGCCTCTTATTCCTATCTACTGAAAATTTGATCATATAAGGAACCTAAAGAAAGCCACACTTTTTATCCAATCAAACATCTAACAATTACATACAAATCTTCATTTCATACATTTTTAAAACAATTAAATATTGATAAGATTCCTTGATAGAGATTTAAACACAAACACAATTTCGGATACTGAATTATTCATTTCATTTCAATCGGAATACTCGCAAAAGATACATAAAAAGAACTCATAAGATTAAGATTGAAAAAGAACAAACAAACAAACAACAAACCTGTAATAAGAAGAGCTCACCAAGCTTCAGAGTTTACTCAATCGTAACATCATTTCAGAGAGAGTGATAGCAGCAGCAACAGCAACAGCAGCACTGCAGCAGAGAGAGAGAAAAACGTGTTCCCTAAAACACAAAAGAGAAGGCTTGGGTTTGGGTTTGGGTTTGGGTTTGGGCTTAGGTCTAGGCTTTTCCACATCAACAGACACGTAAGTCTGGTGGCAAAAACAAACATTCAAAACCCTAATAAATCTCCACACACAGTCACTCACTTCACTAAAAGTCCATAGATCGTCTTCTCTCAAATTCTCGCACCTTCTTCTTCAGACTTCAGGTTGATTTGCTTGCTTGTTGAACTCTTTTCTACTTGTTCTCATTTTTCACATTTCTAGGGTTTCTGTGTGTTAGTATTCTCTTCGATCTTTCTCTCTGTATTGAGTTTACTGCTGCTTTTAGGGTTTTTCATTTAATTGAAGAAATATTGTTTGTTATTTATTCAAAGTTGAGTTGGTAAATCTTATTTGATTTAGTTCTAATGTATTTTTTATTGATCCTTTGAATTGTAGATACTGTGATTTGGATTCCAGATACTCAACTCAATCATGGTATGGTTTTACTTCACAACATTTTGAATTATGCAGGAGATTTTCTTAATGATTTTAGAATCTTATTAAGTAATTGATCTCACACTCATTGATGTATTGGTCGGTTACTTAATTATCAATTATGTTTTAAATTTATTTATGTACTTTCTTAAATGATGTAGGCTGATCATCTGTTTAAAGATGAAGCTACTGAAGAAAAAGGGGAGAGAGCCAGAATGGTCAGTATCCCTTATTCCACTTTATATAGACTGTCATTTTGCAGTAAATGTTTTAGCCATTTTAGTGTGTTTATTTCATTTTCATGATTGTTGTAGGCTTCCTTTATTGGGGCAATGGCAATTGCTGATTTGGTCAAAACTACTTTAGGACCAAAAGGAATGGTAAAATATTATTACACTTGTTTTCCTTTTTGACGTGTCAAATTACATTAAGTTTCGTTATGGTTTATTACTGTCAGTTACAATCTTGTTGTTGTATTTCCTGTAGGATAAGATATTACAATCAACTGGCAGAGGACGCAACATTTCTGTTACAAATGATGGTGCAACCATCTTAAAGTCTCTTCACATTGACAATCCTGCTGCTAAAGTTCTTGTTGGTATCCTTTGCTTTGTTTATATTTTGAATGTCTAGTGTCATATGGATCTATCCATCAAACCTTAGATATGTTTGTCTTTCTCTGACAAGTTTGCAAAGTGTCGGATGCACTGGCCCCTTAGGGCTTGTAGACTTATCCTGAAGTTTTTGTTGAATGCACAATGACATTGATACATGGTGACCAATTCCGAAATATATCTTCAAAAAAGGATTATTATTAGTATACTTCAATAAACATAGCATAAGTGGTCTTCTTTTGCTACAGCCTACAGTATTTACAAAAATTATACAATAAAAAATGAACAAGTTTTATCGTTTCATGTTGTTGAAACCTCAGAAGCATGTGTGTATCTTAATCTCTGTCTATTATTTCCATCTTGGTTATCCATCTTTTCTTATATCATCATGTTGAGAAAGTGTTGTACCTTAATCTCTGTTTGTTAGACATTTCTAAGGTCCAGGACGATGAAGTTGGTGATGGCACGACTTCAGTTGTTGTTTTGGCTGGAGAACTTCTGAGGGAAGCAGAAAAATTGGTTGCTGTGAAAATTCATCCTATGACAATAATATCAGGTCTGATTTAATTTGTAAGCTAGTACAATAAACTCGTTATTGATTGAATTGATAGTTAAAATTAAGTAAAATTTGAGGATTGCATTTTTGGTTGTATATGTGATCAGCTTTTTTTTTCACTGTTTGTCGGAGCACTGTTGTAAAAGTCAAAACAATGAAAGTGTTGATTAATTGGTTTTCTGATTTGTTTCTTTTTGGGTAATTTCTTGATTTAACATAAGATTATGGTGCCTCATCCCCAACAGGCACCCAAATGACCAAATATACCCAAACAGGCACGTAGTTGTAGTTTATTGCACTTTATAAAATTTTGCATTCCATTCTTACCTGTTGTCCAATTTCTTTTCTCTTACACACTTTTCAGGTACGACAATGTTGACAAGTAACAATGACAACTAGCTAATCAAGACCGTTGATTTCATAGTCATTAATTTGACTGTTGATTTCATAGTCATTAATCTGACCGTTGATTTCATAGAGGTCGTAGACAGAAATGTAGTACTTGGTAAAACCAATAGTCAAATGAAATCCAATGGTCAGATTAATGACAATGAAATCAATGGTTGTAGAAATTGTCATTGTACTTGTCACTGATGTCCTGAAAAATGTGTAAGAGAAAAGAAATTGGACAAAGGGTAAGAATGGAATGCAAAATTTCGTAAAGTACAAAAGGTACAACTCTCTGTCTGTTTGGGTATATTTGCCCAATTTGGGCCGGTTGGGGATGAGGCACTATAATCTTGTGCATTATTGAGAAATTACCCTTTCTTTTTTGTAATATAGGTTTCCCACTCTAAAGTAGGATTTTCAAAGTGGGAACCATAGCTTGATCCCTAAGCATTATGAAGGGTGTAAAAGCTTTAGCATACATGAGTTTTTGTATGTTTTTCGACTAGAAGTCTCTAGGATCGGTTATCTGTCTTTTCCTTTTGGAGAGGTGAATCAGCATAATACATTCATAAGAAAACTTTAGAAAAAAGGCTGAGGAATAAGTTATCCCTTGTCAAGATTAAAGGACAAAAAGAAAAAGAAAATAAGTCTTAGCGAACTGGCCTTTTTCAGCATTATCTCTTTTTAAATTTTAAAAACAGACATTTTATACTTAAATTAGCCAATCAAAATCGCACCATTCAATTAGTTAGTGGGTATTCCTTTCATTTAGTATTGTTGGAAGTAAAGGTATTGTGGGCTTTAGGTGTGTAGTTTACTCCCACACAGCTTAGATATAAAGCCAATGTGGTTTCTCTCTCTATATATAGAGGGTTAGCTTCTTTGTAAGTTTAAACCTAATTATTATCAATATAATTCATCTTTTATATTTCTAGTAGTATGCTTATTGTTTGTTAAAAGATTTGTATTCTTAAATGTACTTCTCAGATGAATAAATGCTTTAGTGCTCCCTCTGATCGTTTCATGTATATATAAATAGGATACAGGATGGCTGCTGAATGTGCACAAAAGGCATTGTTGAATAAAGTCATGGATAATAAAGATGATGCAGGTAATGTTTTTATTTAGGGTCCTGCTAATTAAATCTCTGTCCCTCTATGACCTGAAGTTTTTCTTGCTAAAGTGTCCTCTATCTCTATTTGGAGCGCATTGGTTTAAAAGAACTGGATTTGGTAGATAAATTATTGAAACAACTCATATCTGGAAATATTGAAGTACCTCTTTTCAGCAACCAAGTAAAATTGACTGGAATTAGAAAATTAACCATTTCAAAGCTCAACTCAGATGATATAAAGAGTTTTCAGTTGGTTCCTTGCTCAACCGATTTAACTCTTTGTTACTCGGGTAGCTTCGATCCCACTTCAAACTGGCTGCTACAACTAGAATCAGTCAATTCTTGAAATCATGTATTTTATTGAGTCTATGTTTCAATACGTTTACTGTCGTTGGTTAATCATTGAGTAACACTTTCTTAGTTTTCTATGTAAGTTTTTGTTGATGAATTTTATTATCCAGCATTTTCCTCTTTTAGCTTTGTATCTTTGATCACCATGTTACTTGTTCATCTCTTTGATGTACTCAAAGGATTTTGTATGTGTTATAGATGTGCACACCTTCCAGTTGGGTTTTCTTTATATTTTGGTAATCATGTATCTTTATTCTTTCTTGTTTATGCAGAGAAGTTTAAAGCGGACCTGTTGAAGATTGCAATGACGACTTTGAGTTCTAAGATTTTATCCCAGGACAAGGAGCACTTTGCAACACTGGCTGTTGATGCTGTTATGAGGCTGAAGGTAATAATGAGTCTTACTGTTATTTTCATAACTTCCCATATTTAATTGTTTTCCAGTTTTAGTTACATTTTCTATTTCATTCACTCATTTTTTTCTAATAAATGTTTATCTTGTCCATTTGACAGGGAAGTACAAACTTAGAGTCCATCCAAATTATTAAGAAGCCTGGTGGCTCATTGCCGGATTCATTCCTGGATGAAGGGTACTTGTTTAATTGTTGTATAATTTATAAATGCAGCTATTGGCTACATAAAATCTTTGGTATTTGCTGCCTGTTGGTGAACTGTATCATATACCATGGATGTTTTTGCTTTATGTACTTCTTAAGATATATTGGCCATTTACGTAGTTTTAATCATAGTTTAAAATTCTGAATCCGGGCGAAATTTCGGATTCAGAAAAAAACGGTATATTCCGACCCTCGAAACAAATGTCACTTGAATGTCGGAAATATTCTGGGATATTCCCGGAATTTAGAATACCGATTCTCTAAAAATCGGCATATTCCGCCGAAATTTTGAACTATGGTTTTAATGCTATGTATTGTTTATCTAATACTTTCATAAACTTTTCTTGATGTGTAATCAAGGAGGGGTGCTGGCCTATATTGTCTTAGCTTTTAATGCACTATGAGTTTATATAATTGGTCTTTTGCTTTTGGCTTTGTTCGGTGGCTAGCTTTCGATGGCCTTGGAACCTGATTAGAATACACATTGAAAATTAGCACAATTGTTGGAACAAATGAATTAAAAACTACAAGTTTGAGGGTTTGATGCCACTATTCGACAAATGCACTTCTTCAAAAGCCTAGGGGTGTGTTTGTTGATGGGCTTGGAACTTGATTATAAATTTATAATTCACATTGAATAATAGCACAAATGTTGGAGCAAATGAATTATAAACCACAAATTTGAGGGTCGGAGTCACTCTGCAGCAAGTGCAGTTTTAGGGAAACCCGGAAAGGTGTTCTGGTCTTGGTTAGGTTGTCAGCGAGACCAAATATTAAGGGTAGTGTCTACTCAATTTAGTGCGGTGACACAGTCAAATCTTTAATCCGACTTGGCGTAATAACTAATTGCTGGTCTGTGTTCATATATATTGGAATTATTTCATTTCCTTCCTACTTACTATCAATCTATTAATGGAGATATTGGCCAAAACAATATTAGCTTTTTATCAACTACATAATCTGTTGTCTTTATAGTACAGTTTCTTTTATTTCTCAATTGATGTTTTACTTATTTACATATATGTTTTGAATATGCAGATTTATCCTTGACAAGAAAATTGGCATTGGCCAACCCAAACGCATAGAAAATGCAAATATTCTGGTTGCGAATACTGCTATGGACACTGATAAAGTCAAAATCTATGGGGCTCGTGTTCGTGTTGACTCAATGGCTAGGGTTGCTCAAATTGAAGGGGCAGAAAAAGAAAAAATGAAGGAGAAGGTGCAGAAGATCATAGCCCATGGCATCAACTGTTTTATCAACAGACAGTTGATCTACAACTTCCCCGAGGAGCTCTTTGCTGATGCTGGAATACTCGCTATTGAGCATGCTGATTTTGATGGGATTGAACGCTTGGCACTTGTAACTGGCGGTGAAATAGCATCAACTTTTGATAATCCAGAGTCTGTTAAACTTGGATACTGCAAGCTTATTGAGGAAATAATGATTGGTGAAGATAAGTTGATCCATTTTTCTGGTGTTGAAATGGGTCAAGCATGTACAATAGTACTGAGAGGTGCAAGGTATGCCATTTTATTTCACTTTTTTAATGAAGATACTTGGTGAAGTATACTTCTCCATTTATTAATATTTAATGAAAGTACTAAAAGTTTGTGTTGGTCTAAACCATAACCATTAGTATGTTTGAATTGTTAGATTTTGATATAGATGCTTTAATGTTTGCAGCAATCATGTGCTTGATGAAGCTGAGAGGTCTCTTCATGACGCCTTATGTGTGCTCTCTCAGACAGTAGTCGACAGCAGAGTTTTGCTTGGAGGTGGGTGGCCTGAGATGGTGATGGCAAAGGCAGTAGATGAGCTGGCCCGGAAAACTCCTGGGAAAAAGGCTCATGCCATTGAAGCATTCTCAAAAGCCCTTCAGGCCATCCCGACAACAATCGCTGACAATGCAGGATTGGACAGTGCAGAGTTGATCTCTCAGCTCCGTGCTGAACACCATGAGGAGGGAAGCAAAGCTGGGATTGATGTTATCACAGGAGCTGTAAGTTTTTTCTCCATATCTGTTGCATTAATTCTTCATGTCATGGGTAGTGATCTTTCATTCTTTCATTCATGATCTTGATTACGCTGTATTTAAGTAACATTGACATGAGTACATGTGTCGATGTCCGACAGAACATTTTAAAACCAGTTCAACGTCGGGACATGGATTGGGATTTTTTTTTTATAATCCATGTTCTAGACAAGTAAGATAGTATCTCTCCTTCCCATGTTTCTTAGTTGTACACTTGTACTTAGATGATGGGGATAATTCTTGGTAATCTCTCTTCTTGTTTCTATCTTTTTCCCTCCCCTGTTCCTTTTCTTCATAATTTAGCGTTCCATAATAAATTCAAACCAACATGTTCCCCCTGTGTCAGACATGTGTCAAGTGTTTATGTCCGACACTCTGACCTGGATTTTTACAAAATTATGGTGTGTTCATGTTACATGTGGTTATGTATATACATGAAAACCAAATTATATATCCTTTTTCCTAGAATGGTAAATATTGATCCGAGTTCCTTGGTACCCCTTGTACATTAACCAACTCTGCAGCAGTATTTTTATTCTTGATGATGCTAGTTTTATATAAATTTAACATTGACATTCTCTGTCCTGTGGAGTCTATTATGGTTACAGTTTTTACTCTTGACTATTTCAGGATAAGAGTTGAGCCTAGGTTCTAGTTCATTGCCATTTATTTGTTTGAGCTTAGATAACAAGTTAGATGTGTTACAGGTGGGAGACATGGAAAAGCTGGGGATATCAGAGGCATTTAAGGTGAAGCAGGCTGTTCTGCTTTCTGCAACAGAGGCAGCTGAGATGATCCTTAGAGTTGATGAAATCATCACATGTGCTCCAAGGAGGAGGGAAGATAGGATGTGAGACCCGGTGGTTGGTCCAACTCTTTGTGTATGGGACAGGTTGATATGGATTTCTATGGAAGTGGACCATGTGGTACTTCTGACTTTCGGAATTGGTAGGGAACTGGGTTGACATGTGAATGACTTCTGAGATACATTTGGTTAGGGATAACATGTTCACAGGGAAAGATTTGGCGGTAGTGGGGTTCTTTCATAAAAGATAACTATACGATGATAACCTCTGCAAGAAAAGATCTGAATCTTGGTGAGTAGTTTGTACCTTTCTAATATGTAAGTCATGGTAAGTGATGCTATGCTGTACTCTATGGGTGTGCCGCCCCTGGAATTTTTGTTTAGCCTTTTTTAATTTGCTTGTACCAAGTTGTTATTTGTGTTTGCATTCGGAATTGTCTTTGGCTTGCTAATTGTAATCTGATCACGATTTGTCAACCAGTGGAAGGAAAGTTTATTTTGAATTATTGGCCAGTTTTAACCTGATGCTACACTAACATAATATTTATTTCCTGTTTGCCACGGCAATGCCATTTGTCCAAACTGTTTTGAGCAGCTGGTGTTTTAATATATGGTTCTTGATCAAGTTTTCTTTTTAATTAGTCAGACCTGAGAAATGGTGAATGATTATGAATAAAATAAAGGCTGAACTTTATTATGTAACAGTCACTATTCACCGTTACTATCCTATCTAAACTCTAAAGTGTGTCCAGAAGCTTTGTTCTGGAGTTTTAAGCAATAAATTCCCACTGAGCAGGTCATGGCATGTATTTCTGCTGGTAAAGAGATGAAGGTTGACCTGGTCTTTGTAATTGACTTTAGGAAGTTTTGTTAGGGTCCATTGGGAGTAAAAAACTGGTGACCTTTTCAACTCATCCCATCTCTCTGCTTGAACCTACAGTGGTCAGTGGGGTCATCACTGTGAGTCTGACTGAGTACTATGTTCTAAATTGGTTGTGGAGTAGTTCTCACTTCTCAGAATGGTTTCAGTCTTGCTGTCTGGCTTGTTGTGACTTTGCTGAAATTACAATGCCCATTAGATCTTGAGGAGTGGGGAATATGTAGAATTTTGTGGAATCTAAAGCATGAATGTATCTCTTGACGTAAAGTGTGTTTTGAAATGTACAGGACCAGATACCCACCTTAATATGTTTCTCCCTCCCATAAAAGGATATAATTTGTTTTTTATCTTTAAAATTTTCCTCTGTACGCAGCGACACACGGCAGAGGCAGCCAATGCTTTATTGTATGCTTTGACAATTGATGATGCCAAAAATTCTCTTTCTTCTCTTTTCTTAATACCATCAAAATTCTGTCAAAATGCAATTAAACGTAATCATGAAAGTGATTTATAGTAATTTATAGTAATTATCATCCTGTGATTAAGAGAGGATATACTCGTTCAACTCTAAGAGATCTAACAGAAATACAGAACAAGCAGACACCCTATGTCGTTTCTACCTATGGTTCATGGTGTCTAGAGTTTGATACGTGTTGCGGCATTCTCTAAACAGTTGTTTGATTTTGTGTTTGGTGATTGGATTCGAATCCTAAAGCATCTGTGTAACGATCATACATTTGTTTTCAATAGTAATCTTGATTATCTTATAATATTTTCACCATCATTGCTAACTAATAGTATTATATAATGCTTAGAATACTAAGAACAACAAAAGTAGTTCTACATAGGCACACAGATAAAATGGACATTCTTGTCCAGAACAAAAACCTGGCAATTTTGTCTTCATAGGTGTAAATGTGTGATTCCCATTAATTTCTGCCAATGAAGTATCGATCACTTCATAATAATATCAAAAAAACATATGAATTACATAGTTCCTGATATTTTTGTGGAGCCATTTCCTAAATATATTTTCCGACTGTTAGACTGAAAATAGTCACATTGTATCTGTCCAGTTTCAATGTAATTAAATAATTAGCAGCGTTTGAATAACATTTTTCCCCGCTTGGTTTGATCATGAAAATTTTAGGAGGTGCAGTTTTAGGTTCCTACTGTATTTCTTTATTTTCATTTTCAGACCAAAATGATAATTTATTATGCGCGCTCACGGTCATACATTACAAAACAGGCAAAAAGAAGAATAACAAGACGACTGAGCCTGCCCATATGAAAAAAAAATCACCAAATTGGGTCAAACATAGTAATTTAATATTGTAAAACATGTTTATGGTACTAGGAACAGTCCGCCAAATAACAGGCCTAGTTCTTGTTTGCCTGCTTTTAGCGTCTGATATTGCGAAATCCCCATATGCTTGGACACTACTGACTTGAATCGCGTATAAATAGCCGTTAAAAGAATTTTGAAAGCTAAGCAACACAAGTCAAGGCGTCAAGCTATAGTGAGAGAGAGAGAGCTTCCATTGCCTCACAAATCGCTTGCAACCATGGCAGAGAGATGTGTTTTAATATCTCTTATTCTTGTTATGTATTCTCTGTCCATGGTAGCAAATGCATCTACTACTCCTGCTGTTTTTATTTTAGGTGACTCTACAGCTGATGTAGGGACCAACAATTATATTAATGAAACCAAAGCAAGGGCTGATTTTCCTCACAATGGTGTTGATTTTCCCGGCTCCAGACCCACTGGCAGGTTCAGCAATGGCTATAACAGTGCAGACTTTATCTGTAATTATCTCTCATAATAATAGCATTCACATGAACCATGTTTTTCTTTGAAGTGTTTTGATTAAGCTATACGCGCAACACTAGTGCATGAATTTTGATATGCAACTTTTGGATTGGTTACTTTCAGCCAAACTGATTGGATTCAAAAGAAGTCCACCCCCATACCTCTCCCTCATTACCCAAAAGCCGCGTCTACGCAGGCGAATTGCACAAGCTGTCAACTTCTATGGTGTCAACTTCGCATCTGGAGGATCCGGTCTTCGTAACGAAACTGGGAATACGAATTTTACATATGTAAGACATTATTATTTTCCAAGTACTGACTTGATCAGGACGCAGGTGTGAGTTGTCAGATCTGACCTTCGGATAAAGTACACTGATGTGTACATGAGATACTATCTACATCTGCACCTTGACATCTATTTAGTCAGGGTTACCATTTTGAATCGCAATATATCCATTTGCAATTATTATCAGAAACACAATTATAAATTGATCTTTGCATACATGTATCAACAGGTAAGGGTAATTCCCTTGGCCGAACAGATCCAACATTTTGCTATAATCCGCCAGATGATTATTGATGGGTGGGGTCAAGAGTCAACAGATGGGTTCCTCTCCAGATCCCTCTTCTTTATCAGTGTAGGAAGCAATGACATCTTTGAATATTTCGGTGCAAATGCTACCGCAAATGACCCGAGTTTTATTACTTATCTCACAGTCACTTACGAAGTTCACTTGAGGGTGAGTTGTTTTCAATCTACATATTATGACCTTGTTAATATTTGAAGATTTGTTTTCAACGTAACCTTCGTGTCAAACAACAATCTGAATATGAATTTGAACTGATCAAAATATGGCATGCAGATGCTGTACTCACTTGGAGCAAGAAAGTTTGGCATAGTTAGCGTTCCACTGATCGGATGCTGTCCATCCCAAAGGATTCATAACACTACAGGAGGATGTATGGAGGATATGAACTTGTACTCTCACATGTTTTTTGTGTCCATTGAGGATATGTTGAGGCAGCTAAGTTCTGAGTTGTCAGGCTTGAAATATTCACTTGGAGATGCACACGAGATGGTGACAGACTTCATGGACAATCCACTCGCATTCAGTAAGTATTTCAATCCAAAATACCCCTAATCTGCCGTATATGACCAATTTAAATCTCCGGAGTACTAACAAAAATCTATCTAATTTTGTAGATTTCACAGATATTACTTCTGCATGTTGTGGAAATGGAACTTATACATGTTCACCAAATGCTTCCTTATGTGTCGACCGCAACCAGCATCTATTTTGGGACCTGTATCATCCTTCACAAGCTGCTGCTCATTTGGCAGCTCTAACCCTCTATGGTGGCTCAACAAGATACGTAACACCCATCAATTTTATGCAGTTGGCTGCAACTGTGATTTAAGGAAACCAAATCTTTGTAATTTATGCTACATCTATGTGTATAGCTAGAATAAGAAATGAGATGAATCTCATTGTCATTAAAATATAAGGACATTCTTACTTATATGTCCCCCAATTGTTATGATTTACTCTCTGAATGCAGAAGAAGAAAATATGAAACAGGTTTATGACTCTACGTTAATCACTTTTGCATTGTTGAGCTGGTATTATATATGATCTCATTTTATGAAAAAACATAATTAGATCTCCAAAACAATGTCATACCTACACAACCCATATAATGATATAAACATTATTTATGAGAGTCCAAAAGAATGTCATACGGTCCCCAACCCTCTAAATGATGAAAATACTTGGGGTTTTCTTTGTAAATCTTCAAAAAGAATACAATGATAGTATAATTTGAGGATTTCGTGAAGCTGTGTCTTCAAATTTGAGAAATAACACTACTTTCATGTAATGCGGCTAGAATCTAGTACTCGATCAAGAAATCCAAAATGGCCTCTTACGGCAAATGAGTATTCACTATAAAATGCTCCAAGGCCTATGACCATGTAAGGCTATCTTCGACATCCAACTTCTTTGATCATACCGTCGAATAAAAAAATCATAGCAGACTTGTTTCTTGCTAAGTACATACAGAATTCCTTATCGAGTATTTTGTTGAGAGAACAAAGCTTGCCAAGGTGAGAATGTGTTTGAGGAAAAACGTACGAATCACAAAACTAAAGCATGACTTTAATTAAGGAGGGAAAAAAAATGTCAAAATAATAATTAAATTAAATCTATTGGGCCAAAAAGTGATTGTCCATTGGGCTGGACCCGTTATCCTTCCACTGATGAGAGCGGGAGGTTTTCGTTGGGAGGAGCCACATGGCACAAGTCTTCACCCGAACCACATAACCCAACTCCCAACTTGGAACGGGCGGGTCTAGTTATAGCTACATCAGGCCCGACCATCATGAGTAAAACCGAAGTCCAATCACCTTAGAGCATTCCCAATGCAGGGTGGATAAATCCACCTCCACGTAGGCGCCACGTAGGTCCACCTAAGCAAAATCCACCTTGTTGATTCAAGGTGAAACTCTACAAGGTGGAGAGTTCCCAAGGGAAGGTGGACTCTTGTAGAGAGGAAGTGGATTTTTAGAAAAACCTTTAAAACTAAAACACTACGTAAACTTAAAAAAAAAACGTGGATTTCAGCCCACCCCCAAAATCCACCTTCCCTTGGGACATTCTTTTAGACTACAAGGTGGATTTATTCACCCCACCTCCAAAATCCACCTTGCATTGGGAATGCTCTTAGTGCCCTCACTAGAGTTACAAGCTCGTGTTACCAAGCACGGCAATAGTTTATTATCAAATGGGCTTTATGTACTAATGCATTCTTTGTTCATTTGAAAGTGTGGGACTAAGAACATCAGTTTGTATGAATGATTTCTATGTAATACTGTAGAGTTGATGGAACTCAAGCTCCTTTTTTGCTTCTTGGGTGGCTCATTTCTCCCCGCAAAACTACTTGTTATAAAAACTCAGTAATCATCCAGACGTTGCAGTTTTTAGTTGACACATTTTAGATGCTGATCTTCAAACTATTGATGAAGAGGACAGTTAGCACGCAAAAACTGACAGAATTTGGTTACGTGGTGGGAAAGCGGATGGATTGATTATATTGAGTGTGATTTTATGTGAAAATCTTACTATCATCATGATTTACTCTGTATGTACTAGATATTGTTTGGTGTAGCCATGTAAGGGTAGCTTCGAGGCATACCAGTTATAGTTTTATTGCACCACATATGCAGAAGAGGGCACTTAGCAAGTAAGATCTGTAAAGAGTTGGCTATATGGTAGGAAAAATTAGCTCCCATTGGGCCGTTGATTAAATAAAAACATCTTCTACGCGGATATCTAATATCATTCTGTCATCATGGTTTTTACTATATATTGTTAGGAAGATAGAGCAAATGTAAGGTAGGTTCAGTGGATAGGGCCTGGCAGATGACTTGCATTTCAATTTGAATGATGAAGAATGTTAATATTTTTTCTTTTCTTTTTTTGATAGATCAAGAAATGTCAATTTGGCTATGTGTGCACAGTGAGGTTGCATCACGTGGAAGCCGAAATGATTATTAGGACGCCAATAATCTTAGCCCATATGAACAAATTAATCACATTGATTCTGATTAGTATTTTCCTGAACAAAAGCGTGCCAATACTACTAGGAAGTAAGAATAATCCCCCTAAACAACTTGGAAACTTTTGAAAGAAGAATCAGCAATCTTTCCTGCTTGATTACATCCATGATTCTTGGATCACTAATATACCGATACTACCTCTACAAAGTCTCATTTCCCTCGTGATAATGGTATTATTTCTGGCCCATGGTGGCTCTTCAGCCACTCATATACTGAGAACTGGCCTTATAGAGTCTGATGCCACAGTTTGTTGGTTAAATGCAATTTTTGTCAAACTGAACCAGAATCGACGATCATTTGCTGGTTAAGTGCAATTTTACTAGAGAAGTTTGGGGCAGACTACTAGTAGTGATTTATGTCTCCATTTATTAGTAAATTTATTTAATATAAGGAACCTAAAGGTCTTGATGGAAGATTATAAATAGTAGTCTCCATAGATCCCTTCAATAATATAGGGGTCATCACCTAGGTAGATTTAAGGAGAAATTGAGAGAAGTCAAGTTATGGTTTTGTTGAATAAGAAGGTAATAAGGTATGTATATTTTGTATATCTTTATATTGTTTTATTTTGTGACCAAAGATGCATGCATATTCAATCCTGGACATTTTGTTTTATATTAGTTTATTAACATTTTAAATTTTACTAGTAGGTGGCCCCATGTTACGCATGAGTTTCACGATGTAATTTAGCTGGATGGATTTCATCAAGATTTATTCGGTTAAATCATATAGAATATATCGATCATAAAATTATTCCATGAATAGTTTATTAAACGCGTTGAAGAAAAGACCATAATTTATTCTTTATTAGAATTTGGAAATTTTGCGGTTCCTGGTAGTTGTTGCAATTCATTGAGTTTATTCAAAGTTACTTATCGGCAAGGTAGCAATGGTTTGAGGTAGTTGTTGCGATTCATTGAGTTCATTGGAAAAATGGGTATTTTCAAAGTAGTTATGAAATGTGAAATTGAATAAAATTTGAACATCGTGTGTACAGATATGAGTAATTGAATAAAATTTGACGCCCAACACACAAACAAAATTAAGAAAATGGAAATAAATAAAAATAAAAATTGGTGAAAGGCGAAACATAGTACCCGGGAAGCTATTTGGGTAGATGAATAGTGCTGGTGGGTGACCTGTGTTGTTTGTGAAAAAGATTCCTGGTTTATTACATCACTATTTAAGCTCTCTTGTCTCCCTTGAAATATGAAGAATGGGAGAAGATGAGATCTATTACGTGGTATCCAGGATCCAAAATTTGAACAACCTAAAGTGAGTCGGGAATAGGTTCCTTGTTTATATAAAACCATGTCTCAAAACATACAATCCTGATCAAATAAAAAACCCAAGAACACAAACATAACGTAACCTTTCAGTATCATCACTCTAAGGGAGAGGCCCTTGCCACCTGTATACATGAGCGGAGGCTATCATGCTGCTGCTTCGGAGCCCTTCCTTTCGTTACAACTCCTGCCTGGAGGCTTCAACGTTACTTCATATTGCTTGCTTCTTTTGGTGAAAAACTGTACTAAGAATCCCCCGCATTACATCAGTTTTACTTAGTGGCTGCTTATTATGTTTCAGCTCAATTGGAACAGAGTGGCCCACTCATTAATAGTGTGTTTCCAGCCAGCAGCACACCGTCACTTTGGTTGGCAAGGCATCAACAATAATGGTGTACATTCATAAGGGTATAGATTGCCAATATTTTAAAATTGAAAATTGAATAAGTATGCAGATACCATTAAGCACTCAAACCAATTCTTAATATTAAACTTGTCTCTTAATCACGGGGTAAAACACACAACGAAATGAAAATCAAGGAATTTTTTTTTTCTTGAAAAAAGACATCTAAGCACCCTAATGACCATTAAAAATCCAAACATAAGCGTTTATGTAGCAACTTGTGGAGGCCGTTAATTATCATGTGTTTCCATGTCTTGCCCTTTGGTCTCTTCATGCAAGTCCTGCATAAATAATAATCTAAAGTTAAAATTCGTGGTAGTAATGTTTCTCACAAGTAATGTTGTTCAGTTTTGATCGAATCTATGGTAGGAATTATACCTTTAATTTTCTTTGGATTTTAATTTTTTTGCAGGTGATTCCTTGCTGCCTTTCTTTTATATTGTTTGCCGCCTTCTTTTCTTTGGAAGTCTGTAGATGAGATATGATTAACAATACACAACAATTGTTAGTTACAAATTAGGAAGATGGTAAAAATAAATATGGTCTCACCCTTTTCTTCATCACCACAATATTCATCGTCCTCATCACCATCTACTTCATGATTAGGTTGAGATTCATCATCATCCTTTTTCTGCTTTATGGTTACCATTCCAAAGCTTGTTGTGTCATCAGTTTTGGCTTCATCCTCGTCTGGTATGACATGAATTACTTTTGATTTGTTAATTGGCAAAGACATGTTGTCCTGATATGTCGACATCTTTACTTCAAAAATGAAGTCTTTCCCTCTGACTTCTTCAAATACATCGCTTAAGTTTACACCCAATTGCTCATACTCCAATAATTCTTCAAGATCTTTCTCCAACATTTCAGCAGCTCTGTTACCAAACAATGATACACTGCAAGTCCCACTAATATCCTATATGCTTATTGTGATAACGATTCTAGATGAAAAATATATTGCAATTAGTTTTTTCATTGGATTATCAACTTTATTAAATGGAGAATTCTGATAGTTGAATAACACTTACACTTGAGTTATGGATTGAGGAGGTGTATATCTTGGGCACTTCATAGTGCCACCATTTCTTACAACTCGCCTGATGCACTTAGCGCAAGCTGGGTAAGTATACTTCCTTTCAAAGCTTGAATATTTGGCAGCCCATGTATAGATACATGTTATATGCAAATATATAAAACAAAGCAGATAAGTCGAAGCAAATTATAGTAATAAATTAAACAAAAACAACATCAAAGCTGTAGCAAGGTCCTCCACTGAAAGTTGTTAGAGGTACCATGGCTAAGTCCGACAGGTCTAAGTTACTTTGCACAAACAATATTAAGTATGAATGAACTGCCAAAACTAAGAAGGTATTGTAATGGGAAGGAATATCAGGTGGGCAATATTTGGCCAAAGACAATTGAACTATATTCATCCACATGGGTTGGAATGAATTATCTGTTGAGCATCACTCTAATGCATCAAGCAACCTCCAATCTGTAACTTTAAGATGCAGTTTAGTATTAATAAATTGTGGTTGATCTGGTTTATGACACAGATTTAGTTTGCACGCGTAGCAACCTCCATCCTTTCAGTGTAATGTGTAGTAAAAAAGGTAATCACAAAAAATAGAACACATGTAACCCACCCAAGAGAAAACCTACAAAATGAACTCCTCATTAGTAATACTGTAGTGAAATTCATTAAGACCAACCTGTGCAGAGTTTGGCTTGTACTCATCTACCATATCAGCAATGGTTTTTCTGTTATTGATAGTCCAATTATTACTTTCGCTCGTCTCTCCAACCTCGAATTGACTGTGTTAATGTTAGTGTCATGTTTATAATATCAATGTTTAATAATAATAATAATAATAAAAAAGAAACTGTAAATATCTGATCATATCATACTCGTTCTTAAGGAATCGAACTTCAGGAATATCCAAGTCAAAATAGTATTTCGATGATTCCCTTGAGTTCACACTATATTTCTGTGTTACTGGACAAAGAAATATAAATTTATAATGAGGATAGAGTAGTTAAATTCAGAAAAGTATAATAAATCTTGTAGTTATGTGTAAGGGATAACATCTAACCTCTGTAGTAGTCTACAGAAGTAGAAGAAAGTATGAAAATTGGCTTCTCAGAAAGATTGGTAGGCTCCATAATTTTTTTAGCCAGATCTCCCCATAGCACGACCCTCGCATTATTAGTTCTGTTTTAGGAAAATGAAAAGTATATTAGGTTAACTCTAAACAAAACCCAAAATTACAAATAACAGGTATATACATCAGCAATTTTCTATATACGTTTCATCTTGGATCCAAATTTCACGAAGTATCTTGTTTTCTTTGACATTCTGTACGTCTGAAGAATCTATGTAAATTCCAACGATGTCTGGTGCAAAACATGAAAGTTGTTAGGTATTAGTTATGTTGGAAAGGTAAATCATTAAGTTTCACGGTATGCAACATACCGTTCAAGTAGACGTTATCCTTCTGGGCAGCAAGTGTATTCAGCTTAATGAAATCAAATAAAAATTTCGGGAAGCCATCAATTTCGTCTACTTGTTGAACAACTATGGAAGTATTGAGGAAAACCATGTATTCACACCTTGTAGGGCGATAAATATGTTCGACTTTATCAACAGATACCTTGGAGAGAATATAAACCTTTCCATCCTCTAATTCGTTTATGAATCTTTCTTTGTTGAATTTCAACACCTTTCCATGTATACGACTTCTCTGTATTGTGTAGTTATTTTTTTATATGAATAAATTTGGGAAAAAAAAACCAAAAGTTTATATTAATTTTAAGGGGATATAATACCTGTTCGTCTACGAAGATGTAATCTAAACCTGAAGGTTCTCGTGTTTTTGAATCTATTCCTTCCCAAAATTTGAAGACCCTAACCCTTATCCTCCAGGGAGCATATGAATTTTTGAGTTAGAGACAACTTCTTGCTTGACATTCCTGGTAATGTTTCGAGGTTAGTATTATAATTAATAAGAATAAGAGAACGAAGAATAGACAATTTATTTTAAAATGAAGAGAAAATATGAAGATAAGTCTACCAAGTATATACTAAAAAGAAAAGAAAAAAAAAAGATAGTGCATGAGAACCCATTAGTGAGAATGAGTTTTTGTTAATCACAGTCAATCCTATAAATAAAAAAACAAAATTAAGGTCAGTAATGATGAACAAAATGGTAAAGCTTTTGATAACAAACCAAACCATTGTTAAGTAACAATGAGGTATACATATTTCATACTAAAACAATTCGAGATTCCTACTGTTAGTAAGTACATATCATTTTAGGTAGCTCATGAATGCTGTTTGAGTGCCTTATATGCCTAGGATGTTTCATTCACTTGACTTTCCAAATGAGAAACATTAACAGGAATTTGAATGTTTCATTCAATAGGGTTAGAGATAAGTTAAAAAAAAACCTATAAATGTGATAGATGCAGATATGGGTTGTGGAGAAGATGATGTAAAACTTTGATAATAACTTGTAGTGATTTGTATTGGAGAAAAAGATCCTTAAATAGATTTGGTTGGCTTAGCTTTGGATTTCATAGATGAGATGATTTATTAGGTGGTATTGAAGTTTTTGGGAGTTATAGACGTTATTTTGATTTTTGGGATTCTAATTTTTAGTTCCAAGCCTAAAGTGGAAAAGAATAGTGAGAGTTTATGAATTTGTGAAGTTTAACGTTATAACTTTTAAGATAGCATTTAATATTATGGTAATTTTTTATTCCCTGTATAATATTGGAAATCTATATATGGAAAGAATATAGGATACTATGTAATAATAATTTTATTATCCTCCCTGATTTCCAGGACCAAATCCCTGATTTACTTGTTTTATAATAACTACAGCTAGATTTTTTTGAAGGTTTAGTTACCTGAGGAAAATGGACACCATGGTATCTGAACTTTATTTCTGGGCTAGAATCTTCCATTATTTTCATGATCCAATTGGGTTAGCCCCTGTTTCTGGACAAACAAAATAGATACCATTAGTATTGTTTGGATGTTCAATACGAAAATGGTAAAAACAAATAGGTTACTCTAAGTAAAAACAACAATTTATAACACATAGATCATAACGATTTGAACAAATTGATTATCTTAAGTCTAATTGAACCTTAAAATTATTTGCACAAGTTTGAAACTAACCTTGCCTGTACACAACTTAGATGCTATAGGCATATATTTTAGCAAGTCTGTACTATAAATTTTTTGATTCTACACGACCATCTAAAATAATGTGTAAATATAAATTTGTCTAAATAAGACTATCGCTCTCCCTTACAGTACTAATAACTTCAAACCTTTCCATTGTTTATTTCATAGTCATAGTGGTAATTGTGAAAGCAGCATTAATTTATTTGAGTATGCAAAGTTAGGAACAAAAAAAAAAAAAAAAAAAAAAAACTTAAATGTGTGATTTTATCTGTAACACATCCACAGTCAATAGGAATGAGAGTATTTGGTGTAAAATGATCAGTCAAATGGACCCTTCTTCAACCATTGAGACGACACCCTCTTGCAAGGATTAGTCAAACGTGCCCTTCTTCTGTGCTATCGTTTCTCCTGTGAGTCCGTCATTAGATTAGTATACATGTCCATGAATTTCGCTCCCAAACTGAGTAAAATTCTCTTGGTTTGTTACGAAAATCAAGGTTAATATTCAATGTTTCATGATGAATTGTAATGAAGCATATATCTAAATTATAAGTTTGCTCTAAATAATTAGAAAACCTATATGCTTTCATTTGAAACATATGGATAGCTACATCTGACAGTAAAAATGAGAAGAACAAAAAATGAATAATGTTAAACTAAAAGTATATATTTGATGAGTTACTCAAACTCCTTCCTGAACAGAAGCGTTACTACTGAAGGCCTTCTAAAGAAATGGCCTCCCTTCAATGGTGGTTAGTTCGACCGCCAAATATGGCAGACTCTTCCATACGCTATTCTCTGGTTGTCTTGGAAAGCTAGGAACGATTTTATGTTCAGAGCAATAGCCATGGACAGTGGTAAATGCATGCTGACTGTGAAGTCTACTGTTTGGTATTGGGTTGGGTGGCTCACCATGAATGGAAAGTATAGATTCGAGGACATTATGTTCCGCTGGGTGGAGTTTTCGAAGTCATAGTAACTGCAACAATCATGGGTTATGTTTATGTTGGAGTTTGTTTGTCAGTCTGTAACTTTGTCTTGTATACCTTCTACTCTTAGGGTGTTGGGCTATAAAGGGTGTAACTATATTGTACATGTAAATGGAGGCCTTCTCCATGGGTAGGATGCAACGTGACGGTATTCTTGTATTCTGACCAGGTATATAATTTTTCTCGAAGTAAATGCAATCCTACATTTTATCAATAAAAGATAAATAACCAGAAAATTAGTGGCTAAAAATGCTACATTAAATACATGCAATGGTTGTGTCCAGAGATTAAATCATAACACTGGATAGAAGAGAACCCAGGAGTAGTATCAACCTCATCACTTATTTTAGTAGTTATAACATCAAAGTTTGTGGTGAAAGTATTATTCATATACTTAACACGTATTCATATAACTATTTTTCATTTATTAGAAAACTTTGTCAAACTAAAAGTATAAAAAGTTGAAAGATTATATAAACTTATAAAAAAACCATCGACCACAAAAGGTTATTCAAAGTTGATAAAAGAATTAGTGCATTCATGCCTTAAATCCTACCTTAACGACATGCAACGGTTGTATGCATAGCATAGGTTTGTCTTTTTTTCGTTCGAATCGAAAGGTTGCAACAGTAAAGACATGAACCTTTGTAGGGGAGGATTTTTTTGGTTAGTTTTGCAATCATTTGATTAAAGCAAGACTTACTGCAAAAAGAGTGATATTCCTGGTACAAATTCACATTTGACTTTCCTGACCGTCGTCCATTGATGTTCCTGTTCATATATATCAATAGGAAGATAAAAATTTAGTATCGTAAACATCTAAAAAGGAAGTGCACATGAAATAAAATTTTAACTCATTGGCATAATAAAAATCTTTAGAAATTTAAAAACTTCAAAAGAATGCACACAACAGTAAAATTTATAGTGTGGGGATGACAACTAATTTTAATTGTTAAGAAGAAGAATTTGATGAAATTGTAGTACGTATTAAAAATTATATGTTTTATAGGGTAAGTAACAAAATGGGGATGGCTCTACTACCAGTCTTCTAACGACTGATCAACGAAACTTCCTCGCACTTGTTTATGCACTATATGAAAGCATTGCAACTCTGAGCAAGTCTTCTCGTTCATGCAAATAATTACTATGAAATATTTGCCATGGAAACAATCCAAGGATTGTTGTTAGCATGGCCTGAGAAGCAAGGACCTGAAATAACTAAGCAAATCTGGATTCTGCTTCCAATAGATGTTATTTGGGTGATATGGAAGAATAGAAATGCTAAAAGTTTTCAGGGAGAGGGATTTCTAAATAGCTATAATGGAGAATTAGGTAAATGCATCATCTGGTATTGGTGTGGGACAGTTGGGGAGACATCCTACATGGGGACTTGCTTAGATAATTAGCTTCATGGACTTCCCTTTATAACTCGGCTCTATTCTTTAATATAACACTATACCAAAACTGTAGGTAGTTTAGTTTATGTAATCGTTTCAGAAATCAATAACATATTTTTTTATTTGAAAAAAAAAAGCAACAAACTAATCATCTATATATTTTGTTTACATAAAAGGATACTAACCTGTAGGTAAACTATTAAAGATCTCGTGGTACACAACATTTTTTGTGTAGCCTATTAGTTCATATTCTTCTCGCTTGATTAGTATCTTTAAACCTTTACGTGTTGTAATCCTTGAGACGGCAACATATAATTGTCCATGGCTGAAAACAGGTCGAGGTAAATAGATACCTACGTGTTGAAGAGTTTGACACAGACTCTTGTTGATTGTCATTGCGAAACAAACTTTAAGTGGGAATTGCCTTCTTCGCAATATAAACTCCCAGTTTGTCGGAGCCGAAGATGCTACTACTCTATGAATAGTTACTTTGCTTCCGATTTTACAACCTGTTATAATGGTTGCCCGGATTAGCATTGGCTCCAATCCAGTCACTACCAATCGAGTCCCGTTGCATAATCCTTTGCTTGGATTGATGTTCCTGATAAGCATTACAGGTATACCAACTTTTAATTCCAGCAAATGATTGGGGACACCAGAGACCTGTATATTAATAATTATTGATAAGTGTATATTAAAAAATCAATTAAGAACTTATACGACTTATGATTTTTTTTTTTTTAAAAAAAAAAAAAATACCTCCAAGTTGTTTAAGTATTCCATACTATAATTGAGGTCTTGTTCAATTGATGATTCTGATACCGGACTAACTGTATCAACATTGGCATAGATTCTCAAGGCCGTAGGAATTCTTGAGAGTACTGCTTGGTTGACACTATCAACACAATCATTGATTGGAGTTAAGATGCATCTGTCTTTGAGATAATTTGGTTCAACAAATCTGGTTGAAACATCTGGGTAAATCGTTTCAACTATTTGTTAGATTGGGTCACCATTATTCTCAATGAGTAAGTCTTCAGGGATTTTGATCCAGCTGGAGTCATCATATTCGTTTACCGATCTTGTTGGTATTCGTCCTTCTCCGAGCTTTAAAACCCATTCGCTGAAATCTTCAATTTCTTTGACCATTTCAGGACTCAAATTGTTACTTCTTAATCGCATGTTGGTCTTTAGAATAAAAATTTGACACTTTGACCATAAATACGACTTGCTAATGGATGTTGCAACCACATCTTCTCTTGATCCCTTAGAAACTACTGGTAAAATCTGTAAGGCGAAGGTATATACATTAGTTTTGACAATAATATTATAATTATAAATCAATAATTTATGCAGAGGAAACAATTTCAATTACATAATGTAAAAATTACCTGTCTAAAGTCTCCTCCCAATAATATTGTTTTACCTCCAAAAATATGCCCATCTGCATCATGCATTAGATCTTGGAAAGTTTTATCAACCGCTTCAAAGATGTTCCTATGATTCATTGGTGCTTCATCCCAAACAACCAAATCAGCCCGTTGTATGAGTTGTGCTAAATCTGTTTTCTGACTAATGTTACATGTTGAGTAGTCATCCACCTCTAATGGAATCTTAGGGTCTGTTTGAAAACGAATTCCCGCTTTGTTAGGCATTCAAACAAACCGGACAAAATTGCGGCAAAAGACACATTTGCCGGTTCCTGGCAAATGGTTTATCCGCTTAAATCAGTTTGCCATCATTTGATAAAACTTTCTAAAAAAGCGGACAAAACGCAATTTGACGGTTAAAACGCATTTGATAACACTTTGGCAAATATGATAACTCATATTTGCCGTTTATATTGATTTTGATAACGGATTTTATTTTGGTAAAACCTAATAGGGTTAAGTGGCAAAGTTGAAGGTCCATTGGGCTGGGTCCAAAAAAACAAGTCCAAACTTGATTGGGCTGTGCAAAAGTGACCACATATCACCCAAAAGTTATGGTCGAGTCACCCTAGTAGCTCAATAACATTTCGCTATAAAAAATAAAATAAAAAAAAAAAAAAAAACTCAATAATAACATTTGTTATCATTGCGTACGTACATGTATAAAAAAACACCCAAATTAACGAATTCTAAAAACAAAAAAAATTACTCAACAATAGCACACATAATATAATTAACGAAATTATATACATTGATAAAACATAGTTATAGGTTTATGTAAACATAATAAGTTCTTAAAAATGTCATCAACACGGCCCCCATAGTCAGACAAAACAAAACAAACAATCAACCTTCCTGGTGAACACCCAACTAGACAACATACGGTGAAGCTAGAGTACCCCAACCTTCCTCTTCTTCTGGTTCTTCCTCTTCTGGTTCGGTCTGGTCTCTAGCTGGACCTGATTGGGCTCTCTGAAACCCAGTAGGCCAAGTCCTTGTAGCCGGTGCCGGTATACGCCCATAGAAAAGCCTAGGGAGTCGCCCATCGCAGTGATAAATCTGAATTCTCATCCTCCCCAATTCGTGCGTGCGACAAAGACCCCAACACTCGAACAAGATGGTGTCGCCTTCCTTGTAGGGGTGTTATTCGAGCCGAGCGAGCCGAGCTTTGAATGCTCATACTCGGCTCGTTTTAATACGAACCAAGCTCGAGCCAAGCCCAATTTCTGAATCGAGCCTGGTTTTATGTTCAAGCTCGGCTCGCGAGCTATTTATCAAGCTCGAGCTCGAGCTCGTTAGGCTCGTTTAGCTCGAGCCGAGCTCGAGCCCTCCAAGTTCGTTTAGCTCGAATCAAAGAAAAAAAATAAAATAAATAACTTTCAGCTTTGAGGTCAAATAACAGAACAAAATTACAAAAAAAAAAATCAGAAATTTCATGAAAAATCTCTACTTTTGCTTCACTTCTACACAGAACTGGCTCCATTTCACAAAAGAAGCAAATAATACACACCATGAAATAAAAATCTCTACTTTATCATCATTTAACACAGAATTTCACAAAACTCAAAAGCATAAAATTCAAAAACATCACAACCCCATTTCAGAAAAGGAAGCAAACAATACAATATACATACCATAGAGAAGAATCCCTGAAATCCTCCTCCATGATCATTTAGTACAACAATAGAGAAAACCCAAAGAGAGTTTGAGAAATTAAAGAAGAAGTAAAGACAGAAAAGAACAGAGAGAAAAAGAGAGAGAGAGAGAGAGAGAGAGAGAGAGAGAGAGAGAGAGAGAGAGAGAGAGAGAGAGAGAGAGAGAGAGAATGGTGTGACAGATACTCCTTAGTACCGTTTCAATCACTGCCAATGGTGTGACAGATACTCTTTTCCCCATTGGAGAAGAAGAAGGAGACGGGCTTATATGTTATGTTGAATTGGAGAAGAAGAAGGAGACGGGCTTAGAGTCATAGAGATTAGAGAAGAAGAAGGAGACGGGCGGGCGGCGGCTAGGTTTCCAGAACCAGAAGAAGGAGAAGCTGTTATGTTGAATTGTTGATATATACTGGGGTAGGATAAGAATAAGATATATTAGTGGGGGTAGGCTGGTAATTTACATTATTTAACTCGAGCTACTCGGCTCGGCTCGAATAAAGCTCAGGCTCGGCTCGAGCTCGAGACGAGCCTTAAATCTGTTCAAACTCGGCTCGTTTTACAAGATGAGCGAGCCCGAGCCGAGCTTTAATCAAGCCGATCACGAGCCGAGCTCGAGCTGCTCAGCTCACATAACACCCCTACTTCCTTGAGATCGACTGCATCAATGAAACTCTTCCACCCATTGTAGCGAAAGTACAAAGAAGCATGGCGATCATGGGTAACTTCAACCCTGAAGCTTTGTTCACCAGGCAAGATAAACACGATGCGCTTGCAGTGTTCGAACAAATACTTGTTCGCAGTTGGAATTTTCTGCCATATATCAACAGTATATATCAACATTACTAGCCATAGAATTCAAACAGTTCTGTCAAACAATTCCATATATCAACAGTGTATAGAAATTCTGCCATATATCAACAGTATATATCAACATTACTAGCAATATATATGAAACAGTTCTGTCAAACAATTCCATATATCAACAGTATATATGAAAATTCTGCCATATATCAACAGTATATATCAACATTACTAGCCATATATCAAACAGTTCTGTCGAACAATTATTCGACATATCAACAGTATATTCAACAGTTCTGCCATATATCAACAGTATATATCAAACAGTTCTGGCAAGAGTTTTCTGCACTTGTAGCAGCCCATATATATGTGCACATTTCTTGCCATATATATCGACATTACTAGCCATTACTGTGAGGCCCAACTAACAGCCCAAATCCCATCATTTTATGTAAGTCCATACATAATTAGGTATTTGCTTACCATTACGCAGCAATTGGTGACGTGGCCCTTGCTAACTTGCTTCACCCAGAATGGGTTATCTCTCACAATTGGCCTTAGGTTGGGTGCCATTGCTTGGTTCTCTGTAACACATATTGCAATACCCATAAGTTTACAAATGTATTACTCAACATACGTACACAATGCTACACACGATGAGCAACAATTTGTTCATATTAGACTAGCAATGTTCCATACAAAATATAAGCAACCATTTGTGGGTCGACAATGGTAATCCGCAACGGCGTAAGTTATATAATATGTTCCATACACAAGATAATTAATACAAAGCACTTTACGACCATTACATGATAAGGAATACAAAGCATTTTACGACCATTACATGATTCATATCAAAATGAAAGTTGCAAAATTAAACGATAAAAACCTCTTTGAAGAGGTGTTTGGACACTAGATAGACAAGGAAGTTTTTGTCCTTATACTGACTAAAAAACACGGAGTCTTGGAGGTAGCGAAGCCCAACTAAAATCCGTGGCTCTAATTTTGCATGACATTGGACACCACTCAAACCCCGGAAGATTGCACAAAGTATTTATGTCCATTGTCATCTTTTTAATCGTCTTTATTCGCGCCTTAACATCGTATTCTGTGACATTAGCTTTTGTCGTTCCGTTTCTTAAAGTTTTCGTAACCTCAATGAGTTCATTGGTTACAAATCGGCCATCGGGTCGACGAATTCTACCTGTCCTATCAGATAACAATATGGTGCATAAATTGTTATCCATATAGGTTGACCATTGTGGGGGATTGTCGTTGTTCATACTTCTTAACAATTCTGTGAAAGAAAAGTTACAATACTATTTTAAAATGTGTGTTACATATAACATAATAAATTAAAATGTGTGTTACATATAACATAATGAAAATGTGTCTTACATATAACATAAATGTCTAGTCACGACTACAACAATCACAATAATTGGCACAATCCCACGTACATGGGTTGCCTAAGTAGTGCAAACAAACACCATCATCAGGTGGTGGTAAAGAAATGTGCTTCCAATAGTTTGCGCAATCACCATGACAAGGGTTTTGAAGACATTTCGCACAAATCATCTCAAGGTCTCCTCCAGATGGTGGCGATACATAGAATGGATACAAGAATATAATTCCTGGGCATGCTTGATTAATGCATTTTGCAAAGCATACCCATTGCTTGTCATTGTTCCCCATTCCCTTGTGCATTTTCATCAAACCATCGCACCCAAGGTTGTCACAATGCATGAATGGTTCGATTATTGGCAAACAAGGGAGGAATTCAAACCGCTCGTATTGGTTAATTTTGTATAAATTGCACGCTTCTCGGATCCTTTCATCTTCGTCAGTGATAATAGTTCATTTTAGGCGGATGAAGTCTATTAAACTAGCCAAAAGTTTTGTGCACTCCCAAATGTCTTGAAATCGACTAGCTAAGTGGCCTAGTTCCTTTCTTTCAACAACTCCCTCCATCTCGTGAAAACGAACCCAGATGTTTTCAACACACAAATCCAGCCTAGTGTGCTGATTTAAAACATCACAAGCATTTACCATTCCGGACCTAAGACGGACCATAAGTGGGCCTGGTGTATCATCTGCCAGCATAGCAGTGCACATCGTGTGGTCCGTATCTGAGGTCCACGCGAACAAACGGCGTCCTAGACCGGGATTTTTTGGGGTGTGAATAATTCGCACCATTCCCACTGACTAAAATAATTCATCGCAGTCAGTTTACATTACACAAGATATATATATTCTGAACAGGACACAACTCGACAACACATTGTAATAAGTGTGACAGAAAAATTCAAGACTTAACCATGCCCAGAAAAATTCAAGACTTAACCATGCCTAGAAAAATTGCTAACACAAACAAAAGTATGACAGAAAAATCCAAGAAAACCGTTCCCACTGACTGAAACAATTCTGAACAGTCAGTTTACATTACACACATGCGATAGATAATACATAAACTAGAGACATTCAGATAAAACCATTCCAACTAATACAAGTTAAAAGAAATAGATACATCAAAGTTATATGCGATAGATAATACATAAACAATTCTGAACTACTGTTTGAAACTAGGACAAGGTTAACATAAAGTTAACATAAAGTAAACATTCCAATTGTACTACTGTTTGAAACTGAGACAAAGTTAACATAACTGAAATGTACTATTGTTTGAACCCCAATCACTGAACCTGAAACATATTAACCAGCGAACTGAACTGAAACAAGACACTACTCTGCAGCCCACTCAATCCCATTAAAAGGCTTGACATAATTGAGCTTGCTAACCAACCAATCAAGCCTCAGATCAGTATCCATCCCAAGAAATATCTTCGCCTGCTTGTCTTCAACGCCAAGAAAGTCAAGACCCTTCAGATACAAGACTCTGTCCCCATTGCTCACCTCTTTGATTGCATCACATAGCTCATCGATGTTAGGACCAGCGAATGCCACTGCCAAGGTCTTAACAGCTTCCATGATGCCTGCAGCATAATCAGAGTTACTTGGATCTGATGGTCCCAAACGTGACTTCTTGCGCTTATTCTGAATGGGTTGCACTGGGGGTGGGATTGGGTGCGCACGAGGGGCAAATTCATTGCAGTTGCTAGAGCTCTCATTGTTTGTTCCATCTGTTTCAGTAGCAGACGCAGATGTTTCAGGCAATCCAATACCAGCAACAACATCATCCCCCAATTCAGTATACGAATCAGCCCCAACTACATCTGTTCATTGTGTATATTCCGTGAGTGAGTGTATAGGTTTGAACCGAAAGCTTTGAAAATACGTTTTTAAAGAATTATAGCTTACCGGCTACTCCAGGAGACCCCTCAACTTGTTCTTCATCAACTTCATCACCAGCGCATGCCCCTTCACCATTTGCATAGTCATTACCGATGATGAGGCTCAATTGTTCAAAATATGGAAAATGCTTGCCACGAAGGTTACGGGCATCAGGATGAGCCTGTTAAGCACCCAAAAAATCGTTACCATCCTATAGCACATCATTTTACTAGCTAATTGATCAAACTGATAAAAGTGCGTGCCTTACCAGAAAGTATTTCTCCCATACATCCTCTTCGGCAGCAACAACAGTCTTGTTATCAAAATCAAAGGTAAATCCAAAGCTCGACAAATCAAGAAGTTCCTTACACAACTTGTAGTCCTTCCTAAGTGTCTTGAGCCTAGTCCGCACATGTTCAGAAGTGACACTCATGCGGAGGGTTGTATTGACACTATTTGCAGCTGCTTTCAAGGATTCAGTCCTTATTCCATTATCAGCTCTCTTGCCAATCCTTAACACCTCTTCGTACAAGGTGTTTAGCATGACCTCTTCCATCTTTTTTGACCATCTTATATGGGACTTGGTAGCTGGAGTAGGCTTGTCAGATGGAAAGTATTCCGGTGCTGGTGCAGCATTGCCTTTCTTGCTCTTTCTAGGCTTCCTAAATTGTCCGCTCGACATGGTTGTACCTGATGATATCCAAATTCACAACTATTACATACACCAAGCAACCATTTAATCCAAAAACATATCAGCTTTAACAACATACATACATCCAAATTATCATCTTCAAACATCCATACATAACCTTATTCAAACATCAAAGACAAATTATTCCAACTTATTACAACCCAATAAAATTATTCCAAACAACTTCTCAAGTTGATAAATACACTACCACCAAGCTCACTCAGCAACTCCTTCATTGTAATTAACATAGTTACTCCACATCTCCTTTTTTAGGTCATCACGCCATTTAGTCCAAGCCCGTGATGCAGTTATGAGTATGCCTCCACCTTGTTCATTAGCACCCTCGTTCGCCTCAGGGGGAATCGGTTCTTCTGGTTCCTCCAAGTCTGGCTCTATTTCATCGGTTGGATCATGATCTTTGAGGAAGTTGTGGATCGCACAACGCGCCAACACTATCTTTGTGTGGGTCTTCACATCATGGAACGGTGCTTTTCTCAAATAAGCGAATCGCTTCTTCAACACCCCTATGATCCTCTCAACAACATTACGTAGCATGGAATGCCGACAGTTGTACAACTCTTTGTCAGTTTCTACGGCGCGATGTCCTTGTTCTTTGACATGGTATCAGACGCCACGATAAGGTGTGAAGAAGCCATGACTTAATGCAAAGCCCGCATCCGCAAGGTAATACTTACCCTTGGGCAAGGTTAACCGTCTTCCTTGGCGAGTAACCGCACATCTCAACAACCGACCATCATGCGTCGAGCCTTCCCATCCAGCCAGAACATAAGTGAATCTCATGTCGAACGTACACGCGACTAGAACATTTTGAGAAATCACTCCCTTACGGTTACGATACCTTGGCTGATCATCGATGGGCACTAAGGTGGGGAAGTGGGTACCATCGATTGCACCGACAACTTCCTAATGAAGATATGACCTAGTTAGTAATCGAATAATTTGATTCTAGGGTCATAAAACACACGATGATTTTTCTAACCTTGAAATAATGATGCCAAAAGACATGCCCAGCACCATCAGCAAGGGGTGAGTTCTAATCAGTAGCATTGACAACCACTTGCCTGTACAACTCTACCCAAACATTCAAGACCAAGTCGAAGTAATGACTCACAGTTTGACCAGAACGCCTAAACTCGTGACGTGTTCTTCTACACTGATTGTCGTGATCAACTATAAACAAGAACATTGCAACTTGTTCTTCAACCGACACGTACCGAGAGTCGGTTAAACCTATAGTCTTCAACCTAGCACATAAGCGATGGAATGCAAAACGCCTCATCCTCAATTGGTCATGGCAGTCATTGTCATTATCGGTATAGAAACGAGCTAAAGTTGCGCCACACGCTGAATCCCTATTGTAGGTATAGGGAGCCCTAGGAACTCTAGGAACTCGGTTACGTCTTACGTTCGAGGCAATATATTGCAATAACCAGTCCACAACTACAATTACAACAGTAGCTGTAACCAGACGTTGATCCTCACTGGACATTCTAGATAACAAGCGGTCGGTAAGTATAATAATAAGGTTAATCATATAACTAGTTAGGAGAAGGTTAGTCGTTAATCGTTAATCATTAGAGTGGTTAGTAATATCAATTCGTAAATGGTTAGAACATTCTAGTTCATAATTTAACAAGATCATTATTGTTAATAATGCCTTTTTAATCAAACATTATAATAAATGGTTATTTTTACATCTTCAAATTTAACAAATTGTTTACATAGAATATCATAGTACGAATAACAACTTAATCAACAGTGCAATTACAACAACTAGAATCACCAACACCAACTTCTTGACAAACCACCAAAAGTCGTCCACCACCACAACATTGTTTGTTCCACCAATGTTTAAGGGTTGACGACCGACTAGTGAAGGTACAGGTGCCTGAGATTGAGCGACAGATTGGTAAGATTGACCAGATTGCTCGGGCAGTTGTGGCGCATGAATAAAAGGCTGGGACAAAAGATGTTGGGGATCACATAAATGATGAGATGATTGACAGAATCTATTCGTAAATTGTTGGTGAAGCAAATGTCTTGCTTCGGCAATAGTATAAGCACCACGCCAATCAGTGTTACTAAATCCGTCTGTCTGTGCCTTGCACTCTTCCCAAGTAGTGTAGATACCCGGACAAAACCCACGGCGCACAACGTAATAACAATACTTACCCATTATCTGAAAATTATTAATTAAAATGGTTTTAACATGATGGGTTATCAGATTTCAATTTATGAATTTATATTTCATTTTGTTTTTTAATTATTAGAATATAAGAGGTTTATTTTCAGGTATAGATGTCGTAATCACATTGTATATGTGATTGCAAACAGTTCTAATAAATAGTGTGACTCTAAACAGTTCTAAATAGTGTGATTCTAAACAGTTCTCATTAGTATGATTCTAAAAAAATTAAAAAAAACCATGGCAACAATATATTTTCTACAGAATTGATACTAAAAACATGGCAGCAATATATTGTCTGCAGAATTGATACTAAAAACATGGCAGCAATATATGCTAAAACAATTACAATATGACAAGACAGAAATATATTACCCTAAAGCATTCATACTTAAAAACATGGCAGCAATATATAGTTAGCATTTACATGCTAAAACAATTACAATATAACAAAGAAATGCGACAATATGTCAGCATTTATTACGTGAAGAACGAAGAAACAACATACCTTGAGCAGATAAACTAAACAGTAAGCGAGACAACAAATTACGAGAGGAAGCGAGACTGAAAGGATGAGAGTGAGGTAAAAACTAATATACATTACTAAATATATTCGATCAAAATATTTTATAAAACTAAAGTCATACCTGGTACTGAGAGTGAGGTAGATGAAAATGGAAGTCTGCAAAAAATAAAAACGATATATCAATCGTCGTTGTACAACAATGTTATATGTTTAGTGTTGTAAATAAATGTGGCAAGAGTTAAACCAACTAAAGTCTGAAGCTCGTTGTAAACTTGTGCTTGAGACCAAAAATCCAAAAAATACTCTATTTACTACTCCATACACTGTAGAGTATGACAAAACTGTAGAGTGTAGAATACTGAATAAATCATTACTTTTCCATACAAATATGGGGCAAAAAGAATATACAAAATCGATTAAAAAAATGTGCTAGGTAAAATTTCTGAAATTCTTAAAATCTATAACTAGCCTTAGAGCTAGTGATGGATTGCTAAATTATATACTAAATCAAAAGTCTCTGGGGTGGGTGACGAGGATGAAAATGTGTTTATTACAATAATAATGAATAATTATTAACGAGTAAGTGATCGAGTACATAATCTGTTATGTGTGAGTGGGAACATATACGTATATCTATACAGATTGCAGTAATGTAATTAATATATACTCGATCACTTATTCGTTAATCATTATTCATTATATGATAGATTACATATACACACAGAGCAAGTAGTCATTACTAATTAGTAAATCTAGAATGTGAAAAATGTTAATTAATTATAACATTCAACTTAACACGTGATTCAGATTCACACTCTTCCGTAAACAAATTGAGTGTGAAAGTATGATGAAGGAACGTGTTTTTTATTTTTATTTTTAATTTTTATATTAAAGTTAGCCATCTTTATTAAAACTGAAGCGAAACCATGATTGGCAGTCTTGTTCCATACGGGTGTGTGGGTGTTGGTGGGTGCTTAAACAAAACCGTGTACGTCTCTGATTTTGATTTGTAATCCTCAAAGAACAATTTAAGCAGGTAGAGATATACATACAGTAACACTATTATATTGGTCATTGGTGTACGTAAGTGTAGTTGTATCAAAATCAAACCATCTATCTAATATATATTATAGTAGCAGTAGCAGTAGTGGATTAAAACATCTAACGATTTATCTATCTATCGCAGTACACAGGACATTTCTGGGAGGTAATGAACAGGTAAAAGTTGCAAGAACTTAATAAATGAAGTATCAATTACATTTTATAAGCCTAAAAGGCATACCTGACACAAACTAAACTCGTCTGCAAAATAAAAACAAGTATCAATTACAATTATATGTAAATGAAGTGAATTTCAATTTAAATTACATTAAACAATGTTATATCAGAAAACCCCCAAAATCTGGAGTTAAGGTTTTCAAAAAAATTTAAAATTTTAACAATACAACACCTTAAACTTATAATTACATGCAATTTGAAATGATTTTCAATTGAATTACATTCAAACAACAATATATCAGAAAACCTCTAAAATCTAGGGTTAGGGTTTTCAAAAAAATTTAAAATTTTAACAATTCAGTACCTTTAACTTACAATTACATACAATTTGAAATGATTTTCAATTGAATTACATTCAAACAACAATATATCAGAAAACCCCTAAAATCTAGGGTTAGGGTTTGATAAAAAATTTGAAATTCGAACAAATCAACACATATAACCATAAATTACAGTCAATTGAAGTGAATTTCTGTTAATTAACATTGAAACAATGTTGTATAAAAAAAACCCCTAAAATCTAGGGTTAGGGTTTCAAAAAAAAAAAATTTAAATTCGAACAAATCAGCACATATAACCATAAATTACAGTCAATTCAACTGAATTTCTGTTAGAATAACATGTAAACAATGTTCTATAAAAAAACGCTAAAATATATTTAGGGTTAGGGTTTCAAACAAAATTAAAATTCGAACAAATCAACACCTAAAACATACAACTACAATAAATTGAAGTGAATTTCTGTTAGAATAACATTGACATAATGTTAAATACCTAAAACCTAATAAATTCTAGGGTTAGGTTTCAAAAAAAAATTTCAAACTTTTTAACAATTCAGCAACAATTAGATGCAATTTAATCAATGTATGATTAATTTCAACCATAATCAAGTTTTTAAAAAAGTTCATCATCAAAATTTGAAACAGTTCAAACGAAACAGTTGAAGTTAAATTGAAGAAGAAGTTAAACGAAGGAGAAGAAGAAGAAGAAGAACTTACCTTAACAAAATGGTAGTAGAAGATCGCGTCGCCTTCGTCGTCTTCAAAATCGCATTCTCTGCGCCGCCATGGAAGAGTTTTTAGGTTGTAGGTTTTTCTTTGCTAAAGAGTAGGGTTTTTCGGGGCAAAATTATATTATATACCTGGCAAATATTTCTGGGCTAAGTGGCAAAGCAAATTTTGCCTGGGGTTGAGTCAAGCAAATTTTGTCCGCCTTGAAGAGGGAATTTGGGCAAATCTCTGCTCACGTGCAAGTATTTGGGCAAATTATGCCTGATCACCCTAGTGGGTTATCAAACGGTGACAAACACCAAAAATGCGGGCAAAACCCGATTTGCAGCAGGAAAACGCTGTTATCAAACACTACCTTAAATCTTGAATGGGTTGTCCTTCCTCCAGGTAACAATAGTGAAGTTATTCTTGATGATGCTACAGCAGTACTATCTTCCCTTTTGATCGAAGCCTTGAAATGATTGTTTTCCAAAGGAAAGTTTTTCCTAAAATTAACAACATGACGTTTTAGAACGTAAATGAAATAGAAATTTAAAATATTACAAAATCAATAATAATATACTGTTTAAAATACGAAAGATATAATATTCAAGCAATATACCTGTACCTCCACTTCCGTATACAAAATATAAACCTCCTTCTTTACTATCGACCGCATGTACCACTTTGTCGAACACAAATCTTTGTTCTTCATTGAGATGTCCACGAAGTTCCGAAAATTCTCTTTCCAATTCTGAATGGTCATAATCCAGTTCTTCTTGGACCAACATGTTGTTTATATGATAGTGCGTTGACATATCTGGAAGCGGCATTGGGCTGAAATTTGTAAGAGAGAGATTGTTGTCATTTAGTAGTAATTCAATCTCACATAATGCAACATTTTTTATTTCCTCAATGGTCATTTGGAGATTTGGATTGCCTGTCATCTTTCTCCGCTTATATAAAATATCATCAGACAAATTCTCTCAGTTTTTGTTCCACATATCCAAGGGGTCACTTACTTCACAAAACATCAACATTATGACAAACATGTCCCTTAAATTGCTCGCATTCGACCATGTACCTGCATATCTTAATCCTTCATTCCATTCACCATCGTCATCTAACAATCCTCTTGCCATACATGTTTCCTTAAAGGTGTCATAAGTGATATCATTGTAAGTTCTCAGATCTTTGTAATTTTTTGCACCTTTGACGTGGTTCAATAAAATATGAAGATAATACTTGTTTGGACATTTTTAGAAATTATTAGTATCAATTATTCTAATATCCAATGTAAATGCGATTTTTTTGAAAAGTAAAAGTAACAATTTGTTAAGATTTAACCATCAACAGGTGAAAATAAATTACTCAATTCAAGAGGGTTGGTTATGGGTATTGTGAGAAGCATAAACATAACAATTAAGTATCACAATTATGTCATAAGAATATTTATACCATACTCTACATATAAAAAGTTTTCTTTTAATACAAAATACAACATGTATGCATTTTGAATATTAGAAACCAAGAGGAAGAAAAATGTTTGCAATGACTAACTTATATAATATTAAAATTTGTTGTTTAGCAATAAGTGAATGACTACATAATAATAACGACAACAAAAAGTTAAGGAGGAATTAATGCAGATTAATGATACCTTTCGCCGGAAGTCGGGTGTGCATAAAATATCCTTCCTATCACTCGGCCTTTTTTCCGTGGTACCCATTCCAAGTTCTTTTCAACCCACCTCCACTTAGTTGAAAATTCTGCATATGTCAATTAGTTTGCATTAGGGTCATCTGGGTATTTTTTATTGATTTCCATCCATTGGAGAAACTTTATTTTTATTGTGCTCGCTCTTTCCAAAACCTCGGCTGTATTATTACTATCTCTATATGTAACTACTTGTTCATCTTCTAAGTGAAATGGAAGTCTTTCTACAGCTGGTTCTCTGAATTGTGTGCAAAAACCAAATATCCTCCAACTTGCTTCTGAAGCAGATATATATCTACAATCCAGATACGTCTTAATTTCATCGATTATCCTGACACTTTCTCCTTCACCATTTTGTTCAATTACAATTGTAGCTCTGTCTTTTCCCTTATGAATGTACTTGAACAGATATTTGACAGCTCTTCCCCGATTGCAAGTCTCAACATTGATATGACATTGGTACTTGAGTACTAAATCAAGGTTGTGTATGTGGAACAACTGATCTATTGTCAACAACAACGCCATTTTTTATTCCGGTCCTTCCATTCTCTCTCCTCCTATACAGTAAAACCTCGATAAATGCTTACCCTTGGGACCGAAAAAATATTTTACTTTAGCAAGATTGTTTATTTATCGATAAATAAATAATATATTACTTTATCGATACATTAATATTTATTATTTTAGAGGGAGATTTTCAATCTATGTATGTGATCAAAGAAAATAACAATACAACAAATGATGATCAACATGATCTTGATCCAGATGATAGTTCAGTTATACCAAATATTTCATCAAAAGAAACATTTCAATCAATAATCACATTATATAACTATTTGCTACAATATGAGCAAAATATTTTGGAAGTAGTGTATGCACTACAAAAATTTAAGGATATGGTTGAATTTGGTTTGGACGTACAAAGAAAAAACAAACAATTTTAGATGCATATTTTCAGAAAAAAATGAATATATAAATAAAAGTTCAAGAGTACGTAGATTATATACATAAAGTTTTGTATAAAATTTAGTAATTATTAATTTATATTTTTGTTGGGCCTTTAAGGATTCAAATTTTTTTATTACTTAATGCATTTAGCGAGGTTATTACTTTTGTACACATGCCCAAGTCGGGACCGAAAAGAAATTATTATCTAAACGAGGTTATTACTTTATCGCACATTCATTTATCAAGGTTTTACTGTATATGTAAAAATCTTCTGGATCCCTGATCGTATCATTGGAATATTGTTTAAGGTAACGTTTTGAGCATTTTCCCTTTTCCATGCATGGAAAGCTGTCTTTATCTCCTCCGCAAGGACCATGAATCATGAACTCAAGGACTGAATCATAAGTTAAAGGGTCTAATGCCTTGTCTGGCAACTCCGCAGAAATAATCTTGTTTACCTTGGCTGAAGTATCTGGCTTGTCCGCGCCATCTAGAAACAATAGAATATGAGCGTGGGGTAAACCTCTTTTCTGGAACTCTATAGGGTAAATAGCTGAAAAACGAAAATGAAGGTAACCCATAACCAATATAGACAAATTTAGATGATGAGTTTAAAAACTTTAAATTGGTATTACTCAAATTAACATAAATCAAAGATCACCAAAAATGCATTTTTTGTAATATTTAATAATAAAGATAAAAGATATGTAACATTTGTATTGTGCATATACACAGCCCAATGAGATGATACATGTAAACTAAAAGCAATGGATATGTACGTAACAGTGACATTTCTTCACCAATATTAACTTATCATTGTACGTGTATGCATCAACCTTTGTAGAGCAAACACCTTATAAACAATTAATTCACCAATGAAAACTTAAACACTAATTCAGATGTACCTAATAATTACATATTTAGAATGCCTTTGATAGATCTCAAACATTTGATATTACGATAATCCTCATAAGGAGTATGAAATTTAATGCTTGAAAACATGTTTCCCATAGATTATAAACGCATTACATGGGTAGAGTAGGATTTACTACCCTAATGTTATGATTTTGGACAGTGAGAAACATACTTAGTTTGAGGGATAAAGGAACCATCAAAGGGCAGAGTAAGTAAAAAGTCTTACATTTGCTCTTAAAAATGCAAATCATCTATAATAAAAACACATGTTTTTTAAGGAACTTTTAGTGTGACCATCTTTATATACATATAGGGATCGTAGGCTTTTGTGGAAATTGATATAATTTATTTTTTTATAGGAAAAATTTGGTATAGTTAACAAATTTATGAAAAATCTGTTTCAGCGGTTTCGCAAGAAAGAAATAATTTAAGGACTACAAACATGATTTTTTTTCCTCATATAAAGAATAAAAATGTAGTTCTTAATACTATTTTTTTAGAACATAAACATGTTAACTACATAGGTCTCGATCATGTGTTTCATACTCTGTGTGTGTGTGTGTATGTGTTGTGTGTGTGTGTGTGTTGTGTGTGTGTGTGTGTGTGTGTGTGTGTGTGTGTGTGTGTGTGTGTGTGTGTGTGTGTGTGTGTGTGTGTGTGTGTGTGTGTGTGTGTGTGTGTGTGTGTGTGTGTGTGTGTGTGTGTGTGTGTGTGTGTGTGTGTGTGTGTGTGTGTGTGTGTGTGTGTGTGTGTGTGAGTTTTCCAGAAGTTAGAAGTAGTCATGACCTGGGCAAATTATATAATAAAGCAATATACTTTCAAAATTAATCAAGTTACGATGTGTTACCTGCCCATACTTTGCCAAAGTGGTTATGAATGCATAAACCATCCATAAGAAGATCCAATTTGATATTGAACATACGTGAAACTATATCTGGTCTGTCTTCAGATTTCTGTCCTGGAATCAAGCTCAATGCTTCAGTAATTTCACACCAGTTCGGATTGCATGTCACCGTTATAAATAAATCTGGTGATCCATCCCAACAACAAATAACCATCGCATCTTGAAAACTTTGAACCATATACCGAGGAACTCCAGTATATGTTGGAGGAAGGACCAATCTCTTTCCTACAACATTTGCAGCAGTATCACCTCGTATCACAACATCTCTTAAACCTTGGTATAAGTCCGATCTAATCAGTTTTTGGTTCTTCCACACCTATCGAAGCCGTTCTTCTTCTACGCTTGTATATGCATCAACCAAAAACTGTTGAAATAAGCGACCTGCCATTATTAATGTACGGCCTTCATTCTCCCTTTGCTGAATTCAGAAAGCATAGTATTGACGAATGCTCACATTACTCCGACCTTTATCTCGTGCAACAACTAAGCCGTTGTACAAAATATTCGTCCAGAAACCATCTTCACCGTAAGGAAAAATTAAAGGATATTGCATCGCCATGTAGCTTGGGTGCAATTCAGTTATCCTTTGTAAACCTCCGGTTCTCTTTTCGATTATAATGTCACGGTGATCTACTACTTCACCACCATCTCCAACTATCAATGCAGCAACCTCGTTTGAAGATGGCAAATTGTATTGCCTTGCATATCTATTTCTTGTTCCAATAAGTCTTATTCTCAAATCCGCCACATGAGATTCAATGTATTTGTCTCTTACACTTCAAAAGACTCTAATAAGTGCATTGTTCTCATCAAACATTTTCATTAGCCCTTGAACAATTTCAATATTTAATACCATGTCGTTGTAAATTCCCATCCGGTTCTGAGCTTCATGTTCAGTGTCATAAATGTATAACTGAGCAAACTTTGGTTTTGGATCAAAACCTGGTAACTGCGACTCTGAACTTTGACCATCACTTGGCAACAATGAGCCAATTTTATGGTAGTTCTGACCATGAAGTTTGAATACATATGGTCCTATACCGTTGTTTATGCTCTTGTCAAATTTTCCACCCATAGACGTCAAAGCGAACATCGAATTGTATCTTCTAATATTCTTTCTGAATTTGGCAGAAAGTGGGCCTCCTTTAAAATTCATCAACCTTTGCAAAAATTGTGGTGGATGTTGCAACACGGTAATTTGATTTTTTCATCCATACAACAAATAGAGAATCTTGGATCATTCAATCGTGCATACTTTCTATTTCTTTCTTCGAACCAGACTATCGCTTTACACTTCTTGCAAACTCTACTTGGACCTTCCAACTTCAACGGTTCAAATATTTTACCTATTAAGAATATATACGATGTTAATATCAAACAAAAGATACTATAATGATAATTAGAAAACACATTTGGCACAGTTACCCACGGTGATTTCCGAATCCTAATCATCTTGCTGTTCGTTTGTGAAATCAAGTGTTACTCAATTAATTGAATGATCACTGTCAGAATCTGAGTGACATGGTATGAACGTCAATACAAACATTGGATTAAAAAGGCATTAGTATGAAGAGGTGTTTTAAAAAATACGTAAATGTAATATTACTTAGCAATCACCTAGATCATATGGTGGAAGTGCAATTTCGTAGCCATTAACATCTATTTTTCTTGGAAGACAATTGGACTCAATATATATATTAGATCCTGAAAGAGGGCACGCTTCGCTCTCATCCCGCGATTTTTGATTCGATTTTCTCGCATAGAAATTGGATTTGACTGAACCCTTTTATATCGACCCCGTGTCCGACTTCTAGGCATGCAATCAGGGTTTGATTGAGATGGTGTATTAGCATTTGCAGTTGTAGCTCTTTTATTTCTAAGCACGTGCATCTTATTTTGACGGTTAAGCCTCTAAATTCTTTTCCTAGCATCCTTAGTGTTTTTTTTTTAAAAAAGTCAAAGATATATTCAGAACAATTGTTGAATGAACATTAGTTATACGCAAATCAATCTCAGTTAAATAATGAACATCATGTATAGTTTGTTTATCCGAAATGGTGAGATAAAACAACCTGCCATTAATGCCATTGACTTCTAACAATATCGTCCCAATGGTTAACAACGTCTAAGATTTGCTGCAATAGTTGTCAACTGGGATTTGATAGGCCAGTGCACATCTAGAGTTATATATGTACCGATATGATTAGAATTTATTTACAATTTCTTTGCTTATTTAATTAATAATCCTCTTACGTGGTTTAGCATCAGTATGAGATATAACACCACCGATATTTCCAATTCGAAACGAAATATAGTACGTACTACCTAACTATTTAGTAGCACCACCAACATTCCACATATATGCTATATATTTAACTAACCACAAACCAGACTTCAATTATCCTACTGAAATTGATTCTAAACAATTTATACCTACTGAAGTTGTTCAATAATATTGTAAAATACAACACCTTAAGGTAAGATATGATTCTAAAGTAATTCACCAAAGGAAAATCTACAAATTAAAAATACTAACCAAAGACAAATCACCAATGCAATTTCGAAGAACCGAGTCTGTCGATGCGGGGTTTCTTTTTCTTTTTTCCATGCCGATCTATTCGGTAGGTCCTACATATAGCATATAAAATTATACTTTCAAACATAAATCGAATAAAACTAAATAGGAATGAATTGTACCAAAAATGACATATAGAATGAACTAAGTAAACAAATTCGAATCGATTACAAATACCCAGATTTGTGCCTGATCTGTTGTCGACAAAGTGGGCAAACCAAGATCTCATACTAGCTTGGAGGAAATAGAGATATGTAGGTTTATTTAAAAATTGTGCAAGCTTACATTAATTATATGCGGATCTGTTATTCCTAAGCTAGCCGTCTAACTGATGGTACAACTTAGATCATATCTCATCTCCTAAGCAAGGAATGATTGAAATATTACAATACAATAATGGTCCCTTCTTACTGAATTTCAATTTCAATCCATAACATATGTCCATAATCACGGAATATACCCAAGCAAATACATAACGAAATAATGAAAAATTTGAGCTTAGTTGTACAGGAAAAAGAACTACGAAAAAGAGTTCGTAGTCGGGGCACCGAAGATAAGAGTTCGTCTTTCTATATGCCTAATTAAAGGCTCCCTCCCTGAAGGGCCCCTGAATAGATGTTAGAGCGGTAGCTGATTATTCATAATCTACACATGGACTTTGTAACACCCATGAGTTGGTGTTAGTCCCACATTGCCAAGAAAGTGGTTGTATTGGTAGTCTATAGAGCTTAACCATACTCTAACTAATGTCAAGGCCTTTTGGGGTAAACCACATGGGTGGGCCCTGATCCAAAACCCTCTACTGCTGGATATCCGCAGTGACTAAAGGGGGACAATATTGACGTTAGCGAGCGGTATGGTGCTCGACGCACCGGGATGAGCGAGGACGAAATCTCGGGGTGTTACAGTTGGTATCAGAGCCGATGACGGGTCGCCTGTTGCAGGTGGGAAAGTACGCTGGAAAGGCCCAGGGAGCGCCAGGTACTTATCTCACTTGGCAGGGAACGTCGGAGATTTTGGGACTGTACTGAGTGTACTGCAGAGCCGAGGACGGCTCTATTTCTAAGGTGGTGAGATTGTAACACCCATGAGTTGGTGTTAGTCCCACATTGCCAAGAAAGTGGTTGTATTGGTAGTATATAGAGCTTAACCATACTCTAACTAATGTCAAGGCCTTTTGGGGTAAACCACATGGGTGGGCCCTGATCCAAAACCCTCTACTGCTGGATATCCGTAGTGACTAAAGGGGGACAATATTGACGTTAGCGAGCGGTATGGTGCTCGACGCACCGGGATGAGCGAGGACGAAATCTCGGGGCGTTACAGACTTTTCAGGGCTACAAAGCTGAAAGTAAGAAAATAATACTCTTAGAACTGGGACGGTAAAAAGTCTTTTATCATATCAAATAATAGCAACAGTATGGAAGGGCTCTATGATAAACCCACTCTCAAGCTTAACAAAACGTCTCTCATATAAATAAAAATGTGTGAAGTCTCAAACTTTTCTCTTTTCCATACGATGTGTGAAATGTGTACTCAAACTTTTCTCTAAGACCTCCTAATGAGTCACAAAAAAAAAAAAAAAACGAAAAAAAAAAAAAAATGCTTCCACTTGTGACAGTGTTATCGATTCTAAAATGTAGTTTCCATGTTTAATGTTAACTAAATCATTTATAGGTACTAGTCACCTCGTTGAGAAGAAGCCAGTGCACATCCATAAATACTTTTATGTATCCAACCGAAATCCTTTATCATTTGAATATACCCCAAGAAAAAAAAGGATGAAAAATTCGACGTAGATAATGTTGAGGAAAATGGATAACGAAATAATGATTAATTTGAGCTTAGTAGTACAAGAAAAAGAAAACACTTACTGGGAAGTTGGTATTGGTCTTAGACTACTTTGGCATGGAAGTCGAGTGTTGCATGTTTAAAAAGCAAGTTGCAATATGTTCCTGCAATATTGTGTTTCAATCATCAATTAGTGAACACCTAATGACATACAAATGAAAAAGAAAATTAAGATAGCAAGAATCGCTCAGTAACGCCACTAAGAGTGGGGATTTATTTATTTATTTATTTATACTGTAACCATTCCAAGTTTCATAAAAAGGAAGGCGCAGGTAATGGCATTGATGTGGTATGAGCTACTTGGAAGTTGCAAGTTTACAATCACCTTTTGGTCCATCATTGAGTAGACAAAGAGGCAAATTAGGTTATTACCTCTAAAAGTAGAGGGAAACAGAGTATGTTGATAATGTAAGTCTAAAATTCGACGTAGATTTTGTAATTTAAAATGGATAACGAAATAATGAAAAATCTGAGCTTAGTAGTACAGGAAAAGGAAAGCACTTACTGGGAAGTTGGTATTGGTCTTAGACTACTTTGGCATGGAAGTCGAGTCTTGCTTGTTTAAAAAGCAAGTTGCAATATGTTCCTGCAATATTGTGTTTCAATCATCAATTAGTGAACACCTAATGACATACAAATGAAAAAGAAAATTAAGATAGCAAGAATCGCTCAGTAACACCACTAAGAGTGGGGATTTTTTTTTTTTTTTTTTTTTTTTATTTATACTGTAACCATTCCAAGTTTCATAAAAAGAAAAGCGCGGGTAATGGCATTGATGTGGTAAGAGCTACTTGGAAGTTGCAAGTTTACAATCACCTTTTGGTCCATCATTGAGTAGACAAAGAGGCAAATTAGGTTATTACCTCTAAAAGTAGAGAAAAACAGAGTATGTTGATAATGTAAGTCTAAAATTCGACGTAGAATTTGTAATTTAAAATGGATAACGAAATAATGGAAAATCTGAGCTTAGTAGTACAGGAAAAAAAAAGCACTTACTGGGAAGTTGGTATTGGTCTTAGACTACTTTGGCATGGAAGTTGAGTGTTGCCTGTTTAAAAAGCAAGTTGCAATATGTTCATGCAATATTGTGTTTCAATCATCAATTAGTGAACACCTAATGACATACAAATGAAAAAGAAAATTAAGATAGCAAGAATCACTAAGTAACGCCATTAAGAGTGGGGATTTTTTTTTTTGGATTTATACTGTAACCATTCCAAGTTTCATTAAAAGGAAGGCGCGGGTAATGGCGTTGATGTGGTAAGAGCTACTTGAAAGTTGCAAGTTTACAATCACCTTTTGGACCATCATTGAGTAGACAAATAGGCAAATTAGGTTATTACCTCTAAAAGTAGAAGGAAACAGAGTATGTTGATAATGTAAGTTTTAAAATTAGATGACCACTTCAAACAATAAAGAATCCACCCGAATCATAATCACTCATCTACATACATGATTTTCCGCAGTGTGATTGATATTTGCATAATCTAAATAGTGAATATATGAACCGCAACTTTAGAAGAAAAGATAAATCCGATCAATGGAAATGAATCAAACCAGTATAATAAACAATAAAGAATCCACCCGAATCATAATCACTCATCTACATACATGATTTTCCGCAGTGTGATCGATAGTTGCACAATCTAAAAATGTGATCGATAGTTCAGACCTACGCAGAAAGTTCTTAATTGCGTAAAACGTTATTGTGGATCTTACGGAATGTCTTGTTTGGAAAAAGAATCCTTTGACCATGTTTTGTGGACAAATATCATCTTCTTACCTTGCGATCTTCTTACTTACAATAGAAAGGTCATTGTGTTTAAAAGCCTTAGATATACTCATATAACCAAGTGTCAATGGTTATTCTGGATCTATGAAATTTAGTGGTTCCCAAAAGGACCATAGGATGACACATCTAAAAGAAGATTCAAACGCTAGTTGTTTTTTTTTTTTGAATTTTGCTAGAAACCAGTATGATAAGGGCTTTAAAGTCAACAAAGTCTGGACTAAAATACCCACCCTAATCATAGTATGATCATAGGTCAAATCATATATAACAAATTTTTTTTGAACAAAACACTATAACCTAGGTAAGGAGTGATTAACCCTAGTGGGAAAGGGCAAAGTCAGAATTGCACCAAAATTTGACACTATGATTCGACCTAAAATCAGAAGTCTTTGTCCTTTTCAACAAGTCAACAAAAACTGCATATCCTTTTCAATAAGGACTTTTTATAAGATTGTCCTTATGGAGGGTTGACTCAAAGGAGATTGTCCTTCTGTCACACCCCGATTTTTTGATAAATGAATATTCCCTAAATAAATAGCAAATATTCATAAATCAAATGTCAGGATGTGATCGAGTCGGCCCCACATGGGACCCAGATTGGCAAAAACATTCAAAGCATTAGACTACAAAGGATCAATAACAAAACTTCAATCATATTAATTAACTTCAAGACATAAATAGCTCCAGATAAATAATCTGAATGATAACTCCAAATATTATGGATTACATAGTCTTCAAGCCGAAATAAATACTGAGTTCAAAGATTAAGAAAATAACTGAATCCAAATAGTGAAAACTGCAACGCCTCTCGAGTGCAACTCCAACTCAAGCTCACGCTCTCTCCCAATCTGCTCCACTTCTACGCCCGACCGAGACGTATCCCAAGTTGCAAAAGAAACAACGAGGGTTAGCAAATTGAATTTGCCGGTATGAGTGTCTCTCATAAAAGGAGAGATCATCGAAAAACCAACTACCATAAATAAATAAGAATTGCTAACATGCTTTCCTAAGCAAAATAATAAATAATCAAACTTACCAGCTCCTTCGTCCACTATGGTGAGTCAACCTGCAAGAGAGTTAGTAGACCCACCATCCTGCACTTGTAATTTGTAACAATTATAATAAATGATAAGGAAAAATACTTAAAGCCATAACATATCAACCAATGCAAAGGCACGCCAAACCCTAACTTTTCTGTTAGTCTACACTATTAAGTTTGCACCCTAGCCACACACACAAAACCGGTATGTCTACAACACTACTATGCCAACTGTGTATAGACTCACGACCTCTTCAGGTTTCACTGAAAGGTGAACCTATACATGCACGCGCTAAAACAACTCGTCTACACAAGAGAACGAGTAAAATAAACAGCACCGATCGAAAGGTGTAGTGGGCAAAATAACCGAGTCACTTGGATCACACCAAGTACCCAAAAGTCCAACTCATCTGTATTATAACCAACACTTATAAAACTTAGTAAAGAGACAAATGACGGTCAAGATTTGCACATAAGATTATAGAGATTGGGTTTTAATGAGATTGGAAATAAATGGTCAGGATTAAACGTATCATAACAAATTAACAGATGAATTATAATCGAGAAGGAAAATTAAGGTTTAACAGATGGGTTTTATCTGACTCTCTCTCTCACTTAAAACTCTACTACCATTTTAGCTTCTCTCTCATACTCTTCATCTGTGATTCTGTGGCCGATCCTTCCTCTTCAGTTAAACCAACGGTATCTCTCTCAGGATCAACTGATATGAATACAGGTACAATTTCAATCTTTGCCTTTTCCTCAACAACAAATGTTGAGCCTGCTTAATTTTGATTTTGATTGGTTTTCACAAAATCTTGATTGATTTTAATTTCATGGGTAACAATCTTGATTTTGATTGGTTTTGATTAATTTTCACAAACGTTTCTTCGTGGGTAACAATCTCTCTCTTCGTGGGTAACAATCTCTCATAATTTTGATTTTGATTGGTTTTATTTTTGTTTTAGATTAATTTTGTAGTAAAAGGTTAATTGAGCAATTTCAATTTGAAATTGTATCATGAATCAAACATTATTTCATTATTCTTCTCCCCTTTCTTCTCCACTTCAACCAGACCTTGATTTTTATAGTTAATAACAACAAATCTCACAATCTGTCATCTGCGTTCTCTCTTGTAATCATCAACAATAGCAACAACAATTTGTTTCGTCGGATTAAGGTGACTCTATTCTCAAAAGCGGCAACAACAATTTGTTTCGTCGGATTAAGGTGACTCTATTCTCCTGCTTCATATATTAATGTTATTTTTATTATTTTGGTCTACCTAGATCAAACCAATCTGATGAACCCCAGTTGATTCGCACCATCACCATACATAAATAATGATTAAATTGTAATCCATGTATAGGATTAGTCCTTAGAAGAAATTTGTATATGTAATCTGCTGTGGTTGATGAATGGATTGAATAATTCCGTTATAAATTAACTTCAGAGTACAATAACAGGAAAGGAGAAAGAGTGTACTATGGATTGATTATATTTAACATGTATGTTATACAACTTTGAAAAGAGATTTTTTAATCTCTCTACACGAATCTTAAGACAAAATCTTTTATTGAAAAGAGAGCGAGGAACGATTGAAATTTGCAATCTGTGATAAAAAAACAGCATACTAATTAAATCAAATTGAATAAACAGTATTTACAAGAAAAGAAACCATTAACAGTATTTAGAAGAAAATAAACGAATCTATTCTTCAATCTCCGATATCTATTCTTCCATTAACAAAATTTAGAAAAAAATAAACGAATCTATTCTTCAATCTCCGATATCTATTCTTCCATTAACCTGTTAACCTAAGACTCTAGAAATTCCATCGGAGAAGGCGTTGGTTGGTTTATTTTTGCTACTTGCGCAGGTTAGTGATTTTTCTTCTTCTAATGGTCCCGATATTACACTACAAGAAAATCTGATTAAAGCCACGGTTCTACGATTTGCCTAGCCACGGTCCGGGTCCGTGGCAAAATTAGCTACGGTTTTTGTCCGTTGTAGTACAAATATTGTCCGTAGCAATAATGTTTTAATTTTTAATATATTTTGAGAATTTAACTACGGTTGTTAACCGTGGGAAATTATATGATTTACTACCCTCCGATTGTTATTTCAAATTACTAGGATTATCAAGGGTATATATTATTAGGATTATCAAGGGTATTATCTCAAAGAGAAAATTGTTTTCTTCTCCAACTCTCTTCACCTCTCTCCGTCTCTGCAACCTCTCTCCGTCTCTACAACCTCTCTAACAAAAAGAACATCTTTGGAAGAGAAATCTTTTACTTATTGGAGAAAACCTCTCTGTCTCTCTGTTCTTGCACTTCCTGATCGATCAAAATCGCAAATTTGGGTTTGGTGTCTCAATTTCCGTTCGAATTTGGGTTTGGTATCTCAATTTCCGAAATTGAATCATCTGCTCGGCGTAAGTCATTCAAACAATCTTAATTTTCTAGAATTACTTGTTTAAATTAAGTTATTATTTCTCAATTTCAGAAATTGCAAAATCTCATGTAATGCCATTCATCCAATCTTAATCTTCGAATTACTTGTTTAACTTAAGTTTTTATTTCTAAATTTTAGAAATTGCAAATTCTCATTGTAATTTCTGTTGAATCGATAAAAATCGCAAAATTACTTGTTTAACTTAGGTTTTTATCATCTTTGTTGTTGATAATGTTTAGATTCATTTTTTTTTTTGATAAAAATTAAGATTTCCATTAATAAAACAACCTTACACAGACTGATTTGAGTGCAAAGTTGCACCACACGTTAATCCCTGAAGACATGTCCTCATTTTACAGATAACCCTCTCCCATTATCCCATGCCTATTCTCTAAATAGAGGAACAATACATACACAGTTAACAGTACACTAACCCGAAAAATGTCGCTGCTTCAGTTAGTTGCACTGTGTTGCCTTGCTGCAGTCCATACTTTAGCCTTCAGCATCATTACCATCTCTCTGTCATCACTAGTCGCCAACCATAGAGCAGCTCAGTGAACCTAGTGTTCTGTCGGAGTTCCATAGCCTTGGGGCTCATGATCAGCCAATTCCAAACTGTCGCCTTGATAGCCTGCAACACCTTTTCAATTTCTGCTTGATGAGCTATTAATCTAGAACAACAATTCTCTCTCTCTCTCTCTCTCTCTCTCTCTCTCTCTCTCTCTCTCTCTCTCTCTCAAACAATACCAACAAGAAGGGAAGGGACTTCAGAGATTTTCTACTGACATCTAAATCCTAATCTGATACGTACTAGGTGCTCTTTAACTTATTTAGTAATCACTATTATTATCCAATGCACTCTCAGCCACTATATAAAACAACAATTTTTATACAAGTGGCATTTTGTTTTCTTCTTTTTAGCCTAAGTAAAAACCTCAGGAATATCTTAATTATGATTATCAATATAGCAGCACTCGTTAGATGTATATGTTTCTTCTAGATGATTTGGTGTGCATGACACATACACACCTTCAATCCTTTGTGCTTTGATCTCATTGTATGCCGAAGCCACTGTGAATTTACTTCTGTCTTTTTCTCACTGCAAAGCATTTCATAAAGCAAATACCTAAAAGGTATTTACCATTACAACAGTATAATGTGAATCCTATAGGCTATAGTGGGACTGGGGGACTATATATTGTCTCAGACTTTAGGTGGGATTATGTAACTTTAGGTGCCTCCTCAGTCTGCTAGAATCCACAATTACATACAGTAAGAGTTTTTGGAAAAAAATGTAAGGATTCACTACAAGTTTTAAACTTAAGATAACAACACCTTTAAAATTACTATTAATCCATCCATAATGATTGATGAGCTACTATATATATATATATATACATATATACTCAAGGTCCACTTTGATGAACAATAATACAATTTCATAAAGCATCATATAATTTTATTCTCTTTTTGCTGTGTATAAAGCATCATAAAGCACTATAATGATTGATGAGCTACTATATGTTGTGTATCTATATAGTACAAAATTAATTAGTTTTCTTAAATTTTGCAGTTTTTTTTTTTTTCTTGGATTAGATTTTGCGAAGGCATTTGTCGCAGGTAACTTTGTTCATTATTTCCTTTAGGAAAATTAATTCTAATTGCTTACTTTTGTTATGTTTAGTGGTTATTCTCTTTTTCTTCCATGTGCTGGTTCAATGAAGTTTAATATTTTTATTTTTATTTTTTAGAGTTTGCACATATCTTTTTGTTCCTAATTGTCTATATGATAATGTTTGTTTACCTTGTTTTGATAGTTTATCAAATTATGCCTTGAATAAGCTGGATTCTGTCATGGTTTACTCTTATTATTGTTATGAGTTTTCTATAAAATTACATGAAAACTATAGTATATGCTTGATGTGCCATATAGGGCTTTGCTCAAAATTCTATATAAGGTTGTGTTTGTCATGTTATATGGTCGAAGGCTAGTCTTGAGTTCATCAACTGAACATTACTCGTTTGGTTTTGTTAACAAATATTTTCCGTTATGTTTCATTTAGGACTTCGTTTATTTCTTATTTTCGGGTATTGCCTTTGTGCTTAGACTATATTGTGGAGACATGTGATAAATATCTAGGTTTTGGATCTTATCGTTTTTGAGTATATAAGATTCTTTGTTGTCTTGCAGGTTTATCCCATTTTTTAACTCCTCCAATGCAATATATATTGCATTGCCGGTCCCAAGCCCGGGAAAGGAGGAGGGAAAAATGGCAGCGCAGTGTAAAGGGGCAATGCATTGAATGACTGTACAGGTGAAGTCCTCATTTTATTAGGCTACGGTGGTCTTGCCAGTTGTCAATACATGCCAACAAAACTGTTCGTACCAAGTGATCCAGATATGTGTTTCTCAATTTGCTGTTGGAAATCATGTTGTTTAAGGTGTAAGTGCACGCTACCTCTGGCCTGTTTTAAGATTCTGTCTGTTTTAACTTTTAATTTTGTTGTTCAGGTGGATTATGATGAAGCCATCTTTTTATGGAGGGTGAATAGGAAAGATTTTTTTCCATGGACCATCACTTTCATTGCCCATTATTTCTTGGCATTTGAGATTGGCGTCCTTGTTGGAGTCAGTTTTTGGTTCAGTTGAACTGAATAGTTATTTTATATTATGCATTGTGGAGGTGCAACAATTTGTTCGGTATTAGCCAATTTAGATTATGCAGGGCAGGTGCTAAAATAATAATTATTTTTTTTTTCTGCAAATAATTCTGATTTCCCACGGCTACAAACCGTAGCTAAATTAAATTTTTTTTTTAAAATTTTTGGATTTGCCACGGCTAAAAACTGTAGCTATTTTAAAAATAAAATTAATTTCAATATTTTTTTTCAAAAAAAAAACAATATTTGCCACGGACCAGGACCGTGGGTATATTGAAATTAGCCACGGTTGATATCCGTGGCAATTCCCACGGCTAATAACCGTGGCTAAAAATAGCTAGTTGCCACGGACCCGGACCGTGGCAAACGAATTAGCTACGCCCTGAACAACCACGGTCTAGCCACGGCCGAAAACAGTGGCTAATCCTATTTTGCCCCGGTTCCGGTCCGTGGCAATTCTGTTGTATTCTTGTAGTGTTATCATAACTATATCATGTTTTATTGTTCAAGGTTGGCTTATAAACAAAGACTTAGTTTGCCAATTTTGTTACCCATCTAAAATTAATTTAAGGTTATTTTGTTGTAGTTAAGGCCGAGCAAGTTGTAGAGAGTGCACCTCTTTGATTAGCATACTTATAGTTACAGGTGCCCTGCACAACCGCACTTTCTTAGTTAAGGCCGAGCAAGTTGTAGAGAGTTGAGGATGGACTTCTTATACTCCCAAGCAACCTGACTCGCTTCCTCATCCATCGTTTGCATAATTTGGTTGTCCATGCTCATAAGATACAATGGATGTACAATGGTTATTATACCATAATATATATACAACAATTTATATAGATCGAACTCGACCCGATATTCTATCCTCTTTCATTTAATATTAAAAGTTGATGTTTAAGTTTCAAAGCATACCTTCCCATCTGCACTAAATCCTTCCAAGAATTTCTTCTGGACATATCCATTAATTTCGATGGAGTAGTGTTTGCAGAATTTCCTTTCTATTCACCATTGCATCTGCACTCAGCCCCTAACAAACTTACAAACATTTTTCTTTGTTTCACAGGACACTTTTTCTCTTCCTTCAGATTACTACTCATAGCTACCTGGTAATCTTCATCTTGATGTAAGTTATTTCTCAATGTTAAGATATTTTGGATTAAAATTTATACCTTATGTTCGATTGATTCTTATTAAAAATGGTGAACTAGAATAGATTTCAAGAATATGTCTTCTATTTATAACCTAAATCTATCATTGTATGAATTTCGTTGGTATACGGTTGGTTGTTTGGGTCAAGATTTGCATAAAGATTATAGAGATTGAGTTTTAATGAGATTTGGAAATAAGTGGTCACGATTAATCATATCATAACAAATTAAAAAGCCCTATTCCATTGTCTTCTCCCTTTTCTCTCTTTACGAATCTTTTGCTTCAACCAAACTTTAATTCCTTTCAATGCGAATCTCCAATATCTATTCTTCAATATCTTCTTCATTTGTTAAAGGTTTCTCTAATAAAAATTTCGGCCTCATTTGTAAAAGGTTTCTCGAATCCGTCTTCTTCAATTTGTTAAAGGTACGAACTTTTCTCGAATCTATCTTCTTCAATTTGTTATGCTACGAGTAGCACAATTTCTTCTTCAACTCACTCTTACAATTGATACATACAATCTTCCCCAATATCTCTTCAACTCTCTCTCTCTCTCTCTCTCTCTCTCTCTCTCTCTCTCTCTCTCTCTCTCTCTCTCTCTTCAGTTTAATCGGTGAGTAATTTTCAATTTTGTAATTGTTTAAAGTATAGAAAATCTCCTATTGAAATTTGTGGTTTTAGAATTTAGGTTGAAATTTATGTTTTTCAATCTTCAATTGTTGTTTGACTGCTTTTAGGTAAATATTATTATGATATTGTTTTTCAATCTCCAATTCTTATTTTCTCTGCACTTATATTAAGGCTTTTTACACTGATGATTTGATATGATAAGACATAAGAGTTTACATCAACAGGAACTGAAGTAGTCTAAATCTATAGAAAGGCCCTGAATTGCTATCTACCAATACATTAATTTAAATTCTGCAAAGAAGAATTTTGTGGGGATACCCAACTCTTTCACTACTTATCATAGTCATCTCATGATCATTGTCTTTTTCCTTAATAAGAATATCATATAGTGGAGAAAAACATATACAACGCACTTTCAACAAAAAAAAAATATATCGATTTTAGGCAATGTCGTCATACGAGCCACACAACATGGAGGGATTAACAGGTTGATGCTTTATCCTGGCATGACATCAGTTTTTGTATATAATACTTTTTACCATGCAATAACACCATAACCTGTTGAATATAACCATTGTTCTGCTGGTATATCCAAATTCATTGGTACTGAATTATACTCATGACTCGAGGTATCCTACAACGATACTAATTAAGGTAAGGCACTGCTAATAGTCATAGTAAATTCAATATATAGCCCCTAGGATTGTTGTACTTCGGATTTAAGTGGACCTTAGAGTCTTTGTAGTAATCTAATTTTAGAACTGATGATTTGGTATTATAGATCAAATACGGTCAGGATTGTTTAGAGTTCCGTAGTCAAATCTCTGAGATATTTTAATTTTGTTGTTTTTTTCTATCAATTCAATCGTTTGATTCTGTTGCACGTACTCCACCCAATTTAATTTATAGTCTGGTGTGATTCTATGATAATTTTTGCCATGGAAAACTTTGTATCTGTAAATTTAATCATTAACATGTTGTAATACCGAAGTTCCTCTATTTGCTATAAATTGTTGAACAATATAAATTGCTTTTAATTTAGGCAAGGTTTAGAAGAGATAGTAGTTAAGTTTTTGCAAGAGAGATCCTCATCTCTGACCTACTCAAACCCCTTTTAGATCAAAAGCCATTAGTGACCTGTTGGGCATCGGTTGTTGTAGTCTTCCACTAAACTTATAAACTACATTAAAAGATCAAGATTGTTGTATTTTTGGCGTCAAGCAATCTTCATCTTTGTTAGGTAGTTTTAATGTCAAATAGTCTATATTATTTGACCAACATGCATAATTTGTAGTAAGACTTCTTATGCATGATTTACAATCACAAAAATTCCCTTGCGTTATCTGCAAACTTCCTTGGAATACTATGATCAGACTTTTACAAGAAATTCCTATGCTTAAATGCATTTTGAGTGGTTGAAACTAATAAGATGATTTTTTTTGGTGAGGCTAATAAGATGATTTATTTGTTTACTGATCAAATATTTTTCTTTAGTCCAATAATTGATAATCATTGTCCTGAGAAAATATCCCTTACTGTCTACTAATCCAAGACGAAAGAAATAGGTGAAACCAACAAAAAGATTAAGAAATGAATGCACAAAAAGGAACACAGACTAATTAATTAGTGACATTTTATCCAAGATAGTTACTTAACTAATCTTATTTCTGTTAGGTAGTTTTAATGTCAACTGATCTATCCGATTTATTAGAAAATAATGGGCAACTTCAGGCAATGAACTTGGAAAAACAAAATATGAGAAACTTCAAAACAAAAATCTTTGTACATCAGTATGCAACTCTAATTGTCTTTTTGTTTGTTATGCTAGTTCTGAGAACATTATGTTATATGCTTAACAACATAATTGAGGTTGTTTAAGAGTTTGGACATATAAGCTCACTATTTGACACCAATCAATATGCCTTCATTTTGAGCTTAGATGTTCTATTAGCAGGTTGATGGTCACAGCTGAAGCTCAAAGATGTAGTCAATCGTCAAAATCTTTTTTAAGAAGACGATGTTAATACGAAACACATTGGTCTGGAGTCTAACTCAATTGGCTTCAAAAGATTTTATTTTTTCTGGAAACCAATTGAGATTTCATTTCTCAGAAGTTATTAGTTAGCACATTTGATATGGAGTATCCATTATCATCTGGTCATTGAAAAATTAGATTTTGCTAAGCATCTCAGTTAAGTAAACAAACAGATCCTATATACAAAAAAAAAACAATTAGACATTGTATATTATCATCAACAATTCATTAATGAGCCAAAGTTGTTAGACCGGAGGGACATTATTACCATAGAAAGGTCCTGATTTCACTATCCATGTAGTCTAATTGCTTACATAGTTTTTTGTTGCCTGGAAGTATTTAGATGCAATTAGAGGATTTGTTTCATTAGTTAACTCTTTATTATTTTATCTAACAAAATTATATTGGTCATGACTCATGAGGCGAAACCTGCAGCAAAATTTCAGCTACCCTATGATTTTAGCCATAGATTCAAATGCTATAGCAGGAGCGAGTCAAATTTAAGGCATTACGATAAAAAGTACACTTCAGGTAAATTAATAACATTCAATAAGTTGTCTTACTTGAAGTATGTAAACTACAGACATTGTTGTACGCTGGTACTTAACGAACCAAGTGGGCAAGAGTTAACAAGCCACCCTGTGACAGTGCGACTACATGCTTATGCAATTCACATTTTACTCTCTTTCCTTATAGGTTTTTCGCTGTAATATTTGTCTTGGTCTCACTTGATAATGTTGAACATTATGATACATGATATCTTGGCAAGAAAATGTATGTAAAGGTTGTCAATCCAAAGGCTAACAAGAAAACCGAGTTGCCTATACCAGATAATGCCCTATATTGTGTCCTAATAGGTAAGTAGCAGTAACCTTCACACTTCAACATATTGACTACTTCGTGTTTTGTTTAAATAGATTTGAAACTGGACCTATTTCTGATAATATTATGACTTTTAAGGCCACCATATAAGATCAAGTTGCAACGGTTTGCCCCCATAAAAATTATCGATCATCACTGGCTGATGGAAGACGAACATACTTTTATCAATAAAAGTTTTATTCAGCTGAAAAAAATGATTTTCAGCTAAGCGCAACAACTTATTGTGAACCTTTGAGATATCAAAAAGGACAGAAGAGCTTCTTCGTAAGTTGTTGTGCTTAGCTGAAAATAGTAATGAAGCTAATAGCTCCATCAACATATTCCATCAGCCAGTGTTGATCCATAATGTTTATGTGAGGCAAAATGCTGTAGCTAAAAACGACAATAGTTTGTATGTAGCAAAATGTGTGATTTCTTTTGAGTGAGAGACTTCTCTTGGTAGACAACTACACCTTTCAATAAAGTATATCTGGTATACTGTTTTTTCAATTAGATTTCTTTCAACAACTTTGAGTGAGAATTACACAAGAATGGACTCAAGTATTTCCATATGTTGTCATGTTTACAGGTAGAACCCGTTACATTGCCCTTACCGAAGAATTCAATTATGATTGATGCAAGAAAATGGTTGCTCAATGGATGCACATACTTAAGGCTTGCGGTTTGGAATCAATATCCCTGTTTATGTCATCATTACTAATTAACAGCATAAAGGAATTACGATTTGCATACCAATCAGGTTAATCTACTTTTTATTCCACTCTTTTAGAATTACAAAATAGATATATGCATTTGAGTATCATCCATTTATAAACTTACATAAAAGATGAAAAAGACTAACGGCGGTCAGGGTTTCTAGAACAAAGAATTCAAAACAAACAGAGTTGGGAGTGATTAAAAGGAAAAATAATACAGTCATTTAGACAAGCAAGGAGGATGAACGCCAGAGAGTTGCTGATTCTAACTGAAAGCATATGAATGAGCATCTAAGATATTCTTAAAGCTAACAAATAAAATAAAATAAACATAAACAAGGGTTTGGAAAATATAATGAATTGCATCATTAAGGACCAATTGAACAACAGAACAAATATGATATGACATAGGTGTTGATTATAAACCATGTTTTATGGCTAGAAGAGCTCAGGATGAATTAGCTGATTCATAACTATAATGAGTCGAGTGCTTAGAGCGAGAAATGTTATGAGATTGTGGATCATCTTCTTTTATTTTCATACAATGGCAATAAGGTAACAAAGGCTACAAGCTTCTTTCCATCACTTAAATATTCTATCTTCTATTTGGTTTTATTTCTCATTGAGAAAGATGGAATGTAAAAAATAGAAATTTTGTCCTCTGTTTTGTCTATGATATATTATGTTATGATCGACATAAAGCTTATCCAGACATTTGTATACAGCTGGTGTTCAGGTGCTATTACAACATGACCTTGGAATAAGCAAAAAACCAGCACCGTTAGACACAACCCCTCCTATATCTGCAACTACGAGAGATCACACGTCTGTAGTTGAAGAAATTGTTATGGAAAGATTCTGGCTTGCTAGAGATTTCTAAATCCAATGGCAAAATGCATTACGTTTACCCACCTGGCAAATGCATGCATGTAGATACTGTAAAAACATTTCTCGACAGGGATCCTCAATTGGCATGAAGGACGGACAAGAAAGGGCAGACCTCATTACCTATGGCTGTCAAAAGGGTTAGTGCTGAAGTCATAAAATTGCTTCTTCAGGCAGATGCAGCTATAGTGATGCTTCCAGACAAGTTCGGTAACACAACATTACACAGTGCCACCACTCCACCAGGAAAAAAGGCAGAGGTATCTCTTCATAATACTTCAATTCTATCATTGTTTATACCAATGACATGGCACCACAACAACATAACTATTATAGGTGGCTACAAGAAGTTCATCAGATTCTGTAGTTCCACATTCAAATTTTTATGTTGCCACATAAATGTTTATTTTGATATTGATAACTATAAAATGGTTATCAATATTTTGTAGAACTCTTTAAATTTAATTCTTTTAAATTGATTGTATTATTAATAATTTAACAATCAACCGGAGTTCAAAATTAGTACTTTAAATATAATTAAAAATAAGCGTCCCGGAGGGACGGGTCATACCTAGTATAATCAAATCCTTTAATTATCATGTCCGAAGACAAACAGCCCAATAAATGAAGTCCAAAACCAAAAATGGGAGTTTGTGTGGCAACTAGGGATTTTCTAATTATTCTACTGTTTTATTTTGTTAGTCAACCAAGCGTTCAAGCACATAATCAAAAATCACGAAGATCAAATAAACGACCCTTTTGGTCCACAAGATATAACATCTTGCGGTATTTAAATCCCCACATTTATAGAATTCTCGATATTTCAATTGACCCATGGCAATGCCAAAATATAGTGTCAACCTATCCTCAACCAATCAATATCAGTATACATATCCAATCAGCATATAATAGTTAACCAAATATCACATATTTATATATCTTCACATAGTATAGAAAACCGACAATTTGACCACCATTATCAAGATGCACAGAATACTCATGTTTTAGTTAAATTATTTTCTACAAAGGCATGTGAGATAAAATAGTCAACAGACTCACTTATTACTACCATCGATAAAGTGTTTGCATGCATACCCACATCAATTCCTATAACAATTATAATGACAGATTTGCCCATTGCCCAAAAATAGAAAAAATCAATTAATTCTTAACAAAAGAAGATATTAGTTTGAAAAAATCTTATGGGTCTAACTCATCGAAATATCAGTCCACCCGAAACCCAATGACTGCAAGACCAGTTGTGAGTGTAGCAGGCACTAACACTGGGCTACAAAGGATGATAAGTGGTGTGGTCACAGCTACACCAACAACTGTAGCAAGTAAGACCAACAAGAGTAAGAAGAAGACCACCCAAAGGAATTAGTGTGAATGTGTCATCACTGCAATGTCTTGAGAAGCTGTTAGGCCTCTATTAGGTAACATACTCTTGATAGCATCAGTTGGACTTTGTTGTCCATAATGACCATGTTACGTTGTGGATGTTGAACTTCAGCCATGGTTGATTTAAATTTATTCTCAGAAAAATTGAATTAATAAAAGAGATACTTCAACCAAATTGAACAACTTACATCAACTGAAGGTCTGAAGCCATTAAGTAATGGGCAAAGTACCTCAAAATAATGAAATCATTACAATTTACAAAAGAAATTTAAAAGCTTATAACTCCTACTTGATCGACATCGATAAAACTATTTTCTCCTACGAAGACAACCAAATGAAAAACCAAACATTCTTCCCATGCATCCGCCCTTATTCATCAAATTGCTATTTTCTTCTAATCCATAAAAGTACCCTGTAGAGAAAATATGTGTGTAAGTTATAATAAATACATACGTCGACTCTAAGGCATATGTTGTAGGAAAATATACACCGATATATTACTATTCTAAAATAAATAAAAAAGGAACAGATGATGCAAACCAGATTAGATGGATGAAGGACAAGATTTAGATCGAGTCGAGATAAAATCTCTCTCCTTAAGACATTATTCGCCCCGTACATGTGCTGAACGGTTTATCAATGGCGGACTGTCTCCCAAGATACAACGATCTATCCTTCTTAGCGTAGCAGCACTTCAAACGCATAGAAGACGGCGAACCAATTATTTGTTATACTCTCTCATGGCAAAACACAAACACTAGAAGAAGGAAAATCAATTTGAATTTTAAATAGTGATTTGAAGACAAACACAAGATACACTTATATAGTAGGAAGACACCTTTTTGAAAAGGCACATGTCTATTCAATGTTTATTTGAATAGACACCTGACCCAATACAATGTACACATCTGTTGGGACAGACACACCCATTGGGAATGAGTGTCTACAAAGTATGTGTCTATTGGGGAAAGACACACCCATTGGGATGGGTTGGGCCAAATACAATGTATGTGAATACATACCCATTCATCTACTATAACACAAGTTAGCCATGACCAGTGGTTAACTTAGGACTTAAATTTCTCATTCATATACAAATGTTTTGACCACTTGAAAACATTTCCAACAACATTTGCTTACCATGCCTTCAAGTTGTCGGCATCCTAGAAATCACATATACCTCATTTTTGTAAAAGCAAATTAGTGCCATTGATTCACATGCTTACACCTTCAGAAATTCAGCATCGTCACAACTTTTATTTCAATGCTCGAGTGAAATACTTGTAAGTCAGCCTATATATGCTGCCAAGAATATGACAAGGGAGAGAGTTAAATGTATTCATCAAATTCATTTGGGGTGTAAGCTGGTTGTATGTACATGTCTATGAATTTTTTCACCTCTTCTTAAGGGTTTGATGCATAGCATAATGAGTGAGTGCTTCGGCAGGGCCGTTGCTTCTGATATTGCCAGTTGAAACGTATATGCATAACTCTCCCCATTAGGAGGTGGAGAATCACTAATGACATTCTGATAGAGTACTGGTGAATCGATTACCACCAAAACTGAATTGATAACCAGTTGACCGACTGTCTCTATCATTAGTGAAACCTGTCTAAATGCACACTATATAAACGCACACCTCTGCAAATGCACATTTTATCGTGGTCTCAGAGGCTGTGCATTTAGATAGGTTTCGCAGTAGATTAAATAGCAGAATATCTTTCAAGTAAAAAAAAAAAAAAAAGTAAGAAACTAAGAATCACTAAACAAACATTAAATTAAACCTATTGGGCCAAAAAGTGATTGTCCATTGGGCTGGACCTTGTTGGCCATATTGGACCCGAGGAGCTGGACCCGTTATCCTTCCACTGTTGAGAGTGGGAGGTTTTCGCTGCTCTGTGAACCCAGACTGACGCAGTACCCTCCACTTTAGGAGCCACATGGCATAGGTCTTCACCTGAACCACATAACCCAACTCCCAACTTGGAACGGGCGGGTCTGGTTATAGCTACATCAAGCCTGACCATCATGAGTAAAACCCAAGTCCAATTACCTTAATGCCCTTACTTGAGTTACATGCTCGTGTTACCAAGCTCGGCAATAGTTTATGGTCGAATGGGCATTATGTACTATGCATTCTTTGTTCATTTGACAGTGTGGGGCTAAGAACATTAGTTTGTCAGGATTTCTACTGACTCGTAAAATTGATGGAATTCATGCTCTTTTATTGCTTTTTGTGTTGCTCATTTCAACAATTAGATAAACTGATAAGCAGACCATTTAACATCACTATCCAATCATCAAGATGTAGCTGTTAGTGAGTAAAATCTTAATCATCAACTATTGCTGAGAGGGCACTTAGTAAGTACAATCTGTCCGAATGGTTATATGGTGGTAGAATGCTCGCGTTGATTAAATACAAGGGTCAATTTGCCAATACACCCCCTTTTTGTGTCACGTTTAGCCAATACATCCCATTAGTCTAAAAATTGTTTTTTCCACCTTTTTAATAGTTTGACTCAGTTAAAAGAAACAGTCAACTCTTTTTGACCAAGTGAAACCCCTGAAATTACTATTTACCCTCATATTTCAAACTACCTAAATTTTTTGATTTGATCTAAACCGTCAATGTACTATTTTTTTTTTTAAATCTACTATAAACCGTTGATTCTTGTGAATTAGAAGGATATCCAGATGAAAGATTAGGTAGAATAAAAATCATGTAAAACAGTAGAATAAGGGAATTGATTATTATTGTAAATTATAATAATGAGGAATTGAAGTCGCTTATGCAAATTCCAGACCCATTGCTTTCAAAGTGATGGATTATGGCTTCAATTGATCAGAATTCTTCATATGATAGCAGAGGCTTGTAGAGATATGTTAAGAAGAGTACCCTATGAGATTAACGCTTTAATGGGTGTTTAATTCGATGAAAAGATCATACATTTAACAAAGATCTACAACAATTTGATCTGTTATTAGCTTGTACAGAATTAATTTAGTGGAAAGAAAGTAAATTTCGTTGTCATTGACGAAGTAACTCATTTCAACTTCTCTTAATTAAATGATGTGTTAGAAACTTAGAATTTATTTTTATTAAGTAGAAACATAAAATTGGAAACAGAGAAAAAATAAATCTCTGTAGAAGATGACGTACTTATGGGAGTATAGGGACTCACAAAACTTCAATTTAGATTTCCTCATTACAAGCAAGAATAGCTTTAATTTGTGATGTTGTTGGGGTGGAAGAAAAACTCCCTAGTACATACAGTAGCACATATGTTAAACGGCTAAGATTAGATCTACAAGAAAAGATTGAATTAACGGTTTAGATTAAATTGGAGTAACTTAGGTATTTAAAAATTCAGGGGTAAATATGTAAGTTGAAAGGTCTGACTTAGTCAAAAAAGGTTGACTATTTTTTTTAACAGAGTCAAACTGTTAAAGAGGTGGAAAAAACAAATTTTAGACTAATGGAATGTATTGGCTAAACGTGACACAAAAAGGGGGTGTATCGGCAAATTGACCCTAAATACAAACATCTTCTATGTGGATATCTTTCTATCATCATAATGGCTGTGCTTGTTTACCTGCAAAACCTGCAAAGCAAAAACTTACACAGGTTTACATAATTTTTCTAATTTTTTTTTTAAAAACTTTCCAGTTTTTTTTAAGTAACCTGTGCTTGGTAACATTTAAGATAGAAAGTGGGAAAAAGACGTGGAGAGAAAAGAAAAGGGGGGACCACAAATTCAGATAGGAGGGAGAAAGAGAGAAGGAGGAGAGAGAAAGAGAGCCACCAACTGTTTCCTTTTATATTCGGGATTTATAAAACCGTAAGAAATGTTGAGCTGGTTTATCATTTTAACAAACTGTGGGGACCATTTGTATTTAACATCACCAAGCAGCAGGAATCATACAAACTTTTAGGAAATTTGCAGCGAAGCAAGCACAGCCAATATTTGTTAGATTACTTGTAAAGTAGTTTGAATGATCAGCTTACAAGAATGTTATTTGAGTAGTATTTTCAACAAAAGTTTGCTAACTAACACTCCTCCTAAACAACCAAGTATAGTGACTAGCCAGCCTTCGCAGGTTTCTGATACTGCAAGACTCCTAAGCTTTTGGACACTTATGATAGATGAATGAGCTTCTTTTCCCCCTTAATTGGATTCATGATTCTTGGATCACTAATCATGCCAATAGTACCTTTGCACAGTACCATTTCCCTCACATGTCACAATAATGTTATATTTTATTGCTCCAAATCCATGGTGGCTCCTCAACTCCTCTTGGAGCATTCCCAATGCAAAGTGGATTTTGGGGGTGGGGTGGATAAATCCACCTTGAAACCTAAAACAATGCCCCAAGGGGAGGTGGATTTTGAAAAGTGGCTGCCCACAGGTGGATTTGAAGGTGGGAGAATCCACCTTCAAATCCACCTGTGGGTGGTAGAACCGGACGGCATGTCACATGCCGTCTGTTTTCTTTTTAGGTATTATGTAGTGTTTTAAAAGTTTTGGACTCTTGGACGGCATGTCACATGCCGTCTCCCTATTTTTTTGCAAAAAAAAAATGGGACGGCATGTCACATGCCGTCCGGTTTTTCTAAAAATCCACTTTCTCTTATACAAGAGTCCACCTTCCCTTGGGAACTCTCCACTTTGTAGAGTTTCACCTTGAATCAACAAGGTGGATTTTGCCTAGGTGGACCTACGTGGCGCCTACGTGGAGGTGGATTTATCCACCCTGCATTGGGAATGCTCTAAATGAGTCTGATGCCTCACTAACCTTTCTCTACTTTGAATCATTGCAAACTTGTAGTCCTACTTGCATACTTCGCAGTTCCTGAAATATGATGACAGCTTTATAACTAACTTCCTATATAGGCCACTAAAACCTAAATTTATGTGTGAACAAGTCCATCATGTCTCTTTAGGCTGGTTGGATGAATGAGGGCCAGGAATTCAAATGTGAACACCTTAGGAACTTCATCAGCTTCGTCACAACTACTTCTATTGCGAAGCTTGAGAGATCTATATTTATAAAATTCATGTAAAACTATAGTATATATGCAGAAAACTCCAAACACAATTTCTTGGTTGTGCAGTACATATACAATTATCAAAAGGTGCAGCAAGTTCTTCCCTGAATTATATTTGTTCTATTTGCAAGAACTTCAATTTTGCACAAGATGTTGGAGAAACAGGTCTGACAGACCTTGTCAGACTGTCTCCTTAATTGAATGAACAAGTGTAGTTTACCCTTAATCCCACATGAGTTGTGGGAAGTGGGTAAAGATGTTTAAATACAAAATTATTACACTAAGGGTGTAGCCTTTTGGGTTACTAAGTTTTCGCGCGATAGGGTTCACTGGATCATGTCAGTCCAATGGGATTGAAACGTTTCATTAAGTCTGCCAAGAGTTGTGCCTGAATAGTTGTATTTTGGGAGACTATCGTCCAGTACCTGTGTGCACTAGTAGCAGGGACGTAATATTATCTTAAGGATATTGCCTCGGCAAGCCTCTCTTCATCCTGCTTACTGAATTCATTTAATACATATATTATTTGTTTTCTGTTTGAGTTAGTGTATTCTCTATTTCTGTAATGTGTATGTTATATTCCTGAGTTCATACAATATAATACCAACACAAGACATTTTACTATGCAGACTTCATTTCTGCAGTCACTATGTGGATTTTTCATTCTGCATGGAGTGCATGCTGCCTTGCTACCATGGAAGCAAAAAAGAACAAAGGACCCTAGGCTTAATGTGGCACCCTTCTCTTCAACGACTGTGCCTACCTAGGAGAGAGAATGTGCTCATTCATTGCTGGATAAGTAGATATCAATTTGGGGTTATTAGGCCAGGCCTACACATTGATAGGTCCAGCATCGGTTTGGGCCAATGACAGCCCAATCTTCAACACCTGGCAATCTTCTACTACCCAAATAGTTTGTCGTAGTGGGACTAAACAACTTGGGACTCTTGAGTCACTGACAGCACATAGAAAAGGACTTTGTTCAAGCAAAACATACAGATTGATAGAAAAGGACTTTGTAGTTTGATGCTGTGGGTGAAGGTGGCCCTTGAGGCTAAATACCACAGGATAATTGAGGATTAGAAAGTGTCAATAGTGGATAACTTAATAAAAACAGCAGAACATTATCAAGGTGCTGTGTGAACACAACACAGGGCAACTTATCTGCCTCTAACAAGAGGTATGTTAATGCATTCTGATTGAAAACCTTGCAGACTTGCAGTATTTGATTTGGAGACGAAAACAAAACCGCAGAGTATATGGTTTACTATGTTGCAAGCATTGTGTGTGTGTTTAACTCAATGATTATGCTCGTGTCAAATATCAGACACTAAGTAAGCTCCTTGCTGAAAATTGAAATGTATATACCTGAAGTTGGCAGACAGCAACCAGCTAACATTTGATATCAAGAACAAGAATCTCCCATCCTGAGGTATTTTAATTAGCTGTTCAAGACATTGCCTCTAATACAATTTGAATGAAACTGAAAACGAACTGCCATTTCTCCACCCTTCAACGCAGAACCCCTCTTACATATAAAGGGGTCATTGAGGTGCTAATTATCTTTAAAAAAAAAAAGCAAGCCATAATATGAATGTGTTTGCTGATGGTCATCTAATCATAATTTCAATATTATATATATGATCAACTTTACACTTTACACATAGAAACATAATTAGATGACAATCAACAAAACATATTCATATCTGCTACACAACGACAAATCAAAAAGCTAGCTAATGGATTTTGAAATAGTTTTCTTATGTTCTACAGAACATTAGTGTTAAAAGTCCCCTTTTATTAATGTAGGTACAAGCCAAACTACTGAGGGAATATCCATTGGAATTATACCTTCATGACACATCATATGCTTAATACTTATGTATCCACGTTTTCCTATCTTTATTATTAGTTGGTAAGAGTGGTAGTTGATTTAGTTGCGTTTCTTCTTTGAATGGTAGACAGGGATGTGTGGAGAAAGAGAGCTAGCTAAAGTGCTAAACAGTGAATAATTGAATTCTGATCAAGTGTATTGAAATGAAGGAAGACAGGAAGCTTATTTCTCGGCATATTGCTTGGAGGTGCTATTTTCACCTTTCCCCTTCATGATATATTGACTTTGGGGCTGTATAATATAGCATCTAGTCAAACCAAAGAGGCAGAAAGTCAGAAACATAGCTAGAATGTGTTACACTAACACGAGGAGCCACATTGGACAAATATCACATTCACATCTGCTTGTGACTTTGTTGTACTGGCTTATCTCATTGTGATACAATATAATTCCCCAAGAAGGTGCTTGGGTTTTGCTGCCTAGTAGATAGTCGCGGCATGTATTATGAATGATGCAAACTCGATTCTCTCAAAACTCTGCTGCCTGTACAATGAAGTTCAAACTTGATTGGGTGAAAATCAATACAGATGGTGCTTACCAGAATGGTGTATCTGCTATAGGAGTAATTGTTAGAAAATGATAAAGGAGATTTCATTGCAGGGCTATCAAAGGAAAGTAAAGTACAACACACATAATCTGGCCGAATGGGAGGCTGCTCGAAGTGGCTTAAAACAAGCCGTAGCTATGGGAATGGAAAAGGTGCAACTATAACTCATAGCACCACTAGAAGTTTGAGGCTTTTGTAATAGACTGCAGGAACTATATCAGTCAGTTTTGTCAATTTAGGATCAATTATGTAACAAAGCTGCAGACATGTTATCTAAGAGAGGTCTGCAAAATAGTACCACTGAGGAGTGGTTTTTTGAAGTCCCTGATTATGTAAGGGCAATTTTGTAGCATAAACTATGGAGGAGGGCTTCCCCTTCTCTGAGGCCCCTCTTCATGGTCTTAAATAGATAGTAGTATTATTAACAAAAAAAAAAAAAAAAGTTTCAAAGTTCAAACTTAATTGAAGATTGATTTGTTATTTATAACGGACTGACAGCCTGAGAGTAGCAACCATAGCTTCAACGATTCAATTTAGATGTAAGTTAATGTATGCTAAAAGCTAGCTTCTCAACTATTACAAGACGACAAGTAGATGTGTTGTAAACCAGTTTCTCTAAAAGCTCGAACTTGTAGAGGGAGGCTACCACAATGTATATCAACCGGAATACCGGATAAATTGGTAGGCACATACCTAACCAAACACGGAGGTGGACTTTGCCACTCTGCCAACTGGGTCACGGGCTGCACATACAGTTAGGCCCATAGTCCTAACCAAACATGGGGGTGGATCCACCAACAAGATGTTACACGATTGTTATGTTCTATTGATGTTGGATCTGTTCTAGAAAGGTTTAGATTTAGAGAATCTGAACGTTACTACCTAGGCTAGATCCATGGGATATGTATTTTAATACGTGTTAAATACTTAGATTTGTCTTTCTAGATGCTAATTTAAACATTCTGTGTTTATTCCAAAATTTAGTATCATGAGTAATAAGTGTAAAGTGTACATATTACTAGTTTTGCCTTGTGATAGTTCAGTTAACCTTTGTACATTACAATAAATATGTTCTTTTGAATGGAAGAAACAAAATGAGTGATTTGTCCTATTGCTTTTATACGATTTCACCAAGTTTTATTTTCCCTTTTTCTTATGTTCCCGTATTTGGCCTATGCTAAATACAGCACCTCTTTATTTACTGATCCTAAAACCATCAGATTCATATATAAATTAAATCGAACACTATTTCTGTTAACTACTTGGTGAAGAACCCTTTGACTTCCTTAGGAAATTATCTCCAATGGAAGAGAGAAGGGTTTTATATTCCTTAGTACTACTAGTTTCATCTCTGTCCATGGCCGTGGATTCAGCTGTTCCGGCTGTATTCATATTTGGGGACTCTACGGCTGATGTTGGAACCAATAACCACTTCAGCTTACCAATAGCAAAGGCCAACTATCCTCCCTATGGTATTGATTATCCAGGCTCGAAAGCTACTGGGAGGTTCAGTAATGGTTATAACATTGCCGATTGTCTTTGTATGTTACTGTATATTACTTTTCCCTTATTCTAGTAATGCCTGACTTTCTTAGGTATAATTTTTTTTTTTTTTTTTTGTTATCATGAGAATACATCCATCATTATGCCATTTCACATTGATTGACCATGATATAATATGACCTCATATGCCTTCTGACATAATCAACCTAAGAACTTGTAAACAGGGGAAGTCCCAAACTAAGTTCATATAATGACATATTAAATGTACGAGTTCCAGAAGATGCTAAATGTGCAAAGTTTTCAATGTGAAGATTTGTTGAATCCGTTTGCCGCAGTCCTAAATCTGGTATTGAAATTTAAGAAAAACATAATACTCCTTTGCCAGGCATTAAACCTGGAAGAAGGAAATGAAATATCACATGGTGATATTTTTCGTTAAAAATACAAATCTAGAGCCTGTCACAGCTGAAAATAATTTTCCTCTGTACCTGAGTAGGGAGTAATTGTATTATAATGTTTCATGATTGATTGTAACAGCCCAGCTGATGGGATTTAGGAGGAGTCCTCCACCTTTTCTGGATCTTCTCGGCCGATCATCTCTACGTCTTACCAACGATATAATCCATGGTGCTAATTTTGCGTCAGGAGGGGCTGAACTACTTGAACACACAGGGGGATTAGCAGTAAGTACGACCTTCCTTTTTTTTTTGGGAAAAAGTACGTCCTTCCTAAAATATAAACATTGCAACATAAGACTCTTGAAAACCTACTAATATTGTTTACCTACAGCCAATAATGTCCTTGGCATGTTTTTTGACTGAAGAATCCTAAGTGATACTATAGTCTACAATTACATACGATCTATATTCTAACCCTAAATACGATAAATGTACATATCACCAACTGATAATAATCGTGAAAAGGTTCTAGAGGCTTAGTTTCGATAAACTATTTATCAGTGATTGATCGAACAAAATTCGTACCATAGAGTTCTTTCTTACACTGACAACTTGATCAGGAAGCCTATAACTGGTATACAGTATTAAATCATCGTATATTGAGTTATCTATGGAAATTCTTGCCACAGAAGTTATAGCTGTGTACATCTAATGGAACATGTCTTGCATCTTTTAATTAACATATATATGTAAATATGTAATTGGAACAATTATACTACAAATCATCAGGAACAGGTAGTTTCCCTCCCTAAACAGATACAACAATTTGCAACTGTCCGCGGGAATCTTACTGCAAGCTTGGGCCCAGTGGCGGCAGATACACTACTTTCCAAGTCTATCTACTTCCTTAGCATTGGAAGCAATGATATTTTCAGATATTATGTTGTCAATAAGACTTTTAACCAGGAGAAGTTTGTTGCCACACTTGAATATGCATACGAGAATCACTTAAAGGTGAGAAGTTTCTTTCTTTTGATCATCTTTTGTAGTTCGATTATAGATTCATAGTAAGTACATGAATCTGAACTATACAGTGTATAAGCCACGCAGACTCTATATTCAAATGGAGCAAGAAAATTTGGGATAATAAGCATCCCACCAATTGGATGTGTCCCATCTCAAAGAATTTTCAATGATACAAGGTGTGTAGAGGACTTGAACAAGTACTCTCAAATTTTCTATTCGAAAATGGTAGCTATGCTGCCTCGTCTCAGCTCTGAACTAAAAGAAATGAAATACTCTCTTGGGAACTTATATGAGATAGCGACTGATTTCATGACTAGCCCATACAAATTCAGTAAGCATTTCACTTGGATAACATAAATAGAAGCTTTACTTATACTTAAGGTAGATTGTACATTTGTAGTACTCGTACAAGAATAATTTTTGGTTTTCTTGTATTTTAGACTTCACGGAACTGACAAGCCCTTGTTGTGGAAGTGACTTGTTTCCATGTATAGTGGAAGTTGGCCTTTGTCAAAACCGTGACGAGTATCTGTTTTGGGATTGGTTGCATCCAACACAGGCTGCATCCAAATTGACAGCTCAAACTTTATATGATGGGGATCCAAAATTTGTATCACCAATCAGTTTCAAGAAGTTAGCTGAGGATTAGAATTAAGAAGGGATGTTGTCTGTCATATAAGTATCCTAGCCATTTGTAATAATCTCTATAAAAGTAATAAAGTTTTTGACGTTTAACCTCGCTCCAGCCTCCAAGTTTGTTTGGAACTAGTCTAGGATGATATAAACTAAAAAACATGATTAGAGTAATCCAGGAAACCATAATATTTTCAGTTGACAGTCAAAACTCCAAACATTGAGTTACAAACTTCATCTTAACATTGGCAGGGGCCGGGCATACGCATACCCCATCAACAAGAAATTATGACGTAGACTATCCCACTTAGAAATATCTTCGGCGAGGGCCGCTCCCGAGTGCAATGGAGGTCACTAACCTAGGTCATGAACTTTATTGATCATCCATCGACCCAGTCCAGGTAAGTATGTTCTAAAGGCGCTCTAGCCCATGGTTTTGTACTACTTCTTTTCCTCGGGTTCATGTGTATCTCCAATGTGGGACGATTTTGGAAGCAAACAAATTTTGGCCTGGGCATCGGATTAGAAGAGAACACACAAGCAAAAAGACCAAGTATCTTTCAAAGCAAAAGCAAATTCATCCTAACTGGATTAGTACACGATTGTTAAGTACATAGCTGCGCCCAAAGTCTTGTAATTTTTATGTGTTTGGTGCACACCATCGTTGCAGATTCTAGCTTGTTAGTTGGTATCCAACCTTCGAATGCGTGTTCGATGATAGTCTATACAACATGACAGTCGTAGTATCATCTCAATCGTCAATTACATAGGGCAAAGTTTTTTCTCCTATATCCTTAGAGCATTGAATCACTAGCAATCTAACATCTAAGAAGAAATATTTCAACAATGATTTGGTAGGGGTGCGCCAGGCCCTTGCAGTAGTGTAAGGCATGGGCGTCGCTTAAGAGTCCCAACAGCAAGCGGATGTGATGGACTCCCCCTAAAAGCAAAAATTAATTTAATATCGTGTGAGGCATTGCCCCACATATCAGATATTAAACTGATAAGAACAGATACTACACTTGATCTTAGCCAAAAGGTCGAGAAAGGTATGGTTTTTCCTTTGCTAAGGATTGTATTTTGTATCGCGGAGCAATTGTGCGCATGTCCTCTTTAGCCCATATGGGACTAAACCTGGAGTTTACGCCTTTATGGCACCAACATGTTTAAAGATACTGCTAAATCGGCTTTCATATGTTTACCAAGCAGGGCAATAAAAATCGAATCTTGATACAGTAAAACCTCGATAAATGAATGTTCAATAAAATAATAACCTCGCTTAGATAATAGTTTTTTCCGGTTCCGACTTGGGCATGTGTACTAAAGTAATAACCTCGTTAAATGCTTAAGTAATAAAAAAAATTGAATCCTTAAAAACCCAACAAAAAATATAAATTAATAATTACTAAATTTCATACAAAAATTTATGTATATAATCTACATACTTTTGAACTTTTATTTATAAATTCATTTTTTCTGAAAATATGCATCTAAAGTTGTTTGTTTTTTCTTTCTACCCAAACCAAATTCAACCCCATCCTTAAATTTTTGTAGTGCATACACAACTTTCAAAATATTTTGTTCATTTTGTAGCAAATAGTTATATAATGTGATTATTGATTGAAATGCTTCTTTTGACGAAACATTTGGTATAACCGAAGTATCATCTCAATCAAGATCATGTTGATCATAATTTGGTGTATGCCCACATACTTGTTGTTATTTGATTTTTTTTTCTTTGACCACATACATAGATTGAAAATCTTCCTCTAAAATAATAAATATTAATGTATCGATAAATAAATAATCTCGCTGAAGTAATATATTTTTTCGGTCTCAAGGGTATGCATTTATCGAGGTTTTACTGTATACTTCTGTCCTTGTAAGAAATTTGAAATCTTGTTTACCTAGTAATACACTAAGACAACAAAATCTCAAGCAACACAATAAAAACCAATCACATGCACCTTTGAAAAAATAAATCAGAATAAAATGTTAACTAGGAAACGACCAAACTATCATGCTGACAACATAGTTCAAAGTTATTTTCAATACTAACAACCAATTTTAAAACTGACAACAAGGTGAAATGTTGTTTTCAAAATTAACTACCAGAACGGAATCCGGTCGCCAAAATTCTGACATGGCTAAATAATGTTTGAGTAATTCTATGGGGACAACCAATATGGCCAGACACAAGAGCCAGACTGACCTGGCTGCTGACGTGGTTAGTCCATGTCAGCAAAAAAATTGCTCTCTCTCTCTCTCCTCTCATCTCCTCCTCGTCTCTCTCTCCAAAATTTATAATTGTTTTTACTTTTCTTAGATCTTGTTCTCTCTTATCTTCCATTGCCATTGATATCACAAAGTTCAGAAATTGCAATCCAAAGAAATTGAAGCACGAAGCTTTGTTTGTCTTTTGAATTAGATAATTGATATGATAATGTTGTTCATCTTCATCTAGGGTTATAAAAACCATTGAAATAAATTAAAGTTATTCATTAAATAAAGGCCTATAAAACTGATTCCAACTGTATTAACCTATTTCTAGATTAATGCACTGCTGGGTCAGGTCGCTGGGGAGACTTGACCAAATGGGGATGTTCGAGATCGGGGTGGCTGCACCTCGTTGAGATCGAGATTGCCTACGTACTCTAGCCCGGGGGAATTGAACTTAGAGATCAAGCCATCGTAGTTCTGTTTATATAGAAGATAGAAGGGCGTGGATCGTGGATCTTGCAGATTCTCCGCCATCATAATGAGGATTAAATGTGTAACGCGCGAGGATCATCCCTGTGAATTAATTATGTAACTGATGAGAATATTCTGTGCATTGAATAGGAGCACGTGTGTATAGCAGATCGCTGCTCGTTGCATAGTCGAGTCGCTTTAGTCGAGCTGCTAGCAGGTAGATACTGTGGCGACCTGATGGATGGATGACTGTGCCACGTGGCTGCTTTTGATTGGTCGGAGTATGTAGTACCCCTACATAAGCCCCCTCTTTTTAGGTCGGCTGTAGTAGTCGGGCTGAAAAGACTAAGGACTCTTATCGATGTTGATTTGCAATTTGCTTTTTGAATGTTGCTGATGTGGCAATCATGCAGCGCTGTCTATGGTAATCATGGCGCTCTTACGGGGAAGTGGAGGAGTTTCCTCGAGCAGTTAGCCGTGTAGTTATGGCAACTGACGCACGTATTGCTAGATTTAATATCTGTCTTACACGTGGACTGATCCAATGGTGGATACAGACCGTTTTGTGAGTGGAGAATAACTGCAATGCATATTGATCCATTGTTCGATCTCATCCGTTCGTTTGTTTTGAACCGATGGCTGGAAATCCTTGAGCTACAGTATAAAACTGTAGTTACCTTAAGAAGGGTTTACCTATATTGCCTTTACTTTGAATTGCTGCCGCTTTTCAGTTGCGATCTGAAGAACTTTGAGAGTTCGTGAGGTTTGTTTTCTCTTCTTTTTGTTTCTTTGATCTTCTGTTTTGTTTTCTTTCACCTTCTGTTTTCTTGTATATTGGTTGAGAGGAATGTCTGACGCTAGTGACTCTCAAAATGATCAATTGAGTGTTTGTGGTGATGAGGAGATTGAGTCTGAGAGTACTCGATCTGACACTCCGTCTCCCGTTCGTGATGAAGAGGTAGATAGTCCTCAGAGTAGTGGTTCTCATGGGGCAGACTCTTCTGATGATGAATTGGTGGAGGGAGACGGTGGTGTAATGTGTAGGATTGTAAATATGAATTATGTAAATAGGCATATTGTAGTCAGGAAAATTTATGGGTTTAGGTCGATTAGGCATTTGGAGATTAGATTTCTAGAAGATCGTTTACTTTCCCCTGAGTATCGACCTAATAACTCTTTCTCGACTGTTTTTACTTTGCCCCAATTCCGTGCTGGGTTGAGGTTGCCATTGTCTCGATTGGTGGTCGACCTGTTGAATGCCATTAGTCGAGCCCCCTGCCAGATGAATGGTAATTTCTGGCGGAATATGAGGGTAATTGACGACCTCAACAAGTTGCATAGGTGGAACATTACAGTGAAAGATGTACTGAACCACTTTAGCTTCAAACGCTCCTCGAAGGTTGAACTCTCGGGCTATAACATGCAAGTTAGGCCAGATCGTTTGTAATTAATCTATCCAGTAAGTAGCGAGCCATGGTGGAAAGATCCCATGCTGCTTACTGGGTCGATTGTTGAAGGGGATATCCAGTTGCGTCATACGATTAGGAATGACGCTCGTAAGTTTGTTGTCTGTAGTACTAGGATTGTTGATTTGTCTTCCTGTTTCTGAACTTGACTTCTTTGTATTTTTTGTTGCAGCGATCCGGGACGATCATTTGATTAGAAAAAACGATCTGAAATCTGCTCTGAACAGCTTTGGTAAGTTGAGCGACGAGCGGAAGATCTCGTTTCTACCCCACCTAAAGGAGCATTTTATTCCTAAAGGTGGTCCAAAAACTGTTTGGGAAGAGTTCGAGAGGAGGAAAGCTTTGAAGAAAGCATATATGTCTGCTGTTCACAAATCTGGTGGTGTGCGATCTGGTAGTAGCTCGCGAGCTGATGAAAACGAACGTGCTAGTGGTGGCTCGAGGCAGGAGAGAGAGCGTTCTGTTGGTGCACCTCGGAGGTCGGAGAAGGGTCGACCTGTTGACAAGGATCGTCCTTTGGTGCAGGAACGACCTGTGGAGAGAGAGCTACCTGTGGAAAGGGAGCGTTCTGCTGGTAGTTCTCGGCAGGTTGAAGCAATGGCGAGCCCTCCAGTCTCCGGTCCTCCCGCCTCACTTCCAAAAGTAGGTGCCTTGGCTGGGAAGAAAAGGTCCTTCGCAGGGAACCTTAAGGTGATGGAGTTCCCTGCTATGCCAGCTCCTGTTTCTTCAATGCCTCTGACGTCTCCTGGGATGTCAGCTTTGTCCAGGAAGACTGCTCTTCGGCCTTTGCAGAAAGGCAAAGGTACTTTGTCTGAATTCCGGCCCGGGCCATATGATTATTTGGATGGTCAAGGGGAGAAGCATGTCGTTTACGATAACGACAGTGCTATCGATGACCCTTGCGTTGCCCGGGCCGTGAATGAGGGTATCGTCCTGGACGCTGATGCCCGAGCAGTGAAGTCACAGCCTTTGTTGGTGACCTGCTCGAAGATAAATGCGGCGCTGTCTTTGGTGAGTGTGAGCATAAGTCGCATTGGTCTTGTTTATGCTTTGACATTTGGCCTAAATTTTGTTGTTGATTGCAGCTAAATGCCAGCTTCCAGGAGGTGCGTCTGGTTGCTGAGATTGGTGCTCAAGCTGAAATTGAGTTGAAGGCGCTCAACGAGAAGCTAGAGCTGGCGAAGAACATTGCTGTCGTTGCTAAGTGCAAGGTTAAGGACAGGGATGCCCAGGTCGCAGCTCTGAAGGAGACGGTGGAGCAGTTAAAGGAACGTAATGCTGCTTCTCAATCTTCTGTTGAGTACTGGCAGAGGGTATGTCAGGAGAATGAAGCGGCGTGGAAGACCTACTGCGACCAACTGGTGAAAGCTATGACGGGGTCGCCCGAAGGAGAGGAGACGCGAGGTGCTGTTGAGGGTACCTTGGCGCCAGCTCAGGACGCCTCGATGGGCCCTGATGACGAGGTCGCTGTAGCCCTTACTGAAGTTGATGCTTCTGGCGACCAGTCTACGCAGCAGTAAGCTAGCCTTGGTGTCCCTTTTCTTGTATTGGGTAACCTTGTGCAAAGTTTGCTTCTTGCACTCCTTGTTCTTGCAGTATGTCTTCTTGCACTCCTTGTACTTGGCAGAGCGCATTCTTGAGAGCCCCCTTGTAATTTTGAGAACTTGAGTGGATAATTCTTTTTCTTTGTATCTACCATCAGTAGTCAGTTTGTACTTTGATGAGCTTGTATGAAACCCTTCTGACCAGCTAGTTTCCAGGGAGTCCTGGTAGCTCGTTCAGAAGGCAGGTAGACGAGATGAATGGCTGCAAGCAGGACGTACTGAAATAGTTCCTCTTGTATGCCTTAATTCTATTTTGGTTGTACCTGTAATCATTAAAATCTCATAAAGTAAAAAGTTAATTCAACTATTTACCTTGCATTGTTGTTCAAGTTGTTTTGTCTGCTTGAATGGGACTTGCAAACAATAAGGGGCATTTGCTCGACCTGCTGGGGTTTGGGGTCGCATTCAATATAGTTGTGCTTGGGTCGTGGGAAGAGAATGACCAATGCACCAAGTTAAGTTGCTAGTGATTTAACTTAACAAACTTTTAAATTATCAAAGGGACTAGAGTTTTGATAATTTGTAGGTCGAGTGATTGGACCTTTAGTAGCCATTCATGTTTGAGCAGAGATGAAGGCAAAAGTGAATTTATACATTGGAATACAATGAATAGATGCTTACATTTCATTGATAAAATTTCTTTAAGTGAAAAGCATTCCATGGGTTCTTAACGATCTCCCCTTCTGGTGTTTGAAGACGATAAGAACCGTTGCTCTGGACCTTTGTGATAATGTAAGGACCTTCCCAATTGGAGTTCAGTTTGCCAATCATGTCCTTTCTTTTATTGTGGAACATTTTCCTTAGGACTAGTTCCCCTGGCTGGAAAGTTCTTGGTCGCACGCCTTTGTTGTAAGCTCTCTTGAGTCTCTGTTGGTATTGTTCGAGCTTTATAGTGGCGTGGTTACGGCGTTCTTCGAGGAGGTCTACTCCGAACGACCAGGCTTGATTGTTGAGCTCAGTGTCGACCAGAAGTGATTTGGTCGTTCCAAATGTTAGCTCGGTGGGAATAACTGCCTCAACTCCGTAGCATAGGCTGAAAGGTGACATCCCAGTGGATGTGCGAGGGGTTGTCCTATAGGCCCATAGGATGTTTTCCAGCTGTTGTGGCCATTGATCATGCTGGTCTTCGAGCTTCTTCTTCAAATTGTTTAGAATCTGTCGATTTGCAGCTTCGACCTGGCCGTTGGCCTGCGGGTATCTAGGAGTTGATCTTGAATGCTCGATTTTCCACAGGTCGTAGAATTTTTTTATATTCTTGCCAACGAACTGAGTGCCATTATCTGTGACTACTCGTTTTGGTAGTCCAAACCTTGTGATGATGTGTTCCCACATGAATCTTTGGGCATCTGCTTGTGTTACGTTGGTTAGAGCGACAGCTTCTACCCATTTAGTGAAATAGTCGACGGCCACTAGAACGAACCTCTTCTCAGACTTCTTTTCTTTGATTAGGGGCCCCATGATATTGAGCCCCCACATGTGGAATGGCCATGGTGCAGTGATGTTAATGAGATCATTCGGATGCTGGTGTTGCTTATCAGCAAATCGCTGGCATTCTTTGCACTTCAAAACAAATATCTTTGCATCTTCCTTCATTCTTGGCCAGAAGTATCCCTGAGAGATTGCTTTATGGGCTAAGGTACGCCCACCGGAATGGTTTCCACATTCACCTTCATGGATTTCTTGAAATATCATCTGGCCTTGCTTTGGAATCAGGCATCGTAACAACAATCCAGTTGCAGATTTTCTGAAGAGTTTGCCCTCATGGATTTTGTACATTGTGACTTTATGCAGCAATCGACTGGCTTCCTTTTTGTCGGATGGCAGGACACCAGTTTGAAGGTAAACCATGAAAGGCTCCATCCAGGTCCCCTGGATGTCTGCTGGAGTTGTTTCTAGTAGGTCGGAGATTTGATGAACATCCTATTCCTTGAAGAGATATGCGGGCTGTGAGTTGATTGCTATAGTTAAGGCTCGCGGTCTGTCTGACTCGATCTTAGATGATAGAAATGTCAATGAATCAGCATGTCTGTTGTCGTCTCTTAGTATGTGCTCAATTGTGAAATAGTTGAGCTTGCTGATGAACTCCTTTGCTTTGCTGGCATACCTGATTAGGTTGACCCCATTGATCTGTTAGTTGTTAGTGATCTGCTTGACTACCAGTTGGGAGTCGCTGTACACCTTGAGACGAATTGCTTGTAGCTCGACGGCCATCTGTAGGCCCTGGATGAGTGCTTCATACTCGGCCTCGTTGTTGGAGGTCGAGAAGTCTAGACGAGCTGATCTCTCGAGCTGTGAACCCTCAGGAGAGATTAACACAGCACCTATACCACTTCCATTGGAATTGTGGGAACCATCTACATACATCTGCCATGTGTCTGGAGGATTGTCTTGGATTTGCCTTGTTTCAGGTTCTGGTTCCCAATTGACATCCTCTGCTGGATAGTCTACTAAGAAGTCTGCGACGACCTGGCCCTTGACGGCCTGCCGTGATACGAACTCAAATGTGTAATCACCCAGTTCTGCTGCCCATCGAGCCATACGACCTGTTTTGTTTTTCTTTTCTAGTATGTGGCGTAATGGCTGATCGGTGATTACTTTTACTGTGTGGGCTTGGAAATAAGGTTTGAACTTGCATGCAGCGTAAAGTAAAGCTAATGCTAACTTCTCTAGAGGTGTGTACCTTATTTCGGCCTGCTGTAAGACTTTGCTTGTGAAATAGATAGGTCGCTCGACCTGGTTCTCCTCTTTAAAGAGTACTGCGCTGATCGCGAAGTCTGATGTTGCGAGGTAAACGCCGAGTACATCTCCATCGTTGGGCCTTGTGAGAACTGGTGGAGTAGACAGATATGCCTTGAGATCATTGAAGGCCTTCTCGCATTCTTCTGTCCACTCATATGTAGCCCCCTTCTTTAGGATATGAAGCATTGGTCTGCACTTATCTGATGCTCTTGAGATAAACCTGTTCAGAGCTGACACCATGCCGTTGAGTTTTTGGATTTGTTTTTTTGTTTTTGGGCTCTGCATGTCGATCAGGGCTCTGATCTGGTCGGGATTTGCTTCAATGCCTCGTCTGGTGACTAGGTAGCCGAGGAATTTTCCTGATGCAACCCCGAACAGACACTTTTCTGGATTAAGACGCATTCTGTATTGCCTTAATCTTTGGAATGCCTGGTCGAGATTGTACAAATGATCTCGTTCTTTGTCACTCTTTACTAGCATGTCGTCAATGTAGACTTCCATTGTCCGACCTAGGAGGTCGTCGAACATTCTGGTGACCAGTCTTTGATAGGTCGCACCTGCATTTCTTAACGGGAATGGCATAACCTTGTAGCAGAAAATACCTTGCTCTGTAGTGAAAGAGGTCTTCTCTTGGTCAGGCTCGTACATTAGGATCTGGTTATACCCTGAGTATGCGTCCATGAATGACAGTAGCTCGAAACCGCATGTCTGATCGACTAACCTATCGATTCGTGGCAGTGGGAATGAATCTTTAGGACAAGCTTTGTTCAAACTTGTAAAGTCGATGCAAACTCTTGTTTTTCCATTTTTCTTTAAGACTGGTACTATGTTTGCTAGCCAGTCTGGAGTATCGACTTCTCTGATGAAGCCGACCTGTTTGAGTCTATTGATCTCTTCATTGACAGCTTCATGGAATTTGGGAGCAAGTCTCCTTGGTTTCTGCTTGACAGGTCGATAATTGGGATTGACCCGTAGCTTATGGCATGCAATTGATGGATCTATTCCGGGCATATCGATATACGACCAAGCAAAAACATCTTTATTATTTGAAAGAAAATTTACAAAATTGACGAACTTATCTTCTTCCAATTCTGAACCTACATAGACATATCTTGGGTCCTCATCTGACCCAATGTTCACCCGCACGCCTGGATCGGTGCTTCCGAGACTAAGCTTGGGGAAAAGCTTGGGGGAGCTCGTTTGCTCCTTCTGTAATTGCTATTTAGCAGGTTCATCCTTTTCTTTGGACGGGCTTTTTGACTTGTTGTTGCCCTCCTGAGCCTCTGTTGTGACTAGGCTCTTTCCTTTGTCATCAGCATCCTTGACTCCAGAGGTGGATGGTTTTGACGATGGAACAACTTCAATAATGTCGTGGCATTCCTGTGCGGTGTTCTGATTGCCGCGGAGTTCCATTATCCCATAAGGGCCAGGATAGCGGAATACCTGATGGTAAGTTGACGGCACTCCTCTCATAGCATGGATCCACTTTCGACCCAGAATCGCATTGTATTTGCTTGCGATATTGAGGACGCTGAACTTGTTGGTTACAACGACCTTGTCTTCCCTTCTGCCTACAGTGACGGGCAAAAGAATCTCACCCTTAGGGTCTTCCCTTTAACTATTGAAGCCAAGGATGGGTGTGAAATCTGGTATGAGCACTGAGTCGGGCAGTCTCATGTCCTTGAAGGTTCTATACATGAGAATGTTACATGATGCTCCAGGGTCAATGAATACCCTCTTGATAGTATAATCTGCAATCCGCAGCTCGACGACAAGGGCGTCATTGTGAGGAGTAACGACCTTGTTGAGATCATCCTCAGTAAAAGTGATATCGGACTCTTGTCGGGCAGGGATGTTAAAACGAGCTGTTCGGCCCGTAATGGAGTAGACATGATGGAGATGCTCTACTCGTCTCTTCTTATCTCGTGAGACAGGGGTGTGGTGGGATTCATCGATCATGTAGACTACATCACTATCTGATTCGCTATCGCTGTCAACTTTGTTTGCGACCTTCTTGTTGATGTGGTCGCGTAGGTCGCCTGTTGGACCTAAGCGTTTGGAGAGGCTACGCCCTCTGCTGCGTGCTGGGCTTGCGGAGGCAGCTCTGGCCTTGCTGTGGCCCCGCTTCGGTGAACGAGGAGGGGTTCTGGATCCCTTCCTCATCTTCTTGTTTGCCGAATCTTCCTGTCTGTCGAGGATCCAATTGTTGAGCCTTTTCTCATCGGCCCATGTTTGCAGTGCGCGTTTCAGAACGCGACAGTCATCAGTCTGATGACACCGTACTTTATGGACTTTGCAGTACGGGCGACCAGATGTATCCTCCAACTGTGTGAAGGCAGGAATCTTGCACCAATGGTTGTGCTTGATCCTTTCATAGATATAACCGGCTGGTCGCGTAAACCGGTGATACTCTCGCTGCTCGGTAGGCAGCGACTTAGCTTTGAACCTTTTTCCGTCTGATCGAGGTCGCTTGGTTGAGCCAGACTCAATGTTGCTGACTACGTGGTTCTTCTCCCTCCCAGTGAGGGCTTCTTCAAGCTTTATATAACGATCTACCTTCAGATAGAGCTCGTCAAGTGATGAAGGTCTCTTCATTGCCAGAGACTTGTGGAGGTCGGACCCTTGGGTCAGACCGTGAGTGAATGCGATGGTTGCAAAGGTCTCGTGCTCCTTCGCGAAATCCTGAATGGAATGTAATTCGGATTTAAATCGAGCAAAAAATGTGCTAAGAGACTTACCATCTTGCTGCTTGACTTTGAATATGGAATCGATGGTGACAGGGCGTTTCTTGTTATGGATGTAAAAGATGACAAACTGTTTCTCGAGCTCTGCAAACGAGCTGATGGATCCTGGCTTCAATCGATGAAACCAGTCGAGAGCTGGTCCGGTGAGGCTGGACTGGAACAGCAAACACAAAAGATGATCTTCCTTGATCAGTGGGAGAGACTTCTGGAATCCCTTGACGTGGTCGGTTGGATCTCCGACTCCTGCATACTGGTCAAACTTGGGGGCATTCAGCTTGTTAGGCAAATCGTGCTCCAGGATCTCCTTAGAGAAAGGAGACTCCTGAAACTGCTGGAGTGACTGGACAGCAAGTTGCTCTGCAGTGTGACTCTTGGAACGGTGGAGAAGGGCATGTGATGCTTTGAACTCAGCCAGTTGTTGACTGAGTTTCTCGAATTTCTGATTGGAATCGTCAGTAGGAACGATTCCATGTCCGCTACTTTCACCCTGCTGGGGGTTGGTTTGTGCAGCTTTGAGGCGTGCATTTTCTTCCTGCAAAGCTGTGATTTGAGCATGCAGATCATTGATAGTTAATTCTGTGGTAGTCATTTGAACAGATGACTTTTGATTTTGGGTGGGAGGGTTTGGGTTTTCGATTATATCGAATTCCTTGCAGTCGGCGCCAAATGTATTAACCTATTTCTAGATTAATGCACTGCTGGGTCAGGTCGCTGGGGAGACTTGACCAAATGGGGATGTTTGAGATCGGGGTGGCTGCACCTCGTTGAGATCGAGATTGCCTACGTACTCTAGCCCGGGGGAATTGAACTTAGAGATCAAGCCATCGTAGTTCTGTTTATATAGAAGATAGAAGGGCGTAGATCGTGGATCTTGCAGATTCTCCGCCATCATAATGAGGATTAAATGTGTAACGCGCGAGGATCATCCCTGTGAATTAATTATGTAACTGATGAGAATATTCTGTGCATTGAATAGGAGCACGTGTGTATAGCAGATCGCTGCTCGTTGCATAGTCGGGTCGCTTTAGTCGAGCTGCTAGCAGGTAGATACTGTGGCGACCTGATGGATGGATGACTGTGCCACGTGGCTGCTTTTGATTGGTCGGAGTATGTAGTACCCCTACACCAACTCAACTTGATCTTACTGTAGTTCAAAAATCTGACATTGGTTTGTATTAGAAAGCCTTGAAATCTTCACATCAAACTAGGTCAGTCTAACTCTTGTGTCTTTGCATAGAGATTTAGATTTGAGAGAGAGAGAAGAAATAGAGAATTGCAGAAGAGAGAGATTTTTTTTTTTTTGCTGATCTGGACTGACCACGTCAGCAGCCAGGTCAGTATGGCTCTAGTGTCTGGCTATATTGGTTGTCCCCATAGAATTACTCATAATGTTTACATAGCATTGACCAAGACTCGTGTCTACCATAATCGTCCAGCTGGACCTAACTCGTGTGTTTCACGTGATAAACCAAAACTAAAATAAAAATAAGGACCCCAAGAATTAATGAAGTTTTCAATGATCTTTTTTTTTTAATCTGCTAAAAGATTGAACTCTTTTCAACAAAGATCTCAAAGAGGTAAGAAAAACCCCATCAATTCGTTCATTCTTTCTCTCTCTTATGTCAAAATACAAGCAAAAAGTTACAGTTTGTTCTCTGAAATTGAGAGATCTTTCAACCCCATTACTTGCTCTGTTCTTAATATTCATGGGGTTTTGAATAATCTTCCTTTTGTATCTTCTAAAAGATTGATTCTTTAACACTAAAAGATTGATTCGTTCTTTCTCATATCAAGATACAAATCAATTATACAGTTCCTTGCTGAAATTAAGGTAGGTACCTTTCAACCCCATTAGCTAAAACGATCTCTTTTTGTAATAGTTTATCTTCTCCTCTTTCACTTTCTTGAGAATGGAATTGTTTTCTTAAATTTAATTTTATCTTCTCTTTTTGAAATTATTTTATTTTTAAAATTATTTTGCCACGTGTTTTGTTTTTTAACATCTCAGCATTATTTATTCCACGTGGACACAATCTACTGGAGAAAACCACCAAAAATATACTCATGGTTAATATTATCCGTTGACCTTTAGTCTATTGTCAGTTTTAAAATTGGTTGTTAGTATTGAAAACAACTTTGAACTATATTGTCAGTTTGGTCCCTAGGAAACTAAGAAAGTTCATTGAATAAGAAAGAAGTAAAGACGCAAAATACTGCAACATACAAAAGCGCAGAGTTTTTACAGTAGAACACAGTCCACAATAGAGAGGGTCTTGCGGCAGAGACATTGTGACCCTTATGCTTGGTAGAATATTAGCGTCATGGTTTTGGTTATGATATCTCTATATTGCCATGGGAGCACTAGCCTCTTCTGCACCTATTTATGATACTGATAATATCCTGCCAGAAGATTATTCTTTTATACTCGTCTCCAAGAAGAAAACGAGATCTTCTATGTTAATATTCGAATCATGCTCAATTATAGATTCCTCCAAGAAATGTTTTTCATATCTCACTCAATTATAAATATATACTGTGACGCAGCACAATATGACAATGATCTACCTCCTACAACCTATCCAGTTAATAGGATTTGTAATGTCATTGATTGTACTTGTGTTTCACAAGGCACTGATGTTCTTACTAACATAGTTGTTGGTGTTGTCTTATAATTAAAGGAACTGATCAACGTTTTTACTAGGATATTTGTTAGTCCCATATTATTAAGATGCATAAATGTAAGAAGGTGTAGGCCTATAAAGAGAAAAGAAAAGCCAACGTTACAACATACTTACCTGGACGGGGTCAATGGGTGATAAGAAGGTCCATGGCTTAGGTTAGTGACCTCTATTGCACTTAGGAGGGGTGCTCACCTAAGATATCTCCAAGTGGGATAGTCTACGTCATAATTTGTTGCCGAGGGGTATGCGTTCGCGCGGCCCCTGCTAATGTTAAAACTAAATGTTTTTTTCTTTCTCAATCTTTTTAAATTGTATGTTGCTCCAAACTTAGTCCATCTAAAGAGAAATCACGTAAACTCTTCCTTTATGTTGCACTTTCGTGTGTCCCATCCACATAATCTCATCAACATTTCCATTGTTTTTATATTTGAGGAGTGATTTATTTGAGATGTACTTGTGATCCGTAAGAGACAGGTGAAAAATTCAGATATCTTTTAGCCAGATACTTCTATTCACAATCTAAGCATCCTATAACTTTGCAACTCCAAAATACTGACAAAACACTAACAGACATCACATTAAGATTTACATGTGTTGCGCGAACATTGTCCCACATCGAAAGCGCGGAAACAAGGAGAGGGGAATTGTTAATAAAAAAAAGAGGTTTAGTTACTCAAAAAGGTATCTTTGCGCTTGGGGCAATGACACAGCTAGTGAGGTTATACCGAGGCGCGTCAATTGCTGGTTGAAAACTATTTCCAAACCCCCTCCTCGGCTTTGGGGAATACCTCGGCCGTGTCGAGAATTTCTGGAAAGGCTCCCTCTAATAAACAAGGGTAAAGCCTTACAAAACTTACCATTAAAATATTGTGTGGTTCCTGTGGACTGCAAATTAACATATAGCCTTTTCAGGTTTACGTGTGTAGATACACTGCCGATAGTATGCTTCCATAGCCTTAATCTTCTTAGTTTGCCAAGTGTTACGTTTAAGGATTTCACACATGGTACCACAAAGTTGCACGAGATTGGATAAAATGCCGGTTATAGATGTTCAAAATTCTGGAATGCCTCTGACCATTCTTAGTTTATTGAATCCAAATCTCTTGTCGAAAAGAGAAGGGATGCAAATTTTGATGCCCAATTGCTGGCACAGAAAATATTCATGACTGAGAAAAAGCACAACTAACTTTGACACACAGTTTAATGGCAACACATACTCTGATGTGATATTGGATGGATCTTGGGTTCTCTCCCGATTGGAGACCTCCTTCAATGGATTCCATTATTTGACAGACAATTGCTCTTACTAACCTACTTGACAGACAATTGCTCTTACTAACCTACGAGTTTTTTGAGCACAGGAAAGATAAAACCATATATAAAGCTAGAGAAAAAAGGAGCAATTAACATCATATGATAGCAACCTTTGGTTACCCAGTACTTGGAGACTCTAAGACAACACGGTCTCAAATAAAGAATACCTAATAACAATCGATAAATTAGCTATTTTGGTCTACAAACTTTCACTAAATTTTCAATCGAGTCTACAAAGTTTTATTTGATCAATTTGGTCCGCAAACTTTCATTCTGTTTGTAATTTGGTCTCAAGTTAAGTCATAAGCCATATATGCTACTCCAATAATTTGAGACCAAATTGCAAACAGAATGAAAGTTTACGGACCAAATTGACCAGATAAAACTTTGTGGACTCGATTGGAAATTTGGTGAAAGTTTGTCGACCAAAATAGCTAATTTATCAATAACAATCTATATATGTATGGAACAAAATTTTCAAGAATAATCTCAACTCTAAAGAGCGAAACATACCTCTGGGAGAACATGATGTCAGACGCGTTTTGTTAAGAATAAACAACATCAAATACTAGCTAGGATATGATAATATGTTCATGACAATTATTATTCATTCGCCCCAAAGAACTTCAGACTTTGCCTCCAGCGATTCCAGAAGCCCATGCCAATCACACAAAAAAAAAAAAATTCCTGAAGTTAAGCCCTCAAGGAAGAGTGAGTAATGAATGCCATAGTGGGTGCCTTAATCAACCGAATTGTACAATTGTATGTAGCTTCGACCAAAAATGTTCACTCCCATGAAAGACACCTTTGCAAGAGTGGTCAATGAATGCCTAGAAAAAACACCAACCCTTCATGCAAGACATTGTTTTCTAGTTACATATGAATTATCTATATGACCATTAGAAGCCCTCGAGGGAGAGTGATCAACTAATTCCTAGATGCTTCAATCTGTATAGATAGTTTGTTGATGATGTTTATATGTTCAAGAGAGTTGAAGGCCTTTTTATAGTTAGCTGAACAATACAAAACAAGAAAATCAAGTAAATTCTGTGGAGACTTGACATCAGCGACAAAACAAAGATACCAACACTCATAATTACTCACTATAAACTGGTCCCAAAGGGGTCTTACAAGACACTTGGCTTCCATATCAGAGGAATAGAGTATAGCTTAAGGCATCTTTGATTTTGGGACACCTAAATAATGCATATTTAGGAAATGGTACGCTTTTAATTGGTAATAGTACGATTTTATTTGATTGTGTTGACTGTTGTTTGTTTGTTAATTTTTTTTAAAATGATAATATTACCCTTCCACATGCATACCATGAGATTGAATTTTAATAACAAAACTATTACACGTGTCATTATATCATCCCTTGATACCATCTTACGGTTGATAAATTGACACGTGTTGTTATATCATCCATTGATTCCATCTTATGGTTGATAATTTGACACGTGTTGTTATATTAACCCTTGCAAACTTTTCAAAATTTTAGTTATTAGAGAAAGACACCGTGTGTTAAATAAAATTAGAGAATATGACACCTGTATAGGGTATTATGGGTATTTAAAGAATATGAGTTTTTTGAGTTGAGTCAATTGTTAGTCATAACAGTCAACTAACAGGAAGGTGCCCCATACTCTAAATACCAATTAAAATTGTCTCATTTCCTAAATAGACATTAATTAGGTGAACCAAAGTCTACAAAGTTTAAAAACCCGTATTCAAAAATTCCAAACATTTAGGTTAAATCTTGGGTTTAAGAAAAAAAATGATCTTTCAAAAGTTGTAGAATTTCTGCGCAGTTTTGTTTTGTTTATCGAATGAAACTTTTTCTGTTCTCTGATCGTCCTGAAATTTTTACAGATTATCAACATCATTATGATGAACATGATACGAAATTTTCATGATAATCCAACGGTTGGATGTTGATATATTTATAGAATCGTGTCACTGTTCATTATCGAGTTTTTGTACTTGTGTCAGTTTTCGTTGATTATTTTGATTGGTTATAAATTCCTTGCTATTTAATATTTCAAATTTCACTCTCGCCTTCATACTCATTCTGTTGTTATTCAATGTTGATTATTAAGGATATAATTTGGATGTTCAAATCTCGTTCTCTTTGTTCAAATCACAATTTCTTCTTTATTTGTTCAAATTTGTTTGTTTGAACAATATTCTTGTTGGTTAAGTTCTTCATCATCGTTGCCCCAATTGTTTGCTTTCGTTTCTCAAAAAACAATTTTCTTATGCCATAGTTAGTATATTATTGGCCTTTTTTTGTTCCCTACACAGCTACTTGTTTGTTTTGCCTATAATGGGTTCTTTTTCGGGTTTCGGTCTTGCTATAATCGATTTTCTTATTGTTGTTGTTGTTTCGGATCATTTGAAGATGATGCGTGCGACTGAAGTTTGGAGAGTATAAGGGTGGTTTGGTAATTTTCATATTAGGGTTTTATGATTAGGGTTTAGTAGATCTTTATATATAGACAATCTTGCATCTTTATCTGTAACAATGCTTTATGATAATATTATTCCGCTTCTCAACAATGATTTGGTAAGGGTAACTTACATTCATATACAATTTTTAAAATTTTTAAACCTGTACTAGTAGGGAAATGAACCAGTAGAAATATTTTAATAATGATTTGGTAAGGGTGCGCCAGGCCCTTGCAGTAGTGCAACGCATGGGCGACGCTTGAGAGACCCAACAGCAAGCTGATGTGATAGACTCCCCCTAAAAGCAAAAATTAATTTAATATCGTGTGAGGCATTGCCCCACGTATCAGATATTAAACTGATAAGAACAGATACTACACTTGATCTTAGCCAAAAGGCCGAGAAAGGTATGCTTTTCCTCTTGTCTTGGCCTCTCTTTTGTATACCAAGCTAATACCCCTTTTCTTCTCCTATAACCCTTGTGGGACTAAAATCAAATATTTGGCAGACGACTTCCTAGTCTAAACAAAGTCTTAGCAATTGTATCATACTATCATGCTCAAATATTCTGGTCTTGTGATGCATGTAATAGGAAGCGAGTATTATAAATCATAAACATGACAGGCACCAGAGATCTTGCAAATGTTCTGTCTAGGAGGCACATATGGTTTATTCAGTTTGGAGGCACAGAGTCCAGTGTTAACGGTGGTGTTTCATATTTACAGGTCATGTACTCTTCTTCTTGGTAGAGGTAATGAGGTATGGCAAACTTAGTGATCTCTTATTTCTTACGACCGTACCAAACTGTACCCTTTATATCATTGCAGATCCTCTCTTCCTTAACTGCCGTATTTCTGAAAATCTTGTCATTTCTATGCTTTCATGCATACGGTCCATATATTACAACATAAGGCAGATAAGTCCATAACTTATATGCCAACTCTGGATTGTTCCCTTTAATTTAGACCACACCTTGAGTGTCACAAAACAATGAAGAAACAAGTGGGAAATTGTCTCAACAAGAATACCGCTGATGTTGGGACCAATAGCCACTTAAACTTAACAGTTGCAAAGGCCAACACTGCCGACTGGGAGGCTCAGTAATAGTTTTAACACTGCTGATTTTCACCAATAAGTCCTGATGAAACTCAATTAAGATTTACTGCAATATAACAAACTTAAGATTGGGCAATAGTTTGTTGATGGATCAAATAAATGTATGTGTGTCAGATGCTACAAAGTTTTCACAAAATGAAGATTTCTTGTTTGGTTTGCCACAATCCTATAACTGTTATAATGGTATTGAATTTTAAGGAAAATACAATTACATTTTTTTTTTTGCCAGACATCAAACCTGGAAGAAGGAAACGATAAATGGCTATTTTTGTGGTTAAAGATGCAAATCTTGAGCTTGTCGCAGCCTAAATTAATTTTCCTCTGTACCTGAATAGGGACTAACTGTATTATGACATTATAAGTATTAATTGTAACAGCCCAGCTGATGGGATTTGGGAGTCGTCCATCTATTCTGGATCTTCTGGACCGATCAACCCTTACTAAGAATATAATCTATGGTACCAATTTCACGTCAGAAGGGGCTAGACTACTTGACAACAGTGGGGTACTAGTGGTAAGTTTGTTGTTAAATACTACAGTACTATACCTTTAAAACATTGTTACAGAAAACTCTCGGCAATCTACAATTACTGTTTAACAACAGTCCTGGTTGTTATTTTTAGACTAGAGAAGTATATGTGCATTTGATAGTAAGGTCTACATAAGATATATAGACCCTTATACCAAAGATTTCCATGAATCGGTGTTATTCCCACCTCGTAAAAGAAGTAGTTGTATTGGTAGTATATAGAGCTTAACCATACTGTAACTAATATCAAGGTTTTTTGGGGTAAACCAGATGGTGGGCCCTGATCTATATCTTAACATTGGCAGGGGCCGAATGCGTACCCGCTCAGCAACAAATTATGATCACCCATGAGTTGGTGTTAGTCCCACATTGCCAAGGAAGTGGTTGTATTGGTAATATATAGAGCTTAACCATACTCTAACTAATGTCAAGGCCTTTTGGGGGGAAAACCCAGTTGGGTGGACCCTGATCCAAAACCCTCTACTGCTAGATATCCGCAGTGACTAAAAGGGGACAATGTATGGTGCTCGACGCACCGGGATGAGCGAGGACGAAATCCTGGGGTGTTACATCCCACTTGTACATTTTTTTTTTTTTGTTCAAGGGTGATTAAATTTATAAAAATGAATCAGAGTTACAAAAGTGACTGAAATTTATAGCTACATTCCAGTCAGAAAATTAAATGAACCTATAATATACAGATTGGTGATTTTTCAATGGCAGCCGAAATGGGTGTGTGTCCCATCTTATAATCTGTTTCACCTGCAAGTATGTACCCTTTCTTGCGCAAGTATCAGCTGCAAAGTTCACCTCCCTTTTGTTGACAGTAATCATTAAGTTGATATCCATAGCTCTGATAGCTTCCCATTGTACCTTGGTCTTCCAGTGTGGCTTGTTAGTTCTTAGGGCTATCACAACAGCTTTAGAATCTGATTCTACCCATATGTTATGTCATCCCTTTTCTACTGCAAATTTGATTCCTTCTATGATGGCCACACATTCAGCAATAAAGCATGTCTCCGCTCCTACAAGAGTTCCACCATCTCTCCTCAACACAGCCCCCCATCTTGCCAATCCAGGATTCCCTTTAGCAGCCCCATCTGTATTCACATTGAGCCAACCTTTGGGAGGTAGACTCCAATAACATTCAATAACTTTGGGAGGAGCTTTGAATCTTGTTGTTAGCCCCAATTTCTTTATGATAGCCAAGTCATGAACATTATTATCCATGTGGTTATCAGATCTTGAATGAACTCTAGTTACCCTTTTAACTTCATTTTCGATGTAGTTTGTTCTGATAGTCAACTCTTTATATAGCATTTTATTTCTCTTTTTTCATAGTTGTATCAAAACTGTTATAGAGCTAGCTTGCCACAATTGTTTAATACGTGGACTGAATTTACATTTTGCGGCAATTAAATCTTCTTACTGTGGGATCCTCCGCTGCCCAAACTAGTCACACACTCTCCTCCAAATTGTTTTAGCTTCCTCACATGTAAATAGTATTTGTTTCCATCTCTACAGTGCATACACAACACCTAGAAAAATGTTGAAGCTTTTCTTTTTCATATTCTCATCTGTGTTCACTGCATTATGCATTACCTTCCAAGCTAGTGTCATGCAGTGCCGTACCTGAGATTTTGGGGGCCCTAGTTTTTTTTTTTTCTTAAGAAAGTCAAGATACCTAAGGCCATTAAATTTATTTAAAAATAACAAAAAAATTTAAATAATAATATACACATATCGATGAATTTGAAGTTATATTAGATTGAGGTTTTTGTTTGATTATAAGGGAAACAGAGAAAGTGAATTTAGGTTTTTGTTCTAAGGGAGATAGAGCCATGGAAGTGAGAAAAAGAAAGCTATTACAATATGTCAAAAGCCTAATTAATGAAGTGAACTGGGCTTCAATTGAAAGAAAGAGTCTCCTCCCATTTGGTTTATTAATTGTATTGGGCTTGGGCAGTAGGCTTTATTATAGTTACACTAAGGAAAAAAAATCCAAAGCAATATAACATGGCTAAGGCTAGAAGCAGGAGGCCCCCTGAGATTTGGAGGCCCTAGGCAACCGCCTAGCTCGCCTAGCCCCAAATCCGGCCCTGGGTGACCACATAAAGCTTTTGAGTACATTAAACTGCGAGCATAACTGAACTGAAAGGTGACCATAAATAAGTATGCATTCAGACATAACCAGTGTTCTCACAGCTTTTGCTATCTTCTTCTTAGCATCCTCTGGAATTGTTAGCTCCTCAAAGTCTTCGTCATTCAAAAGCTTTAAAGCATCAAGTCAATTTTCTCCTCCTGAAATTTACAAAGATAGTTCGTAAGACCCAAAGACGTGAGCAAACCTTCCACTGATCTTTTATCTGTAGGGATATATTTACAAGCACTGATCCTACCTTGTTCGTGCATGAACAGAGACAGCTGTTCCATTAGAAATTGTGGACCTCCAACTTTACTTTGCTTCACTTCCTTTAAATTCATGTGCTTAAACTTCAATCGAAGAACTGCATCACTGCCCTTGGGCTCGGCATTTGATACTAGAGCTGTCTCATGCATTGTTCCTCAAAGGGTATTGATTGGTCTTGAAAAAAAACTCCAGGTATCATCAACCACAATGTAGATAAAGAATAAACCTTTAACCAAAAGATTATTTTCTGTCCATCCTTGAACACTGCATGCCCATCAATTAGTTGTACTTTACAAAAGTCAGGTGGAGGAGTAGAGAGGGAGTGCCACCAAATCTGTGTTGATGTTTCTACTTCTTTCTCGCAATCAAGACATTCGGCCCAAGTTTCGAACCAACCGTGGCCTTCGCCACCAAACACAAAGTCTTTTATTTAGTGGAATGACATGGGGAAATGCCTGGCTAGTTTGCATAGGACCGGCACTCATCAATGTTGAGATATGGTATTATAAACATATATGTAGTACTGAAGGCATTTTGTTTACATGGATGTTTATATGTAGTACATTTTGTGACCTTCGTATTCCCGTATTGACCCCCAACTAGAAAAAAATTGTGTGTCCAAGATTGGAGAACCGAAGAACATTGGTATACTGGGAGAATAGAGTTCAGGAACTTTACAGAATGTAATGTTATCTCCTCGTACATCTGTTTTAAGCATGTACCACTCCATTGAAGCTTCTGTTCCCTTTAAAACAGACACGTACACTGCTGATGCTAATGATAGATTCGCCATCTTGGTTTCTTTCAATCAAAACAAATTTATCAACTGCAGTCTAGTTTTAACTGGCAAAATGTTAGCTAAACCGCTAAAGTGGCTCTCAATAGGGTTAGTTGAGACTAGTGGTCACCCACTCTCATTTACAATCACAAGATGGTGACCATGTTTTTATCAACCAGTATATGATCATAAATACAACTTTGAGATGTTAATCAAAACTTAAAATATAAATACAAAGGAAGTATATGATCATAAATACAAAGTGTAAAAAGGAAGTATCACCTGGTGAGTTGGGAGCGTATTTGTGGCCCTAAAGAGCATGGGGGTTTGGGTTTACGAAGAATTGTTATAATGAACAGAGCTCTGAAATCGAAATGGCTGTGGCGTTATGGGTGTGAAGGAGGGGCCTTATGGAGGGAAGTCATTGATGCCAAATATGGATATGGGGAGTTTCAATGGTGGCCTAGAAGGGTTACCCAATCTCATGGATGCAGTATATGGAAAGGCGTGATGGAAATTTTCCCAATCTTCAAAGAAGGTATCAACTGCAGGTTAGGCAATGGTGAGAGAGTTCGTTTCTGGTCAGATATTTGGATGGGTAACTCTTCGCTATCTAACCAATTTCCTCAAATCTATATTTTGTCGAACAATCGAAATGCGACCATTGCCCAAGCTTGCAACAGAGTGGAAGATGAGAACCAATGGAATTTGCAGCTGCGAAGGTCACCATTTGACTGGGAGTTGGAGAACTTAGCTGAGTTACAGAACAGGCTTAATGGAGTTGTGTTTGATGATGAACCAGATAGTTGGCAATGGATATGGAGCAAGCAGGGATTTTTCTCGGTTAAGACTATGTATCAGCAGCTGGAAGCACGAAGGAGACCTGCAGATTATGAGAACGATGCTTTCCCTTTCAAACTTGAAGGGACAGGCTCTTGATCCAAGTTGCCCCATGTGTGGCTTGATTGATGAGGGTATCACGCATCTATTTCTTCACTGCCCCATCGCACTTGAACTTTGGAGCAAGGTGACTCGAACTCGCAATGTTGGGCTTCTTATCATCCTACAATCACAGAACATTGTAGAGGCATTATCAGACTGGCCAAAGAGATTTAATCATGGCCTTGGAGGAAGAGCATGCGAGCTGTTGCCTTATGCCGCAATGTGGATACTCTGGTGCGAAAGAAACAACAAGGTATTCAAGGATAAAGCTTTCACAATCGATGGAATTTGTACAAAAATGAAGGCCATTATTTGGTATTGGATGGGAAATTGGAAGGGGAGAGATAGTTACAACCATAGGTGAAAAAATCGTTCTTGCCGACCGGATATTCACGACATTTTCCGTTTTTTTGGAGATCGGCACGGTACGGCATACGGTATATAAACGGATATTAAAACACCCCATGCCGGTCGACATTTATCGGATATTCGCGGCATAATTCGACAAAAACCAATATTTATCGAAATTTATCGAAACAGATTACATTACTCGTTGTGAAGGTCTTGATCTATTAATAAAAGCAGTACTTCATGTTGCAGGATCTGTATTAGTTGTTCCATTTACTCAAAGAAGAGTGATTAGAAGAAGAAAAAGAGCTTGTAAGTTTACTAAAATTGAGTTCAACATCAAGAAACAACAAGAAGATGAAGAGATTGAAGAAGAAGATGAAGAAGAGAAAGATGAAAATGAAGAAATTGACGTGATTTTGAATGGTAACAAGAGAAAAAGAGAGATGTCTTTCCCTTTAAAGTACCATGAATCAGTTCTTCAGCCATGGAAACGATGCACTCGTAGAAGAACTTCAGTTCAGATCAATCGAAGAACATCGGGTTAGTTCTGATTGTTTTTCTGAAATGGGTTTTGATCTTTAGAGTAGTAATTCGATCTTCTCAATTGGTTTTAGATCAAAATCTTGAAGAATTCTAAGTTGGGTCTTCTCTATTTTTGTATTTTCTTTGTTTTCTACTCATTTGGAAGAAAACAAATATAAGTTTGATTAGCTCAATTCTGATTCTTCTAGTTCCTTGTTTGATTTAGATCAATTTTGATTTTTCAAGTGCTAATTACAATGGAAGTTCATGGTAGTTACTGCTTTGAAATGATCTGTTTGATTACATTGTAGTCTTAATAGATTTGTTTGTTAAACACGGGAAGCAAGTATGTCGGTGAAATTCATTTTTGAATTTGCCAAACCTCAAAAATCCGACACAGGAGGTCGGATATCCGCGATATTTTCCGTTTTTTGGCAGATCGGATATCCGCCCCTAAACGATTTTTTCACCTATGGTTACAACTTCAAAGACTTACTGGAGCACTGGGATGATTTTATGGCAGGCAATAGAACATAGCCTGAGCCCTATTTTGTTTCAAGTTTCACCTGACGCTGCTTGTTGCAGGCTGATCAGGTTTGTATTCTTTTTCTATATCAATAAATTTTACTTTCATCAAAAAAAAAAAAATACAATGTATTGTACAAAAACTTGATCATGAGATTGGCAGGGGCCGCGCGAACGCGTCACCCTCGGCAACAAATTATGACGTAGACTATCCCACTTGGAGATATCTTAGGTGAGCGCCCCTCCTAAGTGCAATGGAGGTCACTAACCTAGGCCATAGACCTTCTTGATCGTCCATTATATTGACCCCGTCCAGGTAAGTATTTTTACAAGTTGCTCTTGGAATTGGTTTTGTAGTGCTACTTTTCCTCATGCTTGTGTTAATACCCAATGTGGGACTATTTACCGCAAAAAAGGGGATCAGCCTGAGAAGAAGGTAACATGTGAGCAACAGAGCATGTATCTTTAATACAAAAGCAAGTACAAGGTAACTGGGATTAATACATGATCACTGAACCCTTAATTACAGTTGTTCAGTTCATCCTACTTTTATCTGCTACCGAATTGCATCCTTACCAAAATTTGGTAACCTAGGGTAACAACATTGTGGGTTTCTTGTTAATTGGTGTCTGGACTTAGAATGTGTCTCCAATTACCTCATCACCACACAGCTGAAACCGGCATTTGGTTTCATAGTTTGACATCATTTCGTGTTTGTGTCATCAGCTATCTCGCTCGGACTTCATTGTTAGGATGAACTTTGGTATGTGTCTCATTCCTTATTCTTTTTTCTATCATCTTGTGTCTCTAGTTTCTTAGTTTTCAATCTGTCAAGATTTGGTTCGGACGTAACACTTTGGTTCAGACGAAATTCTTCCAGATCTTTTATTCATGCAGAAACTGGTATTTGGTTCGGACGAAACCTTTAGGTTCGAACGAAATTCTTTCAGCAAGTTGTTTCGTCCTTTGGACTTGTGTTTATTTCTAGAGTCTATATAAATAAGTTTTCTCTCATTAGAAAATCTAACTCTCTAGCCGTCTCTTCCTCTATTGAGAGTGTTTGTTTGTTAATGGAAAAACATCATCTTCAATCTTCTTCTTGATTCTTCATTCTCCCACTATAATCCATATTTCTTTGTGAGTGCATATTGGCTTCGCGATCTCCTTGTGTGACTGTGTGACTATCAAGAGATACTAAAGGAGTAATCTATACTTTCTAGACTTCGAGATCTTTGTGTGTTCATCAAGGTTCTCTGGTGAAATCCAAGGGTGTTAGAGATAGCCGGTATTGTCAAGTAGCAGGTGTATGCAGTAGTGCTTGATAGACTTGTAATCTCTTGCAACATAGTGGATTGATTTGTTACCGATCGAGGTAACCGTGGACGTTTTCCAGTTTGGGTTTTACCACGTTAAAATCTCTGGTGTTCTTTACCATTCTTCTTGTTTTATTTATTATTTGTTTATTCTAATATATTGCACTTGTTTGGGGTTTTAACAGCTTTACACACATGTCATCATCGGTAACCACCACCACCAATATGAGGCTAAGCCACCTTAAATGGTCACTGGAAAATGAAATGTAATAACCATGTCTTTAGTGGTAGGTCAGACTTTCGACCGAGGACAGCTAGTGTCTTTAATAGTTTTCTAATTATAAGTTTTGCTAGCTGTTTTATCTAGAAGGTATGGCTAACAGAGTGAACTAAAAAAAGGTGAAGCAGCACCTCCCCAGTTTCCTTCACTCCATTACAAAACCCCATACGCTAATGGTTGTTCATGAAATAAAAAACACACACACACACTTGCCACCTATTGTATTCTGTTACCAACTCAACTCACTTACATATACTACTAGTATATGTTGTAATGCACCTAATGCACTTTCCCATTACCTTCACTCTACTTTGTTGGATTTTTCCAGCCCTCAGTACTATATATATAGACTAGCAAACTCTGAAACTCTCATCAGCTCAATTCAGTTCCTCAACTGCAGTCTCAACCTATAACCCCTCATGGCATTTAGTTCTTGGTCTTCCTTCTCTATCAGTAAAGTTTCATCAATTCTGCTGGTATGTTTGATGGCAACCACTTTTATGGTTGCAAATGCTAGTAATTTCAACCAAGAGTTTGATATCACTTGGGGTGATGGTCGTGCTAAGATAGTCAATAATGGAGACCTGCTTACTCTGTCTCTTGATAAAGCCTCTGGCTCAGGATTTCAGTCCAAGAATGAGTACCTTTTCGGAAAGATTGATATGCAACTCAAACTCGTTTCTGGCAACTCAGCCGGCACTGTCACTGCCTATTATGTAAGCATATATGTGTTTCTTATTTTTTGACAAGAGCTAAGCATGCCATTATTTAATAGTGTGTTACGAAAGTTCTAATGACTAATCTTACCGTCACTTGTAATTCAGTTATCATCACAAGGGACAACTCATGACGAGATTGACTTCGAGTTCTTGGGAAACCTCACTGGAGACCCTTACATTCTTCACACTAATGTGTTCAGCCAAGGAAAGGGTAACAGGGAACAACAATTCCACCTCTGGTTTGATCCAACAGCTGATTTCCACACATATTCAATCTTGTGGAATCCACAACGCATAATGTAAGCATGAAAATCCTCTAACAACTCAACTTCCAGCAAATTGAAACAGTTTTATTGGTCATGAGAGTGTATGCATTTTTACACAACTTATCTAACAATACCGTTCGTTCTGCATTTTCAGCTTCTCTGTGGATGGCACTCCTATTAGAGAGTTCAAAAACTCTGAGTCCATTGGTGTTCCATTCCCAAAGAATCAACCAATGAGAATATACTCGAGTCTCTGGAATGCGGATGACTGGGCCACAAGGGGTGGTCTTGTGAAGACAGATTGGGCGCATGTACCCTTCACTGCCTCTTACCAGAACTTTAACGCCGATGCTTGTGTTTGGTCATCGGGAGCCTCTTCTTGCAGTTCACAGTCAACAACGTCTGCAGCTGCCAACAATGCAGCCTGGCTCTCACAAGAAATGGATTCTACAAGCCAGGAGAGAATGAGATGGGTGCAAAACAAGTACAGGATCTACAACTACTGCACCGACGTGAAGCGCTTCCCACAGGGCCTCCCTTCTGAATGTACCAGCGCCAATCTGTCTTAGAATGCAATAAGAATACTCCTCTGGATTACAGTGTTGTCGGCTTAATATATTTTCTAAATCAATGTGGTCTGCAAACAAATTCTTTTATTCATTATTAATTTAGTTTGTCTCTTTAAAATTAAAATAAAATAGGAGCTTTTACAGTGACACAAAATTTGTTGGAGAAACAGGTCTGACAGACCTGACAGACCTTTCTCTTGTATTGAATGAACAAGTGCTTTGCACTTAGTCCCACATGTGTTGTAGGTAGTGAGTAAAGATGTTTATATACAATAACTGCAACACTATCTTTTGGTCCACATTCTATTTAACTAAATTGTGAATGGGTTCACTGGATCATATTAAAACCTTTACACTAACAGATGTGTGTGTTCTAGGGGTGTAAATTTCTGCTAATTTATCCGATTTGTTCCGAATTTTGAATGGATTATTGCATTTCTGAATTCTGATTTTTCCGAAAAAATATGGAATGGAATTGGAACTACTCCTGTGAATCCGATCCGATCCAATTTCCGATCCGATTTTTTAGATTGTTAATCGGATTTGATTTTCCGATAAATATTTCGATACTTTAAGAGATTTAATTATTCGCATTATTGAAAATATACGTACATATAGACATAAAAATGATATAGCAAGTTTAAAATTACATGAGAACTCAATAACAAATTATAGTTTCTCATATCTTAATGTAATCAAATATCGATGTATGATTCAATAAAAAAAAAAAAATGTAATAATAAATTTTTGTTTAGTTTTTATTTTTGATTGAAGGTCCATGCTTATTAGTCAAATGAATTCTTTTTTTGTTTATACAATTATATTATTAATATAAATTTTGCATTATAATTGTGTTTTATAAAGTGCTATACTCAAGAACTTTGATCCATCATGGGACTATGTCAAATGAAAACACCCCAATAAGAAAATATAGTATCTCAACTCAGTATAAAGAGTGCAGGATTTTCAAATTTCCAAAACAGATCACGTCCACCATTTTCGATTTGGAATTTCAATCAATTTCGATATATTTTGAAGTTTAAATTCTGATTTTTTTATGTTGGAATTCCGATTTGTCCGAATTTATTTTTTTTCGATTTTTTTCGATATTCTGAATATTTTCGATATTCCGAACTTGGAATTGTTGTTCCGAAAAAATTGAATGGAATTGAAAGAAATTTTTTGATTCCGATTTCCGATAAATTTTTCCCGAACATGTCATTTCCGATCCGTTCCATGCGATTTCCACCCCTAGTCTGTTCATTTATTTGAAACGGTTCTTCCAATGGGTCTGGCCCGTTTCACTAAGTCTGCTAAGAAGTGTATTGAGAAAAGACGTTTTCCAACATGTGTGTGTGTCTATTGTGAACAGGCACGACTTAGCCTATAAATTGAGTGTTATTCTGGCCAGTAAGCACACAAATCATTCAGACTAAGTCTCTCTCTCTCTCTCTCTCTCTCTCTCTCTCTCTCTCTCTCTCTCTCTCTCTCTCTCTCTCTCTCAAATTCAAAGTGTTCTTTTTGTTAGTTCGCCAATACTCTGCTATTACAGTGCAGTCTAGAAGAGTGTAGAACAGTTGTATCTTGAGAGAGTAATCGTCCAGTAATAACAGAGACGTAATATTGTCTTAAGGACATTGTTTCGGCAAGCCTTTGTTCAATTCCTTAATCATCTGTGTGTAGTAAGTGTTACTGTTTTTGTGAATTTATTTAATATAAATTCTTTATTGTTTATTTGTGTTATTTTTTTGCTCAAAGATGATTAAATTGATGAAAAAGGTGGTTACATTTTTTGTTTATTTGTGTTATTAAAATCTCTATTTCTGCAATGTTCATGAATTTATATAATATAATTCTAACAGAATTTAAATGAAATGAATCGATCAGATTGAATACCAGAGTAGTTATTTCTTTTCGCTTCCGTCTGTCTATGTTGATTGCAATATAAACTGTGCAACTTCTTTCTTTCTTTTTTTTTTAATTATTTTATATATATATACTAGGTATCACCCGTCCCTCCGGGACGCTTATTTGTAATTATATTTAAAGCACAAATTTTTAACTCCGCACAATTATAAAGATGAAAATATACAATTGTTAAATTATTAATAATACAATCAATTTAAAAGAATTAAATTTGAAGAGTAGCACAAAATATTGATAACTGTTTTATAGTTATCAATATCAAAATAAACATTTATGTGGCAACATCAAAATGTGAATGTGGCAAAATTCAACTGACCATCGTATCAGCACGTGTGATTAAGCTTATGAAGTGCAGTGATCTGAAGAAACCTTCCTGAAAAATACTACAGATAAGAGAGAGAATACATTGCTTTATGCAAGTCCAAACTCAGAAGCATATACATCAAGTTACTTGGCAGCTTATTACTTTAAAATGTATCCAGGTTCACTGTCAATGGTAACACACAAATTATCTGTTAATGAGAAGCCCATGTAAACCATTTTGCAAATAAATTCCACGACCTTTACATTGTTTTGGATATGTCTGCAAATATGTTTCTACTAACTAATGTACAAAAAGATTTGCAGCTCCATAATGCGCTCATTTTGGCTAACCTCTTGGCAGTCTGTAATTTGCCACAACCTCCTTGCAGTCCATACTCTAAGGTTGCATCGTTGAAGACCCCATCCTACAGCAACCAGCAACCACCTGAAATCGCAAGGATTATATACATAAGTAACTTATAAAATGATCATTATTCAATGTTGGTATACATTTTGTTGGAAGTGGTACATACCTTTGGAAGAATACAGTAGACCTTCCCATTTTATTTTTTATTTTTTTTTTTTTTTGAGAAACCCAAATCTTATATCAAATAGGAATAACCGGATGAACAGATTCCCGAACACAACTTGGAGTAGGTTCCTTGTCCAGATTACAATGTGCCCATGTAGAAAGTTCATGAGCCTTTTCATTTAGGTTCCTTGGAATCCAAACAAAATCAGCAGTCCAACAAACTACAGCTAAACCTAAGATGATTATAAAGTTGGTCAAAGCTTGCCAATCTGGATTTTCAGTTTTATCTTTGAGTGCTTCCATAACTTCTTTAGAATCTCCTTCGACCCTGATTTTCTTATAGTCAAATGTGTATGCTAAAGTTACAGCAACTTCCACAGCTATGAGTTCCGCTTCCTGGATATCTTTCGCTTTAAATATTCTGTAGGCTATAGCTATAACTTGTCCATCAACTTTCCTAGCTACCACACCAGCAGCCCCTGAACCATTAGACTTATCAAAATCCGCGTTACAGCTAATAATCACACATTCATTGTCTTTCTTTATATCAGAATGAGCATCAGGATATTGAGGTAAGCTTTCATATGATTTTCTTAAACAGCGATCACAAATGATATTATACTAGATTAAAATATAATGTATATAGTGCAGTACACACGCATCAGGAAAACTCTGTCTTTCTTAAGGTACATAAGCACCTTGATCAGTATGCATTTGGGTGGTCTTTTAAGAATGAAATATTATAACTTAATAAAAAAAAAATTAAAAATCTGATTCAAAAAGATTAAGGATAGAAAAGTAATGATTCAGAAGTGAGTGAATTATTACGGAACTAAAGAAATACAAGGATAACATCAAATATAAAATCTTACCTGAATTGGGATTCGCAAAGTACATTCTGCCAATGGAGAATTTATCTTGCCTTGGTGTCCACATTTTTTCGTCCTTGTGCCAAACAAAGAATTCAGGAAATTGTTGGTATGTATAACATCTTGCTTCTGGATGATTCTTACAATAATCCAAAAATTCTGTAAGAGAAGATTATATTAAGAAAAATTGTCCTGAAAATTCAACAAATAATCATATCCCTACTTACTCCATAAACAAATGTTAAATACGCACACGGGTAGTTTACAGTCTGGAGATGAACACATGCACACAGTTATCCACAATGGACAGTTAATGAGCAGCAAAATCTGAGTGTACGGTTAAGATACCATTAAGGTTTATCCTGGATTCTAAAAATGTTACAAAAGTCTGGAGATGAACACATGCACACAGTTATCCACAATGGACAGTTAATGAGCAGCAAAATCTGAGTGTACGGTTAATATAGCATTAAGTTTTATCCTGGACTCTAAAAATGTTACAAAAGTCTAAGACCCATGTAACCCACACATAAACTCAATAAGAAATAATTTGTTTTTGTGCAAATGCATTCTAATGTAAACTTACCTGCAATCTTTATTAAATTTTGTATCCAGAAATAAAGGGATTAACGCACCAATGTGATAACAATGTTATTAAGTTTCATTTGATGTGCATAGACTAAAGAAATTACCTTGTAGTTGTGATTGCTTTCATATCAATGAAAATTTTCCTTCAAACTGGAAAACTGTGATTAATAACACCACAAATTTAAGTCAACTTGAACACACAAATACAAATATAATAAGTTTAATACAAAATGAAGCTAAGAATGATGTTTGAAGTGATATAACAGTGAGGGCATCATTTTGAGATGTCAAACAGATACATCCCTGATCAGCATGCTTAAATCATGCATCGTCGGGTTCAAATATCACACTATCAACACTAAAAAACAACAGACTAGGAAAAAAACCCCTGCTAAAGTAGTCTTTTTAATAGATATATTACGCAGTTCCAAGAAATACTCATCAGAACCATACTGGCCCGAATGGTAGAAACATCTTTGCAGAAATTGATCCATCTTATTACCGCAATTTCCCTACAATTTTGATCATAATAAAATATTCACACTAAGATATTGAATTGCTGAAACAATTAAAAACATGACACACAGACTCACTCGGAGTCTTTGACGGGATAACCCATGAAAATATACTATGACATTAACGTAACTATAAATTAGGAACAACACCAGTTTGTTTCTTTAGTATTTTTCTGAAGTCTTGCCCGAGCCTTAATATTTTTGTGAATTTTCTATCACCAGTTTATTCACTTTTTATAAATGTCCTGAGGTAAGCTTAATCATTATTAAGGTTTAGACTCGATAGAATAGATTTGGTTCAAAATTTCTATCTGGAAATTTGGGAGAAATTTTCAGAATATGGATCACTCAAACACAAAAGCAAGAGGCTTAACAACATAACAATCACTGGTAAAGGCCGCAGTGTGGTGGCGAACGTGACTCAACTATGGGATGCGATAGCAACCATGATATCAGACTCCATCTCCTAATAACACTGTCCTCACAGCCAGTGCGGTGGTTTGGATATTGGACACAGAAATTTGAGCTGGTTTGTATGTTAAATCAATGTTCCCTATCAAAATTGATAAATGTGTTTTTTTTTTTTTTTTTTTTTTCCATTTTTTTTTTGTCAAAGGTGAGAACAAACTAATAAGGGGAACACCTCAGAAGATATGATCTTCTGTAATTTCCCATTGATGATTACTACAAACAGGGTACTTCAGAATGGTTATTCTTTATTTTAATTAATTTTGATAGAAAGTTTCAAAATGGTTATTCCTTGATAATTTATAGTAATGAACAACAGTAAACATTAAATTAAGAGAGAGCCAGTACAATACCTGAAATGCTTGCAGTGCAGTAGACTTGAGGCTCAACCAGTTATGTAATAGAAGATGAAGAAGAAAACAGAAAAGAGAGCACCTGGAAAAAAAAAGTCAAAACCCAAAGAGTTATACCATCAATCATATCCTCTCTTCGGCTACATAGTGTTACACCTATGATTAGAAGAGCAATTGTTGTATAGCAGTATACGTTTGCCGATGTCGATAGAATAAAATTGTTCTCTAGGTTTTTTGAGTTTATGCTGCAAGGTCATTCATAAAGTGGAGGTTGGAGAAGACATAGTGTATCCATCCTCATTGGACTTTTATCATCCAATTTTGAGAGGAGCATCAATACAAAAATTGTTACTACGTATAATTTTGATCCTACGTACAAAAATATAACTGCATAGTCCGGTTATATTTGGCTTTAAATGCATTCTTCTAATATTTGGTTTCGGTTATACTCATAGTTTAAATAATTTTGATATATTTTTTTTTAAATTAATCATTAATTTTAATACTTTGTATTATATTACTGTATACATTTCTTCATGAATTTTGTGATATTTACAGTGTAAAATATGTACGTAAAAATAATTGGCAACTGCGAGCCTTGGTCAAGACATGACAATTAACGACCTCTTGGTTAATTTTTGTTACATTAAAGATAAATTGACTCAAATGATTATATCAAAATTATACACTAAGGCAATTAGACTCCATTGTCACTTAGTTAGTACCAAAGAAGTTTCACCAACTTTTGTCTAGAGGAAACATTTGAGCAAATTTAGTCATTCTTCGAAGAATTTTGTATACTTAGAAGTTTATAAGTTCAGATAAAAAACCAGCATTAATGTACAATGGAGACGCAAGGTTGTTGAAAGAACCTTCAAAAAATGAAGTTTAGGGGAAAAGTTAGCTGGTTATTGTGACTGTAGCAGCTCTTACAGTCCTCGGATTACGTAGCAGCTATCAAATTAACAAACACACTATAAATTCATGTTCCACATTAAATAAACATCAAAATCAAATCATTCTAACCCTAATAAAAAATACGAAATAATGAATTGGATAGATGATTATGTTGATGATGAAATTGATGGATAAAGAGGGAAATGATGTGAGTTAACCTACCTTCTGATCTTGTTACCCTTGCGAACTTGATACATTCCCCAAGAGAAAACACCAAAGGTGAAAGCAATACCAATCATATGTGGGAGTGGGTGGAGGAGACTGGTGATGGTGTGGTCATTTTAAATAAAAGCTAACTCATCAAAATAGGTCTCTTTCATGTATTGTACACTATGAACTGATAAGTCTACGATGGAGACGACGTCTAGAGTCCAAAAAGTATTCTTAATTCTATTAGTAGTATCTAAAGAGGAAAAACAAAAACAGTGCCAACAACGTCGTCTCCCTTCTGGTATTTGTGACATGTTTCTAGATTTATGAAAAAAATCATATTGAAATGCTCATTTAAGATTTGAAGTTAAGTGCCTCGATAGCGAGAACTAAATTTAGACTTTTATCATATTGATGTTACAATAGGGTTATTCTCAACTGTTATTTCAGCTCATTCATCATAGCCTCATTCATCCTATTTCTTCTGTTAAAAAGAGAAATTCCCTATACTGTAGTTTAAAACGTTTCACTGAACTGTTTCACACACAAAAAACTTTCTGCCTAAGCTATCCCCTGTTTTTTTCACCCACATCCAAGAAGATATGGAAACTACCATGGTTACATTGCAGCTCAACAAAAATAAAGGAAGGGGGGGTATAACATACCTGAGATTCTAGTAAGATGATATCTAGAAGGTACATTGCTCTTCACCTCAATAGCTGCTTTTGTAGCTACTATAGCAACTGTTATATTTTGCAATTCGCATCACATCCAATCCAGAGACTGCTTTCCATGACCACCAAAGACTTGCAACTATAAATTGTTCCATACTTTGGATCCAAGCTATCCCAAGATTGATTTTGGCCAACTGGTTAAGAGATCTTCAAAGGAAATTGCACTATTCAGGTAAGCTTTTATATCAAACACAGTGCCAATCAAAGCTTCCCAAAATTGCTTAATGAAACTGCATCACGAATAGATGTTTAGTTGTTTCAGAGCTGCACGCACTCGTGAGTCAATTTCAAGGAAAATTTAACAAAAGAAGCCAAATACGTATAAGTAACAACATGGAACATAAGTTTCATTCCAATTTTAAGATTAATGATCTTAAAAAACACATAAGTAAACAAAGAAAATCTCACATGGTATGAGGTTTAAAATTACATTACAAATGTACAACAAAACTGAAAACAAAGAAGACATATTAATCAAGATCTGACATTTTAGATATGATAGGGATAAAAAAAAGGGAGGGGGGAAGTGAAGAAAATGACAATGTGGAATAGGGGCGGAATATGGCCCTAACAAACTTAACCACATAGCTATTACGAAAAAATGCTCTAAGAAAAAACCAAAAATCAACATAAGTGATTCATCTCAATCATCATTATCATTATAAATATGGCTCAATATTAATCAAACAGACAATTATGTTTTCATCAGAAAAATACGGCTCAATCTTAAACAAACATACAATCCATTTCTCTTAACCATATTTTCACCAAGCCTCTACTTTCTACATCACATGTGTAATATTTATTTAAACAATTAACCAAAATCTTAATCGTATTCGCATTTTTCTTCACCGATATCTCATTGCTTCCCTCGCAACAGAAAACAGCAAAAAACCCTGCCTTATCCCATATATTTACACATCTAAGAATAGGTCTCAGACTGAATTATATCCAAGCCCATATAATAATTCATGCATGTTCATATCTGTTCTCAACGCCTGCATGGAGGTGTCCTCCAAGGTTGGCTTCTTTCCTCAACATATAGTCCTTCGAAAGAGGAATGCTATCACATGGAGAAACAAACTAAAATTGATCTCCCTTTGTTTCTTACTATTGGAAATACTGCACCAAATGCAATTGTTCTTTATGTTTTACTTCTTGTGATCGCCCTATCTTATGGGTTGAGTTTGCATGAAGTTTTACAATTCAATTTGTGTTTTTTTTGTTTTTGTTTTTTCACTTTCTCTTAAAGAAAAGGGATATCTCATGCCTTTGCACTAACGTGATCATGATGATTGCTTATTTTTGTGTATGTATTAATCATATGACTCTCAAAGAAGAAAAGGAAAAAAACACCCTCATCCATACAGTAACTTTGTGACTATAATGTTCCTTTGTTGCTCAATATTCTGCCCATTCAGAAATACCTCGCCTGAAGTTGATCTCCGTTCTCAATTTGTTACTATAATGTGACTATAATGTGACTTCATTCAGCAATCTTGAAGCCCTAACACTTAACTATCAAGACCTAATACTGTGAACAACAGCTTCCTATGAACAATGGAACCCATATAACCAAAATAGTTACTTTTAGGTATTACTTGTACGTAATCTACTGGATACATCCTAAAGTTCAGACACGAGACATCACTATTACAGGATAGTGATTTTTGGTGTTTAGATTGTCTAGACATACAATTGTATCATTAATGAAATTCCATGCCTTAAGGGTAGGATATATATAGGTTATGTCAGGTGATATGATGTTATCTGTTTAACTATATTATCTGTTATGGGCATAATCGAACAGATAGGAAGACATTAGTGATATGTTGCCATAACTAACAAAACCATTACAGTATTGCTATTATTTCGGCTATGTTTTATTGACACATTTGTATGATAATAAGATACTAATATTGGGATCTGAAATAAGTTTGATACATTATACTGTATGGCGCACTCATACACGGTTTTAGTCTTGGTTAAGTGCTTTGGCCTTTTGTAGATCAAGCAATGAACTACAGAGGACTCATAGTAGACACAGACTCTAAGGAAGCAGCTGAATGTATTAATGGACAAACCAGCGACGGATCTAGGAATTAGGAACAAGGGGGGCTTCAGAAAAAAATAATAATCAAAGAACGATAATATAATAGAGTAATTACTTAAAATTTGTGTCTTCATTAATGTTTTTAAATATCAAGAACACATAAATACATATTATATATCAACTTCAACACCAATAGAATGACATTGTTTAGAACCACAACTTCCTTAGATAAATTAGGTTCAATAAGACAGGTTCCTTAGGCACATTGGAAACAAGGCCTCAAATTAATAAGAAACAATAAGACATGTTCCTTAGATAAACTGATATTGTGGGGTAGCCGGATAATAATTTTCTCAATCTCTTTTACTAAAAAGAAAAAAAAATCTTAATTTTTATATATATGATTATCAAATATAACAAATTAGACCAATTCATTAAATAACATTTATACTAATTGTAAATTAATTAGACATCACATTAAACTTAATCAAAATTACACTATAAAAAAGTACCACAACAAAGTGTAAAACATATCAAGAAAATTTAATCACCAAAATTGAAACTCCAATAGAATGGTTGTTTACCAAAAGTCTAGAACGAAGTTAAAATACCAAGAATCATGTTGATTTTGTGGGGGAAACAAAAATTAAGAGAAGAATTATTAGTGTAGAAGGTTCAAAGTCCGGGACATCACAAGATGGATTCTCCCATCTTTGCCGCAAAAGCTTGTTAAACCTTTTACTACTTTTAGGGTCTGTTTGAAAACGAATTCCCGCTTTGTTAGGCATTCAGACAAACCGGGCAAAATTGCGGCAAAAGACACATTTGCCGGTTCCTGGCAAATGGTTTATCCGCTTAAATCAGTTTGCCATCGTTTGATAAAACATTCTAAAAAAGCGGACAAAACACAATTTGACGGTTAAAACGCATTTGATAACACTTTGGCAAATATGATAACTCATATTTGCCGTTTATATTGATTTTGATAACAGATTTTATTTTGGTAAAACCTAATAGGGTTAAGTGGCAAAGTTGAAGGTCCATTGGGCTGGGTCCAAAAAAACAAGTCCAAACTTGATTGGGTTGTGCAAAAGTGACCACATATTACCCAAAAGTTATGGTAGAGTCACCCTAGTAACTCAATAACATTTCGCTATCAAAAAAAAAAACTCAATAATAACATTCGTTATCATTGCGTACGTACATGTATAAAAAAACACCCAAATTAACGAATTCGAAAAACAAAAAAAATTACTCAACAATAACACACATAATATAATTAACGAAATTATATACATTGATAAAACATAGTTATAGGTTTATGTAAACATAATAATAAAGTTCTTCAAAATGTCATCAACACGGCCCCCCATAGTCAGACAAAACAAAACAAACAATCAACCTTCCTGGTGAACACCCAACTAGACAACATATGGTGAAGCTAGAGTACCCGAACCTTCCTCTTCTTGTTCTTCCTCTTCTGGTTCGGTCTGGTCTCTAGCTGGACCTGATTGGGCTCTCTCACACCCAGTAGGCCAAGTCCTTGTCGCCGGTGCCGGTATACGCCCGAAGAAAAGCCTTGGTGGTCGCCCATCGCAGTGATAAACCTGTACTCTGATCCTCCCCAGGTCATGTGTGCGACAAAGACCCCAACACTCAAACAAGATTGTGTCGCCTTCCTTGAGTCCCACTGAATCGATGAAACACTTCCACCCATTGTACCGGAAGTACAAAGAAGTGTGGTGATCATTGGCAATGTCAACAGCGAAACTTTGTTCACCAGGCAAGATCAGCACAACTCGGTTGCAGTGTGCGAACAAATACTTGTTCGCAGCGGGGATTTTCTGCCATATACCAACAAATATCAACATTACTAGGCATGGTTATATAAAATTTCTGCCATGAATCCAAATAGTTCTGTCAAACAATTCCATATATCAACAGTATATATAAAATTTCTGCCATATATCAACAATATATATCAACATTACTAGCCACATATCAAACAGTTCTGTCGAACAATTATTCCATCTATGAACAGTATATATCAAACAGTTTCTGCACATGTAGCAGCCCATATATATGTGCACATTTCTTGCCATATATATCAACATTACTAGCCATCACTGTGAGGCCCAACTAACAGCCCAAAGCCCATCATTTTATCTATGTCCATACATAATTAGGAATTTGCTTACCATTACGCAGCCCTTGGTGACGTGGCCCTTTGTAACTTGCTTCACCCAGAATGGGCTATCTCTCATGATTGGCCTTAGGTTGGGCGCCATTGCTTGGTTCTCTATAACACATATTGCAATACCCATAAGTTTACAAATGTATTACTCAACATACGTAAACAATGTTACACATGATGAGCAACAATTTGTTCAAATTAGACTAGCAATGTTCCATAACAAGTATAAGCAACCATTTGTTACACGACAATGTTAATCCGCAACGGCGTAAGTTATACAATATGTTCCATACACAAGATAATTAATACAAAGCACTTTACGACCATTACATGATAAGGAATACAAAGCACTTTACGACCATTACATGATTCATATCAAAACGAAAGTTACAATACTATTTTAAAATGTGTGTTACATATAACATAATAAATGAAAATGTGTCTTACATATAACATAAATGTCTAGTCACGACTACAACAATCACAATAATTGGCACAATCCCACGTACATGGGTTGTCTAAGCAGTGCAAACAAACACCATCATCAGGTGGTGGTAAAGAAATGTGCTTCCAATAGTTTGCGCAATCACCATGACAAGGGTTTTGAAGACATTTTGCACAAATCATCTCAAGGTCTCCTCCAGATGGTGGCGATACATGAAATGGATACAAGAATATAATTCCTGGGCATGCTTGATTAGCGCATTTTGCAAAGCATACCCATTGCTTGTCATTGTTTCCCATTCCCTTGTGCATTTTCATCAAACCATCGCACCCAAGGTTGTCACAATGCATGAATGGTTCGATTATTGGCAAACAAGGGAGGAATTCAAACCGCCCGTATTGGTTAATTTTGTATAAATTGCACGATTCTCGGATCCTTTCATTTTCGTCAGTGATAATAGTTCGTTTTAGGCGGATGAAGTCTATTAAACTAACCAAAAGTTCTGTGCACTCCCAAATGTCTTGAAATCGACTAGCTAAGTGGCCTAGTTCCTTTCTTTCAACAACTCCCTCCATCTCGTGAAAACGAGCCGAAATATCTGTCCAATAACTTGTACCGACATCATTAACCGGAGGACAAGTGTGTATCGATACCCATGCAAAACACAAGTTCTCGTCTTCCTTAGGAGTCCACCACACCATTATCTGAGTTTGATTCTAGACCTAATATTGGCAATCCAAAGATAATAAAAATTATAATATTACCAAGATATTATACGAACAACACCCTAGTAACTCCACCCACTCATAGATAATTAACAAAGACAATTACCACCTACATATTTAAGAAAGAGTTGCATAAATCACTTTTTAAACCTCACAAAAACACTCGTTGCCTACAAACGATACTTTGCTGACAGTTCCAAGTACACCGGGTACGCTGGAACATACATGTTTCTAATGTGTGTGTAATACTCGGGTATCTCTTCCTCAAGGGCAATCCAGTCATCGTCCGTTGCAATCACCGTACTTCTTTCATTGTCCCAATGAAATCCTGGATGCTCTTCACACAACTCAGTGATAAGTTTAGCCAAACGTTTCAAATAACGCAAACGAACCCAGATGTTTTCAACACACAAATCCAGCCTAATGTGCTGATCTAAAACATCACAAGCATTTACCATTCCGGACCTAAGACGGACCATAAGTGGGCCTGGTGTATCATCTGCCAGCATAGCAGTGCACATTGTGTGGTCCGTAGCTGAGGTCCACGCAAACAAACGACATCCTAGACGGGGATTTTTTGGGGTGTGAATAATTCGCACCATTCCCACTAACTGAAATAATTCAGCGCAGTCAGTTTACATTACACAAGATATATATATTCTGAACAAGACACAACTCGACAACACATTGTAACAAGACTTAACCATGACCAGAAAAATTGCTAACACAAACAAAAGTATGACAGAAAAATCCAAGAAAACTGTTCCCACTGACTGAAACAATTTTGATCAGTCAGAAAAAATTACACACATGCGACAGATAATACATAAACTAGAGACATTCAGATAAAACCAATTGTACATAAACAATTCAATATCAACTGTTTCAAACTAGGACAAGATTAACATAAAGTTAACATAAAGTAAACAATCCAATTGTACTACTGTTTCGAAACATAAAGTTAACATAACTGAAATGTACTATTGTTTGAACCGCCAATCACTAAACCTGAAACATATTAACTAACAAACTGAACTGAAACAAGACACTACTCCCCAGCCCACTCGTCCCCATTGAAAGGCTTAACATAGTTAAGCTTATCAACCAACCAATCAGCCCTCAGATCAGCGTCCATCCCAAGAAATATCTTCGCCTGCTTGTCTTCAACGCCAAGAAAGTCAAGACCCTTCAGATACAAGACTCTGTCCTCATTGCTCACCTCTTTGATTGCATCACACAGCTCATCGATGTTAGGACCAGCGAATGCCACTGCCAAGGTCTTAACAGCTTCCATGATGCTTGCAGCATAATCAGAGTTACTTGGATCTGATGGTCCCAAACGTGACTTCTTGCGCTTATTCTGAATGGGTTGCACTGGGGGTGGGATTGGGTGCGCACGAGGGGCAGATTCATTGCAGTTGCTAGAACTCTCAATGTTTGTTCCAGCTGTTTCAGTAGCAGACGCAGATGTTTCAGACAATCCAATACCAGCACCAACATCATCCCCCAATTCAGTATACGAATCAGCCCTAACTGCATCTGTTCATTGTGTATATTCTGTGAGTGAGTGTATAGGTTTGAACCGAAAGCTTTTGAAAATACGTTTGTAAAGGATTATAGCTTACCGGCTACTCCAGGAGATCCCTCAACTTGTTCTTCATCAACTTCATCACCAGCGCATGCCGCTTCACCATTTGCATAGTCATTACCGATGATGAGGCTCAATTGTTCAAAATATGGAAAATGCTTGCCACGAAGGTTACGGGCTTCAGGATGAGCCTGTTAAGCACCCAAAAAATCGTTACCATCCTATAGCACATCATTTTACTAGCTAATTGATCAAACTGATAAAAGTGCGTGCCTTACCAGAAAGTATCTCTCCCATACATCCTCTTCGGCAGCAACAACAGTCTTGTTATCAAAATCAAAGGTAAATCCAAAGCCCGACAAATCAAGAAGTTCCTTACACAACTTGTAGTCCTTCCTAAGTGTCTTGAGCCTAGTCCGCACATGTTCAGAAGTGACACTCATGCGGAGGGTTGTATTGACACTCTCTGCAGCTGCTTTCAAGGATTCAGTCCTTATTCCATTATCAGCTCTCTTGCCATTCCTTAACACCTCTTCGTACAAGGTGTTTAGCATGACCTCTTCCATCTTTTTTGACCATCTTATATGGGATTTGGTAGCTGGAGTTGGCTAGCTTGTCAGATGGAAAGTATTCCGGTGCCGGTGCAGCATTGCCTTTCTTGCTCTTTCTAAGCTTCCTAAATTGTCCGCTCGACATGGTTGTACCTGATGCTATCCAAATTCACAACTATTACATACACCAAACAACCATTTAATCCGAAAACATATTAGCTTTAACAACATACATACATCCAAATTATCATCTTCAAACATCCATACATAACCTTATTCAAACATCAAAGACAAATTATTCCAACTTATTACAACCCAATAAAATTATTCCAAACAACTTCTCAAGTTGACAAATACAACACCACCAAGCTCACTCAGCAACTCCTTCATTGTAATTAACATAGTTACTCCACATCTCCTTTTTTAGGTCATCACGCCATTTACTCCAAGCCCGTGATGCAGCAATGAGTATGCCTCCACCTTGTTCATTAGCACCCTCGTTCGCCTCAGGCGGAATCAGTTCTTCTGGTTCCTCCAAGTCTGGCTCTATTTCATCGGTTGGATCATGATCTTTGAGGAAGTTGTGGATCGCACAACACGCCAACACAATCTTTGTGTGGGTCTTCACATCATGGAACGGTGTTTTCCTCAAATAAGCGAATCGCTTCTTCAACACCCCTATGATCCTCTCAACAACATTACGTAGCATGGAATGCCGACAGTTGTACAACTCTTCCTCAGTTTCTACGGCGCGATGTCCTTGTTCTTTGACATGGTATCGGACGCCACGATAAGGTGTGAGGAAGCCAGGACTTAATGCGAAGCCCACATCCGCAAGGTAATACTTACCCTTGGGCAAGGTTAACCGTCTTCCTTGGCGAGTAACCGCACATCTCAACAACCGGCCATCATGCGCCGAGCCTTCCCATCCAGCCAGAACATAAGTGAATCTCATGTCGAACGTACACGCGACTAGAACATTTTTAGAAATCACTCCCTTACGGTTACGATACCTTGGTTGATCATCGATGGGCACTAAGGTGGGGAAGTGGGTACCATCGATTGCACCGACAGCGTCCTAATGAAGGTATGACCTAGTTAGTAATCGAATAATTTGATTCTAGGGTGATAAAACACACGATGATTTTTCTAACCTTGAAATACTGATGCCAAAAGACATTGCCAGCACCATCAGCGAGGGGTGAGTTCTGATCAGTAGCATTGACAACCACTTGCCTGTACAACTCTACGCAAGCATTCAAGACCAAGTGGAAGTAATGACTCACAGTTTGACCAGAACGCCTAAACTCGTGATGTGTTCTTCTACACCGATTGTCGTGACCAACTATAAGCAAGAACATTGCAACTTGTTCTTCAACCGACACGTACCGAGAGTCGGTTAAACCTATAGTCTTCAACCTAGCACATAAGCGATGGAATGCAAAACGCCTCATCCTCAATTGGTCATGGCAGTCATTGTCATTATCGGTATAGAAACGAGCTAAAGTTGCACCACGCGCTGAATCCCTATTGTAGGTATAGGGAGCCCTAGGAACTCTAGGAACACGGTTACGTCTTGCGTTCGAGGCAATATATTGCAATAACCAGTCCACAGCTACGATTACAACAGTAGCTGTAACCAAACGTTGATCCTCACTGGACATTCTACATAACAAGCGGTCGGTAAGTATAATAATAAGGTTAATCATATAACTAGTTAGGAGAAGGTTAGTCGTTAATCGTTAATCATTAGAGTGCTTAGTAATATCAATTCGTAAATGGTTATAATTGTTAATAATGCCTTTTTAATCAAACATTATAATAAATGGTTATTTTTACATCTTCAAATTTTAACAAATTGTTGACATAGAATATCATAGTACGAATAACAACTTAATCAACAGTGCAATTACAACAACTAGCATCACCAACACCAACTTCTCGACAAACCACCAAAAGTCGTCCACCACCACAACATTGTTTGTTCCACCAATGTTTAAGGGTTGACAACCGACTAGTGGAGGTACAGGTACCTGAGATTGAGCGACAGATTGGTATGATTGACCAGATTGCTCGGGCAGTTGTGGCGCATGAATAAAAGGCTGGGACAAAAGATGTTGGCGATCACATAAAGAACGAGGTGATTGACAGAATCCATTCGTAAGTTGTTGCTGAAGCAAATGTCTTGCTTCGGCAATAGTATAAGCACCACGCCAATCAGTATTACTAAATCCGTATGTCTGTGCCTTGCACTCTTCCCAAGTAGTGTAGATACCCGGACAAAACCCACGGCGCACAACGTAATAACAATACTTACCCATTATCTGAAAATTATTAATTCAAATGTTTTTAACATGATGGGTTATCAGATTTCAATTTATGAGTTCATATTTCATTTTGTTTTTTAATTATTAGAATATAAAAGAGGTTTATTTTCGGGTATAGTTGTCGATAGTACATTGTATATATGATTGCAAACAGTTCTAATAAATAGTGTGACTATAAACAGTTTTAAATAGTGTGATTCTAAACAATTCTAATTAGTATGATTCTAAACCAATTAAAAATAACCATGGCAACAATATATTTGTCTATAGAATTGATACCAAAAACATGGCAGCAATATATTGTCTACAAAATTGATACTAAAAACATGGCAGCAATATGTAGTTAACATTTATATGTTAAAATAATTACAATATAACAAGAAAAAAATATATTAGCCTAAGTATTGATACTTAAAAACATGGCAGCAATATATAGTTAGCATTTATATGCTAAAACAATTACAATCTAACAAAGAAATGTGACAATATGTCGGCATTTATTACATGAGAACGAAGAAACAACAAACCTTGAGCAGCTAAGCTAGACAGTAAGCGAGACAGCAAATTACGAGAGAAAGCGAGACTGAAAGGATGAGAGTGAGGTAAGAACTAATATACATTACTAAACATATTCGATCAAAACATTTTATAAAGATAAAGTCATACCTGGTAGTGAGAGTGAGGTAGTGAGAGTGAGGTACATGAAAATGGAAGTCTGCAAAAATTAAAAACGATATATCAATCGTCGTTGTACAACAATGTAATTTGAAAAAACAACATTCAAAAAATAAATATAATAGTGTCAAGAAAATAGAACCAACCTGACACAAACGAAACTCGTCTGCAAAATAAAAACAAGTATCAACAAGCCATTACAGTAATGGAATCCAAAGTAATGTACTCAAGAAATTATTTTTTAAAAATAGTTCTGGCAACAATTCAAACATTACCAATAACATATTTTAAAACAGATCAGCAAAAAAGTTGCAATTCCATGCACCATTTACACTCGTCGGACATTCACACTAGCCGGACTGTTACAGACTTACGACAATGCATCTTGAACAGCCACCTTTGGCCAATTGGCCGGGAAGAATTATATAGAATGAGAACAGATTTCAATGTGATGCTACGTCAAACAGAATACTATCAAGAACTAACATAAAATCCTAGCATGATGATTCTAATATATTGAGCATCATATATTCATAAGGAACAGCCTGAATATATCATATATCATCATATGATTCATATATCATATATCATATATCATCATATCATATATCATCATATATCATATATCATATATCATCATATGATTCATAAGGAACAACATCATATGATTCATAAGGAACAGTATATATTCAAAATCAAGAACTAATATTGAATATATATCATATATTCAAAATCAAGAACTAAATATATCATATGATTCATAAGGAACAACATCATATATCATATATTCAAAATCAAGAACTATAATATATTGAGCATCATATATTCATAAGGAACTTGAGTAAACAGCCTGATTTGTAAAGCAACTTGTAAAGTGAAAATGCTTACAGTATGAGTTTAAGCAAGTATGAGTAAAGCAACTTGTAAAGCAACTTACAGTATGAGTTTAAGCAGACACATGGATACAAATTTTTGAACAAGTAGAAGATCTACACAGATCTATTTTAAACAAGTAGAAGATCTACACAGATCTACACAGATTTTTGAACAAGTCGAAGATCTACACAGATCTATTTTAAACAAGTAGAAGATCTACACAGATCTACAAATTTTTGAACAAGCAGAAGATCTACACAGATTTACACAGATCTACACAGATCTATTTTAAACAAGTAGAAGAAGAAGAATTTTTGGTGTTTTTTCTGGGCGCAACAAGAAGAAGAAGAAGAAGAAAAAGTGAAAAATCTACCTTTTCGCCTTCAAAATCGCCTCGCCTTCAAAATCGCCCTCGTCGCGCCGCCATGAAAGAGTTTTGAAGGTGTAGGGTTTTTTCTTGTTAGAATAGGGTTTTTTTCTGGGCAAAAATATTATTTATACCTGGCAAATTTTACCGGGTTAAGTGGCAAAGCAAATTTTGCCTGGGGTTGAGTCTAGCAAAATTTGTCCGTCTTTAAGCGGGAATTGGGGCAAATTTTCGGTCACGTGAGGGCTTAGCGGCAAACTTTGCCGAATCATCCAGTTACGTTATCAAACGATGGCAAACACAACAAATGCGGGAAAATAGGGATTTGCCGCAGGAAAAGGGCGTTATCAAACACCACCTTAAGCATTAAACAATAGGTTATTAAGTTTGTTATTAATGAACTGATCATGGGCTTGTTTGGTTTTGGGCCACCAATTATTATTAATTTTCACAGCAAGCCCCCTTATTTGTTTGTGTAGCTAACATATACGTAAATAAAAGTATATGTTTTTCATAAAGTTATTAGGGGCTTAAGCCCCCGTAGCCACCCCCCTGGATCCGCCCCTGGGACAAACCAAACCTAAAGAAACAAGCAGATGGTGGACGCAATCAAAAGCTAAGCATCATGTTATAAATGCTAGGATGATGTCAACCAGATGCTAAGAATTACTCTGAGTCTGATTATTTGTTCTGTGAAAATTGATAATTAATAGTAGAATGTAGTTAATGGACTATTAATAGTACAATCTAGTTACCCAAATTATAGTTATAAGATTTATAAAAAAGAGATGTTTTTTTGTTGAAGATGACAGATGATTGATGAACTATGATTGAAACTCAATATTGTAAATCAAACAAACTTAATTTACATATATAAATCACACAAACAAAAATTTGGATAGTAGTTTTACCTGAATTAGAGATTGAAGATAATAGGATTGTTGATTGAATAAAGAGGTTTATAGAGAGAAATTCGTGAGAGGTGAGGAATTAAGGTTTAGCTTAGAAAGTAGCGATTGGTAAAAGAAGAGAAGATATTGGATATTCGCAGAGAGAAAGGGGAGAAGATAATGGAATAGGCCTTCTTCTATATTTAATAACAAAATAGAAGTAAAGTGACACATGATTTTATGTGGTTCGGCAATGGTGCCTACATCCATGGGAGAGATGCTTGTTATTTTATTGATATGAGATGAGTAGAGGAGAGAGCTTAAGTCTCTTTTTACTTGAAATAGATCCCTTTAAATGAAACCGACATTCGGTTATTTGACATCATTTTGTGACTAAGTTAGGAGTGTTCGTGGTTATCTCGTCTTGATGACATTGTTAGGAAGTACCTTGATGTGTGAGCGTCGTCTCTTTGTCTTCATTCTCTTTCCTCTAAGGTATGTCAGTTTGCAATTTGTTCAAGAACGTACGTACCACGTTAGGGCGTACGTACGTAGTGATAGGCAGATATTTTCTCTTGTTCTGGAACGTACGTACCATGTTAGGATGTACGTACGTTGAAGTGTCCATGTTGGTTTTCTTGTTCAGGGACGTACGTATCACGTTAGGGCGTACATACTGTAGAAAAGTGATATGTGGAGGTTACATGTAATGGATTCCTATTAGGAATCGGTTTCCTTATTTGGCAACAAGTGTGGTGGAATTCTATTAGGATTCAATAAGGTTTTCTAATCTATTAGAAATCTAAGTTGTTGTTGATTTAGGAATTGGGTTACCAATTGGACTAACCAAAGAGGTTATAAATATTGGTGTTGTGTAACCATAAGAATTTGAGCAAAGAAGAAAGTATGAGTGAAGGAGATTTGTGAGGAAACCTAAACTAAGGTTTCATTAGTTATTGTGTAGTTTATTTTTCAATTATCAATAAAGCTATCTCTCTTTGTCTCGTGGATGTAGGCATATTGTCGAACCACGTATATTATTGTGTTTTCGTATCTTTGTTTTAGTTTACATCTTTTGTGTTTGTTTCTTCATTAATCATATCAAGATCCTGTATATTTATCATAACAATTGGTATCAAGAGCCGAAGGTTATTCCTTTGGGTTGAAGACGGGATTTCGGAACGGTTTTGTTGGGTTTTAGGAATCTGTCCAGATTCGACACCCTGTAGTAAAACGGCCATAAATTTGTGCTCGGATATTGAAACCTCGATCTGTTTTTTGGGTTGGAAAGTAGACTCTTCAGGATTTCTAACAGTACATGGTACATTCTGTGGTTCGAAGTATTCTGTTCTCAGTACTTCGTTGAAGTTGATGGTTCTGATTTTCTTAGTTTGTTGAAAATCCAATCTTGGTTTTTTTTAGTGGAATTGATTATTGAAGAGAAGATGGCTGATTTGAATTCTTCGAATTCCAGCAGTAAGTACACAAAGGTGCATGGATTTGATATTATCAAATTCAATCGGAAGATTAACTTCACATCGTGGCAAACAGATGTGAAAGATATTGTTGTTAGTATGAAGCAGATCAAAGCCCTAAAGGGGAAACCTGAAACGGCAAAGTTGCCAACAGGTTGGACGAATGATGATTGGGAAAAGTTTGATCAACAGACCTGCAGTACGATTAGGTTATGTTTGACGAGGGATATCACACATAATTTTGTCGGTGAAACCTCGGCAAAGGAGTTATGGAAGAAGTTAGAGAAGCTCTATCTTAGTAAGGACTTGACGTCTCTATCTAAAGAGGTGTTTGTATTCGACAAGATTTACACCTGGTAAGTCTGTGATTGATCATATTAATGATTTTAATAAGATCTATTCTGATTTAGCAAACATCGATGTAATACTACCTGATGGTGAGAAAGCTATAATTTTATTATGTTCATTACCATCTTCTTGGGAAACAACAGTTGATTATTTTATTGCAAACAAAAGGACCACAAAGCAGTTGGTCTATGATGATGTTGTTTAGATGTTACAATCCAAAGCCATTAGAAAAAAAGAAGTTGATGATGAAGTTCAGGCTGAGGGTATGTATTTTAGAGGTAGATCATCGCATAGAGGTTCGTCGAGTTCTAAAAGTCGCTCTAAATCTCGGAAAAGAGATTTGAAGGATGTTGAGTGTTATTATTGTCATAACATGGGTTATTATAGTAAAGATTCTCCTAAGGTTAAGGCTAAAGAAGAGAAGAAGAAGAAATCTAATCCAAACACTGAAGTTGCTAACATTGCTCAAAGTAGTGATGAGGTAGCAAAGTCTATTGGAGACAATGAGGATGAGGTGTTAACAGTTACATCAAATAGCTATTTAGTTGAAGGATGGTGTCTTGATTCAGCTGTTTCGTATCATATGTGTCCCGATAGGGAGTCTTTCATAACTTACAGAGAAGTAAATAGTGGTAAAGTCTTTATGGGCAATTCGAATGCTTGCAAGACAGTTGGTGTTGGTACAGTACGGATCAAGGAACATGATGGAGCTGTAAGAACCTTAACAGAAGTCAAGCATGTTCCTGATTTGAGAAAGAGTTTGATTTCGTTAGGTGTACTTAAAGATAGTGGTTTCAAGTTTACCGGTGAGAATGGTCTCTTGAAGGTTTACTATGATGACAGGTTATATTTGATGGGCGAAAGACATGGAAACTTATATTTTCTTATTGGAGATATAGTTTCAGGTGGAGCTATGACTATGGTTTCTCAAGCGGTTGATGAAAAACAATTAACTTCTACTCAGTTATGGCATATGCGGCTAAGGCATATGAGTGAATAAAGTTTGTCTATATTGAGTAAAAAGGGTTTGTTTGGTGGCCAGAAAACTTGCAAGCTCGATTTTTGTGAGCATTGTGTATTTGGCAAGCAGTGCAGAGTTCGTTTTGGTACCGTTGTTCACCGCACTACGGGTACTTTAGATTATATACATTCAGATGTATGGGGTCCCTCTAGAACAGTTTCAAAGGGAAGAGCAAGGTGGTTTGTGACCTTTATCGATGATTTCTCGCGGAGAGTTTGGTTGTACACCATGAAGCACAAAAACGAAGTCACCGATTTGTTTAAGAAGTGGAAAGTTATGGTTGAAAAACAGACTGACTTTGTTGTGAAAAGGATACGTTCTGACAATGGTGGAGAATACACTGAAGACCCATTGAAAGTTTATTGTGCAGAATAAGGTATCGTTAGACACTTCACAGTGAAAGGTACACCACAGCAGAATGGGGTAGCTGAGCGTATGAATCGCACACTACTAGAGAAAGCATGGTGCATGTGGGCAGGTTTGGGTAAGGTATGGTGGGCTGAAGCAGTAAATACGGCGTGCTATCTCGTGAATCGATCACCATCTACAGCCATTGATTGTAAGACACCTATGGAAGTTTGGTCTGGTACACATCCTGATTATTCAGATTTGAAGGTGTTTGGTTGTCCTCGTTATTTTCATATCAGAGAAGATAAGTTAGGAGTTAGAGCCAAGAAAGCTATTTTCTTAGGATATCAACAAGGTATTAAGGGTTATCGTTTATGGTGCCAGATTTGAATAAATTCCAGATCAATCGTGATGTGACCTTTAATGAGAAAACATTGCTTGATTCAAAAAAGTTCACAGGTTGGGACTCTCAACATGACGGTGATGATAATGACAGTGATGGTGACGATACCATGCAGGTGGAGCATAATGTTCCATATTCATCTACATTAGATAAAGAGGTGATTGTTGTACAGATACCTACAAGTTCAGAGGTTACATAGGTAACTACAGAGACATATCCAGACACAGAAAGTGTAGATGATGAGATTGAAGAGGAGGTTCCTCTTGAAGATACATTACAACAGCAACAATTAGAGCAACATCATGAGTGGTCATCTTTAGCATCTCAACGTGAACCATGTTTGAGAAAAGCACCAGTTTGACTTGGTTTTGAGGATAGTGCATCTTTTGCATTATCAGTATTTTGTGATGATGAGCCTTCTACCTTTAAGGGGGCAATGAGGAGTTCTCATTCTCATGAATGGAAGTCAGCGATGGATGAAGAGATGAAATCTCTTGACAAGAACAATACTTGGGAACTTGTAAAGTTGCCTAAGGGTCAGAAGTCAATTGGTTGCAAGTGGGGTTTCATAGTGAAAGATGGTATTCTAGACTCCAAGGGTACAACTAGTGGTGTACGTTACAAGGCAAGATTAGTGGCTAAGGGATATGCACAAACGGAAGGTGTGGATTATAATGAAGTTTTCTCTCCGGTTGTTAAACATACTTCCATCCGAGTCTTGTTAGTTTTGGTGACACAGTTTGATTTAGAGCTCGAGCAACTAGATGTCAAAACTGCTTTCTTGCATGGAGATTTAGAGAAGGACATATATATGTTACAGCCCGACGGTTATAAAGTTGTTGGTAAAGAAGACTATGTGTGCAAACTGATGAAGTCCTTATATGGATTGAGGCAAACACCACGACAGTGTTATAAGAAGTTTGACACATTTATGTTAAAGCAGGGGTACTCTAGAAGTGAATATGATCTGTGTGTCTATTTCATAAAGCTTCGAGATGAGTCCGTTATATTTCTCTTACTCTATGTGGATAACATGCTTGTAGCTGCAAAGAACAAGTCATGTATTGTTTCTTTGAAGAAACAATTGAGTAAAGAGTTTGAGAATAAAGTTTTAGGAGAGATGTTCACTGAGGTGGTTTTCGGGGTCAAGTTTAGGCATTGCCTTAACTTGATCAATCTCTCCAAATGTTGAGGCCCTTCGGGGTAGTGGCCCTTATGGGCGTGTGGGGGCAAAGATGAGATGATGCTTGTGTGGTGCAGGAGAAGTACGTATGGGTTCATTATGGTCGGCTCGATCAGTTTTTTTTTTTTTTACAATCTTTGTCGAGGTGGAGAATTGTAGAAAAGTGACATGTGGAGGTTACATGTAATGGATTCCTATTAGGAATCGGTTTTCTTATTTAGCAACAAGTGTGGTGGAATTCTATTGGGATTCAATAAGGCTTTCTAATCTATTAGAAGTCTAAGTTGTTGTTGATTTAGGAATTGGGTTACCAATTGGATTAACCAAAGATGTTATAAATATTGGTGTTGTGTAACCATAAGAATTTGAGCAAAGAAGAAAGTATGAGTGAGGGAGATTTGTGAGGAAACCTAAACTAAGGTTTCATTAGTTATTGTGTAGTTTACTTCTCAATTATCAATAAAGCTATCTATCTTTGTCCCGTGGATGTAGGCATATTGTCGAACCACGTATATTGTTGTGTTTCTGTATCTTTGTTTTAGTTTACATCTTTTGTGTTTGTTTCTTCATTAATCATATCAAGATCCTGTGTATTTATCATAACACGTACGTCATCGAGCCTTTTTGTTATTTCGGCCCATGTTTCTTTCCTTTTTAACCCTAGGTTATAAATAGGTCGTTGGTGTTATGGAAAAAGTAAGAGTTCCAACCTAGCCTCCATAGAACCCTGGTTTGTTTGTTGGCTCTTCCACAAAGATCATCTTCTTCATCAATTGATCTTTGTGTACTTCTATCTTCTATCCTTCCCCAATTCATCTTCCCATTATTGTTTATAGTGATTTAGCTTCGAGTCTTCTTGTGTGTTCATCAAGAAGTCGAGTAACCTTGTGTGTTCATCAAAGAACTCTGGTGTAAGTTTATTTCATTGTTCGGCTTCGAGTCTTCTTGTGTGTTCATCAAGAAGTCGAGTGTCTTGTGCGTACATCAAGATACTCTGGTGAAGTCAAGGTGTTAGAGATAATCAGTAGTGTTAACTCGCAGTGATTGCAGGTAGTTGATAGGTTCGTACATCTCTTTTCATCTAGTGGATTTATTTGTTGTCACGAGGACAACCGTGGACGTTTCCCATATTGGGTTTTACCACGTTAAAAATATTGTGTGTTCTTTATTTCTTTATCGCTTTTATTCTTGTTTGTTTTAGTATCATATTGCACATATTGGGGTTTCAATTGGTATCGGTCACAGGGCGCTTGTTATGGAGCATAATGGCTCACGCGTAGATCCTTTTGGTGCAATTATGATGAATAAAGTTAATTCTTTTGTGTTTGCAGATCAATTATTTCATATTTTTGATAAATTTTATTTTGGAGATAATCGATTTTTGCAGGTTTGGGATGATTGATTTTGTTTTTGTAGCCTTATGGTATGATTAATTGAATTTTTTTTTTTTTTTTACATATGGCTATTTGTTAGGGTTTTGGTATTTAATTATGTTGATTGCATTTCAGCGGTTTCTGGTGTTTCTAGTTTTTTTGTTTAAAGTTGCATATCATGTTAAATGTTGGGAAGTATTTATTTTTAAGAGAAAAAAAAAGTTATTTAAAAAAAAAATGTTTCGTGGTTTACTTTGTTACTGGTGTTTGGGATACACATACTTTGTATATGTGGTTTGATTGGTCTATTACTTTCAATCATACTTGTATGCTTAATGCTCATGAATATAACTATTTTATTAAACTTAGCATACGCTTGTGCTCTCATGTTTAGATTTTAGACCAATATTTATGTAGTTATGTCTCATGCATATATCCTTGTTTGATTACACTATGCACTAGGTGGCACTTTTTGAGTTTGTTTGCATATCTTTTTCCATCTTTTAAACATGATGAACTTCTAGAATAATCATTAGGTGGAAATATATGTATGCATGCCTTCTTATGTTATCTTGATTATTAGTACGAAGGCGGTGTGGTAGTGGTCAACAATTCACAAAATCCCCAGCCTTTTGATTTTTTTGAGAGAGAAATCATTTGGTATATATACCCGTTGGGGGTCATGCATTGACGGATGCACTCAAGAGATGTTAGTTCTTGTGTTGCACATTACCATGATGTTGCACTACTTTAAGTTTGTTTTTAAAAGGGAAGTAATTTGAAAAGATGTAGGCTACACCCTACCACATGTTGCAAAAGATGAAGGTAAAAATCCCTTTCACATGTTAATTTATGCACAATAACAAAAAAAAAAGTTGTAAGTGCATTTTCCTGTGTCTGTTTAGGCGTTTGTGAAGTGCAATCCTTCTAATGGTGAATACTAGTTGTTTTGAGTGTTCTTATGGTTTGTTAGTGAGGTGTGAAAATGACTCTCTTTGTGTTTTCTTTAGCTTTCCCACACACCAAAGATGTTTATATGATGCATTTCTAATAGATGTTTAGTTTCTTATCTTAATTTATGATTAGTGCGTACTTTGTTTAATGAAACCAAGTTTATTCATCTTTACTAAGTATCTTGTTTTGATTGAGCTTGCATATACTCTCTTCTACCCTTGTATGTATGGTTTTTTGTGTGTTTCAGACATCTTTATTTGGTTTGTTTGTTCTAGGTGCATCTTTCTCATATGCATTGTATTTAGGTGGAGCTTTTGTTTAGGGGGAGAATTCTTTGTAGGGAAAATTGGTCAAAACCCCCTAAGTTTTGATCGGGTTTGGCGAGAACCCCCTAATGTTGTCCAAGCTTGGCGTAAACCCCCTTCTGTTAAGCACCCCCCTAAGTTTTCGTCCATTCATAGTTTGTCTACCCATTATACCCTTAACTTCTGTCAGTTTGTCGAAACCCCCTAAAAAATCGTTAACAAAATTTAAAAACTGTAATTCAAACGGCTACTTAACTTCTGTCAAATAAGTTATGTTAACGATTTTTTGGGGGGTTTAGACAAACTGTTTGAATTAAGGGTATAATGGGCAAACAAACTATGAATGGACGGAAACTTGGGGGGTGCTTAACAGAAGGGGGTTTACGCCAAGCTTGGACAACATTAGGGGGTTCTCGCCAAACCCGGTCAAAATGTGGGGGGGTTTTGACCAAATTTCCCTTCTTTGTATTGACATCGTGTTAACAAGTGTTTATTTTATAGCTTCTGTTGCATATCTTTTTTGTTGTTAATATGATTGTTCTCTCTATTTTCTTCTTTTATCTTATTTGTTATAGTTTGGTTTTTCTTTTCTTTTTCCTTTGTCACGTTACTTCATTTGTGACATAACATGGGAGATTTATGACTCTAATACTAACATTTTCTTCTTCTTTGTTAGTGTATCTTGGGTCATGTTTCAGGTATGCTACACTTGTGGAGGAGCTCTATGTTTGGAGTTCATGAAGTATGGGGGAGTAGTTCTTACAAGCTTTCGTCAATTCTCTATTTGGTTTATGATTTTTGTTGCTTCCGTCTCGTCTCTGATTGTCAAAGCTTCATGCTCGAGTTGAATATCACATGATGGTGACTTGGTGCGTATTGGTTTGAGTGTGAGTGTTCTTGTAGGCATATCTTATAAATTCCATTGTGATTGGTTTGGGTTCATGTAAGCACGTGTTATAAGTGCGTTTAGAGTCATAGGTTTTTGTCCCAAAATGAATGTCAAAAGGGGAAATTGAAACCGGCATTCGGTTGTTTGACATCATTTTATGACTAAGTTAGGAGTGATCGTGGTTATCTCGTCTTGACGACATAGTTAGGAAGTACCTTGATGTGTGAGCGTCGTCTCTTTGTTTTCATTCTCTTTCCTCTAAGGTATGTCAGTTTGCAGTTTGTTCAGGAACGTACGTACCACGTTAGGGCATACGTACGTAGTGATAGGCAGATATTTTCTCTTGTTCTGAAACGTATGTACCATGTTAGGGCGTACGTACATTGAAGTGTCCAGGTTGGTTTTCTTGTTCAGGGACGTACGTACCACGTTAAGGCGTACGTACGTCATCGAGCTTTTTTGTTATTTCGACCCATGTTTCTTTCCTTCTTAATTAACCCTGGGTTATAAATAGTTCGTTGGTGTTATGGAAAAAGTAAGAGTTCCAACCTAGCCTCCATAGAACCCTAGTTTGTTTGTTGGCTCTTCCACAAAGATCATCTTTTTCCTCAATTGATCTTTGTGTACTTTTATCTTCTATCCTTCTCCAATTCATCTTCCCATTATTGTTTATAGTGATTTAGCCTCGAGTCTTCTTGTGTGTTCATCAAGAAGTCGAGTATCTTTGTGTGTTCATCAAAGAACTCTGGTGTAAGCTTATTTCATTGTTCGGCTTCGAGTCTTCTTGTGTGTTCATCAAGAAGTCGAGTGTCTTGTGCGTACATCAAAGTACTCTGGTGAAGTCAAGGTGTTAGAGATAACCAGTAGTGTCAACTCGCAGTGATTGCAGGTAGTTGATAGGTTTGTATATCTCTTTTCATTTATTTGTTGTCGCGAGGACAACCGTGGACGTTTCCCATATTGGGTTTTACCACGTTAAAAATATCGTGTGTTCTTTACTTCTTTATCGCTTTATTCTTGTTTGTTTTAGTATCATATTGCATATATTGGGGTTTCATTATATATAGGGAATACAATTTTAGCACATGTGATATAAATCATATTGATTTTGTAACTGACAAATAATAAATAGAGTATATTTGATTTTATCTTATAAATATTAAGTCGTTGAAAATAGGTTTGAGCCCGATGAAAATAAGCAGTCAACACAAAAAAAACCGTACAAAAACGTGAAACATTAAATAGTGTTATTTAGGCAACCAACTAAACGTGAAACATTAATAAAATAGGCAATGTACTTTGAAAAGTTAACCAATTTAGGCAACCAACTTTAAATCCTTCTAATTTAGGCAACATATTTTCAATTTCTTCTCAATTTTGGCATCCCAATTTTTTCCGTCAAATGTTTATAACTACACCGTTAACCCACGCTGACGTGGATATTTTTGTCCACGTGGCATGTGGGACCTTGTTGACGTGGCAAATTTTATTTGAAATTATTTTTTTTAAAATAATAAAAAAAATAAATTACTTTCAAATTTTTGAAAAAAGTTTTTTTGCTGATGTTGCAACATACTTTCAATTTGGTTCTCAATGCGATAAAAAAATATTTTTAAAAAAATAAATAATTTTTTTTATTTCTTTTAAAAAAAATTTACCACGTCAGCAAGGTCCCACATGTCACATGGACAGAAAATATCCACATCAGCATGATTAACGGTGCAGTTAAGAAAATTTGACGAAAAAAGTTTGGATGCCAAAATTGAGAACAAATTGAAAGTATGTTGCCTAAATTGGAAGGATTTAAAGTTAGTTGCCTAAATTGGTTAACTTTTCAAAGTACATTGCCTATTTTATTAATTAAGTGGCAGAGAATTTTATATGTGTAGCCTACTTGTGTGTGGGTGTGTACACCCAATCACAAAACGCCATGTGGCAATAATAATATAACCTATGTATGGGTTTAGTTAACCCTAGTAGGTTTGATCGGTTACCCAACCACTTTATAGACACGTGGCATCTTATGATTGGATGTACACACCCACATACAAGTAGGCTACACATATAAATTTTTTTGATTAAGTGGTTATTTTAATGATGTAAAATGAAGATGCAAACAAAAGGCAACTATTACTAACATTGCCCACTCCAAAATTACTTCTCACTAAAGTTAATGATAAACTATAAACAGGAGAGAGTCTGTGCTGAAATATATATGGGGAACTAGTGATGGCATACCCATCATTATCAGTTCCTGATCCTGGAGATAAATTTTTTTTTTTTGAGAGGAGAAAGCTTTGTTGGAAATAATATTTAATGATGAAAAAACATTGTACACAAAAATACCTACTCTACACGAAGTAGCTTAGTTGTTTTTTCTTTCTTGATCCACCTTCACCATATCGTTCATTCCATTCGATAAGCTGGCTCATATTCGAGGATTCTGATGACACACTTGCACAGACCTGCTCATGTGCATGTTTTAGATCCCCCATGTTTAAAGAACGGACGTCGGCACTACCATGCAATGCAGGCAGTGATCTATTTTCTGCCAATGCTAAACTCCTTTCCTTCTTCTCTTTTTCTAGAAGTTCTCTAATGGGACAGTGTGCTGCAGTAACACAAAGATTCTTTAAATCACTTCCAGAGTATCCATCAGTCATATTTGCAAGAGCTCCCAAATCAACATCTGGTGCCATCTCTTCTTTGGCCAATACCACTCTCAAAATTTTTTCTCTATTTGCGGCATCAGGCAAGTTTACCATCAAACGTCTAGGAAGCCTCCTTATAACAGCTTCGTCTAAGTCAAATGGCCTGTTGGTGGCAGCAAGTACCAATACACGCTCTTTATCTTTAGTACGCAGGCCATCCCAGTTTATCATGAACTCATTCTTGATTTTACGCATAGCTTCGTGTTCTCCGCGGTTTTCACGTCTTCCTAACATGCTGTCAACCTCATCAACAAAAATAACACTAGGAGCAATTTTACTTGCCAGAGAGAACAACGCTTTGACATACTTTTCCCCGTCGCCAAACCACTTTGAAGTGATACTTGACATTGATATATTGATAAAGTTGGCACCTGCCTCAGTTGCAACAGCTTTTGCGAGCATAGTTTTTCCTGTGCCAGGGGGGCCGAATAGAAGTATTCCCTTGCAAGGTTTTGCCAGCTGTCCTTTACAAAACAATTCCGGCCTCTGCAGAGGAAGCATCACCAATTCCTTCAAAGTGTCCTTCACATTTTCTAAGGCTCCAATGTCATCAAAAGTGACTCCGATATCATTAGGTGGGATGACATCAGCTAGAAGTTTCTTCTCAAATTCGTTCTCAGTGATCACATCCATGAATGATTTCTTCACAGTCTTGGTCTCGTTCTGAGTACTCGGTAGCCTGTTGAGTGATTTCTTTACGGTCTTGGTCTCATTCTGAGTACTCTGTAGGATATTGAGTCCATACTTAATACTTTCACTGGAAATCACAAGCTTATTTTCTTCACTTGACACATCAGGATTCTGCATGACATGGTGATTTAAAGCCCAGCCAACTATTCGTTCCACACTTTCACTTGTAAGTGCTTGATCTTTTATGCAAAGTGCTTCAAGGTCAACACAATCCAGATCATTTCGATTTAGAATTGATTGTATACTAGCAAGGTTTGACTTTGCTTTGAGAATCTCAACATCTCTATCCAACTGTTGTTTCCAATCTTTAAGAAGAGTATCATCCTGGGGTGGATGTATGGACACTTTATTCGGAAAAAAAGTCCTTAGTTGCCTTAACACTTCTGAATCCTCTTCACCTTTCTCGTGTAGCCTACAGAAATTATCCGGGAAAGCAAAGTCGAGAAAAGTTGTCTGGTTTCTACCAAGCTTAGTATATAAAAAATCACTTGGATGTGACTTTTCCTTCCGATTACCCTTATGGGTATTTGAACCAATAAGTACTACATTTTCGGGGAGCTTTTCAAGTTGAGCCTTGAATAATATGCATGCCTCTGTGTTCCTTAACACAGACTTCTCAATTTCCTTGATAAAAATAATTAATGGGTCTTCTTTACTTTCAGTAGTGACGACCTCAAACAGTTCCTTGATGACATGTTTTTCAGTTTCGACTACACCAGTAGAGTGACCTAAGCCAAGCAAATGTTCAACAGGAAAAACTACCTTGCCTCTTTGACCGTGACTGGGTTCTCTCGTTGAAGTAGGCTGAAGAGGGAGGAAACCAGATGAGTATATATTAGCCAAAGATTTCATTGTTTCACCTCTTTTGGAGGTGTGATTCTTTGATGAAGCGGTGGATGCCTCCTGCTTAGGCCAAACTTGTGAATTAAGCATAGGTGAACCAACACTATCTCCTCTGACACTTGAAGCTTGTTTTTTTTGCTGTGACGCAGATTTTTTGTTGTCAAGTATTCCACTTATTTCAGATTTTGACCCTTCATGGCTTGGTTCTAAATCCTTTGAAATAAATTCACCAGGTAACAGCAGAGAATCGACTATAAGCAATCTCGCGCCAAGATATTTGGCTAATGCCTTAGTCATGGTCTCTTGATAAATTTCAGAACCTGAGGGACCTGTGAACAAAATCTGTTGGCCTACAGTAGGAAGATTTGAAGTGAACTTTACAAACTTCTGACGCTTTAAATATATGTATGCAGACGCAATCAAATGATTCTTGGTAGACTCGCTAAGATAATACGGAAAATTTTCGAAAGATTCTTCGATGTCACTGGAAAGAAGTATTGCTTGCCGTAATTTAACCTTAAAGGCTTCAAGATCATAAGATTCTTTGAGCTCCCCAACTTCCTTTTGTTCATCAAATAGTTGGACATGAGAAGAATCTTCTCCCTCTGATTTTTTTGGTACAGATTGGTGCAGGGGGTTTTCTTCCTTTTTTTTCTTCACGTTATGCTTCTCGAAAGCCATATTGATCAGCTCTTGCACAGATTTGGTCAAGTGATCTTCAAACTCCTTAAACCTTTGATCTAGTTGATCATGAGTAACAAAGTTGTTTCCTTCACCCATATTTGTGGTGGGTAGGCTCTCAAACGAAGCTTTTGATAGTGGAAGCGTTAAAATTTGATAAGAACTAAAAGATAAACTAAAATTTGTGAAAATTTATGTTCGATTGATTGAAAAATAAGTTGAATGAATATAATCTTCGTCCATGGAGCTCTTTATATAGGTAACTCCTCCATAACAAATAGGAAATCAACTAAAATACCAAAAACTTGTATCCTAACTCCTAAGTCATGTATAACACTAAAAAGACTCTCTAAACCTATTAGAACTCATACAAGACTCTTCTAGACACTTCTAATTATTGTCTAAACATTAACGACAAAAATAAACGAATTAAACTCAATTTTAATACTCTTAAAACTCAAAATACCAAATGGAAACTATATCTATATGCTCCTTTTATAGCTAAACTTCTTGGCTTTCTAGATTGCAGTACTCTAAAAACAAGATGAGGGGGGAAAACATGCAGCCTGGACTCCCTGAAGCATGCATGGTCATCATTATCTTCATCCATGTAATCTCTAACCTCACTTGCTTTCTGATAATTATGGAATCTATATTTGCTGTCAAGTATTGTCCCAAATTCCAACTGCTGGAGCTGGAGGGAGATGTTACATATGTGATAATGTTGCAGCTAAGCAATTGTGGAATCAATGTAACTTATTAACTTGCTGTATTTTGTGCCCTTTATCGAATGTGCATTTATGCGTGAGGACATCTTTGAAAAATAATTATCTTTAGCATCAAAGTTTTAACATCTAACATCAAATATCACTAAATCTTTCCAACTCCAATTGAGTTCCGGTTAACAATTACACATCCAAAGCCAATGCAGCTCACACGATGAAGTGCAACAAAGTTGCTTCCAACTCCAATGTTGTCCGGGTTAATGTACAGGCATTTTCATTGTGAATGCATCCCACACCATATAGTGCGAGTTCTTACAATGATAAATAATTGCAGCCAAGATGTCTTTCAAAAACTGCCCATAATCCTGAAAATATAGCCCAGTTTCAAAATTACCAATTTACTAAAAAGATTTTCGAAGAACAGTGAGCTTTTAAATTTTGGATTTCTGTAAACAAAATAAAAACAATTCAATAACCTATCACTTATATTAGACCCTAAACAAAAGAAAACACAAGTGAACAATCTTTTGCTAAGGGCCCGTTCGGCAAATTAGGAGAAGTTGGAATTTTCCGTGAAAGTAGAAGAGTTGTTGAACAAAACCATTGTGGCAGAGGTGCTCAAGTGCTGGCCTTCTATCAACACAAGCTCTCTGGGAAGTTTTGTGTGGCCAATCCTGCCTTATGTGATCTTGTGGGTTCTCTGGTCTACACGCAATGAAATTATCTTCAAAGACGCAGAGTTTTCTATTGCTGAAACTGTGAAAAGAATTAAAACTACAGTCTGGGCATGGTTGGCTATGGGAGAGGAGAGCCTGAACAAGAGAAGACATCACAGAGTGTTTGATCTGTTCATTAGGAGGACTGCAGTGATAACTGGGGATTGACGGCACTAAAGAGACTGGTTAACAAGCAAAATTGTATGTAATTTTTAGAGTCCCATGCTCTGGGCAGTTGGACTTTGTTTAGGAGCCTACTCGCGCTGGGTTGGGACTGGCAAGCAATAGTTGATTGTCTTGCTTTGTTTTGTTTTCTTGTACAGTACTTTTCAGAACAATATGTAAGGGGGTTTGTCTGTAAGCTACTTTGTACTGGGTACAGTTTTCAGATTGAAATGAAAATAATCTTATTCATAAAAATAAAAAAAAATAAAAAAAGCTTATATAGAAAACTTCTCTAAAAATTCTTTTCCCAACTTATTGAAGTACTTTCTATTGGGGAAGCAAAGAAATGTTTGCCTCCTCACTTACAATGTTCTCAGAGGAATATACTAGGTAAAACACTGTGTGAAGTAGAGAGATCATTGCTGAAACCATATATATAGGTGAGTAGTAGAAATATTCTTCGGGATGACTTCATACGACTTGTGGTAATAATTTATATTCTCTAGTAGTTGGGTTTATAAGTGCATAAAATGAAGCAAGATTTTCAAGTTTTGGATCTAATTCTTTTGATATTTGAGGTGCAATTTGGAAAAAACAGGATTGCTAATAATAGTATTCCATGATTTTTAGACGCGCACCTAAATCTTCCAAGTGACTTCACTAAGTACTCTCGAGAGTATCTCGTCTATCAACTCTCGTGGTACCATATTTGCCCACCTCTTAGTTCTCACTTCCGCTTCTTATTTTCTTTAACCACCTCAGCGGCCTCTCCTCAGTTTCCTTCATTCCAAAATCCTAATGCAGTACAGAACCCCATACGCGTAATATATATAATAATATAATAATAATATACTACTACTTTCCAGTTTCCACCTATTGTCTGCTGTAAACAACCAGACTCACTTTCAGTTTCATTTACACATACTAATACTTATATATTCTAATGCACTTTCCCATTACCTTCACAGCTTCACTTGATGCCATTCACCAGTAGTCCAGTACTATATATACAGCAATACTAGCTCTGAAAATCTCATCAACTCAAATCATAAATCTTCAATTCCATTTTGGGTCTCAACTCATCAACCCTCATGGCTTCTTGTTCTTGCTCTTCCTTTTCTTGCACCAGAGGTCCATCAGTGTTGCTAGTATGTTTACTGGCGACCGCTGCTTTCATGGTTGCAAATGCTGGCAATTTCAACCAAGATATCGACATCACTTGGGGTGATGGAAGAGCAAAGATACTCAATGATGGACAATTGCTTACTCTGACACTTGACAAAGCATCTGGTTCAGGATTTCAGTCAAAGAATGAGTACCTTTTTGGAAAGATTGATATGCAACTCAAACTTGTCTCAGGCAACTCAGCCGGCACTGTCACTGCCTATTATGTAAGTGCATAGTTTTATACATCGCCACTTCTTCTTAGTACCTTTTTTGCTGTTAGTGTTTAATCTAACAATAATGTCGTCATTCAGTTATCATCACAAGGGACAAATCATGACGAGATCGACTTTGAGTTCTTGGGGAATCTCACTGGAGAACCTTACATTCTTCATACTAATGTGTTCAGCCAAGGAAAGGGTAACAGGGAACAACAATTCCACCTTTGGTTTGATCCAACTGCTGATTTCCACACATATTCCATCTTGTGGAATCCCCAACGCATAATGTAAACACCACCCTATTACTATACAGCTTGCGGCTTGAAATAATTTATCAGTCTTGATAATATACCACCTTTAAACTTTTTCTAACAACTTAGTTCTTTCTGTATTTTCAGCTTCTCTGTAGATGGCAGACCTATTAGAGAATTCAAAAACTCTGAGTCAATTGGTGTCCCATACCCAAAGAGCCAAGCAATGAGGATTTACTCGAGTCTCTGGAACGCTGATGACTGGGCCACAAGGGGTGGTCTTGTCAAGACAGATTGGACTCATGCTCCTTTTACCGCCTCTTATCAGAACTTTAATGCCGATGCTTGTGTTTGGTCATCGGGAGCCTCTTCTTGCAGTTCACAGTCAACAACTTCTGCATCTGCCAACAATGCAGCCTGGCTCTCACAAGAATTGGATTCCACTGACCTGGAGAGAATGAAATGGGTGCAAAACAACTACATGATCTACAACTATTGCATGGATATAAAGCGCTTCCCCCAGGGCCTCCCTTCTGAATGTGCCATTGCCAGTATTTCTTAAAATGCAACAAATCCCCAACATCCATACGCCGCCAGATTATGTTGTTGTAGCTGATGTAATTTCGACTTCAAATGTTCTCTGCATACACAAATTCTTTTATTCGTTATTAATTTACTTTGTCACTTTAAAAGAAGAAATGGTGCCTTTTACAGTGTAGTACGAAAAGAAAAATATATATAAATAAACCGGTTTGAATTGATTACTAAGAGAGTTGCTATTTTTCTCCCACTGTCCATCTCTACTAAATGCAATACCTTTATTCTGGCGGAGAAGAGTGAATTTTACAAACAAGTTGCGTCATCAAGCGACATGATCATGTGTATGATTATAACTGAAATTTCCTAAAGCCTACTACATCCAAATTTAACTTCTAAATCTAAACACTTAGAAAGAACACAAAACCAGAACTTTTTGCTCAACAGAAATTGACAAGAGCTGAACGCATGATTTATTCAGCATGTGTCTCAACTCTCAATTGCTTTAATACCTAATCAGGAGTTTTTTTTTTTTTTTTTGATTGGCAAGCGGGGTTGAGGGGACCCCTAACACTTTAAATTACGTGTGGAGACTTATATCAACAATCAACTGTTGATGTGTTTCAAACCCAGAACCTCTCCACTTTGTGAGAGGGGTGCTACCGTTGAGCCACATGCTCATTCGCCTAAACAAGAGTTTTAATTATACACAACCAAACATATGTTTCTAGAGCTTAAGATCAATTGTTAAATACTTCAGACATTATACTGAAGTATCAAAACAGCACAGTTCAGATGGGAAAGTCCAAAGAACAACAATGTAAAGAGGGAGAGTTGTATATCTAACATTAAAGAGATGTATATCAACTAGCACAGGTAATGAAGTACTGTACCAAGCAATTATGGTGCACAGGTGCAGTGTGACTCAATACAAGTAGGTAACATCATGAAAGGCCTGATCCAACCAAAATGGAGAGTCAGAGGCTTACATGAGGAAATGACTGAGATCACATGGAAATTTGCCAGCTTCAGAATCAAGCACATCTTCAGGGAGGCCAATTTTGTGGCTGACTCATTAGCTACACTATAGAAGTGATGATGCCTTTACTATTCATTGTAATCCTCTAATGAAGCAATCCAACTCCCTTGTAGAGCTAGATTCTAGTGGCATGATGTCATCAGACACTGATTCTTTAATATAACAGGTAGGGGTCTGCCTTAACCCCAGCTTGCATTCTGCAAAAATCTAACATTAATATTTCCTTACGAACCAAATATTAAATCAAATACCTGAGTTCCAATTATTAGAATTCAAAATAATCAAAAAACATTATGAAGTAATAACTTCTGAGGATTCTAAGATTATGTTTTGATTCAGGATCTTCTAAATAGCTCTATCTCTTCACTTGGTGTTTTCAGCTTGCCTAGTATTGTTATCCTAAATATAAAGAGCTGCAGTATATGATAAGCTTATATGCGAGACTTCAACATTGCTTTGAGGTTTAGGTGCAATGATTGTAACCACGAACCATTCATTCATTTGGCATCAGAACTTTGAGGCCACCAGGATTTGAGGGATTGATCATGGTTCGACAAGCAGTCTACACAGGGTCCAGCACTCCAGCGGCCACTTGGCACAAAGCAAACTCAATCTATATCATGGATTCAGGTTTTAATAGAATGGATCTATTGTTCCAATATATATCACTATATCAGTAGAGTTTCACTAGGCTACAGAATGCATTACAATATTACATTAACTAGTCAACTAAATATAAGCTCACTCCAAATGAATGTAGGTAGTTACAAACTTGTATTGTGATTATGAGGTGTCTTGTTGGCTTGTTTAGGGCAGTTCGGCAAGGGCCGGGAAATGTATTTCTTAACTTTTCAGAAGGAGAGAAGTTAGAAGTCTGTTGGGCAAAACCCAAAATTAGATTTGGAAAGCAATTTTAATAAGCTAGAAATGGAATTTCTCTGTAAGTTTTAAAAACCTAGCTTTCTCCTTTCTCAATTTGACAGCTCCTTTTAAGGAAATTCCTTCGGGACTTCTCCTTCTTTGCCGAAGGGGCCCTTAATACGACACAATCACACAATTTTATTACAAAATTTCTTCTTGTATGAAGCAAAATGCATATAGCGAATGAGCCTGTGGCTCAATGGTAGCACCCCTCTTACAAAGTAGAGAGGTTGTGGGTTCGAAACACGTCAACAGCTGATTGTTGATATAAGTTTCCACATGTAATTTAAAGGGGTAAGGGTCCCCTCAACCCTGCTTGCCAATCAAAAAAAAAATTACCTTTAGTTTGATTTCTTTGATTTATAAATACTTATTATCCCTAACCATTTAACATGTACACACATTCTGTCATTGCTATCCCCATTCCCCTTTGGCACCTCAGCTTCCTATTTAAATGGTCAAATATACGATTTGCCATATTACAAATTTACAAGTAGTCCTATATGAACCAAAATAGCTTAAGATTATGTAATGTACAAACAAAAATTTGCAAAGAAAAAAGAACAAACATTGCGACATACCGAAATTTGCAGCATATTGATCATAATTCATAAGACAATTACCTGTCAGTCTGTCACATGATCATCAACTTACTCTCCCATTCAAGAAAACACACGCATGAGAGCACTGCAATGGAATTTGATAGTGAGTTCCGCAATTGTTTTCTCTTAGACATTTCTCCAAACACTTTGAGCACTACTGCCACGTGGGTTTACACTTTACATTACCCGCTTTTTAACCTTTTATACACACAATCTTTCACGAATTTTATAACGAATTATTGAGAGATGCTCCTACCGTATACGAATTTTATTCCTTGATGAGTGTGCCATACTGCCTGATAAGCTAATACAGAGAGTCTGTCAGTTTGGCATCTTTACTGCATATAAAACCGTCTGCTATTAGTAACAGTGAAAGCCCAATTAATATTCAATAAAATATGGATACGTATGGTATTTTTGGTTCAACTCCGAAAAATTCAGAATTCTGTTTTTCAAATTTATTTCTTACGAATAAATTAAAAAATATTTAGTATCTTCTATTGTTGCCATGTGTATAATAGACCCACCTGCACCCCACCCACTTTTTTTATATAACCCCGACTACTACAGGCGTGCAGATTCACATAGTTGGATAATTAAGAGCCCATCAATCAATTATGTACACGGCAAAGTCATCAACGTGTTACCGAAAGCGAACCATTTGAATTCAACATAATCACTGGAATTTGATCTCAAGAGCTGAAGAAACATTCCTGGATTCTTTCTCAATATCATTAATATAATCTTCAAAGAATTTCTCAATGACTTCAACTTCTATAGATCCTGAGCTGATCATAGCCCACAAGTTTCCTGAGGTCATTTTTCTTTTTTCTTGCACTTTCTTTGATTTCGTGATTCTTGCTTCATTAATTACCAAACTCCGTTTTCAATCTTGTTTTGTTACTTCAATTTTTGCAAATGAACTTCAATTCAATATGTCCATATTGCTATAGAAATTAGGATTGTGTGTATTATTACTTGAAATTCTAATGAATATATAAACATATGTTCTATTTGGTTATCTAATTACTATTTCATCTATCATGTTTGCATGACTTGGACGACTTGCAGACAACGTTCACCTATACTGAAAGGTAAGAATGCTAAATTTTTCAATCTGATCTCTTATAAATGACACTCTGCTTCTTCTCAAATTTTATTTGTATATCTTTTCCTCGGCAGAGATGTAGCACTTTATGCTCTTGGAATTGGAGCATGTGGAGGGGATGCCGTGGATGAAAAAGAGCTTAAATATGTTTACCATAAAAATGGGCAGCCATTTGTCAAGGTCCTGATTTTTCAACTAATTTATTTATTTCACTACAAGTTGTTAACATATTAATAATCGATGCATTTCCAAGTTGTATAGTAAATACTTACATAACTATTGCATAACCACTGCTTGTTTTTTATTTGTATTCACCCATGTCTTTTATTGGACTACCTTTGAACCTGTATCCACATTAGACTGTCAGTTTAAGCTGGAACTTCATTTCTCCTACAGTTGTTAACCTAATTGGTTGCCTAACTCCGCAAAATTTAAGGATTTTACGCAAAAATAAACTCTGCACAGTTCTTAAAGTCACTTGATCAAGCTGAAACTACATTGTAAATTGTGGGGGTTCTATTGTTGTTTTACCCACAAGGTCATCACTTCACGTTGTTCATAAGGATTCTAAACTTTTCAGTTGTCAAAGGTTGACCATTAGAATTATAATCTGCAGGTTCTGCCAACTTTTGCTACAGTTATAACTTTTGGAGCTGCAGGAAACCTACATGAGGTACCAGGGTTACAGTAAGTTCATACTGCACCGACCAAGGATCTTTTTTTATTTTCCACGTGCATATTTAGGCCATACTTTCTTCCCTGTATTTTCAGTCATTTCTTTCACACATTTTACTACACTGGTTTTCTTAATGATGATCTTTATTTCAACGCTTAATACAATTATTTTATTTCATCTGAGAATAAGCTCATGTATCTGTGGCTTTTGTTTTTGCCAGATTTGATCCAAGACTTCTACTGCATGGGCAACAATACATAGAAATTTACAAACCATTTCCTTCAAGTGCATGCGTAAGATTTTTATCTACAATACTTGGAATCTTGGTTGATAGATGGATGATATATATCCCTCCCAATAATTTACGTATTTGATCTTCATCTCAAATCTTTCTTCTTGAATATTCTTCGATTATTTTGTTTAATCTGGATGGCACATTCAACTATATTGTATACAATGACAAATTCCCTACAAATGACTTAAGTTTGAAGCTTCAAATAAAATAGCAGTACACGCATATTTGTACTGCCGGAAGGTCTGACAATTTATGCATCATTTTCTTGGTTGGATCTCCTAAGTTGAGACAATGGGTAGTAACCCTACTAGGGTAACAATGCTCTTCTTTTAAACAGGCCTCAGAAATAGACAAAAGAGTGAAAGTACCACAAACTTAAAACTCTAAAAGGACCTATATCACCATCATTACAGAGCATACTTTGATCATCCCTGATCTATGAATGTTTTTTGTAACATTATATCCAAGCTGGTGTTTATACAGCTATAGTGAAACATCATTTTTAGTTACGCTTTGCCAATTCTCACATGTCCCAATGTTGCTTTCACTCTATGATCATTTCCATATTACTGGTCCTATAATAGGTAACCATCAAAAGTCTAATCACCATGCTCTTTTTGCCCGAAAGTTAGATGCAGCCACATTTGATCAAGTATTTAAGTGTAAGTCAAATGTATCCCACCTTGTGAATTGACGGTTATTGAGGAATGCTAGTAGGATTGACGGTTATTGAGGAATGCTAGTAGAATCACACCTTGTGAATTGCATTATCCCACTCACTGACACACATTTGTCTTGGCAATCCAACTTTCAAGAACATCTGTTGGAATCCTTAGAAATAATTTTCGAGGTGGTTCATAGACGATGATGAGATCTTTGTGATTTAGGCTTGGGGTGAATGTATGGGGAGTCTATGAAGTCTTCCTTATCTCATTTTGTGCAGAGGTATCTAATAGTTTGGGCTCCTCAGCCTTCTTTGATATTCAAATACATTTTGTCTAAAATTTTGGGCTTTATCTGCAACGACAGGATCCAACAAATTGAATGTGGATTTATCCCCAAAAGACTAACCAAGCTGAGTCTGTGACATTCCCAGGACACTGCAGTGTTATAGGAATCTGGGAAAAAAATTTCATTTTTAAGGTGCTATACGAGATTCATTCTGCAAAAAAAAAAAAAAAAAAAAAAAAAATGCCATGTGATGGCAATCAGTCTGTTATATAATGTCAACTTTGATATTTGTTTGTATTTGTGAAAACTGCGAAAAAAAACTCCACTAATTAATGTACCAAGAAGTTCATTCTTCCTATAACGTTGGCTCGAAAAATAATTCCTTCATATTGGGCTATTTTCTGTTTTTTTATTTCATTTACAATTGATTAATCCCATAGTACTTCTATGTTTTGTTAATTAGATACTAAACAGAGCAGTTGTTGCGGGATTGCATGATAAAGGTACTGAATTTTGATGTTATATGCTCTTACTTGAGGATACTCTTTAAAGGTGCTTTACAGCACTAAAAATCAGTGTTATTATTTTTAGTAGCCTTGTTTACGATAAAGCCAATTCAAGTGTGTCAGAAACTTGTCAATTTACCCACCAATGTTTCTCTGCTAGTCTTTGCACTTTCACACGGTGTTATCTATTTTCCAGGTAAAGCAACTGTCATCGAGGTTGAAAGCATAAGTTATGACAAAGCCTCTGGTGAAGCACTATGCAAAAACTGGTCAGTATTCCTTCAAAAAAGGTGCAGGTCTACATCATTAGCTTCAACTAACCTTATATAGCATCTACCACTTCAGGATGACTGTCTATTTGCGTGGTGCTGGAGGCTTTTCGAAAACGTCGTCTCCATATACATACTCAAACTATCCACCCGATCAAGTTTTGCCTGTTAAAATTCCCAAGTCTCAACCGTTCACAGTGTATGAGGATTGCACCCAACAATCTCAGGCATGTACCATTTATGTTTAATTTTATTTACACCTGATTGACAAAGTTTTTTAAACTCCACATTTTGTTGGAAATAAGCATGGAAAATCATGAACTATTACAGGTAGCTTCTAAACTTTGCTTCCACCTCTTCATATGGAAAATTCTGTCTTTTCGCATTTCATAAACATTTGTATTACTGAATATGAATATATCGAAGGAAAGGATGAATGCACAACTTAAGTAACAGATATGTATGTAACGTAGCGGAAGCGTAAAAAGAAACAATAAAAGATAAACTCCTTCAAAACAAGTAGGGAAATCAACTAAAGATACACTAATTTTTTTTTTTCCATGGAGCTCTTTATATAGATAACTCCTTCATAACAAGTAGGAAATCAACTAAAATGCAAAAAACTTGTATCCTAAGTCATATATAACACTAAAAGTTTCTAAACCTATGAGAACTCATAAAAGACTCTACACAAAGTAGCTTAGTATTTTTCTCTTTCTTGATCCACCTTCACCATATAGTTCATTCCATTGGATAAGCTGGTTCATATTCGAGGATTCTGATGACACACTTGCACAGACCTGCTCATGTGCATATTTTAGATCCCCCATGTTTAAAGAACGGACATCGGCACTACCATGCAATGCAGGTAGTGATCCATTCTCTGCTAACGCTAAACTCCTCTCCTTCTTCTCTTTTTCTAGAAGTTCTCGTATGGGACAATGTGCTGCAGTAACACAAAGATTTTTTAAGTCACTTCCAGAGTATCCATCAGTCATATTTGCAACAGCTCCCAAATCAACATCTGGTGCCATCTCTTCTTTGGCCAATACCACTCTCAAAATTTTTTCTCTATTTGCGGCATCAGGCAAGTTTACCATCAAACGTCTAGGAAGCCTCCTTATAACAGCTTCGTCTAAGTCAAATGGCCTGTTGGTGGCAGCAAGTACCAATACACGCTCTTTATCTTTAGTACACAGGCCATCCCAGTTTATCATGAACTCATTCTTTATTTTACGCATAGCTTCGTGTTCTCCGGGGGTTTCACGTCTTCCTAACATGCTGTCAACCTCATCAACAAAAATAACACTAGGAGCAATTTTACTTGCTAGAGAGAACAAAGCTTTGACATACTTTTCCCCATCGCCAAACCACTTTGAAGTGATACTTGACATTGATATGTTGATAAAGTTGGCACCTGCCTCAGTTGCAACAGCTTTTGCGAGCATCGTTTTTCCTGTGCCCGGGGGGCCGAATAGAAGTATTCCCTTGCAAGGTTTTGTCAGCTGTCCTTTACTAAACAATTCCGGCCTCTGTAGAGGAAGCATCACCAATTCCTTCATTGTGTCCTTCACATTTTCTAAGGCTCCAATGTCATCAAAAGTAACTCCGATATCATTAGGTGGGATGACATCAGCTAGAAGTTTCTTCTCAAATTCATTATCAGTAACCACATCCTTGAGTGATTTCTTCTTGGTCTCATTTTGAGTACTCTGTAGCATGTTGAGTCCATATTTAATACTTTCACTGGAAATCACAAGCTTATTTTCTTCACTTGACCCATCAGGATTCTGCATGACATGGTGATTTAAAGCCCATCCAACTATTTGTTCCACACTTTCACTTGTAAGTGCTTGATCTTTTATGCAAAGTTCTTCAAGGTCAACACAATCCAGATCATTTTGATTCAGAATTGATTGTATACTAGCAAGGTTTGACTTTGCTTTGAGAATCTCAACATCACAATCCAACTGTTGTTTCCAATCTATTAAAAGAGCGTCATCCTGGGGTGGATGTATGGTCACTTTATTCGGAAAAAAAGTACTTAGTTGCTTTAACACTTCCGAATGCTCTTCGCCTTTCTCGTGTAGCCTACCGAAATTATCTGGGAAAGCAAAGTCGAGAAGAGTTGTCTGGTTGCTACCAAGCTTCGTAAATAAAAAATCATCTGGATGTGACTTTTCCTTCCGATTATCCATCTGGGTATTTGAACCAATAACTACTACATTTTGAGGGAGCTTTTCAAGTTGAGCCTTGAATAATATGCATGCCTCTGTGTTCCCTAACACAGACTTCTCAATTTCCTTGATAAAAATAATGAACGGGTCTTCTTTACTTTCAGTAGAAGCAACCTCAAACAGTTCGTTGATGGCATGTTTTTCAGTTTCGACTACACCAGAGTGACCTAAGCCAAACAAATTTTCAAGCAAATTTTCCATACCAAGAACTACTTTGCTTTTATGACCATGACTGGGTCCTCTCCTTGGAGTAGGCTGAAGAGGGAGTAAACCAGATGAGTATATATTAGCCAAAGATTTCATTGTTTCTCCTCTTTTGGATGTATGATTCTTGGATGAAGCGGTGGATGCCTCCTGCTTAGGCAAAACTTGTGAATTAAGCATAGATGAACCAACAATATCTCCTTTGACACTTGAAGCTGTTTTGTTTTGCTGTGACGCAGATCGTTTATTGTCAAGTATTCCACATATTTCTGATTTTGATCCTTCATTGCTTCGTTTATTCTTTGAAATGAATTCACCAGGTAACAGCAGAGAATCGACTATAAGCAATCTCGCGCCAAGATATTTGGCTAACGCTTTAGTCAAGGTCTCTTGATAAATTTCAGAACCTGAGGGACCCATTAACAAAATCCGTGGGCCTACTGTAGGAAGATTTGAAGTGAACTTTACAAACTTCCGATGCTTTAAATGTATGTATGCAGACGCAATCAAATTATTCTTGGTAGACTCGCTAAGATAATATGGAAAATTTTCAAAAGACGCTTCGATGTCACTGGAAAGAAGTATTCCTTGCTGTAATTTGTCCTTAAAGGCTTCATGATCATAAGATTCTTTGAGCTCCCCAACTTCCTTTTGTTCATCAAGTACTTGGACAGCACCTTTGCTACCTGTGACTTCAAGGACACAAGAAGAATCTTGTTCCTTTAATTTTTTTGGTGCAGATTGGTGCAGGGGTTTTTCTAATTCCCTTTTCTTCCTGTTATGCTTCTCGAAAGCGATATTAATCTTCTCTTGCATAGAATTGATCAAGCGATCTTCGAACTTATTAAACCTTTGATCTAGTTGATCATGGGTAACGAAGTTTTTTCTTTCAGCCATGTTTGTGGTGGGTGGACTCAAACGCTATAAGAACTAAAAGATAAACTAAAGTTTGTGAGAATTTATCTTTGATTGATTGAAAGTTAAAATTAATGAACAACTTTCATCCATGGAGCTCTTTATATAGATAACTCCTTCATAACAAGTAGGAAATCGCGTAAAATACCAAAAACTTGTATCCTAAGTCATGTATAACACTAAAAAGACTTTCTAAATCTATTAGAACCCATAAAAGACTCTTCTAGACACTTCTAATAATTGCCTAAACATTAAGGACGAAAATACAAGTATTAAACTCAATTCTAATACTTGTAGAACTCAAAATACCAAATAAGAAACTTTATGAAACCAAAATAGCAAAATTGATGGAAAATAGCATAGAAACCAATAAAAGACAACCTAGGACTGTAACTCTGTAAGCATCCCTAATGTAATCATAAAGTGTATTCCTATACTAATAAGGATTGAATTCCTTGGTCAACTTGACAGTGAAACTGAGATGACTTGGTTAAAACTGGATGTTCTATGTATGTGGATGAGAGAGAGGAGTGCACATCCTTTCTTCCCTCTGCGATTCTACTACCTGCTCAACCAACTTTTCAAAGGCAACTTCTTCTGTGCCTTTCAACCTGAGAACTAATCTGTCCTTTCTGCTTTTGATATTTTTATACGGGAACTTATTATCAGTGTGAGATTTAACATAGTTCCAACCTGAGAGCTTGCGTTCACTTCGCTAGCTTTCCTTATCGTGTTCTTTCTGTTTGTCCGTTATTTCTTGCTTAGGCGCATCGTGACATTTTAAGTTAAAATGTTACATTTTGCATATATGCTTTTTTTAATATATATATATATATAAGTTGCTCAACATCCATTACATCGACAATTACTATATCGGCGAGAATAGTTACATCATTCAGAATTATTTACTTTCGAATTTTTATTGTTTGTGAGAATTGCATATACAGCAATCACTTAGACTATGAGTTTACTCATGCTGCAGAGGGATACTGTATTTTAAAATGTATTGGCGCAAATCTATAAATATATTAGGAAACGTCATAGCTGTGTCTACTCTTACACAATACCCAACATTAGTACTTTGTATATTGGCTCTCATTATTGTATTTAGAGTAGTTCTTGTATGTCTTCGTGCTATATAGGAATATGTGTCTAATTCTGTAAAACCTTGTAGACTCAGTTGACATGGTGCATGCAATGTGATCCTTTACCTGTGACTCTGCAGGCATTGCTGTACAGGCTATCAGGTGACTATAATCCTCTGCATTCAGATCCAGAGTTTGCCACAATTGCAGGGTAAGTACCAAATAAGTACCTCCGACAGGAAGTATTTTACCTTATTTCAATTTGGGTCTATTTCGTTTGGGTGGAGAATTGGTTTTCTAGAATTTGCCTTAATGCAAAATTTATAAATCTGTAAGATAAATATCCACAGAATAACTTCAGTGTTTATTCGATCACGAAACCATGGGAAAATTACATTGAGGCATGTTTGTTGAGATGTCATTAGGGCCGAAGTTTGATTCTTTCTCCGTTGGTTTACCTTGCACTTTTTCCAGAATTCGGGGTTTCTTAAAATAAAGCAGTCAAACGTGGCAAATAATAATTTTCCGAAGAAACCAATTATCTGAATTCATTCTCTGTGTCGTCAGACGGACCCTTATTTCATATTCATTAGGTCACATCAACAGATTTCAAACATAGAGTTGTTCCTTTTTCGCCTTGTTACCTCATATTATTTCTGCATGATTAGGACTCCGTTTGATTAACCCTTGTATCTGACTGTCCATTGCAAATTGTCCTTTCTGGGGATATTGGGTTGTGCAATTCATGTTTTCATCGTCCGTAAACCATATATAATGAAATGTGTATTCCTTGAGGAATTTAGTCATGAGAAAAGTCCACTTATTTCTCACATTGGAATGAACATGAATAAGATATTTCCTAAGAACTCCAGTTTCTAGTGAGTTCGTTGGTAAGAAGTGCATCAAGCTTTGCAATTATAAACTAGCCACTGAATAGATAATACACCACCAACTGTTCTGGTCTTATTAGTCAAGTGTACTTACTGGTCATGCTTACATCTTTAAGCCTGGGTTTGAGACACAGTCTTTCAGTCAAATCAAAAGTAGTAGATATTTACCTAATGATATTTGTTTATGAAATAATCTAACTGTTTTTCTCAATGGTTGTTTCTTCAAAAGGTTTTCTCGCCCAATACTGCATGGGCTATGCACACTTGGGTTTGCCGTTAGAGCAATCATCAAATGTCTTTGCAATGGGGAACCAGCCTTGGTTTCAGGCATATTTGGCCGTTTTCTTCTACATGTGTACCCTGGTGAAACATTGATCACAGAAATGTGGCTAGAAGGCTCAAGGTAGAATTGTTCCCACTCTCACATTTCTTTGAGCGTGAAGTTTACCTTAACTAATAAGTTTTGAATATTTGATCTATCAATCCTCAGAAAGTCTAAAATTTTAAATTGTTGATCTCAGGGTAATATATCAGACAAAGGTAAAAGAGAGAAGCAGAACAGCCCTTATGGGTTATGTGGTTCTTAACCGGGCAACTTCAGCCATGTGACTTCTTCAGATGGGTGGACTACAAGGATTAAATCATAGCTAAACGTCTTGGCTTTCTAGATTGCAATACACTAAAATCAATAAGATGCGGGGGAAAATAAATGCAGCCTAGCTAAGCTCCCTGAAGCATGCATGCTCACCATCATCTTCATCCATGTTAGCTCACTGATAATTGTGGCATCTATATATTTCGTGTCCAAGTACTGTCCCAACTTCCAACTGCTGGAGCTGGAGGGAGGTGTTACATATGTGATAATGTAGCAGCTAAACAATTGTGGTATCAATTTAACTTATTAACTTGGTTTACAAAACAAGGCATGTATCTTAACTTAAAAGAAGTATCGTACTCTGTATTTTGCGCCTGTTCTCAAGTGTGTATTTATGTGTGAGGACATCAAAAAAAAAAAAAAAAAAAATTTATCTCTAGCATCAAAGTTTAAACAACACACACCAAATATCACTATATCCCTACAACCCTCCAATATGAGTTGAAAAGAAAAAAAGTGTATTAGATTCGCATGTTCAATTGCAATTTAGTTCCAACTCCAATCGAGTTCCAGTTAACAATTGCACAACCAAAGCCAATCCAGCTATGAAGTGCAACAAAGTTGGTTCCAACCCCAATCTTGCATAGGCATTTTCATTGTAAATGCATCCCACGCATATAGTAGTTCGACAAAGTTCTTACAATGATAACTAATTGCAGCCAAAGATGTCTTTAGAAAATTGCCCACAATCCTGACAAAATTCTTACAATGATAACTAATTGCAGCCAAGATGTCTTTAGAAAATTGCCCACAATCCTGAAAATACTCCAGCTGCAAAATTTCCAAACCTTTCAATTTACATTACCAGAGAGTAGAAGCGTTCTCGAGTTGAAGAAGTTACCTTAAATATCAAATTCAAGTAAAAAAATTCCTAGGAAGCACAAGCATCGTTGTTGTTCCATGGTTACGTAGCAAACTCCAAATTAGATACACATGCAACCCAAGAAAACTATTATGATAAAACCTTTCACCAAATACACATGCAATCCAAGAAAACTATTAGATACACAAGAATCACTTTCACCAGACCCAAAATCAGTAGCGGCTAAGGCAGGTGCCTAAGGCCCCCACGTTATCTCGAGACCACGTTTTCTACTTTCTTAACGTATTTTTTTCTAATTTGTTGCTATTTTTTTTTTTTTTTTTAATAAATAAATTTTATTGATAAGCTCAATAAATTACACAAAAGTAGAGGACAAACGCGCTAATTTGTTGCTAGTTTTTTTTTTTTTTTTTTTTTTCAGATTTTTTCCTATTTTTAAGGTGTTTTTCCTAATTTTTGACCGACGTTAGGAGGTCCATTATACTTCGAGGGGTAAAAAAACAATGTTCGTCCGTCCACTTCAAAAAAAAAAAAAAAAAAAACTTTATTCTCATTCTTCTCTTCGTCTTTTTTCTATCTTCTTCTTCTCGTCTCTCTCAATTCTCCTTTTTCTTCCTCTTCTATCTTCTTCCTCTCCCTCTCTATCTTTCTTCTCTTTGTCTCTCTTTGGCCCTCTCCAATTTTTCTTCTAAAGTCGGTCCTCACCGTCTCATGGTTCTATATATTTAGGAGTTTCTTCTAAAGTCGGTCCTCACCGTCTCATGGTTCTATATATTTAGGAGTAATTCTATGGGGACAACCAATGCAGCCAGACCTAGGAACCAGCCTGACGTGTCTAATGACGTGGCTGGTCCATGTCAGCCCCAAACTATTGCTCTCTTCTCTACGAACTATCTCTTTTGTTTCTCTCTTTCTCACAAACAAAAATCTCCAGAGCACTCTTTCTCTTTCATCATCTAACTCAACTTAGGACTTATTTATCATATATTTTTATGATTGTTGTTATATATACTTTTAAGTTTATCAAAGAATCCATTAGATTTTTGGAGTTTGGGTTTTTTTTATAAAATCAATTCAGAATTTAATTAGTTGTATTTCTTATCTGGTTCTTCCTAGAGATGTTAATTGTTCTAATATTACTTGATGATGGGATCAACTTGAGTTTATCTAAGGGTTTTTTCCTCAAGATTTGCCTTGGTGAGAGAGATTGAAAACATCGTGTAGGAGGACAATACTCTGACAAAAATTTCAGATTGTTAATTGGAGAACCACTTTTGTTTGATTAAATGATCCTAGGTTAAAAACTGTTGATAAAAAATGTACCAAAATAAAAAAAAAAAAAAAAAAAATTACATCAGTAGCAATGGTCTTCATTGTTCAACTAAAACAGTGAGAAAACTCGCAAATTCTTTAAAAGATCGAGACTAAAAACCAAGTTAAAATTGAAAACAGATGAGAGCAGGGAAGTTAGAAAGAAAAGAATACAAATTCAATTCATGAAGGATGTGTTGGAAATGTTTTTAAGTGGTCAAAACATTTGTATATGAATGAGAAATTAAAGTCCTAAGTTATCCACTGATCATGGCTAACTTGTGTTATAGTAGATAAATATGTATGTATTTCACATACATTGTATTTGGTCCAACCCATCCAATGGGTGTGTCTTTCCTCAATAGACACATACTTTGTAGACACTCATTCCCAATAGGTGTGTTTGTTCCCAACAGATGTGTACATTGTTGGGTCAAGTGTTTATTCAAATATGCATTGAATAGACATGTGCCTTTTGAAAAGGTGTCTTTCCTACTATATAAGTGTGTCTTGTGTTTGTAATCAAATCACTTTTCAATCAATTGTTCTTTCAATCTTCTAGTATATGTGTCTTGTCATGAGAGAGTAACAAAGAATTGGTTCGTCGTTTTCTATGCGTTTGAAGTATTGCTACGCTAAGAAGGATAGATCGTTGTATCCTGGGAGACAGTCCGCCATTGATAAACCGTTCGGCACATGTACGGGGTGAATAATGTCTTAAGGAGAGAGATTTTATCTCGACTCGATTTAAATCTTGTCCTTCATCCATTTATTCTGGTTTGCATCATCTATTCCCTTTTTATTTATTTTAGAACAGTAATATATCGGTGTATATTTTCCTACAGGATAAAAGATCAAGATTGCCTATTGAAATAAGAAATTTTTGGTTAAAAAATTGGGGAAGAATGGTTATTTGTTGTGGAAGAGAGAGAAGTCCATAGAGAGAAGACGACTGAGGAGGGCAAAGAAAATTGCTGATATGGAATTTCCTCATCAGCAGACACGTCACGCTGGTTTTGGGGTATGGCTAATTCGGTTGTCCCCATAGAATTACTCAATTTTTAGATAGTTTTCCTAAATTTTAGGTGTTTATCTATGTCTCATTTATTCATCTAATTTTTTTGTAATTAAATAAATTTTCTATACCCCACTTTGCTTGAGCCGTCCCTGGGTACAATAGTTATCAATTTATCATTGCTTTCATTCCTACCCCCACAAATACATTAATAGGACAATTTTCGTTCATTTCTTCCCATTTCCTTACTTCTTGTAGTAGTTTTATCCAATGTAGTTAAGGCGCGCTTTTCTACGCTTAAGACGCAAGGCAGAGCTAGGGGTAGGGTTAGTGTCTTGCCTCGACCAAGGCGCAAGTATGTTTATAAGGTATGCACTTTTTATGTCTTTTTGTGTTTTTCCTTCAAGGCGTGAGGCACTACAACGCGCGCCTCATTATTATCACTAGTTCAAAGGAAGGTAAAATTAAAAATAAGTTAATAAATGAAAAAAAAAATAGAAAATCTATTCCCAAAGGGTTAGGTTGTCTACAACAAGGTCATTGGCTTCCAAGGGTAAAAGCAAAACCCTACGACAATGTCTACACTTATTCTTAGATATTAAAGAACTATACTAATCTACTAGTGATTGTTCCAAATGAATGAGAATTAGGTGATCAACAATGCAAACACAATGAGATATAAGGTGTAGGGATGTTAACGGGTTGGTTCGGGTCCGGGTACCCCTATCTCCATCCCCATCCCCCATTTAGTTTTTTAGTCTCCATTCTGTTCGTTTCCCCGCTTGAGACTATTTGGGGAACCCCGTCTCCGCCTCTAATGGGGATCGGTTCCCCGCGAGGCTCCATTTTTAGTTTTAGGTAATCAAACAATAATAATGACCATTCATAAATTTAAATTGTTATAATAATATCTCAAATTACAAATTCAACTTAAAAACTTCAACTAAATTTAACCCAAATAAAATACAAGCTTAAAGTCTTGAACACACTTCATTAAATTTATGGTAAGCCCATAAATTATCGTGTGTATTAGCTAATGTTTTAAATCAAGTATATAATCGAGTCGGGTCCGGGTTTGGAGACCATAATATTTGTCCCGCTCCAAAACCTACTTGAGTTTCAAAATGACCTCCATACCCATCCGGTCCACATATATACCCCCTCAATATCCACCCCATTCAGGTTGATTCTCCGCGGGGATCCGCCTCCACTATTTTTTTTTACATCCCTAATAAGGTGAAAGATTATGATATATCATTTTTTATGAGGACTATTAGCGAGGATTTGATATTATGAAGCTTGTTAACAGATAAATTTTTTTAATTATTTAATGGGTTGGAAATGAAGTTTTGTTGCAACTTGCAAGACATTTATTTGTCGAATTGTTTATTATAATCAAAGTTTGTTTTAAATTGCTTAGTATTCATACAGTGTTATTTGGGGACATTTTATTATTGGATCTTGTTAGTAAACTATTATTAAGTATTATTTTTAAGTTTTTAAAACATCATTGATATTTAGAATAAAAAATATTATAATCATTTGTATATTTTCTTAATGGATTTTTTTTTATTTGATCACACCAAATTTATCAGGGCGCGCACCACGCTCTGCGTTTTTCGCCTAAGGTACAAAAATGGTATTGCGCCTTTGCGTGTGCTAGGTGCCTTGACTACCTTAAGTTTATCTCCCTATTTAATTAAGGGTCTGTTCGACAGCGGTCTTCTGATGCATTTCTGAAGGAAAGGAGAAAGTATGTTCGGTAATCAAACATGAAATTTTGGAAAGTAATTTTTAGAAAGTTAAAGAATGCATTATTCCTTAAGCTTGGGATCTGGCTTTCTACTTCCGTCTTCCACCTTTCTGAGAAATCACCTTTTAACTAAATTTCTTCCTGGACCCGTTCGGCAAAGGCTCTAGAATGTATTTCGTGTCTTTCTAAAAGTAAGAAAGTGACAAGTTTGTTTGGTAATTGATAGAAAAGAAATTCTCAATAAGTTAAGAAAGGAATTCTGAGAGAAGTTTTGATTTGTTGCTTTCTATTTTCATCTTTCTACTTTCTTAGATAGAAACTTCCAAAGAAATTCCTTCCTAATTTTCCTATGTTTGCCGAACGGCCCCTAAGAGCATTCCCAATGCAAGGTGGATTTTGGGGGTGGGGTGGATAAATCCACCTTAAAACTCAAAATAATGTCCCAAGGGAAGGTGAATTTTCAAAAGTGGGATCCCACAAGTAGGGGTGGCAGTTTTGACACGGGACCCATTACCCGACACAAACACGACCTGTTTTTTGCGTGTTTGGGTTGACACGTTACCTGTTTCGGGTCATTAACGTGTATGACCCGTTAAACCCTTTAACTTACTAGGTCGTGTTTGTATCTGACCCGTAAACACGAATGGACCCATTTACAACCCGGCAATTCTCCGCTAGTTAAAACAATTTTGTTTCCTCTCTTTCGTTTTTCTTTCTTTTCAAGTTTATCTTCTTCTTCCTTCTTTCTTCTTCTTTGAATAAAACTATTTTCAAACAGAAAGATATACCAAATTAATCAATCAAACAACAAGAAGAGCAAGCAACTCATTGAAAGAGGCTTTATTTTTGAATTTTTCATAAATCTTTGAATCTGGAAATTGGGATTTCTGTAATTATTCCTTCAGATTCTCATCCAAATCCAGAAACCAACATCATAGAAGAAATAAACCAAAAGGAAGATGAAGAAATTTAAAAGTAAACCAATTTTTTCAATCTAATCACAATCTCAAGATTTCAAAATTTTAATAAGTTACGCTCTTGAAATCAAACTATCAATTAATCCAAAGCATAATTTGGATGTTCAAGAAATTTGTGCAAACTTAATTAATTACAGTAACATGGATTGAAGGGTTGGTTGAGAACAACCTGTTTTGGGAGATTTAATGAGAAGAGAAAGACAAGAGGAATGTTGTCGTTGGTGGTGTTGACTTTCAGGATTTCTTCAAATAAGGTGGAAAAGTAGTCGGATTTGTTGGGAAAGTGGTGGTGGCGGTGGTTGTGTATGAGAAGATGGTGGTGGGATAGAGAGATGCAGTGAAACTCACATGTCTATTACTCATGTGTTTGCTAATGAAAAAACACTAACTACACTACTAAGCTTGACGTGTCAACCGTGTCCCGACGTGTAACCTATAAATAAAACAGGTTTGTGTCGGGTTGATCTGTTTTGATCTGTTTAGCAAACGTGTCATATTCGCGTTTACCCATTTTAACCCGCAACCCGATATAAACCGGACCCAAACCCGACACGACACGACCCATTTTCCACCCCTACCCACAGGTGGATTTCAAGGTGGGAGAATCCACCTTGAAATCCATCTGTGGGTGGTAGAACCGGACGGCATGTCACATGCCGTCCTAATTTAAATTACAATCGGACGACATGTCACATGTCGTCCGTTTTTTTTTAAAAGTTTGACATGCCGTCCGTTTTTTTTTAAAAGTTTTACGTAGTGTTTTAAAACTTTTGGTCTCGGACGGCATGTCACATGCGGTCCGGATTTTTTTAAAAAATCCACTTCTTATTAACATAGAGTCCACCTTCCCTTGGGAACTCTCCACCTTCTAGAGTTTCACCTTGAATCAACAAGGTGGATTTATCCTAGTGGCGCATACGTGGCGCCTATGTGGAGGTGGATAAATCCACCTTGTAGTCTAAAAGAATGTCCCAAGGGGAGGTGGATTTTGGGGGTGGGCTGCCCACAGGTGGATGAATCCACCTTCAAATCCACCTGTGGGTGGTAGAACCGGACGTCATGTTACATGCCGTCTGTTTTTTTTTAAAGTTTACGTAGTGTTTTAAAAGTTTTGGACTCTAAAAAAAAAATGGGACGGCATGTCACATGCCGTCCGGTTTTTCTAAAAATCCACTTTCTCTCTACAAGAGTCCACCTTCCCTTGGGAACTCTCCACCTTGTAGAGTTTCACCTTGAATCAACAAGGTGGATTTTGCTTAGGTGGACCTACGTGGCGCCTACGTGGAGGTGGATTTATCCACCCTGCAGTGGGAATGCTCTAAGAGCATTCCCAATGGAGGGTGGATTTTGGAGGTGGGGTGGATAAATCCACCTTGTAGACAAAAAGAGCTTCCCAAGGGGAGGTGGATTTCGGAGGTGGGCTGCCCACAGGTGGATAAATCCACCTTCAAATCCACCTGTGGGTGGTAGAACCGGACGGCATGTTACATGCCGTCCGTTTGTTTTTTTAAGTTTTAAGTAGTGTTTTACTGTTTTAAAATTTTTGGACTCTCGGACGGCATGTTACATGCCGTCCGTTTGTTTTTTTAAGTTTTAAGTAGTGTTTTAAAATTTTTGGACTCTCGGACGGCATGTGACATGCCGTCTCCCTATTTTTTTGCAAAAAAAAATGGGACGGCATGTGACATGCCGTCCGGATTTTTAAAAAAATCCACTTTCTATACCAAAGAGTCCACTCTGCGTTGGGAAACTACCACCCAAGTACAAATACACCTCTCTCTTTGAGGTGGATTTTGCCTAGGTGGACCTACGTGGCGCCTACGTGGAGGTGGATTTATCCACCCTCCATTGGGAATGCTCTAAGTGGTAGCGGAACGGCCCTAAACAAGAACCTAGAAAAGAGGACTTCAGAGATGAAAACCACGAGTACGATTTGCCCTAAACAAGAGTATTGGGCTTCCTTTGGGCCTACACTCTCTTTTGTATTATTAGGCTTTAATAGTTGTAGAAATCGGCCCAATTTAGAAAACAACTTCACAGTTTGCAGTTTGCACGCAGTGCTTCAGCTCAGATTCTGAGAACGTTTACTTGCCGATTGCAGTAATGGCGAGCGAAAACGAAGAAGAGCGAACCGGCGTTAACATCGATGAAGCCGAAGCAGCAGAAGCAACAGCACAAGCTTCCATTGCAGAAGCAAAGGAATGTTTGCCTCCTTCTCATGTTGTTATGGACTTGTTATCTATCGGAGTGCGTTTTCTTCTTCTTCTCACTCTATTCTATTCAATTGAATGTTAGGGTTTCAAAACCTAATCTTAATCTATCTTTTGTTTTTTATAGGTATGTTCTAGATGCATAATGAGATTCTTTGGTGTTCGTGGACATGTTTCTTATTCTGAAGAAGAATCAAAGATTGTTGTGGAAGATGGAGTTAAAGAAGAAAAAGATTTGAATAGTTATGATTCTTTTCAGATGGAGTTGGAATCATTTTGTTGTATTTGTTTAGGCATATTGCAATTTTCATATAGTGAAGGAAAAGATGTATTGGTGAAAAGAGATAATGTTAGTGAGTTTGCTTTAGCAGTTGCAGAAACTGTAAAGAATGAGGGTTATGAGATTGATAGTTTTTCTCTTGAGATCTCGGTGCCGCCAATTATTTTGGCAAATGAACATGCTATATGGTAAGATTATCTTATATTTCTGTAATGCATTTTTCTTAGTAAAATGGAATAAATAAGTAAAACCTCATTACCTCAAAGTTGAAATGGGGTTCTTATCATCTAGTAAGAGTGTTTAACATGTGTAGTAATTTGTATCTTTTTTTTTTATAATAACTAACAATAATGCATGGTGTTCTTCTGATATTTGTAGGTTGTATATGAAAAGAAAGTATGGATCGGAACTTTGGTTCCAAGATAAGCTTCAAAATGGGCACATTTCACTGAAGGAGGCTTTGAAATTTTCAATCACAAACTCACTTGAATCCCTGTTGGTAAGAAACATTTTGCTTGTTATTGTTTACTGAGAATGTAGGTATGTTATATCATATATGTTAATGCCTAAGATTTTATAAGACTGAAATTATTACCTTCACAGTATCTGTTTATGTACTCTTGTTTTGCTAGAAGGAATGAGATATGACATGTTTAGCATATGAATTTACAGGGTGCTAAACATGAAGCCAGCTCTTTCCATATCCGTCTGACATACACTCATAGTAATGTTTCATTGGGTATTACGGATTCACAGAAAACAGATCAGGATCATAAGAGAAGGAAAACAGGTATGTGTCTGTCAGTCCTTCCTCGCTATTTAATGGATCTTTCTCTATTCAACAATACTGCAACTGTACTTTTGTTGTCTGATTAAATCCTCCAGTTTAATATTACTAGAGAGAGAGAAAAAAAACTCGGGGTTGACACTGGTGGCATTTGCACTCATATATATTTGTTTGAATGTTTGGTCAGTATGGCAAGTGTGTACTTAATTACAGATGAGTGGTTGATGGTTGATTTCTATCGACAGAAAGTATGGATCAGATGACTGAACTATTTGAATAAACAAAAAAAACTTTAGCATTTTACATGCATCAGAGTTTCCCGTTTTCTAAGTTAGAAGTGACATGTAGGTTAATACATGAGACAAGTTGAAATTCTAAGAGAATTACTCAGTCCACTTATGCCATCTAGAAGGATTCACATTCCATCTCATAAACATGATTAAGCCAATTGCCAATAATCATTTTGTAAGTTGATTATTATCTAGTTGTTCTTTCCTTCGTTCTTATATCAATAAATGTACTTATTTCACACGACAATTGTCTCCTGAAACTGAATTAAAGTTGAGGGGCTACTGCTTGTTGAACCCTTCTACTTGTTAGGATTCAAAAGCGTCGTAGGTTAGATTACGCTTTTTGAAAGAGAATCTGAAAGTTTTCGACAGATAGCACTGTCATTGTATATGATAATGACCTTGTTGCTTACAGACATGTAATAGATGGTGAATACTTGTGCATTGTTTTATGCATGAATTGTACATGCATGGTCCAAGGAGTACTGGCGTTTCCATCCATTACCCCATAATTTAAATATTTTCTGTAGTACATATATGAACAATACAATACTACATAAGATCATGGTGGTACTTGAGTAATGTGTTTGAAGCTTTTTGAAAGGTCCCATGAATATTTCAATGTGCTGTGTTTCCTATGCTTATTCATGTTTGCAACCTTTTGCCATCATGTTAGTTCCATTTTTGAGACTGTGCTTAGCCAAAACCAATGGAACTCCTTGCATGGTGGATCTGCTTGGTTCTTATGCATAAATTGTGCATATATGGTCCAAAAAGTAGGGTGTGTTTTCACCATTACCCAACTTTTATGTATTTTTCTTTCACGTATACGATCATGGCGGTACTTGCATATTGTGTTTGATGCTTTCCTGAAAGGTCCCATGAATTATTTCACAATGCTGTGTTTTCTATGTAGATCTATGATTTGCAAATTTTATTTGCAACCTTTTGCCATCATGTATTCATGTTAGTTCCATTTTTGAGACTGTTTTTCTAATTACCATGGACGTGGCTTTGATGTTACAGTATATTGGTTGCAGGCATGTTGTATTAAGTGCTTAAAAAAATTGTATTCTCTCAAGAATAAAGTGCCACATTATACTTTTCTTAACACATAGGTTCTTTGTCATCCATCAGTAATTTGAGTACTGTACCAAAACTACGGTTTGCATACTGTAGTAATAGTCTACTACTCTTTATTCAGTCGACAATCTTATTGTTTGTGCTCATTCCAATATCTTGCACACCACTGTTTCATTATTACTGCCTATTACACCATTTCGGTTATTATGTTTCTGGATAATATGTTACCTCTACAGTCTTCTGCACATGAGCCACTCGCTTTAAGAACAAATAATGACTTCGCAGATTGAACAGGGGCAGAGGACAATTATTATACTGTAGCATCTAATGGGAGAGAATGTGCTGAAAATTCTAACGGTGAAGCAAGTGCAGTAGTTGACGGTTTGCAAGATAGTGAGCACCTCAAATCACCACCAGAGAAAGTAATACTTTTCGGTCAATAGAATCTTAGGGTATATAGGGTTGTTGTTAGTCAGGAATAAAATTGTGTAGTAAACGTGGCTGACATAAGCAAAGAACATTTATTTCGATAAGGGCCCCCTAGTTCTAAACTTTCTATTGCGTGGGGCCATTATTTGTGTTAGAAAATGTTATCACATTTGAAGGTTGGATTGAGAGCTAATTAATATTTTCCATTTTGGTTTGTTATCGTGTCTCATTTATTGTCGCCTCTCTTTCCAGGTCAAAGAACCGTGCTGCTTGACACGTCATTGCAATAGAACACCTGTATATATTGGAGGGAGATACTTAAAGGTATGCTTCCTTTTCTGCTGAATTTATACATTTGTGTAAGAGGACAAACACTGAGTGAATTTTCAAATGAAGTTATGCGCTCCCCTCCCTTTTGTGTTCCTCCATCTGAAGCTATGTTACCTGGAGAGCGAGAATGCTACAGGTATACTAAGGGGGAACTGGAACATAGAACATTAGTTGTTGTTTTTTTTTTTTTTCCGAGATGTAAACGAGCATAATATATTTATATAAAAAAGTTGATTACAAACAAAGCCAAGGGATGAGATATCCATGGTCAAGGAAACAAAAACAAAACAAGGAAGAACAAACAACAAAAAAACTACTAAGATACTAAGAAATCTACATCAAGGGCCACTTAGAACATTCTCCCAAGAGTAAGCAAAATAAGCATAAGGAATCTCTCCATAATCATGCCATCTCTTGCACCAAAGGGATATGAGTCCTTTGATGTCAAGGATGGTGCGATCCACGTCACGTTGTACTCCCTGAAAATGTCTTCGATTCCGCTCCAGCCAAATACCCTACAGAATCGCATACGAAATGATACCCCAAATTCTTTTTCTAACCCGGGACAACACCGCTAATTGACGCCACATCAAAAGATCACTAACCGACTCAGGACGTATTTACGTTAAAGAAGCAGATCTAACAAAGTATCCCCAAATAGAGTAAGAAGACAATGGATGAGAGTGTGACCTATCGACTCCCCCGACTCATAACACAAAGGACAAAAATTTACAATTATCATACCCCTCCTAGGCAAATTATCTATGGTAAGAATACTCCCAAGACTAGCACACCAAGAAAAGAAAGCAACCCTAGGAGGAATTTTGCCCCCCCAACAATATTTCCAAGGGAATCTACGATGAGGCAAAGGTGGTGGGTAATGGGGAGACACAAGAAGTAAAGTAGGATACCAAGGCTTAACAGAGAAGCATCCTTTGGGCTCATGGACCCATACTAGCTTGTCCTCTTGGGGAGTAGGCATCGGTGGGGATCCAATCCGGGCCAATAAGGCAGCTAAGTCATCAAACTCCCAATCATTGAACGCCTGTCTCAAGCTAAGAACCCACGAAACAATTCCATTTTCCACTAGAACAAAATTATTAAAGGTAAAGTTTTTGTAAATAGACAATTCCATATTCCACTGGAACAACTAGAACATTAGTTGTTGTGAACGTGGTACGATGGGAGTATAGATATATGTATCTGTAAATAGACTACAGAGAATGTAATGAGTCAAGTACTGGGCAATTTGTCTTTAAAATGTCCCCAACTCTTTGAAAATAATGTGGGCTACATAGGAATTCTGACCAGCTCAGTTGGTTGATGTGTATGAATGAGCATCAAGGGGTCTAGAGTTCAAGTGGGAAGACCTAACTCTTGCAAAGATTGGTTAGCAGCTCTTTGTGGCTGGTTGGTTCGACTTTTGTGGGGGATTGTGGGTGCCCTACTACTTATAAAAACAAAAACAAAATATTCTTAATTTCAGTCTCTATAATGACACCCAATCCTCTTCTTATTCTCTATAATGCCACCCAATTCAAACAAGATACTTACATGAATCAATGATAAAGATCAAATCGCTAGAAACTACATTCCAATCACAAACGATTCACAATTGGGAACATATTGCAGTTTGTGTGTGTGTGTGTGTGTGTGAGAGAGAGAGAGAGAGAGAGAGAGAGAGAGAGAGAGAGAGAGAGAGAGAGAGAGAGAGTTGGGGGGGGGGGGTCTTGTACCAGTGATCTGAACCTTTCTCTATCTAAATCTATTTCTTGTGTTTTGTCTTTCATTAAAAATATCTATAGGTTAATAAATCTAGGCATCATTTAGTTACATACAATGTGGAACTCCCTGAATTTTTTTTTCTCATTATTAATTTCGAGAGAATGACCTGAGTTTTACTTTATACAAGCTTGTTTGTTCTTGTAATTATGTTAGGGAAGACTATGACTGCATATAACTTGAGGATTACGGTTATAACTTTACAAAATCATAATGTATTTTTGCAATCATGATGTTCCATTCAAATAGTAATTTGAAGGAACGCTCCATCTTCAAAAGGTGATAGAGTCCCTCATAACAAGTTAAGGCTATACATACCACTGCTGTGAGATGCACGTTGCCTGATTGCGAAGTGGTGGACTCGTATCGAGTCCCTCATAAAGGACTTCATCCCTTTTTATAGAGGGATGGCCCAACCACTCCACCCACTATTCCGCCAAAACTGTCTCGACTTAGCCACCACCACTGGGCATCTGTGGTGTGGGATTTTCTCCATGGGCGTACACCCTACAAGACTCAGTAATAGTAGGTACCAGACTATTCCTTTTTTAACCATGGTCTACCCCCTACCCCAGCATTTATGTTCCCAACTTAGCGACCACCACTGGGCATCCGTGCTGTGGGATTTTTCCCATGGGCGTACACCTAAAGCCCGCGACAATAGAAGGTAACAGACTATTACTTATTATAGCCCATGGTCTACCCCCTATGCCAGCAATAATATTCCCAACTTAGCCTCCACCACTGGGCGTCCCTGCTGTGGGATTTTCACCATGAGCTTACACGTAAGAGGCCTCTGCAATAGTGAATACTGGACCATGACTTAAATTTGCTGTTTAGTGCCATAGGTGTTACCACGTACCAAATGACCATTATTAGGTTTTAAAGATGTCCACGAACGGAAAATGGGGACATAAGTTTGAAGAAGTTGGGATGGAACACTTGTTCCAACGGATTGGTGGTTGGGTTTCTTGTGTCTTTGACTTGTTGTGCTTTCTTTGTTGTTGATTTTGAACCATCTAGCTTTGGAGATGATCTTCCTCCCTCTTCTTAGCTTTATTCTTTGTGGCTCTTTTGTAATCATATGACCAAACTATTCATCTTTATGGAAAATACATTTTGGAAAATGAATAGGATCTCAATGGACACAACATGTGCAAGAGAGGGTGGTTTTTTTAGGATAGAACTCTATATTTCATACAAAACACTTGCAAGAGGCTTATTGGATAGTATCTGAGTAACTTTTGGGACTTCACTGTTTCTACCGTTGTCTATTGGAAGTTTGGAAGTTGATCTTCCTTTATGTTTGTTTTCTACCAAAAATGTCTACTTGTTGATGGCCATAAAAAATACTTTTTGGGGACCTGGAAACAATTAAGATAACATTTTTTTCTTTGTTAGACTTCATGTTTGCAATTTGGCAGTAAATATATTATTTGATGTACTGCAGTATTCAAGAAATGTTAGTCAAACACGGTGGATTATTGATGATGAAAGGAAGGGAGAAGCATCAGTTGAGGTACTCTTTATCAGACTCCCAAGTAATCATCAGTTTATATAGACTCTTTAGTGTTAAGCTGACAACTGGATCTAACTTGTTCTGTAGGAAATAATAGGAAACACTGTACTTCCTCTTTCTCAAGGCGATAGCTACAAGTTTCATGCTGCGGGTAGAGAAGATATTGATGTACTGTGAAGCTTGTCCTTTCTATGTTAATGATTTGATGAATGCTTTTGTATAGATTGACATACTCCCTTGTTTAGGTTCGAATGTTGGGATCAGGTCGGCCTTTTTTGCTTGAAGTACAAAATGCACGTCGTGACCCATTAAAAGTGTCTATGGAAGAAATCGAAGAGAAAATAAATAACTCAGAGGTTAAGCTGGTAATCTAAGCAACATGTTCTGATTAAAAATATACCTCTTTTTTACGGACCAATTCCTTTCACTGTACCTTAATTAATTACATGTTTTTCTTTTTGTTTTTGCCTTCAGTAAACCGTGATATCTTTTTTTTGCCTCTTAGGTCAGAGTAAGAAATGTAAAGGTGGTGGGAATCGAAGGATGGAACCTCATGCGTGAAGGAGAGACTGAAAAACAGGTTATCTTAGCTGCCATTATGTTATGTGTGTTATCAGTCTTTTATTATTTACTTAAACTTCGTTGAAACTAGACATGGAACAGTGGTTGCATAGTCCATCGGGATCCAAAAATTTTGATGACTACCATCCTAATTGGAATTTTTAAAGATTTTTCTGTTTTCATTACGTCCAATAAAATTTATAGTATAACTAACCAACCATATTATATTTTACAATTACAAACTAATAAAAACACATAAGTTTATTGACTTTTATCAGAAGATCCTTTAAAGCCAAGTTTACACCAAAATCTATTCTACAGTTATGACCTATAAAGGATATAAGCTGAGTGAATCCAGAGTTCCAGACTCCTAGGTATACAGTTAGAAAATGGAAGTAACAACAAAAAGAATCATGTATCCTCAAGTAACATTTTTCTTTTTCATCTCTTTGAGTCTTTGCAGCAGTTTGCAGTGTCCTCTGAACCATTTCTAAAAATTTATGGGTTATGATGTTAGATATTATGAAAACTTATACTAAAACTTCCATTCTATAGCATTAACGATTAAGACATAAACCATAAGAAGAAGAATCATTGTCTGTCTCTGAAATTGCATGCAATCATTAGACCTGACGACACAACTGAACCGTCCTATCTAGAGGAGCTTAACATGAAGCATACATTGGATTATAAACTAATTCTTTTGAAATTTGAGTTATTAATAATAGGGATGTATTTTGTGCAGAAACAATATGCCGCACTGGTGTGGATATCTCGTCCACTGGAAGACGAGGACCTGAAAACTATATCTTCAGTAAAGGACATGGTGAGATGTCTTTATTCAAAGATAAATGCTTTTTGTTCTTCTGTTCTGTTCTCCTGTGTTACCACTATTGTGAAGTTTATGGATCCCATTTGTGGAAATATTTGGGGAAGCTTTATGTGAATGCATAGTTTAAAATATCGCTGATATCCGTGGATATCCCACGATTTATGCCGGTTTTCCAGGATTTGGATCGGATTTTTTTCGAAGCGTAAAACTCACCATATCCGTGGAGTTTCGTTGGATATCCACGAAATTGTCGGATTTTATCCAATTTTGAAGGATTCTTCCGGATTAAAAACAAAGAAGTTAGGGCTAAATTATAAATTTTAATTCCAAAAATAATAGTGGAATTTGATCCTAGAAGTTACTTAGATTTGGTAAACAGAAGACAAATGGATTTGATAAAGACAGTTTGATGTCGATCAGATCCAATGACAATTTGGTCGACCAAATGAGAGAGAGAGATCCAATAAAAATTGGATCTGATCAGCTTATCTTCTTGGGCAAGCTTATTCTCTTCTCTCTGGTTGTGGAAGTAAAGAAAAAAAAATTAAAAAGACTTAAATACCCTTAAGTAGATAATATTATTAAAATTTTAATATTTTTTCATATAATTCAATATATAAAAAAACCTCTCAATTCCGACACAGAGAATCAGATATCCACGAAAAAAACCGTTTTTTAAGATACCGGATATTCGCCCGAAATTGGCATTTTCATCTGTGTGAATGTACTTTGCTAGTATTTGTACACTGGATTCAGTTTAGGAGATTGTCTCAGCGTAACTCATCCTGGCTGCGCTGCCTCTCCACACGTACATGCACACACATAAACACATGCAAAAATGAAGAAAGAAAATAAAGTAAAAAATAAGCTCATTTTGGTGCACATCTGGGTCTCCCTGCCAAGTGTACTTATTACTATAAATGCTTCTGAGAATTGATTGAACTGCTTGCATTGGAATTTGGACCTTATATTGGCTTCCACTGTCCATGATTTTAATGATGAAAAAGGCCAAAACAAGAGAAGGAAAGATGATTTTAAATGCAACAGAAAGTCCGAATACTTTCATACAACAAGGAATGAGAAGGTGAAAGAAGCAGGCAGACGGGACTGGATCAGAAGAGGAAGTTCCATCTTAGAGTTTGGGAAGCAATGGTAAAAGAGAAAGATTTGTGTGAGAAAAGGATGGGGACCTTAGCAACCAATACTTTCATACAACAAGGAATCAAGTGCAATGTAATACCTTAGCATGGAATGGAGCGAGGTTTAAGACAGTTCGTCTAGTTCAGAGTCTAATGGCTGTTACCATTTACTAATCACCATAGGAAAAGAAGAAAATGAAGAGGCCAAGCTGGCAGAGTTTATGGGAAGGTGGTCTGTTTATGGACTGCACTGCTATGCTGTCAGGGGCAGAGCGGAGCGCCAGGCGCTCGGTTTCTGCCTCACCGCCTCGACCGCCTAGGCGCCGCCTAGGCGGCGCCCTGATCAGACCCCTGACAGGCAGCATGTCAGCACTCAGCACTTCAGCAGTCAGCACTCAGCAGTCAGCAATAGCATCACAGCAATACATACCCCTGGCAGCAATTTGTTAATCTGTTATACACTATACTTCAATTGAAAAAAGAAAAAGATTGAATTTGATTAGGTTTGGGTTTGATTTAGGAATTAGGGCATGTAAGAAATTTAGAAAATTAGAAGAGAAACAAATTTAGAAGAAGAAGAAGTGAAGAACTTACAAAGTTACAGTCGACAGCAGCAGCAGCAGCCGGGGTAGAGAGAAGAGGGAAGAAGAAGCAGCAGCAGCAGCAGCGAAGACAGCAGCAGCAGGCAGCAGCAGCGATGGTGGCTTGCAGTGTTTAATTCTGGAATCTGGACATGGGCTTTTTCATTTTGGGCTTCTTTTGAGCGCCTGTATCTTAACCGCCCTGAGCAGAGCGCTGCGCCTGGGCGCCGCCCAGGCGCCTCGGAGCGTTTTAGGCGCTACTTTACCCAGGCGAAGCGGCCCCCTTTCGAAATAGCGCCGCCCCTGACAGCATAGCTGCACTGTAAAAAAAATTTAGTGTTAGGTAGGGATATTAATCAAGATGGCTATTTTTTCACTTGTCGGGGTAGGGGATATGGCTTAATTTGCTCAGCTCCTTGCTGAGTGTTGTGTGGGAAGTTTGAGAGCTTTGCGATTACATCAACCTCTAAAAAGAAAAACTGAAGCTACTTTAAAATATAAGAATGGACTTTTTTTGTGTTGTCCAAACGAAGCCATTGATAATGAAAGCAATTGAGCAAGTATTTGGGCATTAAAAGCATTATCAGAAATAAAAAATAAAAAATAAAAATAAAAAATAAAAAACAAAAGAATGGACTTGCCGCGCAGTTTGTAGCGCGTTTGTCCTCTACTTTTGTGTAATTCGTTGAGCTTATCAATAAAAATGAGACTACCTTTTTCCAAAAAAAAAAAAAAAAAAAAAAAAAATTGTTTATTTAAAAAAAAATAAAAAAAATAAAATTGTAGCATGTATAATTTTTGCGTTTACGACCATACAGGTCAACCTCCGTACATAAGGGGGGTTGCTTTATTTGCAGACAAAAAAAAAAAAGAGAAAACAACTTAGGTACCTAAATTAAGCCGTAAGATTCATTTATACATGCATGCATACATACTTGGTTTAGCAAATTTTTTGGGCATCTTTTTCTGACAAATCTATATCTACTTGGATTAGCAAATTTCACAGAGAACCCCAGTCAGAGTGCTTCACCGCAGAAGTCCATTAGACCGTGAAAGGAGTATCCACTGGTAGGAGGAACTGTATATTTGTTTTCAGCACATAATTTATTCTCGTTTTCCCACGAGATGTGTATTCTGAACATGCAATCAACTTTTTATTTTTAGGATGAAAATTGAGAGGATTGTTGGAAGCACTCAGTATATTCTATTGCATTTGTGCACTCAGGTACATTGTTTATCTTGTATGTTTAGTTATTCACATTTCTAATTCACTTGCTATTCTCCCCTTTTGTTCAAAATAAGTCATATTAATATCAGATCGTTAATTTATCAACCAAGGAATAAAAATGTGGGGTGCAACAATTTGTACACAATACATTTTTACATTGACCGAGTTTCTGAGTTCGGTATTTATTTCCATGACTAGAAGTATAAAAGATGAATTATACTAGAAATAGAATATTAGGGTGGAAAGCTATATATCTCAATGTGAGACATAACTTGTATATATAATGAAAGAAGTGTGTTAGACAAGTCACTACTACTAGTAGTGTGTTAGACAAGTCACTACTATTACAATAACTTCCAACACTCCCCCTCAAGCTGAACATTCAGACTCTGAATTTCAGCTTGAAATACAAAAAAAGTTCTCTCACATCCCCCACAAAGTATCATGAGAACGACATCGGGCAGGATGTTCAATGGCAGGGATGACCAGCTGCGAGAAGAACCGTCTGCAGGGATGTCCAGCTGCAGAGACAATAAAGGAGCAGGGATTACCAGCTGCTCAACCGAGAAAGACATCGGAGGTAGTGGTGGTGATTGTTAGAGCCATGTTTGTTTCGGTGAACAATACTTGATGAACAATAGCCGTGAACAGTACTCGGGAAAAAAAAAACAGCAGCACACAAGGCGCAAAAAAACAGCGGAAACAAGAACACAAATTAGACAAAAAGACTTTGTCGGAGATCCGGCCACCGGCACCTGAGTTAGTGTCGCCGGTGGCCGAAAACCATGATCTCACTTGGCTTTGATACCAACTAGAAGTATAAAAGATGAATTATACTAGAAATAGAATATTAGGGTGGAAAGCTATATATCTCAATGTGAGACATAACTTGTATATATAATGAAAGAAGTGTGTTAGACAAGTCACTACTATTACAATAACTTCCAACACCATGCAACTCTGCTTAGAATATGATTCTGAAGCCACACTCTCCCGTGTGAGTATTAGGGAAAATGAACCCAGGTTTGCAGGTGATCCAAATGGTTCTCATGCTGAATGGGTGTGTGTATGTGGGTTGGGGGGAACAATGAGCAGTAGAATGGTAGATTACTGTTTGACTTTCTGTTATAGTAATGCTGAGTACCTGAGAAATGAAACACTTGAGAGAAGTTCCATCTTTCCTGTTTCAAGGATCTGTATGGCACTAAGTAATTCATGACCTGATATCTGAGACACTAACACTTGAGAAAATATCCGGCTGCCCTTTTCCAAAGATCCACTCAACGATCTTTATTTTTTTTTTATGGTAAAGCTCAAGGATCTTTATCGAACTGTATAAGTATGACTAAGTATTTGATGCGTCCACACATACACAAAAAGAACTATTTCTATCGTCCCTTAGAATGACACAAACAGATAATGCTGACACCCTTTTTCCTTCGCCTCACATATATGCAATTGAAAACAAAGGTTGTTCATCAGAGTAACCAAAGGCTAACTATTATATTATTTTATCCATACAAGGTAAAGTTCATCAAAGTAACCAAAGATTACATTATGATCCCTAGATTTCTATCCACCAGCTAAATAGTCTACCACTCTACCCAAACCCATTAAAATCATAATTGCAAATAAAAAAAAGTAAGGGAGTTCCATATAATGAAGAAAATACTAGCAGTGAGTCTTAGAATGTACTATTATGAAGCCTATTGGCTGCGATGGAACTAATAATGTTCTCCTTGCACAGGCTGGAACATATATAAAGGAATTTGTTCATGGAGATCTAGGACGCACAAAACCAAGGTAAACAGTTTATCAAACTTTTTATCTATCCATTTTGGGATATTTATAGCATTTGTGTTGATGTAATCTTTATACTCCCTCCGTCCCAAATTATAGGTACATTATTCCTTGTTTGGCTGTCCCAAAATATATGTCACTTTCTATATTTGAACACATAATGATTAAGTTAATTTGCTGTTTTGCCTATATTACCCTTGCTTTGGAATTAGAGTAATTATGAGTAATAAAGATAATTAGAGTAATTAATTCTTATGAATTAGGGTAAATTTGGAAATATAGTTAGTAGACAAACCAATAAATGATGTTCCCTTAATAAGTTAGATTATAGTTTGGGACGGAGGGAGTAATAAATAGAATATGTAATTATATTTCATGATATCGTTAATGCAACAACAACCAGATGTTAATTTCAAACTAAAATGAGCTTTGTTGATCTCTGTTTTCTCATCTTCATTTCTCCTGTTTTGCAGCATTGGTTCAATTCTAGGATGTAGAGCTGAGATACTGCAACTTGATGTTACAGATGTGAAGATGGACTGCTTCAACTGATGCTGTTTTCTACGATCCCAAGTATTATGCTTCTTTCATGACCACACATCATGAGGAAGTCTTGAACTTGGGCAAATACTGAAGTTTCTTTTGTCAGGTATATGACGTTGCAGATGTCCTTTTCATAATAAAGGTTTCACTACAAACTTTTTCTTAACAGGGGCTACACTGAGGCGGTTTCTTATCCCTGGACCAAATCAAGATTGGTTTTGAGGGGCTCAAACTCCTGGATAAAGGATTTTAATCCTGCTGAAGCCATTTTTGTCTCGAGAAATAATATTTGGTGCACATTTGCATGTTTGTCATGTACAATATGGGGTTAACTTATGCCAAATTTTGATGGAATGTATACGAATAATATGGTTTAAGGTATATGAACCGTGTAAAATTCAATAATGATAAAAAAAACAGTTGGTTTCCGTTGCATCAGTGTTTGTGCTGTTTGCATTTAGCCAAAGATCAAGCTGATTTTCTGTTTTCCGTACTTCACCAGTCAGGTTTGAATTACTTTAAGTTGCATTCCTGTTAAGCTTTGTCTAAATTTACAATTTTGACATGATAGGTTTTGTTGAGATGGAAGTGTCTCCTCCTCAGTCTCGCAGTTAAGTAGTGCTTCATTTATTTATATATTTCTTAAAAATCCATCACATTTAGGTGCCTCTTCCCCATTAGCCATTCATGGGTGATAATCTTCTCAAATAGCTACTCTACCTTACTTTCCTCAATTTTCTTGATTGTTATACCCTTCTCCACAACTGTTGCTCTTGTCCCCATCAAATCAAATTTTTAGGACAACGACATTAAAGCAAACCAAACTATTGGATTAAGAAGATTGTATCTAATCGTTGGATTGAGACGAGTGTACAACACATAATACCAACAACACGGTGTGGTCTTCAATTCTGCATCTTCTTCTATTTTTTCAACCTTCTTTGAAACCTTAGCACAGGTTGTTATTCATCTTATTCTTCTCTGAAACCTTAAAAGACACAAGTTGATGGGATCATATTTTGTTCACAGCTTGGATACTCAAGGATTCACCTACAGATGGACTCTCCGCTAGCTAAACTGTGGTTCAATAGTGAAATTCCACTACCATGGCACCTCAGGCTATGGTGGAATAAAATCAGACAGGCGATCTCAGGGTTGGATATTTCAATTTCACATATTTTTAGAGAAGACAACAATTTGGCTGATTATTTGTCAAAGCAAGGGTTGAAGTTCAAATGCATGGGGGCAATTAACTTACATGAGGATTCAGAATTCAGGCAAATATATGCATGAGATAAAGCAGGAATTCCTTATTTAAGAAATGGCAAGAATTAATTCTATACGGATATTTCAAGCTTGGAAGAAATGAAAGGAACGGAGTTACCTGAATCTAAAGTTTTGGCTTCTTGGGAGGCCTCTCCTCATCGGAATTAGCATCATCAGAAGGTCTTTCATCTGCAATTTCATCAGCTTCATTGTTGACACCAACCCCACCATTGCCACCAGCTCCTTCATCGGCCACATCATCATCACCATATTCTCCAGCCATCTCCTCATCACCATCATCACCACCACTGTCATCATCATCAGTGTCAGGGGGTATTTCCCCAAGGGTGGAGGAAGCCAGCCTGCAATTCTCACAATTTATTATGGCATTCTGGCCATATACACACCATGGGAAGCAAAGATCTTGAATCCTCTCATCATTAATTGTCTTCAACCAAGCCTCAATCCAACCCAATCCTCAAGCCTTACCTTTTCTGGTGGAGGGGGACAGTACTTGTGCAGGGCATTAGTCATGGGATTGAAGTTGGCAGTGCCAGATCTCACAACAATCTCACACAACTCTCTCAAGTCGATATGAAAAACCTCAAATTCACTGAAATGGAGATTACACAAGGAGCTATATGAACAACCAGGTATACCTGGTCATAGAAAAACATGGCAAGAATTGTATGTTCACCAGAAGAATCAGTAGCAACAGAGGAAGAAGAAGAAGAAGAAGAAGGGGAGGAAGAAGACATGTTCAGATGTTGCTTCTAGCTCTCAACCACCTAATGAAAGAGCAATTGAAGACTGCCTTTTGGCGCTTCATTTTCCTAGGAGCTGACCTTCTCCTGGGCTTGGTCTTTTTATATGTGTACTTGATACCGTTTCTTTTTAGTCTTGTTTTGTTTTGTTCTTTACATTTTCTTTTAGGCCCATGTTATTTACTTAATCCCACTTGTACTGAGGTAAGGCCTAGTCCCCCTCACTTTATAATTTTTTCTATCTAAGTACAGGTAGGGGTCCAGCCAAACCTCACCCCATTTAAGGGGTATTTTTTTGAAAAAAAAAAAAAACACAACCATTAAAGTTGTTATTTTCTAGTTCTTACCAACCAAAATGCAACCAAAGAAAAAGGGGAAATCTAAACCTTTTATTGCAAAGGAAGTGCAAATCAACAATAAATTAGGTAAGCTTTGAATGCTTGGACAATAAAGTAAGTGTTCTTGTTTAGCTTTAAATGCAGTAGGTGTTGTTGATTTTGTAGGCATTTTAACATACTGTTCTATTTTATGGCAAGAATGTGGTGAAGATGTTGGTGATTTAAAGATGGTATCTTTATGAACCCTATCCTTTATAAAGATGGAATCTTTGACAAAAATTATGTATTAATGAAACCCTAACCTTGTAAAGATTGAATCTTTATAAAAGATTATATTTTATGGAAGATGCTATCTTTACCAAACTCACACCTTCATAATTGAGGCAACATTATTAAACCCTAACATAGGTGGTGTTTGATTTTAATTGTAGTTCATTGTTGGTTTACTGGTATACATTTGAGTTCCACGTCACTCTGTTTTTAAAGTAAATTATACCTTATTTTATATTGGAGGCTACACAAAGTATGTTAGCAGGCACATTAGTAACTTTTAGCTGATATTTACCTAGTTTTTGCATGACATTTTCGTTACAGGTAGCACGATCAATGTTGTCTTTCGTTATGGTGGTTAGGTGGAGACACGTGTAGATGGATTGTTATCATATAAGAATGGAGACACAAAAATAACAGTTTGGGAGCTGAAGGCACCATATGAAGAGTTTATGGAGATGGTTGACTAGAGTACAAATAGATAAATTCTCAATTCAAGCTATTGTCAATGAGTCCACGCAACATCCAAGGTCAATCTGACTATGATCAATTGATGATGGGGATTTTTACTGCCAAGAATTTATATGTCATGTCTGTTTGGATAGTAGGAAATTTACAATCAGTGAACGAGGAATCAAACTCCAAAACAGAGAAAAAAGTGAAAGGAAAAAAGATTGTAATTGATAAAGAAAAAGGTAAAAGAAAAACTGGGTTGAAAAGAAATATTTTTCTAGAACCTACCCCTCCATCAGATTAAAAAGAAATTGTTGTTCATTCTTCCCTTTGAGGCTTTGATTAGATAACATAGCTCTTCTGTGCTGATGCAGGGTCTAGCCCTCCATCAGATTGGGGTCCCTATTGTTTTTGTCGTTTAGCAGGTACATTCGGACATTGCTTTTGACAGACATCTCCAACTATTTGGACAATTTATGGTGAGTACAGAACATGTGTGGTTGACTTGATCGCATGAGATTGTATTTGCAAATGGTGGCAAAGTATGAGAATACCTTGTGAGCACGCAATGGCTGCTATTAGAGAATGTCAAATGGATCCATACACATTTTGTGTTGTGTACTACAAAAGGAAGATATATATGGAAACATATAAAGAAAACTGGAGACCCACAAAAGAAAATGATGAATGGCCAAAGGATAGAGTAAGCAGAAAGATCCTTCCACCACTACCATGTGAATATGGTCAAGGTAACCCAGTACAAATGAGAATATGCTCAAGGTGTAGGGGACCATGACAGAACAAACAACATGTATCGTAGTTGTATCAGACGTTGACTATTTCTTCCAACCTTTACCTGAAGGACCACCTGATTCCTATTAAGTGTTGAAAGTTTTGTTTCTAAGTTATGACTTTTGTAGCAGCTAGATTAGCTTTTTGTAGCGGCTAAACTATTCCTATGTAGCGGTTAAATACTTGCTTTTTATATTGCCGAGTGTGTAGAACAAATATGTTTGCTTTTTATATGGCACATCTTATATTTACATGAAAATTTGTTTTATGTATTAGTGTCTTTTGTATTACTAACCTAAAGATTACATATGTACCCTCTAATTTAAAAAATGACTATCTCTACATATCAGACCTTTATCCTCTAAGTTTTACCAAAAATTGATACCACATAGTATGTCCAGAATCACATTCAAAATACACCATGGTTAAACTTGTATCCCTTAAAATATGTCCTCTAATATAACAGGATTGTAATTTCTAATGGATACAACAGAGAATGTTTAAATAATAATAATTTTATTTATTTACCATAAGAGTTTGTACATCACCAATTCCACATTGCCAATGCAGGGCCAAGGACATTCATCCATACCAAAAAAAATAAAAAATTAAAGAGAAATTCTTCGTTAGATCGACCAACACCTGCAAATCACTCTTTAATTTCATCACACCATCGTCATCTTCATCATTTTCACCAGAAAAGTTGTTCTTCACCTCATCAACATTTTGGGTATCACTATCTTTTGCAATAACACATTCTTGGGATGAAGGCACATCACTATCATCAGGGTACTCTACAAGAGGATTAAGCTGGACATAATCTTCAAAATTCAAAGATTTATCTTCATCATTTTCAGTCTTCTCTTCACTAGCTTCAGAATCCTCTCCATCATCATCTTCTTCTTCTTCACTTTCATCTCCATTGGAATTTTCTGATATTTGAAGAAATGAGAGGCATTTCATTTTCTCCATCTTCAACAATGAGTAACTTTAGTGCAAGCTTAGCAGAGATTTCACTCAAAGAAGCCATTTTCACTAAAATAAGCCATCTTCAACAACGCATCAGCAATAACAACTTCTTGTGTTCTATTTTCTTCATGTTTTTCTTCATTTCCAGCCTCTCCATCCTTCTTTTCTTCTCCCCCAACTTTTCCTTCTTCATTATTTTCTTGTCCTTCAACCTTTCCTTCATCATTATTTTCTTCTCCTTCAACTTTCCTTTCATCATTCTTTCCTTCAACTCTTCCTTCATCATTTTTTTTTTCTTTTTCAAACTTTCTTTCATCCACTTTAGCTTCTTCATTCTTTTCTTTCTTTTTCTTCTCTTCTGTATGTTTTCCTTTCTTTTGAACCTGTATATACCCATCTTCATCACTATCTGGCCTTGCAATATACCTTCTTTTTTTAGGTTCTTCTTGATAATCTTTGGCATTTTTCTTCTCAGGCATTTTTGCATCTTTAACTTTAAGATCAAACTTAATGTTTTTCCTCCGTGACTTGTCAAGACCTGCTGCTTTGCTATCCCTGAGGATATAAAATCAAACTTAGAGGATATAAAATTAACAATTAACTTCTAATAAATAAGGGTTTGATGATATAAGTTCAAATCTTACCTAGGAGGTTGTTGTCTGGTAGGAGCTGGGATGGTGTTTTGTTTCTTTGTTGAAGGAGGAGTAATTTGTTGCTTTTTGGTTGGTTCATTTTTCTTACTAGGGGTATTTGGTTCCTTTTTCTTCTTGGTGGGGGTGGTGTCTTTCTTTTGTGTCCTTCCTTTAGGAGTGTTTATCGTTTGGGTTGAAGAAGAAGGTCCCCCTTTCAGTGCCTCAGGTTTCAATATCTTGCTTACACCAGAAACAACTCCTTCCTTAATGTCTCTCACCACTCCTTTCAGAATCCTTTCCAGTGGACTCACACCTATATCCTTTTCTTTCTTGTCAAGTTCTTCTTGCCACTACAACACCATTATATATGCTAATATTAACACATAATATTTAACAATTTTGAGGATGGAGGTTCAAACTGTAGCAGGTAAGATAACAACAACTTGAGGATAAACATATAAAGTTACATGTGATGTAGGAATTTAACATTTAGAGGATAGACTATTCATAAAGTATGGGATATTTAACAACTAATTAGAAGGTAGTATACATACCTTTTCTGCTTCAACAACAAGTGTTTCACCAGATTCTTGCAAAGTAAGGAAAGGGGAGCAACTTCGATTACTTTTCCGCGAGGAGGGTTAATTTTTTTATCAATATATAGTTTCTCTACCTGTTGTTTTTCCTGGAAGATACTTCCAACTAAGCATCCTAGGGAATGGAGGTACATTAGCCTCCCTTCTAGGACCTAGGCATGGGATGTGGATGTATGCCCAGATAATAAAGGCAAGCACACACCCAGGTAGATTGTAATTCAGTTTTTGAGCTGCTTCATTTGCAGCTGCTGTTTCTAGAGCATTTTCTAACAGATTGAACACAATAGTTCCCCAAGGAAATTCATCAAATTTCTGAAGATTTGATGCAAGGTCGACATACCTAAGATCAATGGTCATATAGGTTATAAGACCATTACAATGTATACATAAGTCATGTTAACAATATATAACATAACCTATTAACATAAACCATGTACAAGTACAAACATTTAAAGGATAAATGTCTAACATTTAATATTTAGTATACAATAGATAATATAATAACGAATAAACAAATTAAGCTCTAATTTTTAGCAGATAGTATCACACAAATTTGAAGTTAAAGTACTGGTATTTAACATATAAAAAATAAATATCACAATGTTGCCAGATAATATGACAACAAATTAACAACTAAAGTTATAGTATTTAGCAAATAATTAACATAACACCAATTTGAAGATAAATTTATGAGTTTTAGCAAATTGGACTGTAATACCCAAGAATCTGCATATTCGGGTGAGGAAGAATGTTCAGTCGGTTGAGCCGAATGGGCCGAACCGACCCGTTTTCTACTTTCGACCTGTTTTCTGTTGTTTGACCCGTCTTACGGTTTTGACCCGTTTTCATGTTATAAAACTTAGATCTGATTTTCAGCACGAATTTTCTTATTAAAAATCAATTAAGAAGCTTAAGAAGAAGAAGAAGAAAAACTTTCTAAAACCTAGGGTTTTGATTGGGTATTGCTTGCTTACATTGTTTTGATTAATTGGTGGCTTGGAATTGGATTTTCTTTCTTGTTTGTGCATCTAGGTTGTGTTCATCTTCAAAGGTAAGTTATATTACTTGATGTTTTCTCTTACTTTCTAGATTAGGTTGAAGTAAACCCTTGTTAGCATGTTTAATTCGTTTATTACAATTGAATTGCATGATAAAGTATGATTTAGTAAGTAGAACTCAATAAAGTTACAATCTTTGTGATATTTAATTATGTATTAATGCTGAAATTTAACTTTAAAAACCTATTAATGTAGGAATTGGTAATTTAAAACATGTTTAATGTTAATTTAATGTCCCAAAGTATAATAGATGATTATATTGCTTAATTCGTACTTTATGTGAGGAATAAAGCATGATTATATTGAATTTATTAATGCTGAAATTTATATTTTAAAATATGTTATTATTGGATTTGAATATTTGACTTGGTATTGTAATGTTTGATTGAACCCAGTGGTTATGAACTTTCTTACTTTAGAAATTCCTGAACTTGACATCATACACGTTTATGTTGTTCGTCATATATATTTATATGGACAATGATTGAAATAGAATGGTTGGATTGAACCATGTGTTGGATTAGATTTGGGCGTGTTAAACAAATTAACACCGGACCCGTATGATGGGGAGACGTCCCGGAGTGTTCATAACTCAACGAGTGTATGGCCATGATGCGTACGACTCGGTGCTACTGCACAACTTTATATATGAATTTCATGGATTGAAATTGATGGATTTGGATGGTTTGATGATTTGATTTGAGATTGAAATTGATGGACTTTGATAGATTGTGTGATTGGTTTAAGATTAAAAAATTATGATGCAGACATTAGAAGATTTATAAAGTTGGATTAGATTAGTGTTTGTCATGTATTTTTATTGATTTTATATTATGTTTAGTTAACCCCTTCGGTATGCGGATTCCTTTTTTGGGAATTAAGATCGAACCTCAAGTCTTATAACTTGCAGTCGTTTAATCGACCTCCCTTTCCCTTTCTACAGGAAACAAGTAAGGTTAATTACGGAGAGTCCGTTGAGGATGGAGAGGCTGTTAGAGTTGGAGATTGTAGATAGAGTTACTCTTAGTCTAGATATTTCTTTCAGTTATCATTTGTAGCCTTCGTGGCATTTGCTTATTCATTTATCAGCTTTCGGATACTTCAGACACTCTTATTTCATCAGTTGATTCTTTATATAGAAATTTGATTAGTAGACTTCCGTTATTGTTTATTTATTTTTCTTCCATATGTTTTGTATGGATATAAGAATTCGGCTTGGATGACACGTGACAGTGATAGAATCCTAGGGTCCATGGTGGACATATGGTGCATATCACGACTCTGGTGTCTATGTCTGGTCTGATCAACTAGGTATGGATTTCAGGGGCGTTACGTACCTGACATCAATAGTATTAGGTGCATCTGGTAATAAACATGTTAACAGAAGCAACAATCGATTCAAACGATGCACATCATCACCAGAATTGGGATCACTTCGTGTTACTTCAATTGCATCATTGATGTTCTTTTCCTTAATGTTTTTCCTCTTACCAAAATATTTCTCCCTAAATGGACTTGCAACTTCTGATTCCATGAAAATAAACTCATGTGGTACACGACCAATTTTTAATCCTAAATTTAAAGTGACATCAAATGGTTTGAACTGCATTTCTTTTCCCCCAATCTTATACTTCAATTTACCAACCCTAGATTTCACAATTTGTGTAACAACAGAGGTAATCATGTGAATTTTATCTGTTTGAAGATCTAAGAAATACCTAAAGCATGAAACCCTAAAAATTTTCTTCTCGAACTGAGGTAATTTACTCCCAAAATGCTCACCTACCTTCTTCATTGAGCATCTTACAGTTACACTAAAGTTACGACCATATTTATTTTTTTACTTTTGTACTCCATTTGATTTTGGAATTTCATCATCTTTTTTTTCAATTTCTTCTTCCCGTTCTTCTATTTGTTGTGGTTCCTCTTTAATTTGTTGTTCTCCTTCTTCAATTACTTCATCCCTCTCTGCAATTTCTTCTTCTACATCTTTCTTTGTAATTTATTCTTTATCTTTCTTTTCAATTTTTGCTTCTTTCTCTTGAATTTCTTTTGCTTTCTCTTCAATTTTTTCTTCAAGTACTTCTTTTTTCTCTCATCAAAAGCCAACTCTTCAATTTCACTGGTTGTAACTAGGGTTTCTGTGTTAGTTCGTTTAGGGAGTTTAAGAACCATTTTTAGGAAATTAGGGTTCTAGATCTACAAAAAAATTGAACTTGGGTGTTTGGATTTGGTATGAAAAATGGTAATTTATTTGTTGATGAAGTTTGTTGTGTTAATGGAGTGTGGGCGGTTGGAAAGAAGAAGAGAAGTTAATGCATTGTGAAACAACGGTTATCATTTAATCCCTTGATTCCAAGCAAATCAATGGCTATAATTTCATATAGCTTGTTGTCAGCAGGTTACATCAGTTCTGCACTTGGTCAAATCAAAGCAAAAAGGTTTGTTAAACACATCAGACAAGTATAAAGGATAAATTTGGTAGAAAAATATCAATAAAGCATAAAGTAGTGGGGTAAGGTGGTTGTTTGGGAAGATTACCACTCATGAGTGACTATTTGGGAAAAGACACCTAAATACGGTGGTTTTTTGAGAAATTTTCCTTTATTTTACCTTACTACAATATGGAGACCAGAGTTGAAACAGATTTGTCTATGTAGTCAAAATTAAGGTTAGCATTGGGAACACACATGAACATTTGCTAGTATTTTGATACACAATTATAAGTCTTTTGTAGTTCTGTTTAATTGTATTGATTCTTACATATGGTAATGGATGCTAAATAAACTATTGTTGGTGATTTCAAAAGCAAAGTAAAAATGTTTATCGTAAAAATGATTAAAGGCACAATTTGGTAAGGTAAGATGATTTTCATTTTGGTAATATCCCAAAAAAGCCCCATGTTTAGGTGCCTCTTCCCCAATAGGCCCTGACATGTGGTCATCTTCTCAAACAAGCCCTTACCCCACTTTCTTTTATTTTGTTTTACTAAAATACCCTTTGTACTAAAGACAAAAGAGAAAAATTAGAATATAAGACAAATAAGAAAAAGACAAAAACATATTTTTTAATATTAATTAAATTTTTTTTGCTATATTATTTGTAACTTGTATATCTTTTGATTAAGAAATTAAAAATCAATATGATGTATATGGTTGGAAAGATCTCGACGAGATCTATCTAACAAAATCTCACATGGGTATGAAAAAAAAACAAAAAAAACATATAATTTTTATTTTTTCGATATTTTTTCGCTATATACTGTAAGGGTCTTGTCCGCTAAAACATTGATTGTTGTTCTCTAAATAATATAGCTTTATCTTCTAAACAAGCTATTGTATCCACTCAACATGCAATTTTACTAAATCACATTATATATTGAAAAGTGTTGAGAGGTGGATTAAAACTGGTTATCAAAGTATATTGGTCATGGTTCCATACATATTACTTGAATTTTGTGAAAAAATAAGAATGCATGAGTGTTTAAACAAAGAGAAATTATCAGTTTCAATGATGGTTAGAAAGTACATGAGTTTGTGGCTCAACGATTGCATCCATCTCACAAAGTGGAAAAGTCTTTGGTTAGAAACACGCCAGCAATTGATTGTTTGAATGTTTGATATAAGTTTTCTCACGTAATTTAAAGAGGTAAGGGGTGCCTTCAACCCCGTTTGCAAAAAAAAAAAATGATGGTTAAAGATGGGAGATATTACATTGTTTTGGTGTTGGCGATGGGAAGGAAGAATGGAGTACAAATTTAATGAACTTCGTGGCATTACACCAGGCAAAAAGAGGGATTTATGTTTACACTGGGTTATGTTGTCTCTTGTTTCTTATGCTTTAGGCAGTAACCTAAACAAAATATATAGTCTTTTGTGAAGTTAACTGTACATTAAACGTTTTTATAAACTTTTCATGGTAATACAATTTTCTTTTTGTTTGTACTATAAAGGTTTTGTCCTCAGTCGAGACATTGAACTCATGCATCAAATTACAGACTACAATACACATATATTAATAATATGGAATAGATATCATGGCTTTGTAATTTACAGAATAACAAGCAACAATTTAGAGGATATTGCTTTGGTGTTAGACGATAAGAAAACATTTTTTAGAGGACAAAAATAAAAACTCCTAAATTTGGTAGTATTGTGTGATTTTTTTTAGATTTTTAGAGTAATTTTGAAAAACCTTATCAAATCATACGGAGTTTTTTTTTTTTTTTCGAAATTCAACTTCTCAGTAAAAAAAATATGAAATTTTGAATTTTTATGAATATTTGATAGTCATGTGGGATCTCGTTTAAAAGATCTCGTCGAGATCTTCCCAACCATATACACCATGTTGATTTTCGATTTCTAAATCACAAGTTATAAAAATTTTAAATGTTAAAACCAAAAAGTTATAAACCAACTGTTTTTTTGTCCTTTTCTGCTTTTGTCTTTTTCTGAGTTTTTTGTCTTGTACCGACTTTAGAACATAAACGTGGATTTTAGAGGATATAATACAATGGTAATTTTGACCAGCTAAAAATTATAAAATAGTCAAAGGGCTTGTTTGAGAAGATGACCCATGTCAGGGCCTATTGAGGAAGAGGCACCTAAACATGGGGCTTTTTGGGGGTATTACCCTTTTCATTTCTACCATTGGAGATATGCTAGGGGACTTTATTCTACTCCAAACTAAGGATATTAGGGTTTACAATTCTAAATGTCTCCATTTTGGTCGGGTACCCAGATTTCACAGGTTTTTTTTTTTTTTTTTTTTTTGTGTGAAGTGATTTCATAGTGGAATATCATTATATTAGTGGTCATCAAATTTATTTTTTTTCCCAGATGATTCAAATTTCAAAGCCAAGAGAATCTCTTTTTTTCTTCTTCTTTTATTAACAATGTATAACTAAAAACCATATGATTCCATTCAATAAAGAGTTTAGGTAAAAACATAGCTAGCCCTGGAATGTTAGAGGTGCGGGTGAAGTTGGCCCAAACATTCAGTTAGCCATGTTTTATATAGCCAAGTTTATTTAGCCAAGCCAAGCCAGCCCTAAACTTGCTACCCAGTTTGTAGCGCGTTTGTTCTCTACTTTTGTGTAATTCGTTGAGCTTATCATAAAATTTGAAAGAAAAAAAAAACAGAAAAAACAACAGAAATATTTTTTTTTGGCTCTTGATGGAGAGTATCCATTGTCCATTTCGAAACTTTGATGGATGCACAAATGCACCATGTGGAAATGGATACAAATCTTCGTACATCCCAACGCATGTTAAGAAAGATCACTTGAAGAGGGTAAATGACATCGACAGGCTGAGAGATGCAATCAAAATTGATATAGGCTTATTTTCGTCGCTTGACAATACTTTGAAGATGATGAACAAATGGATGTGTGGTGATTGTTTTGGTATCCATGCATCGACCATAAAAGGTAAACATCCGGATGGTGCAGTCATCAAACCACCTGCGCGAAAGGAGACCGGTGAGTTAGGGTGTGCAATTGTAGGTATACAACCACCACAGCTTGTGCATGTTGATACAATAGGAGGGGACACTGGTATCGATACTCACCTTTCTATTGTTGCACCTTCTTTAGATGAGATATCACTTGATCGTATTTTCTGTAAACCTTTCCGCACAATGAAAAGTATTCCACATCCTTGTCGGTTAACATTTTCTTGTGCATTGAAGTCAGTCTTGTATGAGGTTACTGCAGACCCCATGTCGACAGGGCCATGGGTTAGATTGCTCCTGCTTCCCTATTGTACATTACAAGTGTTCCATCCGCAGAATCGCTAAGAACACCGATCTGGTACTCGGAAATATCTCGAGCAGAATCAGATTTTGCAGGCTCTCTCTATTTGGAACGAGTCTGGGGGTATATTTCGTCTGATTGAAAGGGTTACACACACAGAGCCCCTGCTGGAACGACCATCTCGACAGTCCCAAAGCAAGAATGTACGACGGTGTTTGCAAAAGGTTGCAGACGGGCACTTTGCAGCAGCCGTGAAGGTGTTGGCATCATCAGGGGTTGCTCCGAACACTCCAGAGACGCAGCGGGCTTTAGAGGATAAACACCCAAAGCATCCACCACCATCTATCCCCGACATTCCTTTACTTGAGTCACCTCTGTCAGTTGAGAGGGATGGGATATTATCATGCATCAGGTCTTTCCCCAAAGGGACGTCTTGTGGGCGAGATGGTCTCCGGCCCAACACCTATTGGATGCTATGAGTGGGGCTGCATCCGCTGTAGCCACAGATCTTATGGAGGCCTTGACACCGGTCGTGAACTTATGGCTACAAGGTCGATGCCCACGGGCATTGGCAGAATTCATAGCTAGTGCGTCTCTCACCCCACTTCTTAAGCCAGGTAACGGCATTCGTCCAATAGCTGTGGGTATGGTTTTGCATCGCCTGGTGTCTAAGATTGCCATGAGAGGAGTTTCTAAGGATATTGTCCCATACCTAGAAGATTTTTCAGTTTGGGGTTGGTGTGCCTGGTGGAGCAGAGACAATTTTGCATGCTGTTAATCGGTTGGTTTATGCCAACAAGGATGACACATCGCTTTCTATGCTGCTTGTGGACTTTCAGAATGCTTTCAACCTTGTTGATCGGTCTGCTATGCTACGGGAGGTACGCAGTCATTGTCCATCTACTGCTCTATGGGTCGAATACCTCTATTGCCAACCTGCTCGATTGTATCTAGGGTCTACTCATATTTTGTCAGCAGTTGGGATACAGCAGAGGGACCCTTTGGGGCCTCTTCTCTTTGCTTTGGTCTTGCATCCATTGATACACCACATTCAGTCAAAATGTCACTTGGAGTTGCAGGCATGATACTTAGATGATGGTACTCTGATTGGTAGTACAGAACATGTGGCTAGAGCTATTCGTATCATTCAAGAAAGAGGACCATCTCTTGGGCTTGTGCTTAATGTGTCTAAGACGGAGTTGTTCTGGCCTTCTGTTGATCATGACTGCTCCTATCCAGATATCTTTCCGACTGGTATATCATGTCCTCAGCGAGGGGCTGTAAGTATTGATGCATCCTTTATTGTGGGTAATATTCGTCAACGAGTGGATAAGACAGTTCAGCTTATGGATTTATTACCACAGTTAAAGGATCCGCAATGTGAGTTGCCACTTTTACGTTCTTGTATGGGATTATCTAAACTCACATTTGCTCTCCGTACTTGCCCCCTGATTATGTTCAGGAAACAACCGAATGGTTTGACCACAAGCTTCGTGCAGCCCTTCAGAATATTGTGGTTTCTGATGGACCTGGTTTTGGCGATCTACAATGGCGTATGGCAACCCTCCCATTACGTATGGGTGGACTTGGTATCTATTGTGCTACTGATGTTATGAAGTTTGCTTTCGTAGCTTCACGTGTGCAAACCAAGAATCTCCAAGAACACATTCTTCGAGGTGGTGAGACTGCACCTATGGGTAATGTTTTCGATACTACCATTGCTAGTTTACATCTTTCTATACCTGATTTTGATCTCAGTAATCTTGCTCCAACTGCTACCGTCCCTTTCAGACCCCAACATGTCTTGGCGAAAGCATACTACAACAAGATTAGTTCTGGTCTTGAGAGGGAATTTGAGTTGTCAGCTAGACAAAAAGCCGTGATTGGATGTGTGCAGTCAGAACATGCCAAAGATTTTCTCCTGCTATCCCGATGGAAGGGCTCGGACAACGCATGACGCCTGTAGAATATCGTGTCATTCTTAGTTATCGATTGATGATCCCTCTATATTCAGATGGTGAGCTTTGTCCAGTGTGCAAGAAGAGCAGACTTGATGGTTTCGGGGACCATGCGGCCCATTGTAAGCATTACTCCGGCTTCAAGTAAGGCATGACCACGTTAGAGATATCTTGTGTGATGTGTTCTGGCGGGCTGGAGTACAAGTTAAGGAGGAGGCTCCTGTTAACTTTCTTATTGATCCTAAGGAAGAAAGATCGACATTACGTCCTGTTGATATTCTGGTCTACAACTGGTCTGAAGGTAATGCGTGTGTTGATGTTACAGGGGCGTCTCCGATGGTTGGGTTGGGTGCTGGGATTTTTGAGGTGGGGTTAGCAGCTAGCAATTCAGCAGCAACAACAAAAGTGGAGACACATGACAGAGCTCGTAAGGCTAACCATTTGGATTTGACACATTTGGATTGCTAGGCTCAGAAGCAGTTGAGCTCCTTAGGATAGTGCAGAAGGTAATGGATAGCCACGGGATGACTGCAGGTTCGAACAAATATGTATTTAGGAAAATTGGGTTTGCTATCCAGAAAGGACTTGCTGCGCAGTTTCTAGCGTGTTTGTCCTCTACTTTTGTGTAATTCGTTGAGCTTATTAATAAAATTTGCCAATTGTATTAAGGAAAAAAAAAATAAAAAAATTAGATCATGTACATCACATGTTCCGTGCGTGTTACTCATTGAATTTGTTTACTTTCTCGTAAGACGAAATACAATAAACAAGTTGATCATGTGAGTCACTCGTTTCCGTTTGTTCTCTCTATAGTCTATTCTATATATATATAAGAGCATCTCTAATGGGTTTCCTATTTCCTAAAATTTAGGAAATCCCCAAAAATCACGACCCTAACGCGTCTCCTATATTTTTAGCAGCCGGCTATCCACGTAGGATGTGGTGGGCTGGTCTGCTAAAACTTCGTCCAAAATCGAACAAGGGATAGGATTATAGCAAATGGCAAAAATAAAATGTTCCACGTTGGTTCAACCAGGGTGGAACATTTTTTTTTTTTTTTATGGTTCCACCCAGGTCAAAGCGGCGTGGAACATTTTTTTTTTTTTTTTTTTGTTCCACGCAGGTCTAACCAGCGTGGAACTATTTCCAACAAATTTTTTTGTTCGACGCCAGTTTAACCAGCGTGGAACGAACGGCTATATCCACAACGGCTACCACCAACGGATATAATTTCGACATCTATATAAACTTTTCATCAGAAGACATAAAACTTTGTCCAAACTCTTCTTCAAACTTCATCAAAACTCTTTTCTTCATCAGAACTCTTTTCTCAAACATGGCGCCACGAACGTCTAATTTTAATAAGGCAGAAGATATTGCTTTATGTAAAGCTTGCCTGAAAATTTCTGAAGATGCTGTCGTCGGCGCTGGTCAACCCAAACAGGCATTTTGGGACAAAGTTTGGGAAGAATTTGTTCTACTCTCTAATGGAAATCCGAAGAAAAGGTCACTCGATTCAATTATGTCGAAATGGGCGAAAATAAGTCCTGATTGTACCAAATTTTTGTGTCATATTAATCGAGAAGTCCGTATAACTAGATCTGGAACCAGTCAGGAAGACAAGGTATATTTTTAACTTTAATTTTTAGGGTTCTATGTTTTTAATTCTAATATTTTTAATTCATAAATAGTTTATTTCATAATTATTTTTTTTTGAATTATTTTTTTTTAGTGGACAACTGCTCGTTCAGTCTACCAAACTGTGGAATGGGAACCATTTAAATTTGGGCATTGCTATGAATAGTTGCACACTTCTACAAAGTGGATGGATTATGCTTCAGCAAGAACCCCTACGACTATTCAAAGAGAGAATGCATCTAAGAAGCAGAAATCAAACACAGACTCGGAGTTTACTGGTGCCTAGTGGAGCTTATGGGCCTTAGTTTTATATGTTTTGTACTATTATGGGCCTTAGTTTTATATGTTTTGTACTAGTATGGGCCTTAGTTTTATATGTTTTGTACTATTAGCAATTATAAAACATGAAATTTCTTAATATAACATTGAAATCATCTTTTCAAACATAACACAAGAAAACAGAAACTAACATGGACTCAAACAAAAACTCAAACACAAACTCAAAATCAAACACAAACTCAAACACAAACTACTACATCAATTCAGTCCAAATCTTCATTGCCTCCATGATGATGCCATATATGCTCGATCAAATCATGCTTCAATAAGTCATCTGCAGGACCACTTCTTACAGCACAAATGCGATGAAGCATGTCTCTAACCTCATCCACATCGTTTGATTATAACTCCACTATTACAGGTAATGGAGGCTCATCACGAGGGGGCTTCCACTTTGGAAGAATAATATCCCTCTCATCTTCAATAATCATGTTATGCATTATCAAACATGCCTTCATAAATATACCAAGTTGTGCCTTGTTCCAGGTACGTGCTGGTCTTGCAACCATGGCAAATCTAGCCTGCAAAACACCAAATGCACGCTCAACATCTTTTCTGACAGCTTCTTGGGCTTTGGCAAACACTTTCTTCTTTCGCGTCCCTAGAAATCTCTCTGTTTGAATAAGAGTAGCCCACTGTGGGTAGATACCATCAGAAAGATAGTATCCCATATTATAATGATTCCCATTCACCTGGTAGTTGCAAGGAGGTGATCTGCCATTTACCATATCATCAAAAACATGAGAGTTTTCTAAGACATTGAGATCGTTGCAACTACCTGCCGTTCCAAAAAAGGCGTGCCATATCCAAAGCTCATGATCTGCAACAGCTTCCAAAATAACAGTAGCTTTCTTATGGTGTCTCATATGTTGCTCATGTTCTGCTGTAGGACAGTTCTTCCAAATCCAATGCATACAATCAATGGATCCCAACATACCTGGAAACCCTCGAGCTCCTTTAGCAAGCAGACGTTCAACATCAGCTGGAGTGGGTGTCCTCAAATACTCGTTCTCAAAAATGTCGACAACAGTTTGAGAAAAATGCTTCAGAGAATTGAGTGCAGTTTGCTCACCTATTTTGATTGACTCATCAAGAGAATCAGCTGGACACCCATAACAGAGAAGGCGAAGTGCACATGTCGCTTTAATTAGGCCAGAAGGTCCAGGAACACTTAGAGCATCGTATTTCTGGTGAAAATAATCATTCTTTTCAACAACTGCGTTATACAGCTTCAAAAAAACATTCTGCCTCATACGATAACGACGTCGAAAAAACTTTGCACCAAAAACAGGTTGGGCTGCAAAATAATGGTTGATAAGCATGTTGTGTGATTGAACATGGTCACGTCTGTTAGCTGCTCGACCAAATTTAGAACCTCCCCATCTTGGTATGTTTTCTACATTTTCTTCTTCTTCCAAAGAAACCGAAATAGCTGGAAGCAGACGAATGATATGTCTTGTGCTAAGATCCTCATCATCAAATGAGTCCATAAGCAATTGGCGTTGTTGGTTCAGAATTTCAAGATGTCGGTCGTAAGAATTCATTGGAGAGAAGGAGTGCACAAAAATCTGTGATGAAAAGAGTTTTACTATTTGAGTGAATGAATGGAATGGAGGGAAAACATATTTAAAGGTAAAGAGAAGTGGAGGGAAAAAATGGGAGGGAAATGAGAAATGGAGGGAAAAAATGGGAGGGAAATGAGAAGTGGCGGAAAAAAGGGGGAGGGAAAAGAGAAATGGAGGGAAAGAATGAGAGGGAAATGAGAAGTGGAGGGAAAGAGTGGGAGCGAATGAGAAGTGGCGGGAAAGAATGGCGGTTCGCCATCAAAGACCACCCGTGGCCCAAAACTTCCACGCTGGTTCAACCAGCGTGGAACAGTAAGATAAGGGAAAAAACACTCCACGCTGGTCCAACCAGCTTGGAAGATAAAATTTAGAAAAAAAAGGTTTTGCGTTAGGGTTACCTCTGAGAGCATCTCTAATGGGTCTCCTAAAACCTATAATTTAGGAATTCCCCAAAAATGTCGACCCTAGCGCGTCTCCTATAATTATAGCAGCCGGCAATCCACGTAGGACGTAGTGAGCCGGTCTGCTAAAACTTCACCCAAAATCGAACAAGAGATAGGATTATAGCAGACAGCGAAAATAAAATGTTTGGAACTTTTTTTTTTGTTTTTTTTGGTTCCACGTTGGTCAAACCGGCGTGGAACACTTTTTTTTTTTTGTTCCACGCCGGTCTAACCAGCGTGGAACTATTTCCAACAAATTTTTATTGTTCCACGCCAGTTTAACCAGCGTGGAATCAACGACACGCCATCGAAGCCCACCCGTGCGAAGGCCCAAAACCTCCACGCTGGTTCAACCAGCGTGGAACAGAAAGCTAAGGGGAAACAATTCCACGCTGGTTGAACCAGCGTGGAAGAAAAAATTTAGAAAAAAAAAAGTTTTCGCGTTAGGGTTACCCCTGATATAGGTATAGGAGACGTGCAAAAAAAGTGTTGGGAAAGTAGGTGGCACCTACGTGTATGCCATATCTGCCTATGTGTCGGCAATATATGGGAGACCCATTAGAGATGCTCTGATATAGGTATAGGAGACGTGAAAAAAAAAGTGATGGGAAAGGAGGTGGCACCTACGTGTATGCTAAATCGTCCCATGTGTCGGCAATGTTTGGGAGACCCATTAGAGATGCTCTAAAACACTCTTCGCTCTTGAGTTGACTCTCCACAGCATAGTACAAAATATTGTGATATATCACGATATATCGCGATATCTATCGGAAATTTAAGAAAACGATACAATATTTTATGATATTATCAAGTTTAACGTATTTGTAATATATCGATCGATATATACCGATATATCACGATATTTATGATATATTAAATCTATTGAAGAACCGATGCAGTAAAAGATGTGATTTTTCTAATTTGGAATCTCCTTTCGATCATCTCTCTCTCTCTCTCTCTCTCCATCTATACGGTTCGAATTCAGATCAGTAATCATGGGTATTTTTTTTTTTTTTCTTAAATTGTGTTTTTGGTATATAAGGCAGAAGATTAGAAAAAGAAGAATGGAAGAAATAGTATTTTGAGATTTGAAGAAGAAAGACTGTTACAAGGTGTTGATAGTACAATTAATGGAAGTTAAGAAATCATGATTTCGAGGAAAAGTTAAGAGAGGATGTTACAGTTCTAAAGGAGAAGAATGGAAGAAAAAATATAATCTTCAATTTCGAGCACAATTCTAGAAGAAGAAAGAGTTCATGAAACTTCAAATCATTATTCTCAAGTTTTTCAGAATTATAGCTCAAAATTAATGGAATTTTGAAATCATGATCAATAATTGAAGATCTCTTTCTATGAATATAGAGGTGTTGAGAGAAAAACGTTCCTAAATTATTGCCTAATTAGAGGTGATGATTTGCAAGTGATTATAGATCTTCCAAAAGAGCAGAAATTATTTTTTTTCTTTAGCAAAAGGGATCTGTTACAAATAGAAAAAAAAAATCTTTTAAATATATCGATGGATAGATTCGGATATATCCGGATATATCGGATTTTGGTAGGTACGATAGATTCATAAATATCGATATTTTGTACTATGCTCCACAGTCGAGTATAGAGAGAGATAAAAGAAAATGGTGTTCTTGTGCTGGAAACGCCCTTCTCCTTTAGATCAGAAGAAGTGCATTGACAAGTAAACAAAGCTAGCTATCTTTCAATTTATTTTTTTCAACTCTCTTCTCTATCTTTTATCTTGTAATCTTTCTTCTTCTTCTTCTAATTATCTTAAATCAATCAGATGTGAAAATGGAAGTTTCAACTACGATTCCAAATACAGATACTCTTCTTCAAAACCACTCTCTTCTCTTCAAAACGATCAACAACTCACCATAGATGGTTTCTTCATCAACCATTCTCGCACTTTAGTTGGCACTGGTTTAAACACTTATGAGAAAAGCAAAACAGCTCTTCAAAACTGGAAGTGTGTTGTTGTTCTTGTTGTTCATTTCTTCACATTTTCACTTGATTTCTTGCAAAAATTGCTTATGATTTGTGTTTTTTGATTTGTTATTGCAGGCATTTTGGATTGAATTGGACATTTGTTGATCCAAATACTTCAATTGAGACTGGAAACAAGTTTTGTGTTTGTGCTGATCAGTTTGTATCTTGGATTATGATGCCTCTTCAAGTAGCTTATGTTAATGAGACCAAATTTGATTCCAAGAAACTTAAGGCGTCGTTTGGATTTGGTAGTGGAACTCTCCAAGGTCACTTGTTGGTAAGTTTTCGATACGCTTTAATTTGAAGTAAGATAGATAGGCTCTTAATTTCATGATTTCAAGGGTTAGATAATTTTCATTGTTATTATTCAAAGAAACATCAGTACTTCCTCAAATTGTTAAAAAAAAATTTTTTTTTTGCAAAACCAATCTGGGGTTAGGCAGACCCCTACCAGATTTTATTATACCAAAAATGAGTTACAAAATGCCATTGTATCAACTATTACATTCCTCCAAGAGGTTTACAAATCGTTCCATCTTTCTCCATAGCAAACATGGTCTTTGATCCATTAACTACACAGTTGTAGCTTTTTGCTACAAGTTCTTCTAGGGCCAATGTATCTTAAAACATGTTAAGTCATCTCAAAAACTTTATCACAATGTAGCTCTCATTTTGACTTAAGTTTTGGTTGTTTAGTAAGAAACTCTGAAAAGAAGGGGTGGGGGGGGGGGGGGGGGGGGGGGAGGTAAGGAAATATTGTGAACTAAAACAATATAAGAAATCCAAATTTCATATTTTTCTGTATTGTAATATTGTATTTGTATCGTACTTATCATATGGCTTTAGATGCTAAGGCCTACGTTACTGACAGCTATAATTATAAGTCAGAGGTATATATGGTGGAGACAGCCAATTTTGTTATGAAATAATGGATGGGAATGTAAAGAATTTGAGTTTGATGTAATCTAAGGTAAATCGATTAATGCTTCTATATAAAACTGCACTTTCTTGTGCTCTTTGATGCTTCCTGATGTAAAAGATTGTTTAAAAAAGTTTCCTTGAAATCTTTATTTACGTCATTTGGTTAGTACTTTTATTTACCAGTTTTCATCTTTCAAAATGTTAAGCTTAATCCATGTTTTGTGAATTTGTTGAAACCAGTCAGGGGAAGAACGTTTTTCTATTGAATTGGATGAAAACAATCAAGTCTGGTATGAAATCCTATCATTCTCAAAGCCTGCTCACTTTCTGTCATTTGTCGGCTACCCATATGTTCAACTACAGCAAAAAAAATTTGCTCAGCAATCTGCTGGTGCACTTGTCAAACATGTAACTGCTCAACCAAACTTGTAGATGCATTGAGACCTCTTATTTGAAAAATGTTTTATTACTGTTATATTTACACTTATATTTATGTCTATGGAAAAAATATGCGTACAGATCATTTCTTTTTTCTCCTACTGTTGAAATTTATCTTGAAAGCTTTGTTGTTAGCTTTTGTGCTTTCATTCCTTGTATTGTGTAGACAATGATATAGGCTTCTTTATATTCTCCATATCTTAATTTTCCAATGTGGGGCCATGATTTCTTTCCATTTGGCCTTTAGGCAACGATATAGGCTTGTAGATGTTCTCTTCAATTGAATTGTCACTACTAGCTGAGCCTTCTGTGTACGACTCTGGTTCACCTTTGGAATTGATCTCATTGATAAATTCTTGTCTCTCCTTCTGAATCTTTATCCAATACTCTCTATCCTCTAACAACTGCAGAATCTGAAAAAAAAGGATGACACAACAATAATGTTGTTGAGGATCCAAATTTCATAATTGGGCATTGGGGTAATGTAATATATATTAAGATGATGCCTATTTATACTATATGAAGAAGTTCTAATGGGTCATACTAGCAAGAATTCCACGTAAAGCTGGGGATCAGGGGTAGAACTGATCAATCTGATGTGCAAGATTTTATAGGGAATATACCTTTTTTTTGTCAATTACTAATTCATGACTTGTTAACATCATGTCCTGTCTGTTACATAGTAGGATATTGTCCGCAATAAGCAGCACTCATTTTTTGTTTATTTAAAGTAAATACTCCCTTTGTCCCAAATTATAAGTACTTTATTCCATTATAGGTTGTCCCAAAATATATGTTGCTTTTGATTTTTGAATACATATTAATTAAGTTAAATGGTTCTTTTGTCTATACTACCCTTGCTTTGAGATTAGAGTAATCATTCTAATGAAAAATTAGGTATTGTAATTAGTATTAAATAGAGGTAAATTAGGAAGTAGAGTTAGTAGACAAATAATAAATGATGTTTCCTTAATAAGTAGAATATTCCAAAAGGTACTTATAATTTGGGACGGAGGGAGTAATAAATCAGTTAAAGTGTCCTTAAGCATTGGGTTATAGCATCTTGGCCAAGACAAACTTTGCTTTTTTACTTATTTGTGATGAAATGGAAGAAAGAACTCTTGTTTTTTGCCACAAAAGGATGTTAGGAAACATCCAATGTGCCTAGCTTGTATATAGAAAGCTTTAGAAAGAAAAAAAATCTGTGTAAACAGAAAGTTGCTTACCGTTTTCATCGTTGGCCTTCTGGAAGATGAATGCATGAGACACAGGCGTGCCGCCATAATCATTCTCTGCATCTCTTCTTTGCCATAATCTTCATTCAAGTGGGGATCTATCAGATTTTCCCATAATCCTCGGCTGAGTAACGATCTTGCCTGGAATCCAGTATATTTTAGTGCTCAAAGATTCTGATCCCTTGTAAATTTAATGTCAATGGAGATGTTTCTTTTACCTGTAGCACTAGGCTTTCTTGATTGACTGCTAGGATATCCTGAGTGGCGTCTTTCCCAGTGATGAGTTCCAAGAGCACTACTCCATAAGAATACACATCTATTTTCTCATCAACTTTGCCAAACATCAAATACTCTGGGGCCAAGTATGCAGAGCTTTCAACAACATGAACTGTCTTCCTGGATTTTGTAGGTGTCTGATGTTGATGGTGTACTATGGCAGCTTCGAAATTTGATAGCTGAAATATAAATTGAAACCATTACTTGATTAAATGTGGTGGGAGACTAGTATTTGAAATTTGATAGCTGAAATATATATTGAAACCATTACTTAAAATGTGGTGGGAAACTAGTATTTTCAGAGTTGGACATTCTCACCTTGAGCAGTTCTAGGAAATACATTAGTACTTCTCATTTCTCTTTCCCATTTCATTGGTTATCGTTACATGTTTCTAAATTTTTGTATGCTCAAATAAACCTGTCATAGTTTTTGTGCATAAATTTTTTTCTTCCCTTATGGACACTTCTCAGTGCACCAGAAGAGGACCAGTATTTTACGACACTGCGTAAGAAAATAGGCTGGTGCCGGCTTGATCCTGAATCTGGCTTCGACATCATTTTAATGAGCATGCATGTATCCATAAGGATAGATATGCTAAATTGCTAACTAAAGCTAGAGAGAACTTGCCTGAGCCTCACAATGGCAAGGGAGAAGGATGTTGGAAGACCGGACATCTCGGTGGATGATTGGTGGGGAGCAAGAATGGTGCAAGTATTCCAGTGCTTTTGCTATGCCAACTGCAACTCTAATTCTCTCACTCCATCCAAGTTGTGTCAGCTTCTGCTTTAAGTTCTTGTGTAGTTGGTTGTAAACAACTGCATGCATATCTAGACTGTAGCAGTAGCCAATGAGCTTGACTATGTTCTCATGGTTTAATCCACTTAATATCTCAATTTCTTGAAGAAGGTCCTCCCCTGACCACTCTGTGATTTGGAGAACCTTTACAGCTGCTGTCTGGCCACTTCCTAGGTTGGCCTTGTATACCTTATTGTACCTACACTCACTGATCACCATCTGAGGGCTAAACTTTTTGGTTGCTGATTCCAGATCTTGTGGTGTGAACCGCCTGCTAGCACCCTTGATTTCTAGGCCTGCTAATTTTTGAAAGTTTTTCTGTAAATTGGATTCAGGAAACTGAAGGGAATCTGTAACATCATCTCTAATAGTTCCCTGAGAAGTTACTAGCTTTGGGCAGTTTAAAGTGAATTCTGATTGTCCCACACACGCTTCCTGAATCAACAGAGATGACTTACTCAGTGCTTTAATTTGGCATGTCGAGCCCTGTTGGGAGCTCCCCTTCTTTTCCAGTAGAACTCTTCCTCCAGTATCGATCACCAGAAGTGAACAAGTAGGAGGGAGTCCTTTCAGGCAAGAAGTAACGACTGATTCTTTAGGCCTGTCAAAAAGATACATGTACATATGTGAGAAGGAGACGAAGAAAGAGGGATAGAGAAATTTTTTGTTACGATAGTTTCTTACGATGGCCTGCTGCATCCAATCACCAACATCGTTGCATGGTGGAGTCTCACTTGATGGATTAAAACCGTGACAAAGGAGTCCCCTGTACAGACCTTGACTTGAAAATTCACCTACAGAGATGAGATAAAGAAATTAATACATCATGTACATCTGCAAATTTCAGGTAAAAAGTTTTTCTTCTCCTCCAACCTGCTTGGATTTGCAGATATCTTCATGGATGTGAAAACTATTTGGATCAAAGGTGTCACTGGGTTCTTCTGAATGAACAGCTAGCACTGTGTCACCTGGGGCAATAACCAAGGTAAGTAACCGCAACAACATTTCTCTGCTGTAATTGTCTTTTTTGAGGCCAACGATGACCACCCGCTTCTTCTTTGTTCTTGATGAGATCTGGAGGAGTCGAAAATTTCCAAACATCATGAACTGATTGTATTCTGATATTCAGATGCCATTCCATTGTAAACAAGATCAACATGAAATGCCATTTTTACAGTTTGATTTTATTTATTTATCTATTACTTCTCCCATACTAAAAAGCCATTTAAGGCTAGTAGGTGCTGGTATTTAAAGTGGTGTGATTGTACTAGTTGTGGTACCCATTTAAAATACAACAACAGTGATTGATGTCTTTGTAGTTTATACAATAATTAGCAGCATAGATTACTGGTAAGAAGACGACACTGCATGTTCTTTGAATGTGAAATCGAACCAACTATTAGAAGCAACTGATCGCCGACACTTGCTTTTCCAGTTTTCTAACCTAAGCATGCACATGAACTTTCCTTCTGTGCACCATCCAAGTGAACATGTTTTGGTAGTTGTTCAACATGTTTTGTCCATCACTGAATCTGCAACTGAGCATTTTTAGGTGTGTATACTTTCGCTTTTACCACTTGGAAAATTCTACATAGGCCTCCTTGAATGTTATATAGATCGATGGCAATGGAATAACATGAAGTCGACAATGTTTGGTGGTATGGACTTCAGGTTAGATCCATCTAGTCTGTTGTTGTTGGATGGCTTTCTTGAAAGTAATCTAACCGTTCATTATTCACCTCATGGTAAGTCCTTAGAGCAATATAATTACGGTGTGTCGGTATTGAAGATTCAAATGAAGACCCAGAAGCGCAGGAATAGTCACCTCTCCAAAATGCTTTTAAGCTTTAAGTGATCTGGTAGTTGAGTAATAAACTCCATGAAGGATGTAGGTTTTGTTGCTTTTATGGTAATAGCAACTTGTAGGTTTGTCTATATCACTATATGGTTGGAACATTTGTGATCACAAAAGATGTAGTCAAACAATCTCGTCCCACTTGTATTCTGCAGAACCTAACAGAATAATAAGTTGAGGTTACTGAAAGAATAAATACAATCTTATAAAGAAAGAAAAATGTGATGGTAAATTTTCTAGACTCCCATAAAACCAGGGATTCTCACTGCAGCATTTATAGTTTAGTCCAGTATCAGATGAACAAAAGATCTTGGAATTGCAGAAGTCAGGTTAGTTCAGCAGTATCTGAAGAGAGGGTTACTGGGTTGATCTTCATTGCATTCATGCTTTGTCCCCTCCTGATTAATTCATCCCTTGTTGTTTGAGTTCATTATAATACAGTAGATGCAATATAAGAACACAAGTTCTATATGGCAGTCTAGTCCCACTGCCACATACAGATTAGTACTGTGTTAAGTAACAATCCAGCCAGTTGCTTCTTGCCTTCTCCCACTGATGATGCAGACTTTTGAAGATGACAACGATGTTTTCTTTTCTTTTGTTTGGTAATACACCACAATCAAGAATAAATGAATTTGTACTCATTGCATGCATGTGTACAACTATTCTTCCACGGGGGAAGGAACGTGCTCCATTAAACTTTCAATCAAGCTTTCCTTCTTACAAGCAATCTATAGTCTATACATGTTATGAACAAGAGGGCCAGTAACTGCAAGACTACTAATTTTTGCTATTATTTTTCTTTTAGTAAAATAAAATAATAACAATAAAAAAAAAGAAGTAACGGGATGAGGCCAGAAAATAAAAACTAAATTAAAAAAGAATAATCCTGCTTTCAAAAGCCAGTTGTCTATTTCCACATCCACATCTTAATATCACTGCAAAGACACCTTGCTTTTGCCCATGGCTTGTATGTGCTCTGGAATAATGCTGAAAATAACTTATAGATCATCTTAATTGGATTAAATTGGATACCAGACCTTCTTCAGATATGGGATACAAACTCAACACTACTGTAAAAGACCACTGTACTTACGAGCATATGGGTTAATTTATCCAGGAAGCGTTCAACATTTTAGCCATGAAACTGTACCTATCAGCAGCTTCATCAATCTGCAATTAAAACGATGAAGACCACCAACATTAAGACTAAACCGTAAAAGGTATATTTAGTTTAATAACAATTTTTTTTACCATTTTCTTGGTGGGACGACCAGCTCCATGTCCAGCCTTGCGGTCAATGCGACCAACAATTGGATTGGTTTGTGGACTTTTCTCCAAGCTCGTACAGAGAACATACTGCATGGTCTAAGTAAGAAAAGGAAATTAAGTCAGACAATAATACACAGACTCACAAATCGTTAACAAGGTTGTTATGAACGACAAAAGAAATTTTTCTAAGCATTACAGATCTCAAAGATATACGACAAGTGCCACATGCTGATCTAAGCAAGCAACGAACATGTTGCTATAAGAACCAATCTAATAATATGGCAATGACTATTTCAATATTCTCTTCAATGTCAAGCCATATCTTTTCTGTCCAAGTATGTTGTACACAAGTCCGTATAAAAATAATCACACAGATGGAAAAGAAATAAAAGCCCAAATGTGTATCATCAAGACAGCATGCATGGAGATTACAAAGACTAGACATTGCTTTCCTCTGAAGTCGGCAACCTTACCAAACAATTTTGTGTATTCTATAATATACCATCATTTAATATTTACTTTAAAAACTTCATTCACTATTTTTCTAGCAACAAAGGGTAAATCGCAGAAGAACCATCTACATGTGACACCCAATGTAATGATAGAGAAGTCCTTTTACCAATCAAAACAGTAAAAATGGTTCTCAAGTAGTAATAGGTAAAAGTGTAAAACTTACTGCCAACAGCTTCAGTGAGTGCAATGGCACAACCCTGTCATCATGATCAGCTGTCAACAACATAGTAGGTGGGTACTGGCATTTTTTATCTTGGTGTTCTTCCCATGGTCTTTTTACATTATGAAGTGGTGAGTACCTGAAAATCAAACAATCCAACTCAGATTCATGTCAAGGCATCAAAAGCTAATGTTGAGAAACTAAAGTAAGAGGAACAAAAACATTAAGATACTCGTATATATTTCGTGAATAATTACAGATACATGTCTTCTGGGTATACAACTACACTTTTTTATGTAAGGTTGATATGTGTATGGACTACATATAATAAAACAGCTGAATAAAAACTTGAAAGCAACTACTTTACCTTCAATCATTATGCAAAGTCCAAATATAGAAGGATCATGGCATCTACGAATATCCAAACTTGAAATATGCAATATACTACAGAAGAGACTGAAAATTATGTCCAAATAAAGGTCTGAACAAAACTTAATCAAGTAATATGTTAATTTTTATTGGGCTCTCCGATCCATTTAAATATCTCGAAAGCTTGATAGCCATCGAGTTGTTTGAAGAGTAGTCGAAAAAAAGTCAGATGTAGATACAAAATTACATATAAATTAGATATGATTACTTTCAACACGTAAAATCCACTAGGGATAGTAAGATTATAGAAAATACAATAAGCCTTATCCGAAACTGAAGCTTCAGACCCAGGATAGTCCAATGTCATATTAGAATAAGAATGCCAAAAAGAAACATAAGAAAATGTTCCTTACTTGACAAGCCAATGAAACTCTTCCTCTTTATCTGAACAGCCAAAGTCTGACGTCCATGCATGGCCTGGATACAGATGACAATATCACTAGCCTATAATTTCTATATTTAGAATAACCAAGTTAATTGAACAAACTTTCAAAACTAACCTATAGTGAACTTGTGGAACCGCAGCATGTCCATAACACCAACATGAGCTAAAGCACAGCCGAAAAGATCAGGTCGCTGCCACCATTTTACATTTTCATCAAAGGTTAGCTCATCAATATTTTTATCACAAACAAAAAATAGCAGAGGAATAAATAACCATCACTGCAAGGTTCATACCTGATTTATACATGCTCCAATAAGAAGCCCACCATTACTTCCACCTTCAATACACAGCTTCTTGGGTTGGGTATAACCAGATGACACAAGGAACTCGGCAGCAGAAATGAAGTCATCGAAACAATTCTGCTTTTTTGCGAGTGACCCAGCTTTATGCCATTCTTCTCCATACTCTCCACCACCACGGATGTTGGCTATGCAGAATACTGTCCCTAAATTCTTCGTAAGAATTATGCGGCTGACGCTAAATGAAGGTGTAATGCTAATGTTAAAACCGCCATAGCCATATAATAAACAAGGATGTGATCCATCCATAGGTATATTCTTCTTTGAAACAACAAACATAGGAATTTTGGTCCCATCTTTGCTGGGTACAAAAACCTGGCAATAAAAGTCCAATCAGCTGAAAGTGTAGGAAAAAAAAATGCAAAGTGTATACTGTATAGTGCTTCCAAAAAGAAGTGAGAGAAAAGTGTCATGTTCAATGCATTCAAAGGAGGAGGGAGGAAAGGAGGAGGGGCGAGGGGGTTATGCAGATTATGGCAGCATAACAAAGTGGAATAGGATATATCATAAAAAAAACAAAATTTACAATTTTGTTGCCCATGTTAGGAGAATTTAACCTCTTCAAACAAACATGAACCATGAGTAAAGTGTAAAAACCATGAATACCTGATTAACTTCAAACACAGTGCGGTCAAAACCAGGAACAACAATTTCGTTAAATATCTTCAACTGTGGAATCGCAGTTGCTAGATCGCATTGATAGATAATACCAGGGGTGAGGAAGCTAGTGAACCCAATAAAAAGTTCACTGTCTTTGCGCCTTCCAGATATCCCAGAAACTGTGCCAATGTCAACAGGCAAATCATGTAGCAACATCCCCGTCTTCAAGTCCCTTATTTGAAGAACATACTTAACGTCGCTCAAATAACTCACCAGAATATTGTTACCATTGACAGCATAAGCTGATTCAAGCACATCTTTCTCGTCTTCTGGTATGACATCAGACCAAACAGTTGGTTCTTTAAGATCTACCCGAACTATCTTATATCTTGGAGCATCTTTATTAGTCAAAAAAGTGAACTCTGTACTATCATTTGCAATAGCATTATAACTGGCGTCAAAATTGTCAACGAGCTTAACAAAAGAAAGCAAACCCTTTTCCTCACTAAATCCTTCAAGTCCATTAGGGAGTGTTGATAAGTCAAAGTAGTACAACTTGTTAACGGGATCACAACCCTCCGTAATATGAAGAAGAACATACTGAAAACAAAAGGGGTGGATGTCAATACGATAAGCATTGAAAAGAAACAAGTATTGGAATAATTTCTGCAACAATTCATGCATTGAACAGTCTCCGCATTTACAATTAGCATTCCCTAAAGCCTTTGATGATCAAACGAAAGCAAAAGATTATATAAACATTTGTATGGGATAAAGAAATAAGATGGTGAACATTTTAACTTTTTATATTTTATCTTCAAACCAGTATTTAATTCACGTTTAATTTTTGGAAAGCTATAGCTGATGTCTTCCAAATGAGATGTATGATTCCTTTTCAAAAAGTTAGGGTCTGTTCAATTGCATGATATAATATGAAAGCATTTACTATAATAATGTTTAGGAAAAAAATATTTATTCATTGCACTGGCAAACAAGCAATCAAAATGGCTATAAAAAAATCAGTTTAACTATTAAAATTCCATGTACAAACAATGTGATCAACGTTCAACACAAAGCAAACAAACAATGTGATCAACGTTCAACACAAAGCAAACAACCTGGAAACCAAATCCTATTAGACAGCAATTAGGCTTACAATGCTTTACGCAGATATATTAAAACTTACAGAGTATATTTAAGAACAAGTGCAAGATAGAAGTGAAAAACTGAGAAATGCACTTTGCACTCAATATTTGTGGTTACATTAAGATTAAGAGAGTGCCTGTTACCTTTCCATCATCCATTACTTCAGCACTAAACATGTATTTCGGGTTTTCCGGATCCTTCCAGCACAAAATATCTTGTGATTGATCCTTGCCCATAAAATGATAGCAGAGTTCATGATTAAGGTTGGAATTTGTCTCAGTTCCTGCATCTAGTTGTTCACCTTCCCTATGAAAACAAAACCAATTATAATAAATTGAATTATCTTAATCCACTAGAATGCATATATAGCTTAATCCACCCAAACCACTAAGATAATACTCACTTTGGAGCAGGAAATCGGCTATAGAAAAAACCTTTGTTATCATGAGTCCAACTGACTGAAGAAAACTTAACCTGCAGTCATCCGGAAAAAAAAACATACATTACTCTCAATCAATACAAAATTTAAAAACATAGTTACTATAGACATTATAAGACTTACCCATGATAAAGTATCAGGCTCTACAACTTTATCTGCAAGACGCATTACTTTTATTGTTACCCAATCACTTCCACTTGTACTAAGTCCATATGCGAAATACTTAGCATCCTCACTAATAGCAACCATGCTCAAAGCAACAGTTCCATCCTCACTAAGTCCATTAGGATCAAGTAAAACCTCTGCTTTCGCATCTAAACTATCCTATAAAACCAAATTACACATAACACCATTACAAACTCTTCTAAAATATTTCTCGTTCAGCAACTTATAATTAACAAAATTCAATCATACTAACCTGTACATAAAGAATGCTTTGTGCTTGAAGACCAGTATTATGAAAATAAAAGTATTTATTCCCTTTTTTAAAAGGTATTTCGAAACGTGGATGATCAAATAGCTTTGTTATCTCTTCACGAAGTTTCTCTCTTGTATCACATGTTTGAAGAACACATTCAGTCAAATTCACTTGTTTTTCAACAAAATCTTTAACTTCTTCTGCATCAGGATCTTCAAGCCTAAATACAACAAAAAAAAAAAAAAAAAAATATATATATATACATATATATATTCAAATTCATAATTCTATTGAAAAAAAATCAAATCTCAATCAAATCTGCACCAAATTACAAAATTTTCAATACCAGCGATATGGATCAGAGATTTTAACACCATGATAATCATCAACAACTGATTCATCTCTTCGAACAAGAGGATATTCTAATGGAAAATTCTCATCTAGGGCAGCAGAAACAGATCCCATTTTAGGGTTTGAAGAGAAGAAAAATCGAAGAGAAGAATAAGAATTAAAACAAGGATTAAAAGTTGCGTGAGTTATTGGTTTGGGTTTGGTAATTTGTTTATTAAGAAAAGAAGAAGTTTTATGCAAGAAACGGCGAGTTTTGAGGGTAAGTAGAAGAGGAGTCAAGATGGGGTGAGTATGGCGGGCGAATGAGTACATTTTGAGTAAAATATGTTATTGAGTTTTTCTTTTTTGGAATTTTGACATAAATATTGTGGGGTTTGAGCGGGAAAAAAGGCATGAAATTTTGTGTTTAGAGATAAAAAGTGTTGTCATTTTGAGTGGAAATATGTTGTCATGGTAGTATCTTTGATTTCTTTGGATTGAATCTTTTTATAGTATTTTTAAGATTATTGTTTTTTTGAATTATTCTTTCTTTGGAATTTTAATTTTTGGAATTTTGTCTTGATAAAGAAATGCCTATGTATCATAAGATTATTCTTTATTTATGGGAAAATTGGCGATAACCCCCCACATTATGGTCACTCTTGGCAAAAACCCCCTCTTTTGTCCATTTTTGGCGTTAACCCCCCAACCCCCAAAATTAGACCTTATGTTGTCCAGTTTACCCCTGACCCATCCTATTTGAGTAAACCCCCTAATTTAACGTCAACATAAGTTAACTAACAGATGTTAACTCCGTTTACACCAACTCTTATTTGCATAAACCCCCCCGAAAAGTAAAAAAATTGAAAACCAAAATTGAAAATTTTACTTCACCACCAATCCACGTGTCGCCCATCCACCACCTCCTCCTCCTCCTCCTTCTTCTTCTTCTTCTTCTTCTCCTCCTCCTCCTCCTCCTCCTCCTCCTTCCTTCTCCTTCTTCTTCTTCTTCGTCCTCCTCCTCCTCCTCCTCCTCCTCCTTCTTCTTCTTCTTCTTCTTCCTCCTCCTCCTCCTCCTTCTTCTTCTTCCTCCTCCTCCTTCTTCTTCTTCTTCTTCCTCCTCCTCCTCCGGCCTCCTCCTCCTCCTCCTCCTTCTTCTTCTTCTTCTTCTTCTTCCTCCTCCTCCTCCTCCTCCTTCTTCTTCCTCCTCCTCCTCCTCCTTCTTCTTCTTCTTCTTCTCCTCCTTCTTCCTCCTCCTCCTCCTCCTTCTTCTTCTTCTTCTTCTTCTTCTTCCTCCTCCTCCTCCTCCTCCTCCTCCTTCTTCTTCTTCTTCTTCTTCTTCCTCCTCCTCCTCCTCCTCCTCCTCCTCCTTCTTCTTCTTCTTCTTCTTCTTCTCTGTTGCAAATAGGGGGATTTAGGCAAATACTAAGATAAATGGGGGTTTATGCAAATAAAAGTTGGTGTAAACGGAGTTAACATCTGTTAGTTAACTTATGTTGACGTTAAATTAGGGGGTTTACTCAAATAGGAGGGGTCAGGGGTAAACTGGGCAACATAAGGTCTAATTTTGGGGGTTGGGGGGTTAACGCCAAAAATGGACAAAAGAGGGGGTTTTTGGCAAGAGTGACCATAATGTGGGAGGTTATCGCCAATTTTCCCTTTATTTATCACACAACTTTTGTGATGCATACACAACTTTGAAGCTTGATATTGAGCCATGCTTAAAATATGAAGTGGTATTAACTAGGGCTGGCAATGGACTGGGTTAGACCCAAAATTTGATCTGAATCGATAAAAGTGGGTTTGGTACTATAATTTTATGTTTTGGTTCGGATCCGATTTTTAGAAGTAAGACTCGATTCTTATTGGTTTGGGTACATAATTAATACATACTGAACCGATATAGACCCGATATGAATTCTTTAGATGTTTTTAATATTTTAAATTTACTAACCCTACAAGTATCAAATATGTCATAAAAATTATATATTTAAGAACTTGACTTTTACAAATATAATTTCTAACAATAAATACCTTCTAAATATATATCAATTACCTTAAAAAATATATAAATTAATAAAATCATCTATCACATTTATCAAATATATTTAGATTCTAAAAAAGTAAAATATTTTTTTTAAGTTGGTGACAAAATTTTAACAAATCAATGGTTAGCTAAAAGACCCGAATCCAACTCGGATCCGATCCAATAAGGTTTGGTTCGGGTATGGTTCTTCACTTTTGGACCCGATAGAGTCTGGATCCGGGTCCGGATATATTAGTTTTGTTAATGGTATTTCTAATATCCGGCCCGAATCGGTTCATCGCCATCCCTAACTACAGTAAAACCTCGATAAATGAATGTTCGATAAAGTAATAACCTCGCTTAGATAATAATTTCTTCCGGTCCTGACTTGGGCATGTGTACTAAAGTAATAAAAAAAAATTAAATCCTTAAAGGCCCAACAAAAATATAAAGTAATAATTACTAAATTTCATACAAAAATGTATGGCTGTGTTTGGTTCGCATGAATTTGGATTCCTAGAAAATAGGTAGAAATCTGGAAAACAAATTTCGGTGTAGTGCAACCAGAAGGAAAGCGGTTTCCTTTTTCAAAAGATAAAAACCAGTTTCCATAACTGGTTAGACAAAACCGGCAAGTATTTATCTTTCCCCTGATTTTCATTTATTTTTGTCTGTATTTATCTCCCTTTTGTGCGCACTATTTTTCTCTTATCAATCTCCATAGGTTGATAAATAAAATTAGCTTCACTTTAAGATTGTCATCGTGTTTTAATCTCATATTGTTGGATTTCGATCGGTAGAAAACATTAGTTCTTTTAGCCTTTTAGAGTTGGCAACTTAAAAAATAACTAGCATTTGCTTACCATTTTTTTTAAGGCTGTGTTTGGTTCCCGAAATTTGGATTCCGGGAAAGCAGAGGGCACTATTGGCCGAGAAAAGAAAAGAGAATAGAGAACGCAATCAAAAGAGGGAGGAAGAGAGTCCAAGATAGAAGAAATCTCAGCAAAGATAATTACTTGACATATTTGTCTAAACTATAATGGAACTGGTTTCCCTTTTAAATTTAAGGAAACCGTACACCAGAATCTGGCGGAATCTATTTTCCGCTTTTATCTCCTAAATTATAGGGTGTTAATCACATTTTCCGTGGAATTTGAATTCTACCGAACCAAACACAACCATATATATATTTATTAAATCTAGGAGTCGGCTATTGCCAAGGTGTATTTTTTTTGTTGGACTTATTTGCCCTCAAACATATAATCAATTTTTTTTTACCCTTCAACCCAAATTTTCAACGTATCCAAAATACAAAGAGTAACTTGTTGAAATCCCACTAGGGTTCACTGCATCTCATACATGGTGGTGTTTTATTTATCCCACAAATGCCATCCGAAAATAAAAAGACTTTGGGTTAGATTTAATCAATTAGATTTAGTGGACAGATAAGTCTAATTAAAAAATATACCTTGGTAGTAGCAAATATTAACTTGGCAATAGTCGGCTCCTAAATTATTAAAGTTTTTTATTAATACAAAAGTCATTCTTATTCTTGCCAAGAAACAAAAAAAATTATGTTATAAAGGATGTTGGTTTAATACATAGTAGTATAGATATTTGTTTATAAATTTAATTTATACTTCTAGATATCTTCAAATACTTTATTAAAAAAAATTAACATCCAGGGATTCAGGATTCCCATCTAATTAGCCAAAAATCCAAAGTGACCTTCCTTCAAAAAATAATTCTAGGGTTTAAAACTTCTTTTGATACAGGGAAGTCACATTGGAGCCACGAACTTGAAATATCGTTTACTTGTGGGTTACTGTAATTGCTAGATTTAGAGATTTTTATTTCTGAGTGAACTTGTTTTGATAAATTTAAAGGAGTACTTAATATGAGAATTAAAATTGTCTAACACCATTGAGTTTCTCAGCTACCAGTGTGCCCATTTCCACTTACCAGTTATCACAATACATTAAAACCTCCATAAATGCATACCCTTGGGACCGAAAAAATATAGAGCTATTTAGAGATACTCCCCGGATAAGTTTGTACTCTTTGAGATACCCCTCAGATTTAAGTCTCATTAGAGATACCCCCCAGATTTTGGTTTCAAACTAGTCAACCAAGCCATTCACCTGTGTTTGACCAGTTTTTATGTTTGTTAGATGAAAATACCCTTCATTTTAAACTTAATATTAGTTAGCAAAATCAATAACATCAGCAAATTTCCACAACTTTAACTTACAAAAGGACTTTTGGTGAAAAGATATGTACGACGATTTTGGATTTCTACACTAGTTCAAATGTCAAATCTTGCTTCAAACAGAAAACAAAAATTTATTGCAGAAAACACTGTAAGCAGAAGACTTCAATGGTGACCATGATCAAAGTAAAAGAAGCTTCTAATAGAAAATAAATTAAGTAATAAAGAAAAAAGACTGAAACATTAACTATATAATATAGCGATCATGTTTGAAGATTGATGTTTTTTAATTGAGATTTTTGGACATACCCCCCATTTGAAAGTCGAAATTTGAGATACCCCCCATTTGAAATTTTTTTTGAGATACCCCCTAATTCAAGATGTGGTGTTATCTTAGCCGTCCATCATAATCCATCATAAAACTCACCTACGGCTGTAAAGCTCTTCTGTCTTGAATTGGGGGGTATCTCAATTTTTTTTTCAAATGGGGTATCTCAAATTTCGACTTTCAAATGGGGGGTATGTCCAAAAATCTCCATATAATTTTACATTTTCAACATAGCTTTTGTCTTTGTAATTTTGGGACCCAATATTTGTTTTTCAAGCTTCATTAGATAAATTACAGACTTTTCATTAGATAAAAAAAATCCTGTCACAAATTTTCAGCACAATATATCAACTTATCTGTACTAGAATATGGAAGTAAGACAATTGCATAGGTTTCCAATATTTGTATCAGAATGGTTGTTTAGTTATAATGTCTTGGTACTATTAGCTTTGGATCAAACATCCATGTAATAGAAGTAATGAACAAATCCAATATATTCAGACATACTCTTACTAGTTTTAAACCTAGAACTGAATGGACTGAATGCAGTATTTTGGTACTATCTTTCAGTCTATGTAGGATGTGGAATATAAAACTTAGTTTACAAAAACTAATACTCCCTCTGTCCCAAATTATAAGTACCTTATTTCATTTTAGATTGTCCCAAAATATATGTCATTTTTGACTTTTCAATACATATTAATTAAGTTAAATGGTTCATTTGTCCATACTACCCTTGCTTTAAGATTAGAGTAATTATTCTAATGAAAAGTTAGACATTGTAATTAGTATTAAATATGGGTAAATTAAAAAATAGAGTTAGTAGACAAACAATAAATGATGTTTCCTTAATAAGTAGAATATTCCAAAAGTACTTATAATTTGGGACGGAGGGAGTAACAAATTAAGTAGTCCAATTAAAGACTCTTTTGTGGAAATAAATGGATTGTAGAAAGTCTCTATGTGGAGTTGTTGGGATTGAGAAGTTGAAATAAAGACAATTCTAAGAGCATTCCCAATAGTAAAAGGGTTTTAAGGGTGCCACATAGGAGAGAGAGAAAAGGTTTTAGCATAAAATTTATGTTAAAAGTGATTAGCCTTTGGTTTTAAAACAAGGGTTAAAATTTAAGGTTTCACTTTTCCCAAAAAATATAGTGTACATTGTGATGAAATCTAATTTTTAATTAATAAAATGGTCCTATGTGGCACTTTTAACTCCTTGGCAAATTTGCCAAGGAGATAAAAGTGTTTTGCTTGAAAAGTGTGTTAAAACCCACTATTGGCAAGAGTTTTTTACTAAAAATTGCTAAAAGTGATTTAAAACCTACCATTGGGAATGCTCTAAGTAAAAAAAACACTGCTCAACATCTATCACTGATCAGCCATTCAGCCTAAGCAGAGACTTCAGAGTCCAGTATGGTTGGCGATCAAAGTGTCACTAAACAACAGAGCATTTACATACACCTCTCTAAGGTCTAGCTCTCTGTAATACTCATATGATGGAGGATTATTGCTCATTGTTGTGTTTCATTTTTAGAATGTAGTAGAAGTTAGAAAACACCTCCCAACTTTTGTTTTTGAATGCATTAATCGAAGATGATTTGCTAAAATTTTATTTATCAACCCCTGGAACGCAGTTTGTAACACGTTTGTCCTCTATCTAACTTTGTATAATTCATCGAATTTTTATCAATAAAATTTATTTTTGTTAAAAATAAAATAAAAAATAGTGAGTACTCTTTATCATTCCTCTGCCTACAACTGGATCCTATGACCTACAATGTGGAAGCCAACCTTGCTTCCATCAAAAAAATTTATTTTAACTTTTAAAATATTGGCCCATGGGTGTGTCAGGCCTAACGTATGTTTGTGTAGGCCTGGGCTTGGGCACTACTTTTAATATCGGGCCTAGTCTTGAACTTGGGCTTCGGATGGATTCTCTTCCGTTTGGGTTTTAGCATGTTTTTCTTGATTTTAGTCAATATTTTGACTGAGTCGTATTTGACGGTATTCAAGATTCAACAACCATTATATAATGAAAATTGACTTTCTATGTCAACAAAATATCATAAATAGATAGATAGAACCATTAGCAATCATCTTTACTCATTTTTAGTCATTTTGCATTTCTGAATTAATCCAACATAAGTTAGCCATTTCAGAAACAAATATGGGAATCACAGGCTTTACTGTGGAGATCACAACACCTATTTCTGCAGCCAAGATGTTCAACGCTGCGATCCTTGATGGGCATAATTTAGTTCCTAAGCTCATGCCTGGAATCATCTCGAGCGCGTCTATCTCTGAAGGAGATGTTGGTGTTGGAAGTATCAAGCAGATCAACTTCACCGACGGTAAGCCATATATATTGATTTTATGTAAAGCATTAATTCGCACTAGATAGCTATTCTTAAAAACATATAGGTACGTACCATACTATAAAAACATCTAGCATGACTACTTGATTTAATAAATATTGCAGCAATGCCGTTTGCTTATCTGAAGGAGCGCATTGACGTTCTGGACAAAGAAAACTTTGAATGCAAATTCACATTGATAGAAGGTGCTGATATTGGGAAGAAACTGGAATGGGCAACTAGCCATATTAAAGCAGAGCCAACAAGTGATGGAGGATGTATCTACAAGGTGTCTAGTGAGTTGAAGACTCTGAGTGGGATTGAGTACAGTGAAGAAGAACTTCAAATGTCTAAGAATGCAGCAACTGGAATGGTTAAGGCTATGGAAGCTTATCTTATTGCTCATCCTGATGCTTAATTTATGTTACGCGTGCTTATTGACTCAAAACTTTGTCATACAGTAATACTAATACTGAATTGATCAACTTGTTTCCGCACGCCAATCCGCACGCGCTTGATCCTAAGTAGCCCAACAATGTGGATTTGTAATAAAAGCATTTTAAGAACATGCACATAAGTATGCATTTTGCATCATGATTTATTGAGTAGGATGTGTGAACTATGAAAACAAAAACATATACATGCATGCTTCCAGAAATAGCAGACAGCTGCTTTGAATCTTTGATTGAATGGTTGATCAACTCCAAGTCTCCAACTAGGTTTACCCTCGATCAAATTCCTTACCACTCAAAATCAAACGTGGCTAAATTTGAAGGCATTTTCATATTGAGGTTATAGTAATAGCTTAGGGAATCTTCATCAATAAAAAAAAGTACTCAATAGCTTAGGGAATATGCTTAGCTTGTTAACATACTGTTATTAAACTCCACTTGTATGCCTAGCTACGAGGCCACAACAGCTTCAACTACCTTAGATCGATGTTATAACTAGGCATAAGACACCTGTTCTTTATGCAAAAAAAAAAAAAAACACAAAATCGGACTTAGCTTAGTGCTAGTTGAAAACTGTTCCCATTGTAGTCTAGTTATTAGTATAGTTGGAGACTGTCATGTCAGTTTATCCTCAAATGAGAAGCATAAGAGAGTTTATATTGATGAGGATTTTTTGGAACAAAAGATAGAGATTTTCATTCATTTTAGCAACAAGGCTGTTTACAGACAGGATTTTCCAGCACCTATACATATATCCTGACAGTTTATTCAAAGTTACCTAATTTACAGATACATACACAAGACTAGAAGCCCTGTGGGAAAAGAGATGGAGATACTATGCATATAGCAGATTCAGTCATACATATCTATATACTATATATGCAACACTATTAACAGCAACTTTATCGGGCGTTTGTGATGGAGAAGAATCCCCAATTGCCCGAAGTTATTATTAAATTACATAAACTTGCGGTCGAGAGTTCCTTTCTCCTACATCTAAAGAGGAAATTATGCTAGTTTGATAATACAATCCAAAATAATATACATATAAATTAAGTAAAAAAGATGAGTAGTAAACATTGAGAAAATGAGTCAGGGGTGTGACAGAAGATATGCTTCAATGGCCTTATAACTCCCAACTGTGACTTCTTTCTTCTTGTTGATTTCTTCATGTGTATACTCCACACCATCCAAGGTTTCCAGTTCAACTGCAACTTTAAAAACACTTCCTCCATTTACTGATGGATCTACTTTGATTTGGTATGTAAGCGATTTCAGTTCAATCCCCAGTGTACCTCCTTCAACTAAACTATATTTCAGAACAAAGTTTTCTGCATCTAATACATCAATGCGTTCCTTCAGAGCATTCCCAATGGTAAAACACTTTTAGTGGTGCCACATAGGATGGTTTTAAGGAATTTTGGGGTTTTCAATGGTTTTAGCGAAAAAAGGGTTTTAGTGTTTCCAATGGTGGATTATTGAAACCGCAATCTATGTGGGGTATGGATCCATACCGCACTTATTGTGGCGGATGGATCCATACTGCACTTATTGTGGCGGATGAATCTTCTTTTAGATGAGTCCATACCGCACTAATTGTGGAGTATGGATCCATACCGCACTTATTGTGGGGTATGGATCCATACCGCATTAATTGTGGCGGATGGATTCCTACGTGGCACTTTTAACTCCTTGGCAAATTTGCCAAGGAGTTAAAAGTGTTTTGCTTGAAAAGTGTGTTAAAAACTACCATTGGCAAGTGTTTTCACTAAAAATTAACTAAAAGTGTGCTAAAACCTACCATTGGGAATGCTCTCACATATGTGTAAGACATATCTGTAAAAGCATTAAAGCATAAAACTCAAAAATCAAAATCTCAACAGGTGCAGAGAATAGTTTTGAATGAACTAGCTAGCTAGTAGCTAGTAATGAACAAACCTTCAGTTAAGCGAAATTCCTTGATGCTTCCAACTCCTCCATCTCCATGAACATGTGCACTCTTGACAACCTTAGGCATGAGCTTAGGAGCTAAGACAGGCATGTCAAAGGCCGAGGCCTTGAACATCTTATCTGCAGCAACTAGTGACTCAATCTCAAAGCGACTTATACATTTATTTGTTTCTTCTTTTATTCATTTTATGTTTTACAACCTTTTAATTATATTAGTTATAAGTTATAACATTAATGTATTAAAAATAATAATACATAATAAATTAATGCATTCTTCTAATTAATCTATCTATTATAGATTCATAAGGGAGATCCAACTGCTTGCAATATATATACTAGTATTTTTATGGATATCCACCAAGAACTAAGGCTGTGTTTGATAACCGGTGAATAAAATGGGAGTATTTACCGGTAAATTTGGTCAACCGGGTAAATGGGAGGTTTGGGGAATGGTCAACCAGGTTGAAATAGATTTGCCGAATTCACCTGTGTTTGTTAACAACTTGGGTAAATGTTAGGTAACAGAATTTGCCGAATTAACCGGTGTTTGATAACTTTTTGCATACCGGGTGAATCACAAATAACTATGGGCCATGGACTATTTGGTTGTGATATGGGCATTATCCATCCATATTGGGCTCCGGCCCAAATATGATAAAGGGCTATTCTTGTAACATATGAAGTACAACTATGGTCCATGGACTCTTTGAATTTGATAACCGATACGATACATTCCCGATAATTACCCTATAAAGTTTATATGAAATATCGGCCGATATTTTCCGATATATCCCGATATTTCCGACAAACACTGATATTTGCCGATATTTTTTGGAAATATTTTTTTTTTTTGCAAATTTTTTTTTTTAGGAAATAATTTGTCTATTCCATTTTTAGTAGATATGATGTTTTTTAGGTAAACACTATGACAATATACTTCCAAATTTGATTTTATATATATTTTGTATAACAGATTGATATATTAGTCGATATATTAATAAACAACCAACATAAATTTCAGTAGTGACGAAATTATCATAATATATCTATATTAATAAACAACCTGTCATAACCTGTTATAATCTATCATATTATCCATACTTCAAAAAAAAATCCACCTAGACTATAGAAATCCTAAAAATATCAATACACAAACAGTTTCAAGTTAAAGTAGTGACCAAAGTGTCAAAGTCATGAAACAACTTCCTACCCTCACATTTTCAGTCCGAATCCGAAATAATGATTGGATCGGATGCAGTCCTTGCTACCTGTGTCTCAACTGGCTCATAGTCACTGTCGTCGTACTCGAAGAAGTTGCCATTCACATCCATGAAGACATTCTCATCGGTATTGGCTGATGCCTCAGCTGATAGACCACCACCGGAAGAGGAGTCTGAATCTGAGGAGTCTGAAGCAGAGGAGTCTGAATCTGAAGAGGCTGGAGGTGCAGGTGGTGCTGATGAGGGACCTGCTGCTGCTGCTGCTGAAGACCGGGGTGTTGCTGATGAAGTTCGCTGCTGCCTGGAAGCTTGTTTCCTGTTCACAAGCATGTCAAAGGTAACACCAGAGTGTCTCCCCTTACCGAGATGTTGAATCCTCAACAACACCCGGTCGCCCACGTCCAAATCCTCCCCTTCAACTACCATTCTCCATCCTGCAGTCTTCAAAGCAAAGTGACCATACCCGTCCACGTTAATCTCCAGGCCGTTGTACCGCCGCAACCCAACAACCAACACGACCGGTTGGTCTTGTCGAAGGCCACTGGTGAGGGCTGCCGGAATCGGCTGCATGTAATTAACAAACATAGTATTTTTTATTGTCGACAACGTGTTGCGTTACATGAACATAAATACCATTATTACAAACAAATACTGTGAAGTCTATCAAAACATGTCGTCTAGAATGAATTTTTTGTTATACATACTGTATGGTCCATTAAAAGAAGAATAGTCCACCAAAAGTAGAATACTATATGGCCATCACAACAATGACTTCAATATGTGGGCCATGATAATAATGCAAAATCACAACATGTGGTCCCATGTCATATATTAAAAAAATAATGGTAAAGTACTTACCATCCTCCACGAACCCTTCCCGTTTTTACCAACGTTCCATGGTTTTAAAACATAGTAGTCGTGGGCGTTGCTTGGGCCACCTTGTTCCATTGTCTACATTATAAATTTAAATAATGTTATGTGTTGTCAAATGCTAATATCAACATGCATATCCACACCCACAAAAATACGAAAACATTTAATAACATTCATAAACAAAGCCCATCATATATATTGTCTTGTTCTTATTACAAACCATTATTGCACCATGTAATTAACATGGCTACAAATTGCGTTCAAAGATTAATACAGCACAAACCATTGGAAGAAAGCCCACCATGTTAAACATTATATGGTGGTAGTGGAAGAAATACTTGAGATGCATTTAGGTAAATCTTGAACGGCCTATCTTTCAACTCCTTCCAATAATTAGGCACTTCAAGTTGTGCCCACGCTTCTTCGCTAGCTACAACCTTGCATTCCACCAGGTCAAAATTGAATCCCGGCCTCGCACACAAATCATTTATCTTCCTAACACGTTGCTTCAAATACCTGCAACGCCTCCGCACGTCTTCGTCGTCAACCTCAACATGAAAGTTAGTGGTCAAACCGGTTGCAATTCCTCGGTTAACGTCACGTGGAAAAGTACCATCTTCTCTACGCAACCCAGCGATGATAGCCTCAAAATATTTACTACAAATATAGTTATCCATATCAAAAGACCACCTAGGGCACCTTATGCGTTCTGGCCGAGGTGCAAAGTGAATTCCCAGATGGTAGTTTTCCCAAGCATTATACTGCCGGGGGGGGGGGGGTGTGGTTTGACCCAGACATCTGTGTAAGGGATAATTAAAACACCAACAATTCACAAATATTCATAAACATAAGAAACATTGTTCATACATAGTGTTGTTACATAATATAAAATACAATTTATTTCCTTGGGAACAAGGCAAGAAGCTTGTTCATGTAAGGGAGCCATTCACCACGGAATCTACTGCAAGGAGCATTTTCCTCCCATGTCTCATTTGTCGCAATCACCCTTTCACGACGTGCATCCCATTGAAAACCCTTTATATTTAATAATCCACGCATTTGTAAATAGGTATAGAAAAAATACTTCACCCTATCGCGTACATCTTCCACCGACACCGGCATAGACGTTGCTTCCAAAACCTGGAAGACCACTTCTACGTATATAAAATAAGTTGTTGTAAGTCGCAACAACTTGCAATTTGCTTAGTATATAAAATAATTTGTAATAATATTGAAAATGTCAAGTGAAAAGGACCCAGATCCCAAATATATGTATAGAGTAATAATTATGTTTAGTGCACAAGGCATTGGCATTTTGGGTTGCCCTTTCTAAATCCAGGGTATGTATTAGGTGTATATGGGACTTTGAATTTAGCTTTATTAATTAACACAATAAAATACACTCTTTAATAATATTATGAGAGTAAGTAAGGAACTACGTACTCACGTAATAATAGAGGGTATATAATAAATAACTTTTCAAATCTTGGCACTCATGTTGTTTATCATTTTTGCAGGACTTGGCCTTTGTGACTGATTTCTAAGTTGTAACTTCTAACTATGCATGCTTTAGTCAGGCTAATGGAATCAGATCAATACATGGAACTTGACCACCTTACAAGTTACAACAATTAACCAATTTAATAGGAATTATTAGAGGAAAGATCTTCTGGTTCTTTAAGCATAATTTCTAGTATGTAATCTGCATGTGTGTTAAATAATACTGTTTATTACATATTTACACACCACACCACACAATGATCTAATGGATATGGAAATTGTCTTGTTAATTTGACCATGAAGCAAGACAGTGTCATTGTTTCACTTTCTTCTTCTACTACTTCCAGTACTCCAGTAGTAATGTGATCATTAGATTAGACACCATTGTTTTCCTGCTAAACCACCCGGCCACGGGCCACCACATTACAATAAAAAATTGTTTTTCCTACCATCTGAATCTGAGTATAGCCCAAAATAATGAAACCTGAAAGCATTTTGGGGTTTTAAGCCCAAATGGGCTTTTTCCGGTTTTGAGCTAACTAGGTTTAGTATCTGAAACTGAACAAAACAAAGCAGCTTCTAATTCTTCTTCTTCTTTTTCTTATAAATGGTACCGTTCTCAATTCTTTAGCTAAAGAAGATCATGATTTTGGAAATGATGATGCACTGATTGGATTCTTATCGCGGTTGCCTATTGATTGAGTCAGTGCTAAAGATGAAATTAAAAAAAAATCATTAATAGTTTTATAAGAGCTAACTGATCGATCAAGGAATCTTGACTTGTTCTGAGTTCATGTTATTAATGTTATTAGAGTATTTCCAATGGTAGGTTTTAAATCCCTTTTAGACACTTTTAGTGAAAAACTCTTGCCAATGGTAGCTTTTAACACACTTTTCAAGCAAAACACTTTTAACTCCTTGGCAAATTTGTCAAGGACTTAAAAGTGTCACGTAGGATCTTTTAGCTAATTAAAAATTAAATATACTCATAATGTACACCATGTTTTCTTTGGAAAAATAAAATCTTAAGTTTTAACACTTATTTTAAAACCAACCATTGGAAACTCTAATACCACTGATCACTTTTAATATTAATTTTATACTAAAACCTTCCCTCTATTTCCTATGTGGCACCCTTAAAACTCTTTTACCGTTAGGAATGCTATTAGGTACTTTTTTTTTTATACTTAAGAATGAAGTTGACTATATGCAATTAACATGATTACATTAATATAAATTCCAAAATGTAAATTATAGATTAGGAATGTACCTCGATCAGGTGGTTAAAACAAAAGATAACAAATGCATCAAGGATGCTTTTATTTACACTTTAGAAGATCGTTCCATTGGATAGCAGTTTATTTGGTGCTACATTGTTTACCACGTCACAGTCCTCTTCAACATCATCTGAAAACTGAGACAGACCTCTCTTTGGTCTATTTTAGTTCAATATATTCAAGTTTTCTTCACGATTTCTGGTGATAGGCCATGCAGTCCTATTTAGCTCGATCAATAATATAAGTTTGCTGCAACGAAAGCAAATTAATGATCCTAGCTACTTAGCTTTCAACACCAACTTTTGAGCGACAGGATGGTGCCGGATGATTTGTATTTTGTTAATTTAGGATTTGCTTCTGTTTGCTGCTCTTGCTATGTGGTAGCCACTTTTGAGCAACAAGAGTAATCAACTAATCCTACATATCCTATGAATAGAGATCCTGTACGTAGTAGCCACTTTGTCCTAAACATTTTATTTTTAAAATGGTTGAACCAGATTCAATCACAAAAAACATGATCAACCATCGAGATTCAGGACTCTAGACATTTCTCTTTCTCGTCTCAATGTGCCCTTTATATATAGAAACCCCCTTCTTTCTTCCGTTTCGCTCATTGTTACTCATAACCATTTCACGTAAGGATACTACTACTGTACATAAGTCTCCACATTATGATCTTCACCTTTGGGGTTATTATACTATGTTACGTAATGGTCGATTAGTCCTTAATTAGGATAAACCAAATTCTTATTTATGCGCAATGACCCTGCAACGATATATACCTGTATAAAATTAAGTACATGTAATAAAGCATATACCTGTACAAAATTAACTATGTTGTAATAGCATACCTGTATGAAATAAGTATTACTGATCAAAGCTATGTCCTTCACGTTTGGACTTAATATAATATGCACAATGGTAGATTAGTCCTTAATTAGCTAAAACAAATTCCTTATATATGGCTATATGCCCAATGACCCTGCAAGAATATGCTAAGCATACCTGTATAAAATTAAGTATGATGTAATAAAGCATACCTGTACAAAATTAACTATGATATATATAAAAACATACCTGTATCACTGTATGAAATAAGTATGATGTAAAGCATACCTATATAAATTTAAGTATGATGTAATAAAGCATACCTGTACAAAATTAACTATGATATATATAAAAACATACCTGTATCACTGTATGAAATAAGTATGATGTAAAGCATACCTATATAAATTTAAGTATGTAGTAAAGCATACCAGTATAAAATTAAATGTAAACCGTTCAACAAGATTTTCAGGAACCTTGATTTCTGATTATAAAACTAGCCCAAATTTTTCTATAAATAGGCACCTTAACCACCAGCTTTAGCCACTCACTCACACTTCACAAACAAACTTTCGCTTTAATCATTCTGTCTGTCGTGTAAAGAGACACTAATATCATGGGTCTATCTGGCTTCACCATGGAGATCACATCATCAGTTTCTGCAGTCAGAATGTTTAATGCTGCTGTCCTTGATGGACATAAGTTAGCTCCAAAGCTCATCCCTACTTTAGTTGTGAGTTCATTGATCCTCGAAGGAGATGGAGGAGTTGGAACTATCAAACAGATCAACTTTACTGAAGGTAAGGTTACACATTATTATTATAAGTTCAGAGCTAAGTGTTTCCAAATTAAAGATAGATGTTATTGGCAGATATCTGGTCTTGTTTAACGTTAATTAACATTACAGTAGTACAAGACTATCAGTCCAATTTTCATATACAATATTCGGATACAGAATATATAATACTGATTGATTATCATTTTTTCGGGTTCAAATCTACAGCTTCACAATTCAGCTTTATAAAGGAGCGAGTTGACGTTCTAGACAAAGAACATTTGGAATACAAAGTCACAGTGATAGAAGGTGGACATGTTGGTAAGAAGGTGGAATGGGTAACCAACCACATAAAAGTGGACTCTACTGACAATGGGGGATGTGTCTACAAGTTGTGTTGCGAGTACAAGACCCTTAGTGGAATCGAGTACACTGAGGAAGAGGTTCATCGTTTTAAGAATGGAATTATTGTAATGGTCAAGGCTATCGAAGCTTATCTTGTGGCAAATCCTGATTGTTAGTCAATTTCTATACTGAATTGATCAACACGACGTTGCCACAGAGGCTGGGCATACAAGATTAAGTACTGTGGCTGATGGAAATAAAGATATATTCCCTTATATTGTTCTCGTTTTCCTAAGTTGTGTGTGCTTTTGTAATCAGAAATGAACATTTCACACGTTCATACTTACAGTGAATGTCTTCTATAAATCCCAATAATATGATTTCCGAATGTCTGTTATATATGACAGAAAATGTGTACTCTATACCCCAAAAGAGTCTGAAAACCCAACGTTTTTAATATTCCAAGTCTCCAAACAACTAAATTGGAAGTGTGAAAGTATTCCACTGAAATCCTCTTGTTTTTATCCGATCCTAGGGACAACACAATGGATACTGCTTGCACAAAGAACTATGACCTAGTACACAGACAGACCTCTCAAAATAACCAAGTTCAATTTCTGGTTTTCTTTTCATATTTCATGTAATATTCCAGTACAAAAAGTGTCACCAGTTATAAACATATAAGTATGTTCAATGTTTATAACGGTAAAAGATAAGAGATCGAAGAAAACAAGTTTCTGAATATTTGGCATTATTCAAGAAACATGCATGGTTTCATTAATTGTTCAAATTTTATTTTGGTATGCCATACAATTTGGACACAAAATATAGCTTACTGCAAAGTTCTGAAAGAAACAAGTGGAATATTTCCCGCAAAAGTAGCTTGAAGTAATAGAAAATCAGAGGATGCTAGCTTTATTCATGAAGAAACTTTGCTGAATAAATAATAATTAATCAACAAGAAGAGGAGGTTGACAGTACAATTGACAAAGTACTAACACAACAACAGGTTTTGCAGGTCCATCAGATTAATGGTCTCATAGTGCAAGTAGAGATACAAAGAAAAGGGTAGCACTAATACCCAAGGCCAATGGATCACCCAAAACAATAGAAACGATCAGATTTAGGACCTCTGCAACAGTTATCCAAGATATTTTCATCTTCCCTCTCCATGAAAGTTTACCACTTCCATAAGTAAGTAGGAGATCGGGAACCTCACTAATCTCGATCGATAAGTCATTATTCTCACCTCCGTTGATGTACCCCTTCTCCCATTTCTCAACAACTAGGTCTTTCATCAAGTCTTTCACACATGACACATGAAAATGATACTCCTTGCATGTGCTTCTATAGGACCATCCCCTGACATGGCCCCGGAGATTCCTCCTTGAACACTTACCACACTTCGACCACGATATACTCTCACGAAGATGTAGTTCCACCATTTCACCTTGTAAAACAGATGGTAGATTAGCACAACAAGGATGCAAGTTATATCCTCTTCCATGGCAGTGGTACACAAAACCTAAAATGCCCTTAGCACAGCCATTGCAATATGTATCAGCAAATGTACGTGGATGAAATTTGAATCTACAATTTCTGTAAAACGGGTGAGATATGGAGGGAGAACTTAATGCACAATCCTTGTGGAGATCATAGTTACATCCCTCACATCTGAATCTAAGTCCCCATCCTGTTTCTTTACAACCATCACACCTATAAGGTGTTTTGTTCCATACTGGTTTGAGATTGTGATTGTGGCTAGCGTGTTTTACATCTTCATACTTCATGCTTCTTTTGTACAATATATGAATTCAACAATGAATTGGTGATCTCAAATAGGACCTTTTTTACTGATCAAAGCTATATATGCTCTGCATTCAACAACATAAATATATGAAATCAGCATTACATATAAAGTAGTTCAACAGTCAACATAGAAAAACATATAAATAGATATCAGGCTAAATATTGCAAGATAGTATAAAGAAAGATATTCAAGATCATATTGAGAAGCTTAGGATCATTACAAACCGAAATTGATGGTTGCAAACTTGCAATCCATCTAACTTCAATCAGCTTCTTGAAGCAAATAAAATTAATTAGCTTCCTCTAGTCATTAATTGTGTACATATATATATACTTATATATAGTCTTCAGATCAAGGAAACAAAGAAGAGTCATTGAGAAGCTTCTGTGTTATAGGAACTAGGTCTATTATCAGATAGCTTAGGCGAAAAATAATAGAATTGATATTGTCAATTATAACAAGTTGCTTATTACATATTCATTGTATGGTAAAATGTAGTAGTCATTTGGTATTATAACCAATTGCATGCTAGGAAGCATAGTTGACACTTCAGAGCAGAAGTTCCCCAGCTTGTTCTTGAAATTTGAGAATTAGATATATAGTATAGGGGATTGTCAGAGTTTGGTGTATTGAGGACGTAGTCTAAACCGCGTATATAAACCTCGACGTAATATAATTAGTCTCAAATAGACAACTTAATATAATTAGTCTCAAATAGACGTGTATACGTGTGTGGATGATAATAGTATTTCTTCTATTATAACATGTTAAGCTGGTGTTGTATGCCTACAATTACCAGAGTGAGTCCACTTCTATGAGGAATTGGGTCACACTGCGGTCAAGCTCCAGTGTGGCGCCAGTAAATGAAAATGAGCATCATCTGTTTTTTGATTGTTGTTGGTCCAAAGAGGTGTGGAAGACAGTTTTAATGAGGAATGGCACAACAAAAAACATTCTGCCAGCTTATGCTGAATGGAGATGGATAATGAAACATTTCAAAGATGGAAACTTGGAGACTAAAGTCACTCAAGCTGCTGCTACTGTGATGCAGGAACTAGATCTTGGAACACAAACAAACTCACACCAATATTAAGAAGAACATTTCTTTTTCATTAATCAATAAAAACCGAGTCTTTTACATCTAAAAGAGGCCTTTATATAGACTACAGTTTCCAAATCCTAACCAAACCCTAATATTGTATAAATGACACAACTAACCTCCAACCCTAACATAAGACGAAAATTATCAAAAATAGAAAGATTTGAGTTATGATCAAATCTGGACTCTACTCATCTCTAGGAATCCAATGCCACATACGGCATGCAAAACGGAGTTTTCTAGAAAGAGATATAAATGAAACAAAACTTTCCTAAAATAGCAGAATTGGCTTTTTGAAAGCCTAAACGATGTCAAAACCCCGAAAAACGCAACAGCACACGAGCAAACCCTAAAAAAAACGCAAACCCTAAAAAAAAGCTCGTGTGACTTGATCATTGGCCCGTTTTACTTCAAAAAAAATTTGGCTTAATCATATTTTATATTGTTAGTTCATAAAGTTCATTGGTTTTTCGATTTAGCGTAGTTTGCGGCAAGTGGAAATGAAAGGAAAGCAAATATCTCAAATAAACGATAAGTCGATAACAATATCTTCAACATGAGTGTTAATGTAAATAATGGTTGAAGTGATAAAAAGGCGGATACAGAGATTACAATAGCATTGAAGGGGGAATAGAGATCTGTGATAAGAATTTAAAAATGGATAGTCTATGATGTAAAGTATGATTTCCTAAACAATAAGAGGATCAATATGAAATTTATGTTTTAGTGACAAATGATCACAACGTTTAAGTGTCAATTGAATCAAAGAAAATCCAAATTTGTACACACCCTCACACAATCAAGTGGTAGTCATATATTTAATTAACTTACTGTATGGCCTTGACAAAAATGAAGTCATCCTTGCATTGGAATTTAATATGAAGGAAAGGATATTGAACACTAAGAGTGTAAATAATAGAAACGAGTTTTGAACACAATCTACATTAATAAAAAAACTCGCTCATCTTCCCATTCAAAGTTGTAACCTTAATTTTTTTGATGCAGTTGTAAACTTAGTAAGTTAATCCAAAACATAAGAAAAGAAAATGAATTATTGATGCAGAGCCCAAACAAAAATTTGAATCCATTCTACAAAAAAGATTAGGAAAAAAAAAAGGATCTCAAAAATTTTGAAACCGAAAAATCAAAACCTCAATAAAAAAAAAATTAACTTGAATAAATTATCTTGTTGAAATAAGGGTGAGACACTCTCATGTAAACTTTCGAATGCGCCTAGCTTCCCTCAAAGGGCAGACAAAGTAGTCTTGTCGGTCTCAAATGGGCGAGGGAGAGCTCCTGCAAGAGCGTGATGTAACGAAATCAAAATAGAACCAGATTCATACTTAAGAAAGAAAAACAAAAAAGAATATGAAAAAATCGGACGTAATTTTGTTTCTTCTTTTCAGCCTGCATTTTGGATTAATTTTTGATGGCAAGCATCCATTATATTAACCCGTCTACGTCTTCTTCTTCATCACTCTTTTCTCTACTGGTTAATTATTGTAAAACACCAAATTTTAACGTAAGTATAACCTAAACATGCAAAATTAGAAATAACAAATTAAAGAATTTCCCTCCTTCATGTTGATTCGTGAGTGACTCTGTATATACCCATTAACTCGACGTGAGCTTATTTTTACTCGAGCTCACTCGACGTAACCCATTTCTACTCGAGCTCACTCGACGTAACCCATTTCTACTCGAGCTTACTCAATGACCACAACTCCCAAATGTCATCCGAACTAAAAAGCTCTCACTCGACGTGAACCCATTTTTACTCGAGCTCACTCGACGTGAACCCATTTTTACTCGAGCTCACTCGACGTGAAGTCATTTTTACTCGACCTCCATCGTCCCTATTCAAACTTCATACGTTTTGATCCTCTTCAGTTACAATATATTTTCAGATCCAAAATATTCGCTCATTAATTGACCACACCGTTGGGCAATTAATGAGCTATCCGTTGTCCCAATCACCTATATATATGAACTACGTGGGCTTGATTCTGGGACTGGGTCACTCTCAGATACGTAGGCAACTATCTAGATCAGATAGCTCAGCCATTTTCATAACTTCAATTCCTCCCCCTCAATTTTCCGATCTTCTTCTCCGACCAACCTTTGCCCAAATTTACTTACATTTACATTGGCGCCGACTGATTCGTGAACGAATAATAACCTGACATCCGACCATGGCAACAATCACTAATGAGCAGTTTGAGCAACTCCAGAAGCAAATGGCCGATCAGCAAAAGCAGATCAACAGACTGGTGGCTGAAAACATCCACCTTAAAAGCACCACCACCACCACTAATGGCACACCGCTCAACGGAGTTGCTACCAATATGCTCAATAATGAAGAAGTCACAACAACTGTCAACAACCCTGTCCTACCCACCTCCAGTAACACCGCCGCCCCAACCATGGCTGACCTTCAAGCTGCTCATGACAGAATCCTCCAACTGTCAGAGAAACTCGACAAAAATCACCAAGACTCACTCAAGGCTAATACAGCACAAAAGGTAGCATCAACAACACTTGAACGGTACAAAATCGAACCTCTTCATGATGACCTACTACAACAGGAACCACCACCAAACTTTATACCTCCAAAGTTCACCACTTACGACGGAAGTGGAGACCCAATGGACCACGTCCTACAGTTCAAGACAAGTTTGGCCCTATGGCCAAAGTACAAGGATATTTTTTGCCGATTATTTTCCGCATCACTCCGTGGGAGTGCAATAGATTGGTATCATCGACTGCCTGAAAGATCCATTACCTCGTATGACCAACTGGAGTCACTTTTTGTCACCCAATATATCCACAACAAGAGGAGAGGTTACTGCCCTTTTTCGTATCAAGCAGGACGAAACTGAGACAACAAAGAAATTTATGTCAAGATTCAAAAAGGAATGCCTGCGAGCCGAGAATCCAGATGAATACTCATGTCTCTTGGCATTCATATCCGCTGTCAACCCCAATACGGCACTAGGAAAGAACATTATCCTAGACGCCCCTGCAACGTTGGAAGACTTGTATGTACGTGCTGACAAGTACATCAAACTAGAAGAAGCCCTCACAAAATCCAAAGAAAGAGTGGCTGTTGTCCAAACAACAGAGTCCACTTACTCCAAACCAAAGACGAATCGAGCAGAATACAAAGGAAATGCCACATCCAATGCCAAATCCAAATTCCCGAATCCCTTCAAGTGCTTATACAATCAGCTATTTGACCTCATCAAAGATGAGGATTACTTCCAGCCTCAAGTTAACGACCTCGAACCGATTGAAGGAAAACCATACTGTAAGTTACATAAGTGTCGCCACCATCTCACTGAAGATTGCCGTATTCTACGAGCTTACTGTCACAAGCTTAAGGAGGAGGGTCACCTCGATGACTTCCTCTCCGAAAATGAACCCGACCTCCGCAGCAAACTAGAGGCCAAACGACAAAAGACCTCGACAGAGAAAGGTAAAAAGCCTAAGGGAACCATCAATATGATCATGGATGCTCGACCTCCCGAATGGTCAGCTCGTTCTAAGAAACAAAAGATTCATCACATCCACGATACCTTCCACTTGACTCACAAAGCGATTGTGGCTAAACAAGTCACAGGTAACAATGCTCTGGTCTTCTCTGACCTCGATCTCAAAAAAGTATGTCTCCCTCACAACGACGCATTGGTCGTCCATATCAACATTGGGGGGTGGATAATGAAAAAAGTTCTTATCGACCCCGGAAGTTCTTGTGACGTAATATTTAACAAGGCATACAGTCAGATGCAAATGCCCGACTCGGTCCTCCAAAAACCGCAAGTCACCCTTTTTGCATTTAACTCGACCGAAACTGAGGCAAAAGGTGAAATTTGCCTTCCTGTGGCAACTGGCGAAAACGAAGACGAAGTGACTGTGTACTGCACCTTTTTCGTCCTTGATGTCCCTGCTCAGTTCAATGCAATTCTCAGACGAAAATGGATTCATAAAATGAAGCAGTACCATTGACATATCACCAGGTCATCAAATTTCCTGGCCCCAGAGGCATCATGGAATTACGAGGTGACCAGATCGAAGCACATGGATGCCATGCCATACCCGAGGTCATCCCACTCCCTAATAAAGTGGATACCCCCACAGTGGCGAGCTCATCTAAGCCCACTGTCAATATGATCTCTGCAATCTGCAATGCAGTCGAAGAATCTACTCAACCCACTGGGGATGAGATCTCACAAGCTCAAAACGGTAAGGAAATTGGTCATCCATCCGACCCACCTGCCATTGAACAAGGTGAAAAGGTCAACATAGGATCGGATGACGATCCAAAATATGTCTATGTCGGGGCTAACTTGGACCCTATTGTAAAACAGCAACTTATTGCTACTCTGAAAATGAATAAAAACGTTTTTGCTTTTGCTTACACCGATATGCCAGGGATCAATCCCACTATTGCTTGTCACAGCTTAAATGTAGATACCAACAAAAAGCCTGTGAAACAAAAAGCTCGCAAACTAGCAGCTCATCTCGCCAATGCAGTTAATGCAGAGATACAAAAGTTAAAAAATGCAAAATTCATTCGTGAGGTCGCATACCCTGACTGGCTCTCTAACATTGTCGCAGTCATAAAACCTAACGGTAAAGTCAGAGTATGTATTGACTTCACGGACCTTAACAAAGCTTGTCCAAAAGATAGCTTTCCTCTCCCTCGAATAGACAAGCTCGTTGACTCAACAGCAGGTCACGAACTCATTTCCTTAATGGATGGCTATTCAGGATACAATCAAATAAAACTAGCAGACGAAGATCAAGAGAAAACTGCATTCATCACAGAGCAAGGTACCTTTTGTTACACAGTCATGCCATTCGGACTAAGAAATGCAGGAGCCACGTATCAACGACTTGCAACCAGAATGTTCCACGATATGATTGGTAACACAATGGAAGTTTACGTAGATGATATGATTGTCAAAAGCAAGCACAAAGCTACCCATGTCACTGACCTCGAAAAAATATTCCTCCGACTTCATGAGTACAACATGAAACTCAATCCGGAAAAATGTTTGTTCGGCGTCGCATCGGGAAAATTCTTGGGTTACCTCATCACACAAAGGGGTATCGAAGCCAACCCAGAAAAAATCAAAGCCATACTTGAAATGCCGAGCCCAAAAACCAAGAAACAAGTTCAAAAGCTTAACGGCATGATAGCAGCCTTAAACAGATTCATAGCCCGGGCATCAGACAAACAACGCCCACTACTTCAACTACTAAAGAAAGGGTCAACTTATAACTGGACACCTGAATGCCAGCAAGCATTCGACGAACTCAAGTTATACTTGGCTACGCCACCAGTCATCACGGTACCACAAGATGGCGACGTGCTGGGGCTCTACCTCGGCACGTCAGAACATGCAATTAGTGGAGTATTGTTCCGAGACGAAAGAGGTATAGAAAGACCAATATACTTCATCAGTAAGACATTGCTGTCTTCCGAAGCTCGGTATTCAAGCCTCGAGAAGGTAGGTTTAGCTTTACTATTCGCCTCACGAAAGTTGAAGCCGTACTTCCAATCACACAAAATAAGAGTCATCACAGATGCACCTTTTCGGCAAGTGCTGGAAAGCAGAAACAAATCTACACGAATGGCAAAATGGGCCCAAGAACTCGGAGACCACGAGCTCATTTTCACTCCGCGAAGTAGCAGAAAAGGGCAAATCGTGGCCGACCTCCTGGTCGATTACGCCATCGACGACAACTCATGGATACCCGATAACGAGGTCATCGACCAACCGACACCAAAAACTCCAACATGGAAACTCTACGTCGATGGCTCCAAAAACTTCAATGGCTCAGGAGTGGGAGCCACACTAATCTCACCGGACGACGCCATCATAGAAAAGTCAGTCCGATTAAATTTCACCTCAAGCAACAATGATGCAGAATACGAGACACTCCTCACTGGCATACAAATGGCCATAACTTTACAGGTAAAAGAATTGCGAATCCTAAGTGACTCACAATTGGTAGTTAGCCAAATCCTCGGCGACTACGAAACAAGGGAAAAGACTCTGAAGCTATACTTGGAGCATACCAAAAAATTATTAAGTTACTTCAACAAATGGGAAATTCAACATGTCCCACGAGATGACAACCGCCATGCCGATAGCTTGGCATATCTGGCCTCGCAAATCGACACCGAGTCACCTCGAATAATACAAATTGACATACAGTCAGTCCCGGCATATGAGGCACAGATACATCAGGTAAATGAAGTTTCAGACTTCATAGACATCCCATCAAGTGATATAGAAAATTCGTGGATGGGACCAATCATCAATTACTTAAAGGGAACATACCCAGATGATGATTTCGAACTACGTAAACTCGAACGAAAAGCTAAGAGCTACATCTTACTCGACAAAAGACTCTACCGAAAGTCAACTCGAGGGCCATATCTGCGGTGCCTCCCACCAAAACAAGCGCACACAATTCTTGCTGAGATCCACCATGGAGAATGTGGAAACCATGCAGGGGCTAGGTCTTCAGCCCAAAAAGCAAGAAATCAAGGTTACTTTTGGCCTTACATGCAGTCAGATTCAGATAAGTTCGTCCAACACTGTGACAAGTGCCAAAGATTTGCACCATTAATCCACCAGCCAGCTCGAGAACTCAAAACAATCTCAAGCCCATGGCCTTTTGCAATATGGGGGCTCGATATTGTGGGCCCTATCTTGAAAGATAAATCCAAAAAATGATTCTTACTTGTGGCAACCGACTACTTCACCAAATGGGTCGAAGCAATACCCCTATGACGCATTCGCCAACAAGATGTTAAAAACTTCATTTGGAAATTCATTATCACTCGATTCGGACTACCACATACTCTAGTCACCGACAATGGTCAACAATTCCGTGGAACTGAAATCGAGGAATTCTACCTCGATTGGAGAATCAACCACGCACTCTCAACACCTCACTACGCTCAAAGTAACGGTCAGGCTGAAGCCACCAACAAGACCATCATGAATAATCTGTAGAAAAAACTTGAGGCACACAAAGAAAAATGGGTAGAGGAACTCGATCGGATCCTATGGGCTTACAGAACGACACCGCGCACATCTACAGGAATGTCCCCCTTTGCCTTGTGTTATGGCACAGAAGCCATCATACCAACTGAGCTAAACTTCCTCACTACTCGATCTGAGCTCGTACAATCTAAGGAAAATGAAGATTTATGGGCCCACGAAGTCGACATGCTCGAAGAAAAACGAGACCAAACCTTAATTACCACTGCTCGTTACCAACAAGTTTTAAAAAGGAGCTGCAACCAAAAGGTCCGATCAAGGGAATTTCAAAGTGGAGACCTCGTCCTCAGACAAGTTTTTTCCAATACTAAGAAGCCTGGGGACGGAAAGCTAAATCCTAATTGGGAAGGACCATACATTGTCAAAAACAATTTAGGAAATGGCGCATACACACTCATTGATGCTGAAGGGGAACAGATGCCTCGACCTTGGAACTCCAAATTTCTAAAAATCTATCTACCCTGATGACCTTCAAGGGTTGACATCTTTCATTTCCCCATAACAAGGTTAAGCCATAAAACCACAAGGGATTTATACTACAAAACAATCTATTTTGAGCTACATTGAACAACAAATAGTAATGGCAGCCAAACATTTTTCAATTCAGCATACAGTTCTTCTAAGGTAAAGTCAAAATAGTTGGATTACAAAATATCATGGACGTAGGGCCAACCAAAGTCGGAATTCCCTACTTATGTTTTCAAACAACAAAAGAAACCTCACCACTCTCAACAGAATTACAAAGGAAACAATAACTATCAAGTTTGCTCCTCAGGGAGATCTTGAGTTGTTGCACCAACATTCTCTTCAGCTCGGGGAGAGGGTTCCTTGTCAGCCTCCACATTCGCAGGAGCAGCTTCGGCGTTATTCTCTTCTTCCATATCGTGACGAAAACGCTCAAGAGCGGAAATTTTGATGGCCTCCCTATCTGCAGAAACATCAAAGTTTTCTACCAATGACGCAAGCTGAGACTCACGACGAAGGCACCTAGCCTCCCAGGCATAAGATATCTGCCGCCACCCCGAGATACTCTCGACAGACTTTTGGGCATCAGCTTCCCAGCTTGCATTCACACTGGCAAGCTGACCTTGGAGAGTCATCACAAACCTCTGGGCCTCATCCAGATTTGCACCATATTCGGCACACTCTTTCTGGGAAGCATCGAGCTTGCCCTTCAGACTCTGGACTTCAGCTCGCAATTCCTTGTTCTCAACATTGGCCTTTTGCAGAGCCTCAGCTTTCTTCCTTGCATTCTCGAGCTTCGTAATCCACTTGTTATGAATCACATTCATCTGGCATACAGCAAGGGAAGAATCAAAAAACCAAGCAAATGACAGGTAAAAGGATAAACCAAATCATAACTGGGTAAGTAAAACTCACCCTATACGCGCAAGACGCAAATTCTTGGGAATCCTCCACAAGAGACCGGGGTTGAATCTTCTTCGCATCCTCAAAGAGAAAGCAATTCTCCATCAGCGAAAGGCTCATCTCCTTGTCATCCCAAGCCGAGTCATCGGCCTTCACATAAGCCTCACGATAAGGAAATACCGGCAAAAATCGATTCGCCTCACCGGCAGCGAAATCTTCACTCACGTCGATAGCCGAAGGCTTAGTCAACTTAGAGGAAGGAGCTTGTGCTTTTCCTTTCCCCTTATCCTGAGCTGGTTTATCGACCTTCGACGTGGTAACAGGCACAAATGCCCTAGCCGGGGCTTTCCTCTTCTTAGACTGAGCAGGATCGATCGACCTCGAGCCGAAAAAGTCACTCAGATTAGGCGCATTTGGAACCTTACTCGCCAGAGGAGTAGATCCACCAGTTAAGGGAAATTCAACAGACTTCTTTGGTGGGGCCATAGGCAAAGCAGCCACAACCTCGATCGGCAAATCTCCTGGTCGAGCTGAGACCAACTCCGCAACTGGCAGGGCTACAGCGAGCTCCCCTCTCTTTCGCATGACTCTCTTCGGCGCTGGAGCACTGGAGGTACCGACTTCTACTTCGGTACCTTTAGTAAATTTAACTCGAGGCTCACGAAAGAAACGTGCCAGATGGGGTAGCAATTTCCTCTTCTCTGCCCACGATTTCTCAGCAAAGTCGATTATATTACTTGGGTGCAGACGTCCGTCGATTGGCTCGTTGTAATCCTTAGTCTGACCTGTGAAAGTAAATCAAACAAGTCAATAATTGGGTCGACTCGGTAAATAAACAAGAAAATTATAGACACACGTTCACCTATGCTGGGAATGGCATATCGGGCTAAGAAGGCACTGGGTTGTACAAATTGACTCTCAACCGTCATTCGACGTGGGTGGGTTAAACAGCTTAGCTGGACCACAACTTCGTCTTCTATTTAGGGAACAGATGTAATCCCTACTACGACCGGTGACACAGGTAAAGTATGCTACGACGTCAGCCTTACAGATATCGTAATTATGTAACCTGTTCAGTTCCTCAAAGATCAGCATCGAGGTCCAGAAACTAGTGGGCATCATGATAGGGGCTACGTCGTAGTGATTCAAGATATCACATACGAACTTACTGAATGGAAGACGCATACCACCCCTAAGTTGGGCAAGACAAATCAAAGTGGACGTCGTGTCCCCACACAAGTCAAATAACCTATCACTGACTCTATGCATTTCGAGGTCAGGAATCCTAATATTAAACTCCTCTCGAATCTCGGGAAACGACCTCCGAGCTTCATCTACAGTAAGCACCCTACTGCTACTAATTTCTACATCATCAAACCCAAGACGATTACTACTAACACTAGCTTCACCTCCCTCGTCAAACCGAGCCTCTTCCTCGTTCTCACTAATGCTTTAAGACTCTCTATCACTCATCTTAACAAATTACTTTCTAAACAAACCCCTGATAACAAATCACAAGGTGATATCAAACCAATTTTCGGTAAGGATAAAGAGCAGACAAAAAAGCAAAATCTTCAGAAACTCAACAATGGCGAAAATACTCAAGAGCAGCACCCAAACAACAGAAATTTCGACAGATACGCAAAGAAATCGAACAGATACAAAAGAAAAGGAAATAATTCGAATACCAAGTGAAGAAAAAGGAGACAAACAAGCATAAACAATGAAGAACAACAATGGGAATACACAAGAGAAGAAAAGAGGAACAAGAACAAGACAAAAACAACAAGTTACCTTGCGCTGAGCAGATGCAGAAGTCTTAAATCCCAAGCAAAAGAAACCCTTGGTCTTCTAAACTCGCGGTTAGGTTTTATAAAACCCAACCACTTCATCATAACCGTCCAAACAAACTTCAATCAAAGGCCAGATCCGGTGCGAGAAATCCAACCGCCGAAACCCTTGGTTTCCCTCCCATTTCGGTTACTTTTTAAAAATCAAAATTCAAACTACATTTCCACGTGGCAATATCAGCACACTTACCGCTGCTACAATCATTCACTTTCCTCAAAAGCCTAAAAACATTTAATGCAGCACACAAAGGAATCTTTGCTAGCTTCAAAGACCAAGAAAACATACACCAGCAAGGCAACATATGCCCTCCCAACAATGACTTCATTGGTTTTTATTTCGATCGACGCAATGACTTATCACCAAACTCAATTCATTTCACTTCGACCAAAATAAAAAGGGGCTATGTATATACCCATTAACTCGACGTGAGCCTATTTTTACTCGAGCTCACTCGACGTAACCCATTTCTACTCGAGCTCACTCGACGTAACCCATTTCTACTCGAGCTTACTCAATGACCACAACTCCCAAATGTCATCCGACCTAAAAAGCTCTCACTCGACGTGAACCCATTTTTACTCGAGCTCACTCGACGTGAACCCATTTTTACTCGAGCTCACTCGATGTGAAGTCATTTTTACTCGACCTCCATCGTCCCTATTCAAACTTCATACGTTTTGATCCTCTTCAGTTACAATATATTTTCAGATCCAAAATATCCACTCATTAATTGACCACACCGTTGGGCAATTAATGAGCTATCCGTTGTCCCAATCACCTATATATATGAACTACGTGGGCTTGATTCTGGGACTGGGTCACACTCAGATACGTAGGCAACTATCTAGATCAGATAGCTCAGCCATTTTCATAACTTCAATTCCTCCCCTCAATTTTTCGATCTTCTTCTCCGACCAACCTTTGCCCAAATTTACTTACATTTACAGACTCTATCACTCTAAGTGACTCTATCACTCTATCATCTGAGTAGTGTGTTTTTAGCACTGAATTCTGTTTGCAATCCCCAATCTATTTGTTGTTTTATGAATCTCCATCTATACATTTTATTTGTCTAAGATGGGAGTCAAAATGTTTATTTGCGTGAGATTTTGTGTGAAAATTGAAGGGACGAAGGGGTGGGGGAGGAAAGCGTTACATCGGAAGACGACATTTTTTGAGAAAAAAAAAATATATTTGAAGAGACGGAACTTTCCCTGTTTTAAGGGTATTTTCGTCAGAAAATAGAAATAAAGTCTAAAGATGGAAATCTGTACGTCGGCGAAAAAGGTTGACGTTTATAAGAGAAGAATAGATAGATATAGAGAGCCTGTATCCAAGCCCCACAGTTTGGTAACTAAGCCCCAATCAGTAAACCCACCCCACCCGGATTTTGTAATTTGGTAAACATGCCACGATAGTAAATACACCCCAATATGAGTCAAACTGAAATTTTAATTAATCATCTCTTCATCTATTCAAATTGTTTCCTTTATAATTTTTCATTGCTAAAACTTATGATTGGAATCATTTATACATTGAAACAACTTAGAATCTACATATTAAACAACTTAATTATAGTATGTATAATGAAGCAAAATTTTGAGTTTTTTGAAAGAACAACAACTTAGAATCGCTTATACTTTGAGTCTTTGATTTTGGTTGTTTGGTAAGTAACTATCAAAAATAAACCTTCAATTTATTTGGGGTTGATTGTGGTCGTTTGAATTTTATTAAAATTTAGAGCTATTTAGAGATACCTCCCGGATAAGTTTGTACTCTTTGAGATACCCCCAGATTTAAGTCTCATTAGAGATACCCCAGATTTTCTTTTCAGGCTAGTCAACCAAGCCATTCACATGTGTTTGACCAGTTTTTATGTATGTTAGACGAAAATACCCTTCATTTTAAACTTAATTTTAATTAGCAAAATCAATAAACACTAAATTTTATCCACACCCAACAAAACTTAACCACACCACCACTATGTCACCACCACCACCGCCACCCAATTTTGCATAATTCTCATTGTTTGAATCTAATACACCACCACCGCCGCCAAAACTTTTAATAAAACCAAATGTTAACCCCACAAAACAAAATTTAACCACACCACCACCACCACCACTATATCTATTACACTACTACCAAATTTCACATAGTTTCCATTGTTTGAATCTATTACACCACCACCACCAATTTTCACATAATTCCTATTGTTTGATACATAACTATCACTACCATCTATTACCACCACCACCACCACCACCAAATTCGAATTTTCGAAACTTAAAACCAAAAACTCTTGAGCCCACATCAACACAAACTTTCCTATTATCTTCTTCTTCGAGTTCTTCATCTTTATTTGTGTTCTTTTACAATACCCCCACCACCCACATTAACTCTCAACCTACCACCACCACCACCATCGTCATCTTCGACAATAAAATCAACGCCAAATAAATTTGTGTTTATGTGTGTGTGTGTGTGTGTGTGTGTGTGTGTGTGAGAGAGAGAGAGAGAGAGAGAGAGAGAGAGAGAGAGAGAGAGAGAGAGAGAGAGAGAGAGATCTTAATGGGGTTTAAAAATTTTGAGTTGTTTAATTTGAGATGGGTTGGAGAAAAAAATGTTTTAACTATAGGATTAGATCCAAAAGGGTTATATGTTGATGAACGATTAGGATTAGATGTAGAGTTTAGATGATGTGGCATATATGGTGGTATGGTTGGTGACTAGGATATGGGTTAATTAAAAGAGGGGTATTCTTGTCAATATCAAAAAATAAAGGTCAATGGCTTGGTTGACCAGCTCCAAATGAGAAAGTGGGGGGTATCTCAAATGAAACTTAAATCTGGGGGTACCTCAAAGAGTGCAAACTTATGCGGGGGGTATCTCTAAATAGCTCATAAATTAATAAGATAATAGATGTTAAATCTTAAATATTTCTATGTAACATTCTTTAAGACCCAAATGTTCAACAAATTAATAATCACTTAAATAAATATAAAAATTGATTACATATTAGGTTTTCTTGAAATATGAAAATGTAAAATGATATGGGATACAAGATTGTGTTGAGTTAAATAGTGTGTATAATATTTGATTCGATACATTGCACTTAGGTTCAATAAGTTGAATTAACTAAAGGCTCTTAGTATTCACTGAAAAATTCAACGAAGTGTTGGATTTTTGAATTTTGAATTGGCCAATCACTTTGATCAATAATCTTAATCTTCACTGGACCTTGATAATTGAACATATAATAAAAAATAATTTTTTTACTCAAAAAATTAATAAATTAAAATATCGCTATAAATTAATATTATTAATTTATCGATAAATTTATATCTCTCTAATTAATAGGATTAAGGTGGTCCGGAGGCTATTAATTTATAGAGGTTTAACTGTATATTAAATTTCTACTCCCAAAACAAGCCAACAATTGCTACTTTATACATGATGTCACAGTAATGAGTTGCACTAATTTTTATTTATATTGAATTTCTACTCCCAAAACAAGCCAACAATGGCTGCTTCATACTTGATGTCACAGTATTGAGTTGCACCAATGCAACTCTTTGAATGGCTTGCACTTCAACTCTCTTTTTGCTATAAGAGTATAAGAATGTTCGTAGTATCCACGCGACTTCGTCGATCAACACTAAGGAGCCCAACATGTGAAACCTAAGGGTGTGTTTGATTCAAGCGGTAAACTAGTTTACCGGTGAAAATGGAGGACAACGGATGGAATTAAAATTTAGAGATTTTTGGACATACCCCCATTTGAAAGTCGAAATTTGAGATACCCCCATTTGAAAAAAAAACGAGATATCCCCATTTCAAGATGTGGTGTTATCTTAGCCGTCCATCATAGAACTAACCTACGGCTGTAAAGCTCTTCTGTATTGAAATGGGGGTATCTCAATTTTTTTTTAAAATGGGGTATCTCAAATTTCGACTTTCAAATGGGGGGATGTCCAAAAATAATGTCGGAAAAGAAGATCTCTGAGTTTTGACGGAGAAACAAAATCTCTTCTTAATTTTTGTGCAATTACTTATATGACCCTTCGAGAAGTTTACCGGAAAAGAATCCCACCCGAATCAAACAGACCCTAAACTACAATAATAAAAAGCCCAGTCACACCGCCATGCAGTGAGTCATATTCTCACCCGAAAGGCAAAAACAAACCATGTATAAACAACATCTATGCCATTGAAACTTTTCACAACTCAGATTTGTTTTTTCTTCACTAAACTCTTTCTACTTCATTTTAATGGCTGTGATGCTATTGTATCCACATAATTATCGCTTCTTCAATGTAGAACACTTCGACCAGCTGAAATTAGTACTGGAATCTACTGTAAGGAGTTTGGCATTCAAGCTAGCTTGTGGCCCTAGCAAGAAGGGTCCTGGGCATTAGCACATCTTCGCCAACTACTTCATCTTCAAAGACCTATGGCCAATTCTATTATATAACACATCTTCACTAGACAAATTGAGTTTTTAATCACAGTGATAACACACATAATTTGTATACTTTATCAGTTGTAAATGATAATTCTTACCCCTTATAGAAAATTGAGCTAAGTCAGGTTTCATAAAAATGTTCACATCTATACTACTATTATAAACCTGAATAAAATTCAGGGTTAAGTCCCGGTTAATGAGAATTGAACTTTAGAATTTTGCCACCTAATTCTGACTAAAATACCTTTTTAGTCATGGTTTTTTGGCAAATTTACATAATAACCATTTTAAGTTTTATTGTAGTTAACATATTATATTATTTATGGGTTGAATTTTATTTATGAGCAAAAAGTCCAATAATTAAAAAAAATAATTAAATCAACAAAATACAATGACAATAATAAATTTGCTTAAGAAATAATTATTTCATACGATTTAATACATTAATATAATTTATAATATTTAATAAAATTAATAACTTAAAACTCGAATGCTAATCAGACATGGATAAATTAAAATTAACCGATGCTTAGCATCGGCTAAGGCACTAGTAACAACATATAGCTAGGGAGTGTATGTCTTACTTGTACAGTAGTTAGTAGTAACACTTCAACAACTGCATGTTCATATAGTCTTCAAGTCATAATGTATGGCTACTAGTGCATTGCCTTAGGATCCATAAACAAGTAGTAATTGAGAGGAAAACCACAGAAAAGATCACAAGAAGTATATAATTCAACAAAGATCAACTCAAGTTGTGGCAGGGAGAAAAACTTCGGTCCATAGCACTGAGGACCAAACCCTGTTCAAAGCGTCTATCTACAACACATTACAAAGATTTATGCAATGCTCGAGATTTATATAATAATGATGGTCCTCAAAATTTGTATAGATTATTAAAATGTGTGGTGGATAAATACTTTGGACAATAGTTCGGTCCTAAGTTTTATGGACCAGAATTTTTTCTGGTTGAGAAACTCAATGGTGTTGGGCAATATTAATTCTTATATTGAGTACTCCTTTAGGTTTATCAAAACAATTTCACTCAGAAATAAAAAAATCTTTAAATCTGGCAATTACAATAACCCACAAGTAAACGATATTTCAAGTCCTCCAAATGTGATGGTAGATACAATGGTGGGCGTGGCTCCAATGTGACTTCCGTGTTTCAAAGAAGAATGAAACACATTTTTTTTTTCACCAAAGAACCTTTAAAGTTTAAATATGACTACCAAAACCCTAATTTATTTTTCAAGGAAAGCCCATTGAGCTTTGGCTAAATTGATGGGCAACTCTGGGATAATGTCCTACAGATGCTAGGAAATGGGAATGCTATTTGCCTATTTTGAGGATATCTAGAAGTGTAAATTAAAGCTGCAGTATACAAATTCTGTACTAGTCCAGAATTAAAGCTTTGATTGATGAATACTTGTCCAGAATAAACTGGGTCATCCAGTAACACAAAATCAAAATCCAATCAATATCAAATGCTGGCATAGGCCTCCAATCCTTTCTCCTCAAATGATGAACATCCACAAAAAAAAAAGGGAATGAAATCCAGAATGTATCAGCATAGTCAATCTTATTTTCTTGAGAAGTTTTCGAACGTTTTGATTGGTCAAAGACACTAATTTTGTTACGTCAACTCAAGAGACTGGAAATCTCTACTACCTATTCTAATCTGTATGAAATTTATGGTACTGTATCATGCAACGCAAAGCAATCGAATGGTCACTGGTCAGGTTCATTCATTTGAATTAATTGATCATTTCTTGACGCAAGATATATCTATTTAGTTAACACTGCACCCAATTAATACATACCACGTGTAAAGCCAAGCAGAGCTGTGCCTGTTCTGTTTATGTCGATCATCACAAGTTCACAAATCACAACCCACCACAGCCATAAAGAGAATACAGTACGAATAGTATACGTAACCGTATCGATGACCGAATCTTTGTTTCACAAAACAACATTTGACTAAAGGCTAAAATCGTCATTTTATTTAAACGTGTGTTTTTTTGTTTACTAAAAACCCCCCACTTTTTTAAGATAAACACCCGCCAATTCAGTCTTTTTTACACGTCATAATTCTACATTTCTACCAACTCACCTTAAATCACGTTACAATTTTCTCATCCGACGGCTTAAAATGTATAAATCTATGACCCACTTGTTTCGTAAGTAGGTCCCACTTTAACCTCGAACCCAATGCAAACAGCTGACGTGTCTTTCTACGTGGACTAAAACTTGTCGGCTTGTTTGTTTGTTAAAAAAGCACCGTTAACTGCAAACAAACGGCGTTAAATGGTCGTTTCTTTATGTTGCTTTTGCGGCAGAACAGTAGAGTAGAGTAGAACAGAGAAGTAAGCTTGGCGTGCTTTATTTGCTTTTCACTCTCTCTCTCTCTCTTTCTTTCTTTCTTTCTCACACTATTCTCTCATCATCATCACCAATCTATTCTCTCTCTTCTCTTTCTCTCTTGGATCACGTGGCTTATTATTATCGTTTAGATTCCCAAAATGAACGGTTGAGATCTCTTTTTCATCATCTATCCATCTCTTGAAATTCCTGATTTTACTTGTGTTAATCATCATCAACATTGAACAATGGCGAGTGTTTCATCTGAAGAAAGTGAGAGATATGGAAGTTATAGTTTAAGTGCAGATGTGAGTGAATCAGAAAGTTGTAGTAGTATTTCTGGCAGAAGATATGATCATGAAGGTGGTTGTTCAAGCTCCTTAACTTCTTCACCTTTAGTTATTACTAGTAATAATTCAAGTTTTCCGGTTGTTCAACCGATAATGTTGCCTGTAATTGGTGGTAAAGATGTAATGGTTTGGGAAGAGAAGATTGAGAAACGCGAGACCGATTTATCCGGTAAGGATTTTTTTTTTTATATCTAATTTGCGCCGAAATTTACTCTATTTGACGGCGTAATTGTAGATTTATTTCAATAGTTTTTGCTAATTTTGGTTGATTGAGAGTTGTTGCAGAAGTTGAAATGATGAAAGAGAGATTCGCTAAACTTCTACTTGGAGAAGATATGTCAGGTGGAGGAAAAGGAGTTTGTACTGCTCTTGCTATTTCTAATGCCATTACTAATCTTTCTGGTTAGTGTTTTTGCATTTATGTAGTTTTTTTTCTTTCTGATTTTGGGTAATAATTGATAGATTGGGTTTTTTGTTGTAGTTAGTTATTTCTTTATTTATTGATTGATTTTGGGAATTTATTAACAGCAACTGTATTTGGGGAGTTATGGAGGTTAGAACCAATGGCAACACAGAAGAAATCAATGTGGTGTAGAGAGATGGAATGGTTGTTATGTGTGAGTGATTCAATAGTGGAGCTAATACCTTCAGTTCAAGCATTTCCGGGTGGTGGGACATTTGAGGTTATGGTGACTCGTCCACGGTCTGACCTTTATATGAATTTACCTGCTCTTAAGAAGCTTGATGCTATGCTTCTTAGCATGCTTGATGGATTTCGTGATACGGAGTTTTGGTATGTCGATCGTGGGATAAATGTGGCAGATGCAGATGATGGTGATGTGTATCCTTCTCCTTCCTCACATGGTAGGCCTTCGGTGAGGCAGGAAGAGAAGTGGTGGCTTCCTTGTCCCAGGGTACCTCCTAATGGATTATCAGAAGATGCGAGGAAGAGGTTGCAGCAATGTAGGGACTGCACAAATCAGATCCTTAAAGCAGCTATGGCAATTAATAGCAATGTGCTTGCCGAGATGGAGATACCAAGTGCATACATTGAGACATTGCCCAAGGTATGGATGCTCTATTCCTTGCAATTAGTACTATTTAACAAAGTTCGTCAGGTTTATATATGAAGGGCAAAAACAAATTAGAGTAAGTATTATAGTTCTTTGGTTGTGTGTTGATGTTAGTTAATGCCAATCAGTGTACTCTAAATTCTAGAAGAGTTAAATTATTGGGTTTTTAGAAGTTAGTTATTAGAAGTTTCGAAGGAAATGAGAATCTTCTTAATAAATGAAAGAGGTACAGGAGTAATACTTGTTTCATATCATTTGGAATCTGGGAGAGTTGTAGTTAATTGATATGAAACTGATTGTGGAAAACCTCTTTACTTGGAATATATCACTTGTACGCCGTTTGGTTGTATTATTAAGTTACCTGCCTCTTACAAATATCCCAGATGCAAATACATGTTTATGCCTCTGAGCACATTCCTTTATCAGCAAAGAAAGCAACATTACTTTTACCAACTGGGCGTTACTTGCTCATCCACAAGCGAACTTCACAACCTGTTCTTATAAGAAAGACAACTTATAGCTGATAAATCTCTAGGTGCAGTTTGACGTTGTACTTTTTGAAATTGGATGCATATGACATTGCTTAAGCTTTGAACTTTTGGCCTTAGGTGTTGCTGTTGGGAAAATCGAAAATAAATCAATAAACCCTAGTGCGGAATAACCCAAGATCTAGAAGAAACAAGTAATGATATTAAGAAAAACGAAACCAACACACAAGATATACGTGGTGGAACCCTCACGGGGAATAAACCACCACAAGCAAAACAAAGAACTTTATTATCTTCCACCAAAAGGATTACAAGATGAGATCTCACACAACTCACTCTCACACCCTTTACAAGAAGAACACAAACCTAGAAATCCCCCAATAAAGATTGCTCCCAAGTTTCACAAGCCTCCAAACCTTAAATCTCCAAGTTTTGAATCTCTCAAAACTCCCTTAGACTTTTGTTTAATGTGGCTTCTCCAACTCTTTCCTTCAAAATCTCTCTCAAGAAGACCTTATATTTATAGCCTTTAAGGTCTACAAAACAAATTCCTAATAGGAATACCAAACCTAATCAAATTGAAAATCCTATTCCAATACCAAATTTTAAATCCTTAATATGGACTTAGAAATCTAAATATGAAACGGATTCCTTAGAGAACCGGTTTCCAACAGTTGCTTGGTCAACTGTTCAAATTTTAGTTTTCACTTTAAGATACTGAAACTTCTCGGCCTAGATTTTTATGGATGAGATTGGGATTGAACTTGAACTCTGGAGTCACATGTACATTTTATGTCTGACGGGAACGGGCATCATGTTTTTCTTAAAGATGAAGCTACAATTTACACAACCACCTGCATCATCTCTTTATTCAAAAAGAGATTCAAACATCAAGTAATATATATAAAGGGTATAGTAAAGTGTACACACAATCTTTAATGCTTATAAGTAATGAAGGCTTTTGGCGTTCTTGATTTGATACTTTTTGGTCTCTATAATGAGCAATTTTACTTTATTGGTTATAGCATTTGTGACCAAAATATTCCTATTTTAAGAAAATCTTATTTTTTTGAACATTTCATTTACACAAATAATTAGGCTGCACTAAATTAGGCAACAACACTCAATAATTCGTGACAGTTTAAATCTGTCTCTTTTTGTCACTATAATTCATGATGGTTCAAATGTTATGTATCGTTTCAGATTTTACATTTTTCTTTTTTCTTTTGAGGTGGCATGCTTGGTCCTTTCATTGGAAGGCGTCTCTTGAGCTAGACACTTAATATATCTAAAACAACTATCATGATCAATATTTTAATCTATTTTCTATCATATCCAAATCATTATTTTCTTTGTAATTTTATAGTTAACCTGATGTCAAGACCATATTAGGAACTTAATAAGTATAAAAAACACAAGGTGAACAAACATTTCAGCTAATGTTCTAAATTTATACAATAGATCTCCTAAAGTACAATCTGGTCTCTTCAACAATTTAGTTTGTTTCTTAGCACTCGATGTTGGTTACACCGTAATATTTTGATGCATTAGGTATTTAGGTGTGCTGTTTCAGGTTCTCCTGTGCTCCTGTCTTTGTTTTTTTCGATCTATGAACATGTATCACTTTCACTCTTAGATCTTTTATTTATTGGGCATGAGGCTTAATTAAGTACACTTTCTAAAAAATCCAGCACTACATGAGGCTTAATTAACTGTAGTCTCCCTCATTGCATTTTTTTATCATACTTTTGGAATTTGTACTCAGGTTACAACTTTATTATAAATTCAACCCTTTTATCTACATGAAGTATTGGATTTGTCTTTACTGTATAGTCTCCTTCATCACTTCTTTTTTTTTTTATTAATTTCTGGAATTTGTTTCATCCAGTTCACTGCCGTGTGTCATAATTGTTAAGTTTTCTTATCTTTCTGTCTTAGTCTGAAGGCATGATTGATGCCCAAATGAAAGACTTGTAGGTGGGTGATTGACCTAGAAACGTGACTAGTACATAAAGATGTATCCTTTAAAGAGGCAACCCTTGCAACTAAAAGGCAAACAAAAAGAAAGACTTTCAAACCTTCTGAGTATGGGGGACAAAGTTTGCATTGGGTGGACACTTGGTGCTCGATAGGCGTCTCAAGGATTTTCTTTTGACTCCTTGTACCGGTTAGGGGTGAATCATGAAATCACTTGGGATGTGAAGTTATCCCATCGTGTGAGGGATCGGGATATTAAAAAGTCAATTTAGTTTATTGGAATTCTTGGAGGTTTGTGGGTATAAATTTTGTCCATAAATGGATCTTTAGATGCAAGTTGAATTACTAGCTAATGCTTTCCACTCTTATAGGGTTGTGCCTAGGCCTCAAGGTAGTCTAAGGACATTTGCAACGCTTGCTATTTTGACAGTTTTTAATGCAGTTAAATATCAAAGACTGGTAAAATAGAGTTTGTAAGTTTTAATCTTTTTGATTTCAAGGATCATAAAAGAAGGAAATTTAGTTACTCTCTACAGTATAGTTGTACCAAATAGGTCACTATAGTCTTGTGTGTGCTAAGGATGATGGTTGAAAAGGCGATTCTGAACTACAGTTTGTTTGCTTGTCATGCCAATATATTGATTTCGTCCATGAACTTGTCTGTTCTCAAAGTTAACCATGTGTATTTATTAATCTTGCAGACTGGAAAATCTTGTTTGGGTGACATTATCTATCGCTACGTAACTGCAGAGAAATTTTCCCCGGAATGTCTTCTAGACTGCTTAGATTTGTCATCAGAACATCATACTTTGGAAATTGCAAATAGGATTGAGGCTGCTGTGCATGTTTGGAGGAGAAAAGACCAGAAAAAACGTTTAAATCACAAAAAGTCTGTGCGGTCAGCTTTGGGTGGCAAGGTCAAAGGCCTTGTAGGCGATGCAGAGAAGTGTCATTCTTTGTCAGAAAGGGCCGAAACCCTTTTACATAGCTTAAGGCTCCGGTTCCCTGGCCTTCCACAGACTGCTTTGGACATGAACAAGATACAATACAACAAGGTATTGTTTACTCTTACCTCAATCTTGTAGTTGGCTAAGTAGAACTTCTGTTTTTGTTAAGATTAAAAACAGATTTACATCCAAATATTGTGGGTGAGAGAGTAAGACTGGAAACGAGTTGGATTCGGATCTGATTTATACAAATCAGAATTTATAAGCTAAATCCGAATCCGAATCCGAACCCGAATCGGGTTTAAATAATTAATCCGAATTCGAGATTTTACCTGAAAACCCGACCAAACCCGATAATTTTCTACGTAAAATCTTAAAAAAATGGGTGAAAACTCAAACCCGAAGCCGAATAGAATTTTTTATTATAAATCCGTCGAACCCGAATTCTAATTTGGATGTATTTTCAAATCCAAATCCAACATATTCGGATTCTCTTAATTCGGATTTCAGGTAAACCCACATCCATTTCCTACTCTCTCAGAGAGAGTAACTCGCTCAACACTAAGAAAGGAAACAAATTAAAACATGCCAAAAAAGAGAGAATACAGTACAGTAAAACAGGACCAAATAATTGTGAAGCACAATAGAAGTTCCCAGAGGACTTTCCTCAAAGCAGTGCCTTTCCTTTCATCTTTTCCTTCCTAGACCAATATGAAGCTGCGGCTGTAAGCCTATGAACTTCATAAGTCCAGAACTGGTTGCCCCTTATTCATGAACAATTCTTACTCTATTTCACAAACATATTATTTATAAGCTGAGGCTACAACCTTCTTGCTCTTATATAGTATATATTTAGGTACAGTTCGTATTATTTATAATTCTTTAGAATTTGCTGTTTTGTATAGATTTTTATTTATTTAATAAACCACCATCTATTGACAAAATGAGATAAATTACCATCTTAGTCATTAGGGAACGAGGGTTAGAGTGAGATACACACCATTAGAAGATAACAGAAACTGCAAATTACAAATTCTTTGTTACAGAAGATATCAGGCCCCCAAATCCAACATAAGCCGATCGACGGTATCAAGAGTAGCCTTTTCCGTATCAGGTGGAATAAAAAACGACAACACACTTAGTGTTAAGAATTGCCAAGCTCACTGATGTTTCCCTTATTATTAGGGCATTTCTTGATTTCTTAATAGACCACCAACCTGCAAAAGTTAGAAGTAACCATAAGCATATAGGCTAAAATGAATGGGGTTAGTCATCTCTCAAGATGTGGACCCACTGAATGATGTGTGATGGTTCTGAACATATTAAGCATGGTTTCCCATTCTTTATTGCCCTTTATTGTAATGTAAGGTGGCCCCTGGTCGTGAAACATCATTCGAAGGTTGTCAAATGGTTGGTTGTAGTCTTACATTGCCAGGGGATTGTAGCTCGTTCACTGTTACTTATTAAAATAATGGTGCATTTCACTGAAATGTGAAAGTCAATTATTTAATAATATGAAAGGACATTTAGTATTGTGTTGCTACAGAATACTTCTGACAGCTCTATTTGCCAAAAGAAGGGATTTTAAGTGTAATAGGGTGTATCATTGGTGTATTTCCATTGTCATGGGACTATTTCACAAACACTGATATTAAACCTTTACAAGAGAATTTCAAAGTTTGAAAGTATGCAACTTTTTTTGGCAGGATGTGGGACAGTCAATTCTTGAGAGCTACTCAAGGGTAATGGAGAGCTTGGCCTTCAATATAATGGCAAGAATTGATGATCTACTCTACGTGGATGACACAATCAGGCAGTGCACAACAGCAGAATCAATGTCTATGTTTGCTGGAGGAGGATTGGGTGGTCTTCCATTGCAGAAGAAGATTTCACCTAGCCCCTTTTCTATTCGTCATACTCCTTATGCCTCACCATTTGCAACTCCTGCTTTCTGTTCTTCTACACCAGTGGGAGGAAGCCCCAGAAGAACACACCCGTCCCAAAAGAACAATCATTTGGGCATGCAAGATGGGAAAAAATTGGTTTTTGCCGATGTAGAGAAAATATGGTCGTATGCCGGAAACTTGAGTGCCAGAAGAGATAGTGGAGATGTCCCAGAGCGAGATTGATTAAGGTATATATCAACCTCACGAAGTGCCATATAGAGTATTTTTTCCGTGCCTCAGTGAGGCAGCTGGTGTTTATGGTTTAGTTGTGTTGGTCCGTTGTGTATATTCTATAAAATGTGAAAACAACATAGTACATCAGGTGTCAGTTAGGATTATGGCTCCAGTCTTTGTAACATCACTAAAGCTGAGTATTTTTGTTCCTTGAAAAAAAGTGCATTCTGTCCTATTTTTCAATATGTTATATGCGTTTAAAGGGACAGAGAGAGGACCATTAGAGCGTAAGTGTTATTCAATTGGACATGAACATTTTAGCATTTTAAAAGTGTGCTCAGCAGTTGCAGATAATCTCATGGATGGTAGCTGCGTTGGACCAAAGTTCAGAAGTGTTTCATGAATCCACTCACCCATATTTTAGAACTTATGATAGCAATATACACAAATGAAATGATTCGAACACAAAAGTATTTGCGAGAAGTTAAGCATACCCGTGTCATGGAATTCGACAAGGAGCATACTCCCTCCGTCCAACTTTTATAGGCGTTTTTCAGCCTTTTTTTTGTCACAAAATCTTGTCCATTTTATCATTCTCAAGGTGAAAAATAATCTAGATTATCAAATTACCCTTATTAATTTTGCATGGTTATCAACCATTTCAATGTCTTATTCCAATTTTCTAAGTTTGAATATCTTGAAGTGGAGTATTAAATTAAAGGCAAAATTGGAAATGTTTGTAAAAAATTTATTACTTTTGCATCATTAATTATGGTTTCTTAATCCATGTGTAAACACCAAAAGCTCCTATAAAAGTTGACGGAGGAAGTATGATTTATGAAAAATTAATACAGAAGCACATACTTTGCTAATGACACTAATATTAAGACCACATATGTCATGTGTGCTTCAAAGGATTTAAACTTATCAAAGTTTAAATCCAATGACAAAGAAGAGGACATGAAATAAACTTGTTGATATAAGCAATTCTTTGTTTGTCAACCTGAACAGATTTTTCTGTGAGCACACAATTAATCACAGTACACCCGTAGATTTTGTTTCATTTTAATAACTCGGTGTTTATGGTTGGTGGGGTGTTGGTCTTGAATATTCTATAAATCGAAAACGACACAGTACAAATTTTCAGCCCTGGCTTAGCATCAGGTGTCAGTTAGGGATTAAAACTCTAGAGTCTAGCCCTTGTAACATCACTAAAATAATGCTGCTGAGTTCTTTTACTTCTTGTGAAAAAGTGCATTCTATACTATCAAGTTTATTATATGCACCAGTGAAGGACAAAGTGAGAGGATCAACCAGTAGAACATGGTGTTATTCCATCGGATATGATCTTAGCATTTTTCAAGTGTTTAATTTTAACAGTTGCAGATGTCATTGCTTGTGTTTGACAGAAGTTCAACATGTGTTTTGAGTGGGTTTGGGGCTTTGGAACTTAGAATGTCCCTTACATTTTCAAGAACTTCCTCTGATTTAGATATGCACACGTGATTCGAACAATTCAAAACACAAATATAGTTGCGACAATAAGTAATTAAGCATTCCCGTTGCATGAAATTCAACAAGAGCAAAAAAGCTTTATGGAAACTAGTAGTCTAGTACAGAAATGCATACTTTGCTACAGAGGGATAATCACTTCCTTCTTCTAAAACTCTCTGTCAAGCAGATTTGTTGTTTTGTTGGAAGGGTAGCTGAGCAGGGCTGTCAGATTGATTAATTAGATTTTTTTTATACATCAAAACTTATATATAAAGTACTGGAGGAAATAGAAATACATGTACAAAAATCAGAAATGCTTACCCTATCGTAGATTTTTATGATTTGTTGGTCAGAATGGATTTAATGGTTTTGCCAGCCTAAGAGCAATGTACAATTTTTTGGCCCAAGGTTTTCAGTTAGACATTTATCTTTTACTCTTTTAGTTTGAGACTATGATAGAATGATTGATAATACTTGGCTACTTCATCTTCCTATAGATTTGTACAGTGCTGTGAGCTGTTGATTTGCCACAACAGACAGGAGGAAGCCCCAGATGAAGGCACCAATCTCAAAAGAACAGTCACTTGGGCATGCAGGATGCGAAAAAATTGAGTTTTACTGATGTAGAGAAACTATGGTCATATGCAGGAAACTTGAGTGCTAGAAGAGAGAGTGGAGATGTACCACAGTGAGATTGATGAAGGTATATGTTATATGTATATCAACCCCAGTAACTCACAAAGTGCGATGTAGGAAGCTAAGTTCTTGTAACATCCGGTGTCCTATATTTGGCTTAGCATCAGGTGTCAGTTTGGGATTAAAGCTCTACTCCTTGTAACATCACTAAAGCTAGTTTCTTTATTCCTTGAGAAAAATGCATTATGTCCTATATTTCAAAATGTTGTATGAATTGGTTTTGTAAAGGGACAAATGAGAGGATCATAGAGCATAAGTGTATGAACATTTTAGCTTTTAAAATTGGAAGTGTGTTCAGCAGTTGCAGATGATCTCATGGATGGTTGCTTGTGTTTGACAGAAGTTCAGAAGCATGTTTTATGAATCCATTCAGCCATATTTTATGTCTCTTGACACATTGTACTTGGGTGTTTTGAGTAGGATACACACCCAAATGAAATGATTCGAACAAACATGAAAATATTTGTGACAAATTAAGCATACCTGCCACATGGAATTCAACAAGGAGCAAATGTTCTATGAAAAGTTAGTACAGAAGCACATACTTTGCTAATGACGACACCACCATTAAGACCACATATGTCATGTGCTTCAATTTTCAAATGATTTAAACCTATCAAAGTTTAAGCCCAAAGAGGCAAAGACAAGGAAGAGGGCATGAAATATAATCGTTGATATAATCAATTCTTTGTTCCAAATATTTGTTTGTCGACCTGAACAGATTTGTTGTGAGCACACGATTAATGCATTGACGATTTGAGGGTTAGTTGAGAGTTTGAGCTGTGTTGGAAGAGTTGTCTGGGCAGATTGATTTGCCAACTACACACGTAGATTTTGTTTCATTTCGAAATAAATATTTATGAAAAACACATACATAGAGGGGATAAAACTATGGGCCAGGTTATTACAAGATATGCCTCACATATCACACGGAGTCATTTCATAACCCTTGGATATTAACCAGGGAATAAAAAAAACGGACCCCTTTAAGATGTTAATATGTAAGATTGGATCAGTCAGGGAACTATTGGTAAAAAAGGCCCAACCGCTGATTTCCGTGTCTTATGGACTAGTTTACCCCTCGACTGATGCAAAGACTCGTTTGCATATCACAAACACATAAACAGACTTATTTGCATCAGTCACAACACAAACATAAAATGCAAAGACTTGTTTGCATACTCGCAACAACAACCACATAAATCATAAAATGTAAAGACTTGTTTGCATTAGTCAGAACACACATAAACATTAAATGTAAAAACTTGCTTGCATACTCGCAACGACAACCACATAAACTATAAAATGTAAAGACTTGTTTGCATCAGTCACAACACACATAAACATTAAATGCAAAAACTTATTTGCATAGTCGAAACAACAACCACCACATACCATAAAATGCAAACATTTGTTTGCATAAACCAGAAGGGTATTATCGGTAGTGAAAGGGCTGTTTTTACAATATCAACGTTAAATGAGTATTTTCTTATTCGACAAATGCTTAATCAGGGCTAATATTATAAAGGGGTTTTTAGACTTTGGGACGCCTAAATAATGTCTATCTAGGAAATGGGACGTTTTTAATTGGTATTTAGCGTATGGGGCACCTTCCCGTCAGTTGACTGCTATGACTAACCGTTGACTCAAGTCAAAGAACTCATATTTTATAAATACCCATAATACCCTTTACAGGTGTCCTATTCCCTAATTTTATTTAACACAGAGTGTCTTCTTCTCTAATAACTAAAATCCTGAAAGTTTTGCAAGCGATGGTATAACGACACGTGTCAATTTATCAACCATAAGATGGAATCAATAGATAATATAATGACATGTGTAACGGTTTTGTTATTAAAATTCAATCTCCTGCTAAACACATAGAGGGGTAATATTGTCATTTTAAAAAAAAATAACAAGCAAACAACAGTCAACATAGTCAACTCACGGAAAGTGCCCCAAACTCTAAATACCAATTAAAAGCGTCCCATTTCCTAAATAGGTATTATTTAGGCGTCCCAAAGTCTAAAAACCCCTATTATAAACCGGGCCTTAGCTGGGCCATTTGTGTTTTGTGGATGCTTAATGAGGTCCCAGAACCATTTCCATGGGATATTAACAGACAGATCTCGTGGTTTTATTTCTCTCTTGTTTCCTAGTGGAAATTCTTCTTCCGCAATGGTCAACAGGTATACAAGCCAATAAAGCCATGAAACTATGAAAATAGGAACTGTAAAATTTACAAATTTTTCAAGACTCGGTTGCTTCTTCTTTTTCTGTATCTCTGTTTCTTCCCTTCTGCGCTCTTTAATCCTCCTTTTATCAAATGGGTTAAACCATATAAAATTTAGATGAAATGGGTTAAACAATTGATTGATAATGAGATGAAAACCTTTTGCATTAAAAATTTAGATCAATTAATCTAGAGTTGCTATGTAAATATAAAATAATCAATCCAGGGGGTTTAACAAATTTCAGAAAATTAGTACTACAGTAAAACCTCTACATAGTCATAAAAACTTTCGGTCCCAATTTGGGCCAGTTATAAATAGGAATAACCTCTACATTGTAATAAGTTCTAACTTTTTTTTGGTCCCATCTAAAATTTTTTGCCTCTATATAGTAATAATTAGCTATATACTGCAAAAAAATAAAAATATTATAGTAGATTAAGAGTTTAAGATATAGTAAAATATTTATTTAAAATTGTTTGGGACAATGATTTAATTTTGAATTAGGAAGATTACATAGGTTTGTGAGAATGTATACACTAACACTAATAAATACATTGGCACGCTATTTTTTAAAACTACGAGTTTTCTAAAATCGATACAATACTAATTGTATTGGACCCCCCTATGGGGCAAATACACTAAAGCCCAACACCACAATCCAATATCCATAACCCATATTTATTACCAATCTACACCCCATATGGCTATTCAACTTGAAGCACAAGTCATCTTCAACAAGGAAACCTCGATTAGGGTTTTCCACATTTACAAATACACAAATCTCTACACATCAAGAACTACGCCAAAAGAGACTTGATCCCTAGCTTCTTCAAGAACTAGGGTACGTAGGCAACCTTCAGCAAGAGAGGTTCAGTCTCGTCCATCAACCACAAACAATCTCCTTCTTCATCATCTTCTCCATCGATTTCAATCAATTGAGGATGTCCGGTCAAATTCTACAAGAAAGCTGTCATCTTGTTGAATTTGGTCGAAACATTCTTTGGCGCCGACTGAGGGGACAAATAAAGAACTCTCGAATACGATTTCTTCGTATCTCCAATAACAAAATTTTATAAAAGTGACAATCATAATCGTTTCCACATTCAAGTTGGAGAAAATACTACAAAAAAAAAAAACTTATTTTGATGGAACAATGCAACAACTCATTCTAAAACGTTCGCGGCAATCTTATTACTTCCAAGTCTATAAGATTTAATGGAAGCCATGATCATGAGATCTCTTTTTGGATACAAAATGTGTGTTTTTTCTCTTGAGATCATGATGATGGAGATGTGCACGCGCATTTACTTCATCTATTTCAAAAACTCAAGATCCGTATTACTTATCTCAAATCAATTCCAAAGTTTTCAACATGGTTTGATAATTGTCACACGGTTTGAGATGCCTTAGCGTTTCTCTTGATCTATCTCGAATAGAAACCAAAGTTGAATTTTAAAATGGTGGATACTATTCAGTATATCCTTCAACCGATGAAGTCTCATAATCAAATACTCTTTTTAAATGTGTAATATCAAGATGATATTTTTATGTTCTTTCTAAATCAAAGTTCCTTTATGAGAAACCTCTCATACAAGCTTCATACACGAAACTTTAGATATTCTTTTCATGGGAATCATGTAGTACATGTTGAGACGATCGTTTTGATATATCATACACCCCAAACGGAGTTACGGTTCTAAAGATAATATGCACGTTTGATCTTAATAATGATATTGCGGCTATCCAAAAGCTGCTGCTAGTACGTGTTGTCCAGTATGTTGCCTTAGCCTCTGGTTTTGGGCATCATGTACTACATGTCGAGGCGATCGTTTTGATATATCATATTCCCAAAACGGAGTTACGGTTCCCAAGATATGAACGTTCGATCTTGATAATGGCACGCATGTTGCCTTGGCCGCTGGTACGCCTGCTGCCCCATCCGCTGGCACGCATGTTGCCTTGGCTGCTGACACTATTGTTGCCTTGGTCGCTGGCACGGCTGCTGCTGCTGCCTTGGCTAATCATACGAAAATATGTGTATCTCTCTACTCAAAGCTTGGATTTTTGCATCGTTTTTGTGTTTGAAAGACGACAAAGATATCTTTCTAACAAAGCATAGATTGATCCCTACATCAATTTCTTTTTCTTTCTTCTTTGCCCCATGGCCATACCCATGGGACAAAGAGGGGGCGATGTATTGGACACCCTATTGGGCCAATACACTAAAGCCCAACACCACAATCTAATATCCATAACCCATATTTATTACCCATCTACACCCATATTCTATATGGATATTCAACTTGAAGCACAAGTCTTCTCCTTCTACATCTATAAATACACAAATATCCACACATCAAGAACTACGCCAAAAGAGACTTGATCCCTAACTTCTTCAAGAACTAGGGTACGTAGGCCCTTCAACAAGAGAGGTTCAGTCTCGTCCATCAACCACAAACAATCTCCTTCTTCATCATCTTCTCCATTGATTTTGTATATACCCATTACCGAGTTCTCTTACTCGGAATGCCAAACACCGACTTCACACTTATTTCATCCGACTTCGTATCTAATCACACTTCACTCATCTCCATTCAAATCCTAATCTCACTAACTCGGTATACTAAACACCGACTCTGCACTCATTTCATCCGACTTCAATCGAGTTACATCACCCGAGCTCAAACCCATTTCCAACTTGGCTCACCCGACATGCAGACAAGTCATACTCCAACTCGGCGACTCATGAGCTCGTGTGGCGCTTACGTGGCAATGCATATTAATTACAAGATCAATATCAAATATATTCTCCATTATTACTTGTCCGTTATTTGTCCGTTATTTTCCGTTACAACATCAATGTATTTATATCACACATGTAATTCCCTATCTATATAAAGGGATCTATTTCATGTGAAAGAGGACAAGCTCTCTCTAGCTCCTCACAAGCTCTCTCTAGCTCCTCACAAGCTCTCTAGCTTCTCTCATCTCATATCAATAAAATACACTTATCTCTCTCCGTGGACGTAGGCACCATTGCCGAACCACGTAAAATCATGTGTCTACTTACTTATTTTTTGCAATCTCCATCACGACTTGTTCTTTTTTATGTAATGTATTTACATTGGCGCCGACTGTTTGTGATCGAACAAAAAGTTACATATTCGTCATCAACAAATCAATATGGTTTTTTTTCTCGAAATACAAGAATTGTTAATTGGGGAAAGCAAGATAAGTATTAGATGTCTATGATATTTCTCTAATCTCTATGATATATGTTTCTATTTCTCTGATCTCTGATCAATATGACTTTCATTCTCTATGTTTATTGCTACCATCTTAACACCATCTTAACTATATGGTTATTAGTATAGGCATATCTATTATTAAATATATTCCCCTATATATGTACAATATGGCCACATGCATCTTTTATTGTCCACATATTTGACATATATGCTATGACAATACCGCATGAGGCAATTACTTGTTTTTCTTTCTCACATATAATATCATTATTCTTTTCCATTCATGGGAATGGATGAACAACAACATCCACCAATCATACGCATCATATACTAATCTTAACTTCTAGTTCCATTTGTTATGATGAGATATATGCAATTAATATTATATCTTATTTCAACTAGCTCAATTTGATTTCTTATGCACTTACAGTATATTGGGGGCTATCATCAAGCCCATATGCCCATTTACATGCTACATATTTCTGGCCTACATGCTACTGATGTTCCCTGCTACATAGTCATGCGACATCACGCATCTACTATCATTTCTTTTTTGATACAAATGTACTGGCTACCATTTTGGCTTAACATGACACAACTATTCAAGGACCAGAAATTGAGGCTTCACTAAAGCGAGCTCAATTATATGGAGTTTTATTTCATGTCATTATACTGATCTTATCACTTATACACATACTTTAAACATATTATTTGTTACTTCATATGATTATTCGGTATGAGACTGGGGGCTAACTTTTATCCCTTATGTACTAATTGTTTTTTTTTAAGTTTCAGGAAATGGTGAACTCAAGTATGATGATTTGAACACTAATTTTCATCCCTATCATATGAGCCCATTTTTCTTAAAATTCATACCAATTTTGTGTCTATCACTCAAACTTGATATCAAAAGTTTTTCAAAGGAAATTGGTACAAGGGTTAGATTTTTCATGTGCATAGAAATGTCAAATCAAATCAACTAAGACCTCAATGGCATTATACATCTATCCAATGTCAACATTGTCATCGTGACACGACATTCGGAAACGATTCAAAAGCAAACGCTCAGCTCACGGAAGCAAACGCTTACGAAATTACGGTTTGGTTGAGATTTCGAATGCATATGAAACTTTTAACTCGAATTCCACATCCTTTTTCAAAAAGTCAATCATTCTCAAAACCCATTTTCTACTTCTTATCAAGCTGACCAATTTCGGTCAACTTAATAAGAGGGGGCTATGTATATACCCATTACCGAGTTCTCTTACTCGGAATGCCAAACACCGACTTCACACTTATTTCATCCGACTTCGTATCTAATCACACTTCACTTATCTCCATTCAAATCCTAATCTCACTAACTCGGTATACTAAACACCGGCTCTGCACTCATTTCATCCGACTTCAATCGAGTTACATCACCTGAGCTCAAGCCCATTTCCAACTTGGCCCACCCGACATGCAGACAAGTCATACTCCAACTCGACGACTCATGAGCTCGTGTGGCGCTTACGTGGCAATGCATATTAATTACAAGATCAATATCAAATATATTCTCCATTATTACTTGTCCGTTATTTGTCCGTTACAACATCAATGTATTTATATCACACATGTAATTCCCTATCTATATAAAGGGATCTATTTCATGTGAAAGAGGACAAGCTCTCTCTAGCTCCTCACAAGCTCTCTCTAGCTCCTCACAAGCTCTCTAGCTTCTCTCATCTCATATCAATAAAATACACTTATCTCTCTCTGTGGACGTAGGCACCATTGCCGAACCACGTAAAATCATGTGTCTACTTACTTATTTTTTGCAATCTCCATCACGACTTGTTCTTTTTTATGTAATGTATTTACAGATTTCAATCAATTGAGAGTGTCCAGTCAAATTCTAAAGTTGTCATCTTGTTGAATTTGGTTGATCAAAACACTAACCTCTACATATGAATAATTTAATTTGGTCCCACTAGTATGACTATATAGAGGTTTTACTATATATAATTAAGAAAATGAAGGGGTTTATAGAGGAACTGCAAAAGTAAATATTTTACAATGTATTAGCACGACACGAGTAGACTGGAAAGACGACGAAGAAGAACAGTTTTCTTTTTGTTTTGCTTTTAAAACTTAAAATAAACTCAAATAATAAAACCTTCAGATCTGTTAATATACACAACACAACTGTTAGCCTTCTAGATTATCAAACTAAAGTCACCAAAGGTATGGGCAGTTGCAGTTGAGGTTAGTGTGATGATGGCTTTGTGCAGGAAATGGATTTGAAGTTGATTGTCATCAAATGCAAACTGGGGATGTCAGTTAATTTTAGATCATGTAATATAATCATTTTTCTTTTTGTAACTTTAGGTGGTGTAATAGATTAGATAATTCAGTTGCACATGAACTTGCTTCATAGGCTATTAGAAATGAGTGCGAATTTGTTCCAGAACAATACTCTCCACCAGAAAAAACCACATGTCCGAATGAGAGTGTAAATAAAACACACATATGGGTGTTATATATTAATTCTAATGGGACTCATATTTTAGAGACACGTGTGTTTACGAACCACTAGGATTAATAGCACCATATGTATAGGTGTTTTATTTACACCCTCATTTAGACACGTGGCTTTATCTGGTAGAAAATATTGTTCCACACTCTTTAGTCTTTAGAGAGTGGACAAATTTGCACTCATTAGGAATAGTTTGTAGTGTCCACCACCTAGAGAATGTCTTGTGTCTGTAAGATCTGTTTTTATGATTTAATTAAGAGCAATTTTTTTTTATCAAAGTAGGAACTTCCCTAGTACGAGGCCTGCAAAACTGACCCTTCAACCCCCTACCGCCCGACCCATTTATTGAAACCGGCTCTAAGTTGTTTGACATTAATTTTGTGACATTGGTCGTCTATGGTTATTTCGCCTTGAGTTCATTGTTAAGAAAACCTTGTTGTACGCGTGTCATCCTGTGTCTTGGTCTTCGCGTATGTCACAAGTATGGTTTTTGGTTCAGGACGTACGTACCTTGTTAGGAGTACGTACGTCAGGTTAGGCAGCAAAACTTTCATCGTGTTAAACGTACGTACCATGTTAGGACGTACGTACGTATGGTTAGGCAGCTGGAAATTTTTTGTTCTGGACGTACGAACCTTGTTAGGACGTTCGTACGTCCAAGCAGTCAGCAAGTTTGTTTCGGTTGGAGACGTACGAACGTCATATCGACGTACGTACGTCCAATGTGGATTTTCTCTATTTCGGCCCATTTTCTGTGTTTTCCAACCCTAGGTATAAATAGGGTTTCTCTTCCAAAGCATTAGTTAGTTCTTTGGCCGTCCAATATTTCTCTTGTTCTGGAGTTTTGGTTTAGGTTTTGGTGTTGAAAGTGTTTTTGGTTATTGAACTCAATTCTCTTCCTTCCCCCTTCTCTCAATTCATAAATCTGTTATCTTCCAAGTTTCATTGTGAATTCGGCTTCGAGTCTTCTTGTGTGTTCATCAAGAAGTCGAGTATCTTGTGCGTACATCAAGGTGCTCTGGTGAAGTCAAGATGTTAGAGATAACCAGGAGTATCAACTCACAGTGAGTGCAGGTAGTTGATAGGTTTGTACATCTCTTTTCATCTAGTGGATTATTTGTTGTCATCAAGGCAACCGTGGACGTTTCCCGTATTGGGTTTTACCACGTTAAAAATTTCTGTGTGTTATTTACTTTCTGCGTGTTGTTTGATTTGTTTGAATATTCAATTGTTATATTAGCACTATTTGTAGTTTCTCAATTGGTATCAGTCGTTGGGGGCTGGTTAAGGACCGTAAAGGCTCACGCTAACGATCAATAGTGCTATGAGTTACTCTGGTAAGACACATGTCTCAGTTGTTGCTCGATTGTCTGATGAACAATCAACTGCTAGTAATGAATGCTCTAGTGACTGTGACAGGGATTTGATTCTGGTTGACAATAATGATTGGGCTACCCTATACCGGTTATCCAGAAAGGAATGTCTAAGGCTGGAGGCACAAAATAGTATTCTTCAGGATAGACTTGACTTACTCTCTGCTAGTTACTCGTCTATGTCAATCTTGGATAGGGAATCTGAATCTTGGCGGGTTGATAAGGTGACCTTATTGAGCAATCTTGCTGCTCTTGAGCACGACAAGGTCGAATGGGAAGCCCGGTGTAATATTTTGTCCACTGAACTAGACGATGTCAAAAAGGAACTGATCCGTCTTCAGTTGTTCGAAAACTGCAATGGGTTGTCATCTTCTGAACTACCTCCACTGTTGCATCATCCTCCTACCAAAAAATCTGACATTCATCACTCTGTGGCCACGGTAGGCACCCGGCGTAAATGGAAACCGTTTATGCGTGCTCCTCCTCAGGGAAGAAAACGTCAAATGTCTTGCTCATTATGCGGACAGTTTGGACATTGGGCCTCGCAGTGTGTTGTGGCTGCTCATGTTCCACAACCATGGAAGCTTTTTTCACAGCCGTCGTATTTTTATCCATCTTATCCATATGCTTCTTACTCTTCTCCTTGTAACTTTGCAGGAAATGTTTCAAATGTGGCGATTACTGCCCTTCATGTCTCGAGCTCGGATAGTGAGTGGTTACTTGATAGTGGTGCTTCGAAACATATGACAGGTAATGCCAAACTTTTCTCCTCTGTTACTGCTATAGATGGTGGAAGTGTCACTTTTGGTAATGGTAAGCGCTCTCCTGTGATTCGTAAGGGATTTGTTGCTGGTATTGGTCTATCTTCGAATGATGTTTGTTTGTTAGTTGATGGGTTGCGTGTTAATTTGTTCAGTATTAGCCAACTGTGTGATACTGATCATACTGTTAATTTTTCTAAAAATATATGTACTGTACTTGATAGCTCGGGTAAGTGTATCATGACAGGTAAACGTACATTGGACAATTGCTATGCCATTCAGCCTGTTGCATCTGGCATAAACTGCTTACCTAGTAAACTAAATGAGGGTTTGTTGTGGCATCAATGACTAGGTCATGTCAACTTTGAACACCTGGACAATCTAACTCGGAATGAATATATCAAGGGAGTTCCTAGACTTGGAAGAAATCGCGACACTGTGTGTGGTGGGTGTCAACTAGGTAAACAGATACGGAGTCCACATTCCAAGAAAAAATCCATAACCACATCCTCTCCTTTAGAACTCATACACATGGATCTGATGGGTCCTACTCGTACTCCTAGCTTAGGAGGCAAACGATACATCTTGGTTATGGTTGATGATTACACTCGCTTTACCTGGGTATCATTCTTGCGTGAAAAATCTGATGCGTTTCTTGAGTTTCAGGGGATATGTCTTCGTATTCAGAATGAGAAAGATACTCAAATTAAACATGTCAGAAGTGACAGAGGCGGTGAGTTCACAAACACGGGTGTTATTGAATATTGCATTGCAAATGGTACGTGGCAAGAATTTTCGGCCGCATACACTCCGCAACAAAACGGAGTCGCTGAAAGGAAAAACCGTGTTATTCAGGAGATGGCTCGTGCTATGTTGCATGCGAAGGATGTTCCTACCAAGTTTTGGGCAGAAGCGGTTCATACTGCTTGTTACATCATGAACCGTGTATATCTGAGATCTGGTACTACACAAACTGCTTATGAGCTATGGTATGGTAAGAAGCCGAATCTCAAATATATGCGAGTTTTTGGCAGTGTTTGCTATGTGTGCAAGGACAGACAAAGTCTGTCCAAGTTTGATAGTCGAGGTGATGTTGCTCTTTTACTTGGTTATTCCTCTAATAGTAGGGCCTTTCGAGTATTTAACTACACCACTCGCAAGGTCATGGAATCCTTTAATGTTGTTGTTGATGACACTATTATATCTGACTCTTCTGTTTCTACTGGTACACAGGATGTCACAGTTCTCTCACCCGTGTCAGACTCTGTTGACATGTCTCCCATGTCGTTATCATTACCTGATAATGGAAATGATGCTGCAGAGGACTTGCCTGGTAGGACCAGTGTTGTGCCCACACCGGATGATGTTGTTTCATCACCAGGAGTGGTTGATGTGTCTCCAGATCACTCCACTGTGCCTGCTGAACCTGAGGGGTTGTTTACTCAAGCATCACCTCGTGTTAAACAACATCACTCCTAAGGAATATCATTGGGGATATTAATGATCAGCGTCTGACTCGTCGAAGGGCCAAGCAGACAAATTGTGTTCACTATGTTTGTTATCTCTCTTCTCTTGAACCTAAGAATGTTACTGATGCTCTTACTGATGATGATTGGCTAGTTGCTATGCAAGAAGAACTCGGTCAGTTTAAACGTAGTGATGTTTGGACATTAGTTCCTAGACCTACTCACACTAATGTGGTTGGCACCAAGTGGATCTTTAAAAACAAATTGGATGAGTTTGGGCAGATTGTGCGCAACAAGGCAAGGCTTGTAGCTCAGGGCTATAGTCAGATTGAAGGTATTGACTACGGAGAGACTTTTGCTCCTGTGGCTAGGTTGGAGTCTGTCAGGCTTCTTCTTGCTATGGCATGCCACTTGAATTTCAAGTTATATCAAATGGATGTCAAAAGTGCGTTCCTCAATGGTATTCTCAATGAGGAGGTCTATGTTGAACAACCAAAGGGGTTTGTGGATCACACTTTTCCGAATCATGTCTTCAAATTGCAAAAAGCACTGTATGGTTTAAAACAGGCTCCTCGAGCTTGGTATGAACGTCTGACATCTTTCTTACTAGGGAAAGGATTTGTTCGTGGCAGTGTTGATCGAACCTTGTTTATACTGAGAAAGAATAATGATGTTCTTCTCGCCCAAGTCTATGTGGATGATATAGTGTTTGGATCCACAAGCCCAAGTCTTTCTGAATCTTTTTCTCAGTGAATGAGTTCTGAATTTGAAATGAGCTTAATGGGAGAACTCAATTTCTTTCTTGGCTTGCAGGTAAAGCAGTTTGACCATGGAGCTTTCATCTCTCAAACAAAGTACGCCAAAGAACTGGTTAAAAAGTTTGGTTTTAGTGCTTCAAGTGGTCAAGATACTCCCATGGGTGATAGGGTACGTCTTGGTAAGGATGTTATGGGTAAGTCTGTTGATATTCGTGAATATCGTAGTATGATTGGTAGTCTCTTGTATCTCACTGCTAGTCGTCCAGATATTGCTTATAGTGTTGGGGTATGTGCAAGGTTTCAGGCTAACCCTAAGGAATCTCATCTCACTGTTGTTAAACTTATCATTCGGTATGTTGCTAGCACACTTGACTACGGATTATGGTTCACCAGAGATACAAATAGTGTTGTGGCAGGTTATTGTGATGCTGATTGGGGTGGTAATCTTGATGATCGTCATAGTACCAGTCGTGGCTGTTTCTATGTTGGGAATAATCTTGTTTCCTGGCATAGCAAGAAACAATCATCTGTATCCATCTCATCGTGTGAGGCTGAGTATATAGCTGCAGGTAGTGCATGTACACAACTTTTGTTGATGCGTCAGATGCTTCGGGACTATGGCATTCAACAGCAGGCGATGGACTTGTTCTGTGATAACACCAGTACCATTAGTATTTCCAAAAATCCTGTTCAGCACTCACGAACAAAGCATATCGACATTCGTCATCATTTCCTTCGTGAGGCGGTTGAAAAGGGTGATATAGCAATGGAATTCATTCCTACTGAACATCAGTTAGCGGACATTCTTACAAAACCTCTTGATGCAGCTCGCTTTCATTCCTTGCGTAAGTCCATTGGGGTTGTATCTCTTCTCTAATTGTTTTGGTCCTTTCCTTTTCTATCTGTTCTTATATCTCTGGTCATGTCTGTTTTTGCCATTATGGTTGGGTGTGTTGTTCCTTTCTTAATCGATTGAGGGTAAAGGTAAATTTTTTTTTGAGGTTTACTTTGTTATGGGTGTTTGGGATACACATACTTTGTATATGTGATTAGATTGGCCTATTGCTTTCAATCATACTTGTATACTTAGTGCTCATGAATATATCTATTTCATTACACTTGGCATACGCTTGTGCTTTCATGTTTAGATTCTAGACCAACGTTTATCTAGTTGTGTCTCATGCTTACATCCTTGCTTGATTACACTATGCACAGCTAGCTGGCACTTTGAGAGTTTGTTTGCATATCTTTTTCCATCCTTTGAACATGATGACCTTCTAGGATAATCATTCGTTGGAAATATACGTATGCATGCCTTCTTATGTTCTCTTGTTTATTAGTATGAAGGCGGTGTGGTAGTGGTCAACAATTCACAAAATCCCCAGCTTTTTGATCTTCTTGAGAGAGAAATCATTTGGTATATTTTCCCGTTGGGGCCGTGAGGGTCATGCAATGACGGATGCACTCAAGAGATGTTAGTTCTTGTGTTGCACGTTACCATGATGTCGCACTACTTTACGTTTATTTTATTTTTTTTAAAAAAAAAAAAAAAAAAAAAAAAAAGGGGGGGGGGGGGGGGGGGGTGGGAAGTGTTTTGACAAGATGAAGGTAAACAATTCCTTCCACATGCTAATTTTTGCACGGTAAAATAAAATAATAATAAAAAAAAAAAAAAAAAAAAAAATTATATGTGCATCTCCCGTGTCTGTTTAGGCGTTTGTGTCGTGACATTCTTCTAATGGTGTTTACTAGTTGTTTTGAGTGTTCTTATGGTTTGGGAGTGAGGTGTGAAAATGACTCTTCTTGTGTTTTCTTTAGCTTTTCCACACACCAAGGATGTTTGTATGATGCATTTCTAGTAGATGGTTGGTTTCTTATCTTACTTTTTGATTGGTGCGTACTTTGTTTAATGTGACCAAGGTTATTCATCTCTACTAAGTATCTTGTTTTAATTGAGCTTGCATATACTCCCTTCTCATCTTGTATGCATGGTTCTTTGTGTGTTTCAAATATCCTTGTTTGGTTTCTTTGTTCTGGGTGCACCTTTCCCATATGCCTTGCATTTAGGTGTGTTTTTGTTTCTACATTTCAATGTTGAGCATGTTATTGCATATTGATATTTTGATATTAGTTCTAGTTGCTTTCTGTTTTGCAGTAAATTCCTGCTTCTTAGATAATGGATCTTCCTAGTTGGGCCCTAGTTAGGTTTATTTTTTTGTTTTTCCTATATATAGGGGAGTTTATTCCTATTGTGTCTTCTTACCTTCTTCTAGTTCTGTCCTTGTTCTTCAGAATTTTCAATGGCAGAATATGAACTTCATGGTGTTTTTGTTCCGACTGTTGGTTATGTGTCGTTTATGGTGATGGAATACAAAAACAATTCGAAAGTTTGTCGCTTATGTCGTGTTCCCCATGGGTATGACTACATTCATCCACCTTTTCTTAATCTGTGCGTGGTTCATGTCAACCATTGGGAGAGATTACCGGGACATCTTCAGAATCACATCTTGGAGTTGGTTGGATACCAAGAATTGGTGACTCGGTATGTGTTCTACTTTGAGTGTTTTTGTAGGCATGTTTTATAAATGCCATGGTTTGGGTTTGTATGCACGATTTATAAGTGCTATTAGTGTCATAGGTTTTTGTCACAAAATCAATGTCAAAGGGGGAGATTGAAACCGGCTCTAAGTTGTTTAACATCAATTTTGTGACATTGGTCGTCTATGGTTATTTCGCCTTGAGTTCATTGTTAAGAACGTACCTTGCTGGTTCAACCAGCGTGGAACATTTTATTTTACTCATTCCTATAATCCTATCTTTGGTTCGATTTTGGACGAAGTTTTAGCAGACCGGCCCACCACATCCTACGTGGATAGCCGGCTGCTAAAATTATAGACGACGCGTTAGGGTGATGTTTTTTTCGGAATTCCTATAATTTAGGTTTTAGGAGACCCATTAGAGATGCTCTAAAGTGACAATGGCGGTCCTGCTAGCATTTCTCTGACCATCCCATGATTAATTCAAATGGTTCACAATTTAGCTCCTGCAGTCCCGTGGATATACCTAATCCATAGCATTTCTCTGACACATCACACATATGTGGACGATTGTGGGATATATGGGCTTATTTAGAAGTTTTGGTTTCATACTGAGGCAAGTCCCAAAAGGGAAAGGCCAGTCCATAAGGTAGTTTGGGTTCGTGGATTTGGGCAAAAACGCAAAGTCCAAGTAATGCATCATGTAATCTATACTACTATTATAAGCCTGAATAAAATTCAGGGGTAAATCCTGGTTAATGAGAATTGAGCTTTAGAATTTTGTCACCTAATTCTAACTAAAATACCCTTTTAGTCATGTTTTTTGGGTAAATTTATATAAGGGAGAGGTTCCAGGGACTAAAAAATGTTTCTCAATTTTAACTTAATCTTATTTATGAGACTTGTACATATTGGATTGGCATGATTTTTAGTATAAAGATCTACTACATAAAAAATAAACTCATTTGAATATATTTAAATCCATCAAATGTAATATTAAATTTAACGGTAAAAATAAACGTTCCACAATACATTAACTTGTAATATGATTTTTCTAGGGTCAGAAAATTCAGATTATGATAAATTTTGGTGAAGATGTCGTACATAATGAGAACATTCATCCTACAAAAATCATGTCAATCCAACATATACAAGTAGCCTAAATATGATTGAGTCAAAATTGAGTCAAACATTTCCGGAGTCCCTGGAACCCCTCCCTTTATGTAATACTTTTTAAATAATGGTTTTATCGTAATTTAACATATTTTTATTTATGGACTGAATTTTTATTTATAAACAAAATGTCCAATAATTAAAAAAAAAAATTAAAAGAATATAATAAACTCCTATAAAATATTAAAAAAACCCACATAAATTTACTTAAGAAATAATTATTACATAAGATTTAATAAATTAGTGTAATTTATAATATTTAATAAAATTAATAACTTAAAACTTAAATGGTAATCGAAAATAGATAAATTAACCCAATCATTCAAACCTATTTAGAGATTAAAATCACATAACAAGTTTAGCTTATGCACGAATATCATGTAGCAGCAAAAGCTTTACGAAAACTAGTTAGTACAGAAATACATACATTACTAATGACAACATTGCCACATGTAATTCTAAATGATTTAAACTTGGATCTATTTATATGGTGCATATATTAACCTAACCCATAAAAGCTATCAAGTCAGAAATAGTAGAACAGGAAGAGGACGTGAATATATATGTGTTAAAGACTGCTATTTGACGTACTGTTGGAAGAGTAATTTGGCTTGTCACATTTTAACACGAAGTGTTGGAGGAAATTGAAACAACACAAGGAAAGAACAGGTTCACGTAGAGGGAAATACTTAGGGTGTGTTTGATTGCGGAGTGGGAAATAGGGGAGTGGGAATGACTTACAATAATATTCACACTTCTCTCATGTAAGAACAATGTGTATCCCATTTGTCGAAGTAATAGTTTGTAATAGTTTCTCTTACCACCATGTGTTGACTGGTAGTGGTATCTTTTGTACCACTTGAACTAGTTTCAGCTTTGTTGAAAGTTCTTTTGTTGTGATCTCGCAACACCTTCTTCTCTACCTGGCCCATTCTTACTCCTCTTCACCCTCAAAGAATGTTGATAGGTGTTTCGAATGAATGGTTGGAGAATCCTCGTTTCCACTTTCTTTTTGCAACCCTTTACGCTTACATTTTGAATAACCAATAGCTTAGCAATGTGAGCAAAATTTCGACAAGATTAGGTACACCACTTCTTGCAAAAACTTCTCTCCATCTTCTACTTCCACCAAGATCTAGTTTGGTAAAGGTTTAGATAAATCCAAATTAATCAAACCATTGCCATAGTATCCAAACTCCCTTTTCGCAGTAAATTTGTCAACTCCAATTGGGCAACCAAATCCTTTAGCTATGGACATGATGCACTCATATTCCTACTATTGCTGCCCTAATTTGGGGAACTTTGCCCAAACAAAAGCCTATGTTATTCTTTGGCTCTCTAGATCAAAGTCTGGAGTCTATTTTGTAAGTCTAAGAGTTTGATCCGCAAATTTTCATAAACCGCCAGTCTAAATTCGCATCAAGCTCTCCTCGTTTGTAAATCTAACCATGAAAAAACCTTTTTCAAAAGGGATAATCTTCCATACTCCTTGAGGACCCCATAATTTCAGAGCTATAGATTTTAATTGAGGCAAAAAAATCTTTTTGAAGTTAAGTCTACCAACCAAACAATGATTATAGTAAAGCTTACTCGTTTCAAGAGTTTGTTTAGGGAGTTTAATTATATTTAACATGATCTTCCAGTGATGAGAGGTAACATCCCATCGATCAAACTACCTAAGCACGTCGTTGAACAAGGTAAGCTCTATTGCAAACATTGTTGGGTTGGGAGACTTGATTTTCAAAAGATTACTTTGCCTCAATTAAAAACTATGGCTTTCAATCTTTAGGGCCATGAAGGTATATGGAAGTTCATTCCACTTGGGAGGGGTTTTTCGTGGTTAGATTTTCTACCGAGGAAAATTTGATGAGGATATGGAGTGGTGGTTCATGGAAATTTGGTGATCAACTTCTAAGACTCACCAAATAGACTCCAAATTTTGATCCGAAGGTCCAAAGAACAACAAAAAAACTGGCTTGGGTAAGATTTCCTAAACTAGATCAACAATACTAAGAATATGAATGTATTATATCTATAGCCAAAGGTGTTGGTTGTCCAATTGGAGTTGATAAATTCACAGTAAAAAGGGAATTTGGATATTATGCCAATATTTTGATTGATTTGGATCTATCAAAATCTCTACCAAACCAAATTTTCGTGGAAGTAGAAGATGGTAAGAAGTTTTTTCAAGAGGTGGTATATCCAGTAATTACCAAAATTTTGCCCTCATTGCCAAGCTATTGGTTACTTGAAAAGTGAATGCAAAGATTTGCAAAAGGAAAAAGGGATGGAAGAACGACTTACCAAGCACTAGGAACACATAAGTCATGGAGAATGAAGAGAAATAAGAATGTTTCGTGCAGCGAAGAAGGTGGTGTAAAAACTCAACAAAAGAACGTTGAACAATTACATAGAAATGTGACAAGCGCAAGTACAAGCCGATTCTATTAGTCAAGATAATCAACAAGTGATTCAAAGAGAATTTACAAACTCTGAGATTCAGCAACAAGTTGGAAATAAGAAACAACAAGAACAAGGTATTCACAACTCACAAGAAGTGAGACTGCAGAGAAATGCTAGTTCTATTAATGCTAGAACTCCAGAAAGTTAACCAACTCCTTCACTGCTCTAGAGGGTGAGTTGGATTTGGTTCAAGAAACCGCAGATCAAAAGACATTGGTCTATGAAGAAAGAAGACTAATTAGAAGATGGGGGCGATGATGAAAATGGTATAAGGCAACTAGAACAGGTGGGAATGGTTGTTGTGGATCCAAGGCAACTATACTCTTAGGGCCCTGGTCATGGTGGTACTACAGTACTACTACCTCTAGCTCAGTCACTATCCCTGGTGGAAAAGGATTCACTAATGATGCTACCTTGGTTATGTAAGAAGCTTCAACCATCAAAGACAGACTATTAAAGTTGGAAGCCAAGAGGCAATCTATGCTAACGGCAAGAGAGTCCTCTACTAGCAAGGTGAAGAAGAAAAAGACTACCAGGACCCTGGTGCTCCTACTAGCTCCAATCCCCCTCAATGAGGTTGAGATCTTGAGAAATTACATGACCTTATGACTGTTACAAGTAATTATAGGTCTCGGTGACTGTTTTTTGTATGCTCTGGAAGTCTGTGAAAGCCCAATATGTGCAATATAATACTAAAACAAACAAGAACAAAGCAGTAAACAAGTAAAAAACACACGATATTTTTAACGTGGTAAAACCCAATGTAGGAAACGTCCACGGTTGTCCTCGCGACAACAAATAAATCCACTAAATGAAAAGAGATATACAAACCTATCAACTACCTGCAATCACAGCGAGTTGACACTACTGGTTATCTCCAACACCTTGACTTCACCAGAGTACCTTGATGTACGCACAAGACACTCAACTTCTTCATGAACACACAAGAAAACTCGAAGCCGAACTATGAAATAAGCTTACACCAGAGTTCCTTGATAAACACAAAAGGATACTCGACGTCTTGATGAACATACAAGAAGACTCGAAGCTAAATCACTATAAACAATAATGGGAAGATGAATTGGGGAAAGATAGAAGATAGAAGTACACAAAGATCAATTGAGGAAGAAGATGATCTTTGTGGAAGAGCCAACAAACAAACTAGGGTTCTATAGAGGTTAGGTTAGAACTCTTGCCTTTCACATAACACCAACGACCTATTTATAACCTAGGGTTAAGAAGGAAAGAAATATGGGCCAAAACAACAAAAAGGCTCAATGACGTACGTACGCCCTAACGTGGTACATACGTCCCTGAACAAGAAAACCAACCTGGACACTTCAACGTACGTACGTCCTAACATGGTACGTACGTTCCAGAACATGAGAAAATATTTGCCTATGACTACGTACGTACGCCCTAACTAGGTACGTACGTTCCTGAACAAACTGCAACCTGACAAACCTTAGAAGGATGAGAATGAAGACAAGGCGAACGATGCTCACACATCAAGGTACTTCCTAACAATGACGTCAAGGCGAGATAACCTCGGACACTCCTAACCTAGTCATAAAATGATGTCAAACAACCGAATGCCGGTTTCAGTCTGGATGTCATCTGGTGAGGGGTAAGGGGTAGATGTTACCACCCACCCACAATTTTTGTGTTCTCATGTTCGCTTATTTATATATCAACTTAGCAAAAAAAAAAAAAAATATATATCATAAGAAATTGACATATTTCCACACTACCAGGATCTGTTGAAATTGGAACTCACTAACGTTGGGTGCTCTAAAACTCAATACATGTCTTGACATACACCAATGCTAGCTTGTTATTTCACTGGATGACACGACCTTCACAATACCAGGTAGGAACAAAGTGGATGCATATACCTAATCTACAGATTTTGCTAAATAAACAGAATCAACCAAACCAGCCAATCAGTAATTTAATTATCTAGTTATTTTTAATGCAGAAATTCATTAAAATGAAATAGAATAATAGGCACTACAAGTTCACCACAAGTACCATTCCTAAGAGCAATGCCAATTTGCCAATGAAAGTGTGTAAACACACTTTTAGTCATGGCAGCAACTCTGCGTCTAGGCAGCCCATGTGGTCTACTGGCGTGCACGACAAAGTCCTCAGAGGCAAGTCTAACGACCGGCAACAATCAGGTTTGGTGCTATATTCCCGAAAGCAGATATTCAACAAAGTTCAGTCATTCCCTAAGTGCGATGAAATTTGGAGGTCATGAAAGCAGCAACTACTAACATCCTGAGACTTCTATGATGTGCAAAACTGTGAAAAAATAACACAACTTGACAAGTCGTTTTACTAACCTGCCAATTTCCATGTCCAGTTTAGGCCACTGACAATAGTCACAATAAAACCTCCAAAAATGGTGATTCTATACCATAATGATTATCAAGTAAATCACATTGTGCTTGATGAGCCGACATGTATATATACCACAATGATCTGCATACAAATTATCAATTAGAAATCAATACATATTTGAATCTTTCCACTATCAATTTGATGCAATGATTGAATAATCACTAATAATAATAACAATGAGCTGATTGCAGGTAATTAATGGAAGTACGTAGAATAAAAGATTACGTTACATATATTTCCATGAAAGGGGTACAAAACCATAAATCTGTTTCTAAGAGAAAGAAAACATTTTTTTTTTTTTTTTGCTAAACAAAAAGAAAACGTGAATAACATACTCATACAGGAAAATTTACATTACCTGTGGATAACTGGTGAGTTGTGATTCATTGTTTTCGATGCAATAGACTTATATATCAGTAAATTTGAAATGCATTAAACATAAAATGTGCGGTAACCATAACTTGAGCATTTGACAATGGTATTAGGTGATAAGTTGCATTGCAAGCACTTCACTCATCATGACCAAATCAGACAACGAGATCCTCTTCATATTATCAACATAAGCACATTTTATTGACTACACAACCAATGCATAAGAGAGATTATAATTAATTGGTACACCAAAATTTTCACATATCAGCCATATGAGGTCCATTAATTGTGTTTTACATTGGCTTGATATACTCAATATCATATGTGAGACACTAAACTAAACATGCTAAAATACAATAGCTGCAAGTAGTAGAAACCAGTGGGAGTTTGGTTCCATATATAGTCTTAAACACAAGACAATTAAGTCAGACTCACTCATTGCAGGGCTGCAGTCTAGATTGTGAGTAATAGGGAAAACTGAATAGTGAACAAAGAGCACCAAAAGACAAGTAAATGAAATCCTTTGACTATGTTTTCAACCCTCAAGTCTTCACCACTATGGGAAAGAACCCTGGATCCTAGCCAAATAATCAAGATTTAGCACCACAGAGACATAAGTCAGAATTCAAAGTTTCAAAATTTGACTCAAACCTGTACATGAGGTAGTAATAATTGGGCTCTTTCTTGTTATGTGTTCAACTACTTTTTTCTGGTGATGACAATATGGAACCCATGATGACCAAAGAGCATGTTAATGCAGGAGCACAAAGCTACCACTCCACTGCATCCGATTTATAACTCAAAAATAGAAAATGTAACATAGCTACACATTGCATGATCATCAATGAATCAATATCTTCCTTCTTTATACCAAACTAAGTGGAGTAATTAATCTTGGAAGTTGAACAGATATTGACCTAAGTAAGATTTAGGATCTTAAGTCTCAAATAAACTCATTTTGACTACTCTACAAATGAGGGATGAAAGTGATAAGATGACTATTAATAATAAGTAATTAAGCACTAGAAAATCATCATACAGATATAGCTAGTCTTCCATTTTCTAGAAGGAGAAGCAAAAGACAGCAGGATTTGACTTTTCCCATCTGTTTTGCTTCTCATTCCCATTAGACTAGACCAAAGCAATATCAAGTTATCAACTGTATGCACTATATACAGCAAATTATAGTCTGCAAAGAGAGAGGAGTTGGGGAGAAAAACAATAGTGCAAATAAGACCAAGAAAAACCAGTATGAAATGACATCAAACTAACATGTCTTTATGCACCCAAACATTCTTTACCTTAGCATCAAGAAACACACAAAAATAGAAACAGATTGGAATGATAAAAAGATAGTATTTGTTCAGATTCATAAAATGGGTAGTTTTAGAATCTTACCTATTGAAGAGTGATTAAACAACTGATCCATGGGATTTGAACAGCTAGAAAAGAGATCCTCATATGGGTTTTACAAAGAGAAGCCAACACAGCTATGTTGGCAGTATGCCCACCTCCATTAACAAGAGAAAAAAAAACAAATATGTTATATGGAAGGAGGTGGACAGAATGCCAATAAACTCTGTAAGAAACACTTTGATAAACCCACATGATGAAACTAACAAAAAGACATAGTATATATGTTATACTTTCTCTCCCTCTTCCACCATCACAAACATCTTGTATGTAGCTAGGTTAGTAAAAGAGATGGAAATGAAAAGATAGGTGAGATGAGGGACTGAGGGTGAGCTATTTAAGGAGGAGAAGGTGGTAGTAGTAATAACTATGAGAGAGAGAGAGAGAGAGAGAGAGAGAGAAGGGAAGCTATTAATGAGTGGGTTGCACACATGTAAATGCAAAGGGGGGGTTTGGAAATTGGAAGTAGAAAAGATGGAAGAAAGACAGATAGGCTTATAAAAATTTTGAAAGAAGAGAAGATTTAGAATCAGAGAGATTTAGATGGGATTGTTCTATGTTTTTCTCTACTGTTGTGCAGTAGAATTGAATAAGGAGAAGAAGAAACAAGGCAATTATTATTCTCTCTTCCTTGCTTCGATCCTCGTTATTGATGCAAGCAAAGCAACTCTACTCTCTACTCTCTACTCTCTACTCTCATATCATCAATCTTTCTTGCCTTCCTCACCTACTAACTATAGACTCTATAGGCAGCTTACTATTACTATTCACCACTTTCACCAAAACTAACTAATTTGACTGACTTGTTAGAAACTTGATCATCTTCTTTACAGAAAAATTTCACATAATTAAACAACTGATCCATAATCACTTCTTTCAGTATTAATGACGATTATATATACCTCAAATATGACCATTATTATGACTCCATCTAGAACACTTCTTGATAGCTGATAGGGCCCTAACCCGGCCTCTTTAATTAATTTAGATCAGTAATAATGCTAAAATGTAGGACACCATATTGGGTCGGGTTTTCTAAAAACCCGACTTGATCCAAACCCAAATATAGAGGTTGACCATCTGAATATCTGATGAAATATTAAATTGTAGGTGGAAATGTTGATAAAACTTTGAGCTGAGATAGTCATCTCCCAAAAAAACAAAAAAAAATAACAGTCAAGATAAAAGTGTTTTAAGGGTTAAAGTTGATTATTATCAGAGCTAGAACCTTTTCATTATTAATGTGTATATACACACCTACTTTTCTTCCAACTATAACTACATATATATATGCATAAGAAATTAAGAATTACTGTACTAAGAAGGAATTGAAGGAGAAGGGTAGCTAGTGATCCATCTGAATCAAATAATCCAACTTGTCGTTTGATACGTCCATTTCATGCATTGATTACGCCCTAGCCCTACAGAAAGGCTCCTCTCCTCCAAATCTGTCGTTCCCCTTTTGTGTTCAATAAATAAACTAGTGAAATGGCTCCCTATGTATCTAATAATATATCTGTTTCATTGCAGTATTGTATGTGTGCTTTTATTACACTAAACAGCTTTCCTGTTTTGTGCGGCCAAGCAGTCTGAAACACACCATTATCAATCATCAATGCTTTGATGTGGGTACTTGCTACATGTGTTTGATTCATGGGGGTACTTGCTACATGTGTTTGTCAAAATTTTCCTGCAATTTCAACCATTTTGGATTTTGGGTTGCATGGGGGGGTACTTGCTAGTTGCTACATGTGTTTGATTCATTTTATTAATTAAAGGGGATGAATTAAAATTCATATGAATTGAGTCACAAAGTGTCATACTTATATATACATTGATTCCGGAAAGCAAAGAGAAACTTTACTCTGCATTCAAACTGATCAATACTCATGAATATCAAGTATAACCCTTCTGATGTCTCAAACAGATTTAGCAGAACCTATAGTTTGACCTCTGTTCGATCTTTATCACTTTGTGTACGAGTATATCACAGTTTTTGTAGGGGTACAACATACAACATACATGTGGCACCATCTTTATCGTTCATCATGGTGCCACAAGTCATCATCTAATAGGTTTTCTCTTGATGGCACTAGTTATAAAGTTAAGCCTTATTATTACACAATATTTTCCCTATTATTACCCCATTAATTGTTAAGAATGGAGTTACATTGTAAGCCTATAAATATAAAGGCAAACTACTGATCTTCTCATGGTCTCATTGTGAATCACACATAAGACCTCAACACTCTTTCATGAGACCTCACCTCTCAGGTCTCATCTCTCTCTTGAGCTCTCTCCATTATCGAGCTCCCATTTTGTATCACCACTACTATAATAAACTTTTTTCTCCCTCTCCGTGGATGTAGGCACAATTGCCGAACCACGTATACAATGGTGTTTATGTCTATACTTTATTATTATTGTTCATATCATTTACACATCATCTTTCATAAATGTATTGACCAACCTCACAAAAATGGTTAATACAATTTTGCTTTCGATGATGAGTGGTACACTACTTCCATAGTACGTGTATTTGTACTATGAAGTATATACAGTTCATATTGTCATATAGTCTAATTAAAAAAATATATATATAGTCCAATTAGTCCATGCAGATAATTAATTAATTTTGAGTTTGGACGACAAATATATATATCAAATATAATGGTCCATGAGTACATCACGATAACTCCATGACCCAATACCATCAGAGCTACTGTACTATATATGTGTTTTCAACTGTTTGTTGATATCATATTGTATTGATATTATGGAATTCAGAATCCAAGGTTTAGACCTTGAGACTTAGAGAGAAAGTCCATGAACTTTTCTTTCTCTTTTTGTTGCAACTTTGTTTGTCCACTAGTTTTTGTTGATGAGTGGAGCTAGCTAGTAACTGGGGAAAGGAAGCAGAGAGGTACATACATTAGCTAAACATGCTGTTTCTCCCACTGCTCGATGCATGAAAATCCCCAACTTTTTCATGATTATGAGCTCTATCTCTCTAATGAGTAACTAAACAGTGATATGATGAGGGTGAGAGGGTCGTCTCAAAAGATATAAACAGAATCTATAGCTTTCTCTCTCTTCCTCTTATGTAAACTTGAAAGTTACATGTATTTGTCTAAATCAAGTATCGATCTGATTGAATTAATAAGAGAGAATAGATTATGGAGGCATGCCTAAGAATAGGCAGGCGTTGACAAGAGAGATCGATGAGGTTAATTTTTAGATAATTCTAAATTACCTTTAATCATTAGAAATATGTCTGTTAGGTTAATTATAAGGCCTAATGACCAACATGATTACATGATCTTTTCTTTAATTTACTTAGTAAAACATTAATTAACTAAAGAATCTACTTCTGCCCCTTGTCAAGAGTGTTATATAGCTGTACGTTATCATAGCATCAATAATACTATATAGCCTTATAGGAGGAGAAAAACATCATGCACCTGCCCATGTCCGATCCATGCATGAAACATGCAGTCCTACTCCTATATATCTAGAAGTATATATATATATATATAGACGACATACATAATTATATATGCAGACAAAGCTAGGTCCAACCATATGGATATGGACCATTTTGGAGCTAGTAATTCTTTACATCAGTTTTGTATTGAGCAAGAAAATGTATATCAGTATATGATGAAATTGGTATGGTCGTACTTGGTATGATTAAGAGAGGACTCAGGAGAAAAGAAAAGTTTGATTGAAGAATACCAAGAAGAGAGAGAATAATGGAAGGTGACAGAGTGTCACGTGAGGTATGATGATGATGAAGGGTTTTATTGTTTGGTTGCATTGGTGATAATTATGTGATATACATAGATGCTAGAGAGTAAAGACCAAGAGAGAGAGAGAGATCAGACTCAGTAAGTCAGTAGTGTGAGTAGTAATGGTGGTGGTGGGTAGATACTATCATATCATACTACTACTAGATATGAAAAAAAATAAAGATATGGGTCACATGATGGTTCTCAATTCAAGCATATTATCTGTGCTGGAAAGAGAACAGACAACATCACAATCATCACCTTCGTCATAAAACTCATCATTCTTGTTTTGAAATTTTTACAGTTTTTACAACAACCAATATATATCAATGTATTCATGTCCTTCTCTTCATTTCCTTTCAGCTTTATTCAGATCACTTCAGTCCTCAAATAATCAAACATCTTATTACAGTTATCTCTCATATCATACAAGTAGCTAGATAGCCAAATAGCCAGAGATAGTGAGACCAGAGAGACCATTTCAATCCAGGCCATACTGTCATGCACCCTAGCCAGCCAGCTCATTTCTTACTCTGAAGTCTGATCTATCTGCACCTCGAGATATGCATTTGTATATATATCTCAAGACAACATGGATGGATATGTGGATATATATATCTAATAACACAAATGCCTGGAACAACAATTGGACACAACAGATTGTGTGAAAAGGTCCAGAGAAAGATCAAATAAGATTGTTTTGCATGGAACTACAACCAAATAAGTTAACCCTTTTTCAAGATATGAAAACACCTTTTAAGTTGATTATATATATACATATATAGCTAATTAAAATACCCGGGCCAATTCCATCTGAAGCATAGTAAAGGATTTTTATTCCATAGGATGCTTTTGACATTCCCTGCTTCATGTTGTCAATTCCAACCCACCATATATACAAAATCTCATCACTTTCTTCAGAACATGCATATACAAAAAGCTCCCACTATCTTTTTTATAGTTTATACCTTAAGTCTTTTTACTCTCTATTTCCTTTATAAAAAGGACCTTTTGGAATGAATATATATAGCTTCTTTGATCAAAACTGTGGAAGATATAATCATCTGGAAGGTAGATGGTATGCATTGCATTCCACTGTGTGTTTTGTTCATCAATAGTGTTTGGCTATTTGCAAGATTAAAGTCAAAGTAAATATTAATTTTCTTCACATATATAAATGTCAAATAGGTAAGACCTGAGAACTTTCCTTTGCTTTTTTTGTTTTGGACAATGCTTTCATCAGGACACCATTGACTCTAACTATCCTTTTTATAGTTTATACCTTTCAGTAATTAATAATGCCAAATGCCAAATGACATGCTTTTTTTCTTTGAACAAGGGCAGAATTTAGTTTGGCTTTGGAGTTTGGACTAGACATACCCTTTGGGCCTTGTGGTATAAATATATGTAGTTAGTTTCATGCTGGGCTGAAAGACCAACACAAGACCTCTTGTAATATGTCTTTGGTTTCCAGCTTTTCACAACTGTGGTGACTGGTGACCTTCTCGATCTGTCACTCAGTTCAGTTTTGTGCATTTCTTTGCAAATTCCCCTTCTTTTCACAGCAAAAAAGTGCCCCTCATCACCCCCAACAAAACTAACAAGACCTCTGGCAATGAGTGCAGATAACTATATATGTGCCCTGGATGAAATATTGCATCAGATTAATATACACCAAAATGCTGTTAAAATGATTTATTTGTTTATTTATGTTTGTAATTAGTATTGTCTATAAGATTTCAGAAGCAACTGATACAGTATCACATTTTAAGGTCTGGAGTAGTATCTGATTCTAATCTACACTAGACTTCCACCTTTCACAAACTCAGTGAACACCGAAGCTGCCAAACCCAACATTGCAAATCTGCCATTCCACATTCTGCACTGGAAGCCATTACTGTCCGATTTTGATTCCACACTAACTCCTTTGATCAATTGTATCAATGACGCCAGAGACTAACACAAAATCATTACAATCCTTCGTTGAACAACTGAGCCACCACGTCATCTCTGAATGCCAATTCAGCTGCTATTGCAGATACAAAGCCTATCATTGCAGGTCTGCATTGATTCTCTCTCGTGCAAGGCCACTGAAGTTGTAGGCGCCAGCCATTTCGGATGTCTGCTGGTCAGGTTTCTGATCCTGTTATAAATAAACAACACTACAACAGCAATAAAATTGGAATAATAGGAAAATGATGATCAATATGATCAACAAATGAAATTAGCACTAGTATAGTAATATACCTTGTCCATGCACATTACTTGCATGCTACCATTCCTTTGCTGACATGACAGATTCAATGAGGAGAAAAACACATCTCTCTGGCTTGATTGACTGAGACCTGTTGTAGGACTCAATAGGATAGATTGAACAGAAGCTACTAAAGCCATTTTAGAAATGTATGAGTAGTTGTTTAGACATGATAAGACTGTTAGAAGCAAGATAGGGTTCTTGCAGAAACTTTTAATGCAGAAAAGATAGGTAGGTTGTGCTGATGAAGAGAGAGCATGCATGAGATATAATATATATATATATATATATATATATATATATATATATAGGTACATTTGGTGTAAAGAAATACTAGTACTGAGATGGTAGAACTGTGTAGTTTATCTGGAACCTAATGATTTCACAAAAAGCAGGACATGATACCCAAAACCTCAACTGGCAAAAGTTGTTCTAGCATTATAAGGTTTGTTTTGGCATTATGTCAGTTCTGGACTGTTGCATTACTCATATTGAATTGGGGATATTCATCAAAAGACCTTTCTTCTCACTGGGATATAAAGTTACTTTTCACTATCAAGGTCAAGGGTATATGGGAGATCTTACTTTTCACTATCGAGATCAAACTTATAAAACAAGTTTGAGATAATGACAAGTATTTCCAAACACATACTGAGCAAATTATTTTATATATAGTCATATAGATATGGATACAACCAAAACATACATGATCTTCCAACATGGGTGGAAGACGTCTACATTATTCATCTTAGACTAATATTCCGAAGAATGTCTACATTATTTGTACTCATACCTCTGTTATATATTTATATCAGTAAGTCAAGGGATATATTACTTGGTCCAGACTGCATAACTGCGGCCACTGGTTGCCAAAACCCACTCTCCATCAGTGGGGCACCACGACTCAACCCCAATCTTCATGCACACATTCTCTCCAATAACAGCAGAGTAGAGATTTGGCTTGGCCTCTAAAATTCTGATTGAAGACCGGCAATGTATTCCTTGACTTTTTCGAATGTCCATCTGCACAACATTCAACAAGATTAGAGAAGCTACAAACTTCAAAAAAAAAAAAAAAAAGCTTCAATGGAGATTGGTAACATACCAGTTTCACAATTTGGTCATGAATTGAGTCACCCCAATCGTAAAAATGATCGTAAAATACTGATGGAATCCCAGGATGCGTCAGAATATACGCATAACCCTGTTGTACAGTTAAGGCAAAACTTTCAGGGAAGTTGAATGATTAGTCAATACCGCAAACAGGACATTTTAACATATTTCTTTTCTGAGCACTACTTCAGGCAACTAAGTTTGGAAGTATGATGTAGAAGTCTAATGGTAATATCATCAGGTAAACATTTACAGACAGCAATTTGTATCGCCACCACAGTCAGCAGCTGTGAGCGGTTATAATTATGACCATTATATGGTTTTGGTTAGTGAAGAAAAGTACACAGAACAACAAAAGATAAGTTTGTAATTTGAGTTTAAAGGTAAAGAGAGTTGAACAATGAAACATCGTTATTTTATAACCCACAAAACAGAATATAGACCTTTTTAACAACAATCCTAACTAGTGTAGAATCAATAGGGTGGAATGCATTATCCTAACGACTAGAATATCTGTACTATTACATTTTTATGGAGGTTTTCACAGGAACTACAAGTCTACAACAATTCCAGGCCAGTCACACCACATTAGAAGACACCTTCGAAAGTAAACAAATAGCATGATATGCAATAATGCAAACACCATGCGTGAAAATTTTCAGCATACAAACTAGATGAGCATGTCCCATTAAACATTTATTTAATACTTGCTGGAAGTCAAACAAAGAATGCACAAATCCTAAGTATCATAAAAATAATCATGACGAGTTTTTGTACATCAGATAGCCTATACTCCAATTGTATGTCAGTTTTTAGTATATACAAACATATCAACGTACCTCCATTATATGAGTTGAGGGGAATGGCCAGTGAGCCTGTCAAAAGGTAAACAATGTTATAAAAAAAGAAACTGATAGCAGGAGTAAAATCTAAAGTTGTAGGTGAGCAATGGTTATACTAACTGAATACCAAGTTCTATTTAAGGGAAATGAACATGCTATTTGAAAGATTATATAATCTCCTGGTCGAATAATTACATTAAGATGAAGATAATAGAATGCTTTTCCTAGGCTCTTCCCTGGAATAAAGAGCATTCAAGAATCTCCAAGAAAGATGTATCAACCAATTGTTAATACTATGCAATGTGGTAACCATCTGATTAAGAGAACCTATTGGGTCAATGTACAGACTTTAACATCCTTGAGAAGGGACTTACAGAATGGTCAGTCCAAATTTATGAAACAAGTGACACATGTGCATCAGATCAGAGGCAAGGAAATATACTGTCTTTTTATCACCGTAACAGTTCCACTGTACCAAAATTATTATCAAAAATCTCTCAAGTACCTGTGTTGACCCAGTATCATGGTTATCAATGAACGTGACAGCCCTTGAAGGCCACCATCCCATTACACCTGGTGGTTTCCCTTGAGGATCACGCAAACGCCATAGTTCTCCCTTAACAGCTTCCTGTGTGGACAGAAAAACCATCACATTCATATTTCCCCCAGCAAATTCTCTTTCTTATTCCCATTTTGGTAGTGGCTAGTAAAAATTACATGAACAGAAAAAATCTTAAGGGAAGAACATGTAAAGAACTACTGGTAGCAATCAAGTTCATTTTGTACACAAATATAAATCTTCGTAAAGCACGGATGTGCACATGCAGGAAAGAGAAAGGAGGTAGTAACATGAGGGAAATGTACGATAAACAGGTAGATTCACCATGGTACTAATGTACTAATCTTTGTTAACAAGCAACGCCATCATAAATATAAACTTTTTAAGGGTATTGTAATACCCTAAATGTTAATTTTATAAGTAAGACAAAACATAAAAAATATCGGATATCCGTTACAGTCAGTAAGACCTAACTGTCATCAACGTACAAGTCGATTGATACAGAAAAAGAATGAGATTTAAGATATACAGGATGCATGGGTAGCAATTGGTATGGGGTCAACACGTAGAAATTGAGTTGTATCTTGTTTATAGTTACAGGTGTTAGATAATTATATTGTAAATGTGAGTTACCAACTTAGTGTACACTAACAAGGTTATAGTGCCTTTAGTAAATTAAAGGGTTTACAGAGGGTAGTAAATTGTGATAGAAGTACAAGGACTACACTGAAAAAAGAATATATAATGTAGTAGGACGTCCACTAACAAAATCTTTCAACATATGCAGCAGGTTGTTAAGGGCTTCAAAGCATGGTCAACCAAAATCCGGAATATGGCTAGCAATATATATGTATTTTCTAGACTGACAATTTTTGGCCAAAATAAAAGTGTGTCCACATGTTAGATACTTGAATACAGTAGATATACAAAGACAGGAATCATAATTTTCACTAGAATACCTGAAGTATCCCTTTTGTAGTAAAATCAAATGCAGTGGAGAGCCCTCCTGTGCTATCGATCCAATTGATAATACGTTGTCTATGACTATCTGCATAAGATTATCATTAAATATAGGAAAAAGATGCAGAAATAAATTTCTTTACGAGATACACATACAAACAAAAAAAAGTTCAAAAGTGAATTTAATTTAATATAATAAAAGGACACTTGTACATGACTTCAACGATCTGACAGTCATGTCCACTGGATCTAATTTGGCTCCTCTGCACTTAGGAGCTCTGTTCTGTCCCCACCACACATCTTAACAATCTTTGCAAATCTCTAGAGTATGCAAAGGATTTTAGAAATTTGCAAAGACTCTTGACATGTATGATGGAGAGTTTCCTAGGACAGTATTTGCTCCTACACTTTGAAAAGCAAGTTTCACTCTAAATACATATTACTCTCTCCCCCATTGTTTGAACAAATAATGAACAAACAAATGACAAGTCAATCAATGGAAGCACAGCAGTCCCTGGACAAGCCTCAGTGATGTTTGTGCATTGTCAAGATTTATGAGTTATAAACATTGAAGTACAGAGAGAGATTGTCATGAAGTTTTACAGACTTGTTTTAAAACCATAACTCAAGTCATACCGGCAGTGAATCTAAGCTTAATTTACTAGAGTATGTAGAACCCGAATGATAATAAGGTTCTATATTGTAATAAAACATTAGTATAAAACAGAAAAGGTAGAAGTGTTAGGGACAAATTCACACAAAACATATTGATATAATATTAGATATTGTCTTACATTTGTGATACGGCTACAATTCATTCAGGAAATAATTTGGTAAATTCGGATAAGTTTGGATAGGATGAGATAATGTAAATTTTGAATTTCAAACAAGCCTTCTACAATACTCTTATTGGAAAAAAAAACCTTTAAGAATTAATTTTTAATTAAAGGAAAGAAAAAATGGCTGCATAAGCACATAATTAAGAATATAAGTACGTTAAAGATCATAAGCTTAGTCATCACAAAATAAGCAATTAAGCATAAGCTTAGACTATTGTAAGGTGGCGCATTGCACGAAATCAGAAAAGAAAAAATATGATGCCTCTCAGGCTTGTTTCCTGGGATTCAACATGAAAAGGCCGAGTTGATCGAAACAAATTAAATAATTATTCGAAGAGAGTATAAACCAAATTCTAGGTAGCATTGTAGACTCTTATTATGTGACATGTTGTCTTTGTGACAACTGGCATTGTTATTGTGTGCTTTTGGTAGAGACGTGATGTGATGGCTCCTTTAGGAGAACCCAGCCAGAGTATGTACCGATTAAACGTGAAAGGGAGAGCAAACAGATACTTAAATACTTAATGATTTTTCCTAGACTTTAAATGGGAGTAAAATTGTGACAATAATGTTGTATATACATTAACACCTCAACCTCAATTCAGCTCTAAGTAGTAAGTAAGTTGACCAGGCTCTGGCACTAATAAAATGACCAATCACGCCATACACTTAAATCAATAATGAACTTTTCCATCTTAAACATGTCTCAACTGGACCAGACTCTATTTTATGTATTCAGATTGGACAAGGCACATTCCTAAGCACCTTATTATAGATTCACATGGCCACTCAGCAAATAACAAATCCTTCTACTGAAAGAACTATAATCCACAAAATATTGGTAAACTCACAAAAACATGGTCATGATTGTAAAATACCTTGATTGTACTCCAAATGAGTGCCATTGTAGTTGCATGAGTCCCAATACTCCCCGACAGAAAATGTTGGCTTCGACCGCTCAATGTACTCTTTCACATATTTTGGTGCATAGCTAAAGAACATCAAAAGTGTATAATGAGCTTGTAACCAGGTATACGGAAACATGAAGACAGAAAACAATTAAGATTTACTTACCCTCTTGCAAAATCAAAGCGAAAATCCTGGAACCCAACATTATTCCGCAGCCAGAATAGCCACTGGATAATATCTTTCCGGACAAAAGATTGGGTATGATCTATGTTGGGAACCCCATGGAAGTTGTCGCCAGTGCTTTGGTTCCCCTGGCCATAAATTTCAAACAGTTAAAAGTGAAGCATGATAGACCATAACATATAAGGCAGCGCATATCCAATACTTTGCTACAGATATCGTATTCATATATGAGAAGGCCAATTGGCATTGATCAAAAAGGCAAAATTGCGAAAACAATCAATGATCAAATGATCATATAAGGGGTAGGAAAACAAAACAAATAGGTATCTAGCTTTCGGCAGGTGGTCTAAACTCGAAACCTGACCTTATGGGTGCAACAAAGTTTGACAACCATCTGAGTACAATTCGCAGATCATTTGAACCCGATCACTTATCTCCCTCTACGACTATTTGTATAAGACTATGGCAATATACCGTATCTTGGAAATCTGGAACATGTTAAGACTAAAGCGAACAAAAAGAAAAAGAAAGAAAAACTTAAGAAGATAGTGAAGAGTATGGATGTCATCTAAATATCTTGGATATGTTGTCAGTATGGTTTTACTTTTGTCTGATTGGGGGCACGTTAATAATTCACTTTTATATCTACACCCTCATTAATATAGTGAAAGGTTCTTTCATTCCGTCATCCGTTTAAGTAATATGTGGAACTCATAGCATAGTTGTATAGTTGTCTGTCATGTTCCTAGATCAGACGATCATTGATTAGATAAGCCTGAATTTCAAATGTCCAATCTCAAATGATCAATGTTTCAAAATGTGCCAGACAAGGCCAATCCTAAATCATGTGTTTCTTTGGTTCAATGTGCAAATTAATAAACTCAATAAAAATAAATAAAAATAAAAATAAAAATAAAATTACATAATGGTGCTCCATTAACAAATTGTAAAACACACAAAACTTAGTACTTCAAAATAATTGGAAGGGAAAACAGAGAACAACGATAACTAGCTCTTACCAGTCCACCAGAACAAGATGTAACAGCACGTTCATCCCATGATAAAGGGACCCCATCATAACGATTGTACCTTCCCCCATGCCCTTGAGTAGTTCCAACACGATGATTAATAACAATGTCAGCCATTGGTCTAACATTGTACTGCTTCATTTTTTGTAGTAAAGCTTTCAACAGCTGCTCGGACCCATATGCAGAGTCGAGCTTATAAAGGTTCTGTGGTAGATAACCTGTAAGAGAGAAAGATATATATAAGATTACCGGATACATATGCATTATTTAACAGACTGAAATTTGTTTGTCGTAGCTAACCTTCTGGGGCGAAAGAATCCGTTGCGGGTGGTAACCATGCTGATGTGAACCCAGACTTTGCAATATCAGGAACTTTTCTTTCTATGTTTCTCCACCAATCATGTTTATGAGATTCCCAATTGAAAGCCTGTTTGTCAGCATTTCAGTGAGGGTCACAGGTATCAAATTGAGCTATACAGAAGTTAGTCGATAAACTTGATATATACTAAAGCGCATAATAATTTGAATTTTTCCTTTTGATTCTTACTCCTTCCAATATATATTAGTTGTCATTTTAGAAGTCTTTTGTTTTTCTAATAAGAGTAGAAGATAACTTCTAAATTTGAAGCACAAAACTGCTACAAAGAATTATAGAGGAACGCAATATGGAAATATTTGGATAGCACTTGCAAATGAAACATTTAAGAACAGATCTTTGTAAATTTTACCTGTAAAAGGATTTCCTTTCCATTCCTTAGTACTGCACCTACATATGATTCCAAGAGAATACTCTAGTCAGCACCGACAAGAGTGAAAGAGATGTGCTTCGCGATAATTGTTTAGAATCTCAACCAGATATAAGTGTTGAGATTCCAACATAATTTTGACTCCTCCACTTTTACTTGGACCATATACTACAAGACTCTAAGCAGAGTAAGTTGAGTACATTAATTCTTCACCCAAACGCCAACAACCTCATAAAAATTGATTAGGTCATATAGAGCTAAACTAGATCACAAATATGCTTGATGTCAGGATTGGGGATGGAATCCTTCAAAGTATGCTATATCTCAGCTGTAGATGGGAGTAAAACAAGAGGCTTGGAAAGATTATCGATGAAGCAATTAGTTGGTGTGCACAAAGAAATGATGTACTGAATAACTTGGAGGTAATCATTTCTTGTGTCATGGTTCTATAAGTAATACGTATAAGTTATAAAGTCTGAGGAAGTTGTTCGTTGTTCATAAACAAGTGAACTAATATATAATCAGATATGTAAAAAGTATCCACAACAAAAAATAACATACCTTGTCCAGTCTCCTGACTGTCGTCATGAAAATCCTGCATTTAAAATTCAAAAAATAAATAAATTTTAAACATCAGAAAGAAAAATAACGGGAACACAAATTATCCAGCTCTTCATGAAAAATCAACAATGGAAGGTTAATTAACTGATTCTAACTTACATTTTTCACGTAACCCATTCCTGTCTAGAAAACTGATTGCACAAACACTTATTTCTGCATCCATACAACACAAATATTTAAGACACTAAAAACCTAGAATATTACTTAGTTAAACAAGCTCAATTACGCGAAATAGAACAAAAGAAAACTAAAATTGAGATTGAGAAAAGAAATAAACAAACAAACAAACCTATAATAATAGATGGATCTCGAAACTACTAGTAATGAAACTTGCTTAGTATTAGTAGTAGTAGTAGAAGAGAAGCATGAAAGTTTGGTAGTGCAGCTTGAAGCTATAAATAGTGATAAAAGGTAGAGAAATACAAATTCGATTGAGCACGTAAGAGAATAATATTAGTATGAAATTCACCATCCATCAAGAAAGCAAGATGATTCGATACTTTCTTTGTAGCTTTAATGGATTGTAAGAAATGTTCGAGAATCACACGGAATGTTAATATAACCGTGAATTCATTTCCGAAAGTAAGTAAAAAGGTTTGATTCGAATAGATGATTGATGGAGAAAAAGAGAGAGAGAGAGAGAGAGAGAGAGAGAGAGAGAGAGAGAATGTAATGGTAATGGTATGGAAGAGAAATAGAGAAAATGGTATGGAAGAGATATAGAGAATGAATTAAAAGAGAATCAGAAAACTTTCTAACAAGTGGATCTTCTGTCTTCTGTCTTCTGTCTTCTCTTCTCTTTCTTGCTTTCTTTCTTTGTCACTTCCGCAGTTGCACTATTGGATCTTGCACTATTGGATCGGGGTGGTACTGTAACCGGGTTTGGTTCTAAACCAAGTATATGTGATAAATTGTGCTACTAAGTCCTTTCGGAATAGCAAACCCGATTCTCCTAAATATATATTCGTTCGTACCCGCAGTCATCACATTGTTATCCATTACCTTTTGTATTTTCCTGAGGAGTTTAACTGCTTCTGAGCCTAGCAATCCAAATATGTCAAATACAAAGGGGATGAAAACTATGTTGGTTAGCCCTACAAACTCCATCATGTTTCTCTACTTTCTTTGTTGCTACATTGCTAGCTGCTTGCCCCACCTCAAAAATCCCAGCACCCAGCCTAACCATCGATAACGCCCCAGTAACATCAACACGCGCATGTTTTTCTTCAGACCAGTTGTAGAACAGAATATCAGCAGGACGTAATGTCGATCTTCCTTCCTTAGGATCAGTAAGGAAGTTAACAAGAGCCTCCTTCTTAACCTGTACTCCAGCCCGCCGGAACACATCACACAAAATATCTTTAACGTGGTCATGTCTGTACTTGAAGCCGGGGTAATGCTTACAATGGGCTGGATGGTCCGTTAAAGCATCAAGTTGACTATAGATGGATCATCAATCGATAACGAAGAATGGCACAGTATTCAATAGACGTCATGCGTTGTCCAAGCCCTTCCATCGGAATAGCAATGAAGAAATCTTTGGCATGTTCTGACTGTACACATCCAATCATGGCCTTCTGTCTAGCTGACAACTCAAATTCTCTCTCAAGACCAAAACTAATCTTGTTGTAGTATGATTCCGCCAAGACATGTTGGGGGTCTGAAGGGGACGGTAGCAGTTGGAGCAAGATTACTGAGATCAAAATCAGGCATAGAAAGATATAAACTAGCAATGCCAGTATCAAAAACATTACCCATAGGTACAGTCTCACAACCTCGAAGAATGTGGTCTTGCAGATCCTTTGGTTGAGTGCGTGAAACTACAAAAGCAAGCTTCATAACATCTGTGGTACAATAGATACCAAGTCCACCCAAGCGTAATGGAAGGGTTGCCATACGCCACTGTAGATCGCCAAAACCAGGCCCATTGGAAACCACAATATTCTGAAGGGCTGCACGAAGCTTGCGGTCAAACCAATCGGTTGTTTCCTGAACATAACCTGGGGGGCAAGTACGAAGAGCAAAAGTGAGTTTAGATAATCCCATACAAGAACGTAAAAGTGTCAACTCACATTGCGGATCCTTTAGTTGTGGTAATAGATTCATAAGCTGAAGCGTCTTATCCACTCGGTGACGAACATTACCCACAATAAACAATTTTTTTTTAATCAAAAACAAATTTTATTGATAAAAGAAGAATTACACAAAGCTAGAGGACATGCGCGCTACAAACTGCGTTGCAAGCCCTTTTTTAATAGCAAAACCAATCCTACAAAATACATATTCATTGGAACCCGCCGTCATCACATTGTTATTCATCACCTTTTGTACCCTCCTAGGAAGTTCAACTGCTTCTGGTGTTAGAAACCCAAAAGTGTCAAAAGCAAAAGGAATGAAACAATGTTGGTTCACTGCATATGTTCCCTCGTGTTTCTGTACCTTAGCTGCAGTTGCATTAATGGCTGCCTGACCCACTTCGAAATTTTCATTACCAAACCCCACCATCAGAGATGCTCATGTGATGTCAACACATGCATGTTTCTCTTCTAACCAACTGTATATCAAAACATCAGCTGGGCTTAGTGTTGATCTGCCTTCTGATGGGTCTGTAAGAAAATTGACCGGAGCCTCTTTCTTTACCTGTATTCCTGCTCGTCATATCATATCATACAGTATATCACGCACATGATCGTGTCTGTATTTAAAACCGGGGTAATACTTACAGTGTACAGTATGGTCCCCAAAAGCGTCCAGTCGACTCTTCTTACATACAGGACATAGGTCCCCATCTCTAAATAACGAGATCATGAGACGGTACCAGAGAATGGAACGATACTTCATTGTCGCCATGCCTTGTCCTAACCCTTCCATTGGAATAGCAATGAGGAATTCTTTGGCATGTTCGGTCTGTAAGCATTCTATCACAGCTCTCTGACGAGCAGACAAATCAAAATCTTTGTCAATACCAGTAGCAATCTTCCTGTAATAAGCTTCCACCAGTGGGTGTTAGGGTTAGGGGGGGTGGTAGCCCTTGAGGCTATCTCAACCCACGTGGAAAATCCTCAAATAAACTATGTTAGAAGGACATGTATTAGGAAGTCATATACATGCATACGTGTCCATCATCTTCCCATTGCTAGATTCCGGTGATCGGAAAAACTTCGGCACTAATCAGAAGTGTATTGTGTAATACCACCACCTAAAAAACATAGGGGAGGGCAAAAAGAGAAAGCTAGGAGAAGATTATTCTTGACAATGAGTTGTCACTAAAGTTGGACCACATCCACTCAGACAAGAAGAAGAAAGAAGAGAGAGGCTGAATTGTGGAGAGAAGTGAGGAGATATAGCAGACATCACATCATCCTCAAATTCTATTCATAGGGAATATGGAGGTTATGATGGGGACAGTCATATGTAAACAAAATCCACCTCCTTTTCTCAAATACACACCGTGAAAGGGTGAACCATTGAATGGTGAAAACCCCATCAAAATCCAGAGCATTCGAGCATAACACAAATAGTTGGAATCAAAGGTACACATAACCTGTAACACAACCACATAAAAGACACAGAACATAAATCAAGTTGTAATGAAAATAAATTAAATCATAAAATAAACCAAACGGGGTAGAAAAAGCCTGGTAAAGTGGTGATTTCAAATTCAGGTCGAGTGTCAGCTGATCCTTCCTATCAAGCTTCTTCTACTACTGTATTTCTTTGGAGCCATGATGTTCCCAGTTTCTTAACTGAATTTGTAATATCAAAGAGGCAACCATGAAATCCACACTTTGCAAAGGAGTAAGTACGTCTAGCACTTCTTTGATAGTCTTGGATCTCACACAATCTGCAGTCTTCATCATTTTCTCTAGCCTAGCTAACAAAGTGTTCATAGCCACATCTACCAACCCTTTTACTTCCTCAGCTATTTCCTTGTGCTTTTTTATTTGACCAGAAAGCCTAGCTAATTCCAACGTTTTTCTATCAGCTATTGAAATTGATGCCTTTCCATTTCTCTTTCCACCTTTTCTTCTTTTCCACCTATTTTCAACCTCAATTTTTCAAGCTTCTTAACTTGTTCTTCAGTTAAATTCACTAGAGTACTTGAACCTGCTGGAATTCGAGCTTGTATTAGTGAATTGATGAGTTTAAAAAGAATAGATGGTTTCCAACCAGTTACCCCAAAATGAGCATTTTCTAATGGAGTTAACCATGTAGGTGAAAAGAAGCCAAGAACATCTTCATGTGCTCCAGCCCATTTCTTGATAACCATCATTTGATGTACATTTATATTGAAATTTGCTCATTCATCTAGTAGTTTCTTCTTGTGATTATAGTGATCCCCTAATTCTAAAGTGTCCCATGTTGCACCACCTCCAGAAAATATTCACCTCACTGGTATACATGTATAGTATCTCGGGGAATCGGTTGGAGACTTGTTCTCCAAAAAATATTCACCTCGCATTTTCCTCGTTGTTTATATCTGGTTATGGTTGGGGATCTGGCGAAGGAATATGGATGATTATAGGGCTCTAATTGTTAAGGAGTAACAATCATGTGGTAGGAAGGATGATGGTGGTGGAAGGTATGGTTTTCCCTCTTCTTTAGTAGGCTCTTATCTAGACCCCGCGTTGATCCCTAGAGTTGTTGTCTTCCTCATATAGTAAACTTGTCTGACTCTTGTAGTCTGTGTTGTTGCCTTAGCTCTTTCTTTAACTTGGTGTTACTTTTGCCTCCATTAGTCTTTCATGGCAGGAATATATTTTTGGGGTATTTTGTATTTGGTCCCTCTAAAAGATGGATAATCAGCATTTGGTCAAATCTTTATCGTTTATTAATAAATGGTCTTTTTTTGTCACTGTAAATTAACCCAGTTAACCAGAGTCAAGACATTCATATTTTTTTAATGACCAAATTACCTTGTCATGTGACTAGCATGTGACTTAAAGCTCGAAAACTAAAAAATTAGTTTATCAAAATATCTACGGTTAGTTTTAGAAATGATGATTTTAATTTGCAAGAATAGACCACAAGGAAAACTCATTCATAAAACAACAAGTAAGTTGTCTAGATCTTATAAAAATTGTCTTAAAACCAAAGTTTTAGGGGTTTTTTTTTTTTTTTTTTTGGTGTTCCAAGCTTTAGAAATTTTGGAGGAACTGTTCTTGTTAGTGCAATTATGTTTCAGATTGAGAAAGATAGAGAATTGGTATGTCTTATATATGAAAATCGTAATGAAGAAACGAAGTTTAAAGAGGTTATCGGTCACAATTTTCTAGATACTACTTCCAAAATTACAAATTTTGTTATTGTTGCTGAAAAGAATTTTCTTTGGCTTAGGGATGAATTTACTGTTGATGTTTATACAGTTAATATTGGTATTCAGAGTTTCTGTCTGGACAGGTATTGTGCCTCCTTCTCATGTAATGATGTTTTGATCAATTCGATTATCATAACAAAAAAAAAGACATACTTTTATGTTTTTACTGCTATCCGGGGAACCAGATAATGTATTTTGAAACAAAAATAGTTGAAATACTACAAGTAGGAGAAAAGGAAGAAAATGAAAATGGGGAAGAAAATGACGATGAGGAAGAAGAAGAAGGACAAGTAGAAAAATAAGATGATGAGGAAGAGGAAGAAAAAAAAAGGACGATGAGGAAGAAGAAGAGGAAGGACAAGTAAAAGGAGAGGAAGAGGAAGAAAAAAACATCTTTCATGCAATTAATCTACGTAAAATAATATTATTGGTTAATTATATGGTTGGAGATACTTGCAAAAGGGGAAATTTTGATGCAATAAAAGGCAACTCATTTAACAGTGATATTAATACATTAAAGAAAATAGATCATTTGTAGAAGCCATATAGGTATTACAAGCTAAGCATAAAGATCATGAACAAAAGTGCAAATGTAAAAGAATGGTTTGGAACGTTTTGATTCAAGTAATGAGTGAAAAGAGTTTGTTTGAATCAATTTAATACTTTCAGGGTGTTACATTTGTCAGCAGTGGATGGTCTTAAATGAAGATCTAGGAATGCTAAACTTGGGAGAAAATACTCTCATCTCACTGAACATTTTAGTTTTATGCAATGTGATGCATACTACACATGTATGTTCATATAGATAGTAGTTTTACGTGAGGGTAAAGATCATGTAACACTCATGAGTTGGTGTTAGTCCCATATTGCCAAGGAAATGGTTGTATTGGTAGTATATAGAGCTTAACCATACTCTAACTAATGTCAAGGCCTTTTGGGGTAAACTAGATGGGTGGGCGAGCGATATGGTGCTCGACACTCTGGGATGAGTGAGGACGAAATCTCGGGGCGTTACAGTTGGTATCAGAGCTGACGACAGGTCGCCTGTTGCATGTGGGAAGTACGCTGGAAAGGCCCAGGGAGCGCCAAGTACTTGTTTCACTTGGCAGGGAACGTCGAAGATTTTGGGACTATACTGGGTGTACTGTAGAGCCGAGGACGGCTCTATTCTAAGGTGGTGAGATTGTAACACCCATGAGTTGGTATTAGTCCCACACTGCCAAAGAAGTGGTTGTATTGGTAGTATATAGAGCTTAACCATACTCTAACTAATGTCAAGGCCTTTTGGGGTAAACCAGATGAGTGGGCCCTGATCCAAAACCCCCTACTGCTGGATATCCGCAGTGACTAAAGAGGGACAATATTGATATTAGCGAGCAGTATGGTGCTCGACACTCCGGGATGAGCGAGGACGAAATCTCGGGGTGTTACAGATCACAACTTCCTAATTCTTTCACAAACAATGCTAACCTTTCCTCATATGTAACCTTCCAAGCAAAAATACAAACAATGTGTCAACTTTGGCATAAAAAGTCTTCAAACTTCCAAAACAACCAAAAGGCAAAAGTAGCCACGAGTGATGCGCCAAACCTCAAAATATGCTTCGATCGATACTTTTGATGTTAACAGTTTGAATTCATGTGCTTAGCCCATATGATCTTCCCACTACTATCCACACTAGCAACATGCAATTTTCGACCAATTTTAATCATAATAGTTCCTTCATCATATCCAATAGCATCCCTTTTGAACATAGAGAAAAGAAAAATGATATACTTCAAATAAAAGATACGTCAGTAATACCATCAGATGTAAATTGACCTTTTTCTAATACTAAACCACATAAATGAATCAGGGCTGTAAGCCATTTGAATAATTTGTTTAAAGAAAAGGGGTTTTTGTATTTGGTCCCTCTAGGAGATGGGTAATTAGCATTTGGTCCAATCTTTATCGTTTATTAGTAAATGGTCCATTTTTCGTCACTTGACTGTTAGTCAACCCAGTTGACCAGAGTCAAGGCATCCATATTTTCTTAATGACCAAACTACCCTTTCACATGCCTAACACGTGGTAAAACTTAAAACTCAAAAAACACAATTTAGTTGTTTGTAAACATGCAAAATTAGTTTATGGTCCTCCTTTTTCATATTTCGTTTCAAATATAGTCCCTGTAAAAAATAATGGAAATAACCATGGAAGTTATCTTACCTTAGTTAGAGTGAAGTAGAACATGTAACCACCACCCATGGAACCTCTAGAAGTTTATTCTCTTGTGTTTACAAGTGAAGATGACAATCAAGTGAAGAAAAATTCTAGACATTCCATAGGTCGTGGTTACATGTTCAAGTTCAATCCGGTAAGATAACTTCCATGGTTATTTTCATTACTGTTTACAGGGACTATATTTAAAACGAAATATGAAAAATGAGGACTATAAACTAATTTTGCATGTTTACAAACAACAAAATTATGTTTTTTGACTTTTAAGTTTTGCCACATGCTAGTCACGTGAAAGGGTAGTTTGGTCATTATGAAAATATGGATGCCTTGACTCTGGTCAACTGGGTTGACTGACAGTCAAGTGACGGAAAAATGACTATTTACTAATAAACGATAAAGATTAGACCAATGCTAATTACCCATCTTCTAGAGGGACCAAATACAAATAAAGATTAGACCAATGCTAATTACCCATCTTCTAGAGGGACCAAATACAAAATAACCCTCAAGAAAACTAAGTAAATGGACCATGAGGATCAGTAAACAAAACAAAAAATTAACTCAAAACCCACAAAAAAACCATGATCAAATAAACCAACATACTTACGAGCGTGATCGTCTCATGTATGCTATTGCCCACCCTCGTTCAAGACCATAATTAAAAGTGCTCTCATGCCTGTGTTAATAAGGATGAGGATGACCAAGAAATTAGCTTGTACACCACCAGAAAACAAAAACAACAACAATAACATACAAACACATAAAATCGTATTTTTTTTTATTATTTATATAAATACACATCTTCAACCGTCATAGGACAAACAAAATCCAAGAAGCAAAGGACACCACATAGACAGGTGAATGAAGTTTGAAATAAACTCGAAGTGGGTATCAACTGTTTTTACCCCCAAATGAAGTAGATATTTGGATCCAAGTTGAAAGGCGAAATAGTCGTTAATTAGATCGTGTTTTTCAAAACCTTGCTTTGACTACCTAAAACGAGTATAGCTTCAAGAAAAGGTTATCGAATGGGTTATTTTGTATTTGGTCCCTCTAGAAGATGGGTAATTAGCATTTGGTCCAATCTTTATCGTTTATTAGTAAATGGTCCATTTTTCGTCACTTGACTGTCAGTCAACCCAGTTGACTAGAGTCAAGGCATCCATATTTTTTTAATGACCAAACTACCCCTTTCACGTGACTAGCACGTGGTAAAACTTAAAAGTCAAAAAACACAATTTAGTTGTTTGTAAACATGCAAAATTAGTTTATAGTTCTCCTTTTTCATATTTCGTTTTCAATATAGTCCATGTAAACAGTAATGAAAATAACCATGGAAGTTAACTTACCGGATTGAACTTGAACATCTAACCACGACCCATGGAATGTCTAGAATTTTTCTTCACTTGATTGTCATCTTCACTTGTAAACAAGAGAATAAACTTCTAGAGGTTCCATGGGTGGTGGTTACATGTTCTACTTCACTCCACCAAGGTAAGATAACTTCCGTGGTTATTTCTATTATTTTTTACAGAGACTATATTTGAAACGAAATATGAAAAAGGATGACCATAAACTAATTTTGCATGTTTACAAACAACTAAATTGTGTTTTTTGAGTTTTAAGTTTTGCCACGTGCTAGTCACGTGAAAGGGTAGTTTGGTCATTAAGAAAATATGGATGCCTTGACTTTGGTCAACTGGGTTGACTGACAGTCAAGTGATGAAAATGAACCATTTACTAATAAACGATAAAGATTGGACCAAATGCTAATTACCCATCTTCTAGAGGGACCAAATACAAAATACCCACGTCTAAGAGAGAACCAAGTTAAATGAAGACAAGAAATTCATTTTTACTAATCTAGAGAATAAGCGGAAAATAATATTGCAAGATATATGGTGATTAACTACTACTAATGTAAGAAATAATTATAGGAAGATAAATATGATGAGAGTTTCAAGAGATTGAATCCACCAATTCAATATGTAATAATTAATATATAGATTTATCAAGATTAATCCGTAGATAGATACTCATTACACACTAAGATGATTCGAAATGCATAAAGGAAAGGTATGACATTAAACACTTATTCTATCTACATTAGAGTCTATCAATTCTGGAAAATCAACGATACTTCTTATCATTAAAATGTGAGCAAAGACTACAACACAATGTACAACTATTATGTTGGTGGCAAGAAAGAGTACGTTCGTCTTTCAGACCGCCACTCAATGTGTCCCCAAATAGCTATAGCAAAGTGTATATTCTACCTACTAAAAGAATTTAAAGAATTAAGAAAAAAGTAAATAAACACCGCTATATATATTTCATTTCACAAATAAATCATTGCAATTACTTAACTCTAACCTTCTCTCGAAGCGCTAGATCTTTGACCTCCAGAATTACTCTAATGGATTAAAGTTTAATAAATCATATATTAACTACTACATAAAATGAAAAAGCTTTATCTCTCCCTTGAAAAAGGGAGATTAGCCTAGCATAATACTAAACTAAAATCTATTAAATAAAATGACATAAAATAAAAACTAACTAAATTAAAAGAAGAAGAAGAAAAGAACCTTATTAGAATGATACAAGAGTGAAGTTTTTGCTCTCACTTCTTGATGATGAATACAATAAATAGAGCTCCCTATTTATAGATCCATATGGAGCCTAAAATGAGAAAATTGTAAAATATTACATAATATTTGATTTGATTGATAATCAAATCAATTACTAAATATTTGTGGAAGAAAATGTCAAGAATAAAATCTTTGAATTATTGTGGTCAAAGATTAATGAAAAACATATGTTGAAAATCAAATCCTTGCCACCATTGTTGCAAATTCTGTATAAAACTGCCATATATAGTGTCATTCTAGAAGATGTTGGCAATCTTCCTTGGATGGCTAAGTTGTCTCAATATTCTCCATATTTTACACATGCTAGAATCTTAAATATCAACCTTGAAGCGATTCTATGCTCCATCTTCTATTTAGTAGTCTCACTTCACTTATCTCCTTAATTGGCCTCTCTTGGACTTAAGCTTTGTAGATAATTTATGGGCTCATTTAGATTTAATCCACTAAGATTCATTCAAGGCTTTGACCATTTGGATCCATGACTTTGGGCTTCATACTTGACTTTTCTCTTTTTGCTCTTTTTGTATCATTTTGTAGGCTTTTTCTTTGATTTATTTTTTTCTAGGTTCTTTCCTACAAAAATACAAAAATAATAGGAATTACTCTCATTCAAGTCCAAAAGTGAGTTCTAATATCATACTAATTAGGGGTAAAAACTACGTTTTTGGATACTTATCACAAGCCTGACTTAGAGATTTTTTTTATCACAATTTTTTCCAGCATATATTTTATTTTTCGGGGGGGGGGGGGGGGGGGTGACAAACAAATGGAATTATAATACCATAATTGCAAAGGGATGAATTTCATTACCTTTGACTATGAAACACAAACCTTGTTCTTGTAGAGAAGCGGAATAACATTATCATAATGCATTGTTACAGATAAAGAGGCAAGATTACCTATATATAAAGACCTACTAAACCCTAATCATAAAATCCTAATATGAAAATTACCAAACCACCCTTATACTCTTAATACTCCCCCTAATCCGAAATATACAGACTCTGTATATTTTAGGCTTGCAAATACAATATATCTCAAGAATCACAAATTCAACACTCCCACAAATCTCAATCTCCAAACTTCAGCCGCATGCATCATCTTAAAATGAGCACCCAATGACGACAAAAGAGGCTATGAAAGAACATCAACAAGAAAATCGGTTATGACATGACCGAAACCCGAAAAAGAGCTCATTATGGGCAAAACAAACAAGTAGTTGTGTAGGGAACAAAAAAAGGCTAATAGTATCTTAACTATGGCATAAGAAAATTGCTTTTCGAGAAACGAAAGCAAACAATTGGGGCAACAATTATGAAGAACTTGACCAACAAAAATATTATTCAAATAAACAAATTTGAACAAATGAAAAAGAAAATTGTGATTTGAACAAAGAGAACGAGATTTGAACATCCAAATTATATCATCAATAATCAACATTGAATAACAACGGAAGTAATATGAAGGCGAGAGTGAAATTTGAAATATTAAAGAGCAAAGAATTTATAACCGATCAAAATAATCAACAAAAACTGACGAAAGCAGAAAAACTCGATAATGAACAATGACGATTTTATAAATATATTAACATCCAAAAGTTGGATTATCATAAAAATTTTGTATCATGATCACCGTAATAATGTTAACAATCTTTAAAAATTTCAGGACGATCGGAAAACAAAAAGAGCTTCATTCGATCAACAAAACAAAACTTCGCATAAATTCTGCAACTTTTGAGAGATCATTTTTTTTTTCTTCAAACCCAAGATCTAATATAGTAGTTGTGATACCATGTAGACAAGCGAAATAACATTATTATAATGCATTGTTACAGATATATAAAAACCTACTAAACCCTTATACTCTCGGTAGTTCCAAAGTGTTATTTGGCCTAACCTTGAAACAACAACATTGTTCAAGGTGTCCGTGGGGAGCCTGATACAAGTGTACAGCAAATTTGTTCCAAATACCCATTGAATAACCATCTTCAAGCCAACAATTCAAAAAGGAAACGTACTCCATTGTTTAGCTGACATGTTCCACCAGACACAAAAATGCAATGTTTATGACCTAAAGGGACTTTATTGCTTGATTATGTAAATATTTTGGGGTATATGAATATAAAATAATTATTGCCAGTTAATCACTTGCAGAATATAGATATCCACATGAGGTACAACCTTGAGCTTTACTTGATCAATACCGGTCAAAATAATAGAAGGATTATGCCGTGGGGATCATAATTTAAGACAACTATGGAAAATAAACCTCATTTATATTAATGTGTGATGTCTGAATAAAAAGGTGTTACAGTGTCTTGTGATCAACAAATTGTAACTTTTGCTCAAACTGAATATACTGAAGCTGGTTAAAGAACGAATCTAGTCTTGTAAATTTGTAACCCACAAATTGTTATAATGCTTAAACTATTTTAAATTGAAATAAAACAGGTTAACAAAAAATATGTCACAGACTCGCAGTTATGCAGCTCTAAAATCACTAAGACAACACAACCTGATCATCTGATGCCCGTGGAGCAATGTAGTCAATAGGCAACACCATCACTTCCCTTGAAGTCATTCCCTGCGTATTTGGAGTATAACACACTGTTCACCATGATGATTATCAGTGCATTCTTGTTGCCTTCCTCATCCAAAGTACCAGACCCCAGGCAATTACCTAATCCAATATGACATGAAATGAGCACATTAGAAACAGTGTCCCATTCATAAGGTGCAACAGTTGAGTTAACTTTGTGCTGCAAACAAAATTTTGTAATAAAAAAGCCAGTTATGCAGTTCAGGACTTGCATATTATTCCAAATGTTGGGGGAAAAAATCTCCATTATTGCATATTATTCCAAATTTTGGGGCTCTCCAACACACCTGACTATGATGATGCCAAAATAGCATCAACAGGCAATCAAATACCAGACTCTTATGTGGAGAGTGGAGACTAGAACACATCCATGATTGTCCAATCTTCAATCCTTTTAAATGTCTCGTATTAAAGTAATGATTTAACTAAAGTAATGAAAGCAACTCTTACAGTTCCAACGGAAGGCTTAACGTTGCTAGCCTCTGTTAAAAACAAGCCGCCAGCAGTTTTCTCCTTGGCATCAACAACCTAAAGCAAAAGTGCAAGGACTAGCATTTAGTATAAAAAAGGTACAAAATCATATTCCTTATGTAGGAAAGTATAGCCAAATATAATGTGATGTGCAAATAACAATAAAACTTAATAAGGATAGATGATTTCAGAAAGATGTACACCCTGTGTTTTATTTTGTACCACTTTCTATGGATAGAGCTCTTTTCTCATATGACTGATATTGTAATTTCAAATTAGAGAGCAACTCAAACTGGATGACACCACACCTTGATCAAAACACAGTTAGTGAGCGGCTTGAGATCCTTGACATCATAATTCTCTAGAATACCCACAATGTCATCTTCTTTCAATAGAAGACAACTTGTTCCATTGAACTCAAGTTCTGTTCCAGCATATTTGGAGTACACAATCTGAATTCCAGTCTAATCAACATAAACCAAAATTTGTCACTATTTGTAGATTGATAATAACTGAGAAAATATATGGAGGACTACAATCAACCTGACCAATACCTTGACATTAATTATCCACTTGATCTTCCCAAGTGTCTTACCCTCTCCAGTAGCAACAACCTCAACAGACTGTGTGGGCTGTTGAAGGAGGCAAAATACCGCCCACACTTTTCTCCTCGACAGTCTTTATTTTGACAAGAACTCTATCACCAATGGGCTTCACAGTAGTGTACTGCACAATGGAAAAAACAATGAGGATAAGCAAATCAGTCTGTTTTCCCATCAACTAAACACATAAAAAATTTGCTATAAGGCATTTGTTTTCATTCATGAAACCGTCCCTCTCTGGAATTCTTCAACAAATTGAATGAGAGTAAACCACTAAAATTCAATATATTACCAAAATTTAATTACAACCTGCATTTCTTATTATCTTATAAATATAACTTCAAGCTAAAATAGAACCTGGATTTCAGTTTTCCCCCCTGCACCAAATCCCATATATTTCTCAATGCAATCATCATTATCTTACCAGCCGACTCATATTAAGAAACTCCACATACTTAAAATCCAACAAATGATTTCATTTCATTGCAATGCAAAAAGTCAACCCATACATTCAAGTTTTAGGCACAACAACTATTGTTCCATTACAAAATGAATCACAATAAAGGAAACCCAATTATACAGGTATAAAAATTCAATATAAGATTATAAAACTTTTGGTCATGATTGAAGAAAAATTAACCTCTAAGGTATAAAAATTTGGAGATTTGATGAAAAAATTTATTTGAAAGAAATGAAGAAGAGAAGAGGAAATAGAATTCTGCATAATGTTTATGTGGTTTTGCTAGTACAAACAAACATCAAACTCGCTTTTAAATAATCTGCAAATCCTGACTTGTGTGGTCTATCCTATTTGACAGAAAGATTTTGCTACTATAGCAGAGACTACCAACCAAGAAACCAAAGTGCATGTGATGTGGGAAGCACAACCTTCAAATTTGTTTCCTTCTAACAACATGACTGAAAGAAAAAGAAACTAAAGTAATAAGTCCCTGTTACATTCCCAATTTAGCCAATAAAATTTTAAAAGAAATCCAGTCTTCTCTCCAGTTCACAAGTGATCCAAACGAAGTGATTAAAGACTATAGTGTGCCCCTATCTCTTTGCATAGAATAAGTGGCATCATATATTCCTAGATCTGTTAGTCCACTTGGTATAAAACAAATGTATAATGGGTGGATCTTTCTATTTGCGTAGAATAAGTGATCAGGGGCCGTGTTGGTTCATGGGAACAATTTGCTTTTCATCTTCACATCCTAGCCATACTATCTCTCATAACAATATTCTGGACACCTACAGAAATCTCTTGATATGTATAATACCAGAACCTGAAATCCAAAACCATAAAGACTAGTGCTACTCTTCTCAAACTCTGGAAGAAGAAAACCTTCTGTTTTAAATTGTTGGAAGTATCACCCTAAATTCTCGCCTCTCAAGTTACAATAAGGTTTACATTGCAAGTTCCTTTGGACACTCTACAGTTTGCTGGAGGGAATTGCCTACCTCTTTGTACATATTTCCAGTGACTGAATTGAGAGAAAAACTTGCATCTTAATAAATTAACGTATAATGGTACATTCTTTCAGAAGGATCTGTTATACAGATGTTTTGGTTTTTAATTATCTGATTATAAAAGGAAATAAACTATAACACACACACACACACACACACACAGAAAGCTTTTAGGATTAGGCACATCAAAGAAATGAATAATGCAATAATAAGTGATAAGAATACCAAGAAGATCACTTGTCCTAAATTTTGTACTTACCTCACAGTTCACAAGTCATTTCTATCTTCATTGTGATATAATAACTATGAACAACATTGTACATCGGATACTCTTTTACACATCATATTCCTTTCAAGAAACTAAGAAAGAATAGAAAACTTAAATTATATAAAAACAAATAGAGGATATTTCTAAACTTCCTAACAAAAAATTAATCCCACAGTCCATTTTGTTTAGCAAGCACAAACTACAAATTACATATGGGATATAGGAATGTATAATTAATCACACTAACCTCAGGCTGCTTTAGTGTCACCGTATACAGTGTGACCCCAGCTACTGGCCGAACTATGATCAATGGATATGCCTTCAACCTCCAACTCAGAATCATCTGGGATAGAAATGTCCTCTAGATTGTTTGCAATTTCGTTACCCTCAACCTCTAGGAAAGCATTTTCCCCTTTATTCTCGATCTCGTGAAGGTTATGTTCATTGTCCATATCTGAAAACTCATTATAAGTTTTCATATCCCGTTTTTTCCCTCTATAACCAATAAGACGCTGTACCTTTCCTTTCCAAAGAACCAAAGGGCAGTTCTCTATGAGCTCACCCCTATCGTAAGCTTCTGTCAAGTATACAGTTAGTCTCTTACCTCTTTCAGAGACATAAAAGATCCCACAATGTTTCAAAAGGAGTCTCATTAGCTTTTGAGGCATTACAAGTTCCTTTCTAAAATGTGTGAGATAATCATTAACAAGCCTCTTCTCCATTGTAAAGCTAAGTAGTTCATGTATGACAGCAATAGCTCTCTTATCAAATTCCTGAGAGCCAGCCTTAAGCCCTCGAGCATCTGCATATGGAGAGAGATACGACCGCTTCTGGAAGTGCTCAATTTTTCCACCAAACCTGAAAATCTTCTTGTGGTTTGGAGGGAAGTTCATAGGGAATGGAAGGGAAAGAACCCCAGGGACAGGGGGTTCCGACTCAATGACCACGCTCACTTTCTTTTCTAACTCTGTGACAGCCCAAGCAGGATTCCAAGAGACAAGTTCCAAATACTCAACATCATCTTTAGGCTTAACTACTCTGAAGTGTTCAGGATATCTGTGCACCCAATTCGTCCGGAAATCATATGTAGGCCAAAATCTCTTCGAAAATGCGCAATCTTGTCAATTAGGATTCGCTTATCAACTGACATCATTAAAAACCTTGTAACATATTCGGCTACTTTCTCCCCATAGGACTCCAGTATTGCATCCTCTTCTTCAATCAAATCTTCAGCTTCCTTGGTCATTCCACACCAAGTTACTCCTCTTTGATCTTTATACAACTCAAAGAGTTTAGGTGACTTCTGAATAAACTCTGAGATTCTATATGGCTTTTGGAGATTAATTTGTCTTCGATATTGTTCAAGTGACCTAATGGGAATAATTTGTTCAGGTTCTTTCTTCAAAACTTCCATTAAAAACAACACTTTTGAAGCTATTTTCCATTTTTCTGTTACTATTTCTAAATCATGCACCCTCTTATTCTTACTCCTGTCTTGTATTCTTTTACTTGTAGTCATTAATCGCTTTTGCCACCCCAGTAATGAAACTACACAAAACTGCTCAGTTCTACTTAATTTGTTCACCAAATCCAATAATTTAATCACCCCATTGATACCCATTGTAAACAAACTCACTAACACTCTATAAACAAAACATGGGCATGACTCTCTTTATTCCTTCAATTCTAGCTCAATTTATTTGCTGAAAACATCATTTTACATCAAACTAAACATTAAAATGAACAGAACCCAATGTTTCAAGAAAGATAAGATTAAATATTGTAAGTAAACTTACTGTGTTAAAACTTCTACTCATGGTTGACTGGTTGAGGAATATCGCCGAACACTTGAGCTGCATGCACAGCTTTTGTTGAAGACGAGAGCCAATAAGTAGTTATGGGCTTTTGAGCTTGATAAACCGACTGGGCCCAAATCCATTATTAGTCCATAACCCATATCCAAATTCAACCGGGTTTCTTGTTCGAAGGGAAAGCTCGCCTTCTTCTTCTCTCTTCGTATCACAAATCTCTTCATCGTTCTCTCTCTCTCTCTCTTTCTTCAAACACACAGAGGTATTATTATTATTATTATTATTAACTTTGTTTTCTTTTATAACTTTATTTACTTCTACAATACATTTTCTTTCTGTGAGAAGTTTCGAAAAAATTAGGTTTAAATTTGACTCAAAGTTCACATTTTTTATTTTTCTTAATTCGCAGTTCAAGCTTAACTTTTGAAGATCTTTAGTTCAGATTCAATTTGAATATGACTGTAAGTTTTTTTCTAATCATTGATCTTAACTTGTTAAGTCTATTGTTTCTGAAAGATTTATTCAACTTTGTAATTTTCTTTTCTTCTATGTAGTCTGTTGAAGGTTTGCTTGGCTGTGAACAAGACTCACAAAGAACACTGTAAGTTTATTTACTTCAGATCTCTTACTTCAAAAAAAATCAATTTTTTGAAATTTTGAACATTGTGGATTTGTTGTTTCTATTAATTTGGGTATTGGGGTTAGTGGGGGTTGATTGCTTGCGCGATTGCACACGTTTGTATAATTGAGATTAAGTTGGGTTTAAGGCTTAGTTCGTTAGGAGATGGTGTGGATATGTATTGAGTTTGAGGTTTTGTGCAGGTCACCTTATGTTACTGGAACATCAGTGATAGGCATCAAATACAAAGATGGTATTCTCATGACTGCAGATATGGGAGGTTAGTTGCAAAATTATTCTCACATCTTGTGTTATACTGTACAATATACTTGAATATTGGTGATGGATATTTTTGTTTATAAGGAATAAAGGCGAGGTTGGTATTTTACATAAGATGTCACGTCGTGATAGGTTGCAAACTTAAGTAGTAGTCCCTTTTTGTTTAAGTCTGTGTATGTGTGTATGCATGTAAGACATGATACTGTTCAATATACAGGCTTCTGTATTATACATACATATATCCTAGTTTTAGACAGGCATGTTGCATTGCAACTGTTCACTATACTATGCTGCATGAGCCAAGTCACCCTTCATAAAAAAGAAAAAAATAATATTAAACCTATCAATCACCATTGATTTAGCTTTGCTTAGTAGTTTACTGGCCAAAGTAGTCCTCCAACCAGAAGGAATTTGAACTGAAGGATTAATTTACATGTGTATGATACTATGCTTGTATCATTGATCTCTGTAACTGATATTTCCTGAATTTCGTATTTTTGGTTGGTTGTGTCATAATGTAGGGTATTGGTCAAGTAGTTCTTAGTCACTTGTCTATTTTTGTCCAAAATGTGCTACATGTTTTTTATGGTTTGCCATTTGGTTAATTAAAATGGCAGGTTCCTATGGATCAACTCTGCGCTATAAAAGTGTTGAGCGAATGAAATCTATTGGGAAGCATTCCCTTCTTGGCGCTAGTGGAGAAATCAGTGATTTCCAGGAAATCTTGCGTTATCTTGACGAGCTGATGTAAGTACAATCCTTTCCATAGAAGTTACATGTCAACATAAATATTAGTTGAAAACCTGAACAGAATCCCCTCTATATCCTACACTTCCCAGACACGCTGACACCCACCAAATCTGGACATGTCCTCCATGTACTTATTTTATTCGTTTTCTTAATTTATAATATTTTCTTATGATAACTTTGTATCTGGTACTTTATTCTTCCAGCAAATACGACAATATGTGGGATGATGGAAACTCCTTTGGGCCAAAAGAGATTCACAACTATTTGACCCGGATAATGTATAATAGGCGTAACAAGTTTGATCCTCTCTGGAATTCACTTGTTCTTGGAGGCGTGAAAAATGGACAGAAATATCTTGGCACGGTAATCACATATACCTGATCATCTTTATTTTGTATCTCAAATTACCTGTTCTTATTTTCTAACCTTGTTTATTTAAAGTCCAATATGTTCTTATCAATGTGAGCTGGGTGATCTGAAAATTGTGAATGTGGTACAGGTTTCCATGATCGGTGTACATTTTGAGGACAATCATGTTGCAACTGGATTTGGAAATCACCTTGCACGACCAATCCTCCGGGACGAATGGAAGGAGGATTTGAGCTATGAGGAGGCTGTCAAACTACTGGAGAAGTGCATGCGTGTTCTGTTGTATCGTGATAGATCGGCTATAAACAAACTTCAGGTTAGGTTCATTTGCCACTATGTTTCACCTTATACTTTCATATTTTTTGTTCTGTAGCCATGAATTAAGTTTTGGACCGATGTGAAGTTGATCTTCATGGCAAATGGTTGTTCGTGTGTTTTTCAGAATAAGGATGTTTTGGACATGTAAAACCATTTAATGACTCTGTGATATGATATTTAAAACTGTTAACCAAGTGTTTATGCCAAAGTTCCTCTGCTGTATTATTTAGACCCTTTGCATTCTCATATGGAAGTTGTGTGTAGTATTTTTATGCTTTATTTTTTTTTAAACAGGGAAACAATGTGCTCTAGGTTTAGAAAAAGATTTGTTTGGTTTCTGACTCTTAATCTGTATTACTTGTTGAAAATTAGGACTGATAGTCTATTGCATTTCTGACAAAATCCTAGCAATCTGATTGATGGATTTACCTATTAATTAAGTAATATGAAAATTTGGAACTGATAGTTAGGCTTCGGATTGATGTACCTTGTTGCTTAGAGTGGTGGGTTGAGCTTTCTCAAACTACCCTTGGGGTCAATCGAGGTTTGAACTGCGTAGTCAGTTGTACCTCTGTTTCTTTTCCCTACTTCGAGTGATTCCGGTACAATTTCGTTGTGAGAGTACTGGAACTTCTAGCTAAACAATAGGAACACTAGTGAGGGAGGACATAAAAAAAAAACACCCGCCAGAAACGAGAACAAAGTTTTGTAATAGCAAAGCATTGGCATTAGCATTCTTCCTAGAGGCTTGGTGTATATAAACTCACATAAGAAAAGATGGTGGTTGGCAGAGACATGTTTAATATGCATTTGCTCTTTATTTGGATAATTTTATAATATATTAGTAAGTAGATCTAGCGTGTTGTATCGTTTGTTTCATACTTGATCTTAGCTACAAATGATCATTCTTGATCTGTTTTTCTGTTTCACATTAATTCTGCGAGGGGGCAGTTGATTTCTGACAAAGTGGTGTAAAATTGCAGGTAGCAAAGATCACTGAAGAAGGGGTTACTATTTCGCAGCCTTACTCGTTGAAGACCTTCTGGGGATTCAATGCTTTCCAGAATCCATCAAAGGGTGCTGAAGGGACCTGGTAGTTACCTGAATTGATGGCTATTGACTGTCGGTCACAATTGTGGAAACATAATGTACTAAGAATTTGATGCATCTGGATGTTTGTTTAAAACAGAGATGATAAAATTGCTGCAACTTTAATATTGAGTTTTTTTTATGGGAAGGCTTCTCCGGATCATCTTGATATTTACAGTGCTACAGCGTGTTTACATTCTCTTTTCTTGGTTTTGGCATTTGTTTCAGTTTCATGATTAATTGCTTGCGAGATCCTACTGCCTTTATTCATTGAGATCCCTTTATAACACATCATCTGTATGTGGATCCATTTGGTTACTTATAGGCTACACCAACTTTTGCCTTTGCATATCTATCTAATGTGTTCTTATAAAAAGAGCTGAAGTAGCTTAAAATGAAGGATAGGATGGTGTATATAACTTTTCTTGAGAGTCTTCATTTACATGGCTTTTATACTGTATATAGATTATATTGATCATGGTGAACTAAGCAAGTTGCTGCAAATGCAAATATAATTATGCTCAGTATATAGCAGACAGAGTAAAACTACATGAGAGTTCTGATAGAGGAATCTGAAGCCATCCTTTGAAAATTATGCTGATGATTGAATGAAATTTCCTCTTTTTTTTTTTTTTTTTTTTCTTTGGATTAGTCAAACTTGAACTTTACAGTTTACACCCCCTTGGCCTTACAAATGGTATCATCTTCCAGTTCCAGGGGTTTTGGCAGAAAGAATTGGCCCTTATTAAAGCTTTTAAACTAAACTTTTTAAAGTCATCAAATTACACTGGATAATGATATATTGCCGAAATAATCTGATATCATCATGGCCGATATATTATGATACATAAAATTTTCTATCAGCCAAAATCCTGTTTTAAGTTTTAACAACCAAAGCGGCTGGAACCTGGAACAAGTGAGAGAGAGAGTCTAGTTTATTAGTTTGTGAATCGCGTGTTCTTCTTCTTTTTTCTTGTTGTTGTTGAACTTAAGAAATGGCAGAAGAAGATTTAATTTCTCAGAAAAGAGACCCAATCAAGTCTTCAGGTTTTTCTCTAAATTCAATTTCAGCTCACTTTTTCTACTATTATTAATGTTGTTATTTTCAATTCGTTAATCAAATTCAATCTTCACAACATACTAATAGCATTGAACCATTAGGGTTCTCATTGGTAGAAAACCCCTTTTTGTTTAATTCAAATTTTTATATTGATAGTAGTGGGTAACATGGCGGCAAATCGAAGAAGACAACTTGCAGTTACAGTTGGGAAAGAAAGACGAGAAGTATTATTGCGTGCTAAGCGATTGTGCAGAGAGGAGGATGAACCAGCAGATAAAGATATAATGATGGATGAGGATGAGGATGAGGATGAGCAGAATCAAACTGCTTTCATAGTTTCTCAAACTTCTCAAGCTGTTGAACAATTGAAATCTGCGCTTCTATACCAGTAAGCTATTTAACTAATTTTTTTCAACTTCTTATTTTGAAGTTTTTAAGTAATCTATAATCTAACTTCATACCATTATTATTTGAAACTGTAAGGGGAAAAGGTGCTTTACAAAAAAAGATTGAGGCTCTACGCCATCTTAGACGTTTGTTGTCTAAATCTGACGTACCTCCTGTTGAAGCTGCTGTTAAAGCTGGAGCAGTGCCTCTTCTTACACAATGTCTTTCATTTGGCTCACCAGATGAACAGGTGTGGACATTTTAATTAGCTGTTCTTGAATTTAGTGTAGTTTGTACAGAATTAAACAAAGTAATTAAGTTGTGGGTGGAATGTTCTCAGCTCCAGAATGTTTCAGTTTATGCTCCTACCTATTATCTGGATATAGGCTTAAGCTTCTTATTTTTACGTTGGACTATATAATACTAGTCCATTGATATGTGCCCATGGATGCTACAGCCTATGCTAATCATATCATAAAACAATGAAGATATTTATTTTCCTCAAAGAAACATAAAAATTAATGTGCTGATATTTATTTATTTGTGTGCAACAGTTGCTTGAGGCAGCCTGGTGCTTGACAAACATAGCAGCAGGTGAACCGGAACAAACCAAGGCCCTGCTTCCTGCATTGCCTCTGCTTATTGCTCATCTTGGAGGTTGGTGGTTGCTTGAAGCCTTGTAGAGTTTTCTTGTTATCTGAAGAATTGGAATTCGTATCTTATCTTTCATACAAAAATTGAATATGATATTGACAAGCTCTTCTTGATTCAAATGCGCACACACACTACATTTGAACTTTTAAGTAGTCATGACTCGGAGCCACTTTGAAAGTTTATGTCATATAATTCTGCAGTAATATTTCTTATTGGGTGTCTAGGTGATGAAGAATGTAACACGCTTCTCCAGCATGTTAGACCCTACGGCCACTATTTGATAATAAAATAATGTTTGTTAGAGAAAGAATAGATAAACTTTCAAGGAGGACTCAAGGTAGAACCGGATCGTTATATATTCATATTACTTTGCATCCTTAAGAACTCTGAAAAGTTGCAACAAACATGAAATAATGCACAAAAAATGGAGTCAATGGATCCAATAGAAATATACGATAGTATAAGAAGAGTTTTAAGAATAAAATCCATGAAAGAAAGAAGAAGTATAATAGCAGAGAAATATAGGGGTTTCTTATATAGCGGCATTATTTGACTGTTAGAGACAGATCATAGAGGCTGACTGAAATTGATTTTCCTAATTGGTGCCTGACTTGAAGCTAACCTTACATATTGTCTGTTTACATGTGTTTGAATCATGGGGTACATTGTTGTTTCATAACTGGTGACTCCGCTAAAAATTTGAGCTGATTTATCTTTTCGAGTGATAACTAGTAAATGTTTTGTCATAGCAGTACCCTACCCTGTACCAAAATTTGACAGAAAAGCTCATTTGCATCCAATTGTATTCTGTGATTGAAGAATCAATAACAAGAAACACGGATGGCCCTTACGTTTAAAATATTGCATTAATTACAAGGGGTTAAATAAAACATAAACTATAAAATCATTTCATTAAGTTATCAAAGATTCAAAGGTTACAAACCCATATAAATGATGTAGGACAAGAAGGGGAAGCTTTGGAAAAACTAAATAAAACTGTTTTATTGCTAAAACTAAATGAGTACAAGGAGAGAATAATTTAAGCAAGATAAAACCACGAGCATCACACTAGTAGGATTTCCTAGGAATCACTCCTAGGCATCACACCAAGGCTTGGATTGCATCTCACAATCCTTACAATAACATAATTGCTAGCAATTTCTCCAACTTCATTCATTTTCCAAAACAAAAACTTACAAACCTTTATATAGAGTTTAGAAGAACTCTCTAGACACTTAGGAAGACTAAACTTATTAAATACATTATTGACCCTTTGACTACTATTCAAAATTAAATGACACTAAAGACTTTCAGGTCTTCTAGGTTATCTATTCTTAATTCCTGCTGCCATGTGTCCCCATAAACAATACAAGTAATCTAAACACTCTGGCCTCTGATACCCGCCTAACAAGGCACTAAGGTATGTATCATAAACATACATGTAGCACAGCATAAGGACACCAGGGCATCCCCATCACATACAAAAAAAAACTTGAAATCTCAGACTTCTATAATTTTACCTCCCCCAAGATCAATCAAATAATGTTTCTTTGACACTGATGAGTGTATACCCTCTTGGGGCTGGCACTTTGAGCATATGTTGTTGTGCCTCTTTGCATCAGATCGGGCTTGTAAAGTAAGGTGGTTAACAACAGCAGGGATACCAAGTGGCTTGCTAACACTTAATTGGCATGCTCGTGCTCTCATGCATCTAATTGTTTGACTTGGGATGTTACTTCGCCTTTTTACTTTAACAAGAAACTACTGAGAAAGTTACCAAAATAAGAGTGCAATAAGGGTGTCTAAAAATTTGTTCCAAGATCTTATCTCACAAGAAGTATGCAATTCACTTGCAGCAGCACATACTGATAATCAACCAAAAATAGCTACGATTGACAAATGTGAATCGCTATGTTGCACATCCAATAGGCTTGCACAAAACTATTCCAATAGGCAAGCCATCTGAACTTATAGTTCCTATCTTCCCCTGAACTCCTGAAACCCACAATCTACTGGACATACTGAACTCTTGTTAAACTTTTGCGTGGAACAACCATTTAGTCTTTCCAACAACACATTTATGCTATGATAATGGGGACAGGTAAATGCCATGGTGATTAGGTGATATTGGTGAATTCAGCCACAGAAGCAACTCCTATGTTTTTTATTTTTATCTGTTGGTTCTTCAGTATTTATACATGTTCATTGTTTGTATTTGAGCTCATGTTGATCATATCCTATTTTTATACTTAACTTGCGGTTTGTGTCTACAGAGAAGAGTTCCATGCCTGTGGCCGAGCAGTGTGCATGGGCACTGGGAAATGTTGCTGGTGAAGGGGAGGAGCTTAGAAGTATATTGCTAGCACAAGGAGTATTATCACCACTTGCAAGAATGATGCTGTCAAATAAGAGTTCTACAGCGAGAACAGCCGCTTGGTCCTTGTCTAATCTGATAAAGGTAAACTCATGCAAGATAAAATGAAAAATCCACTAAGGATATCTGCATAGCACATAAATATTAATGCCGTGCACTGGAATTTAGATAGTCCAAGTTCACCTTTATTGATCTTCTCATGCCTCATATGTGAGGTCTTGGAATCTGTCAAAAGCCTTCATTCTGCAAAAATAACTTTTCAGATTATAGAACTAAGCTTGTGTTGCAGAGAAACTATAATAACGGGAAAGCTGTTTTTAAATATAATAGTTATGATCCATCCCATGTCGATTTATCGAAGCACCTTGGCATTATGCATGAATCTTTCTTTTCTTGTCAATGCGTAGTAATTTTTCTTCTGCGCCTGGGTTAGAATGCCTTGAATGGATTTCTAGCATATCTTTCTTATGATTTTAATAGTAACCTCAAAAACTTCATCCAAAGAATTTTAAAAGATGTAACTAGGAATACTGTTGAAATATTTAGTCCCACTTTGGGCAAGTAAAGTCTTGCATCTTAATATATAAGTTCTCGGGACCTCTCCTATCGTAACCACAGTTTATGATGTCCTTCGATCAATATATTTTACTATATTTCTGATTTTCTGAGCTGACTTTACCAATTTGATCTATATATTTTTGCTGTAAAATTATGTATTCCTCTTTTTCGATATGTCGTTTATGCTATAGGATCCTCATTAACACCCCAATGTGAATATAGTGTACTTAAATATGTATTCTTCTGTAGGGACCTGATCCTAAAGCTGCTACTGAACTCATAAGAGTTGAAGGGGTACTGGATTCCATTGTTCGGCATCTGAGAAAAGCGTGAGTGTAAATTTGTTTTTTTCACTTGTAACTAACCATACTGCTTTCGATAGAAAGAATCCTTATAGGCTAGCTTCATAGGGAGGCCGTTTTGAAAGATCAGAAAGAAAAGGGGAGACTATATATTCTAGTATCATCAGTTCAACACAGATACCCTTTTATTTTTTAACCTTACGAAGTCTCAAGTACCCCATTGTCTATAAATTAAGGACGGGTATTTAGTAAAGAAAATCATATGGTTCCCTGAGTGCAACAAAATATGGAGGCAACGCAATGCTGGTGTTATGGATTGTGGCGAGATGGTCCTATGAATCGTTCTATGTGTTTGTTTTTTTATTACTAAATAAAATGTATCCACTGGTAATTAGCAAAGCATTACATCAGGAGAAGCCCTAATAAGCCAGAAACAGATCTACATTCTCCTCAAACCCGTACAGATTACAGCCATTATCAAAACATCACCACTGTAACTAAAGCATACCCAATGACCTAACGCCCTAAGGACCTATGCCGCAACGGCAGGGAGTATGCAGACGTATGTCTAGTTGAGCTTAGCCAACCATTACTAAAGGCGTGGGGGTCAAAAAAGGCCTGTTGCCATCTTGTGCCTCTTGCACGTATAACATAACTTTATAACATGTTGGCATTCCTCTGATACCCTTTGTGAGTCATATTCACACTTGTATGGTTTTTTTCCTTTTTTGAACTTGCTTTGTGAAGAGCTTTGCCAGTTCAAACATAAAATATGACAGTCGATTAAAATGTTATGGAATAATGAAAATTGCAAATATTGAAAAGTATGAGACTCTTGCCTCCACAACATGTATAACCTTTCCTCCACATATGCGTAATTCCTTTTCCCAGTATTTAACACATCTATTAAGATTGTTTGCACACTTATTTATTGAGGAAAAGGGCTAGCCTTAGAGATCAATGATACACGCTTTTCATCGTCACCGCTTCAATGAGTGTGGCCCCACTTATCATCTAATCTTTACTGTAGATTGTCATGTTTTGTGACCCCACCGAAACTCACGGAGATATTACTTGTGTCTGGAAGCCTGAGTGGAACACCAGTGATATCCTATCTCTTACTTTTACCAACAGCATCCCTAGAGAGTTGTATCTCTCTTCTTTTCATATATACATGTCAGTGTGTGTGTGTGTTTGTGTGTGTGTGTGCCAATGTTTATTTATTTGATATCCAGGATCATGAAGGTCACACAATGATTTGGTTCACAGTGATGGCGCCATACTAATTTTATCTAGCACTTTTGTTTATACACATTTTGCCATAAACCCTCATGATTCATTAAATCTAATGTATTCGGTTGGGAAGAAATTAAAATCTTATTATGGGCACTTATGTCTTAAATATTGATTTAGGAGTATAGTTGTATAGAGGTATAGGACAAGTACGTTACATATTTTGGCGTTTTGCATTATTACACCTGATCAGTTAATGTGTTTCAGGGATGAGGAGTTAGCAACTGAAGTTGCATGGGTAGTTGTGTATCTTTCGGCTCTATCAAATTTTGCTATTGGTATACTTGTAAAGAGTGAGATTGCTCAACTACTTGCGGAAAGACTGGCGTCATCAGAAAGTTTACAGCTGCACATTCCGGTAATGAGTTAGCAGAAAATAGTAGATCTGTTAATTTTGCTAACGAGAGTTTGAATCTATATTTTGAATTTGAATTCGTATTACATATGTCAATGTCATTATGTTGTATTCAGGCAATCCACTTGGTTGCACTGGCACAAGATAGCCATTGTCTGTTCCCCCTTCATCCTTCATAATTACTAGTACTTTTGGTGGCATTGCTAGTGTTTGAGTGTTGTGCCAATAGTTTGGTGGCATTTCATCAAGCCATCGTCTCTATCCTGCCCCCTCTTTGGAAACTGAACATTTACAAACTCTTGTGATGTAAAGGGATGCACATTGTTGCTTGGAGAGTACCCTTTTTCTTTTCTATGTTTTAATGCCTACCAACCAAAGCCTTGGTGATATTCTAAGTAATTTGGTAATGTTCATTTGGATTCATATGTATGCTATACACACATCTGATATTTTATTGCACTTCCTTTACCTTTTTTTTGTTTTTTTGCTTTTCTTTTTCTTAAGCTAACAGTTGACGATATACGTTCCTTGTAGGTATTGCGAAGTTTGGGCAATCTTGTAGCTGGAGACAAGAACACTACTCACGTTGTTCTTGTTGCTGGACATGGTATTACAGGTTAGAGTATAAGCCTACTTAGCTGTTTCTATAAGAAAACAAAATCTTATGTTTATTTTGGTTACAAATAGTATCTATTATTTCTTGATTTTGGGGGAAGAAAGTCTGACATATCATGCAATCTCCAGATAAGGTTATGTCGGCACTAATACAATGTTTGAACAGTGAGCATCGGGTATTGAAGAAGGTATGATTTGTAATCAATGAATAATTGAAGTTAATGCTCAGTCATGTTCAGGCATTGAACCCTTTCGCTAATGATGTAGGAGGCAGCTTGGGTGCTATCTAATATAGCAGCAGGTTCTATTGAACACAAGCACTTGATATATTCTAGCGAGGCAGTTTCTTTGTTACTCCATCTTCTTTCCACTGCACCTTTTGACATAAGAAAAGAAGTAGCATATGTATTAGGCAACCTCTGTGTTGCTCCGCAAGGAGGCTCTGTACAACCGAATGTGGTTTTGGAGCATTTGGTTTCAGTTGTTGGTAGGGGTTGCTTACCAGGATTTATAAATTTGGTCAGATCTGCTGATATCGAGGCTGCAAGACTAGGACTTCAGTTCTTGGAACTGGTAAGCTAAATTCATTTCTCATCTTGAATCTAGTCTCTGTTTATTCATTGGTTATTTGACTGGCTTTTTTTTTTCTTTTTTGTATGATATTTGCTACAAAGTAACTTAAGTTTCAGTATGGTATGTCCTTTCCAAGAAGAGTTAGTTGCCTGGCACAGGTGTAAAGAACATTGCTAGTTGTTCGTTATAACACGTGTGTTAGAGGATCTTACGAGCTTACATTCATCTAGTACAATTTCATTTGCGTTTCTTCCATGCCCTGTAGGTTAGAGATTAGGCCCAATACTTGCTGTATCACTTTACACACTCCTTAAAGAGTAAACTAGGAAGAACAGTTCTCCAGGTCAAACCTTCATTGGTTTTATAACCTGCTGTCTTGCTACTTTACACTTTGGGTCTGAGCACTAGAGGAGTCTTACCAGAATATTGCATACATCATACTTCATATTAGAGCAAATGTAACTACTGGAAAATCAAGAAGCGTTGTATCCAGATCAAGTGCAAAAGTAGAATACTGAGCATAAAGAGAAGAGGGCAACTGCTGCATGTGAACTAACTTTGATGAAACTACCTTTGAGTGAGATAGGAGCTACTTGATCCATTGACTGTGCTTTGTTAGTTTCAAAGTGCCTTTCAGTTTGCTTTTACAAATGTTGAAGCTACTCACAAAAAGATAAAAATGACCACCCATAGTTATAGTCCACTTAGGCTGTTGTCATGTTTTACCCAGCATTGTTCACCCAATATATAGTGCATAGCTACCTCCAAATTAAGTGCACCAAGCTCTGGTTTTAGTCATTGGTGGATATATGAAGGACTGTGATTTGGTGGGGGTGGTACACTGTCCAGCAGACATACAGCATTTTTGTCTTACTGTGGGAGATTTGTACCATCTACAACTAGTTGCTGGTGGCTGTTTGTTTTAGTTTGTGCATGTATATGATTGCATTGCCTAGACAAGGAAGCACAGGCCATGGGAGGTGAACCATAAATATCATTTTTATCCTTCTGATCGATGTTATTAGCATTCAAATATTGTATAATGATGGTGCACCAAGGTGGAGTTGGGAAAGAGGGTGTACCTAGTTGAGCCTTGTAGATCTTCTGTAGTGAATTTGTGTTGACCAGACATGTGTCATGCTTAGCTTGAATTTGTGTTGACCAGACATGTGTCATGCTTAGCTTGAATTTGTGTTGACCAGCTTCATGCTTTCCAAAATACATGAGCGAGTATCTGAAAGGCATATGGTGGTCTAAAGTGCAGATGAAAAGTAAACCATATGTTTGGATGCTTTTTTATTTGCTTTCTTTTATTTTATATCAGTATAAATATGTGAGATGTCTATTTTTTTCTTTTTCGTTTTTCACTTTTTACTGGAGGAGTGGGGTCATATCCTAGTTACTGTTTGGATTCGTGGTTCTGCATTAAACAACAACATGAAAATAGTGTCTGAAATTTTCTATTTACGCGTATATATCTTCCATTCATAAAAAGCCCACCCACGAGGAAAGAAAGGAAGTTCTCCAGCACCAATTAAACTAGCCTAGCCTTATGCTTCACCCATATAAAGTAGTTGAGTGCTTCTTCTTGTTAGGAAACTCTTGAGTTGAGTTCAGTGGCAAATAGTGAAGGTCTAGAAAAACCTAGGAACGGTTGCTCATAAATCAGCGGAAAGGGTGGGGACAATTCAAAGGTTTATTAGACTTAGAACTGTTAGGGACACATACTTAGAAACTGAAGGCAAATAAACGCTTTGGTACCCTTTTTAAGGTTTGTTTCCCCTTTGGTTGCTTGATGAAAGTGCAGATGACAACCTAGGCTGAAGTCCTTGTGTTTTTCCTATAAATGTGCAAGTTCTACTTCAGGCAGTCTGCAGTAGCTAGTTTATATTTGACTATAGATACTTTGATGAGGAAGATGATAAGTTTTCGTTGGCTGAAGATTTTTACATCATAGATATTTCATCGACTATCTTTCTGTGCCAATTCGATCAATGTTGTGAGCATCTTCTGCAGGTCATGAGGGGGATGCCCAATGGCGAGGGTCCCAAGCTTGTTGAGATAGAAGACGGGATTGATGCCATGGAAAGGTTCCAATTTCATGAGAATGAAGACTTGAGAAACATGGCAAACGGATTGGTTGATAAGTACTTTGGCGAGGATTATGGGCTTGATGAGTAGAAACATTGGGAACCTGGTGCCTGAAGCCTCTGATGTGCAACTTTCACCTGACTAGACCAGTGTGCTTGAAAAATGTCTCCTTTATGGAATTCTGCTTTGGTGTTCCTTTGTGCAATCGAAATTGAATATGTTGATTTCTGTTTTGTGCGAGTTCATAATTTCATATCATATATTGTAACAGTACCAATGTCATATTGTCATGCCACTGTAAATTGTAAACATATTGTTGTCTGAACTTGTGTATATTAACTCAAATGAACTAGTTGATATCTTAACTTATCAAATTCTGAAATTGGGCTGAGATACTTGTTTACTTGCCAAAGAAGAGTCCTGTGATGAGTCCAAACAATATAAACATAAACAAGATAATAGGTACATACCATCTTCATTTTCATGGTTTTACTGCCGTAACTGTGACATATTAAACATCCAGTTTAGGTTCTCTACGTAGACTCAGAGTTCAATATCTATTTACATAAACTGTAGGGATCCTTCTGAGTTTGTATGCACATTTGGTGGAAATACCAAATGAGCATTCAGATTCAAGATGACCTAAAATATTTCAAAAGCAAGAAACTAATTTCAAATGCTGGTACACCCTACTTGGAAAGTTGGAATAGGGTGTGCCAGCATTTTTCCTCATAGCGATACTTATCACACATCCTATCCAAACTTTCAAAGTTGAAACAAAGTTTTTCTTTTTTTAATCTCATATGCTGCTTATGACGAATTATACCAAACTAATTAAGCAGCTCTTTATTTTTATTTTTTTTCCAATTATCGACATTGCAGCTCATCTTTATTCATTTACAATTTTATCTGTAGAGTTGATTGCAGTCAGGTATTAACGTCTACTTGCCAAACCCACTTGCAAAGGTGGTGATTTATCTGCCCTTGGATTCATTTTTGCCTTTTCCCCATATCATTAGCTTTGAAATCAAACAAGGTTATAAATTACGTGTAATACTGCCTAGAAAGTGTGTATGAGACACACTCAGAAAAGATAACCAGTTCAGCACTTCTTATAATTACAAGAAAACTCTACAAGTTGATCATTAAGATCCCAGATTCAAGTCTCGCTGCGAAGCTGCAATCAAGAAAAGGTGTAATGTAACATTATTTGTTTAACACTTATTCAGTAAGTTCACATTAACCCTTACCAATTTAAGCAATCTGCCATGCTCTCTTCAATACTTAACACTATAATGGCCCTGCTCAGTGCTCATTAAGCTACTTTGAATTCAGATAAAATTGATTTCATAGCATAATTTAGCATGTCTTTGGTTAAACTCCATACAATTAAAGTAGCCAATTCTCATTAGAGACTTGAAGAGTGATGAATTAGCTCCAACAACTCCAACAACATACAGTAAGTGTAAGTGATGGGGTTTAGGTAGGCATGCTTAGTGTTTGAAATCACTCTCAACATCGAAACACTTCCTTTTAACTACTGGCATTGATGTAGACCTTAGAATTTGAAGCGATGTCCAAAACTCGGAAATGATGCACTACCCACATCAATACCATTTGATTTCATTGAAACAAAAATGGGATTATAGATGAAAACCAAGTTCTTGTTGGGATTTTGAGAAGAAAATGTTAGAATGAGAAGTGGAGATGGTTTTTTTGGAGTTGTGATGTTGAATAGAGTGATTTAACAGTACTTCACTTTCTGCTGAGCTCGAATATAATGCGCAAAGACTGAAAACTTTGTTTTCGACTTTATGAGGTATTTGTTTTTGCATTTGCTTGGAGTGGAGTGGAATTAATATTTTTAACTCCGCAGTTTCCCTCGAAATATCCTCACATAGTCAATGAAATGTTCTTAAGACTCGAGCATAAATTGTAAATGAAATATAGAAGAATAGAAAATTATTGGGAAATATTCTCAAAAGCCAACCAAAAAACTATTCTCAAACCTGCCTTGGTAACATCAATATGCTTGTCAGTACATACACATCATCTTATTAGTATAAAAACAAACTCGCTGCTCCAATCTCAAATACTTCAAAGAAATTCTTCAAAACAGAAAGAAATGAGGCTCTGCAGATCCATTACTTCATCTCTAATGCTACCTTCTTCCCATCACATTTTAGACATGGGAGAGAATGTATTCAAGAACCTGTTAAGCCCTGCAACTACATTCTCGATTGCTACTACCCATCAGTTATTTGATGGGCCCTCTTGCACTGTTTATATACCTAATGAAGGTGAGGGTTCATTACCACCAGCTCCTTTGACTCATGGTGAGAGGGCTATAATTGATTCCCCCTTCGTATGGTATCAACTATCAAGTACTCTTCACAATGTCATTTGCTGTATTTATGGAGCTTTTTGGTGTCACATACAATCAAGTTGGTAGAATCCTAGTTCCTGGCTACCTGCAACACTTTTCAAATCTGATCCAACTCCTTTCCACATTTTTGTTGTCTTGAATTGTTTTACTTTAACTGCTTCCATCATTGGATTCTGGCTCCAAGTAAAGCACAAAAGTATAAACAAGTTTCTCTCACTATTCGCATTTTCTAGCTTCATAGCTTCTATCTATATCTAGATTGGGGTTCTTCTCCTGGGTCACTTGCAGTTCATTCCATCTATTTTCCTGTTTATTATTTTTCTTGTGTTAATCTACTTGTGGATAGGTGACTACAACAATACAAATATTCAAGAGTCTAACACCAGTGCAAATATCTCAAATATCCCCTTGGGTGCAGTTACTCTCGATATATCAGGTAAATGTTCTCCTTTTCTCTTCCGTGTTTATTTTATTGAAAAAGTAAAATCTAATTTGATCACTAACACAAACTTATGTAATTTTAGGTGTGTCCCCTTGAAGCTGACTGCACAGGACAGGCATCATGCAAGTTTGTTATTTACTAGGTTTTTTACTTGTTTCCTAATAAACGTGTATAGAAATTTCAAATATAGAAAATTTGGGGTTTGAATACTGAAGTTTGGGGTAATATAAAAAATTCAAATATAAACTCTGAAGTTTTGACTACTGAAATCTACAAGCGAAGGGTGTCAGCCAAGTGCTTCCTGTTGATGAAAATAAGTTACATAAGATGGTTTAGCTATTTCCATGTGCAGACCATCAACAGCCACAAATAAAAGAAATAATAAGTTGAGGGTTTCAAAATAGCAGGATAGCACAAAAACTTAGTTGGCTTCAGGCGATAGTCATATGTTTGTCATATGTCACAATTGAAAGGAGTAATAGAATTTACAACCGACAGCTTGTTGTTTTAACTCAATAAATTAGAGGTGCTGGCAATACAGTTAGCTAATTAGTAATAGTAAAATACTGAGATGCAAATGTCCTTCGAAGTTAGAAACAAATTGGCACAGTTAACGCATTTTAGACACACTGTTTATTGTTTCAAAATTAAAACAAATAAGAAAAGCGGTCAACCATTACTCCGTGAAAAGATCAAAACATGCTCAAATTCATATTTTTCACTAAAGGGTCTTAAAAACACAATCTGTCACTAGAATGCTCCGGAAAAGAAAACACACTCAGCATATTCCACGAATCCCTTAAAACACACTAACATATTACTTCTGTTCTCAGTGAAACCTGCCCTTGGCGATTGAAAATGCTCTTAGACATTTTTTTTAAGTGTAAAGGCTCATTTTGACTATAGTGTAATACTACTTAACATTTTCTTTAGTTGCCTTGCAATAAAGTTTGGTTGCCTAAAGATTGTAGTTTGTAGAGGAGACGCATTCACAAAAAGATAAGCAGTTAACCGCTTGTTAAAATATAAAGATACATAATAAGTTGATCAATATGAATTTCATAGAGAAGGCTACGGAAACAGAGTGGTTATTCCTTAAAATGAAAAACACATATGCATGTGTGCCAGGATCTAAGATGCCATGTAACATTATTTAGGTAACAATCTACAGATTTGAATTGTTTTAACACAGCCATCAAAGATGTTTATCCTTTACCCATTTAAGCAATCCACCATGCACTATGTGAACATGATAATTAAACACTATAAAGATCCTACATTCTCTCAAAAAGCGCTTGATAATCTACTTACTTTGGACTCAAATAAAAATGGTACATAGGACGATTCAGTATGTCCAGGTTGAATTTAATACAACTAAAGCAGCTAACTCTCATTTCTTGACTTGTATAATATTGTTTAAACATCATGAGCATAAGATTAGACAGTGATTCCAACGAATGATAAGTGAAATAAAATTGAGTAGATAGAACTCTATTTAGCAAATAAAAAGACAGTACTACGAAAACAACAGCTTCAACAACATAAGAAATGAGGTTTGGGTAGACATGCACAGAGTTTGGATTCTCAACATATGACCATTTTCCGGATACATAGAACATTATTTTGCAGGAAACCTTTCAGCAACTGGCATTGTTGTTTTGATCTTAAAATATGAAATTTAGAACGCCGGGCTTGTCTAAAAATTTTATAATGGAAGAAAAGCTTATTTGAAAGCAGTACTGATGTTTCCTTTTTACTACAAAGTCTCCCTTTCCAATGGAGAGAGAATAAATAATACCCAAGAAGTAATACAAAGCATAGAGTACATGATGGTTACCTGTCAACAGCCATAGTTTAAAGCCATGTGGGAAGCAAGGCTGTAAGGCGGAGCGAATCCGGAAAGATTAGTTCGGATTGTTCTCTGCAACTCGGGAACATGAAGTTGGAATCGCTAGTAATCACGGATCAGCATGCCTACAGATGCCGCCAAAGAGTCGAACTTTTCTCCACTGCCAGAACTTGCTCACCAATGCTATCAATATGAACTTTCTCCCCATTGTTACCAGGTGTTGTATCCCCCACATAAGACAAATCAGGATAGTTACGGTAGTTCAAGGAGTGAAGCCAAATAGCCACAGACCCTTCTTTCTGTTCCATGGACGCAATATGTGAGTATACTTGTTTCATTTTGAAATCCTCCGCTTGTTCCGCATAAGCTTCCATTGATATCTCCTCATGCGTGTCTTTCCATTTCTGATTATATGAAGTGAAAAAACACTCATCCAAGAAGAGCCCAACCTCAGGAGCTGTAGGTACATTAATGTTTACATCCCTAAATTTGAAAAGGCAAACTCTCAGAGTTCAAACAATACAAAATCATAATATACAAACAATAAAATAGAATCTCACTTGGCAAAGAGAAAAGAAAAGAAATAGAAACTCACTTCTGTAGAGCGTATTCAATCAAAGACTCTGGTGCGCAATTCCGCATGATGGCAACTGCAAGACCAATCAACTTCCTAATCTGATGAAGCATAAAACTCTGCCCTACAACCTCGCACTTCACAAAATCTATCCCGTCAACAGTTACAACAGTATTTGCAGTAAACGATATGATATACCGTATTGCAGACGGATCTTCAGCTTTGATCCTAGTAGTAAAATTGTGAAAATTATGAGTTCCCACATAACTATTCAAAATTCTATTAAACCGTTCCTTCTCCTGTTCTCCATAACAAAATCCACTCCCCTTTTCAGACAACCCCTTCTCATCGACATTAACCGAATCAAGTCCCACTTTTTCATCTTTAACCTCCATAGCAACAATGTCATCATTATTCGAAGAAACCCCAGATTCTAATTCAACTTTAATCTCATTGCTCAAATTTTCTTCTTTAACCTCCATAGCGACAATACCATTGTTATTCAAAGAAACCCCAGATTCAATTTCAACTATAATCTCACTACTGTCATTATTATTCAAGCAATCCCCAGATTCTAATTCAACTTTACTCTCATTATCATCAACTTTCCATGCATTATTATTATGTTTACCCATTGCTCCAGCAACCTTCCTACCTCTTTCAGAACACTCTAAACACTTAACAAGTTCATTTTCAGAACCTAAACTAGCTAAAACACTTTCTCTATCAGGATGAGAATTACAATCAAGTGCGAAAACCGGAATCAGATAAACATACCTTCTTCTATCACAAAATTTCTTAGCATTAAAAGATGAAGTAGTTCTTTTAAATCCAAATATTCTTATTTGATTAGGAAGAATTGAATTCAAACGATCAATAAAACCAGGTGGGTCAATATAAAACCGACCCGACACAACTTGACCAACAGCACTAACCCCTTTATCAGTTCTTGCTGAACGTGCCCAATCAAATCGTTTTGGTTTACCACGATCATGTTCAGGTACACCACCAGCAAGATAAAGAGCTTCTTCAAGATCCCCTTCAATGGTTTTTGCTCCTGGGTTTTTTTGCATACCTTGATAACCTACACCACAATAAGCCAAAAATATTGCTATTTTGCGCCTTTTGTATCTGGGTTTTCGATCAGTTGATGATGGGTCAGTGATGGTAGTGGTGGGTTCATCGTCGTCGGAAGTGGTGGTGGTGGTGGTGGTGGACATTTTGAGCTTTTTGAATACGGGTTCGGGTTCGGGTTCTTGTTTGGGTGAAGAAGGAGAAGTAGTTGAATCCATTTGTGTTTGTTTCAGTTGTTCTTGTTAAAGTAGTGTAAACTGTAAAGTTGTTCTTCTCTTCATTTGAGAGAAGAGAGAGAGAGTGATGGCTCGCGGCTGGTTTGGAGATTTGGTGAAGAACCCTAAGTATAGAGGCTTAATCTAGCCCATTGACAAAGTCCATGGACTTCAGCATATTTTCAGCATATTTGGATTCTCTATACTTTTTAGACCCATCTCCACTTCTCCAGCCTTTTGCATTCTAGTCTCTAACCCATTTCTAATTTTTTTATCTTTGCAGTTGTAATTTGCTATTTTTATTTTTATTTTTAACAAAATATAATATAAAAAAAATGCTTCATACATATTTTATTTATTTATTTATTAATAATAAATAAATTTTATTGATAAGCTCAACAAATTACATAAAAGTAGAGGACAAACGCGCTACAAACTGCGCGGCAAGTCCTTTTATTTATTTAAAAAAATTATTTTATTGATAAGTTCAAAGAATTACACAAAACCAATAGCATCACAAATGTTTTGAGGAGTTAACATGGTTCTTCCAACGTTCTCTAAGTTTCATGCCCACTTAGCTAGATTATGGACAACATTATATATTGATATATGGACATAAGTAAAAGACATGGACCTCAACTGACTGCAAAGACTCAAAATAAAACTACAACTACTTCTAGTGTTCGTATGGCTTTCCCATTCAAGCGAGCAATGACATTGGCAGTCAATAGGGCTGGAAACAGGTCGGATTCAAATCGAATATATATAAATCCAAATATTATAAGGTAGATCCGAATCCGGATTCGAATCTGATTCGGGTTTAAATAATTAATCCGAATCCGAGATTTATCCGAAAACCTGACTAAATCCGACAATTTTCTATATAAAATATTTAAAAAACAAATTAAAATCCGAACCCGGATCTGAATAAGTCTTTTATTATAAATTCGGATTCGAATTTTAATTCGGATGTATTTTCATATCCGAATCCGATATATTCGGATCCAGTTAATTCGAATTTCGGATAAATCCGGATCCAGTTCCAGCCCTAACAGTCACCTTCTATTATTACATCCAAGAAGTTCTGATCTAAAGCCAATCTGACAACCAACCTATCAGCCTCAAACTCTGCCTCATTAACAACCTTTGTCCTGATTTTCTTGGTGATTCCAGCTAACAAATCCCCATCAGCATTCTTGGTTATGGTTGTAACAACTCGAAGCTTCCTATTAACATAGAAGGTAGTATCAAAATTGAGTTTAGTCCATCCTGGAGGAGGTCCAATCCAATGATGCCTTGTGTTCCCCCACCATTAGGTAGTAAGTCCACATTTGAGCTGGACTGTGACCTCTCTACAAGAGCCTTCAACCGAATTGTTTGATGATATAGAGCTTTGTGAATGACAAATTCCCATGAAACATGTTTATTATCAAATCTCATAGTATTCCTGGCATTCCATATAGCTAGCATAACAGAAAAGGCTAACATGGAAATGTGAGTGTTATGGGCATCCTGTTTATCCAAATTTCCCTGAATGGTAAACCACTTCAAAGAATAGAAAAAAACAGAAGGAATTCTATAATTAAGAGGAGATAAAAACCAAACTCTAGCAGCCCAAGGAGAACTCTCCCTCCCATAGAAAGTGCACATTGGATCAATGTCCATATGGTGGAGGATTAGGTTTTTGGCAGTAGGAAGTATGTCTAAAAGAACTCTCCACAGAAAAGTTTTAAGGTCACTAGGTAAGTCAGAGTTCCACAGTTTAGAGAAGATGGTATTAGGGACAAAATTTGAAGAGGAAGCCATAGCTCCTATCTGAGAATAAGCAATCCAGTAAGCAGACTTGACTGTGAGCTTGCCATTTTTAGAGTGGTACCACATTAGCTCCTCAACTGACTGCAAAAATGCTTCATACACGATTTGGCAGGAAAAAAAAATGTTGGTTAAGGCTTCCACCTAGAGGGGCAGATCATTAAAGTAAGTCATTATTCTTACGTGAAAGTTGGTGAATACAATTTGAAAAAAATGAAAAAAAAGGAGAAAACTGCACTATAGAGGTTGGAGATGGTCTTGGAGTAAGAAAGTTGACAAAATACATGATATGTATAGTTGTATAAATCCAATGTTACAAGATTTTTCTATGTGGTATGATGTACCCAATAGGAGATTTTATGGGAAAATAAAGAAAAATACAATAAAAGATTATTGGCACATCTCCAACAAGAGAATTAAAATGGAGTTATCAAAATTGGTTTAAGGTTTCACCGCCTCTATTTTCTACTCCATGGATTAAAACATGAAAACATAGAAATCTCGAAAAGAACGTGAATTTGCATTAATGTCAATGGAAAACAATAAATTAAACGAATTGTGGGATTTTTTGAAAACATTTAATTTCTATACATAAGTTTTCCATATTATTGGCACATCTCCAACAATGGAAAACCCTTTAATCTTCCAAGAAATTGTTTAATTTAACCAGTTCAATTCCACATTTCCATGTCTCCACATGTATATAAGTTATAGCCCAACCCATTAATAACTCAATGGACTTGGTATTGGCTAAAACCCAACCCATCGATAAAATTAGAAAGATGATCAAGCTTTTAAATATTTGTTATTTTCTTTTTCAACTGTGTATTTAATTTAGAATACCTGCAGAAAATAATAAGGGACTACTTTCATAAATCATAAAAGAATAATAAAAGGATAATAGTAGATTAATACTAGTAGATTATTAACATCATAACTCTTTAAGGGTCAAAACATAAACCCTTAAGAGTCAAAATTAATTAACTCAAGATAATAAAACAACTGTATCATACAAAAATAATAATAATAAAACAGAAAAAATAAATAAAAGAAAGCATATCTAACTTTCATCTTCACCCAACCCCTCAACAGACAAATTCTTCAATCAGTGTCTCATCTATTCTTTCTCACCGTCCTCTCCTCGATCTTAAGTTTTCTCTTCCTCATAAATTGCACCAAGAAGATTCTTTTGGTAAAATTGATAAAAAATATAACGTACTATACCACTTTTTCCCATTAATACAATGTACAAAAAAACTGACCAAACAAAGCTTGTACTTTCATTTTGTTTCTACGTTATACAATCTGTTAAAATGAAGCTAACACATTGCTTACATGTACACAATTTTCTGACGTGGCTTTATCTAATTAATGAATATGTTGAGGTGTAAGAAGCATAACAAAAGTTTAAGTAATCCGCAGATCTTGTTACCACATGTTTCGATCTCAGCCGTCTAAATCGATTTTTCCTAAGTGCTAAAACCTGCCTTCATCTCTCACACCTTCATCTCCCAAACTTAACAACAATGGAACCCCATTTTCAATTTTCACTCTTCAAACCCTAATTTCATAACAAATTGCCACAAAAGCGTCAACACTTTCTCTACTTGTAAGATATCTCACTCTATAAAAGGTGGAAGAAGACATGGAAAAAAAATTGAACAAAAAAAAAAAAAAAAAAAAGATGACGAAGCTTTTGGTGCACCAATATTAATGGAAGAGTTTGATGGTGAGGATGATAATGAAGACATAAAACTTCAATTTAGAGATTAGAAAACTAGGGTTTCTGAAACTTTGATTTGGGGATAAATCAATTTAAGAAGAAGAAATGTACAATTGTTTATAAACAGAGAATTACGTGCCAATTTTGAACTACCAAAAATTATTATCAACTTTTATTTAAGTAGACAAAGCCACGTCAGGAAATTTTGTACATGTAAGCAGTCTGTTAGTTTCATTTTAACAGATTGTATAACGTAGAAACAAAATGAAAGTACAAGCATTGTTTGGTCAGTTTTTTTGTACATTGTATTAATCGAAAAAAGTGGTATAGTACGTTGTATTTTTTATCAATTTTACCGATTCTTTTCATTAAAGATCATCAATGTTTAATCATTTTAAACATGGGTATCTCAGTCCCATATCCACAATACTCTCTTCTATCACACATATTAGTGTGCATATTGACATAGTGATATGTATAATTGTAAACCCAACATTGCATGATTCTTCTATGTGGTATGAGGTAGCCAATTTTGGCCTTGTTATTTAGTTTATTTAAAAAAGTAAACATTTATTCAAACTCTTCGAAAATTTATTCTAATGAAATTTGTTCTTCTCATTGGCCTTGCTACTTTCTTCTCTTTTTGAAATGCAAGTGAAAAAAAAAAACTTACACGGTTGCGGTTGGAGATGGTTTTAGGGTTTTATAAAAATATGATAAAATAAATTCATACTCTCTATTAAAGTTGGGCACGCCCATAAGAAAATTTTATCTCCCCTAATTAACAAGAATCTAATATTCTAATTGAAGAGAATTTAGTACTTTCAAATTCTCTAATTAAGTTAAGGTTTATTTTCGTCTTACTCAAGAATAAAAACCTACATTCGTCTTTTAACCATAAATAAGTAATGATTTTGTGACAATAATATTTTTTGGCCATCTTCCACTAAACATGTTAATAAATACTTATATTTTGTGTGTGATTATTGAAAGAGAATAATATTAGTGATCAAACTATTTAAATAATAACTTTTCAATAAGATGATAGATTACGACCTAAAACAAGAACTATCAAATAATGGTGATAATTACAGCCCCGTGAAATAAATAGAATTTCAATGGCATACAACGTTCAGTGGTGTTGATATAAAAAACAAAGTGGTATGCCCTAGAAATAATGCATGATGGCCAATATGCACAATCTCAGCACAAGTTTGGCAGCTTCATCAAAATTTTATAAGAGGTGAGGAATCTTGGCCAAACTATGAAGTAGATCACTATTACCCATTGCTGGTCAGAATCTAACCATGAAACTTCCTTACATAGTTTCTTATGAATCCGCCATGCAAGTGATACAAGTTTGGTGTACATGAATTGCTTCTACCATGAAGTTGATTAATGTGGATGTCAAGAATGATCTCACTTCACGGTAGGACCATTGTACCCACCAATATACCTATTTCACAATGTGTACCAATGGACCTGACTGACTTCATTTATAATGCTCACCACTTCGTAAACAAGCAATTTCCCACTTCTTTATAGAGGTATTGCTATTGTTTTTTCTCACATGTAGCTATCTATCATTTTTCTTTTATTAGTAATGTCCCAAACATTTTGGGTCTTTTAGCGATGTTCCTCCATCTTCAGTTGGTTGTGGAAAACAGTACATAGAGCTTGTCAGTGGAGCATGCCCTAGGTATAAACAAATTTCGACCACCGAGATAGATTTCATACAGGCTGTGTCACAAACCAATATTTTGCTATATAAAGAACATGTAATTAGAACGTATATTAATACGACAATGTTTTTTCAAGGATTTTGAGTCTTTGCTTTTTGCTAAAGATGATGTACCACTAACAAGTAACTACAATTTTTGTGGTGATATCATGCCTTTGAAGGATATCTTTTGTGTAGAAGGATGTAATACTCGTATTGTTTTGAATGTGACTTTAAAGATTAAAGAGAATTGTATCCCAATGAAGTGCTTGAAACTAATAAATTGTGTTGCAGCCTGCTATTTGTCATTGTATATTTTCTAAACAAGTTTGTGAGTTTGTCTGATGCTCTATGTGAGTTTTCTATTCTTGGTGCAAATAAGGTGTACCATCCTTTGTAGTGAGTACTCAGAGTAGAGTGCCCATATTGTCAGAGGTTTTTGTGCACTTATCCAAAATACCTTGTCATAATGGGATAAAGTGTAATGAGTTCCAGAAAAGACTAAGATGAAAGAGAACGTAAGATGTGGTATATATTCAGCTGGGTGAGGATAAAAAATGGGAAAAATGTCCAAGTGCAGGGTTTTTATCGAGAGGCTTTGTTAGTATATGAAATTCAGGTAAGAACCCTAAAGCCTTTTTTATGGAGACTCTTTCACCGTATGTTCATCTTGATAACCTTTTAAATAAAGAGTCCATGCATCATGTCACCTAAAGGTCTTAGTCCATCTTATCATGTATATACTTAATCAGAATTGAATGCACAAAAACAAAAAAAATCTCTTTACAGAACTTGGAAATTGATTTCGGCTATTGATTATTAATTAACAAGGCAAGCTTCTAAAAACAGTTGAATCAAATAATAAGATATCAATATAAAATTCCAAGATTTACATTGTTCTTGACTCTCGAATAGTTAATACATAATCATCAAATTCCATTTCATCTGAATTGGGTTGAGATGAAAGAGAAAGTAAGATGTGGTATATATTCAGCTAGGTGAGGATAAAAAATGGGGAAAATGTTCAAGTGCGGGGTTTTTATGGAGAGGCTTTGTTAGTATATGAAATTCAGGTAAGAACCCTAAAACCTTTTTTATGGAGACTCTTTTACCCTATGTTCATCTTGATAACCTTTTCAATAAAGAGTCTATACATCATGAGTCGTTCGTTCAACTAAAGTTCTTAGTCCATCTTACCTTGTATATACTTAATCAGGATCGAATGCACAAAAACAAATCTTCACCTCTCAGCTGTTCAACTTGATTACAAAAGGGTTCCAATAAAAGAGATTAATTGTAGATATGCAAAAGTCACCTCTCAGCTATTCCTTCACAGATCTTGATGTAGAACATGTCTAAAGTTTCCTATTTTGACATTGGTTTCTATTTTTTATTTCAAGTATTATTTAGAAGTCCAAGTAGTAGTAGAATTTGATTTTTAATGTTTTAATTAGGCTCCGGATTTTGCTAAGGAAAAAATTGATTATGCCAATGATTATTTGATAACTTTACTAATTTGCCCTTAATTACTTTTCATGAAATATTACACAGCTGGCACAAAATACATATAAAATTATAATGACAGATTTGCCCATTGCCCAAAAATAGAAAAAATCAATTAATTCTTAACAAAAGAAGATATTAGTTTGAAAAAATCTTATGGGTCTAACTCATCGAAATATCAGTCCACCCGAAACCCAATGACTGCAAGACCAGTTGTGAGTGTAGCAGGCACTAACACTGGGCTACAAAGGATGATAAGTGGTGTGGTCACAGCTACACCAACAACTGTAGCAAGTAAGACCAGCAAGAGTAAGAAGAAGACCACCCAAAGGAATTAGTGTGAATGTGTCATCACTGCAATGTCTTGAGAAGCTGTTAGGCCTCTATTAGGTAACATACTCTTGATAGCATCAGTTGGACTTTGTTGTCCATAATGACCATGTTACGTTGTGGATGTTGAACTTCAGCCATGGTTGATTTAAATTTATTCTCAGAAAAATTGAATTAATAAAAGAGATACTTCAACAAAATTGAACAACTTACATCAACTGAAGGTCTGAAGCCATTAAGTAATGGGCAAAGTACCTCAAAATAATGAAATCATTACAATTTACAAAAGAAATTTAAAAGCTTATAACTCCTACTTGATCGACATCGATAAAACTATTTTCTCCTAAGAAGACAACCAAATGAAAAACCAAACATTCTTCCCATGCATCCGCCCTTATTCATCAAATTGCTATTTTCTTCTAATCCATAAAAGTACCCTGTAGAGAAAATATGTGTGTAAGTTATAATAAATACATACGTCGACTCTAAGGCATATGTTGTAGGAAAATATACACCGATATATTACTGTTCTAAAATAAATAAAAAAGGAACAGATGATGCAAACCAGAATAGATGGATGAAGGACAAGATTTAGATCGAGTCGAGATAAAATCTCTCTCCTTAAGACATTATTCGCCCCGTACATGTGCTGAACGGTTTATCAATGGCGGACTGTCTCCCAGGATACAACGATCTATCCTTCTTAGCGTAGCAGCACTTCAAACGCATAGAAGACGGCGAACCAATTATTTGTTATACTCTCTCATGGCAAAACACAAACACTAGAAGAAGGAAAATCAATTTGAATTTTAAATAGTGATTTGAAGACAAACACAAGATACACTTATATAGTAGGAAGACACCTTTTTGAAAAGGCACATGTCTATTCAATGTATATTTGAATAGACACCTGACCCAATACAATGTACACATCTGTTGGGACAGACACACCCATTGGGAATGAGTGTCTACAAAGTATGTGTCTATTGGGGAAAGACACACCTATTGGGATGGGTTGGGCCAAATACAATGTATGTGAATACATACCCATTCATCTACTATAACACAAGTTAGCCATGGCCAGTGGTTAACTTAGGACTTAAATTTCTCATTCATATACAAATGTTTTGACCACTTGAAAACATTTCCAACAATCCCCCACATGAATGGAAATTACCGACTCATAAACAATCGAGAAAAAACAGACGAGACTTGAGAGAGTACAAACGGAAAGTAGCTGCTTCGGTATAGGTAGCAATTTTTCAGCCTTGAACCTACCCTAGTGAATAACCATCGGATTTACTAGCTAATCGGTGAACATGATGTCTTGAACCGCTCAGCCATTTGTGTAAACCAAGACAATGGCTAACACACAGTTTCCCTTCCTCAAAGAACTTGATTCTATGGTTGTGTTCATTTTGGCCTTGAACTTCCTGGTATTCATGAGTGCTCTTAGAGAAATGCAACCTTCAACATTCTCACAAAAAACGGCCCATTTTTCTCACTCATAAGGTGATTGCCCATGAAGAGTATCCTGTCATACCCCACTTGTGTTACCAAGCTATGGGAATCATTAAAAGTATAACTTATCCTATTCCACCAATACGGGCAGCACTGTTCTCATCATCCTAGGAAAGGGTAAGAGATAAGTAATCTCTCAGTGCTTTCGTCAAGTAAAGCGAGATTCGGTTGTCCCTTTGAACCTAGATCTTGGGATCTCCAGTCAGCTAGGTTGGGTTGCCATCAAGCCCACTCTTTCGTCATAGGTTGTAAACCCATTCCTCTCGATGATTCAACTTGCTCTCGTGACTAACCTTTAGTAGTTGGATTCGCTAGGTTATCAATCGAAATAATTTCCTCTATAGAGATTTTCCATTAGAGAGCAGTTGTTTAACGGTTCTGTGTCTCTTATAATTTATTGAGACTTACCTTTATTCATACAACTCGGTGCCCAACACATATGAAATTATGTATTGTAATGCATGCAAGTAATTGGCACTAGTTGTTTTCACATGAAAATATCCTTTAAGATGTTTTTGAAGCCATTGTGCTTATTTATGTGTTTTATCTAAAACCATAAATTCAGATTCCATACATAATGGATATAACAATACACTTTTGCTTAGAGGATTTTCAAGATAACGTTGCACTACCAAAGATAAAACCATAACCACTCATGGCTTTTGAGGTTTTGGTAATCAATATTCAAAATGCATCACTGTATCATTCATGTACAGATGAATATATTTGTAGTGCAAGCCATAACTGAAGGTATAATTCAGATAATTTAATACCTTAGTTATTACTTTCTAGTAACGTATTTCTGGAATGCTCATGTAACGACTTAGGACACTCGCAACATGTATCATGTATCTTGTCTCTTGCAATTTGTGATGTACATCTAATTGCGAATTACACAAGCATATTTAACTGTGATATGCTATCTTCATCCATCTTAGCTAAATGAAGATTGGTATCATCTGATATTTTATCAATAAAATATGTATAACGTTAACATTGACTAACTACAGACCTACAGTACGTCACATGGAAGATGTTTAAGCAGGCCAAACTCTTGCAACAGAGTAAGTATCGTATAAAGAAAAAAATATAAAATTTTCGAATTTAATCGAAAAACCGATATTCTGCATCACAAGTGTTAGAACAGTATAAACCATACAAAAAAAATAATGTCTTAAGATTGTAGGAAAATATACACCGATATATTACTGTTCTAAAATAAATAAAAAAGGAACAGATGATGCAAACCAGAATAGATGGATGAAGGACAAGATTTAGATCGAGTCGAGATAAAATCTCTCTCCTTAAGACATTATTCGCCCCGTACATGTGCTGAACGGTTTATCAATGGCGGACTGTCTCCCAGGATACAACGATCTATCCTTCTTAGCGTAGCAGCACTTCAAACGCATAGAAGACGGCGAACCAATTATTTGTTATACTCTCTCATGGCAAAACACAAACACTAGAAGAAGGAAAATCAATTTGAATTTTAAATAGTGATTTGAAGACAAACACAAGATACACTTATATAGTAGGAAGACACCTTTTTGAAAAGGCACATGTCTATTCAATGTATATTTGAATAGACACCTGACCCAATACAATGTACACATCTGTTGGGACAGACACACCCATTGGGAATGAGTGTCTACAAAGTATGTGTCTATTGGGGAAAGACACACCCATTGGGATGGGTTGGGCCAAATACAATGTATGTGAATACATACCCATTCATCTACTATAACACAAGTTAGCCATGGCCAGTGGTTAACTTAGGACTTAAATTTCTCATTCATATACAAATGTTTTGACCACTTGAAAACATTTCCAACATATGTATCCTACTGTTGCAGGACAATGACGCTGCAGGGCAGGGATGGGCTAAGAAAGGACTGTACTTAAGGATGCTACTGTGAAGGGCAAGATGGAGTTGTTGCTGAACCAAACTATAGGTTACTTTGTATTTCTATTTTTCTTGTATCTGTTGTATGTACTGTAAAGTAATTGGTTGGGGTGTTAGGTCGTTGTGTGAAAGATGTGTTGTCCTTTGGGGTAACCTGACGATGCATCATGCATGAAAATGCAGGCTGGTCAGACTATTTATACTTGGTTTCATCATCAATATCATTTCTACATTTTGTTGAAAAATAAAAGTGCATGCTATAAGGATTTTAGTAAAGTTGTTATAAGTTCAAACTTACCAAAATCCTTGCAAAACTTTTAGGTACTGTATCATGTCTCTTCCTAATTCATTCTTCTGGACCTGTGAATAAAAATAACATTAACAGACATTATGACAAATGCTATAAAACTAGGTAGATTATATGAACTACGTAAGTAAAAACAATTAATATAAAATTGGCATCAAACAATAGAAATATATTTACCTAATGTGTCAATAGGCATGGAGTTCCAATTCACCCCATCTAAAGTGTTCTTTTCAGCTGGATTTAGCTCAATAATAGCAGATTCTTGAGTCACATTAACACGTTTACAAGTTCGACTATTGTGACCAACTTCATGACAGTTACTGCACTTTCTCAACTTTTCAACAATCTCAAATGCTGACGGATCCCTTCTAGTGGAACTGGACACTTTCTTAGTCTTCGAATTTGTTGGACGCCCTTTATGGGAATGAATAGGAGGATCAAACACAATATGCACGGAATAATTTATAAGTTGAGATAGACGTTCTTGAGCAATTGTCTTCTGAGCTATATGCCACTGGTGATAATTCTTTTCTAGTTCTTGAAGTAAACCTGTGAGCGAATCTGTTGTATTGCCTGGATCAATGACAATGTCATCATCTTCAAATGACCGTTTATCAATTCTCCATTGTGGGTGTATATCAGAAAGCCATAATACTCTATCTTTCATACATCTCATCATATGTGCACAAGGAAGACCCATCGTCGCAACAAACTGGCGTTTACATGCGTGCAAGCTTGAATCAGATAAAACTAATTTATATTGTTCAAATAGCTTCTCCATAGCAAACGCTGATACACAATAGACAACTTCTTTGAAAAATGGAACACATATGTTATGACGAAGTGTGAGCTTTTCACTTGCAAGTTTTGTCTTGATTTCTAGAAAATTATTTTCAACTGCAAGACATATCTTTTCTTTCGTCACATGGAGATCACTAGTAGAAACTTGCAAGCAGTGCACCTTCTGCCCTCGAAGTAACTCGATTTCCTAAGTGCAAGTGAATGTCTGTCCATGCCTTTACAAAACGTTCTTTGAACGGTAGCCAATTTTTTTTTATGTAATCAACCATGTTAACTTTCTCCTTATAAGTCACTTCAAATTCTTTCCATGCTGAATGAAATGACGACACAGAATCTCATTGCACCAGATCAGTCCACCCAGTTATAAATGTATCCCAATCATTTTCTTTTTTTTCTTTGTCTTCTTTGAAAAACTTTTTACAATTTGCTATAATATTTGTTTCAATATGCCAAAAACATAAGAGGTTTATAGTCCTTGGAAAAATTACCTCAATGGCATTCATGAGAGCAAATTCTCGATCAGATACAATAACCACAGGTCCATCGCTGCCTAACATTTCCTTAAACATACTTAGAGCCCAAGCAGAGTCACTTGTTTCCTCCTTTGATAAGAATGCAAAACACGAGTAAAAAGAAGTATTAAATCTTGAAACTCCAATAATATCAAGTAATGGCATCTTGAACTTGTTGGTTTTGTAAGTGCAATCCATCACAAAGACATTTGGGTAGCTCTTGCTTAATTTGATTGATTGGGGATGAGCAAAGAACAAATGAGTAAGCCTGCCTTCTGTATCAACTTTAATATTGTGTAAAAATCCTCCACTAGAGAGTTCCTCAAGTAAAACTTGAATAGGTGTTCGACCTCGTAGCTTTTCCTTATGAATCTTGGCTTTTGTTTTGTAAACTGTTCTTGATATGGCTTTAAGCTTTAGATTAGCCTGGCGAAGCGAAGTAAGAATCTGGCGTGGTGGTATGCCTGACATGCACATTTCTTTGATTCTTAATAACTCTTCGTCAAAAAATCGACAGGAAGAAAGATGCCCAGACACGTCTTTCGATGCTTCATGGTTATGAGTTCCATTGTTTATTCTGATTATCCATGAACCATCGACTAGTTTGACACCTTTAATTCTAAAGGGACAATTAATAAGTTGAGAACCACTTTTCTTTTTCCGTTTTTCAATCGATGTATTACTTCTATTCCTATAGGTACCTCCTCTGTCACAACCAATTGTAACATATTTATCATTTTCAGAATCTTTTATGGTTGTAGCATATCCTTGTGATAAAGAAAAGTCGTGCACATATTCAAGTAGCTCTTCTCGGCTATTAAAAGTTCTCACTGGTGGTGGAAGCATTTTTCCATCTTCAAAAACTTCTTCATTTTTACTTTCTTCATTGTTTACTGAAACTACACTTGTAGCCTCATAATGTTCATTATTGTTGTGCATCCATAATACTTGTAAGAAGTGTTTAAGCCCTGCATTCAAAATAAAATAACTGGTTTATATAATCTTACTAATAGCAGCAACAATAATAAGAAATTTAATAAGAAATGTTGCCCTTGTATTTTCTTTGCGTAAAATGTTTCGCAATGTGTACAGTACCATATAAAGGAATTTAATTAGTCCATCAATATAAAAGAGACCAAACTTCTCTGGTTTCTCAAATGAACTTAATATTGACTAGAACTATTTCAACAATTGTAGACATGTACTACTGTCGATTTCTCCCGTTCATCACAAAGATATGTAATTATAACTACTTATATGACATTGATTAACTAAGAATCTTAAGCAATAATAAAAAATTTAATCGAAGTTTGAAATCAAAAATAATTAAAATGAGTTATTAAAAAGACTTACTCCGAGTTGACTTTATTGATGAATACAAATTGTCATGAATTTTGGATCTAGGTTGTGAGATTGTGTATGAAACTAAGAAAGGTGAAAATAGAATAGTAAGGCAGGAAGGGAAGATGAAACCATATGGAGGGAGAGATTCCTAGTTTTTAGCAGGAAATAATGAATTAATAGATTTTTCCTATTTTTGGGCAATGGGCAAATCTATCATTATAATTTTATATGTATTTTGTGCCAGCTGTGTTATATTTCATGAAAAGTAATTAAGGGCAAATTAGTAAAGTTATCAAATAATCATTGGCATAATCAATTTTTCCCTTGGCAAAATCCGGAGCCTTAAATTAAAGAGAATTTAACTAAATTTGAGATTAGGAGGGCCAATTTAGTACTTTCAAATTCTCTAATTAAGTTAAGGTATATTTTCATCTATTTACTCAAGAATAAAAGCCTACATTCATCTTTTAGCCATAAATAAGTAATGATTTTGTGACAATAATTTTTTTTTTTGCCATCTTCCACTAAACATGTTAACAAATATTTATATTTTGTGTGTGATTATTGAAAGAGAATAATATTAGCGATCAAACTACTTAAATAATAACTTTTTAATAAGATGGTAGGTTACAACCTAAAACAAGAACTATCAAACAATGGTGATAATTACAGTCCCGTGAAATAAATAGAATTTCAATACCATACAATGTTCGGTGGTGTTAATATAGCAAACGAAGTGGTACGCCCTAGAAATATTGCATTATATGCACAATCTCAGCCCAAGTTTGGTCTTCCATATCGGAAACACATTAAAGAAGTATTTGCTGTTCTCCATTCCATAATAAAAACTTTAAAACAATATGTAACGGATCCTCAATCACAACCAGATAGAAACTTGTGTTGCCATTGGGTATGAAGTCGAGTGGTGGTTTTGCAAAACTTGTAACATCCAGAGGGGCAACAAACATATCAAATTGCTATAATAAATGAATATTATTCACCATATAAATCATATCATTGAACGCACATACATCATGAATCCGCAATCCGTATCTAGGGATCACTGTCCAATTGGGATCATAGAATATTGCGTAGGCGACCCTAAATCCCAAGTAAAAATTCATCAGAACTACAAAATTTGTTACATGAACAAAATTCGACAAACGACCAAGGATGGCTTTATCAACGAGGAATGAGAAGTGACTGCATTTAGAGTAAACTGAATCGGCTAAGGCAGATAAAGATGGGAGTGGGAGGTTCCAGTTGTTAGTTAATGGGTTAGTTAAATGAACATTATCCCACCTATAGTTTTTAAATCGAATGGGCAAACCCATTGAAGAACCAAATAATCACAATTTATCGATAAACCAATGTTTTTGAATCTCATATTAGACAAACTGTAAATATTACTGAAATTGTAATTTGGTTTCCCATTGTGGTTAAACAAAAAAAAGAGGAAATGCCAACCAAGGAGACATGTTTGGTGGTCTCTCATGGGTTGGTTGGTAGATAAAGAAATGGCGCCATGACTTGTTAACAAAACCTAATCGAACATAATCTTTCAACGAGCTGAATTTTTGACAAATGAGAGTTAGAATATTATCAGGTAGATGAGTACCCCAGTCTGAATCTCCATTCTGAATATCGTCTTGATTATCTAGGTCCATCACCGTAAAATCAATCATGTTTCTGTCGTGCTTGAAATAAAAACCCAGATCTTGTTCCATTTCCATCTTTATTTCTTGCCAAAGAACCTAAAAATGAAAAGATGTGTAATTCAAAAACCTTAATAATAATAGTAAAAGAAAAGAACTTGAAGGTCATTTATATTATTTTATCTAAAAATTTATAATTGCACATTAAATCCTTAGCAATCCTCCTAATACTGGAATTAAATTTAGAGAATAGTTTAGAGTAACTTACTTACCCACTCTGTGTGTGAGGAATTTGAAGGTTGTCACTTTAGGGGTATTTGGAGTATAAACAGATTCACATAATTTTTTTTCTCTGCTGCCATTTTCGTATTTCACCGTATTTATTTATTTATTTTTAGGGGGGAGGGGGGGGGGGGGGGAACAAATATTGAAGATATTGGAGAGGATTAACTACCTTTTGAAGAAGAAATGAAGAACCAAAATGGCGATTTGAGAGAAAATTCGTAAAAAAAATTTACGAATAATATTTCGTAAATATTATTCGTAAATTTGTGGGTTTGGACAAATAAATTTACCAAAAGAATAATATTTCGTTTGGATTAATGTTCATTCCTTTATTTACCACACCAAGAAAGAAAAAATGAGACAATTAAGAAAACCGACATATAACAGTCAATTTAGCAAACAATTTGGCCCATAGATTTATCTAAAGACAATGGAAGCCCTTGGATCAATCTCTTTATAGATACAGTATCTTTCATTTTTTTCCTCATACAATCAATTAATTCTAAAAATGTTTAAGCCTAAAAATTTACTGTAAATATTTATAGAAAAAAATAAATATTTTATTATTAAACTCAAAGAATTACACATAATTAAGTAAAGGACAAACGCGCTACAAACTGCGCTGCAAGTCCTTTCTGAATAGCAAACCCGATTCCCCTAAATATATATCTCCTGAGGAGCTCAACTGTTTTTGAGCCTAACAATCCAAATGTGTCAAATGCAAAAGGGATAAAACTATGTTGGTTAGCTCTACAAGCTCCATCATATTTTTCTACTTCATAGTAAAAAAATCCAAAGTTCCTACTGGACACAATTAAAATTAATAAGAAGAAAATAATGGAAAAAAGTAATAAACCGAAAACATACGTCTGAATTTCATAGACTAAATGCAAAATAAAATAATACAAAAAAAAAAAAAAATAAGAAAACCGAAAGAATAATATTTTGTTTGGATTAATGTTCATTCCTTTATTTACCACACATCATGAAAGAAAAAGTTAAAATGGAGATAATCAAGGAAACTGATATATAACCACCGATTTAGCATACAATTTGGCCCATAGATTTATCTAAATAAAATGAAAGCCCTTGGATCAATCTCTTTCTAGATATGGTATCTTACTATCTTTTCCTCATACAATCAATTAATTCTAAATATGTTTTAGCCTAAAAATCTAGCACAAATATTTATAGAAAAAAGAATCCAAAGTTCTAACTGGACACAATTAGGATTAATGAGAAGAAAATAATGGAGAAAAGTAAGAAAAACGAAAAAATCTCTCTGTATATTAATTTCCACATACTTAATGCAAAATAAAATAATACCAAAAAAATAAGGAAACTGAAAATATAATATTTCATGGGTGATTTAGGTTTTGGTCACCAAACTTTAGTATGAATTATGGTTCACGGATGGTTTTTTTCTTTATTAGGGTTCAGAGATGGTTTTCCAAAAAAACCTTAAAAAAACCAAAATATTTTCAAAATACCTAAATATACCCCTGAAAACTCACGTGACTTGCACGTGGTAACTCAAAACATAACTTGAAATTCATGACTTAAAACTCCACGTGACCTGCACGTGCACATTTCAAACATAAGGACAGGTGTTATAATCTAAACAAATCAAGATAATCCAACAACCAAAAAAATAGATCCGTTATACTAGCCGTTGGTCATCTTCTCCATTGCACAAACCTGTATATAAACCTAAGTTTTTTTCATCTCATCATATCTGCAGCAAAAAGCTAACAATTTCTTAACAAAAAACTTTGTACCTGCAACAAGTATAATCTTAGAAACTAAGCCAAGCAAGAGAAAGGTATGGGTTGGTGTAACCTATGGGTAAGTGTAGCTTCCTGAGGTTCTTTAATGGCTGCCATTGTCTCTAAACCCTAATAAACCAAACACAGAAATGACTAAACTATAAATATGCATTTCTAACTTCTTTTTTTCTCTTTCACTCTCACAGGATGAATGTCAGTTGTGTAGATGTGAAGGGCACACAGCTGATGTGTGTCCACTTTTATATGCTCCATGCATTGTCCCAGGTTGTCAAGGGATCATGAAGATGTACATCCCATCAAGTGACAACCATCAAGACCTACTATAGGTCTACATCCCCTTGTCCATCCATCCAAACAGGCCCTATAAGCTACAAAAAAACCCTTCAAACTGCTGTTGACCATCAACATAACATTTAGCAATTGAACCAGGATTTGAAGTTCTTATTTGATTGACCAACTCTGGACACAAAGAAAAGCTCTCCTCATAATTTCCATTTGTTTTTTCCATCATCATACCCCTAGCTACCCATGCAGTCCAATAGCTTATTTGGGCACCAAACTGACTATACACTTGACTCTTGATTTCTCTGGGAGTTGACAGTGGATGTGCTCTAAAATAATCAATGAGTTTCTTCGCAACCCATGGAGCTTTAACATGTTTATTTTTACTCTCCCCAAGACCGCGACAATTGTGTTCATCATTGAAAGTCTTCAACACAATTGTGCAGTCATTACCACCCTTTTTTCTACAATTAGCAAACCATCCACAAGCTTTATCTTTACACTTGACTTTGTACCTCAAAGTGTCATTTGCTTCTGGGCTATATTCATAATGCTTTGTAACAGCCAAGGTCTTGAAGTAAATCCTGCAGTCTTTCTTAGTGACCCAAGACATACTTGCACTCATATATGGAATTCCTTTATTCTCTGCAATATTGCCAAGCTTCTCATTGTCTTCATCTTCAAAAACATTTTCATGCTGGACTTTTTTATCATTTTGCATTTGTTTCAATACTTCATTCTCCTCATCACTTAATTCACTGTCAGAATCATCATCTAAGTCACTTTCTCTTGGCTCATATTCCCCATCTGTAGACACATAGTCCATCCTCATCATCAACAGTAATGCCATACAAAGGCTCTGCATAATATTTTAGCCTCTCAGTTAGTTCTTCATCTTCATCTAACAACTCCATCCTTGCATTATGTCTGATTTCTCCTAGGTCCACATACATCTCAAAATCACCAGTAACATGAACACTTGCATTACCGGTTTCAGACTCACATTGTAGAATACTTGAAGTTGGTAGTTGTTTCAATCTATCTATGAAATTATTCTGGGACTGAGAAGGAAACTGAGATGGATTTTGAGAAATAAACTGACTCGGCTAATGGACTACTACCCTCCCATGAACTCATACTATTGACTGCAATAGGGGGGAGGGGTGGAACACTACTAGACTTAACATGTTGTGAATTGGGATTTAGAAACCTAGGTGACCTTCTAGGTGTTTGGTTCATGTTGGACTTGGGTACACTTGGAACTGGACTTAAAACAATCAAGGTTATCATTAATGACAGGGGTGGACTTAGGGGGACTAGGTGGCAATAGAGTGCCAGAATCATCATCATCATCAATATCAAATATCACTCTCTTTAACTTAGGATGACCAACTTTAGGTTTAGAAGACTTAGCAATCCTAGGTGACCTTCTCACTAGACCAAGTGTGCCTCTTGCCACGACTGGAACAATAGTAGACACAAATATATGATATTTTTTATCAGGCAACTTCTTCATTGAGGACCACATCTTCAATAGATGAACATCTGCAGACACTTGATATCTCTCACCATCCAAAATATAAGCAACATACAACTCCTTATCAGCTATAGATGGATTCTCAATCAACTCCTTAATATCATAGCTAAAATCAATCCACATCAATTTCTCACCATCAACCTTCCACACAACCTTCTTCCCACCTTTGTAATCAATCAACTTTACATTACCAGGTACAACAAGCCCCCACATTCCACAATAATGCATAACAATACTTCTAATATCATCAACCATTACACTGCAAACAAAATAACATCACAAATTACACTACAAACAAAACCTATTGTAGTATAAGTATAGAAAATTGATGTTATTTAACAGAAATCAAACAACAATGAGCAACAATTGATTTTCATTAACAGAGAATAAAATGGCAATGTGTATATAAGCCATGTGTATATAAGCAATTAAAAATTGTAACTGAAACCATTCATGTGATTGAGTAGTTGTTGTTGTTGACTGAAGAAGCTAGAAGATGGAACACTAGTACTAATTATATTTGTATAACTAGCAATAACAGTAGTAAAATGAACAATAACCCTCACATCAAATTAAGGTCAAAATAAATCAACAAATAATCCTCACATCAGATTAAGTTGTTTACTTGATTGTGAGAAACTCGACATCATACTAACAAATTTTTTTTTATATAATACTAACAATTTTTTTATATAATCAAGCCCTAAACATACAACTAACAGGTTGTATTGAAAACAAAAAAAGTTTCTCAAAAAGACACAATCTTTCTAAGTGATAATCAAATACTAAACATAAAAACAGAGTTTTCATCTATTTAAACAAAAAGCCCTAAGTTTCTCAAAATAAAAAAATCAAAGCTTTAATTTTTAATAGTTGAAAATAACAAATTTTAGAAAAAGACACGATCTTTTTAGCAGATAATCAAACACTAAACATAAACACAGAGTTTTCAACTATTTATACAAAAAGCCCCAAGCTTTTCAAAAAAAAATATCAAAGCTTTGATTTGTAATAGTTGAAAAATAACAAATTTTAGAAAAATACATGATCTTTCTAACATATCATATCAACAAAGTAAAATTAAGAAGAAACCCCAAACAAATTTGTAATTTTTGACCACCAAAAAGGGTTTATTAGAAAATACATCAAATAAAAAAAAAAAATTACAGCAACATCAAACAATGGATAGAATGCAAGCAAATACCATGATGAGACATAGATTTGGAGTTCAAAAGGATACAATTTGACATTAATAGTCAATTTAGTATACAATTTGACATTAATTAACTCATAAGTATAGTTGATTGGTATATAACTCAAAACCATGTTACAAAGTTACTACAAAAAAAATTATTCAGAAACTTTATGGAAATTATAAGTAACCACCACTATAACTAGTTATTTTCTAACCAATCTTAATCTTTAGACATCTAATAATGACATCTACAAAGTTGTTTACCGTGTTCGTGTTGATGGTTTTTGTTGTTCAGTTTTCTTTTTATGATTGTATGTTTCTGACGTAGTTATGTTTAATATGAAGGTGGATATGTAAAGTTAGTTTGTAAAAGCGAGTAATACTAATAGATATTTTATTTGTTTGGATGAACAGGTAGAGAGAATCCCATTACCAAGCATGTTGATACTGATACCGAAGAAGTGAAATCGGCGAAAATGATGAATGATATGACACTTTATGCTCCGCCATGCATAAAACGTACTTGTGTTGATGGTAAGGTTTGTTGGTGTTGTGTATTAAGATACCATTGTGCTCACCAAAAAATGAATATCAGATTCATTATTGGCCAAGTTCATCATAACCTTCTACCGTAGTCCAAATATGGATCAATGCAAGTTATATATACTTGTATTGGTTTTCTAATCGATAAGGATAAGAAAAATAAGGTTTTTGTTGTTCAGTTTTCTTTTTATGATTGTATGTTTCTGACGTAGTTATGTTTAATATGAAGGTGGATATGTAAAGTTTGTTTGTAAAAGCGAGTAATGCTAATAGATATTTTGTTTGTTTGGATGAACACGTAGAGAGAATCTCATTACCAAGCAGGTTGATACTGATACCGAAGAAGTGAAACTGACGAAAATGATGAATGATAGGACACTTTATGCTCCACCATGCATAAAACGTACTTGTGTTGATGGTAAGGTTGGTTGGTTTTGTGTATTAAGATACCATTGTGCTCACCAAAAAGTGAATATCAGATTTATTATTGGCCAAGTTCATCATAACCTTCTATCGTAGTCCAAATATGGATCAATGCAAGTTATATATACTTGTATAAAGATAAGAAAAATAAGGTTTGAACTTAGTAAATTAGAAGAATTAGGCTAAGAAAACAAATTATATCAGAAGGTAAATTTAATCCAAATTTTTTCTCCTTATACTAGAATAGAACTTAGTAGAAATTAAAACAAACTAATTAACAATATAATCAATAAAATGGCTACCACATCCAAGCAATAGAATAGGCACACATATTATCCTTTCTCAACTTTCTACTAATTCTACAATCCTTTCTCAATTCTCTACTAATTCTACAATCAATCAGTTTAAGTTAAAAAAATATTATAAGCAAGCTATATTTAATTAGATATTGAGAAATACTAAGATTGTTAATCATACTAATTAGTTTTTTTAAATGAACAGGTAGAGAACATACAATAAATTTTTTTGATGCTGAATCCAAGTCGGCCGAAGTGAATCATGGTAATATCTTTGCTCCGCCATGCTTTAAAACGAAGTGTAAAAATGGTGTTACATGTTGGTGTTGTGCTAATCATAAGAATTGTTGGGTACCAAAAAGTGCATGTGAGAGACATTGCTGGCCCAGATTAACCATATAATATTGACACATATAAAGATTATTGCTACAATAATTGATTTTGTACTTGATGAAATGATGGCCGTGTCTAAGCTAGATCCCAAGTAGAAATTGGTGATTTGGTTATAAATTTAAAAAGACAAATTGGTGATATTGATTTTGAACCGTTTTCATCAGTATATACAAGTTCAATGTGTTTATCTTCCATGTCAAAAAACCCAAAATCATGACCACCGATAAGGGAGTCCGAATTTGTGGACATACACTTAAAATATGTCCACGGGACATCAACAGTTTATTGGTCCATCTATACATAAAATTACCTTAACAATTTTAATTAAACAAATATCAGATTAAAAAAAAAAACTTATATTAAATGAAAACAAAAATAAATAAAAAAAGGAAAGAAAAAAAGGAAGATTTTAGTCACACCACACAAGTCTTTCATCCACCACAAGATTCTCTACCACAAATATAACAAAAAAAAAAAAAAAAACATAAAAACTCTCACTACACCCCAATTGTTTTTTATTTTTCGGAAGCAACATTTTTTTATTTGTTAAGTTTTAATTAACAAGAAAAATATAAGAAAAAATAAATAAAAAATAAAGTGTGGTGTGCTAAATAAAAATAATAAGAATAAATTAGTAAAAATATAATTAGTCACTGTGTGTACCTTAGGTTATAATACTGCCAGATGTCCTCAGTAGTCGAATAAGTGGCTGGACCAAGAGCATGGGATAATCCATCAGTCAAATTTGGATTGGCAGTACGGGTTGGATCTGATACCATGGGTCCCATCGGTTTAGCTATAGGCCCATAACGGAGTGGATAACCCAAATTGCCTTGGGGCCTCGGTTGTTGTACAAGAAACTGAACTGGTTACCTCAAAGCATCACTAGGCTTTCCTCAAATCGACCAGTCAGTCCAGGCCACAGGCCCAACAATGATAATGGACTTCTAGGACGACTCAGCCCAGTTAGTCTGCAATGTGCCAGGAGTATAGAATGATTGTTTGATTGAAACCATATTTTGGAAGAAGATTAGTTGCCCTGGATCGTGATGCGAGTCTGGACAAATTGCTACTTCCACATAAAATAGTGAAGAAAATAATCTCAAAAACCCCTAAATCCCCCTATTCGTGATTTTCTATTGTTGTTTCTGTCAAACTTCTAGCTTTTCTTCTGTGCTATTATTTGCTTGGATCTGTCGTCTCTACACTTTCCAGTGTCATAACTCCATAAAAACCACCACCATATCTATCATTGTCTGAATCACCACCACTGCTACTACCACCACCACCATTTAAACTACATATTTAAGCACAGTACAAAAACACTTCGACATCAAAGAGTTCTCTTTCTTGAAACCCAGGTTAATCAATTGGGGTATTTTGTATTTGGTCCCTCTAGAAGATGGGTAATTTGTATTTGGTCCAATCTTTATCGTTTATTAGTAAATGGTTCTTTTTTCGTCACTTGACTGTCAGTCAACCCGGTTGACCAAAGTCAAGGCATCCATATTTTCTTAATGACCAAACTACCCTTTCACGTGATTATCACGTGACAAAACTTAAAATTCAAAAAACACAATTTAGTTGTTTGTACATGCAAAATTAGTTTAGGGTTCTCCTTTTCATATTTCGTTTCAAATATAGTCACTGTAAAAAATAATGAAAATAACCATGGAAGTTATCTTACCTTAGTTGGAGTGAAGTAAAACGTGTAACCACCACCCATGGAACCTCTAGAAGTTTATTCTTTTGTGTTTACAAGTGAAGATGACAATCAAGTGAAGAAAAATTCTAGACATTCCATGGGTCGTGGTTACATGTTCAAATTCAATCTGATAAGATGACTTCATGGTTATTTCCATTACTGTTTACAGAGACTATATTTGAAACGAAATATGAAAATGGAGGACTATAAACTAATTTTGCATGTTTACAAACAACTAAATTGTGTTTTTTGAGTTTTAAGATTTGTCATGTGCTAGTCACGTGAAAGGGTAGTTTGGTCATTAAGAAAATATGGATGCCTTGACTCTGGTCAACTGGGTTGACTGACAGTCAAGTGGTGAAAAAGGGACTATTTACTAATAAATGATAAAGATTGGACCAAATACTAATTATCCATCTTTTAGAGGGACCAAATACAAAATAACCCATCAATTATAATATACTTGTTCCATTCCAGTTTGCAAGGAGGATTAGGGATTTGCTCATTTGCTGGTATCTATTCTTATTAGTTACAATATGTTTTTTTTTCTCAATCAAGCAAATTTTATTGATAAAAATTCTAAAAATTATACAAAGTTAGATGACAAGCGCGCTACAAACTATGCTGCAAGTTTTTTTTTTTTTTTTGTAGAATTATTTTTGACTTTGACAGTGAGTTTATTATGGTAATGAAAAATTGTAATATGATATTAGCTTCTGATGATCGTTGTTAGACTGGAGATACGTTTAATCTATGAGATGAAGCCTTAAGACAAGCCATTGCCATCCTAATTATTTTTCACTTTGACAGTACGTGGGCCTTCTCTGTATCTCTTACTCTCCCGTTAATGAAATAGATACACTTTTTATTATAGGCCTTCTAGAGCTTAATATAAATTAAAATAATGCAATTAACCATTTAATCAATAGGGTGTGTTTGATTGCTTAAGTTCTTCCATTCTAATGAGAAAACTTTATTTACTCACTGGACATTAAAAATAGGCATTGTTCATGTGTTTGACCGCCAATTTAAGTAAGTGAAAAAAAAATGATATTTTTACCCCACTTGAGTACTAAGAGAATGATTAAAACATTTTCTCATCTCTTACAAATCATTGGATTGATGTTGAATGATATCTAGTCATTGGTTACATTATGATTGTAGATTTGAAGCTTTAAATGGTTGCTTTCAACCTTGGTGGTGGTGGATTTGGAGTTTTGGGTAGTATATTATAATCTTTTGGTGGTGGAACTTTTAAGTGGTCAAATCAACATTGAGGTAGTGGGTTTAATAGGTTGGGAGTGGATTTGAAGAATATTGAGAGATGGGTATTAGGTTTTAGTGGTAGAACTTACGTTTTGAGGTGGGTGGTTGGTGTATTTTCACCAGTCTTTAAAAAAGCGTGGCTAGGCGCGCCTTAATGCGAGGCGCTCAAATTCTGCACAACGACGCACTTATAAAAACTTGATGTATGGTTGGCGTGGGCTTTTTGGCTGAAGACTTACACTATTGGGCTTTAGCATACGCTCTATGTGCTTTATGAAAAAGGCCTGCGCCTTTTGAAGAAGGCCCACGCTTTCTGGGCTATTCTTATGTACTGTTGGATTGTGGACAAAAATATCTTATCTCGAATATAAGATTAGAGATAAGATTCTTCTCTCTTCGTGAACAATAACAATACTTCTTTGCTTTTCTTCGTGAACAATACCTTCACTCAATTAATTGTCTTCTCTTAATGATGATGGAATAATCTCGACCATCAATCAATAAAGTAAACTTAATCTCCTCCACTTCTCCATCTAGATCTAATAAAGTAAGCATCTTTCTTCATCTTATTTCTTTACAACAATCATCAATCAATCATCAAATATGAGTAAATCCAATCATGATTTTGCTTGGAAATATGCTAGAGAAATTGAAGGGGATAAAAATCCCTATTGTTTATATTGTAACAAAAAATCAAGTAGTGGAATTTCTCGTTTGAAGCATCACTTGGCGGGTACACACCATGGAATTGAACCTTGTATAAAAGTACCCGGAGATGTGAAAGAAGAATGTAAGTTGTCTTTGAAAAATTCGGGAGATCTTAAAGCTAAACAAAATACATTGCTTAAAAAAATTGGTTGGGTTCCGAGAGAGATTTTGATTCAATTGATGATGAAAATATGTGAAGTAGTGGAACAAGTGTGACTCAACCAAACCAAAGAGGACCTATGGATGCATTTATGAGTTCGAAACCGAAACAACCAACCAAAACAAAGAGGACCTATGGATCCATTTATGAGTTCGAAACTGAAACAACCAACATTGAATTCGGCTTACAAGAAAGAGTTGAGGAAAGAAAGTTGTAGAAAGATTGGGCGTTTATTTTATCACAAGGTACCTCCTTTCAATACTGTGAATTCATCGTTTTGGTTACCCGCAATTAATGTTGTTGCTGAGGAATTGGTCCAAGATTTAACCCCCCCCCCCCCCCCCCCCCCCCCACTATGTATGAGTTGAGGACATAGATTCTTAAGGCTGAGGTTGACGATATTGATTTGATTAAGGAAGAACATAAGAAAGTGTGGAAGCAGTATGGTTGTTCTATAATGTCAGATGGTTGGACAGATGGAAAGAATCGAGTTCTTGTGAATTTTCTTGTAAATAGTCCAGGGGGATATATATATATATATATATATATATATATTGAGATCGATTGATGCATCAGACACTAAAGAATGGTGAAAATATGTTTAAATATCTTGATGCAGTGGTTGACGAAGTTGGGGAAGAGAATGTAATTCAAGTTATTACTGACAATGCTGCAAATATGAAGAATGTTGGGAAAAGGTTAATGGAGAAGAGGAATCAAGTGTAGTGGACTCTGTGTATTGCACATTGTATTGATTTAATGCTCGAGGATATTGAGAAGATGAAGGTATTTAAGGAGACACTTGATGCCCAAAAAATGCATTAAAGTTTATTTATAGTCACTCAATCATTCTTGCGATGATGAGAGAATTCACATGTAACAAAGAGATCATCCGCCCAGCCATAACTCGTTTTACCACTGCTTTTCTTACTCTTTAAAGCCTTTTACAAACAAAAGAGGTCACTTACCGCTATGTTTACATCTGAAAAATATAATGCCACGAGTTATTATTCAAAATTAGTGGAAGGAATTGAAGCTCATCATAATTTGGTATATGATCCAAACTTTTGGCCTCATGTTGCATTTTGTATCAAAGCAGTGGTTTCACTAGTTTGTGTTCTTCGGGAGCTTGATTCTGAGGAAATACCAGCAATAGGTTTCATTTATGAGTTGATGGACAAGGCTAAGGAAAATATCAAACAGAATTTTAATGGAGCAAAGCGCAAGTATGAACCAATTTGGAAAAAGATTGATGATAGATGGAATCCACAACTCCACCAAACTTTACATGCTGCTGGTTATTATTTGAACCCTCAATTACGCTTTGAAGAATCTTGCTCTAATTGTGATGAAGTGAAGAAGGTCTTGTATGAATGTATGGATAGGATGATGTCTGAAATGGATCGTGTTATTAATGTTGATGTCCATTTGGATTTATTTGATAAGCAAAGAGGAGAGTTTGGATGTTCAGTTGCAAAAATGACTAGACATATACGATCTCCAGGTATCATTATAATATGATTTGTTAAATAATAAATACTTAAATCTCATTCTTTATTTGATTATCTCCAAGTCATAAAAATACTGTACTCGACATAATTATTTGTTTTTTTTTTTACTTCATTAGCTTCATGGTGGGAGCGATTTGGGAGTGAAGTACCAGAGTTAATGAAATTTGCTATTTGAGTGCTCAACCTTACATGTAGTGCTTCTGGATGTGAAAGGAATTTGGAGCACCTTTGAATCGGTAATGTATATAATTTGTTCTTCAAATTATATTAGTAGCATAGTTAACAAGAATATATCCTTATCAAGTCAAAATATTTTTATTTTATTTTCTTAAACCAGATTCATACAAAGAAAATAAATAAACTTGAGCATAAAAGGTTGAATGCACTTGCATATGTGAAATACAACACTGGCTTGAGAGAGAGGAGTATTAAGAGGAGAGCAAAAATGGATCCAATATTGGTGGATGACATTGATTCAGATGATGAATGGATAGTAGAAAAGGAAGATCCTATCTTTCCATCTACTTGGATGGATGAAGATGAAGATATATTTAGTACCATGACCATTAGGAATGTGCCTACAGATGGAGATGGAGATGTAGGTGTAGGTGTAGAGACTCAAGGACCCTCTCAAGTACCTTTTCAAATGCGTTCTCAAGTGCCTCAAGTAGCTTCTCAAGTGCGTTCTAAAGTGCCATCCCAAATACCTACTCAAACTACTCTTAACACCCGCGCTCCTAAGTTATAAAAGAAAATTAGCTCAAGATTCAAGGAAGTAAATGAAAACACAAAGACAATTTAATTCATTACGAATATTTATCACGACACTTGACCAATATTTATATATATATATATATATATATATATATATATATATATATAGGTAAGAATGAAGGAAAAGGGAAAAAGCAAAAGAGCATTCAAGTTGTGGAAGATGAAGAAGAGAATCAAGATATGGGAGCAATGGATAATGGACGCTTCCCAAACATTGATACAATTGATCATTTTGATAGTGATGTTCTCCTTGATGAAGAGTTTGGTGGAATTTCTCCTTCTCAACCTACGGTGATGATTTTGAAGGAGTCGACTTTGATGAGGAGATGTAGATGACCTTAATTAGTTTGTTCATGGTTTTATGGCATTTGTAGTCTTTTAAAATTTGAACCTATGTGTGAACCTTTGGTGTATGAACTTATGACACTCTCTACCATTTTGTGGGTTTATGAATTATTTTAATGTTATTTAATTGGTATTTTTTTAAATTATAAATATTATTTGATATTTATTTAATTATAGAAAATCAATGTACAAAAAGCTTACGCCATAGCGCCATATGGCTTACGCCTCGTTTTTATTAGGAAAACGCTATAGCCTTACGCCTGGCTTTTTTAAACTTTGATTTTCACGATGTTAAAGTAAAATTTAATCTTTCAAGTGATGGATTAAATATTCTTGGTGTTAAATTCATGTTTTAAACTTATAAATTTAACATTTTGGTTTCGAAATCTATGACTATGGAGGTTAATTTCAAACTTCAAAGTTTAGGTGGTGGATCTATGATTTTGGTGGATTATTTCATCTATTTCTTTTTAATTTCTTACTAGTGCTTAGGCCCGTGCAATACATGGGCTGAACTTGATTAGGCTTGGGATTGGGTCCACATTAAGTTGTATTGAACTGGGAATAATTATATCTGTGGGTCCAACCGGACTTGATTATATCCATGATGGGTGGTCCACTTTTGTGTAATTACAAATACACCCAAACTTAATCAAAATTTTCTTCAATTAGACTGAAATTGATAACCTAATTGAAGAGATATTTTCTTAGGGGTGTTTTCTGCTTTAATAGAGTATAATAGATTGTAATCAAACAAAACAAGTGATAAAATAGTTAGAATTCACACATTCAATCAAACATCCTTATTTACCCAAATGAGAAAACTTAAAAATATTTTCACACTTAAATAAGAAAATTTACCCACTCTTATAGAAAACTAATTAGAATTTCCACTCTCCTTTTTTCCACTCTGCAAGATAAAAAAAAATACTACCACATGTCCACATCCAAGCTAACACAATTGCCAATACCTTGGTCTTAGGCACAAAAAGTAGTAATTACTAATTACTACTATTAATAATCAGTTTAACAAAAAAAAAAAAAAACAAACATTTTAACCAAACTACAATATTTTATTAGCTATATGGATGTGCTTGTTCGCCCGAAATTTCTTGGGAAAGCAAAGACACGTAGGATTTTTCCAGTTTTTTTCCAAATACCTGCTGCTTGGTTGGTTTCAGGAAAGGGTGGGGCTCATAATTTATTTTTGCAAAACTGTAAACTACGTCAGTTTATTATACCGGTTCGAAATAACCGAAAAACTTTGGAAAAAATCGTCTCGTCTCGTCTCGTCTCGTCTCGTCTCGTCTCTCTCTCTCTCTCTCTCTCTCTCTCTCTCTCTCTCTCTCTCTCGTTTTGATTACTTGAACCAAAAGAGAAAGCTTTTTTGAATCAGGTGAGATTCTCTCTATAGTTCATCACAGATCTACATTAATCTGACTTAAATCAAAGGTTTCGAATAGGTGTTTTGAATTTGTTGTACTTTGTAGTGAAAGTTGTTATAATTTTGTATTCTATTACTAGATCTAAAGGTTTTTTTATAATGGGTTTGCTTCAATCATGGGTTTTATTATTGTTTTTGGGAGTTCCAAGGTTTATAACAAATTGGGTTTTTCTAAAAATAATGAATTAGTTTGTATTCATTCAGAATTTATTCCATTAGCAGTTTTGTTTGATGAGAACCTTGTTTGGCTTTAAGTGGAACAATATTTTTGATCTCGCAGTTTGCGTATATGAGAAAAGTGCCAAATCCACATAAATTTTTCTGTCATTTTTCTCGGCTTGAGTGGTACCTTTTTATTATATCAGTGAAAATAATATGCTATTTATCTTCTAAGTGTCGCAGAAATATATTTAATTGTAGTGACATAGTTAAACAACTACATTATTTGAGGCTAAGAACACATCGTATTATATCTACTAAGAGCTTAAGTTTATTCGTTTCACTGATAATCACAACTGCGACTACTAAGTAAAAATTAATTAACACATTGTTTATTCGTTAATTATTGTCTTTAACTTTGAAGTAACTAGGATGATGATCAACAAATTCATGTTTTCCGCCTTATATTATATCCATAAGTGGAAGAGAATGACTGAAAACTTAAACTTTTTTATATATTAAACACTCAGGGTAGTTTATACTTTATACTAATCGAACGTTCTTAAAGGTAGTTTATACTAATCGAAACGTTCTTAAATATAGGTACAGTATCCTACTCAACTTAGAATTTTTTTTTTTTTTTTGTTGTCCAAAAGGGAATTTTATTGATAAAGGAAGAATTACACAAAGCTAGAGGACAGACGCGCTACAAACTGTGCTGCCAACCCTTTTTGAATTGCAAAACCAATCCTACGAAATATACATATTCATTGGAACCCGCCGTCATCACATTGCTATTCATCACCTTTTGTACCCTTCTGAGAAGTTCAACTGCTTCTGGTTCTAGAAACCCAAAAGTGTCAAAAGCAAAAGGAACGAAACAATGATGGTTCGTGCATTAATGGCTGCCTGACCCACTTCAAAATTTCCATTACCAAACCCCACCATCGGAGATGCTCCTGTGATGTCAACACATGCATGTTTCTCTTCTAACCAACTGTATATCAGAGCTTAGAATTTTATTTTTTTTTTTTTTTGTGGAGGTAAGCATGTTTTTAATGAGATCACCTAAAACATTTTACGAGTTGAGTTCAGCTCACACCTGTCATTGAGAGTGTGTTTTATAGTTACCGTTAGTTAGAAAAACTCTGCTTGATTTACATACAAATTAGTTCAACCATTTTAATCATTCACTATCTTATGCCAACCGTTCCACTATCAAAAATACGAGAATTATCTCTTCAATTTACACTTAGGGTATTATATGTACCCTAGGTAAAAAAACCCGACAGGTGTCACCGATGGCTGTATAAGAAGCTAAACCGGGAGCACCTAAGCAGTAGCCAGCCAAGCCTGGGCTATTGGGTAGGGCCCAACCCAGATTCAAGATATCCGCGTACGCTCTGTGGACCTTGACTCACCGGATAGTCCACTTTCAATGGGTGAAGCCCCGGTTACTGTATAAGAAGTTGAACCGTGGGCTCCTATACATGGACCAGGCCCACCTCAGTCAAGTAGGCCAGGTCTGGCCCAGTAAGGTCCAACAGTGATAGGGGCTCATCCAAAGGCTTAGCACAGAAGTCCAGAGGACCTGGCCTGGGAGTATGCAGTGCAGATTGGGCATCCTGTCAGAGGAGTCAAGCCCAAGTCTTTGCTTTCAGGCTTGGTCAATCCAAGCCCCAACCAACTGATTAAGTCCAGCGAGATTCTAGGCCAACAGAACCCATGGTTCTAGCCCGCTGGAGAAGATAAAGGAAACCCAGGTTGAACCAGAACCTATCAGAGGATGCCACGTGGCAGTCATCCTGGTCAAAGGGGATTCAAACCAAGGAGATAACCGCCCGGCAGCATGCAAGCTATTTCCACGGAAAGCATCTTCACAGTTGAACAACATGAGTTCGTGGAGTCAAAACCGGAGGGGTAGTTGACCCAGCCTCCTCCGGCCTACTACAAATACAAGAGTTCTAAACTTCCTGAACTACGAGTCTTTCACTGAGCAACTCCATTAGAGCTTAGTGGAAGCAGAGACTTGATTCCAAGTTCATCATCTTGGATACGTAGGCAGCCTGATCTCGATCAGGTCCAGTCTCACTGTATACCCCCATCCTATCTCTGTCTATACAAGGCTTTCATTGTAACTGTACGATTAATATATACACATCTCGAGTTTGTGGATCAAAGTTTTGCACCCACACTCTTTGGCGCCCACTGTGGGGCTGAATCTCCCATCAGTTCCAGAGCCTTGCAAGGAATCTCATTCCAGTCATACTGGAGTTACTGCAGCAATGGATGGAAGTAAGAGACGCCCAACTCGTTCCAACAACGGAATGAGTCAAGTTACTGAAAGTCAGACAGAGAACCTTTCTCGTCTGTCTCCGGTTCTTGAAGCAATAGAACCGGTGAATCAAAAATCAGTTCTCGGGAGTGAGGGCCACGATTAGGGCTCGCAACACTCTGAAAGTGGACAGCCGGAGGCAGAGAACTTAGTGGTGCAAATCAATAACAATCCTGGTGATCCTAGTGCAGTCAACCGGACTGTCAGGATACCAGCTAGCTTCACAAGATCCTGAACCTTCCAGGGCAACCGCTACAAGAAGAGTCTAGAGAATCTCTCCCCTGACAACGGGAGGAGGTTATACTGAGGAGCAGAAGGGAAAAGGACCAGCGGTCGAGTCCTCAACTGCAATCATCAAGCGGCTGACCAGGGAAAAATGCAGAATTAAGGAGAAAGAAGAGAACCAGGGTCTGGGATAGGCTAGCACCAGGGAGAGATAGGATGTCTATCTCTCCAGTTCAGAGACATCGCCGTGGACACGCAAGAACACCCGGGCCACGTGATGGTCGCAGGATTGCCCGCAACAGATCTGTCGAAGAAGCCACTCCTCCAGGGAGACTGCGCCGAAGGAGGCACCAGAGTACTCCCCCGGCATGCCACGGTCAGAGAACAAAGAGCCCTCAAAGGGCCCACATTCATCAGAGACAACCGGAGCTGAATGTGGAGCAGAGAAATCAACTCAAGCTGCAAGAGATGATCGATCTTGTTGTATCCAACAAGGCCAACCAGGATGAGCGAGTCAGAAAGATTAATCTTTCAAGATTAGCCGTATCACCTTTAGCAGAAGAGGTCAGGAGCCATATGGTCCCGGCCAGCTTCAAGCAACCGCCCTTCGAACAGTATGACGAGACAAACGGTTATCCGGTTCAACATGTTATGAACTACAAAAGCACTATGGCCATCTGGGACCATGATGACAAGCTACTAGCGAAAATGTTTGCTGCTTCACTCAAAGGCGAGGCACAGACGTGGTATCACAATCTGCCACCCGCATCCGTCTGCACATTCGTACAACGGGTTGAGTTGTTCGAAGAGAAGTACCAGTTCAATGTGAAGACCAAAAAAGGAGTTGAAGTTCTGTTCTCCCTACAGATGGACCGGAGCGAAACACTCAGGAATTTCGCCCGGAGGTTCCGAACCATGACGCATCTGATAGCATCGTTATTCAAGCTTTCAAGTATGCCTTGAATAACAACCATCACGAATTGTATCGGTCACTGGCGAGGAAACCACCCTCCTCTATTTCAGCCTTGCTCGAGAAAGTGGAAAGGTATACTCAGGAGGAGGACCTGAAAGCCAGAAGGCCAAAACTCTGAGAAGCCGCAGAAGGCAAAGGAAGAAAGCTCCGGAAAGGATCGCAAAGAAGTAAAAGCCCTTGACAGGCACACGGACAAGAACGGGAAAACGTCGTCCCGACAACCCGACCGCCGGTCAGAGAAGCCTACCGGGGGCGAACGCAAGGAAAGGGAGTTCACTCCCTTGAGATTCCCTCTCGAGGAAGTATTCAAAAAGATCAAGAACATAGGGCTGCTCCACAAACCTGCCCCTCTTCCGGCAGACCCGGAGGGCAGAAGAGATAAGTCCAAGAAGTGTGAGCATCACAACGACTATGGTCACGAGCTGAAGAACTGCAGGTCATTGAAGTATGAAATGCAGTGCATGGTCGACGTCGGCCTCATCCCTGACATGGTACAGAACGGAGCAGTCGAGCCGGTGAAAACTGGAGATCAAATTGTATATGACTTCCATGTACAGACACCCGGTTCTTCTAAGACAGAAAGGAAGAATTGTGCTCGAGAAAAGTTCTGGTAGATAGGGCATGTCCATGAAGTTGGACAGCTCAACTTCAACGAAGGGACAAACACTGAGTCCATTGTCCCCGGAGGTTTGACATTCACCGAAGAAGATGAGAGGGGCGTGCATTATCCGCACAATGATGCCCTGGTCATCACAGCATGGATTGGAGTCTCCCGGGTCCAGCGAGTCATGATCGATGTGTTATGTTCTCATGCGCCTACAAAGCTATGGAGCTTTCTAAGGGTCTCATCGAATCTGATGAGACTCCTATCTATGGATTCAATGGGGAGCCAACACAGTCCTCCGGGCGAGTCCATCTACCAATCACGGTGGGGTTCAACACCGTCGGGATAGACTTCCTGCTAGTCGACTCCCCCTCCAGCTACAACGTTATTCTGGGAACGGACTGGATTCATCAGATGAAAGCCATAGTGTCCACCTTCCACCAGAGCCTCAAATTCCCGACTCCCAACGGAGTCTGCAAAGTCAAGGGAGACCAATGGATGGCATTCAAGTGCCATCTCGATGCTGTCAAAGGAAAGTCCATCTCTGAAACCAAGGGGAACACTATCTTCCTCACAGACTCTCATCAATAGCAACCAGCTCCCGGCAAGTCTGCCTAGGGGAAGCCAGACACAAAAGTCGGGATATTACCAGCAGTCGACGAGCTGGAGGAAGTTATTGTGGGATCGGAGTCCCACAAGATGAATTGCATCTCTTCCGTTCTACCGAAGGCAGAGAAGGATTCCATGATCACTCTGCTCCGGTGGAATCACCACGTCTTCGGGTGGAGTGTCAATGAGATGCCAGGAATAGACCTTGCGGTCGCCTGCCATAAGCTAGACATTGATCCACAGTACAAACTAGTCAAACAGAAACCAAGGCGAATGGCACCGGATTGGAAACTGGCGATCAACAAAGAAGTCGATCGGATACTCTCAGTCAACTTCATCAAGCCAGTAATCTGGGTTTCCAACATCGTGGCCGTCCTGAAGAAGAATGGTAAGATTCGAGTTTGCATCGATTTTACTAATCTTAACAAAGCATGTCCTGTGGACCCATATCCACTCCCTAGGATCACAGACATGGTAGACGCCATTGCCGGATATCAAAGATTGTCCTTCATGAATGCATACTCCGGTTATAACCAGATTCCACTTCACGAAAAGGATCAGGAACATACTGCATTCATCACCGACCGGGGGCTTTACTGCTACCGGGTGATGCCATTCGGTCTGAAGAATGCCGGAGCGACATATCAGAAGCTGGTCAACACCATCTTCAATGAGCTCATAAGCCGGACCATAAAAGTCTACATAGATGACATGGTGGTCAAAACCAGGGAGAAAGACAACCATTTGTGAGATCTGTAGCAGACATTCGACATCCTGACGCGGTACAACATAAAGCTGAATCCGGCCAAATGTTCTTTTGGTCTTTCTTTCGGCAAGTTCCTTGGCTTTCTCATGACCAACTGGGGCATAGAAGCCAATCCAGATCAGATCCGGGTAGTCCTGGAGATGCCCGCCCCAAAGACAATAAAAGAATTCCAGAGGCTAACCGGGAGGTTAGCCGCTCTCAACAGGTTCATCTCCCGGTACTCGGACCAGTGCAAGCCATTCTTCAACGCAATCAAAGCTAATGCGAAATGGAACCCTACTTGTCAGCAAGCTTTTGATGAAATCAAAGCATATCTCACTTAGCCTCCGGTCCTCACAGCACCACAGACCGGTCAACTAGTCGGCATCTATCTGGCTGTATCCGATATAGCAGTTAGTGCGGTCATATTTGTGGAAGAACCAGAGGAGAAACCAGTCTACTTCATCAGCAAAGTACTATAGGTAGCTGAGACAAGATATTCGAAAATCGAAAAGATAGCTCTGGCATTGGTACATGCAGCCAGGAGGCTAAAGCCTTATTTCCAAGGAAGAGCGGTCAAAGTCTATACAGAGTTCCCGCTCAGGAAAGCTCTTGGGAAGCAGGAAGAGCCTAATCGACTAATCGAATGGTCCAACTACCTCAGTGCATACCACATCCGGTATGAACCTAGAACCGCGGAGAAAGGACATGCAATAGCCTCCTTGATGGCAGACTTTCCCATCGAGGATATCCCGGTCAATCTAGAGCTAAATGAGGATACACTGGGGGTCAACGATGCCCCCCGGTCACAAGAGTCTCCGGCCGAAGGAGACAGTGTAACATGGACAATCTATACTGACGGATCCAGTAACTGTACAGGGTTCGGCATAGGTTGTCTCTTGATCAACCTAGATGGACAGAAGACAGAAAAATCAGTCAGATTGGGATTCCCAGCTTCGAACAACGAAGCTGAGTACGAAGCTCTTATACATGGTCTCCAGACAACACTCCAACTGGGGGCGCGGAGAGTCATGATTAAGACAGATTCAAAGCTAGTGGCGAACCAGTTCCCCGGATCCTTCCATACCATGGACGACCGGATGGCAAAATATCTTGATGTCGTCCACTCCATGGCAGGGAAGTTCGAATTCATCACGGTCAAGCAGCGACCAAGGATAGACGTCAGGCACGCAGATGCCCTGGCGTATCTTTCTTCTTCTATCAGCACTGCAGAGCCCCAACAGCTATCAATCGGATACCAGAAAGAGCCGAGTATCGGGCCCAAAGATCCAGACATGCCGCTACCGGAGGTCTATCTCTTGGAATGCAGACATTGGAAGGAAGTTCTCACAGTTACTACCAGAGGACAAAAAAGAAGAAGAAATGAAGAAGCTTCAGAGTTAAGCAACGAGCCCAGCACGCAGGGCGAGCCGAGTCAACCATCACAAGGTCAGACACATGACCCACAAGAATCGCAACTCGAAGACTGGAATCCTTGCCTCACCAGAGGCCGGATAGAAGCAATGCCACCCTCAACGGAGCCAGACGAACCGGACCCGTCAGAACCACCGCTCTCTCATGTCCATATCGATTTGGAGTTCCTGCCGGAAGAACCAATTGAAGACATTCCAGACAATCTGAATTCTGAAGTAGACAAAATTGACGCCGAGTTGCAGTCTAGCAACAGCCAAGACTGGAGGAAGCCATACATCAGCTTCCTTGTCCACCGTTTGCTCCCTGAGGATCCAAAGCTGTCAGCCAAAGTCAAGAGGGATGCATGGAAATTTACTGTCATACCACACCGGGAGTCACACAGGCTATACATGAAGAGCCATGGCTCTGGGGTCTTGTTCAGGTGCCTTACTCCAGAACAAGGCCTGGTCATACTGAAAGAGATCCATCCTGGGATCTGCGGCAACCATTCCGAGAGCAGAAATCTAGCACAGAAGGCAATGATCCAAGGATACTGGTGGCCGCACATGATGACAGACGCGAAGAAGTTCACACAGGCATGCCTCCCATGTCAGAAACATGCCCCGGTCGGTCATGCCCCGGCAAATGAACTACATCCAATTCTGAGTGCGTGGCCCTTCGCCAAGTGGGGACTGGATATTGTGGGACCGCTTCCAAAAGCTCCATAATCAGTCGGATTCCTATTAGTTGCTAGAGATTATTTGACCAAATGGGTTGAAGCAGTAGCATTGGTACAAGTATGTGCCTCAGATGTCAGAAGATTTTTGTGGAAAAACATAATCTGCAAATTTGGAATTCCTCAAGAGCTAGTGTCCAATAATGGAAAGCAATTTGACTGCGACAACATCTGGTTGTTCTGCAAATCCTTGGGGATCAAGCATAACTTCTCAGCCCCGTACTATCCTCAGGGGAACGGGCAGGCAGAGGCATCCAACCAGGTCATCTTGGATACACTCAAGAAGCGGCTGGATAAAGCAAAAGGCAACTGGGCGATGCAACTCCCAGGGGTCTTATGGGTATACCGGACCACCCCAAGGAGGTCCACCGATATGACACACTTTCAACTTACCTTTGGAGCAGAAGCGGTAATGCCTACAGAACTGCTAGCTCCCACAACCCGCACTGATGTTGTCCTTACTGGGGAGAACAAAGGGATTCTGGCAAGGTAAAAAGCTATTCTTGATGACAAGAGAGAGCAGACCCTACAACACCTCCTCCGGTACCAGGAGACCATAAAAAAGGAGAAATGACAAGCGAGTCGTAAAGAGGAAATTCAATCCGGGAGACTGGGTCATGAGAAAAGTCAAAGTTATGACTGAGGATACAGCCGCTGGAAAGCTTGGAAAAAACTGGTAAGGACCTTATATCATGGACAGACATGCTGCGAAAGGCTCATACTTCCTCAGAACTCTGTCCGACGACCTCTTCTCTAGACCATGGAACACTTTCCACCTCAAACAATTCTACAAGTAATGTACTCCATTTGATGATTTCAATAAAGATTCTTTCCCGTAAGAATTTGAGTACTTCATATTATTTGCTGCTAAAAATCCTAAGTACAAGACCAAGTCTCTACTGAGGTCCAGGATGCCTGGACCTAGCTTCCGATCCTGGCTAAGTCCTAAATGCAGAGTTATGCTCCTTTTAGGCCCAAGACGCCCGGACCTAGGTTCCGGTCTTGGAACCAGGGATGTCAGGGATCAAACCCCATCCAACCCAGGATGCCCGAACCTAGTTTCTGATCCTGTCTAAGTCCTAAATGCAGATTTATGCTCCTTTTAGGCCCAAGACGCCCGGACCTAGCTTCCCGTCTTGGAACCAGGGATGTCAGGGATCAAACCCCATCCAACCCAGGATGCCCAGACCTAGCTTCCGATCCCGCTAAGTCCTAAATGCAGAGTTATGCTCCTTTTAGGCCCAAGACACCCGAACCTAGCTTCCGGCCTTGGAACCAGGGATGTCAGGGATCAAACCCCATCCAACCCAGGATGCCCGGACCGAGTTTTCGATCCTGTCTAAGTCCTAAATGCAGAGTTATGCTCCTTTTAGGCTCAAGACGCCCGGACCTAGTTTCCGGTCTTGGAACCAGGGATGTCAGGGATCAAACCCCATCCAACCCAGGATGCCCGGACCTAGCTTCCGATCCTAGCTAACTCTTAAATCCAGAGTTATGCTACTTTTAGGCCCAAGACTCCCGGACCTAGCTTCCGGTCTTGGAACCAGGGAAGTCAGGGATCAAACCCCATCCCACCCAGGATGCCCGAACCTAGTTTCCGATCCTGTTTAAGTCCTGAATGCGGAGCTACACTCCTTTTAGCCCCAAGATGCCTGGACCTAGGTTCCGGTCTTGGAAATCTATCTTAAGAGCGAGGCTATCCACTCTTTAAAACCGGGGCTGTTAGGCGAGCTAGCCTTCCCCTGGTCGAAGCATGCAGCACAGGGACAAACCCCCTTTTCAGCAGCAGACCATGAATCGCCATGGAGTCAACATGAAAAAGAACTATTATCGTCCCAAGGAAAACTCCTTAAAACGATAAGGGGGCGAGGGAGATGGTTAGTTGTAATAAACGCTGTAAACAAGGTTATTTTTGCACTACCAAAATATTATTATCATTTTTTTTTTTCAGAAAAGAATATGTACAAGAGGAAGTCCCCCGACAACCGGGACAGGAACCTTCTACAAAATCTAAAGGAGCTAAGGTTGAGAAGAATGACCGAGGCCATTACCGCCCTTCTTCGCCTTCTCCTTCTCCAGCTGGTCGAGGACCTACTGATAGGCAACTTTCGCCAACCAGAGCTCTTCAGCAGCCCGGTCGTTCGCCGCCTCCTTGAGGATGAGACGTCGGTCCAGCTCCAGTTTCTCTCAGGTCAGCTTCTCGCAAGTAGCCTCCAATTCTACCAAGGAAGTTTTGGCATCCTCCTCCCTCTGGAGAGCAGCGGTCAGAGTGAAGTCCAGGTTATAGTAGTTTATCACCATGGACCGCTTGTCCTCCTCCAGAGCCCACCGGTCACTGTTGGTCGCCGCCAGATCTTTCTCGAGCTGACGAGTCTCAGCTCGCAGGCGCTCCAGATCTTCCAAGGCAGAAGGTCGAGGTCTGACACTCAGCTCAATGACCCGGGCCATGGCAGCTTGTGTCTGACAGAAAGAAAAACAAAGATCAGAAACAAACATATAGACATCAACAAGTCTAAAGCCAGAATTCAAGGAATCTTACCGTGATGAGATTCTGGGCAGCCACCCCCATCGCCCGATCGCGGGAAAGGTGGTTGTAGTATGACTGGTCCTCCGGAAGCAGGTTCTAGAAGATATAGTCAAAAGCAATGTGGAGGTTTATGATGCCAGAGTCCCCAATCGACATCGGCTCACCACTCAGAAATACATGATGAATGGTGAACGCCGGCAGCGAGAACTCCGGAGTGGCCTCAGGCTGGTACTCGCCCGGTTCAGGGCCCAGTTGAACAGTGGGTCCAGTGGGCAGTTCAGTATATGGGACCTGATCACCCCACCCATAAGCTGGGGCTTCATCATCAGCAGTGCCCGACACGGTGAACTCCACCTCGGTCTGGACGTCCTCAACGGCCAGAGCATCTTCAACAGGGACCTAGGAGCCACTACCAATCCGGATAGTCCCCATCACCGGTCCCTAAATGCAAAGTTATGCTCCTTTTACCGCCCTACACAGGAGCCTCAACTCCAGCATCTCCAACACTAGGGGCGTCCACTTCATCCAACGGACCCCCCGGCACCACAGTTGGCCCGCCTGCCTTAGCAGCAGAGGCGACCACTGTTTCCTCGGACACACCTCCCACCATCTCCGGCTGGGCCAGGTTGTCCACCTCAGCATGTACCTGCACTGGGGTAGGAAAGAATCCTTCAGTAGCTGATTCGCCAGACGCACGGGAAAGAAAAAGTCCACTATCCCTCGACATCAGACTTGGATCACCAGAGGAGTCAGATGAACCATAAAAGACATGTGGCCTCCTCCAGCGAACCAATGGAGGGTTTGAATGACAAGAAGAGCTAGCATCACTGACCTGAACATCCCCGACAACTAGGATGACCTCCGGCAGAACATCCGACATCGGCTCGTCGGGAGGAGATCTTCCCCCGACTGGAAGAACCTCATCGGGCCAGTCATCCATCTCACCCCGCAAATCAACAACCTCATTCTCAACCGGAGGCTCCCCCTCAGCACTAGGGGTCGTGCTCTCTATAGTGGCAGCACCCTCACCAGAGCTGGACTCTACCTCCACAACCCACGGAGGAGCTGGCAGGGCAAGCCTCGCCGGGTAGCGGATATGTTACGATCTGGTCAGGGAGCGTCAAGTCCCGTAGGTCTGCGGGCAGATGGAAGAAGCGCTTAATGTTCCCCTCAACAGCAGAGGAATCCACCCCCACTGGCAGAGACACCTGAAGCTGACGTTTCCCTGCAAACACACGCACGGAACTGTTCCTAAGCCGGAGCTCAGCAAGCACGCGAAACATAAGGGTAAAAATGAATTGAAGGTCAGGCGCAAGCTTACCTATGAAGTCCCGTGGCACCGGTATGCTGCGGTCAGATGACCACCCTGACACCCGGTAACAGGGCTCAAACCAATTCCTATAATGGTTGGGAAGTCCAGACAACCTCCGGGCAGTACGCCAAGAGATGGCATAGAAGCAACGTTCTTTGGCCTCCCGAGAGACCGACTTCATGAGCATGAACAGCTCGAGCGGGCCAAATGGAATCTCGAAGTGCAGAGCGATCAGCCCAATCCGATGCACGATTATCCAGAAGGACACGTGCATCTGACCGGGTGGGATCCTCCACCACGACAGCAGTCTCAGAATAGAAGAATGCAGCGGAAGTTGCATGCCATAAAGAAGCTGGTAAAAACTTACCGCGATCAGGTTGCCGGAGCAACCGTCTGAAATGGAGGGGTGGGAACCAAACCGAACCCCTCTCGAGCCAAGCCGCTCCTGAACTTCCGCCGTGCTCATCCGCTCGAGTTCAGGATTTCGGGGGAGGTTGGAGGAAGCTTGCCACCTCCTCTTTGGCCTCTCAACAGGAGGCTCAGCAAAATCCACAGGAGCCACCTCCGCCAAACCATCAGGCGAAGGGGGACCAATCGTTGGAGTACTACTTGGTCCGCCCTCATCAGCAGAGGGACGGGGAGCCGGACTCTGAGGCACTTCGTCACTACTTGAGCTCAGGACTAAGGTTCTCCTCATCTTTGGAGTAGAATTCGCGCGAAATCACCGGAATTTGGAGTGTCAGAACCTAGGGTTCCGGCGAAGTATAAATGAAAGAGAAGGAAGAGAAAGAGAGTGAAGGGAATGCCCTTCTCTCTTTCGAGCCTCCCGTTTTTATAAAGAGAGCCCAGGGTCCATCGGCTGATGGTATTCCAGGTTCTCTTAATGAAATCATCATTAAGGTCATTACACCAATTGGTTTTTATGACTCGATCAACGAAGAGTCACAAGCTTTCACTGGAAGTTCAAGCTGTACATCTTCCCGCCAACAAAGAAAGATTTAGAGAAGACGAAGTAGGACCCACTTAACAACTAGGGCCCATGCCGCACAGTCATCTGGGACCTACGTCAGTTGGGACCCACCTCGTACACTCAACGAGATTGATCTAACATCTATGAGTGGGGTCCATATGGTCCAGGTCAGCGATATGTGGACCTCCGATCTACATCACCACGGTCAAGTAAAGATTGATCGATATGTGTTCCAGCACTCTACATAAAAATAACCGAATCTACCTACCGGAGCTCAAGACAGTAATAGAAGAAAACATGATTTTATTAAGAAATGCATTATACGGGGTGCACCGAGTCCCCTACATAGTGCGACCGGAGCTAAATTACATCAAGGAAGGAGACGGAGGATCCCAGACGGACTCCTCAGGCGAGTCGGGGAGGTGGTACTTGGCCTTAGCTTCAGCGTATCCTTCCTTCCATGAGGAAACCGCGACAACGTCTATCTTGCCCCCCATCCGAGCAAGCTCAGCAGAGGCAGATCTCAGCTTTTCTTTGAGGCCCCGGATTTCCTCATCTTTATCCCTGATTCGGCCCTCATGGCACTCCTCCCACCGACGTTGGTCTTCCACAAGCTCGACCACTTGCGCCTTCAAGCTGGTCACACGGCTAAGGAGATGCGCTCGGTATTGTTCCCGATTGTCACCGACGGAACTAGGATTAGAATGCCTAGCTGCCATGGGAGATGAGCAAAGGAAGAAGAAGAAAGAGGAATAACTCAGCAAGAGTAAACCCCTCCTTATTTATCTACACTAAGGTTAAAAAGGGTCGGGCCACAACCCAGTTGTTTCCCAAGAAGCAACAGTCTCCCATGGAACGACAGTCAACCTGCCAAGATCGAGATAAGACAAGCAGAGGCACTGTTCATGGAAGAAGGGATTTTTATTGATGAATAAAAGTCAAGAATCAGGGGCATTACTCCCCTACATAGTGCAGGAAGCCGGGGGAATACAGGTCAAGGGTTCTTTTCTTCCTTGACCGGATGATACCCCAGCTTCTCCAACAGTACATATGCGGTGGCCAGTTCGCTCTGGAGAACCCGGATCCGTTGGGTAGCAGCCTCAAGCCTCCGTCTTTTGTCAGCAAGATGGTCGTTCAAGGCAAACAGGCTCAAGCGCGCCTGACGAATGTCTTCCAAACAGGCGTTTGTCATCAGCTCTATACGGCGATCCCGATCTTCGATCTCTATAGTCATTTTCTCCCGCATACCCACAATATACTTCTGGATGGTACTCCGGTCATCAGCCATTTTTTCAGCAGAAGAAGCTTCAACAACAACAACAACAAACAGGGAACAGAGAGAGAGAGAAGTGGACATCCATCTACACCTCCGGCTCCCTCTTTATAAACGAGGAAAGAAACCCTAAACATTGATCCAAGGGATACAGAATCGTCATCAAGAAGCGTGTCAAGGAAGGAATCCTCCGAATCTGAACAGTCGGGGAAGATATTGCTAAGATCTTTCCCAAACAGATTTTCTACTTGACAAAGAGGGGGTGATGTGTGTACCCTAGGTAAAAACCCGACAGGTGTCACCGATGATGGTTCGTGCATTAATGGCTGCCTGACCCACTTCAAAATTTCCATTACCAAACCCCACCATCGGAGATGCTCCTGTGATGTCAACACATGCATGTTTCTCTTCTAACCAACTGTATATCAGAGCTTAGAATTTTATTTTATTTTTTTTTTGTGGAGGTAAGCATGTTTTTAATGAGATCACCCAAAACATTTTACGAGTTGAGTTCAGCTCACACCTGTCATTGAGAGTGTGTTTTATAGTTACCGTTAGTTAGAAAAACTCTGCTTGATTTACATACAAATTAGTTCAACCATTTTAATCATTCACTATCTTATGCCAACCGTTCCACTATCAAAAATACGAGAATTATCTCTTCAATTTACACTTAGGGTATTATATGTACCCTAGGTAAAAAAACCCGACAGGTGTCACCGATGGCTGTATAAGAAGCTAAACCGGGAGCACCTAAGCAGTAGCCAGCCAAGCCTGGGCTATTGGGTAGGGCCCAACCCAGATTCAAGATATCCGCGTACGCTCTGTGGACCTTGACTCACCGGATAGTCCACTTTCAATGGGTGAAGCCCCGGTTACTGTATAAGAAGTTGAACCGTGGGCTCCTATACATGGACCAGGCCCACCTCAGTCAAGTAGGCCAGGTCTGGCCCAGTAAGGTCCAACAGTGATAGGGGCTCATCCAAAGGCTTAGCACAGAAGTCCAGAGGACCTGGCCTGGGAGTATGCAGTGCAGATTGGGCATCCTGTCAGAGGAGTCAAGCCCAAGTCTTTGCTTTCAGGCTTGGTCAATCTAAGCCCCAACCAACTGGATAAGTCCAGCGAGATTCCAGGCCAACAGAACCCATGGTTCTAGCCCGTTGGAAAAGATAAAGGAAACCCAGGTCGAACCAGGACCTATCAGAGGATTCCACGTGGCAGTCATCCTGGTCAAAGGGGATTCAAACCAAGGAGATAACTGCCCGATAGCATGCAAGCTATCTCCACGGAAAGCATCTTCACAGTTGAACAACCTGAGTTCGTGGAGTCAAAACCGGAGGGGTAGTTGACCCAGCCTCCTCCGGCCTACTATAAATACAGGAGTTCTAAACCTCCTGAACTACGAGTCTTTCACTGAGCAACTCCATTAGAGCTTAGTGGAAGCAGAGACTTGATTCCAAGTTCATCATCTTGGATACGTAGGCAGCCTGATCCCGACAGGTCCAGTCTCACTGTATACCCCCCATCCTCTCTCTCTGTCTATACAAGGCTTTCATTGTAACTGTACGATTAATATATACATATCTCGAGTTTGTGGATCAAATTTTTGCACCCACAGGTATGTTTGGAAACTTTCTTGGGAATTGGAATTGAGTTTATATATTGCAAAACTTATGATTTTAGAGAATTGGAATTTTTAATGTTAATTTTTACTATGTTTGGATACATATATTGAAATGAGAAAAGAAATTAATAAGTGATATAATAGGAAAACAATATAGATGGCAGTATTAAAGTTTCCTTGTATAGAAAATAAATTTCCAATGAAGCCTAGAATCAAGAGTTTTACCCCCCATAAGAAAATTGTGATTCATTGATATTTAAGGATTTCCATTTTCAATTCATGGAATAATGTCCTTCCAAATGCACAAAGTTGCATGTTTTGGAAAATGATTTTCAATTCCAGCCTCAATTCCAGGTTTCCAAACAGACCCTTAATGCTTTGCTATAACGTGTTTCATTAGTATATATAGTATGTACTTTCCTGTATTCTTAATCAACATGCACAGTTCTCTGTTTTACACCTTCATTATTGAAATATGTGACAAAAGAAACTCTTCTGCACCCCGAAAACATGACAGATAACTATATGCTACACATTTGACATAGAGACAACTTCTTTCAGTGGCATTTCAGTTCCATCTGATGTCCCCTGATTGATAGATAACTATATGCTACAAATTTGACATAGAAGACTAAATTATGAGATTACAGTTATTATAAGTGTATTAACCTATTTCTAGATTAATGCACTGCTGGGTCAGGTCGCTGGGAAGACTTGACCAAATGGGGATGTTTGAGATCGGGGTGGCTGCACCTCGTTGAGATTGAGATTGCCTACGTACTCTAGCTCGGGGGAATTGAACTTAGAGATCAAGCCATCGTAGTTCTGTTTATATAGAAGATAGAAGGGCGTGGATCGTGGATCTTGCAGATTCTCCGCCATCATAATGAGGATTAAATGTGTAACGCGCGAGGATCATCCTTGTGAATTAATTATGTAACTGATGAGAATATTCTGTGCATTGAATAGGAGCACGTGTGTATAGCAGGTCGCTGCTCGTTGTGTAGTCGGGTCGCTTTAGTCGAGCTGCTAGCAGGTAGAGACTGTGGCGACCTGATGGATGGATGACTGTGCCACGTGGCTGCTTTTGATTGGTCGGAGTATGTAGTACCCCTACATAAGCCCCCTCTTTTTAGGTCGGCTGTAGTAGTCGGGCTGAAAAGACTAAGAACTCAGATCGATGCTGATTCGTAGTTTGCTTTTTGATTTTTGCTGACGTGGCAGTCATGTAGCGTTGTGTACCGTAATCATGGGACTTTTACGGGGAAGTGGAGGAGTTTCCTCGAGCAGTTAGCCGTGTAGTTATGGCAACTGACGCATGTATTGCTTGATTTAATATCTTCCTTGCACGTGGACTGATCTAACGGTGGATACAAACCGTTTTGTGAGTGGAGAATAACTGCAATGCATATTGATCCTCTGTTCGATCTCAGCCGTTCGTTTGTTTTGAACCGATGGCTGGAAATGCTTGAGCTACAGTATATAAACTGTAGTTACCTTGAGAAGGGTTTACCTATCTTGCCTTTACTTGAATTGCTGCCGCTTTTCAGTTGCGATCTGAAGAAGTTTGAGAGTTCGTGAGGTTTGTTTTCTCTCCTTGTTATTTCTTTGATCTTCTGTTTTGTTTTCTTTCACCATCTGTTTTGTTGTATATTGGTTGAGAAAAATGTCTGACGGTAGTGACTCTCAAAACGATCACTTGAGTGGTCGTGGTGATGAGGAGACTGAGTCTGAGGGTACTCGATCTGACACTCCGTCTCCCGTTCGTGATGAAGAGGTAGATAGTCCTCAGAGTAGTGGTTCTCATGGGGCAGACTCTTCTGATGATGAATTGGTGGAGGGAGACGGCGGTGTAATGTGTAGGGTTGTAAATATGAATTATGTAAACAGGCATATCGTAGTTAGAAAAATGTATGGGTTTAGTTCGATTAGGCATTTGGAGATTAGATTTCTAGGAGACCGTTTACTTTCCCCTGATTATCGACCTAATAACCCTTTCTCAACTGTCTTTACTTTGCCCCAATTCTGTGCTGGGTTGAGGTTGCCATTGTCTCAATTGGTGGTCGACCTGTTGAATGCCATTAGGCGAGCCCCCTGTCAGATGAATGGTAATTTCTGGCGGAACATGAGGGTAATTGACGACCTCAACAAGTTGCATAGGTGGAACGTTACAGTGGAAGATGTATTGAACCACTTTAGCTTCAAACGCTCGTCGAAGGTTGAACTCTCGGGCTATAACATGCAAGTTAGGCCAGACTGTTTGCCATTAATCTATCCAGTAAGTAGCGAGCCATGGTGGAAAGATCCCATGCTGATTACTGGATCGATTGTTGAAGGGGATATTCAGTTGCGTCATACGATTAGGCATGACGCTCGTAAGTTTGTTGTCTGTAGTACTAGGATTGTTGATTTGTCTTCCTGTTTCTGAACTTGACGTCTTTGTATTTTTTGTTGCAGCGATCCGAGACGATCATTTGATTAGAAAAAACGATCTGAAATCTGCTTTGAACTGCTTTGGTAAGTTGAGCGACGAGCGGAAGATCTCGTTTCTACCCCACCTAAAGGAGCATTTTATTCCTAAAGGTGGTCCAAAAACTGTTTGGGAGGAGCTCGAGAGGAGGAAAGCTTTGAAGAAAGCATATATGTCTGCTGTTCACAAAGCTGGGGGTGGGCGATCTAGTAGTAGTTCGCGAGCTGATGACAGTGAATGGGCTAGTGGTGGCTCGAGGCAGGGAGAGAGAGAGCGTTCTGTTGGTGCTCCTCGGAGGTCGGAAAAGGGGCGACCTGTTGACAAGGATCGACCTCTGTTGCAGGAACGATCTGTGGAGAGAGAACTTCCTGTGGAAAGGGAGCGTTCTGCTGGTAGTTCTCGCCAGGTTGAAGCAATGGCGAGCCCTCCAGTCTCCGGTCCTCCCGCCTCGCTTCCTAAGGTAGGTGCCTTGGCTGGGAAGAAGAGGTCCTTCACAGGGAACCTTAAGCTGATGGAGTTCCCAGCTATGCCAGCTCCTGTTTCTTCAATGCCTTTGACGTCTCCTGGGATGTCGGCTTTGTCGAGGAAGACTGCTCCTCGGCCTTTGCAGAAAGGCAAAGGTACTTTGTCTGAATTCCGCCCCGGGCCATTTGATTATTTGGATGGTCAGGGAGAGAAGCATGTCGTTTATGATAATGACAGTGCTATTGATGACCCTTGTGTTGCCCGGGCTGTGAATGAGGGTATCGTCCTGGACGTTGATGCCCGAGCAGTGAAGTCACAGCCTTTGTTGGTGACCTGCTCGAAGATAAATGCGGCGCTGTCTTTGGTGAGTGTGAGCATAAGTCGTATTGGTCTTGTTTATGCTTTGACATTTGGTCTAAATTCTGTTGTTGGTTGCAGCTCAATGCCAGCTTCCAGGAGGTGCGTCTGGTTGCTGAGATTGGTGCTCAAGCTGAAATTGAGTTGAAGGAGCTCAACGAGAGGCTCGAGCAGGCGAAGAACATTGCTCTCGTTGCTGAGTGCAAGGTTAAGGACAGGGATGCCCAGGTCGCAGCTCTGAAGGAGATGGTAGAGCAGTTAAAGGAACGTAATGCTGCTTCTCAATCTTCTGTTGAGTACTGGCAGAGGGTATGTCAGGAGAATGAAGCGGCCTGGAAGACCTACTGCGACCAACTGGTGGAAGCTATGACGGGGTCGCCCGAAGGAGAGGAGACGCGAGGTGGTGTTGAGGGTACCTTGGCGCCAGCTCAGGACGCCTCGATGGGCCCTATTGACCAGGTCGTTGTAGCCCCTGCTGAAGTTGATGCTTCTGGCGACCAATCTACGCAGCAGTAAGCTAGCCTTGGTGTCCCTTTTCTTGTATTGGGTAACCTTGTGCAAAGTTTGCTTCTTGCACTCCTTGTTCTTGCAGTATGTCTTCTTGCACTCCTTGTACTTTGCAGAGCGCATTCTTGAGAGCCCCCTTGTAATTTTGAGAGCTTGAGTAGAGAACTCCTTGTCTTTTGTATTTGCCATCAGTAATCAGTTTTTACTTTGATGACCTTGTATGGATTCCTTTTGACCAGCTAGTTTCCAGGAAGTCCTGGTAGCTCGTTCAGAAGGCAGGTAGACGAGATGAATGGCTGCAAGCAGGACGTACTGAAACAGTTCCTCTTGTATGCCTTGATTATATTGTGGTTGTACCTGTAATTGTTAAAATCTCATAAAGTAAAAAGTTAATTCAACGATTTACCTTGCATTGTTGCTCATGTCGTTTTGTCTGCTTGAATGGAATTGCAAACAATAAGTGACATTTGCTCGACCTGAATGTGGGTTGAGGTCGCATTCAATATAATTGTGCTTGGGTCGTGGGAAGAGAGTGACCAATGCACCAAGTTAAGGTGCTAGTGATTTAACTTAACAAACTTTTAAATTATCAAAGGGACTAGAGTTTTGATAATTTGTAGGTCGAGGGATTGGACCTTTAGTAGCCATTCATGTTTGAGCAGAGATGAAGGCAAAATTGAATTTATACATTGAAATGCAATGAATGGATGCTTACATTTCATTGATAAAATTTCTTTAAGTGAAAAGTATTCCATGGGTTCTTAACGATCTCCCCTTCTGGTGTTTGAAGACGATAAGAACCGTTGCTTTGAACCTTTGTGATAATGTAAGGTCCTTCCCAGTTGGCATTGAGCTTGCCAATCATATCTTTCCTTTTGTTGTGGAACATCTTCCTCAGAACTAGTTCTCCTGGTTGAAAAAACCTTGGTCGCACGCCTTTGTTATAAGCCCGCTTTAGTTGTTGTTGATACTGTTCAAGTTTTATAACGGCGTGGTTTCGTCGTTCCTCGAGGAGATCGATTCCGAACGACCAGATCTGATTGTTAAGCTTTGTGTCGACCAGAAGAGACTTGGTCGTTCCAAATGTTAATTCAGTGGGAATAACGGCCTCAACTCCGTAGCAAAGGCTGAATGGAGACATCCCTGTGGATGTACGAGGAGTTGTCCTATAAGCCCATAGGATGTTCTCCAACTGTTGTGGCCATTGATCATGTTGATCTTCGAGCTTCTTCTTCAGGTTGTTTAGAATTTGTCGATTTGCAGCTTCGACCTGGCCGTTGGCTTGTGGATATCTAGGAGTTGACATTGAATGCTCGATTTTCCACAGGTCGTAGAATGCTTTGATGTTCTTTCCAACGAACTGAGTGCCATTATCTGTGACTACTCGTTTTGGTAGTCCAAACCTTGTGATGATGTTTTCCCACATGAATCTCTGGACATTTGCTTGTGTTACGTTGGTTAGTGCAACAGCTTCTACCCACTTGGTGAAATAGTCGACGGCTACTAGAACGAACCTCTTCTGAGACTTCTTTTCTTTGATCAGGGGCCCCATGATATCGAGCCCCCACATGTGGAATGGCCACGGTGCAGTGATGTTAATGAGATCATTCGGATGCTGGTGTTGCTTATCGGCGAATCGCTGGCATTCTTTGCACTTCAAAATAAATTTCTTTGCATCTTCCTTCATTCTTGGCCAGAAGTATCCCTGAGAGATCGCTTTATGGGCTAAGGTACGCCCACCGGAATGGTTTCCACATTCACCTTCATGGATTTCTTGAAATATCATCTGACCTTGCTTTGGGATCAAGCATCGTAATAACAATCCAGTTGCTGATTTCCTGAAAAGTTTGCCCTCATGGATTTTGTACATTGTGACTTTATGCAACAATCGACTGGCCTCCTTTTTGTCGGATGGTAGGACACCAGTTTGAAGATAAATCATGAAAGGCTCCATCCAAGTCCCTTGGATGTCTGCTGGAGTTGTCTCTAGTAGATCAGAGATTTGATGAACATCCTCCTCCTTGAAGAGATATGCGGGCTGTGAGTTGATTGCTATAGTTAGGGCCCGCGGTCTGTCTGACTCGATCTTAGATGCTAGAAATGCCAGTGAATCAGCATGTCTGTTGTCATCTCTGGGTATGTGTTCAATTGTGAAATAGCTGAGCTTGCTGATGAGCTCCTTTGCTTTGCTAGCATACCTAATTAGGTTGATCCCATTGATTTGGTAATTGTTAGTAATCTGATTGACTACCAGTTGTGAATCGCTGTACACCTTGAGACGAACTGCTTGCAAGTCGATGGCCATTTGTAGGCCCTGTATGAGTGCTTCGTACTCGGCCTCGTTGTTGGAGGTCGAAAAGTCTAGACGAGTTGATCTCTCGAGCTGTGAACCTTCAGGAGAGATTAGCACAGCACCTATTCCACTTCCATTGGAGTTGTGGGAACCATCTACATACAGTTGCCATGTATCTGGAGGGTTGTCTTGGACTTGCCTTGTTTCAGGTTCTGGTTCCCAATTGACATCCTCTGCTGGATAGTCTACTAAGAAATCTGCAACGACCTGGCCCTTGACGACCTGCCGTGAAACGAACTCAAAAGTGTAATCACCCAATTCAGCTGCCCATCGAGCCATACGACCTGTTTTGTTTTTCTTTTCCAGTATGTGGCGTAATGGCTGATCAGTGATTACTTTTACAGTGTGTGCTTGGAAATAAGGCTTGAATTTGCATGCAGCGTAAAGTAGTGCTAATGCTAACTTCTCTAGAGGTGTGTACCTTATTTCAGCCTGCTGTAAGACTTTGCTTGTGAAGTAGATAGGTCGTTCCACCTGATTGTCCTCCTTGAAAAGTACTGCGCTTATCGCAAAATCTGATGTTGCGAGGTAAACGCCAAGTACATCACCATCTTTTGGTCTTGTAAGAACTGGTGGAGTAGACAGATATGCCTTGAGATCGTTGAAGGCTTTCTCGCACTCTTCTGTCCAGTCATATGTAGCCCCCTTTTTTAAGATATGAAGCATTGGTCTACATTTGTCTGATGCTCTTGAGATGAATCTGTTTAGAGCTGAGACCATGCCGTTGAGTTTCTGGATCTGTTTCTTTGTTTTTGGGCTTGGCATGTCGATGAGGGCTCTTATCTGATCTGGGTTTGCTTCAATGCCTCTTCTGGTAACCAGGTATCCGAGGAATTTCCTTGATGCGACTCCGAACAGACACTTTTCTGGATTAAGACGCATTCTGTATTGCCTCAATCTTTGGAATGCCTGGTCGAGATTGTATAAGTGACTCTGCTCTTCACTGCTCTTTACTAGCATGTCATCGATGTAGACTTCCATTGTTCGACCTAACAGATCGTCGAACATTCTGGTGACCAGTCTCTGATAGGTCGCACCTGCATTCCGCAGCCCGAATGGCATAACTTTGTAGCAAAAAATGCCTTGCTCTGTTGTGAATGAGGTTTTCTCCTGGTCAGGCTCGTACATTGGGATCTGGTTGTATCCCGAATATGCGTCCATGAATGACAGTAGCTCAAAGCCGCATGTCTGATCGACTAGCCTATCGATTCGTGGCAGTGGGAATGAATCTTTAGGACAAGCTTTGTTCAAATTTGTGAAGTCGATGCAGACTCTTGTTTTCCCATTCTTCTTTAAGACTGAGACTATGTTGGCTAGCCAGTCTGGAGTATCGAATTCTCTGATGAAGCCGACCTGCTTGAGTCTATTGATCTCTTCATTGACAGCTTCGTGGAATTTGGGAGCAAGTCTCCTTGGTTTCTGCTTGACAGGTCGATAATTGGGATTGACCCGTAGCTTATGGCATGCAATTGATGGATCTATTCCAGGCATATCGATATACGACCAAGCAAAAACATCTTTATTCATTGAAAGAAAATTTACAAAATTAGCGAACTTATCTTCTTCCATCTCTGAACCTACATAGACATACCTTGGGTCCTCATCTGACCCAATGTTCACGCGCACGCCTGGATCGGTGCTTCCGAGACTAAGCTTGGGGGAGCTCGCTTGCTCCTTCTGTAATTGCTATTTAGCAGGTTCAGCCTTTTCCTTGGATGGACTCTTTGACTTGTTGTTGCCCTCCTGAGCCTCTGTTGGGACTAGGCTCTTTCCTTTGACATCAGCATCCTTGACTCCAGAGGTGGATGGCTTTGACGATGGAACAGCTTCAATAATGCCGTGGCATTCCTGTGCGGTGTTCTGATTGCCGCGGAGTTCCATTATCCCATAAGGGCCAGGATAGCGGAATACTTGATGGTATGTTGACGGCACACCTCTCATAGCATGGATCCATTTCCGACCCAGAATCGCATTGTACTTGCTTGCGATATTGAGGACGCTGAACTTGCTAGTTACAACGACCTTGTCTTCCCTTCTGCCTACAGTGACGGGCAGAAGAATTTCACCCTTAGGGTCTTCCCTTGAACTATTGAAGCCAAGGATGGGTGTGAAATCTGGTACGAGCACTGAGTCGGGCAGCCTCATGTCTTTGAAGGTTCTGTACATGAGAATGTTGCATGATGCCCCAAGGTCGATGAATACCCTCTTGATTGTGTAATCCGCTATTCTGAGTTCAACGACTAGGGCGTCGTTGTGTAATCCCCTCAGTCGGCGCCAAATGTATTAACCTATTTCTATATTAATGCACTGCTGGGTTAGGTCGCTGGGAAGACTTGACCAAATGGGGATGTTTGAGATCGGGGTGGTTGCACCTCGTTGAGATTGAGATTGCCTACGTACTCTAGCTCGGGGGAATTGAACTTAGAGATCAAGCCATCGTAGTTCTGTTTATATAGAAGATAGAAGGGCGTGGATCGTGGATCTTGCAGATTCTCCGCCATCATAATGAGGATTAAATGTGTAACGCGCGAGGATCATCCTTGTGAATTAATTATGTAACTGATGAGAATATTCTGTGCATTGAATAGGAGCACGTGTGTATAGCAGGTCGCTGCTTGTTGTGTAGTCGGGTCGCTTTAGTCGAGCTGCTAGCAGGTAGAGACTGTGGCGACCTGATGGATGGATGACTGTGCCACGTGGCTGCTTTTGATTGGTCGGAGTATGTAGTACCCCTACAATAAGCTTAATGAAGTCATACAGTACAAAATAATGCAAATATGTCCAGATGTAGAAGTTAACATGCATTGGGTTTTTTTTTAAATTGCTAAGTGAGAGTAAGTTGTATTAAGGAATAAAGCTTTATTTCTATTTAACTTACATATACTGTTAAAAGAAAATTTATCTCCATTGTTATACAATTATGAGTACAGTATATAGATCCATGGAACATTATCCTTGTTAGTACTCAGACAGAAATTCTCGTCACATGCATTAAAATGAGGAAATTGGGGTAGTTAAATCGTAATCTAAACAAGAACTAGGGGGGATTTGAAGCTTTTGTTATTTGTTATATGCTCAATAACAAAGCCATTACAGATAAAAGGATAATGCTTTAGGCTTCAGTTAAATGCACCTAATCATAAAGCGCAAACATTCAAAACAGAAAAATATGACATCATGTCATGTCATGTCAACATACCTTACAACTCTTCCTTGTCAACTTGTTTTCTTTTTGGTGGATTACTAAGTGTTGTTTGATAGTTAATCGTTTATCTATTGCAGGAGCAGCAAATGATTGCGAATCAAGCTTCAAAATTGATGATAACAAGATTCAGTTAAGGTAGAACCCCAACCTAGATAATGTACTTCTTGATGTTTCTTGGAGAGGCTGCAAGGGAGGGGGGAACTGGATTACTAAGTGTTGTTTGATAGTTAATCGTTTATCTGTTGCAGGAGCAGAAAATGATTGCGAATCAAGCTTCAAAATTGATGATAAAAAGGTTCAGTTAAGGTGGAACCCCACCCTAGATAATGTACTTCTTGATGTTCTTGGAGAGGCTGCAAGGGAGGGGGAAAAACTGGGAAAAAAATGTGTATATAGGAATTTGGATGTATTGCTTGAGATTCGTATCTCGGGTAAATTTTCATTCTGTTGAGTCCTCGCAGGCTTGTCCAACCATATTATTCCTCTTGTCTCTTTTGGTCTCCACCATAGTTGAAGCTAACACTTCCTCTGCTCCCACAAGTTTGATGAACCTGCCATACAAAAGACGATGTGTTTAAGTTCAGTTGGTGGAAGAGGTGGTAGTGATTTGTTTTCTTCTTTATTATGGCTGTTATTTTTCAAAGATTGCGAAAAGTTGTTAGCATGAAGAAGGTCAGAAAGATGCTCTCTCATCGAAGGATAGTCTTGACAATCATTCTTGAGAAAGGACATTGGAGAGTAGAGGATGAAGAGCATAGATATGATAATGAAAAACCAAATAATGAAATTTCTAGGGGCTGACAATATTTAACGAAAATCCGCGATGTGGGGTTGCATTTGCTTCTTCAGTTCTGTTGTTATGGTGGTTGTAAATGTAGTTAAGTTTGATGTGGTCGGAAAATGAGGAAGAATGAAGATCATTGGAGAAGAAGGAATTTGTGGAAAAAAAATAGATGAGCTATCACCAGGTGATAGGTGCCTAGGTATCTGAGAGTGACCCCCCCCCCCCCCCCCAGAATCAAGCCAACGTAGTTCCTTTTATAGGTGATTTATGACAACGTCTAGTAATTAATGACCCAACGGTTGAATCATTAATGGTGCAAATATCATGGGATTTAATAAGAAAGATATGTAACCGATTGGAGATTTGCTATGAAGAACTGAGCCCAGGAATAGCTAAGAAAGCCCCGAGTCGGATGATTTTATATTCAAGTTGGTATAGTGGGCATTCAACATGGGAGTAAATACAATAAGATATGAATTCGATTGAGGTCGGATGAAAAAAGTGCAAAGTCGGTGTTTATGACTTCCAAACGTTATTTGGAAGACTTTGTTGGGCTTAGGTATGCTCGCTAAGTGAGCTTGGTAGGGCTCGGTGATGGGTATATACATAGCCCATTTTCATTCAGATTGACGGAAAAGAGTGTATACGAGTTGAGTTAGATTTGGATGAAAACGAAAAGAAAGTTGGATTGAGATGTCAATCTCTTGGATTCGATTAGATGTTGATTTCTTGTTGCAGGAGATATGTAGCTTTGAGTAAAATAGATAGTGAAGTTAAGTTTGTTTGTTTTTTTTTTTTTTTTTTTTTTATGTATTACTTGTTTTGTGTTGAATTTTTGAAGGAAAGGGTGCAATACAGTGTTCAATTTTTTGAGATTCCATTTAACTTTGAACGAAAGGGCGCAATGCCTTGTTCAATTTTTGGATATACCTTGAACTAAAGGTCCCGATGCCTTGTTCAATATTTCGAGATTTCATTTAACTTTGAACGAAAGGGCGCAATGTCTTGTTCAATTTTTGGAGATTCCTTGAACGAAAGTTCCCGATGCCTTGTTCAATTTTTCGAGATTCCATTCGATTTTGATTGAAAGGGCACAATGTCTTGTTCAATGTTTGGAGATTCCTTCAACGAAAGGTCCTAATGCCTTGTTCAATTTTTGGAGATTCCTTGAACAAAAGGTCCCGTTGCCTCGTTCAATTTTTCAAGATTCCATTCGATTTTGAACGAAAGGGCGCAATACCTTGTTCAATTTTTGGAAATTCCTTAAACGAAAGGTCCTGATGCCTTGTTCAATTTTTCGAGATTTCATTTGATTTTGAACGAAAGGGCGCAATGCCTTGTTCAATTTTTGGAGATTCCTTGAACGAAAGGTCCTGATACCTTGTTCAATTTTTCGAGATTCCTTGAACAAAAGGGCGCAAGTTCAATATTTGGAGATACCGTGAACGAAAGGTCCCGATGCCTTGTTCAATTTTTCGAGATTCCTTGAACAAAAGGCCCCGATGCCTTGATCAATTTTTGGAGATTCCTTGAACAAAAGGTCTCGATGCCTCGTTCAATTTTTCAAGATTCCATTCGATTTTGAACGAAAGGGCGCACTGCCTTGTTTAATTTTTGGAGATTCCTTGAACGAAAGGTCCTGATGCCTTGTTCAATGTTTCGAGATTCCATTCGATTTTGAACGAAAGGGCGCAATGCCTTGTTCAATTTTTTGAGATTCCTTGAACGAAAGGTTCTGACGCCTTGTTCAATTTTTCGAGATTCCTTGAACAAAAGGGCGCAATGCCTTATTTAAGTTTTGGAGAACCGTGAACGAAAGGTCCCAATGCCTTGTTCAATTTTTGGAGATTCCTTGAAAGAAAGGTTCCGATGCCTTGTTCAATTTTTAGAGATTCCTTGAACAAAAGGTCCCGATGCCTCGTTCAATTTTTGGAGATTCCATTCGATTTTGAACGAAAGGCGCAATGCATTGTGTGTGTACCGGCCCTAGGTAAAATACCCGACAAGTATCATCGGTGGCTGTATAAGAAGTTAAACCGAGAGCACCTAAATGATAGCCAGCCAGATCTGGACTATTGGGTAGGGCCCAACCCGGTCTCAAGAAGTCCACATACGTTTTGTGGATCTTGACCCACTGGATGGTCCACGATCAGTAGGTGCAGCCCCGGTTACTGTATAAGAAGTTGAACCATGGGCTCCCATACATCAGTCAGGTCCACCTTAATCAAGTAAGCCAGGTCCGACCCAATGAAGTCCATCAGCAACGAAGGCTCGTCCAAAAGGTTTATCATAGAAGTCCAAAGGACCTGGTCAGGGAGTATGCAATGCAGATTGGGCCTTCGGTTTGAGGAGTCTAGCCCAAGTCTTTGCTTTCAAACATGGTCAAATCCAAGTCCCAACTAACTGGATAAGTCCAGCAAGATTCCAGGCCAACGGAATCCACTGTTCTAGCCCACTGGAGAAGATAAAGGAAGACCCAAGTTGAACCACGTGGGATAAAGCAAGATTTCAGAGAATGCCACGTGGCAGTTGCCCTGGTCAAGGGGGATTCAAACCGAGGGATAACTGCCAAGCAGCATGTGTGCTATCTCTACGGGAGCATCTTCACAGTTTGAACTGCCCGAGTTCATGGAGTCGAAACCGGAGAAGCGGTTGAGCCAGTCTCCTCCGGTCCACTATAAATGCAGGAGTTCTCAACTTCCTGAACTACGAGCTTTCACTAAGCAACCTCCATTACTGCTTTGTGGAAGCAAAGAATTGATTACAAGTTCATCATCTTGGATATGTAGGCAGCCTGATCACATCAGGTCCAGTCTCATTGTATATCCCCATCCCATCTCAGTCTATACTAGGCTTTCATTGTAACCTTACGATCAATCAATACGAATCTCGAGTTTGTGGATCAAATTTTTGCACCCACACTTTGTTCAATTTTTTTTGGAGATTCCTTAAACGAAAGGTCTTGATGCCTTGTTCAATTTTTCGAGATTCCATTCGATTTTGAACGAAAGGGCGCAATGTCTTGTTCAATTTTTGGAGATTCTTTGAACGAAAGGTCCTGATGCCTTGTTCAATTTTTCGAGATTCCTTGAACAAAAGGGCGCAATGCCTTGTTCAATTTTTGGAAATACTGTGAACGAATTGAAAGGTCCCGATGCCTTGTTCAATTTTTCGAGATTCCTTGAACAAAAGGGCGCAATGCCTAGTTTAATTTTGTTTTCGAACGAAAGTGCGCAATACCTTGTTCGATTTGTTTTTGAATCGAGAGTGCAGAATATCTCGTTTTGAGTTTTATAGATGACATAGTGACGCCATTTATAATTTCACCTGTAAAGAAACAAGTGAAAGCGATGCAACACATATGTGCGAAAGTAGGTCATAGAGAGAGGTCGTATTTGGGGGCCTGCACATAGAGAGAGCTACACCAAAAATATTTATTAGTAACAAAGGGTGTCAATAAATAAAAAACATTTAGTAAAAAGTAATAATATCCCATTATATAGGTCTATTGACTGGATGATTCCAAGTGTTCTTGAATTCAAGATCTTACAAACCACCTCATATGTGTAGAACGAGGTCTAATGATTTGCCTCGCTAAGATTTTTCTAAGACTTGAGAAATTGATTAGTACTCGGGGTCTTTTGAATTAGCACCAATATAATATAATAATATTGAATGAAAGATAATATTTAGAAAGCAATAGATGCGACCTCTACGTAGAGTTCGCGCTACAACAGAAAGGGAATTAGTAGCAAATGGGTCTATTAACCAATAACTATAAATGAGATATGTACACATATATATGGGATTTGACCCCCCGATGTGTGAGCGAACTTTTTTAGATTGAGGTTGTTGTAGTTTTTGTATATATCCATCACCGAGTTCTCCCTTACTCGAAACTCCAACTACCGACTTTGCACTTATTTCATCCGACTCCATATGAGATCAATAGATCATGCTCTACACGCTTTTATTTAAAACCTACTTGGACATAAAATCATCCGAGCTCATCCGACTTGGGGCTACTTCATTGATTATTCCGAGTTCAATACTCCAAATCAAATATCTTTTCAGTTACATATCTTTCTCATTAAATCCCCAGATACTCGCTTATCCGTTGATCCTACTGTTGAGCCATTAATTGCTAGCCCACCTATAAAAGGAACTACGTTTGGCATGATTCTGGATCGACCCCTGTCCAGATACGTAGGCAACTATCATCGCTCTGATAGCTCAGCCACTTCCTCAAACTCAAATACTTCCCCTCCAATCATCTTCCTCATCTTTCCGTTATTAAAAATCGACTACATTTACATTGACGCCGACTGACTGTGAACGAACAAAACCTGACGGAGACCATGGCTGGAGTCACACAAGAACAGTTTGAAACCATTCAAAAGCAACTTTGCGATCAACAAGAACAGATCAATAAGTTGCTTTCGAAAAATGCTCAACTTAAAAGCTCCGTCGTTCTACCAGCAAATGGTCACACAACTGATGAGATCAACACCAACAACCCCATTATCCCCACTTCCAGCAACACTACCACCCCTACCATGGCAAAAATACAGGAAACTCACAACCGCCTTCTGTAACTCTCGGCCAAATTAGATAATAATCACCAAGAATCTATTAAGGCCAATACTGCCCAAAAGGTTGCTAATACCACCCTTGAAAAATAGAGAACAAAACCCCTACATGATGACCTTCTTCACTAGGAACCACCCCCACACTTCATTCCCCCCAAGTTCACAATCTATGATGGAAGTGGTGACCCTATGGACCATGTCCTACAGTTCAAAACCAGTATGGCCTTGTGGCCCAAGTATAAGGACATTTTCTGCAGGCTTTTCTCAGCCTCGCTCTGAAGCAGTGCCATCGACTGGTACCACCGACTACCTGGTGCTTAATCACGTCGTACGACCAGCTCGAAGCACTCTTTGTCACCCAATACATCCATAACAAGCGGCGCAAAATTGAAGTAACCGCATTATTCCGACTTAAGCAAGGTGACACTAAAACCACCAAGAAGTTTATGGCTCGTTTCAAAAAGGAGTGTCTCAAGGCAGATAGTCCAGATGAGAATGCATGTCTGTTAGCGTTCATCTCGGCGGTTCACCTTGAAACCGCCTTAGGTAAAAACATCATTCTAGACGCACCACCGACACTGGGGGATCTTTATGTCCGTGCCGACAAGTACATCAAACTCGAAGAAGCACTGACAAAAACAAGAAAACATGTCTCCATGGTACAGACAGCCAAACCTCAACATTCCAATTCTAAAGAAACAAAAGGTACCTACTGAGGGAAGCAACCCAATAGCTCTGTCAAGCTTAAGTTCCCCAATCCATTCAAATATTCATACACCCAGCTATATGAACTAATCAAGGGTCCATCAACAAAGAAACAAATACAAAAGCTAAATGGAATGTTGGCCGCACTAAACAGATTCATTGCTCGTGCATCTGACAAGCAAAGACCATTTTTGCAGCTACTTAAGAAAGGCTCAAAATACGAGTGGACAGTAGAATGTCAACAATCATTTGATGAGTTAAAGTTTTACTTAACAACTCCACCAGTTATAACCGTACCCCAGCCGGAGGATGTACTCGGGTTATACCTCGACACCTCCGACCATGCAATCAGTGATGTCCTCTTCAGAGATGAACAAGGTAACGAACGACCTATTTATTTCATTAGTAAAACTTTATTACAATCCGAGCTTAGGTATTTGAACCTTGAGAAAGTAGGATTGGCATTGTTATTTGCTTCTAGAAAGTTAAAACCATATTTCCAGTCGCATAAGATTAGAGTTATAATTGATGCCCCCCTAAGGCAAGTATTGGAAAATAAAAATAAATCCAGTCGAATGGCCAAATGGGCCCAAGAGCTTGGTGAACATGAGCTCATTTTCACACCTCAGAATAGTAAAAAAGGTCAGGTGATAGCCGACCTCCTCGTTGATTACCAAATCGAGGACATAACCTGGGTACCTGAAGCAGAACCATACAATGACTCCCAACAAAGGGAACCTATGTGGAAATTATATGTTGATGGATCTAAAAATAACAATGGCGTCGGCATAGGGATAACACTTATATCTCCTGACAAAGTCATAATTGAGAAATAAATACGACTGAATTTCACGTCTTCAAATAACGGCGCAGAGTATGAAGCCCTGGTTATGGGCTTACATATGGCAAATGACCTAAACTTGCAAAAGATCAAGATTTACAGCGACTCACAATTGGTAGTAAGTCAACTACTGGGCGACTATAAAACTAGAGAAGAGACATTAAAGCTATATCTCCGACACACAAAGTGTTTACTAAGTAACTTCGAAAAATGGGAAATCCAGCATATCCCCCGAGATGACAACCGACACAACCGACATGTAGATAGCATCGCCTACCTTGCATCCCAAATCGACATGGAGACGGCTAGAAGAAACAATCCAGCATATGAAGACGAAATTCATCAGGTCAACGAAATATCTGACTTCATTAACATAACTGAACAAGAAATCCAAGACTCATGGATGGGCCCAATAATAAACTATCTCAACGGATTTTATCCAGACGACGAGGCAGAAATTAGGAAATTGGAACGAAAAACTAAGAGTTATTTGATCCTAGACGGAAGGCTGTATAGGAAGTCAGTTCGAGGACCCTACCTCAGATGCCTACCACCTAAGCAAGCTCAAATGATCCTCGTAGAGATCCACCAAGGGGAATGTGGAAACCATGCAGGGGCTCGTTCCTTAGCACAGAAGGAAATAAACCAAGGATACTTCTGGCCTTACATGCAATCCGACTCGAAAATCTTTGTGCAACATTGTGGCAAGTGCCAACGATTTTCACCTTTAAGAAACCAACCACCACGAGATTTGAAGACAATATCAAGCCCTTCGCCATTTGCCATGTGGGGGCTCGATATAGTAGGGCCACTATCAAGAGACAAAACCAAGAAGCGCTTCCTCTTGGTGGCCACCGACTACTTTACAAAGTGGGTAGAGGCAATCCCACTTCGAAAAATTAGACAACACGAAGTCAAGAGTTTTATCTGGAAATACATAATCACTCGATTTGGATTACCACATACACTTGTCACGGACAATGGTCAACAGTTTTGTGGAAGCATAATCAAAGAGTTTTATTCAGATTGGATGATCAACCACGCATTATCCACACCGCGGTATGCACAAAGTAATGGCCAAGCTGAAGGTACTAACAAGACAATAATGAATACCCTAAAGAAAAGGTTAGAAGCAGAAAAGGAAAAATGGATACAAGAGTTAGATAGAGTCCTATGGGCCTATAGAACGACTCCAAAAAGCTTGACAAGGGTGTCACCCTTTGCATTGTGTTATGGTACTGAAGCCATTATACCAACCGAGCTAACCTATTTAACAACAATGTCAGAATTGGTAAAGTCATCTGACAACGAGAATCTCCTCATACATGAGATAGACATGTTGGAGGAAAAAAAAGATAAGGCTATTATACAAACAGCTCGCTATCAGCAAATATTAAAACGGAGCTATAACCAATAGGTAAGGCTAAGAAGCTTCCGACTCGGAGACTTGGTCTTGAGGCAAACCTTTCAGAATACTAAGATTGCGGGTGATGGAAATTTAACCCAAATTGGGAAGGACCCTATATCATCCAATCTGACTTGCAAAATGGAGCATATAAGTTAATCGATCACGAGGGAAATTGAGTTGATAGACCGTGGAATGCAAAATATCTCAAGACCTACATTCCTTAACTGCATTCAATATTTTATTATGTTTAGTCTGCAATTATGTTTAATATTTCATGATGTTGAATCTGCAACATTCAGAAGTGCATTGATGAGCAGGCTAACTCGTTTCAAAAACATATAAAACCAAAAGTGTACATTTAAAACCATATAAAAACGCAGGACCGACCTGAGTCGAAATTATTCCGCTCTAGTTTGTTACATCCAAATTCAATTGTTTCAAACAAAATAAAAATTCTAAACTTCAGCTTCAGTCACCATATCCACATCACCCTGTGCCATGTCACCGACCTCATTACCCACCACAGCATCAACATTAACAAGCTCATCCACCATGCCGGCGATTCTTTCTCTTTCCACTTGCTGGTCAGACTCGAACTGGGCTTGAGCTTCAGCATTTATCTTTGCGTCATCAGCAAGGGGCTCGAAGCCGGGAACTATTTCCTTCAGCCTCTGTTCACGTCAAATACCAAGTCGCTGCCAGTAGTAGGCCATTTTCTGAGAAACTACAAATAGTGCAAATCTAATAATTGAATATTCAAACAAATCAAGCAATATGCAGAAAGTAAATAACACACAGAAATTTTTAACGTGGTAAAACCCAATATGGGAAACGTCCACGGTTGTCCTCGCGACAACAAATAAATCCACTAGATGAAAAGAGATGTACAAACCTATCAACTACCTGCACTCACTGCGAGTTGATACTCCTGGTTATCTCTAACACCTTGACTTCACCAGAGCACCTTGATGTACGCACAAGACACTCGACTTCTTGATGAACACACAAGAAGACTCGAAGCCGAACTATGAAACAAGCTTACACCAGAGTTCCTTGATGAACACACAAGGAAACTCGACTTCTTGATGAACACACAAGAAGACTCGAAGCCGAACTATGAAACAAGCTTACACCAGAGTTCCTTGATGAACACACAAGGAAACTCGACTTCTTGATGAACACACAAGAAGACTCGAAGCTAAATCACTATTCAATAATGAAGGAGAAGATGAATAGGGAAGAAAGAAGAAGAAGATGAATGGGGAAGAAGAAGATGAGTTCAATCACCAAAACAACCTAAACAAACTCCAAAAACAAGATGAATTGGACGGCCAAAGAACTGACTTGTTCTTTGGAAGAGAAACCCTATTTATACTTAGGGTTCGAAACCAAGGAAAATGGGCCGAAATAGTGCAAACCCACTTTGGACGTACGTACGTCGATATGACGTTCGTACGTCTCCACACGAAAATAAGCCTGCTGTCTACTTGGACGTACGAACGTCCTGTAAAGGTACGTACGTCCAGAGCACAAACTTCTCTGCTGCCTAACCATACGTACGAACGTCCTTAAGAGGTACGTACGTTTACTACGGTGAAGGTTCTGCTGACTACTTGGACGTACGAACGTCCTAAGAAGGTACGTACGTCCTGAACCACAAATTACACTAATGACACATGACGCGAAGACAAGGACACGGGACGACGAGCGTACAACCAGGTTTTCTTAACAATGAACTCAAGGCGAAATAACCAGAGACACTTTGTCACAAAATTGATGTCAAACCACTTTATGCCGGTTTCATTTTCTGCCACCCAGTGATACTTTCAACTGAGTTGGCATTATCAGCTTCGTACCTCTCATTCAAACTCTTCAGCTCGGCATCAAGCTCAACTATCTTCGTGTTAGCCTCCAACACTTCGTCAGTCAAGCTTCTCACTTTATCCTCTTCCTTACCTAGCTGGCTATGTACCTTCTTCAGCTCGGACCTCTCAACAGCAAGTGCTTCCTTAGCCTTCTTGGCTTCGTTCTCTTTCTCGTGAGCTCTTTCGAGCAGAGCCATCCACTTAATGTGAATAATATTCATCTGAAATCAAAATCATCCGAGATCAGACAAAAGGAATACTAAAATTCAAACGATAAAGGCACATGCAACATACCTTGTACATGAACGAGTTCAAATCTTTGAAGTCGTCCATAATTGAGCGCTCGCAGACACGAGCCCCATCGGCATCTAAAGCCATGTGTTCCATCAGAGTGATACACGTCTTCATCATCCCAGGCCGCGTCGCTGGACTTCACATATGTGTCCTTGAACGGAAAAACATGAGCAAAATGCCCCTCGGCAGTGCACGTAGGAGGATTTTCCTCACAAGTCTGGACTGACTTCATCTTATGTTGCTTCTCTTGCTGAGCACGAGCTCGATCAACTTCTCTCTCTCTCCCGAGCCTCTCGGCCTCACTCAGAATGGTAATACCAGGAGAACCAGCGCTTGAAGAGTTACCATTCTTCCTCTTCTTAGAGGGCTCCAACTCTAGAGTCCCTCTTGCAAACCATTCTTCCTCTTCTTAGAGGGCTCCAACTCCAAAGTCCCTCTCGCAAATCGACTACTCGGTGGACGGGGAATTTGCTGAGGAGGCATCAGTAAAGCAGCTTGGATCTCGATTGGCAAGTCTCCAGGCCAGGGTACAGTAACTGTAGCCACTACCTCGACAATGGGCAACTCTTTATTTCTTTTAGTCTTCTTCACTCGTGAAGACGAAGGCTCGGCACTATCAACAACAACACCTACTTTCTTAGGTCGGGGATCCTTGAACAAGTGCGCCAGATGAGGAAGGATTTCACGCTTACACTCGCAAGGCTTTCTAGCAAACTTCAGAATGTTACTTGGAACGAGGCGATCGTCGATTTTTTGATTGTAATCTCGGGTATGATCTATATCACCTAACAAGAGCAAGTCAGAAAGCACTCATATAAAGAAAGAAAAGGCAAGTACAAAAACAACAGAAGGAAAAATTCAACCGAGGTTAACACCTATTTTAGGTATGCGCATATGCTTGAGATATGCACTAGGTCTACAGAAGGAACCTCTAATCCTATACACTGCAGATTTTTTCCAATTATCGTTCGAACTCGGTGCACTATAAAGCTCATGGGGTCCATGCTCGGGCCTCCTATTCAATGAAAATGAAAAGTCTGGAGTCCGACCTTGCACAAGTAAAATAAGCCACCACGTCAGCTTTGTTGCATATATCGTAATTCTCGAGTTTGTTCAGCTCCTCAAATATTTGCATGATCCTCCAAAAGGTGTTATTCATCATAACTAGAGCTTTGTCGTAATGGTTTTGAACGTCGCATACAAATTTCTAGAACGGAAGTCGCATCCCAGCTCGAAGTTGACCCTCGCATATCAAGGTCGACGTGTCGTCACCACCGAGATTGAATAATCTACTATCTACCCTATACATTTCCAGATCTTGGATTTTTATATTATAAGCTGCCCTAACCTTGGGAAAGGCCTTCTGAGCGAGTTCAATAACCATTTCGTGTCGGCTATTAACCTCCTCTTCAACCACCTCGGTAACTCGACTAACACTAGCTTCGTTTTCACTCAAACTTTCATCTACACACTCATCTTCTACAATTGTATGAGCAACTTACAGCTCTCAAGCAAGCAGCAAAGAACAACAATGGCGGAAAAACAGCACAACAAATAGAAACAGACACAAACACGTTCTAAGGACAAGATTACGATAAATGACAACAAGAAAAGCTCAAGGAACAAGATACAACAAACACAATCAAAGGAAAACAACCAGATTCACCGGAGAATGAAGAACAAGCAAAAGAAAAGTACAAAGTAGAAGAGAAAACGAAGAGGAACGTTACCTGTGCAAATGAGCAGCAATTTCCTTAAAAACATGGACGCAAACCTTTGGTTTTTCGGCCGGTTACAAGCAAGGTTTATATGAAAACCCGTGCTAAATCTCAGCCACACATCGCTTAGAATATCGACGGTCAGATATCGATCTCCAAATCTAATCTCCTGACTATTCAGTTTCCCACCAAACCGTTTTCGATTTTTGAAATTATACCCAAGGTAGTATTTACACGTGTATCGACAGCACACACATCTCAATGACCAATCATAACCTACGCCTTGAAACCCTAACCTATTGTTCAATGCAACACGCAATGGAATCTTCACTCATAAGTAACCATTACGTTTAATAGTGGAGTTCTTCTCTACTTATTTTCATTCACCCTAAAGATAACTCTTCTTTAGCCCAAATAAAAAGGGGCATCTTTGAGTTACTGATCTCATTAAAACAGGCTTGCCGATAAAAAAAAAAAAAAAAAAAAAAAAAAAAAAAAAAAAAAGGGCTATGTATATATCCATCACCGAGTTCTCCCTTACTCGGAACTCCAACTACCGACTTTGCACTTATTTCATCCGACTCCATATGAGATCAATAGATCATGCTCTACACACTTTTATTTAAAACCTAAACTCATAAAACCTACTTGGACATAAAATCATCCGAGCTCATCCGACTTGGGGCTACTTCATTGATTATTCGGAGTTCAGTACTCCAAATCAAATCTCTTTTCAGTTACATATCTTTCTCATTAAATCCCCAGATACTCGCTTATCCGTTGATCCTACCGTTGAGCCATTAATTGCTAGCCCACCTATAAAAGGAACTACGTTTGGCTTGATTCTAGATTGACCCCTGTCCAGATACGTAGGCAACTATCATCGCTCTGATAGCTCAGCCACTTCCTCAAACTCAAATCCTCCCTCTCCGATCATTTTCCTCATTTTTCCGTTCTTAAAAATCGACTACATTTACAGTTTTCATTTGAGCTTGTTGGCTTGGTAAGCTGCCACTGAACCACTAATTATGTCTATTTCACATTTAATAGTTTAGACAAGCATGTGTGGGAATGTATATCATATGCAGGTTAATGAGAAGATAATTAAACACTTTAACTCGGTAATTAACTATTTGTATATGTTCAATATGCAATAGATTAGAATAATTGTAATTATGTATTTGCATAATTACACAAAGTGGCAGTGTGCTAAGTTAGCACACAACAGATAGTTTAAGTTGACCATGTATAAGAGAATGTCAGAATCAAAGTGATTCCGAGATAATAATCTAATATGCAGCTAATAGCCATTATAATGGTTAGCAATATAATAAAAGCATATACATGATGAATAGCCAAGAATCATGGTAATGATTGATGGTATATGTGATAACTGATATATATTTATGACCATATTGCTCTATTTGGTAATACCACAAAGTTGGGGAAGTAAATGAATTCCAACAAACATGCACATGAGGGAATTAAACCATGAGTGGTCAATGAAATACTTAATAACATGGCAATTTGAACCATGAGATGATTAGTAGCAAATAAATGGGTATGATTGATTACACATTTACACTATCAATGAGATGACATGCCACTAAAACATGAGTATAAACATGAAATGCATTTTGAAAATCATATGCAACAACTATAAACAATATCTGATATAGGTAAATTGATCAATATATTATTTGATGTAAATAGCTCTTTATATGAAAATCATATATAAAGTAATTAGTATAAATAATATTTGGTATAAGTAAATGAGCCCTTTAATTAAAAGTAAATAGCTTTATATGGTCAATAGATATGACCTTAATTGTAAATTTGTAACTGAACTATCAATGGAAAATTACCCAAATTTGAGAATGAACATGAATGTACGTATAATTTATACTGGTGTACACATGAATGTGACTTTATAATTGTTAATCCATGGACTAAAGCAATTGTTAGAGCACCAAATGTAATTGGTGTCATCATAAAATTCAATTTGATCAAGAAATGTTTTAATAATCAATTTATGTACTTATGTATGTGGTGATAGATTGGACTATTAAGACTGGTGTGGTACTGAGTTACCAGAAATGAACCTAATCAGATGCATACATACACATAGAGTTTGTTGTCATTTTAATCAAGGTAGTGGATAATTTTATAAGTACCTAGACAAATGAAAAGCAATTTTAAAAATTTATAATTTTAGTGGTAAATTGGTAATAACCATGTAAAAGCTTGAAGTCTAATAGAACACCAAGAACTGTTCTTGCAAATAAACTTTAATGTGGGTATAGTGTAGTAAAAATGAATTTCATTCTAGTGATGGATGGTATAGAATATTGTGAAATCTGTGTATATAGTATACTAGTAGAATAGAAGATTTTCATGATACTGATAGCAGGTTGGTTATTAAAAATGAATAATTAGAAATCTATAAGGTAACTTATCTGGAGTGTCAATTTAGGGATGCTTCAATGTTGTGCTCATTTGTTGAACATGCTTCAAGTAGTGTGTCTGTTGATTGTTCTATTAATTTGACTAGCCCCCAACTTGTATTTTGGGTAAAACTATATTAATTGGTTGAGGATGAACACGAAACTTTTGTCCACGCTTCAAGGTTGATGTTCGATCACAAACAGTCGGCCCCAATGTAAATGTAGTCAATTTTGATGTGGTCGAAAAATGAGGAAGAATGAAGATGATTAGAAAAGAAGGAATTTGTGGAGAAGAAGTGGCTGAGCTATCACAAGGTGATAGGTGCCTACGTATCTGAGCCCCCCCCCCCCCCCCCAAGAATCAAGCCAACGTAGTTCCTTTTATAAGTGATTTGTGACAACGTCTAGTAATTAATGACCTAACGGTCGAATCATTAATAATGCAAATATCATGGGGTTTAATGAGAAAGATATGTAATCGATAGGAGATTTGCTTTGAAGAACTGAGGCAAGGAATACCTAAGAAAGCTCCGAGCCGGATGATTTTATGCTCAAGTCGGTATAGTGGGCGTTCAACATGGGAGTAAATACAACAAGATATGAACTCAATTGAGGTCGGATAAAATAAGTGTAGAGTCGGTGTTTATGACTTTCAAACGTTATTTGGAAGACTTTGTTGGGCTTAGGTATGCTCGATAGGGCTCGCTGGTGGGTATATACAATGGTGCTGGTAGTTGTTGTTATTGTTTATGTTGTTGTTGCTGGAATGGGATTTCATGCTTTGACTACGAGAGATTAAGTAGTCCAAGGGAAAGTGTGGTCCTAAATTAGGATAGTGTTGTAATTATGAATTTTATTAAGATTATTTTAAATATTTTATTAAAAAAAAAATGGTATGGATGTAATTTTAGTTATATGTAAGGTTGTTTCCATAAATCTGGAACTTTCCTCGTTAGCAACCAAGCAAGCAGTCTTAAGTTTTTGTAAAATAAAAATGGAAACTGTTTACATTTTTTCCAGCACAGCCAATGAGATATGAAAGATGAATTGAAAACTCACTGGTTTGTTGTATTCTTGTTCCAATGCAAGTAGGCAACTCATAATTCATAAGAGCACATTGTTGATCCAACCTCAATCATGACTCATTCAGTAGATTGGTCCCAATTTCCAGATGATTTATTGCATTTAATCATGGAGGTGTTCTCTTCCTCCTTTCCCTAACCCCCATGGCTAATGCTTTCTGAACCACGTCAACTTTATAAGAGTGAGAAATACTTGAATCCACCTCCTCTACGTGGGTTTGTTGGTATTAGTGGTGATGAACAACAAGAAATCAAACTACCTGAAGCTCATCTGCATCGTTGCATAGGTTCTACAGGTAATTGGCTTATAACAATAGATAAATCTGAATTAATCCATTTTCTAGAGTTCAAATCCAACTTCCCCATCAATCCACATTTGAGTATGGTTTTTTATATATATGATAGTGATGGGTTAACACCAGAATTTCTTCGTGATGGTTTATTGAAAAAAATCATTTTATCCTCAACCCCGTCATCATCATCTAAAGATTGTATTGCAATGACTATTTACAATTATCAAAGATTACTATCATTTGCTAGATTAGGTGATGCCTCATGGACTACACTGACAACTCCAGCAAGTTTAATTGAGGATATCGTCTTTTTTTAAGAACCAATTTTACGCTGTTAGTTACCTTGGGATTGTTATGGTTATTGACATTGGTGATGGTTTGGATTCTCCAAAAGCTTCAACAGTCACTGAAGCATTGCCTAATATATCTTATTGCAAGCGGAAATATTTAGTTGAATGTTCGGGAGAACTTTTGCTAGTTGTCAAATATCGGCTTAACATATATGGGGATGATGAGGAAGACTACAATGAAGAAGAAGAAGAGAAACAAACAAACCTTATACCATATGAAACAGAGAATTTTGACGTTTACCGATTAGATTTTATTAATAGGAAGTGTGAAAAGGTGAATAGTTTGGGCGAGTATTGCTTGTTTTTGGGTTTAAATACTTCAGTTAGTATTCAAGCTGTTAACTATTCGGAGTCTCTTAAAAAAAACTGCATTTATTTCACGGATGATTTTACAGATGGATATCGTGAATTTGGCATCCCAGGAGGCTATGACATGGGAGTATTTGATATGGAAGATAAGAGTATTCAACCACATTACAAAGGTGAATCTATTAGTTGTTACTCACCACCCCTCTGGCTTATCCCAACTCTATCAGTGAAGTGAAAGTGAATATGAAGAAGACATTGGATCCTGTGATAAAGAATATGAGGAAGACATCAGATCAAATCGTTGAGTCCCTGAAGAATTATATGGCAACTTGAAATATAACACTTAATGTATTTACGTTGCTCGACATTCATCTCATCAAGCTTGGAAGTAGGGCTCGAAGAAAACAAGAGGTTCAACCCAATAACCTGGTGAGGGATGGTATCTCTTTTGTTTTCCTACTAGTGATAACTATTTTAATCATTATTATTTGAATGTTATTTTTATCTCTTTTTTATGTCTCTAACTTCTGTGAAGTATTTACTTAATAGAAATCATCCTTGTGTTCGGCACAATTGTGTTGAAATTTTGAATTTTTTATTTTTATTAGCGACAACTCCTGTGTTCAACATGAAAAAACAACTTTATAGATAAGAGTATAAGTGAGAAAATTTAGCGAGATATTAAATAATCGATAAATTAATCCATTGGTAATGCAGCTGTTTGCCTGGAAACTATTTGAGCTAAAATAGTTTATGCCAGAGAGGATTATAACTATGGTGCATAACAAGTCTCTGAAACTGTGGAATGAGTGGATAAGCTCATGTAGAACTGAAAATCAAAATCTAGACCATGCTTTCTATACTTTGCAGGAAGATAATATAGACACTGATGCTGTTCAAGTTTATATGATTTGAGCTATAAGAAAATTAATTAGTAGCCATAGAAAATTAAAATAGAGAAGGACAGCGAGAGTCTTGACTCTTTGAGTGAGTTGAAACCATGCATAGTGAAGTGTAAGAATTGGTACTGTTACATGTTGGTGTTGTGAATGTGAGCTCGAGACATTGTTGGCCTGGACATCTACGTAGATTATTAGTTATTACTATAGTAATTGGGTTTCTGATTGATACCAATTATAATAAACTCGAAACTAAAGTTTATATATTGTGACCTGAGAGATTGTGATGCTACCTCAGATAATTCTTGATGAAAGATACATATTGAGCATACCTAAATTATGACCCAAGTAGGAATTGGTGATATTGATTTCACATCACCTTCAGCATATAGCAGTTCAATGCGTTTATCCCCCATGTCGAAAAATCCTACATCATGACCACCAATAATGCCTTCTACGTATCTTTCTAGATAGTCATCCGTGAAATAGATACAATCTCCACTGCGTTGTGAGAATCGACAAGGTGAGACCAAGACAGAATGATTCTGACCCAAGAACATCATGTTACCACCCAAGTTTTTCATGTCGAGCCATTCATGGAATATCTGATGTAGCTTGTAAACCTGGAATTTCTTTGTCTTGTACACAGAGCATGACCGCTTTTCAATGTATCTTATAGTGAGTAACAACCCCCATGGTGAATCAGTAAGGTAGATCTTCTGCCCTTTAAAGCACCATGGAGGTGTGATTTCTATCAACTTCGGTGATGGAAGAAGATCACACTTCACCACTCCTCCATATTCATCAACAACGAAGAAATTGTTTGAACTGAATACAATGTCATCAAAAAAACACCTTGGGTCTTCAACAAAAGTCCATGTCTTGTCACCTATCTTACAGAAAGCAAGTTTTCGAAGCTTGCCAAATATAGCCATGGCTATGCATTCCTTAAGTCTGTTGGAAGGATTTGTCGATAAAATCACCTTATAAGGAATGTCAATGTTAGGTGAGGTAAAATTTGTTTTGGCTTGAAAAGAAACCTTAGAGATTATCCATTTAAAGAAATAAAACAATGTTTGTAGGCAAAAAGCGAGTTTATGATAGTGTTGACGTTCATCTTTTTCAGCATGGGACTCCAATGCTTTAAGAGAAGTGGACAAGGGTGGGAGTTGGAATTGGCTTCCTGTAAGTGGATTCAAAAGAGTAATTACCGAACTCTTGTCGACCATAATCAACCATCCATGAGACGATCCACAACACTGTTTTTCATTAGCTTCAGGTAGCATCACTTCATAAACCTCATCATTGATTATATCGATCAATCTTCGAGCATCTTTGTTTTCACTATCAGGCATCATTAACATAGGAACACCTTTGAACTTGTTTTTAGGTGGTGCTTGTAGTGATGCAGTGATTGGATCATTGAAAGTGTCATCAGCTTCATACCAGCACTCCTCCATCGACACAATGCATGCAGGTTCAGAAAAATTAACAAAGAGCTTCTGGGGTGGAGCTTTGTTATCTTGTATATGTTATGAGATCAAGCTTCCTACTCTAAATACAATTGCACTACTGTTGTATTCAACATGCCAAATTGGATACCTTACGCTTATAGGAAAAGAAAAATCAGAGCAAAAACGTTTGCACCAAATTTATTTGTAAAGGGAAAATAAATTCCATGAAGAATATTTTCCTGGCTGAAAGTTGCTATTATATGCAGCTGCTTTCTTACTGCAACTCCTTTTGCAACAACTGTTCACTTTTTTTTACAAACAATCATCCCACTGGCCAACACTAGTAGAGCTGCATATAGAGAAGACAGTGGCATCTCTTCTTTGAATGCAGTTTTTCACATGAAGTATGGCAGGAAGTCTTGAGGTGGTGTGGTAGTAAGAGGAAGGTTGGTGATGCTATTCATGAGTGGAAGTGGATCACAGAGGGACTGAATGGGAACACCTTCTCAAACAATCTCTACAGGGTGGCAATTAACGCTACTGTCTACATACTGTGGAGGGAGAGAAATGGCAGGTTATGCAATGATAAACATGTACATCAGAGAGGAGTCATCCAAAGCATATGTCAAGTTGTCATGCAAAGGTTTCATAGTTTAAGTATACATACAAATGGAAGCTAACTCAAGTAATACTAGGCTCTCAAGGAATTGTTGCAACTCAAGGGCATCAAAGCACAAAGACTAATCAGACAATGTAAATGGGAAAAGCCACCTCAAAGAGTCACTGCACTTCATAAAGATGGAAGCCTCACAGGGGGGGATATGGAGGTATTCTGAGAGATAGTGATGGAGCAGCTCTATATGCATACACAGGAGGATCCAGGGGCATAACAATCTTGTGCATTGAATTGGAAGCAATATACAAAGGAGTGCGACTGGCCAAGGAGTTGGGAATCAAGAAGATTCTTGTTTGTGCTGATTCCAAACAAGAAATTGACTGCATCAATGGTTCTGGGCCTCTACAATGGAGATCAAGACATCTGGTTTCAGAGATTCAAGCAACAAAGCAAGGATTTGAACAACTTTATACATGTCTTCAGATAAAGCAACAGAGCTGCAGACTGGCTTGCTGCCTTGGGGGATAGTAATGAACCAGGGAGTGTATTTTGTAATCCTTATCCCAGGGAATTGAGTGTAATCCTAGCACAGGATGCTAGTGATATGATCTACACTAGGTCTTAAAATTGGTATTCCACTTGTATTTGTAACAATTCTATTTTTTGATATAAACTGGTAGTAGGGGTCTGCCTAACCCCAGCAAGGGGTCTGCCTAACCCCAGCTTGCTCATTACAAAAAAAAACACACACACTACAGTTCATACTTTCTAAAACAGAAAGAAACTGTTTTCCACAGAAAAGCCAGATAATACAAAGACTACCTCCTTTCATAGAATATTCACTTGCATCACCCCCACTCCACCATATATAGTCCTCCACATCAGGGCATCGTGCATACCCTCAGGGTTGCTATGAAGGGACCGGAGGCTATAATTTGGGTCAGTGTTATTAAACACTACTGGCTCAGGATACTAGGCAGTTTTGAGGGAGATCTTCAATCCTTTTTTTGTAACTACATCACGATAATACAAGCTTCCCAACAGCTGCATCAGCTTCAGTGCTACTGGCACTGCCATTCTGGGGCTTTAGCACCCTGTAACTCAGCAAGAACATCTACATATTACTGCCTCTCGACAGCAGCTCAGGATCCCAAATGAGAACCACATATCCAGAATAGAAGAAGTTCCGCAGAATCTGTCTTGAACACGCCCCAACCCAGCTTCCCAAACCAGAGAACAGCACTGCCACTGCCCACTAACCCATGTATTGTTGAATAATAGCAGCTAATGGAGTCCCACCTTCGTGGAAACACATCACTTTTCATCCTTAAATATGTCTTCCCAGTGCAGCAACAAATCTGTGACTCTTGGTTTCTCATTTCCTCTACTCTTCTAGTGATGTCTAACCATGCCAGTGCATTTAACATGTCGTATCACCAGGTTCAGATCAAATTTACTGCCTTCGAAAATAATGTTGTTCCTTGTTCCCCAAAGCACCCATTGGCAGTACCAAGTCGCCATGAGCTCCCAACTGAGAATTAATTGCACAGCAACAGAATCATGAGACACACACTAAAAGGGCAGGGCAAAACATTGAGATAGTTCTTTAAGGCTGCAATAACAGTGCAAAACTCTTGGACTTCTATCTTCAAGCATCTAACGTATGGCTTCTCAGTCACCATAAAAGAAATTTTCAAGACTACTACTACCATGCAAACTCAAATGGATGACAAAGTTATCTTATCAGAGGATTGAGCACAATGGAATGGTACCGAAATTTTAGTTCTTACTTATGCATCATAACACCAGTTTCCTTTCAAATGGTTTGTAGATAAATAGTTTGGCGAATCACAAAACTTAGAGGGAACCAATGCTTTTGTGCTTTGAAGAAGATTCAAAGTAATTAACAAACTTAGGCAGCTCCAAAATGGATAAACACATGCTTCGAATTTTCAAAGCACACATGCTTCGCAACTTTCAAGATGGCCTTCTGTAGAAAAAAGCTAAAGCACTTCAGGCAGCTCCAAAATGGATCAATATACTCAGCTGTCACATCGGGGGAAACTAAAAAAAGTAGACCCAAATTGCATTATAACAAACTTCATTATGCATACCTTAGCACATATAACTTCTTCCTTTCTAACAAACATGTCAACTAAATAACCCTTCTCATCCCCATGATGTCAACTAGCCTTTACTTCTTCAAAAAATCAGTAAAATATACCCAGAAACCTTCCTAATTTATTGCAAGGTCACCAAAACCATCCACAAAGTGATCAATCACATCTAAGTGTAGTGTTATGGGCTTCCGGGTGGAATATGATTATCCAAAAATTGGTTATGTGGCAGTGTGGTAACAGTGACCAACATTTACGGGTTGGTGTATAAATATCTGCATAATAGGATTTTAGTACGGGAGTGGGGTTCGGACGTGCCTGTGGGATATCAGTAAGTATACGTCACATAAGTCCAATACTATTAACATTTTTAAGACAAACTTAGTGCGTGTACAAGCCAAGCAAATAAATACTAGAATGGCGAGTAAGTTATAAGATTAATATAAAGACACCTGGCAATAATCCGAGGATACCCGGATCGGGTTAAGGACACTGGCACGGGGAGAAGCTTCATGAAATCGAAGAGCCGGTCCTCTTCCGCCATATCCACAATGTCCAGGGAGAACTACGAAAGAAGGCCTTCACATACTCGCGTATGGGGCCTGTTTGCTTCAGGCTCATCAACACGGCGGACCACAACCGGGCAGGAACCCTCAATTCTGCCTTAAACAATTCATCATTAGACTGCAAGACACCCTATGAGGTGTGGTCAGGGGAACATGCTGATTATAGTAGACTTTTCTAGCGAAAAAACCTGGCTACAGCTATAAGGATGTATGTTGTGTCACAAACCCTATCGAAGTTGAATCAGTGATACTGTTGAGCTCCCAGTCGTAATCCCAACGAATACTCAAAATTAACCTAAATGTTTTGAGTTGGCAAAAATTTTATTTCCATCTATTGGCTGTACGGCTATGAGGAGGTGTGTCGTGTCACAAACTTTATCGATGTCAAATCCGTGAAACTGATTAAGCTCCGTGTTGTAATCCCAAGAAATACTCATAAATCAACTGAAATGTAATGAAATAGCAAAAATATTACCAAATATTGGCCACCCTGCCCTAACATTTCCTTCTGTTTTGCCTTATACAAACAGCTTTAGCACAACTCATAGTGCCTCTAGCATGGATAACATGTGTTGTATTGTGTCAATGCCCTATGATGCACTAAAATTTCTAAGACCAAAAAATAGAAAACTATTACAGATCGTTCCCCTGACAGAGCTCAAAACGCATGCCATATCTCTGGTACAACCCACGTTGCACATTGCGTTAAAGTGGGTGATAATTGACCATTCATGCATGTGCTATCACAAAACTTTACAAAAAATAACAACTGACTTCGTACTAATAGCATTTTTTACACTAGATTTTGTAAGCTTGTCATTATACTTGTTTGCAACATTATTATGCGTGGCAAATTCATATTGCAGTTTTAAGATTATTTTTCTATTCGACCTTCACATGTTTTGTATTGGCATCATCAACAACTAATCTAATCCCACTGTTTTAAAGCTTGAGATCTACATAAAGTTCATATACACTCTTCACAAACTTTTTGTTACCTCTTACATCATTGAGTGAGACAGTAAAATGCTATCCCGACGATATAACTACTAATCTTCCGAAATGATTAGAGCAATAGAACAACAAATTATCTAATGCTATATCAGTATACAACCTCATTTTCTAGATATTTGCAGGGTAGGAAAGTTGTCCTATCTTATCGAAGCAAATAGCAATAAGTCGTTAATGTATGAACCAACCATCAAAATCACATCAATGACTCCCTAAGTTGATTTACAATTAAACTATGTCATTGACAAGCTTGTGTTATAATTGGTTCCAATAATCCCAATATAAACTCTAAGCAAAGTTGAAATCAACTATACTTTGATTCATATCTATAAATTTTTACAAAAGCTGCATTCATTGTCATTCTCTTTGCAAAGTTGAAACTCACGGCTTATCTTCATATCTCAATCTAAACTATAAATTCTTACAAAAGCTGCATTCATTCTCTAATAATAGTTCACAACTTGGAATTGGACATGCCTCAATTCAATTGAAAACATTTCAATTCAAAACAAAACCAAGATGAAATAGTTATAAAATTTCAATAAGAATTTCTAACCTTATAACCAAATCCATCTCTTCGTTTATTCTTCTCTCTAACCAAAGCAAGTTCTCTTTCCTTCTCTCTTTTCTCTCTCTTCAATCTCTCCTCCCTCAATTCCTCTACTGTCTTCTTCCCAGATTTCTTCTTCTTCTCTTTCTTCAAATCCTTCTTTCCACCAATCTCATCGTCCCCATCAACCGAATCCCTCTTCGAAAGATACCATGGCGCTTTCACTCCTTTCCCAGCAAGACCATACCCTAACTTATACTTCTCATCTTCTGCCGAAACAACAACAACCTTATCTTTCTTCTTTTCTTCTTCTCTCTTCAATTTCTTCCTCTTAAACCCTTTCTCTTCTTCTAAATCTCTTCCACTTTCTTCTTTAATTCCAACTAAAAACGGAAAATCTTTTAATCCCTCAAACAAATTAATATGATTCGAATCATTAGTGATTGTTGTTGTAGTAGTAGTTTCAACAGAAACGGCAACGGCAACAGAATCAGAAGAAGAAGATGGATAATCAGGTGATGGTAATTGAATACCTTTAGCAAATCTAAGTTTCTGGAGACGAAATTCAGTATCACGTTTACGAGATTGTTCACGTTTGATTTGTTCTTCTTTTGCTGCAGCTTCTTCATCTTTACGAACTTTTTCTCTGTTTTCAAAATTGTAAACATTCCATTTCTTCTGTGGAAGAATGTTTAATCCTCCATGTCCACCCATTCTCGATTTCAGATTCAATTCAATTCAATCTCCAGAAAGAAGAAATAGAAGAAGAACGGTTTCAAAATTGGGCCTAAATCCCCATTTTTATTATCCAGTCCAGTCCATGAGTAAAAAGTAAAAAGTAAAAACCAAGGAATCTGAACAGATTACAAAATCTGCAAAGAAAATATTTGAAAATTATAAGTACAGTATCCACTAGCTAAACTAGTTTTTGTAACCAATCTTTACAGATGATAATGGCATCTACAAAGTTGTTCTTGGTTTTGTTGTTCGTGTTGATGGTTTTTGTTGTTCAAGTTCCTCTTTACGATTGTATGTTTAATTCTGATAATATAGTTATGTTGATTGTAGAGGTGAGTAATGCAAAATTGCTAATAGTGTATTATTTTGTTTGTTTCGATGAACAGGTAGAGAGAATGCAGTTACCAAGCAGGTTGACACTCATACTGACGAAGTGAAGGCAATGGATACGGTGAATGATAGTAGCAAATTTTATGCTCCGGCATGCATAAAACGTATTTGTCGTGATGGTCGTGTTTGTTGGTGTTGTGTACTGAGATACAATTGTTGGTCACCAAAAATTGAATGTGAAAAACGTTGTTGGCCAACTCCACCTCCACCATAACCTTGTACACTAGTCCAAATCAATGCAAGTTATATGTACTTGTATTGGTTTTCTGATCTATGAAAATAAGAATAAACTTTGACCTTATTAAATTAGAAGATAGACTAAGTTCTCTTGTTCTTTCTGTTTATTTATTTACATTTTTAGTAAAAAATAAAAATATAGTCACACTAGCTTTTGGTCGAACAATTGATCGGAAGGTAATTTAATCAAAACATTTTCTAGTTATACTCAAGTAGAGCTTAGCAAAAATTAAAATAAAGGTAATATCCCAAAAAAAACCCATGTTTAGGTGCCTCTTCCCCAATAGGCCCTGACATGCGGTCATCTTCTCAAACAAGCTTTTACCCCACTTTCTTTTATTTTGTTTTACTAAAATACCCTTTATACTAAAGATAAAAGAAAAAAAATTAGAATATAAGAAAAAGACAAATAAGAAAGAGACAAAAATATATTTTTTAATATTAATTAAATTATTTTTGCTATATTATTTGTAACTTGTATATCTTTTAATTAAGAAATTAAAAATCAAATGATGTATATGGTTGGAAAGATCTCGACGAGATCTATCTAACAAGATCTCACAAGGGTATAAAAGAAAAAAAAAACATGTAATTTTTATTTTTTCGATAATTTTTCGCTACATACTGTAAGGGTTTTGTCCGCTAAAACATTGATTGTTGTTCTCTAAACAATATAGCTTTATCCTCTAAACAAGCTATTTGTATCCACTTAACATGCAATTTTACTAAATCACATTATATATTGAAAAGTGTTGAGAGGTGGATTAAAGCTGGTTATCAAAGTATATTGGTCATGGTTTTATACATATTACTTGGATTTTGTGAAAAAATAAGAATGCACGAGTGTTTAAACAAAGGGAGATTATCAGTTTCAATGATGGTTAGAAAGTACATGAGTCTGTGGCTCAACGATTGCATCCATCTCACAAAGTGGAGAGGTCGTTGGTTCGAAACACGCCAACAACCGATTGTTTGATATAAGTTTTCTCACGTAATTTAAAGAGATAAGAGGTGCCTTCAACACTGTTTGCCAAAAAAAAATAAAAAATGATGGTTAGAGATGTGAGATATTATATTGTTTTGGTGTGGGGATGGGAAGGAAGAATAAAGTCCAAATTTAATGAACTTCGTGGCATTACACCAGACAAAAGGAAGGATTTATATTTACATTGGGTTATGCTCTCTCTTGTTTCTTATATTTTGGGTTGTAACCTAAAAAAAATATATAGTCTTTTGTGAAGTTAACTGTACATTAAACGTTTTTATGAACTTTCATGGCAATACAATTTTTTTTTTTTTGTCTGTACTATAAGGGTTTTGTCCTCAGTCGAGACATTGAACTCATACATCAAATTATAGACTACAATCCACATATATTAATAATATGGAATAGATATCATGCCTTTGTAATTTAGAGAACAACAAACAACAATTTAGAGGATATTGTTTTGGTGTTACAAGATAAGAAAACATTTTTTAGAGGACAAAAATAAAAACTCCTGAATTTAATAGTAATGTGTGATTTTTTTAGATTTTTAGAGTAATTTTGAAAAAACCTTATGAAATCATACGGAGTTCTTTTTTCGAAACCCAACTTCTCAGTAAAAAAATATGAAATTTTGAATTTTTATGAATATTTGAATTTTTTTTAAAATTTTAATTTTTTAAATTTAAAATTTTATAGTCATGTGGGATCTCGTTTAAAAGATCTCGTCGAGATCTTTCCAACCATATACACCATGTTGATTTTCGATTTCTAAATCACAAGTTATAAAATTTTCAAATGTTAAAACCAAAAAGTTATAAATCAACTGTTTTTTTTGTCTTTTTCTGTTTTTTGTCTTTTTCTGAGTTTTTTTGTCTTGTACTGACTTTAGAAGATAAAAGGTGAATTTTAGAGGATATAATATAAGGGTAATTTTGACCGGCTAAAAATTATGAAATAGTCAAAAGGCTTGTTTAAGAAGACTAGGCTTTTTTGGGATATTACCGTTAAAATAAACTAATTAATCAGTTTTGAGAAATTTTAGGATCAATCATTATTTCTTTTGGATGAACAGGTAGGGTCGTAGTGAATATCCAATTATGATACCGAATCTAAGCCGATGGGAGTGAACGATGGAAAATTTTATGCTCCACCATCCATGCTTTAAAGCGAAGAAGTGTAAACTGTAAAGATGGTACTGTTACATGAGAGCAGTAACTAGGACGGATCAGGGGGTGCGCGGGGTCGACTGCACACCCCAAAGTTCAAACTTGTTTTTAAATTCTACTGTGTTCCTTCTATGAATATAAAAGATTTCGCAAAATTATAAAGAATCGCACCCCCTCAAGATTTTAATATAGATTGCATGTTACTCTGCACCCCCAACTCAGAATCCTGGATCTGTCCAGTAAGCTCACTCCGCCCCTGACCTATCTTTATTAAGACGAAAAACCCTCTCTAAAGTGGAGCCTAGTTTAAGCTGTCATTAGATTATTGAATAAAAATAAATAAATAGGGGTTACGATTTGAGCTAAGAGAGTTTAGGCCAGAGAGGATGATAAGTATGGTGCATAACAAGTCTCTGAAACTGTGGAATGAGTGGATAAGCTCATATAGAACTGAAAATAAAAATCTAGACCATGCTTTCTTTACTTTGCAGAAAGATGATATAGACACTGATGCTGTTCAAGTTTATACACGATTTGAGCTATGAGAAAATTAATTAGTAGTCATAGAAAATTAAAATAGAGAAGGGCAGCGAGAGTCTTGACTCTTCAACGAGTCAAAACCATGCTTAGTGTAACAGGGTTAATTTCTGACAAGTTTTTCTGCCCTGTTATACCACTAGAACTCTCTCTAGTCTCAGGCAATACACACGCAATTTAGACTACTGAACTGGTTTACAAGGCCGCAGCCATTTATTCCTTTACACTTGGGGAAATACACTCACTCAAGTCTGTCTTCCCAAATCAGACCAAGTCTGGTTTTATAGACCAACAACTATACACATGTCATGGTGTGACAAGCCCACACCTAGTTTTATTACATGTGTTCCACCAAACACTCTCTCTTTGCCATGTGTGGCAGTTCTCTAACCGCCAGTACCTACCCAGATCTGTTGGCAACTCCCTGCTGATGTGTTGCACACTTGTTTGCCCAGCAAACATCTCCCAACACTTGTCAAGCCTAGCCAACACATGTTTGCCACGTGTGAGCGGTTATATAACTGCCGTAACCGTCATAACCGCTCTCAAGCCATCTGGACTCAAGACAATGTCCAGCACACTGCCTCATGTATTCCCAATCATTTAGCCAAACGAACCATCATCGATGCACCAGCATGATCTACCTTGCCTCCTGACAAGAATGCAGCACGGTACTGCCTACCGCGCCTTGGTTCCTTGTAATCTGACAAAGCCCGCACCGGGGCTGCATTCTGACATGCCCTCAAGCTTGTCAGAAGTGCTCAAGGCCAAAAGGTCTAACAAACCCTCCCGCCTTTAAAGCCTGATGTCCTCATCAGCACTTAGCCAAATAGGCCTGGATCTCCTTCTCAAACTGCCACAAAGTCACATCCTTTTCCCATGTAGCGTCTGCCTCCGACGTACCCTTCCATTGAATCAAATATGAAGTCCGTCTGTTCTGTCTACTCTGGCCCTCCGTCTTGTGATCAAGTATCTTCTCAATCATCTTGTCGAAGTGTTTCTGAACAGTAGGCGGAGCTCTCTTCTTTGACCCATGCCTGCCCTTGTCCACCAAGTCAGGATGATACGGCTTTAAGTAGCTTACATGAAAGGTTGGGTGAACTTTCAGTCTGTCCGGCAAGATCAACCTATAGGCAACCTTCCCAACTCGCTTCATGACCTCAAAAGGTCCATCATACCTCGGAATTAAACCTCTGTGAACTGTCTTACTACTGACTTTCTTCCAAATCTGTGGAGTAAGTTTTAACATTACCTTATCTCCAATTTGAAACTCAACATCACGTCGCCCCTGGTCAGCATACTTTTTCATACGCTTCTGGGCCTTTGCAAGACTATCCATAGCATCCTCAAGCAACTCTTGCTTCGAACGAGCAAATCTGTAAGCCGCAGGACAACTTCCTTGAGACTTTGTTTTTGCCACTTCATGAGGAGTTAGAGGTTGTTGGCATGTAGCCAACTCAAAGGGACTCAACCCGGTTGAAGCACTCTTGTGCAGATTGTAACAAAACTGCGCTGTGTCTAGCAATTCCACCCAATTCTGCTGGTTCGCTGTCACATAGTGCCTCAAATACTCTTCTAGCAAGCCATTCAATCTCTCCGTCTGACCGTCAGTCTGAGGGTGATTGGCTGTGCTAAACTTCAATTCGGATCCCAGCAATCCGAACAAGGCAGTCCAGAATCTGCCAGTAAACCGTGTGTCACGGTCGCTTACAATATCCTCGGGTATCCCCCAATACTTCACCACATATTTGAAGAACAACTCCGTTGTTGTATCTGCATCGCAATTGTTAGGGGCAGGGATAAATGTAGCATACTTAGAAAAGCGATTAACAACTACCATTATCGACTTGTATCCTTGGACTTTTGGGAAGCCACTAATGAAATCCATGGATACGCTGCACCAAGGCTTCTCTGGAATGGGTAATGGTTGAAGTAAACCCGCTGCTTTCTTCTTCTCGGTCTTGTCTTGTTGACACACAAGACATGTCTTCACATATAACTCAACGTCGTCCTCCATCTTTGGCCAATAGTAACTTCTAGCCAATAGAGCCAACATCCTTTCTCTTCCTGGATGACCAGCCCAGCGAGAATCATGAGTTTCTTTCATCAATTTTCTGCGCAAATCGCTGCTAGGGACATAGAGTCTCCCCCCTTTAGCATAGAGGATGCCCTCATCCTCCCAAAACTTACGGACAGTGCCCTCACGCACCTGTTGAAGCAACTTCATTGTTGTCACGTCCTTCTCCATCTCTTTCTTGATTTTGGGCAGAAAATCTGTTTCAATCGTCATGAGAGCATTCACCATCTCCACGACTTTTCTACTTAATGCATCAGCAACCTGGTTGCACCGACCAGGTCTATGCTCAATGGACACATCAAACTCAGCCAAGAACTCCAGCCAGCGTGCTTGCTTGGGTGACAACTTCTTCTGTGTAGTGAAGAACGTTATCGCCACATTGTCAGTCCGCACCACAAACGTCGTACCAAGTAGGTAATGACGCCATACACGCAAGCAATGAATGATCGCTGTCATTTCCTTCTCATGGACAGTGTATCGCTGCTCCGCACCATTTAATTTTCGGCTTTCATAGGCAATAGGATGCCCCATTTGAACCAACACTCCTCCAATAGCCTGGTCTGACGCATCAGTGTGCACCTCAAATGGAACCAAAAAATCTGGCAAATGCAATACCGGTTCGGATGAAACTGCCTTCTTCAGCTCATCGAACGCCCTTTGACAATCTGCTGTCCATGTCCATTTCCTGTCTTTTCTCAACAAATCAGTCAGTACCGCCACCCTTTTAGAGTAGCCCATGATAAATTTGCGATAATAATTGGCTAAGCCCAAAAATGAGCGAAGTTCGGCCACCTTAGATGGCGCAGGCCATTCCACAATAGCCTTGATCTTCCGTTCTTCCATACGGACCTGACCATGTGTGATTACATGCCCCAAAAACGAGATAGTCTCTTGGGCGAATTCACACTTTTCCTTCTTTACATACAATTCATACTCCCTAAGTCTGGTCAGAACTTTTTGAAGGTGTTCTTTGTGTTCTTCTAAAGTCTGACTATAGACTACAATATCATCTAAATACACCACAACAAAACGATCAATGTAATCATCATTCATTAAATTACAAAAGGTCGTTGGTGCATTAGTTAAGCCGAATGGCATTACCAGATATTCATATGACCCATACCGAGTCACCATAGCAGTCTTTGCCTCATCTCCTGGGGCAATACGCACCTGATAGTAGCCTGAACGAAGGTCCAACTTGGTAAAATACTTCGCCTTGGACAGTCGGTCGAACAAGTCTGCCACCAATGGAATTGGATACTTGTTCTTCACGGTCAGTTTGTTCAGTGCTCTATAGTCTACACACATTCGAAGAGGCCCATCTTGTTTCTTCTGAAAGAGCACAGGTGCGCTATAGGGAGCCTTTGAGGGCTGTATATACCCAGCCTCCAGTAATTCAGTCAATTGCCTTAGCATTTCTTCAAGTTCTTTGGGGGCCATGCGGTAAGGAGCCTGGGCAGGAGGGCGTGCACCAGGAACCAGTTCGATCTGATGATCGATATTGCGTCTGGGAGGCAACTTCTTTGGCAATTCAGCAGGCATGATGATGTCCACGAAATCGTCAAGAACACTAACCACCGAATCTGGAACTTCCATCTGCTTGCCTGGTTTGATTTCTACCAAGGCAGCCAAAAAGGTTTCAACCCCTTTATGCAATCCTCGCTTTACTTGAACAGCGGACAGCATACTAACATCACTCTTTGATTCTGACTTCATTTCATCCTTGATTTGTACCGAAGGAACAGCAGGTATAAATCCTGGTTTTGTTGGATCCATCACCATGAGACCATTCATGTGAGGTACGATCGCCATCATATTATCCAACAAGAAGTCATATCCAAGTATAACCTGGAAATCATCTTTGCTTCCGATTGGGTCACGGTTCACCACTTTCACTTGACTCGGGTCATGACTTAGTTTGATCTTCAAGCTTTCGGCTGCAGATTCTGAGATGAAGGAATGAGTGGCACCAGAGTCCACCATGGCCCTTACTTTACCGTTGTTAGTCAACATATAACCAACGGTAATCCTTGCATCTACAAACATCAACTGCGCACTCTTCTTTGAATGCGTGGCAGCATTCAAATGGACAAGAGACGGAGGCGTCTCTGCCACAATTGCATTCAAACGGACAAGGGGATTGCAACGAGGTAACTCCACCACAGCATTATCCCCATCAGCAACTAAAGCATTAAGCTTTTCCTTCTTCGGGCAATCTCTAGCACGATGCGGACCATCACATATGAAACAGCCTTTGTTTTGGCCATCCTCAGGCTTTTCACCCTGTTTGGTCTGCGTCTTCCCCTCCTTGTTGTACTTCCTGTACTGCTATCTTTTGCCGTCAGGTTCCTTGCCTTTGTCCTTCTTGTATTTCCTACTACTCTCACCGGAAGTAGAAGAAATGGTCTTGAAATCAACCAAAGCATCCGCTGCTGCTATGGCCGAGGGTAAGTCTTTCACACCTTGCCTCCTCAACTCTGCTTGAGCCCATGATTGGAGACCAGTTGTGAAGTTGAACAACTTGTCTTCTTCGGACATATTCTTGATGTCGAGCATCAAGGATGTGAACGCCTTCACATACTCCCGAACTGTACCAGATTGTTTCAACTTTCGCAAGGCTTCCCTCGCCAACCACGCTGCATTGCTTGGCAGGAACTGCTCCTTGAGTTCCTTCTTCAGTGCGTCCCACATCACGATCTTGGGTCTGCCAGCAGATGCATCATCATCTACTCGAGATCGCCACCACAATTTGGCATCACAAGACAAGTACATGCTGGTCAGAGTGACTTGCTGCTCGATTGGGGTACTAACAGCAGCAAAATATTGCTCCATATCCCACAGAAAGTTCTCAAGTTCCTTCGCATCGCGAGCACCAGAAAATGCCTTAGGTTCGGGCACTTTCTTGAGAACATTCATATGAGTTCCACCATTCAAAGCCCGCTTCAAAACACTCAATTCGTCAGAAGAATTCTGTGCCAATTGCTCCATGTCATGGGCAAGTTGTCGAACAGCGACGACAACTCAGTTTGCTTCCTTTCAATGGCTTCAAGACGTGCCATCAAAGGGACCAGCGGAGTCTGTCCGTCAGACTGGACATCTCCTCCAACACCAGCCAGTTCTGTCAAGGTTTGTTCGATTCGTGTAACCCGTTCTGCCATCAGATTGTTACCACCCGCCATCTTCGAAACCTATGCTTTGATACCAACTGTAACAGGGTTAATTTCTGACAAGTTTTTCTGCCCTGTTATGCCACTAGAACTCTCTCTAGTCTCAGGCAATACACACGCAATTTAGACTACTGAACTGGTTTACAAGGCCGCAGCCATTTATTCCTTTACACTTGGGGAAATACACTCACTCAAGTCTGTCTTCCCAAATCAGACCAAGTCTGGTTTTATAGACCAACAACTATACACATGTCATGGTGTGACAAGCCCATACCTAGCTTTATTACAAGTGTTCCACCAAACACTCTCTCCTTGCCATGTGTGGCAGTTCTCTAACCGCCAGTACCTACCCAGATCTGTTGGCAACTCCCTGCTGATGTGTTGCACACTTGTTTGCCCAGCAAACATCTCCCAACACTTGTCAAGCCTAGCCAACACATGTTTGCCACGTGTGAGCGGTTATATAACTGCCGTAACCGTTATAACCGCTCTCAAGCCATCTGGACTCAAGACAATGTCCAGCACACTGCCTCATGTATTCCCAATCACTTAGCCAAACGAACCATCATCGATACACCAGCATGATCTACCTTGCCGCCTGACAAGAATGCAGCACGGTACTGCCTACCGCGACTTGGTTCCTTGTAATCTGACAAAGCCCGCACCGGGGCTGCATTCTGACATGCCCTCAAGCTTGTCAGAAGTGCTCAAGGCCAAAAGGTCTAACACTTAGCCAAGTGTAAAAATTTGTACTGTTACATGTGAAAACCCAATATGTGCAATATAACAATAGTAAAACAAACAATAAAGCGATAAACAAGTAAAGAACACACAATATTTTTAACATGGTAAAACCCAATATGGGAAACGTCCACGGTTGTCCTCGCGACAACAAATAAATCCACTAGATGAAAAGAGATGTACAAACCTATCAACTACCTGCAATCACTGCGAGTTGACACTCCTGGTTATCTCTAACACCTTGACTTCACCAGAGTACCTTGATGTACGCACAAGACACTCGACTTCTTGATCAACACACAAGAAGACTCGAAGCCGAACTATGAAATATGCTTACACCAGAATTCCTTGATGAACACACAAGGATATTCGACTTCTTGATGAACACACAAGAAGACTCGAAGCTAAATCAATATAAACAATAATAGGAAGATGAATTGGAGAAGGATAGAAGATAGAAGTACACAAAAATCAATTGAGGAAGAAGATGATCTTTGCGGAAGAGCCAACAAACAAACTAGGGTTCTATGGAGGCTAGGTTGGAACTCTTACCTTTCACATAATACCAACGACCTATTTATAACCTAGGGTTAAGAAGGAAAGAAATATGGGTCGAAAACAAGAAATCCATACGACGACGTACGTACGTCCTAACTAGGTACGTACGTCCCTGAACGAAAAAGTCTGCTGACCAACTCGACGTACGTACGCCCTAACTAGGTACGTACGTCCCTGAAAGAAGAAAGTCTGCTGACCAACTTATGGTACGTACGTCCTAACTAGGTACGTACGTCCAAACCTTAACAAGAGTTATGTCCAACTCAAGGTACCTACGTCCTAACTAGGTACGTACGTCCTGTACCAAACAACAACCTGACAGTCATGATAAGAGAAGGGATACTCGGGAAGATAGGTGAAAAAATCGAATTTGCCGCCCGGATATTCACGAAATATTCCGTTTTTTGGCTATTCGGATCGGTACGGCATACGACATATAAATGAAATTTAAAACACCCCATGCCCTTCGGAATTTATCGGATATTCACGAAATATTCGGCAAAAACAGAAATTTACGACATTTTCGATTTGAAATTAACACATTTATTTTTAATTCCCCCCGAACTAGAATTTTCGATGAGATTATCAAAAAAAGGTCCAAAAGGCACTAGATGTTTAGAAACTTTCGCGACGAAATTTATGGCCCTCTCAATTAATATAATATAAAGAAAGTTAAATTTCATCGATCATTTTCCCGCTCAATTGAAAGTAACAATTAATGCTTCTAAGGTTATTGCAAGTCAGAATGTAGGAAGGAATGCATGTGTCATAAGATTATTAAATGAGTTCTGTATTTTCTATAACTATCATCATTGTAGAGAAATATATCAGAAAGAAACGAAAAAAAAAAAAGCACGCCCATGCAAAGTGAAGTTCTCTCTCACTTTTATAAAGTTTTCATTCATTTTACGGGGGAGTCTCAATTTCTTTTTGCCACCCAAGATGAAGACCATGCTGCATGGCAACAACCAAGAGAAGGAAAACGACCTCGACAGAAAAGACCGCATCCTAAAACGGAAACAAAATCATCTAGGGTATCTTCCCAAGGTTCATGGAACATTCCTGACCAGTTTTCTTCCCAAGGTTCGTGGAACCTCCCTTATTCTCAAAGCAACATCCAACCTACCTATGTTTACCCTCATTTTTCTTATGGTAACATGGGAACCTCCCAAAGTGATGATTCCAGTGTACCATCCTACCAAACCCAACCAGATTCCAGAGGTTCTTGGTTTCCTAATATAGGGAGTTGGTTGGCCCCAATGACAAGTGGGTCGGACGTGCAGTCAGCCGATACATTAATGCCGGTTCAACAATACTTGAGATTTCCTATCTTTGAATCATTTGCTCCGTATTGTATGGATCAAGATGCATATGATATGCATATTAACCAATTCAGGTCGTACGAGCAAACAATGTCATGGGAATATTACTGTACTGAGTTCGTCCCCACACGTATGCGACTCGAAGTTCATCGGTTTGACATGGGGCGTCTATCATTCTGGGGTTAGCATGTCTTTTATTTTGATTATTAAAATAAAACTATGGGTTGAGTTGTAATGAGGTTGTTTGTATTTAGTTCTTGTATTAGAAACATATAAAAGTTCTATGAATATCCGTCCGATATTTACGATTTTTTCACCTATGAGTAAAACCATCTTGTGTAATAGTTCCGCCTTAGCTTCCTTGTATGATTTGTCGTGTGTTTAATTTGTAATGTATGTTTTTCTTTTAATTATAAGTTTATATATTGAAATCAGAAGAAAAACACGAAAAGTGCAGAAAACCTCCCAATTTTCCGAATTTTTCGCGAATATTCGCGAATATCCGCGAAAAATTCCGGTACATTTGAATTTACCAAAACTCCCATATCCGACATGGGAGGTCGGATATTCGCGGAATATATCGTTTTTGGGGAGGTCGGATATCCGCGTTTAAACGATATTTTCACCTATGCTCGGGACGACGCTCACACATCAAGGTATTCCTAATAATGAGATCAAAGCGAGATAACCTCGGACACACCAAGTCACAAAATAATGTCAAACAACCGAATGTCGGTTTCAATCTCCCCCTTTGACATTTATTTTGTGACAAAAACCTATGACTCTAGAAGCACTTATAATACGTGCTTACAAACCCAAACCAACGGCATTTATAATACATGCCTACAAGAACACTCATACTCAATACGTACCAAGTTACCATCATTTGATATTCAGCTCGAGCAAGAACGTTTGATCATCAGAGACGAAACGGAAGCAAGAAAAATTCTGAACCAATCAGAGAATCAACAGAAGCTTTTAGGAACTACTCCCCCATACTTCACGAATTTCAAACATGAATACTTGTGCTCCCCTATAAGTGTAGCATACCTGAAACATGACCCAAGATAAACTAACAAAGAAGAAGAAGATGTTAGTATTAGAGTCATAATCTCCCCCTTTTTGTCACAAATGAAGTAAGGTGACAAAGGAAAGAGAAAACAAAAACCAAACCATAACAAATAAGAGAAGAAGATGAGAAAGAGAACAATCATGTTAACAACAACAAAAAGGATATGCAACGGAAGCCATAAAATAAACACTTGTTAACACGATGTCAATACAAAGAATTCTCCCCCTAAATGAAAGCTCCACCTAAATGCAATGCATATGAGAAAGATGCACCTAGAACAAACAAATCAAATAAGGATATTTGAAACACACAAAGAACCATGCATACAAGGGTAGAAGAGAGTATATGCAAGCTCAATTAAACCAAGATACTCAGTAAAGATGAATAAACTTGGTTTCATTAAACAAAGTACGCACCAATCAAAAATTAAGATAAGAAACCAAACATCTACTAGAAATGCATCATACAAACATCCTTGGTGTGTGGGAATTAAAGCTAAAGAAAACACAAAGAGAGTCATTTTCAAACCTCACTCACAAACCATAAGAACACTCAAAACAACTAGTATTTACCATTAGAAGGATTTCACTTCACAAACGCCTAAACAGACACAGGGAAATGCACTTATAACCTTTTTTTTTTTTTTTTTTTTTTTTTTTGTTATTGTGCATAAATTAACATGTGAAAGGGATTTTTACCTTCAGCTTTTGCAACATATGGTAAGGTGTAGCCTACATCTTTTCAAATTACTTTCCCTTTAAGAACAAACTTAAAGTAGTGCAACATCATGGTAACGTGCAACACAAAAACTAAAATCTCTTGAGTGCATCCGTCATTGCATGACCTTCACGGCCCCAACGTGTATATATACCAAATGATTTCTCACAAGAAGATCAAAAGGCTGGGGATTTTGTGAATTGTTGACCACTACCACACCACCTTCATACTAATATTCAAGATAATATAAGAAGGCATGCATACGTATATTTCCAACTAATGATTATTCTAGAAGTTCATCATGTTCAAAAGATGGAAAAAGATATGCAAACAAACTCTCAAAGTGCAACCTAGCCGTGCATAGTGTAAGCAAGCAAGGATATATGCATGAGACACAACTAGATAAACATTGGTCTAAAATCTAAACATGAGAGTACAAGCGTATGCTAAGTTTAATAAAATAGTTATATTCATGAGCACTAAGCATACACGTATGATTGAAAGCAATAGACCAATCTAACCATATATACAACGTATGTGTATTCCAAACACCCATAACAAGATAAACCACAAAACATTTTTTTTTTCAATAACTTTTCTCTTTTGTTTTAAAAAAAATAAAAAAATAAAATAAATACTTCCCAACATTCAACATGATATACAACCTTAAACAAATAGACTACAAACACCAGAAACCACTAAAATGCAATCAACATGATTAAATACCAAAACCCTAACAAATAGCCATATGTAAAAATAATAATTCAATTAATCATACCATAAGGCTACGAAAACAAAATCAATCATCCCAAACCTGCAAATATCGATTATCTCCAAAAAAGAATTATCAAAAATATGAAAAATTGATCTGCAAACACAAAAGAATTAACTTTATTCATTATAATTGTAACAAAAAGATCTACGCGTGAGCCATTACGCTCCATAACAAGCGCTCTGCGACTGATACCAATTGAAAACCCAATATGTGCAATATAACAATAGTAAAGCAAACAATAAAGCGATAAACAAGTAAAGAACACACAATATTTTTAACGTGGTAAAACCCAATATGGGAAACGTCCACGGTTGTCCTCGCGACAACAAATAAATCCACTAGATGAAAAGAGATGTACAAACCTATCAACTACCTGCAATCACTGCGAGTTGACACTCCTGGTTATCTCTAACACCTTGACTTCACCAGAGTACCTTGATGTACGCACAAGACACTCGACTTCTTGATGAACACACAAGAAGACTCGAAGCCGAACTATGAAATAAGCTTACACCAGAATTCTTTGATGAACACACAAGGATACTTGACTTCTTGATGAACACACAAGAAGACTCGAAGCTAAATCAATATAAACAATAATAGGAAGATGAATTGGAGAAGGATAGAAGATAGAAGTACACAAAAATCAATTGAGGAAGAAGATGATCTTTGCGGAAGAGCCAACAAACAAACTAGGGTTCTATGGAGGCTAGGTTGGAACTCTTACCTTTCACATAACACCAACGACTTATTTATAACCTAGGGTTAAGAAGGAAAGAAATATGGGCCGAAAACAAGAAATCCATACGACGACGTACGTACGTCCTAACTAGGTACGTACGTCCCTATAAGGCACCATGTCACAAATACAATGGTGACATACATGTTTCATCTTCTACTACCACATCTCCTTATAAGAATTCTTTGAGTAAGTCTAATGTTTTTCATTGTTCTTATTGTGGTAGAGATGGTCATTTGGATATCTTTTGTTGGGATTTTAATCAACATGTTAAATGTTATTCTCGTGTTCCTTATAATTATAATCATGTTGATTCTTATGTTCTTTCTTGTGCGTTTTCTAGACCTTGGAACTCTAATGCTTATTGTCATAGGTTTAAGAAAAACGGGTACTCCAACAAAAGGAAGTCAAAGACTAAAATGGAGTTAGTTAAGGACAAGTCTCTTGCAAAGCTTGGTAAGGGAAAATCACATATCGTTTCTACACCCAAAATGAGTACATTGAGTATCAAACAAATATGGGTAAGAAAAGATAAGTTGAAGGTTTTTCTGGACTTGTAAAAGTCTGGCGGTGTCTCACTTTTGGAATGATGTGATTTGTTTTCTAGCCTTATGTTTATTTGAATTGCATATTTCTCTAACCACATAGGCTATTTGTTTGGTGCTTCTATTTTTTTTATGCTTTGTTTGTTTAGCTTGCAGATCATGCTACATGTCTGAATACATTGTTAATAAAAAAAAAAAAAAGGTTGTTGGTTATTCTTTCTATTTTTGTTTTTTTTATTATTTATTTATTCCATGTATGTGTTGTTGGATGCATCTTTTCTGAGATATTGGCTTAATTCAATTGTCTTAAATAAGTTGCAATATGTTTGGGTGTTTTCTCTTTCTGAACTCTTAAGTATATTTTGGTATGTATCATGCATTTTTCCTCGCTTGGTTGCAAAGTGCACAGCATGCTTGTATGATGGGAATTTTTGGAAACCACTTACATATTCTTTGAGCTCATAGAACTTCTCTATCTCTCGAGTATTTATGTTATCTTGAGCTCTCTCTCCTTTGTTTTGGTTAATGTTCATCTTGTTGTTCGTGTTATTGAGCATTCTTATCTTCCTGTTACAACTCTTGTTAGTGGTCAATGACTCACTTTATCCTCGGCCATTTGATTGTCTTTAAAGCAATATCAGTTGGCTAAGAACCCGTTGGGGTTGTGAGGGTCATGCTCTGACGGATGCACTCAAGAGATGTTAGTTCTTGTGTTGCACGTTATCATGGTATTACACTTCTTTTCTTGAGTTTGTGTTTGTTAAAAAGATGTAGGCTACACCCTACCCTCGTGTATTTGAAAAGATGGAGGCAAAAATCCCTCCCAGGTGGGAATGACATTGGAGTGATGTAGACTAAACTCCACCACATGCGGCAAAATAAAAATCCAAGCGCATGTTCATTGTTTTTATGTAAGGCATACAAAGTTTATAATCCTTTGCCTTTTGGATGCCTTGGTTTTCATTTGAAAGATCATATTTATATTCGTTTGCCTTCTACTCATAACGTTTGTTTGAAAGGGGGTTGAAGTTTGTTTCTTCTAAGCTCACTTACTAATCGTATGTCTTTTGTTGATGGTTCTATATTCTAGGTTTTCTAACGGTGTGTTCTAGTGGTGAACTTTCTCTCTTTATGCATTGCATTGCATCTACACACACCGAGGTTTAGTTTATGATGCACTTCAATTTTCTTAGTTGTTCAATCTTTTGTTTATCCCAATATATTGTCTCTTATTTTTGTATGGATTGGGATTGACTACTATTTTGGGAATTTCATGATGTGTTCCTCTTCACTTTTATGGTACATCGGTTCTTTCTCTTTATCTTCTTGTTAAGGCTTGTGAAGTTGATTTAGTTAAGGATTTTTCTCATGTTGATGGTGTTTGTGTTGTGTTGACAAGAGATTGTTCTATATCTTTTGTTCAATATCTATTTCTTGTTAATATGTTTTATTATTCTCTTCTTTTTGTTTATTTGTTATGGTTGAGTTTTTCTTACTTCTTTTCTTTGTCACATTGCTTCTTTTGTGACAAAAAGAGGGAGATTTATGACTCTAATACTAACATCTTCTTCTTCTTTGTTAGTGTATCTTGGGTCATATTTCAGGTATGCTACACTTGTGGGGGAGCACAAGTATTCATGTTTGAAGTTCATGAAGTATGAGGGAGTAGTTCTTACAAGCTTCCGTCAATTCTTTGTTTGGGTTATGATTTTTGTTGCTTCCGTCTCGTCTCTGATTGTCAAAGCTTCATGTTTCCGTTGATTATCATATGATGGTGATTCATTGCATATTATCTTGAAGCTTGTGTTGGTGTCTTAGGACGTGATTTTCAAGATGATGATCGTCTCATTGGTTAGTATTGAGTGTGAGTGTTCTTATAGGCATGTATTATAAATGTCGTTGTGTTTGGTTTGGGTTTGTAAGCACGTATTATAAGTGCTTCTAGAGTCATAGGTTTTTGTCACAAAATAAATGTCAAAGGGGGAGATTGAAACCGACATTCGGTTGTTTGACATTATTTTGTGACTTGGGGGTGTCCGAGGTTATCTCACCTTGACCTCATTGTTAGGAAAGTCTTGATGTATGCGCGTCGTCCCGAGTCTCTCTCTTCGCGTCTTGTATGTCGTCTTGCAGTTTGGGATAGGACGTACATACCTAGTTAGGGCGTACGTACCTAGTATAGGTCAGCAAAGTTTTACAAAAGGTTAGACGTACGTACCTAGTTAGGGTGTACGTACGTCATGGTGGGCAGCAACGAACTTTTGGGTCTTGGACGTACGTACCTAGTTAGGGCGTACGTATGTCATGGTAGGCAGCGAACTTTTACGTCTCAGGGACGTACGTACCTTGTTTCGACGTACGTACTTCCAATATGATTTTTGTCAATTTGGGCCCAATTTTCCTTGTTTCAAACCCTAACTATATATAGGGTTCTCTACCAAAGAACAAGTCAGTTCTTTGGCCGTCCAATTGAAGTCATCTTCTTGGAGTTTGTTTAGGTTTTGGTTTAGGTTGTTTTGGTGATTGAACTCATTCTCTTTTTCCCCATTCATCTTCTTCTTCCTTATTGAATATTGAAATCAGCTTCGAGTTTTCTTGTGTGTTCATCAAGAAGTCGAGTATCCTTGTGTGTTCATCAAGAAGTCGAGTGTCTTGTGCGTACATCAAGGTACTCTGGTGAAGTCAAGGTGTTAGAGATAACCAGTAGTGTCAACTCGCAGTGATTGCAGGTAGTTGGTAGATTTGTACATCTCTTTTCATCTAGTGGATTTATTTGTTGTCGCGAGGACAACCGTGGACGTCAGTATGATGATGTGCGTGCCACTCACGTCGTTTGCTGACCTTGCAAAAAAAAAACTATTAAAATTTGAACTTTGCTGACCTGGCAAAAAAAAAAAAAAAAAAAAAAATTAAAAATTGACCTTAACAGACCACGTATGATAATAAACTGCCACTGGACAACTGTTAACTGCTTGGAAACGGTCAAACCATTTTGCAAACGTTTTGAAAGATTTGGGATCAAATTGACCAATTTAAACTTTGGGGACTCAACCGAAAATTTGGGCAAAGTTAGGGGACCAAAATAGCTATTTCATCAAAACCTCTGGGTGATGATACCAGAGGTCTGGGGTTCGAATCCCGCCAGCATTACCGAGTTACTGATCTCATTAAAAACAAGCTTACCAGCAGATTGTTGATATAAGTTTCCACACAGAATTTAAAAGGGGTAAGGGTCCCCTCAACCTCGCTTGCCAACCAAAAAAAAAAAGAAAATATTGCATTGCATATTAGAAACAGAGCTAGGCTTGTCAGCGTTAAGCAGAAGCTGTATAGGGACCAAGACAAACCTAAAATTTCCAGTAGCCTCTGGGGTGAAACCTACTTATATTTGGGACAGTTTTTGGGTTGGATATCTTTATTCTTGGGGTAGAAAAAAGTATAAACATATGTGGACATTTTGTTGCAAATTGCTTCATTCCTGCAACTTTGCTTACTTTGCTTATGGTTATTTAAAAAATCCATTCATTAATTACAAACAACTTCGACTCTGCGAGAACAATCTCTTTTGGTGTATCTCGTGTGAAGACTTCGCTGCCTATCTCATGTATCAAATGGTTAAACGAGGCTATTCATCTAAATTCAAAATTATTATCTCATCAATATATAGACCAAAAACTTGTTACAGGCGCACAGGCACTGTTACATAAATATGGCGGCTCTGTCCATTTTTGCAACAGGCAATACACATACACATACTAGGGTCTACGTCAGAATCTAACAGAAGCAAAAATGTCATTACCTTATGATAGACCTTGGCATTAAATTGTAAGTTAACTAAATATGCTTATAATTAATTTCAACAACAATATAATTAAGAAAGATAATTATCATCTAACATACAAATTACACCTAAACACCTATAAGCAAGTCTATTCAAAAACAAGTTCATGCACAATTTTATTAAAACCTACTTGGTATATAAGATTAATAAACTTACTTAAGAAGTTGGCGATGTAACCCAGGATGGAGGAGGCCAAAGGCTATGGGAGTAGCCAGGAGAAGAAGCTAATGGCTTAATGGTTAGATCGTCCAAGTTGAACACACCCATACAATGACCCTTAAGCAGACCATCCTCTTCTTTGTTGGATTGTAAGTACTTGTCGTTGAAATATATACAGTTCCCTTTACTTCCAATAAAATCAGATGCCAATGCAGAAAACGAGCAATTATCACCTAAGAACAACATATGATCACCCAAATGTTTCACCTCAACCCATTCCTTCTCCTTTTGATCTAGCTTAAAGACTTTAAATTGGACAGTGTTATCAGCCATATAAGTATCATCGTTGACGATATAAGTTTCACCGTTCAGATCATTTCTTTCATATTCTTGAAAAAGACTATGGTAAATACGATAATCATCCAAACGAATGTTCAAATACCTATCAATTAGCAACAACTCCCCATCCAATTCAACCAAAGACTTTTTATCACCACCAAAGATTGCATTCGCAACTTCTGTAACTATAAGAGAAGTACCAACAACTACAGTTCTACCAGTATTATCAACTGCATAAAACTTTCCCTTATAATAAATCACATCGACATAAGGATTCGACATATCTTCAATAATAGACCACATTCTATCTTTCAATCTAAACAAAGCCAATTTCCCAGAAGCATGAAGAGTCATAATCACATAATCAATCTCCTCAACATCATTCCAAGGTGAATTTGAAGAAAAAACAACTTTTTGTCTATATATGTAAGCTCTATTATCATCCAAACCAATCGGCAGCCTAACAGAATACTTCAGAACATACTGTTGTCCTAATTCCCAAATCTGAAAACCCATGAAGTTTAAAACTTTAGGAAAATCAATGGGTAAGGGTTGAATCTGTAATTCAGAAAGAGGGTTTAAGAGAGAATACATATCTGAAACATCTCGTTCAAGCTTAATAATCCACCCATTGTTTTGATTAGGTAAACTTAGATGTAAAATAACACGTTTAGAGAGACATACATGATATGAATCTAAAATACCATCTGGAGAATAATATAATGATTTCCATGAAGGATTAATTGGAATTTGACTTGGGAAATAATATGGTGGATGTGATGATCTCCATGAAGAACAAACTGAACGAAATCGAATTAAATCGATACAAGAAGAAGAGACTTTTGAAGAAATTTGAACTAGTAAATCTTGGGGAAGTTGAGACCATAGGTGAAAAAATCGTTTTAGTCCGGATATCCGATCTCCAAAAAACCGGATTATTCCGCGAATATCCGACCTCCCATGTCGGATTTTTGAGGTTTGGTAAATTCAAATGTACCGGAATTTTTCGCGGATATTCGCGAATATTCGCCAAAAATTCGGAAAATTGGGAGGTTTTCTGCACTTTTCGTGTTTTTCTTCTGATTTCGATATATAAACTTATAATTAAAAGAAAAACATACATTACAAATTAAACACACGACAAATCATACAAGGAAGCTAAGACGGAACTATTACACAAAATAGTTTTACTCATAGGTGAAAAAATCGTAAATATCGGGCGGATATTCATAGAACTTTTATATGTTTACAATACAAGAACTAAACACAAACAACCTCATTACAACTCAACCCATAGTTTTATTTTAATAATCAAAATAAAAGACATGCTAACCCCAGAATGATAGACGCCCCATGTCAAACCGATGAGCTTCGAGTCGCATACGTGTGGGGACGAACTCAGTACAGTAATATTCCCATGACATTGTTTGCTGGTACGACCTGAATTGGTCAATATGCATATCATATGCATCTTGATCTATACAATACGGAGCAAATGATTCAAAGATAGGAAATCTCGAGTATTGTTGAACCGGCATTAATGTATCGGCTGACTGCACGTCCGACCGACTTGTCATTGGGGCCAACCAACTCCCTATATTGCTCTTGGAGGGCCATGAAGTTCGTCGCGAAAGTTTCCAAACGTCTAGTGCCTTTTGGACCTTTTTTTGATAATCTCATCGAAAATTCTAGTTCGGGGGATTAAAAATAAATGTGTTAATTTTATAATCGAAAATTTCATAAATTTCGATAAATATCGGTTTTTGCCGAATATTTCGTGAATATCCGATAAATGCCGACCGGCATGGGGTGTTTTAAATTTCGTTTATATGCCGTATGCCGTACCGATCCGATCTTCAAAAAACCGGAATATTTCGTGAATATCCGGTCGGCAAAAACGATTTTTTCACCTATGGTTGAGACCATTCAGCCATTTCTGATTCTGATGAATGAGATTTGTTTCCTTATTGATATAAATATATAATAGAGAAATCATAGAGGGAACATGGCAATGTGCATTCTGACGGAGAACACTAATTCAAAATATTAATCTATTATTCTCGTGGATTCTGGTCTTTGATTAGCCTGGAATACCATGATGCCCATGTTAGTAGCACTAAGCTTGCATGTCGTTCATTCTTCATGCTTTGTAGACATAGTGTAGAATTCCATTTATCTATTCAACTACTCTAATGCACCCTGTTTTACCAAAAGCATCAGCAACCATGCTGGCCTCTCCATATTTCCATGTGAACAGGTAGTGTGGAACTTTAATGAACAACCACTTTATATCTTACCATAAGTTGCGTACAACTAGTAGCTTCTTTATATGAATAAAGATCACACTATAGCCTCAAGTATTTGTTTCAACATCACATGAAACTACACTAATCATAAAATCCTCCTATCTTAAAGGGGAAGAGGACTCATAAGCTTAACAATCAAAATTTGTAGATAACTATTCTCTCTTTGTATCTTTATAGAAATACTAACACTGACTAAACAAGTAGGAACTGTTTTCTCCAAAAATTTGCAATCTTTTCTCCATTTAAACAATGTCTCAACTACCATTGATTCCTACTTTCCTTCACATTTTCAACAAAATATATATTCCATTGATACCCAGTGTTGTAAAATAATTTATCTGGAAGTTTTGAGATTGGACTACTTTTACGGTTTTACCAAAGCCATATCTGAAGGAAATTGTGTATTCTTCAGATGAGTTGTTCATATACATGATATACAAAGATGACTTAAAGTTATTATCATACACTGATGACCTTGACTATAGTTACAAAACTGCATTGCATGCGGCAAAAAGCATGTTGGTTACGACGGGAAAAATTGATTAGTGTTGTTATACGTGGGGGCCCTAAAAAATTCACAACTCAAACAAAATTACTCGTCGAACTTAAGCAATCACAACAAAGCAAACTGAAAAGTCGTTGTACAAAAGTCGCTGTGATTTTAAATTTAAGGCAACTTAAACTTTGTGCCAATTGCTCATGTCCTTAATTATTCTAAGAACCCAGTTGCAACTAGACTTTATGCCATATGGTTCTTAATTAAATAAGGGAAACAAAGTCAAGAGAAAACATCAGTGGACCCGTTGGTAAAGTTTCATCATAGGCTTAAAATTCTTCCCCTATGAAGGTGGGACTCAATCTGAAGACCTTGGGATCAACCTCCCAAGTTTCATCACATGTGCACTATTAATACCAACTACCGACCTAGGCAACTCTATTGACACGGTATGATGCTTCTGTGGAGTGTGTGATTTCTTTCACGATCTTACAAGGTAATTGGTTGGAAGCTTAGACAACTCAAAGATCAACCTCATTCTGTTCACGACGAAATGGGGAATTCGGTTGTAGACAACTGACAAATAGGCAACATGAAATTCCTAATAATTTTGGGCATCATAGAAATCCTATCACTTTGATGAAAGCAATTGGTGTGTACTGTATGAGTTGCTAGCATTTCATCGGAATTGAGATTAAATTGTATTTTTATTTTCTATTTTATCTTTTGTGACTTGAAAAGATTCGTGTCACCCTCATTCTACCTTGCAGTATGTTTTCAATCTTAAAATCATATTCCTTGCTAATGGTCTTAGAAAGAAAAGAGGTAAAGAAATCATAAGTAGCATTTGATAGCATGATAAAGAACTCTCAAGCAAATGCATTCAACCTAACACTTACAATTTTCTAATAAAATCAATAATGATTGTGTAGATTCAAATTGCGTTAGAAGATCCCGTTTCTTTCATTAACCATTAACAATTTTGCATCTGCTAAAACAATCTCTTTTGGGGTATATGTCATACAAAGGCCTCGCAGAATGGATAACCTTTCACCCACTTTAAAACTAGCTTGCCTCTGTCTTTCAAACTAAAATTTTAGAATTCTTATCACCTAGTAGTTGTTAGATGCATAGATTGACAAAGAAGTTGTTAAATGCACGCATGGCGCATGCATATATACATAAATAACTACTCGGCTGCATTCTCCAGCACACAACTTATCCCCTCAATTGAGTTAAGAGTTTAGAATGTATATTATCAATACATACTACGCTACATTTTAAGAATAAAACACTCGCTAAAACATTTATCACCTAAACATCGTGTAACACGTGAGCTCATACGAAAGAAATTGCATTTAAATAAATATGATGTTATTTGATCAACATAGAAACATTGTTCAAGATTGTAAACTTTTATTCAAAATAACTTCATGTGCAAATTGATTAAAACCTACATAGTAAAATACAATAAACTTACTTAAGCTGTTGGCGATGTAACCCACGTTGGAGGAGGCCAAAAAAATTTCGAGTAGCCAGGATAAGAAGCTAATGGCTTAATGCTACGATCCTCCAGGTTGAACACACCTATACAATGACCCTTAAACAAACCATCCTCTTCTCTGTTTGATTGGAAGTATCTGTCAGTGAAATATATACAGTTCCCTTTACTTCCAATAAAATCAGACGCCAATGCAGAAAACGAACAATTATCACCCAAGAACAACATATGATCACCCAAATCTTTCACCTCAACCCACTCCTTCTTCAATTGATCTAGCTTAAAAACTTTAAATTGGACAGTAGTATCGACAATATAAGTATCATCATTCGGTACATATATTTCATAATCTTGAATTTGACTATGATAAATAGGATAATCATCCGAACCAATGCTTAAATATCTATCAACCAACAACAACTCCCCATCCAATTCAACCAAATACTTCTTATCACCACCATAAACCGCATACGCAACAACTGTAACAGTAAGAGAAGGACCTACAACTACAGCTCTACCCATACCATCAACTGCATAAAACTTCCCCTTATAATAAATCACATCATCATAAGGATTCGGCATTTCTTCAATAATAGTCCACATACTATCCTTCAATCTAAACAAAGCCAATTTCCCAGAAACATGAATAGTCATAATAACATAATCATCATTACTCCAAGGTGAATTTGATGAAAAAACAACTTTTTCTCTATACAAATCACCACCAAAACCAATTGGCCATTTATCAGCATACCTTAAAACATATTCTTGACCTAATTCAACAATCCTCAAATCCATAAAGTTGAAAACTTTAGGAAAATTACTTGGTAAAGATTGAATCTTTAATTCAGAAAGTGGATTTAAAAGACGAAATAACTTAGAATTATCTTGTTCAAGCTTAATAATCCATCCATTGGAATGATTAGGTAAGTTTAAATGTAAAATAATTCTTTTAGAAAGAGTGAAATTACCTGAATATAAAAGACCATTAGTGGGATTTGAAGGATTAATTGAAATTTTATTTGGGAAACAATAAGGTGGGTACGAAGTAAGTGATGATCTCCATGAAGAACAAACTGAACGAAATCGAATTAAATCAATCCATGATGATGATGATGATGAGAGTGTTGAAGAAATTCGATCTAATAGATCTTTAGGAAGTTGTGACCATTCTGACATTTCTGGGTTTTTTAGAAGATGAATGTTTTGAAAGAATAGAATTGGAAGTTGAGAAAAACAAGAAGATGAAGAAGAAGCTTCTTCTGCCATTATTGAGTCTGAAGGTCTAAAGGAAGAATGATGATGATGGAAGTTGAAGAAGAACTCTTCTGCTCTTTGGAGAAAAGAAATGTAACAGGCCTAGGCCTAGGCCCAGGTCCAGGATCAGGCCTATGTAGATGTTATTGCTGGTCAGTCATTAGAAAAGCTTAGGCCTGTAAAATGAGCCGGGTAGGGCTAGCTCGGCCCTTGAACCCTCGAGCCCTCGCAATTTAAGGGTCGGGCCAACTCTACCCTAAAAGATGATGAGGGTCGGGTTAGGGCGGGCCAACTCAAAAATTGTGAAAACCTCACCCCGACCCTTAGCCCTTTATTTTAAAGGGTGGAGGGTCGGGCTAACGGGCCCGATTGATAGGGTCGATACATAGAATTATGTTTTACTTGAAAAAGAAATATTCGATCATGTTTTTATTAATATCATTTTAATATTTTTGAAAATACGTATAATATGTTTCAATTCTTAAATGTATAAATATATTTTTTTTCACCATAAAATTTGTTATAGTATATGATATTATTTTATCCAAGAGCATTACAATTAATAAATACAAAGAACTCGTAGTTAGATGTTATCTTATTACTAAAATTTCAAACTTTAGAAATTTAATCCTAAATTTATAAAATTCTAGTATAATAAGTATAAAATACATATTTAAAATAATAATCTAATTACCGTTTATTGCATGCTCAATAATGAAATAGATGGTTAATAAAAAAATATTCTATTGAGAATCAATTTCTTTTAGTTATATAATAATTTTTTAACAACTAGTTCGGAAAATATTCGATAAACATTTGATAAATATAATATAACTTAAACAAAGTGATATCTATGTCTAATTGAAAAAATCTTTACGATTAACTCTAAAATAATGTTCAAATTTTGATATATAGAAAAATATATTAAAAATTATACATATATTTATGAGGGCCGTAAGAAGGCTTTGAGAGGGTTAATTAGGGTCGGGCTAAGGGTAGGGTATAAGATTTCCAAAGCTAAACCCTAACCCGACCCTTAAAAGGAGAGGGTCGGGCCGACCCTACCCTAAAAATCATAAGGGTCAAGCTTTAAGGGCTTTTTTCATTGAATGTGCCGACCGGGCCGGGCCGGGTTTAAGGTCAAAGGGCCATTTTTACAGGCCTAGCTCAGCTCAATAGCTTAGGACTACTAAAATATACTACTAAATAATTATGTTTTTGGTAAAAATATAAGCATTTGCCCCTGTATTAACCATATTTGTGAGGTTGGTCAATACATTAATGAAAGATGATGTGTAAATTATATGAACAATAATAATAAAGTAGAGACATGAACACCATTGTATACGTGGTTCGGCAATTGTGCCTACATCCACGGAGAAGGAGAAAGAAATTTATTATAGTAGTGGTGGTGATACAAAATGAGAGCTCGATTATGAGGAGAGCTCGAGAGAGATGAGACCTGAGAGGTGAGGTCTCATCATGAGAAATTGGGGAGGTCGTTGATCATGAGACCTCACCATGAGATAGTGTTGAGAGCATTAGACTATCAGAAGATGAGAGGAATGAGTGATTTGCCTTCATATTTATAGGCTTACAATGTAACTCCATTCCTAGCATTTAATGAGGTAATGATGAGAGAATATATTTGTAGTAATTGGCTTTAACTTTGTAACTTGTGTCATCAAGAGAGAGCCCATTAAATGTTGACATGTGGCACCATGATGGACGGTAGAGATGGTGCCACATGTATGTTGTATATAGTACCCCTACATAAGCCCCCTCTTTTTAAGTCGAACGGGGTTCGGGCTGAAAAGAAGTAAACGAACCGATCTAGCCCCCAAGATGAATAAAATTTGGGGTTCCTTAACGAAGTCGATCTGCCCCAAATTTTGATGAGCTTGATCATTGAGATTTGCAGGACGCGATGAAGGTCCCTTGTGGTAATGGCAACTCGATCACGACTTTGTGTACAACGGAGCTAGTTAGTTCCAGGGAGACCTAGTAGCTCGTTCAGAAGGCATGTAGACGGGATGGACGGCTGCAAGCAGGTCGTACTGAAGTGGGTCCTCTTGTATGTGTGGGTGGTTGGTCTCGGTCATGCTTTAAGGTGGTCGCGTTTTTGTGATCGAATTGCATAGACCTGATAATGTTAGCATGTGAACATTATAAAATTCAATAAAAGACTTACATGGAATTGTACGTCTTCCTTATGACTTGTATGTACTAGCTTTGCCGCCTTGTGATTGGACACTTCGATAGATGTGGGACTTTGGAGTGCAAATGTAGCTCGTTTGAGAAAGAGCATTGGTTGACCAAGTGTTTTGAGAGTTACTTGGAACCTTTTGGTGCCCGATCTAGTGAATGGTCGCAGCATGGAGACTTGTTTGACAATTCTTGGGCATGTGGCCTTTGTGGGTTTGCATTGCTTTGAGAGTGAATGCATTCGACCAGGCGTGTGGCTAGAGAATTGTGGTTGAGGTCGTCCTGCATACGAGTGACTCACTAGTCAATGAGGGTGGCCATATTGTATATCAAGCATTTCACTTGTAAAGAGTTCAGTGAAAGCAATGTGGCACATTTGTGCAAACATAGCTCATGGGGAATGAGGTCGTGTTCATGTGACCTGCACATAGAGAGAGCTATAAAAAATATCATTAATATCTAATTGTGCCAATAATAAATTAAAGGAATTAGATAAAGTGAGAATAGCCCCATGTATGGCATAAATATTCTTGAGGTCGTTGAAAGACCTGTAATTTGAGGAGGTTGTTGATAGACCTGGTGAGGTCCCAATTAGAGACCTGAACATGAAGTGAGGTTGCGACGAGACCTAAGTGTTGGAGAGGTCGCAATTAAAGACCTGGGGAGGTCGCGTTTAGGGACCTGGTGAGGTCGTGATTAGGGACCTGACATGAAGTGAGGTCGCGATGAGACCTGGGAGGTCATTGTCTTAGAGACTTGAACATGAAGTGAGGTCGCGACGAGATCTGAGAGGTCGTTGGCTGATAGACCTGAATACGGGGTTAGATCGCGACGAGACCTGAATATGTGAGGAAGTCTCTGCAAGACCTGAACATGTGGCCATTAAGAATGTAACTGATATATATAATCATGATCGAGTTATGAGAATATATGTTACATAAATGCATATAATAATCAATTTGTGTGAGAGAAAATAGAATGAACAGTAAGAAATAGAGGTCTCTTCGAGTGGGTAAACATAAACAAATATCATAGTGAATTGATACTTATCTTGCTTTCGTCGAGTTTCACATACAGTAATGGTAACCGAAAGTAAACCTCAATTGAAAATTGTGATTGCAATTCTACCAAATAGAATTTTTTGAACTTGAAATCACCACTTTGAGAACCTTAGAACAATGGTGTAATGGTGGGGTTGGTTGGTGGAATTCGCTTGAGAAAATCTCAAGTACCTATAGTCGGCTCCAAATGTATTAACCATATTTGTGAGGTTGGTCAATACGTGGTTCGGCAATTGTGCCTACATCCACGGAGAAAGAGAAAGAAGTTTATTATAGTAGTGGTGGTGATACAAAAGGGGAGCTCGATTATGAGGAGAGCTCGAGAGAGATGAGACCTGAGAGGTGAGGTCTCATCACGAGAGATTGGAGAGGTCGTTGATCATGAGACCTCACCATGAGATAGTGTTGAGAGCATTAGACTATCAGAAGATAAGAGGAATGAGTGATTTGCCTTCATATTTATAGGCTTACAATGTAACTCCATTCCTAGCATTTAATGAGGTAATGATGAGAGAATATCTTTGTAGTAATTGGCTTTAACTTTGTAACTTGTGTCATCAAGAGAGAGCCCATTAGATGTTGACACGTGGCACCATGATGGACGGTAGATATGGTGCCACATGTATGTTGTATATAGTACCCTACAACCCCCCTAATTGTTTTCGCATATAGGGTTAAATATACTTTCGCCACCCCATACTCAGATTCCTGGCTCCGTCTCTGGACTGGTGAACTGGTGATGATACACCATGTACATATAGAGAAGGTAATATATATGTCATCACCATGTACATATAGAGAAGGTAATATATATGTTGGCAGACTTGTTAGCTAAGAGGTCTTTGAGTTGGGTAAATTCAGATGGCTGGTTCACAATCATACAGCCCTCTTACCATTTAGCCATTTGTGATTATTCACCATATGTATAAAAAGTATGGATGCCTATATATTCGCCAAAATATATTTTACTATGCATTTAATTGGAAATCTAAATCCCAAACAACTACAACTTAAATCCAACAAAACTGAAACCGGCACTAAGTTGTTTGACATCAATTTTGTGACATTGGTTGTCTATGGTTATTTCGCCTTGAGTTCATTGTTAGGAAAACCTTGTTGTACGCACGTCATCCCGAGTCTTTGTCTTCGCGTCAAGTGTATCAAAAGTCTGTTTTTGGGTTTAGGACGTACGTACCTAGTTAGGGCGTACGTACGTCATGTTAGGCAGCAAACATGTTTTGGTCAGGACGTACGTACCTAGTTAGGGCGTTCGTACGTCCAAGTAGGCAGCGAACTATTTACGTCTCAGGACGTACGTACGCTGTTTCGACGTACGTACGTCCAATATGTGTTTTGTCTATTTCGGCGGCCCATTTCTTTTGTTTCAAACCCTAGGTTATAAATAGGTCGTTGGTGTTATGTGAAAGGCAAGAGTTCCAACCTAGCCTCCATAGAACCCTAGTTTGTTTGTTGGCTCTTCCACAAAGATCATCTTCTTCCTCAATTGATCTTTGTGTACTTCTATCTTCTATCCTTCCCCAAATTCATCTTCCTATCATTGTTTATATTGATTTAGCTTCGAGTCTTCTTGTGTGTTCATCAAGAAGTCGAGTATCCTTGTGTGTTCATCAAGGAACTCTGGTGTAAGCTTGCTACATAGATCGGCTTCGAGTCTTCTTGTGTGTTCATCAAGAAATCGAGTCTCTTGTACGTACATCAAGGTACTCTGGTGAAGTCAAGGTGTTAGAGATAACCAGTAGTGTCAACTCGCAGTGATTGCAGGTAGTTGATAGGTTTGTACATCTCTTTTCATCTAGTGGATTTATTTGTTGTCGCGAGGACAACCGTGGACGTTTCCCATATTGGGTTTTACCACGTTAAAAATTCTTGTGTGTTCTTTATTTGTTTACTGCTTTATTGTTTGCCTTATTATTGTTATATTGCACATATATTGGGTTTTCAAAAACAACTACAGTAAATAAAAAACACAGCATTGAACTACAGTAAACAAAATATGGATCCACTCTTTCATTGACATTGAGTGACCAAATATGAGCTCAATTGTAGCCCTTCTTCTTAGGTCTCAACTGGTTGCTATGCCCACATTTTTTTTTCCTACAATTTGTCGCACGAGGGTGTAGACGAGCATAACATTTCCGGCATATCATTTTTTTCTGGTTGTACTTCACAGCCAAAGCCACCACGAAGTCTCAGAACGAGATGCAACATAGACTCCTTCTGGATGTTATAATCAGCAAGAGTACGACCATCTTCAAGTTGTTTCCCAGCAAAGATTAATCGTTGCTGATCAGGAGGAATTCCTTTTTGTATTGTATCTTGGCCTTAACATTGTCCATAGTATCACTTGATTCAACCTCAAGGGTTATTGTCTTTCCTATTAAGGTTTTCACAAATATCTGCATCTTTCTTCTTCTCTGAGAGCATTCCCAATGCAGGGTGGATAAATCCACCTCCACGTAGGTCCACCTAAGCAAAATCCACCTTGTTGATTCAAGGTGAAACTCTACAAGGTGGAGAGTTCCCAAGGGAAGGTGGACTCTTGTAGAGAGAAAGTGGATTTTTAGAAAAACCGGACGGCATGTGACATGTCGTCCCATTTTTTTTTTAAAAAAAAATAGGGAGACGGCATGTGACATGCCGTCCGAGAGTCCAAAACTTTTAAAACACTACGTAAACTTACAAAAAACAGAGTGCATGTAACATGCCGTCCGGTTCTACCACCTGTGGGCAGCCCACCCCCAAAATCCACCTCCCCTTGGGACATTCTTTTAGGCTACAAGGTGGATTTATCCACCCCACCTCCAAAATCCACCTTGCATTGGGAATGCTCTGAGATTTCTTATTCACTTCTGTGTTTTCTACATTGTACATTCATGATACCCCATATATATAGGGAGTTATTAGTCCTTGCACATCAAGTAAAACTCTTGTTCCTCAAGTAAGAATATGCATGCTTGGTCATCAAGTAAAAACCCTTGTGCCTCAAGTAAAACTCAATGTAGAATCACTTAGTCTAATGACATAGTATTAGGTTCATTATAAATGGACAAAACAGCAGATAAACCATCTGATTTTGACTAAAAATCCTTTATTATTAGTATAATACAATGTTTAGTATTGTTAATCACTCAAAATGTCTATCTTTATCTTAAACAACACTCTTGAATAAAGTATTTCTTTGTTTTAATAAAAACAAAAGTTTGTTTTACTTTGACACAATTGTGATTAGTGCATAATACAACAGAGTCTAGACATGGATGGGAATCCTTGAACTTTCCGCCTTCCCCAAGGTCAACTTCATCATGTTCCATCCCTGATCAATCAGGGACTTCAAAATACTTGGCCAATAGCACCAGATAGTGATGGATTTATTAAAAAACAAAATTATGATACAATAATTCCCAACATCTCAATCAATCAAAGACATAAATATTTCACAAGCATTATCTTCTTTTGAAAAGCCCATCATTTTAGTAATATACAAAATATTTACAATATTCCGATAAACTCCCAAAGAAAAAACAGAAAAGGACATTTGTATCCTAGAGAGCAGCAGATAATTTCTTCGAAACTCAACCACGCCATTTTAACGTACAACCTAATCCCACTTTGTTATATAACTACTACTATGAAATACATCTCATTGAATACATTGAAACAGGTGAATCCATTGCTGGCGCACCATACACCCTTGGATGATCACTTTCCAAACCATAATCCATCATCGGACGGTATTCCAATGCTTCATCATGATCATTAACAAACTCCGGGATCTCCATTTCATTTCTCCTTACATGGTCCCACATAAACTCTAACCTGTTGACATACTTAAGCTTTCCATATAACCTGCACCAACATAAAGACAACAATGTTAGCTAACGTACGCCGAATGGCTCAGATTAGAAATTGTCAGTAAATATAAGCTAAGATACGCAGCAGGTGTAAGAACTAAGAAAAGTACTAACCCTCCACTGAACAAGAAACGACCAAAAGTAGCAAGAAAAAGTCTAGCTTGTAAACCAGGGTGAAGAAAATAAACTGCCTCGAGATTCTCTTTAATTGAAATTGGTATTGCTTCATAGATCGATCGTAAGGCTGAAATTCCTGGAAAATTTTCACTTCTTTCAACATTTGTGTGTACATAAACAACACAAAATGGTCTTTCTCCTAATACTGGGAAAATCTTTTCTTCTAAATATTTCTTCACAGCTTCACCACTCAATATTTTAACTGCAAAATAAACAAATCTTAGAAACCAAGAAATCATAAACATACAAAAATAAAAAAATCAAGAAAATTAAGAATTTGTACCTGGGAAGAATTTTCCAATAACACGAAGAATTCTTCGACCACGTTTATCTCTACCTTGAATCTTGAAAAGTTCAAGTTTCTCAATCAATTGTTGTTGATCAGAAACTGAATTAGAAGAAGAAATTGAGATTTGCATGATTGATTGCTTTACTCAGACAAGAATTTGATTTGATTTTGATTGATTTGTGGGGAAAAAGATGAAACAAGAGATGGGTTTATATAGTAGTTAAGAAATATGGGGTGAAAATAAAGAGAAAGAAAATTCCAAGAAAGCATATTCGATTATTCTATAGCATCTTTTGGTGTTGTTCCAGAACTGAAACAGTTTAAACCCGACACCTGTGTTTTACTTACCGTTCTTATCTGAGGAAGGTTTTTGAAATGAATGGTTAGATTTGAATATAAATCTAACCAATGGTTAGATTAGAGAGTGATGGATATAAATAGATAATTACTTGTGAATGCCATTGGAGATTTGGAGTTATGGACAAGGGATATGGGGTTGGGACTTGGGGTGTTATTGGTTTTAAATTTGAGTTGTCGTTATTTGTTGGTAGCTTATCTTTTAGGCATTTAGCCTCAAATTAAGTGGTCTGTTTTGGATGAGTATGCCATTATAAACTAATTTAAGATATAAAGAAGTATATAGAGTATGTGCAATAACTTATTATTTTTAGATTTTTCAATAATCCATTCATTGCCATCCAAGATGTCAACCATGTTTTTGAGAGAGAGATGCATATTTGGTCAACTTGGTGGTGTGTAGTACCTACTTATGAGGCATTTTTTTTCTAGATACATGAGTTCAATATTTAGAGGTGCACCTTGTATAGGGCTGGAAATCAGTTGGGTTCGGGTTGGTAAGGGGGTAATACCAAATCTGGGATTCAGGTATTCTGGTTTTAATTATTTTTAAATATGTTTTTATTTTAAAAATAATATAAATATATTATTTTAAAATATAAATTATTTAAATTACAGGGTTTTATTTATTTTATAATTTAGATACATATTAAAAACCACACCCTCATTATTTGGATTCGGTAAAATCGGGTTTATTTGGGTTCACAAAACCCAATTTCCTACCCTAACCGTGCACCATAACTATCCAAGATATATCTACAGTCAAATCTAGGAGAAATGGTAAAAATTTAAGAGTAGCTGCAACAGAGGTACATGTACTCTAATATGATTATTTGTTAAAATTGTGAACTTGTACCACACGGGACAATCTCTTGATGATTCTACAGTCTACAATGGTGGCTTGAAACAAGCAAAGCCATAAATGTTTCACATGTTTGCTGCCTCAGTTCATTTGTTATATATACAAGTTCCAAGTGTTTGGAAACTGGAACCTTCATCTTGTAGCAACATTTTGTGACTGTTTTAGTTAAGGATGAAGATAGGAAAGTTCCAACCCCATTTTCCATTGTGTAACTGTAGACAGTCAATTTCATGAATGAATATTATATACTGTTTGATTAAGTGTATAAGCCAAGGTTAATTTTCAGCACTAATCCACTAACTAAAATTATAAAAATATACTCATTAGGATCATTGGCATTCTCTTAACCTAATCTGAAGTTCTAGCTAGCTGAACCATGATTATAATGTAAAATCCTTTTTATATTTTGTACTTTGCTATCCAAGAGCCACTATGAACACCTTCATCTCTACTTTTGTTAATTAGTTGTTTAATTTGAAACATTGATCTGTGGTTTTTTTTTCTTTGATAACCAGCAGTTCTTGATCTGTAGTTGATTAATGAAAGTCTTTAACTAAATAATTAATATGGTTAGTGCTCTAAGAACCCCCACCCCTTCTTAAACAATTAACAATTCACAATAACTAATGGTCCCCTAAGATCTTCCCAAATTCTCTTTTTTCCTGATTTGTTTGTCTTTCATTCGATTCAAACCATGGAACATGCACCTAGTTTTCATTTATACTTTTTAACTTTTGGATCTAGAATGATGGTTAACTATTCCTTTTGTACAAATATAATAGGCAAAGATATATGCTAGGCTAGTAAAATAATCTCAAGAGAAGTTTGACTACCTTAACCAATGAGACCACCAGGGATGGCCATCAGTAAAACCTTAATAAATTAATAATTTAGGGATTGGAGAAAATTATTAATTATATTTTTGTATATATATATATTTTTTTTTGGAGGATTAAGATGATGATACTGAAGATGATAGTTATACTCTACAACCCGTTCCGCGAAAAGAAGTACAAAAATCAATAATGATATTGAATAATTTTTTTCTTGAAATACAAAATACAATACCAAATCAGCTCATCGCATTACGAAAATTCAGAGATGAGGTTCAAACTGACATCAATTTTCAGAAAAACCAAGCAACCATTACTTCTTATTTTAAGAAAATATAAAATATTTTTGTATATTGAGAAATTATTAATTTATATATTAGTTGGTCCTTGAAGGATTTTTTCAAAATGTATTATCTAATAAATTTAGCGAAATATTAATTCAGCAACATATGCCTAAGTTGGGACCAACAAAAAATATTATTTAAAAAAAATAAGTAATTTATCTGGTATTATCTTATCGAGGTTTTACTATAGTTTTATTAGCTTTTAATTATATCATTCGCCATCTCTCCGTGATAATCACCCACATAGCATTTAACCTTGATGAACCAACACGATCAAAATAATAATAAAAACAGAAAATTTGTCATGGAACTGCCAAAAAATATGATGTACAAATTGTATTTGTGGAAGCCACCTTGAACCTTAGTTTATAGTTTATACTAAGGTTAAAGTTTTGATAAAGAACGAGATATATTTTAGGTACTTACAGCAATATGTAATTATAAAATCAACATTTTTTTCAAGACAAATGTTATTAATATAGAACCGTGAGACGGTTGGGACCAATTTTAGAAGAGAAATCGGAGAGAAGAGCCGAGAAGTGAAAGAGAGGAGATGAGAAGAAGAAGTTAGAAGAAAAGAAAGAAACAAACAGAAGAGCGAGAAGAAGGGGAATTGGAGAAGAAAGATTTTTTTTTTTTTCTCAACAATATTTTTTTTCCCCAAAGGTGGAGAGGTGGACACCAAATTTTTTTTCACCCCAAAATATAATGAACCTTCTAAAATCGGTTGATAATGTGACCTAAAATCTGTTGATCAATGTATTTGTGCCTAAAATTCAAAAAGAATGATCAAAGGAACAAGAAACAAAAACATCAAAATCAAGTGAACGCAGTAAAGCAATAAATAAATAGATCACCATATATAGTCTTTTTTTCATATATAGTCTGATCATACGATATAGCATTTGTAAACAATTTGCATGAGTCATATAATAATACCATATAAAAATCACAGTATTTTGACATATTGGTAGCAAAATTGTAGTGAGCATGTGGCATGCATGGTCGTCACAATATAGGAGCAAATTTGTGTGATAACCAACATTACATATACACTATACAACCTTATTAGAAGATAATGCTGTATAATTATTTGAAATATAGGAGCAAACCACAATCAAACTTCTCTGGTGACTCAGAGCAAGATAGACGGTTGCTCACATTTTCGACTATATGAGATAAACTTTGAGAAGAGTTGAAAGTGGGGAGAAACTGGTTGGGGTAAAACTAAAGTCTCCTATGAAGCCACCTTGAACCTGAATTACAGTTGATGAAGAAGATGAAATATATATTGTTAGGTACTATATAATGTCCTTTGAGTAGAAGGTATATCAAAAATCAAGTGAAACAAAGTTCAGATATATATCATGATGCTATACTAAATAACCAATTTCCATGAGCCACAACAATTTCATTTAAAAATATTACCATGCAGGGACAAAGAGTTCAAAATTAGTGCACCATAATATATCCATTGACTAATTATCCAACATGGCAATTGTAAGCCCGCACCGTTAGGTTGGGGGACACGATGGCTCTGATCTTTAGCTCTGAGTACTTTAGCTCCGTGTATCGTTAGGTTGGAGGAGATGGTGGCTCCCGATCTTTAGCTCCGTGTATCGTTAGGTTGGAGGAGACGGTGCCTCCTGATCTTTAGCTCTGTGTACCTGCAGGAACTCACCGGACTTGTTCCGGTGAAAGGCACTCCGACGATCAAGTCAGTGTTTGAAGGTTTAAGGTGCAACAATAGAGGAGGTGTGGAGAAAATGTCTAACCTCTTTAAAGTAGTGAATGCTCTTGTATTTATAGTAGTTTGCCATCTATTGTAATCGTAGGATCTCTGTTAGATCCATGATTGTGGTAGTTCCACGTGGAGCTCTCTTGACCAAGTATTTCCCTTAGCTGTAATGATGAAGCTTTTTCAATAAGCTTGTCGGCAGTTATCCCATGCACCCGGTTCTAGCCGTTTCTATGATATTCCCTCCTTCTGGCGGTTCCCATATAGTGGTACAAAATGACGTACTTACAAGTTACAACAACATTTATCTATTATTCAAAAAAGGGTTATTTTGTATTTGATCCTTCTAGAAGATGGGTAATTAGCATTTTGTCCAATATTTATCGTTTACTAGAGGGACCAAATACAAAATACCCGTTCAAAAAAAACACAGGGAAAATGGTTTTACCAAACATAATTTTAACCTAGCTAGCTATTAAGTAATTAAGGAACAACTGCATACGCAGCAAAGGTATGTTAAATCTAGTATGACTACTCGTAAAATTATGAACTTTGTACCATAGGACATCCATGTCAAACTCTCTTAATTCATTCTACAGTCTACAATTAATGGTGGGCATGAACCAACCCAAGCCATAAAAGTTTCACATGTTTGCTGCTCCTACGATCACAATATACAAGTTCCAGTGACCAGTGTTCCGCGGTTTCCGTGAGTGATGAAGATAGGAAGGTTCACTATCAAGCTCTCGTCAACTTCTTTCAATGGATAAAATGCTCTAATTATTATATTGGCACAGTCGCATAGCATCTATCTTTGGTCTTTGCCTCTCAGCTTTTATGTGGAAATGCAATAACTTATTGTATTGTTGTAGATCCAAAAAGTTAAAAAGTAAATCAAAACTAAAGTGCTTGTTCTATGGATCCAATCAAATGAATTGACAAACAAATCAGGAAAAAAGAGAAAGACAGGAGTGGGGTTCTTAGACAGTTAGACCACTAACCATATTGATTAGTTAAAAACTTTCGATTTCAATATACACGTTAATGTTTTAGATTAATAACAAATTAACAAAATGGTTTAAAAAAAATGCCTGCAGTACAGTTTCATAGTGGTTCTTGTTTGGTAATAAATTAACATACAAAATTAAAAATTCTTGCCATAATGTATGGTACTTCAGATTAGGTTATGTAAAGATAATGACCGGGGCTGTGTGCTAAGATCCTCGGTTCCAGATCGTGGCGAGAGTGGTTCCCCTTACTCCACATGAGCCAAGATAGGTTTGCCTCCTTCCCATTCAGTCAATTCAGATAATCCACAGCTCCCTTGTTATCTGATTCAATCACAATGAGCTTTAACTGCTGCCTGATCCCTCCTCTGATAGCTGCCAACATGCCTTGGCATTCAGCCTCTTGTGAGCACCCTGCGCTGCCAGATTCTGTTCCTCCTTCTGAGCACCACTAAATGTGAGCAATTAGTTTTAACATTGTGTATTTGTGTTGGTTAGACAAATAGATTGTGCGCATACATGGCAGAAGTCCATGACAATTTTGCTATTAATATAACCCTCAAAATTCTCTAACTTTGAAATGGAATTGTTGTGGCTCATGCAAATTGTTTACAAGTATTTCATGATATGATTGTGTGAAATGACCTCTTCTTTTATCTTTACCCAACAACCAGTACTTGCTTTGTCGGACAGGATTACTTGCCTTGCAGTTTAGCTGCTCTCACTTGATTTTTATGCTTAGCCTTCTTTTGCTCATTCATTTTTTACTGAAAGGACTTTATACATGAACAATAAATGTGTATTTTATACTTATTGTAAGTTATCTAACAATATTTCCTGTTCTTTAACTGTAATCCAAGCTCAGGTTCAAGGGCTTCCTTCGTCACAGCACAACAAACACATAATTGTACGCTAAGAAAAATGTTCCCATGATTGGCATCGGCACTTCCATCTTCACTCGATTGCGGTAATTAAGTCTGTCTGTCGGTCTGCCCTAACCCACTTATTACTGAACATAGTGAGTGAAACTTGAAGTTACGCTCTAAATGTGCAAAACAATTTTCCTCTAAATGTTTGATGCGTCCTTGGACGGCATCAAACATCTTAGTCGCTGCCAAGACCTAATCTAGCTATTTTACTTCTGTTTATTTTCAATTCTGTAACAGGTCTGGGAACCACTCTGTGAGATCTTAGCACACAGTGCAGACAGAAGCTAGGTGGTTCCTAGTACCTTTTATGCTGCACCTAACTGGCTGCTACAACAGCTAGACTCAGGTTTCTGTAATATGTTGTCTGCAAACTCTTAGCTATTAATATATATAGTTATTAATATAGTTATCAACTGAGATACGGGAGCAACCCACACTAACTGCAGGTATACAAAAACATAATCTTTGATTGAAGGTTTTTTTTGTCTATCTTTTGTTTCACTTTCATTCTGTACCGTTGTTATTGCTTAGAATGTGTTGTGGTATTCCTCACACACACTGTCCTGCTGGTTGACCCAGCCGAAATGAAGTAGACAACTGCAGAGTGCAGACTGCAAACAAGGTCAGCATATATAACTATGTATAATGCAGATGTGCAGAACTGCGCTGTAATTTTGTGGGTTCGCCAAAAATTAAGGCAAAAGTCATACATTTTTTTTTCTTCTGTAGAAAAATAGAGTACAGTTTTGAATCATCTTTGTTGTAGAACAGCTTGTGATAAGCAAGGGGCAGTGTTCAACAATCCTCGATTTATAGAGGGGGATGGTTTCTCTTGCCTTCTGCTTGGTAACAGACTCTAATATCCACATAAATGCCCACTTCAATTCATTGGCAAGAGAAGCAATAAGGGGAGAGACTTCACATGGATTCAATCTATTGGAGTCTTGTTCAGATCCCACGAGCTGTTTTTGTCCGCACTCAAAACTGCAAAATGGAAAGAAACCATGGAAAATTATACTGATACAGTTGTACAAGGAGAGAATCCTGCTTCCAGAAGGCGAGGGCCAGTCATGGTGGTCTTGTTGATGCTAATGTTGTGACCGTTGAAGTGGCAGGTTTGTTCAAGATCGTGGCGAGAGTGGTTCCCATTACTCCACATGAATCAAGAGTGGATGGATATGATGTGACAGAGGAAGATTGTTTCACTCACTAAGTTCAATAGTGAGTGAAACACGTCAACAGCTGATTGTTAATATAAGTTTCCATACATAATTCAAAAGGGGTAGGGGTCCCCTCAACCCCGCTTGCCAATAAAAAGAAAAAGAAAAAGGTTCAATAGTAAATCGGGTACTGGGACAGACAGACAGAATTACCGCAGTCGAGTGAAGATGGGAGCACCGATGCAAATCATGGAAGCTGCAGAGAAGTTCACCTCTTCACATATCTTTGCAACAGACTGTGCAGTCTCGAACTTTTATCTTTAAATCGATAATGCCAAGGGGGTTAAGCTCTTAGTGTCTTGTGGAGGTGGGAGTGGGGTAATGGGGATTGTGTTCAAAAGATATCAGAAGGAAGTTGTGCATTATTTTCTTGTGTCTGTGTTTGTGTGTCTTTGCATCTACTTCGACAAAGTCACGGGAAACAGATTTTTTATTATTATTCAAAAGGACAAAATCCCTTCTTTCCACGGTGAATTGCAGCGATTTTCTTCTAGATGATGTCACTTAGAAGATCTAAGAGATAACTGACATTGTTTTTTGTTTTTTTCCTTTGGCCCTATAGTGATTTTGCTTCTCAGCTATAAGATGACCAGCAAAGCAAAATTTGTTCCCCATCCCCCATTCCCACAACTGGAGCTCCGATACTTGAGAATATTAGAAGATGGTCCACAATATACTTTCAAGCACAAATCCCCTTGCTTTCAATAGTCGGTTTTCGATTTCATCAAAGCAATAAGATGACCAGCAAAGCAAAATTAGTGAAGTTATTTCTGATAACCATTTTTTTGGGGGTTTAGACCATACTTCAAGATGTCGAATCCGGGCGAAATTTCGAGGTCTGGAAAACCGGTATATGCCCCGAAATTTCGAGGGCATGTGTCGGAATGGTGAGGTTTAAAAATCCGACATTTCGTGGTTTTTGTCGGAATTTCGAGAATATTCGTATTTATTTAAAGAACTTAAAAACCAACATAATTAACATAAATAAAATGTTTAACTTATATAACACGTACATAATTAACTTAAATCTTTACTAAGATTAATAAAATGTACAATCCTACTAAGATAAAACAAACAAACTAAAACCCAAAATCACTATCATAATTAGTGAAGTCAAACTTTAAATGGATGGAAACTTAGTGGGGTGCTTAACGGAAGGGGGTTAATGCCAATGTCGGACAACATTGGGGGGTTCACGCCAAAGCCGGTCAAAACTTGGTGGGTTATGTCCAATTTTCCCACAAAATAATATCATAATTTGCCAACATGCTAAGCAAATCTGTGATACCATAAACTTGGTGGCACACCGACATTCAGATGTCCATTTGCAATATCATGCTTCTCAACTTTTAATTATAGGACGATAATGTGCTGACTAGCTGCTGGAACAGATTGACAGGGAGCGAAGGATGAGGGAAGAAGAAAACGAGTAAGACGAAGGAGAGTGAGAGTAGCCGGGCCAAGAAAACAACAGACAGAGAGATAGCCAGCGAATCATCAAACTCCCTAACGCATAGGTTGTGGGATCACCATAATTTTGAAACGAAGGCAACAAAATTTCAATGTACCGGCAAGAAAACTGGAAGAATCTGGTCTGCTGATCTGCCTGTGCAACCAGCATCGAAGACAGACAACAGTTACTGATAATGTCATAATTTTCTAAAACCCCCCTAATCTTCCTAGGTCAGAGCATTGATTAATTGCGGAATTAGTTAAACAAGATCATGAAGAAGTTTGAGAAGTACCCTTTCACCTCACATGAGTAAAGACTAACACAGGTTTCTACCAATAGCATGACTATCTGAAAAGCCTGACTATACAGCAGAGCTAGAGCTAATAATTCTAATTAACTGACTCTCGCATCAAAACTCTCACAGTGGAGATCAAATTTCTAAAACATTCCTAACTACAATTTCTGTAAGAACCTCAACATATACATCAGAAGAAACTGGACCAGCCAAATTTCTTCTCTAACATAATCTATTAACCACTTACACGTCGCGTAAATCCGAATCCTGTCCACTAGATATCAATGCAGCTTATCCCAGGTTCATCTAAATCGTAGACTGTTTTCCTTTTGAAAAATATACACATTAGCTAAAAGAAAAAAGATGACCCTCCTGTTAAGAAATTAATTGTCTAGCTAATCTTGGTTCACGTTTCAGACAAGGGCCATCTAAAGTATTGATGGGCTCAGGGTCAATTGTCATTTGTCAAACACTAAGGGTAATCATAGTAGGGAACAGTAAAGAAATGCGTCCACACAAATATTCAATCAAGGAATACAATTTAAAGTCTAAACTAACATAATACAATTGGACTTTAAAATTTGTTATCAGAATACAAAGTTATTATTAGACACAGAAAATTATGGCCGTAAACCACAACACTAAATGAGAGCAGTTGTTTACATTACATTAGTGCGGATACAAGGGACTACTGACAGTAGACATCATCATTTAGTGGCTTATTGTGATCTTAGATTACCCTTCTTTTTAATAAGATTCTGGTGTCCATGACATTAACAATTGAAATACGGTCGAAAGAAAAAATCTCTATATGAGGGGGCTTCTTCCTATATTTATGAATTCCATTGGACCCAGAAATGATACAATGGAAGAATCTTTTAGCAAATTGTTCTACATTTTAGAATAAAAAATTTAACTTGTTTATCAAAATCCTGGTGACTATGACATCAAATGAGTGAGCTTATGACTTTTTGGATCCTTTGTGCAAAATTCATGCTAATATGAGCACATACAAATATACAATTTTTGTTATGAAATTATGCACAGGAGAGTAGAACTTACACCATTTATGACACGGACGATCACTTACAAATGTATACAATTATGGCACCAAACGATAGGCTGCCATAGGTTCCACAGATAGAGATGAGGATTAATTTTACAGGTACGCCATGGAGCTTCAAAATGATGTAATCAGCAAGTTCACAAGAAGATCTGCAAAATAAGCACATTAGTCAGCTTATGGGGTGTGTGGTATACAAACTTTTCAAGTCTCGTATAGAATCCATATTGGGTGCAATTAATTAAAATAGAATGTTAAACAGTTCAAACTAAGGTCAAGCAATTATCAGAACTTCTGGAATTGGCACCGCTTTTAGTTAATATAAAAATAAAAATAAAATAAAAATGTGCAGTAATATTACATTGATGACTCTATGAACAGATGATGCAAGATCCACAAGAAAACAGCAATTTATCAAGCCTTATTATTTTTTTTTATGGACGTGGGAATGGTGGGGATTGTGTACAGAAGTTCAGGGTAAGCTAAGCAAAGCTCAAGGGTATGTGGCTTTGTGTTAAGGTCTAACATAGAGTTTACGACAATCAATGAAAGGAGTCCTTACCCTTAGTGTTGATTTAGAACTTGTCCTGACTACGTCGTTCTCTGCGTTGTTAAGTAATTGTTTCATGACTTTCATCTCCAAGGGGCTTCACGACGTCAAAGTAAATTTTCATTCACATGATACTGTCATGACAAGACAAATCCTTTTCTGCATGGTGCAGTGCAGGGTTTAAAATCCCAACCCTCCTTCTATCTCATTCTTTTTGGGAAAACCAATCCTAAAGACTTTATTGAACCTATCTGAATAATTCCAGCGCACTGCATGCTAGAGAAACCCGATAAGCAGACTGTTGTCATCTTTGTCTAATGAAGGACGATAAGCATCAAATGGATAACTTAAACGTTGGTTAATTCTCGCAGCAAAAATTAGATAGCAATCTGTACGAAAGTTAAAGTTCACCAATAATCTCCACAAGAACACAAGCCATTGGCAAAGTGATGAAATCGCTTTGAATCTCGAACAACAATTGCACGCTTCTCTACCAGTGATATGAATTTTGCGGCACTATGACAGTCACCACAAATTCGAAGGTTCTTAGTTATCATTATAGGTATGCCAGTATCATTGACCAGAATTCCAAACGCAATAGCAAGCTTCTCACTGTGTTTATAGATCATATCCTTTTTGACCTCCTCACCAACATCATGCAGAACAAATTCTGTGTTAGGCACGTAACCTGCATTCACAATCTTTACAATAAGTTCCCCCAGCTTCACATATATTTGTTTTGATACTGGGTGTGATTCATCACCCACCACAAAACCATGGACCTTGCCTCCATGCTCAATATAACTGTAACCAGCATCTTTTTTGAGGCCTCTTGCCCTCATCAAAGCTCTCACCTCTGAAGCCTCCTTCCATTGACCAGCTGCAGAGTACATATTAGATAGAATGATGTAATTCCTGGGGTCTGATGGTTCTAGTGCAAACAATATTTCTGCAACTTCCCTACCAAATTTTATATTGCGCTGAACCCTGCAAGCACCAATTAATGCTCCCCATACACCTGCATTAGGCTCCATTGGCATGCCTTGAATAAGCTCATGAGCTTCATCCAGAAGTCCAGATCGACCTAGGAGATCAACCATGCAAGAGTAATGATCTATCCGTGGTGTAACTCCATAATCTTTGAACATAGACTCAAAGTACATCTTACCCTCTTCAATGAGCCCCGAATGACTGCATGCATTCAAGACATGTGTGAATGTAACATGATCAGGCCTGATACCCTTCTTAACCATGAGATTAAAGAAATCAATAGCTTCCCTACCATGGCCATGCATGGAATAGCTGGCAAGCATTGCAGTCCAAGTTATTCTATCTGGATTGTTCATCTCGAGAAAGAGTTCGTATGAAGCATCTAAACTCCCACATTTTGAATACACACTTATAAGTGCAGTTCCCACAGGCACATCTAAACTGAATCCAGAACCTATAATATAGCCATGAATGGCCCTCCCTGGTCTTATTGCAGCTAAATCTCCAAAAGCCTGAAGAAGGGTAACAATAGTTGCGCGGTCAGGGTTGATACCTGCCATTCTCATATTATTAAAATAATAAATACCTTCCTCAGAAAGCCCATTTTGAACATGAACTGCAATCACTGAATTCCATGAAACTAAGTTCCTTAACGACATGGCTTCAAACAGTTGACAAGCAGCATAAACTGCACAACACTTCCCATACATACTAATGAGAGAATTAACAACTTTTGCTTCGCATAAAAAACCCAGTTTCACTGCATACACATGAACACATTCTCCTTCAACCAATGCTTGCTTATTTGCAAAGACAGGAAGAAGAGAGATGAGTGTCACCTCATTGGGGTTCAAACCCATCTCTCTTCTCATCCTGCAGAATAAACTATAACTCTTACCCACATCCCTATTTCTCGAAACCACCGAAATAATGGAATTCCATGAAACCAAATCCTTGTTTGGAATTTCATCAAACAACTGCAATGCACCATATAAATTGCCAAATTTTGCATATAAACCAACCAATTGATCCCCAATAAACCCATCATTGTAATTTCCACATTTAATCAATTTAGTATGAAATATTTGGCAATCAAAGATTGAAAAACAAAAATTCACATCAGGAAAGAGTGGCTTTGGATTTGAGTTAGGGTAATGTTGAAGAAGAGTTTGGGAGTGAATTGATGTGCAAAGGTTTCTTCTTGTTGTTGGATTGAAGTGTTTGGGAATTTGGGAAAACCAGTAGTTATAGTGATAAAGTGAATAAGCTCTTCTTGTTACCATTGTCCATCATTTAAATTCAAACAAGACAACGGTACTGACTACTGGTTAAGTTTGGCGCGTTTTAAAAATGGAGAGGGGTATTTTAGGTTTTGATGAGTTGATCACTTTCATTTAGGTATAATTAGGTTTTGGGTCACTTATTATGTTTATTAGGTTATCGTCACTTTTATCCTTGAGATGATATAGAGGAAGGTAAAATCCCAGTACATAAATCTTTTCGGGTATTTTATCTTGGGTCCTTTATTGGATTTTTTAGACTTAACTCCTTTTATACTGTCATATTTTCAATAAACCCCGATTTGTCCAACTTTGGACTATGCCCCTCCGTGCTTGTGTCAAATTTAACATCTATTTTTGTTTTTTCTTCCAAAAATACCCTTTCCTCATTTACTTTAGACTTAATCCCATTTAAACCGTAAGTAAAACTGTTATGTTTTGTTAATTGAAATTTAAAAGGGGGCTTAAGTCTAAAACAACAATTTGGGAAAAGTTGGAAAAATGGGAGGTTTATTCAAAACATGAAATCTAATAATTTTTCATATATTTTTCTGTAACTTCAAATCAAACTTCACTCACATATGGAGAATGAAGAGGTCTACGAAGCCATAAACATACAAACTATCTGGGGACTATAACCAGGGTCGGACCTACAGAGGGTGCAGATGCACCCCCTAAACTTTTGGATTTATTTATTAGCTTTTTTTCTTAAAGAAAACTAAGCCTAGCCCATATTTAAAGGGTAATATCCCAAAAAAGCCCCATGTTTAGGTGTCTTTTCCCCAATAGGCCCTGACATGGAGTCATCTTCTCAAACAAGCCCCCTGACTCACCACTTTAGCTTTTAGCAGATTTTTTGAGACCTTAATACCCTTTGTACCTTTTCAACAGAAAATCAACCTTTATAGATGTATTAAACACTTTCTGATTTGATTGTGACATTTCCGACATAGACAAACAATTTAATCCTAACCGTTGATTTAGTTTGATAAAGATCAAACTGATCACAACCATGAATTCATTTGGTGGAAACACTTATCATCAAACAAAGATCTAGTATCCACTAAAAAAATTTGGTTTTGGTTTTAACAACTATCAACCATTGCATGTGTTGTTGCTCTAAATGATTGCCACGTATTATCATCAAACAAAGATCTATTATCTTCAGTTTTGCTACTAAAGTGGGAACAGTTTTAACCGATGAATATCAAACAGTTTTGTTAAACATTTGAAACCCTAACTTCCCTCTTAATCAAATTCTTCGAAATCAAACAACCCTAACTTCCCTCTTTTCAGTTTCTTATTTTCTGAACTCATTTTCTTATCAAATTCTTCGAAATGGCTGATGAAATTAGTGTAAATGTTGAAGAACTTGAAGACAGTAATGAAGAAGAAGAAGAAGGAGGTACAAGCAAAGTACAAACGAATGATAAGAAGAAGAAGTATGGGAGGAACTTTAGTGTAACAGTGAGATGCTCATTGAGAAACGTAAAGACTCATTTTGTTGATACTTTACCAGATTTAGAGAAGGAAAATTTTAAAAATTCATGTTTTAAGTATTTCTTAGATGTTCAATATGATAAAATCCACATCTGTACTTCTGTTGTCACCCAAATTGTTAAATCTAGGGTTTCAAAACTGAAATACAACATTGGGGATAGTAATCTTACATTTAGACCTCTAGATATCACATTAGTTTTAGGTTTGAAAATTGGTGATGTTCCAAGTGAATTCTTGTTGATGAATAAAGAAGTAGTTAGTGCATTCAGGAAGAAATATTTTGGTAATTCTAAGAGCATTAAGGAAAACAACATAGAAGCTGCAATTCTAAGAGCAAGAGGTGGCCCAGATTCCGGCGACGATGTTCATTGCCTGAATCGGTTGTTATTATTGCATCTTTGCTTACTTCCTGATTCAGGACAAACTCTTGATGTCAAATATGTTGATCTTGTTGAAGACCTTGCTGTTTTTGATAAATTTCCATGGGGGTCGGTTGTTTTCAAATTATTGAAAAATTCATTAGAGAAATTTGCAAGAAATGAATCAGAAAAGAAGCTAGACTATGGTCTTGATGGTTGTGTGCTTGGTTTTATTATCTGGGCATACATACACCTCCCATGCTTAGGTCCTAAAAGGTTGCCTAATGCCCCATTCCCAAGGATGCTTGCTTGTACAGATCTACCTGGCAACACCATTGGCAGGAATACCATCGATAAAAAACTTTATCCAAAAAGAGGAAAAAAAGTTGAAGTTGTGCCCCCTTTTCATCACACCATCAGAGTTTGCTGAAGAACTAGTAAATGAAGCACAAGAGGTATGTGAAATATCCTCTAAATTATTGTATTATTATCCTCTAATTGTTAATAATGTGTTTTATAACAGAGTTTTTTTAAGTTTCAATTTTTATAATAGGTTTTTTTTCTTGTACAATGTTGTAGTATCAAAAAACACTTGATGATGCTAAAAAAGGAGTTGTTGATGATCTAGAAGGGATTGTGCGAGGAGTGGTAAGTTTGTTTAAATGGATATCCTGTAATTTGTTAAGTAACATCCTCTATGTGTCTGATATCTATCTGCTAAAATTGCATACTTATTCTCTAATTGCAGTTTCACAGAGAACTAAAATAAGTCTTAGACAAAGGTGTTACAAAAAAACTTCAACAATTTGAAAAGAATGTTGTTGAAGGAGTGAAAAAAATGCTTAAATCGTTACAAGTACAAGCTGGAACATCATCTAAGCAAGGTGCCACCAGAAAGAACAAACCATCATCATAAAAGTTGGGTGCCACCAAGCAGAATAAGCCAATTGCCAGTAGGAGTTCACCTAGGAAGAAAATTGCCACCAAGGAAACCGAAAAAAAAGACAAGTGTCGACAAGGGAGCAGCAAAAAAAGCCATTCCCACCAAGGAAGTAACAAAAAAGACAAGTGTCACGAAGAAACCCCCAAAAAATGAGAGTGCCACAAAGAAGAATATTAGTAGGATCAAACTCCCACCTAAACAGAAGAAACTACCACCCCTTGCAAATCTACCCAAGCCAAGTTTATCACCCCCAGAACTCTCAAGAGCCTCTGTAAAAACAAGGAGCCAAAGCCAATACCTTGCTGCTGATACTACTACTCCACCTACCTTGGGAAAAAGAAAGGGGAAAGAGATTTGTATTGATCCATCACCCAAAAAACAAAGGAATACAAAGTTGCTTGAAATCATCATAGGTGGTATGAGAAGCAAAGGAGCCGAGGAATTCATGTTAAAAATGAGAAAGCCTAAAAACCTCAACGACCTGATTTTGATGTGGTGCATACTGCTAAAGTAGTTGCGAACAAGAGAAAAAACAAAGAACCCAAGCTTCCAACCAGAAAACAACCTTCAAGGTAAGATTTCAAACTTTTATCCTCTATTTTGTTCTTTCTTATCCTCAGACTATCTGATTAAACTCCTCTAGATTTGCATGTTATCACATTTTTGGTTTTTAAAATCTTAGGGTTAGCAAACATGTGGCACAAGATAGGACATGGTGGAAAGAAGCAAAGGAAAGGGAAAACAAGAAAAACAAAATTGAATTGAATTCGGATACGGAGAATCCAATAGAAACAAAAAGTAGGAGGTTGTTCTTTGATGGGGATGATAATGATAATCATGATGTGCAAGAGAGAGAAGTTTTGCAAGAGAGAGAAGTTTTGCAAGAGAGAGAAGGTGTTGTTGTTGATAGCTTGAGAATAATATCATATGATGCATATTATGCTACTATGGAACCCATGTTTGTTTTGCCACTCTTAGCTTTGCCAACTACTAATATTGAAGGTATATCCTTTAATGATGTTGTTGTACCAGCTAAAGTTGATGATATGGTTAGGCAGGAGGAAGAGGACATTAAGGTGAAGGAGGAAGAGGACAGTAAAGTTTTGGAGGATATGGTTGATCAAAATGAGGAGGTGGTGAAGGAGGAGGTGATCAGACCTCAAAAGTGTATATTGATCCCCCGAATAACACCTTGTTTGTCTAGCACTTAGCTTATATTATTGTATTATATCTATTGATTAGTGCTTTCTTGTCTTTTGTGTAGGTTTCATGAGCCGAAATGCGAATATTGTGTAAAAGCCCGCAAATAATCGAGAAAAGCAAGCAAAAAAGTGTTATTGGCACAAGGGAAGAAGAATGAATATTTGCACCCGCGAAATATGCTAAGAGCACCCCGCGGTCAACTCTGGTCAACTCTGTTGACTTGACTTTTTGGCCAACTTTGACTTTGGTTGACTTTTTGGTTGACTTCTGCTGACATCTGTTGACTTTCGGTCAACTGTTGGACCTTGCTGACTTTGGTCAACTCTGTTGACTTTTATTGACCTGAATTTCTATTTTGGGTCTTAATCTTAAAAAGGCTCCACAAGAAGATCCAGAAGTCCGATTGGGGCCCATGAGCTATCAAAGTGAAGGTCTTGGCCCAAGCTACAATTCAAGCCCAAGAGAATTAGGTTTTACTGATTGCATAATCCCTCTAGGAGACCAACAGCAGCAGCTACGAATTTCACCAAGTTTGGAAGTCTTTGCATGCAAGTATTCTACTTTGTAATATCTATATAAGAGAAGTTGTAACTAGGGTTTATTATCTTTTAGCTAAGCTAAGTTTTTAGCCACCACTTCAAGATCAACTTTTGTACTCAATTCAATATCAATCTATGATTTCAATTATGATGTTATTTAATTTAATTATTTGTTCCATTGGTATGAGTAGCTAAATCATCATGGGGGGAAGGTGGAAGCTTTCTAGGTGATGTATGATTATTATGTTGTTTCTTCTTATTCATTGTGATTCAAGGTTCTTAATGCTTACTTATCTCTAATTCGCGATATGAGGTAAGTATGATTATTTGTATGCTATTGTTATCTATGGTGTTAAATATTATTGTTAGAATTTAGGGAGACCTAGTTTTGATAATAGTATTATATTTATTGTAGATGTGTAGTGAAATAGCTGAAAGGTGATTAATGCATGTTTGTAATATTTATCTTTTATTGGAACCCTTTCATGATTAAATTCAATAGCTGAGAGGTGAGGATTTAATTGTGAATAATATGTGGAATTAATTAGATTCAATAGCTGAGAGGTGAGGATTTGATTAATGAAGCATATTCAATAGCATGCATAATAGAATCCCGTTTTAATGAGATTAAATAGCTGAGAGGTGAGGATTTGATTATTATTGGTATTAATAACTAATAGGAATAGCTGAGAGGTGACTTGTTAGTTGTTATAGATTGAATATGAAGAACAACATGATATAATTGCATAACCTAGATTGCGGAAACCTACTACTCCCCCTATGTCATCATATAATCTTCTTTTCCATATCTTCCATATTCTTAAGTTAGGATTTATTATTATTATTGCCTGTAGGAAGTAGAATCAATTACCAAACCTTTATTATTGATTCCTTGGTGTTTCTTAATTATTATTCTTAATTGTATTTGAGCTAAGATCTCCCCCTCTGAGGTGGGTACGATCCTTGCTTGTTACTTGCCTACTTTGATCTTCAATTTATACAGGCACAAGAAGGAAAATCTCTTAATCTAATCTTTTGATACACAATAAGCAGTATATCAAAATAGTGTCGTTGCCGCTCTAAGGAACGGAGTTCATTCAAGCACAAAAGAGAATAGTTGTTTTGGGACATCATCCCACTTCTATCCCTCCCACCCTTCAATTTTTAATTTATTTTAATTATTGTTTTTAAGTGTCTAGTTACTTAGCCCTCTTGTTGATCTTGCAGTTGAAACGGATCTGAAAAAGCCCGAAAAACGGAGTAGATATCAAAGTTTGAAGAAAGGCGTGCATTCAGAATTTTTGTTCTTCTGAAGTTATTGTTCCGAAGTGGGCTTGACCTCGAGTCGAGATCACTTTGGTCATTAACAATCTCGAGTCGAGTTTTCGGCAGAAATTTGGTCCGATTTTGCGTGAATTATCCAGAACGATCCAGGACTCCTTTTCGGCTGAAAGTTTTACTGTTGAAAGATTTCGGGGTGATTTACTTGCTCTAAATCTTTCGGAATTTTTGGAGTAGCGGAAGTTAATTAAGTTTTCATCCAAAGACGGGAAGTATTACTGAACAGGCAGTTCCAGGCAGGGAATTTGCTCGTTTTGCGTGATGTTTCCAGGACGCCCCAGAACTCCAAATTAGCTAAAGTTTTTACTGTTGAGAGATCGTGAGGTTAACTAGGTAGTCTATTTTTTGCAGTATTTTTAAGGACTTGTAAGTTATTTAATTATTCGATCCACGAAGGGGTCGCGGTTGTAATATTTTTAAAGTAGGTGTTGCTAGGATTTTTATTATTGTGTGTTCTAAGCGGGTAGTAGAGCAAGGTTGTGGATATAGCCTTGGGTCTACTAAGGAACGACTCCTAACGACGATTGAAACCCAATGAGCGGTTTCCCCTTAGTCGACTTCAACTCGTCTTCTCCCCACATTTGTGCGCTTGTTTGGCAATTTTACTTTTTAGCACAAAGTGGGATCGAATCCCCTGCAAGAGGAGTTTCTGTAATGATTAACATGACCTTGATTGTTGCTTGATTTCAATTTCTGTTTTTACTTGTTAAACTGGGACTGCAAAGCGGACCTGGCCTATAAGTGAAACCTAAATATCAATTGATTGCAATATCCTAAGCCTTAAAATTGAATCAACTAAAGCCATGTTATCACGATGTTCTCATTGAGACTTTGACGGATACTTCAACTATTACTGTTTGGTTTTTCTTTAATTGGAGCACAAGTCAGGAATTGGGTCAGGAACCCTTACAGATTTATCTGTAGAATCAATTGGAGCACAAGTCAGGAATTGGGTCAGGAACGTGTTTAGGCACGGAAAACCTCCTACATTGGTTATTAGCTGCTTGACTCTCAAGAGAAGGAGAGTCACTCACGAAACTTGGAGAGAACTCATTGACTTGGGTGAACACAAAATAGAGTCAGTTTTTGAGCCCCTTGTTAGATGTTTTTGAATGGTTAGGACTTCTGTGGCATATGTAATGCACATGTTGCATGCATGTTAGATCCGGTAAAATCTTGTTCAAACCAACAATCTACACAAAGAGCACAATCACGGACCTCTCTACTCCTCTTGAGGAAGAGGTTTAACAACTCAACCTCCTTACCTTCTGAAGAAGAGTTCAACAACTGAACTTCACTTTCTGAAGTACATCCTACACCTATTGCAAAAGAAGCTACCCTTCGGGATTATTTTTCACCTTTGGCCACTGGGCCACCTAATTGCATTGTCTTACCCGAGACACATGCAGATTGCTATGGCATTCGCCCACAGATTGTGGGCATGTTGCCTAAGTTCCATGGACTTCCAAGGGAAGATCCATATCAGCACCTTAATAAATTTCTGACTGTTCATCACACTTTTAGGGAGAAACATTTATCTGAGGAGGAAGTTAGCCTAAGATTGTTCCCATTCTCTCTTGAGGATAAAACATATCATTGGTTACATAGCCTTCCTCCTAACTCTATTGTCACTTGGGCCCAACTAAGTCAAAAGTTTTTGACCAAATTCTTTCCAATTACTAGAACTAATGACATAGTTGATGCCATAAGAAATTTTCAGCAAAAAGAGAGTGAGGTATTCTTTGATGCATGGGAGATTTTTCACGATGTACTTCTTCAATGTCCACACCACAAAGTCGATGACACTGAAAAAGTTAGGATTCTGTATAGGAGCCTTAACACTCAAACTAGGAGCACAGTTGATAACATGAGTGGTGAAGATTTCCTTGACTACTCCACCACCAAGGCCTTAGCTTTCCTTGAAAAGATTGCTAATAATAGCCAACATTGGGATATACCAGGACATACCCCGAGAAACACTACCCTAGACTCTAATGATAAACCTAGAGGAATGTATGATGTCACACCTGACATTGAGCTTAAACATCTAATTCAAGGTTTAACTAAACAGGTAGCAGCATTTGGCGTATCCTTAAATGCCTAATCAACTGTTATGAGTGCCTCCACTCTTTCATGCGATGCTTGTCATGACCAGACCCACACTACTGAATTTTGCCCTCTCCTAATGAATTCACCAGAAACTGAGGATGCCTGTGCGTTTAATTACGCTGGGATAACCAACTTTACTAAGGGCAATGCCACGTACCCATACATGGACCGCTCCAACCTTTCTTATTCTAATAATCATCATGCGGGTCCGCCTGGTTTTAACAACTCTTATAGGCAACGTAGCAATGCCACGGATGTTGGTCACTCTGACAATAGGAACAGGGCACCGGTCCCCCCTTACTCGAACAATACTCATCCTATGAGTGGTTCCAGGGACCGCATGCCAGCTAATCAATCTACCCAACCTAAATCCTCTCTTGAGGATGTGCTCGCACGTTTCATTCAACAGACCCAGGCGTCTATTGAGTCAAATGCCCAAGCTATCCAGAGAATTGAACAAAAACTTGATGAAAGAGGTAGATTTCCGGGACAGTCCATCCCGAACCCCAAAGGCAAAGAAGTTGCCTTGGTGACGGAAACTGCAAATCCATCTACATTTGTACCAATTGCTGAAGTAAAATCGGTTTCCACCCTTAGGTCAGGAAAACAGGTTGATAATCAAATTAATTATACACCGAGTCCCAACATTGTGACCCCGGTTACATCTGCACCTGTTGCCCTATCTAAACCTTCGACCAATGAGGCGACCACCTCTAAATCGAAGAAGACTGCCCGTGAGATCATGGATCCTCCACGGATTTACAACCCACCAGTACCATACCCCCAGAGACTCACAAGGTCTCTAAAGGAAGTCCAAGCAGAGGAAGCACTTGATGTGTTCAAATAGATAAATATTAATATACCCTTCCTCACGGCTATTAAAGAGATACCTTCCTATGCTAAGGTCTTGAAAGACTTGTGCACTGCCAAGAGAAAAACTAATGTGCCTAAAAACGCATTCATAGCTGAAAAATTCTCTGCACTTGTCCAACTAAATGGTGTGGTAAAATATAAGGACCCTGGAAAACTGACCATACTCTGCAAGCTTGGTGATAAATTCATGGGTAGAGCTTTGTTAGACTTAGGAGCGAGTTGTAATCTCTTGCCTTACTCCTTATACCTTAACCTAAGTCTAACATACATGAAACTCACGAAAATATCTTTACAACTGGCCGACAGATCTTTGAAAGTACCTAGAGGTATAGTAGAGGACCTATTAGTTAAAGTGTCAGATTTTACTATCCTGTAGACTTTGTGGTGTTGGATACTGAACCTACTGCCGATGATTCGGTGCCCCATCATCCTTGGCCGTCCATTCTTGGCCACCTCTAATGCTCTCATAAACTGCCGGAACGATTCCATGGTTCTCACTTTTGGCTCTATGACCGTTGAAGTTAATATATTTAACCTTGGCCAACAACCCATTGATCTGTCCTTATCTGAGGATGTGTGCCTTTTAGACTCATTACCTTATGAGATGGTGCACTGTCATTACCCTGAGGATCCGTTGTTCATTGCCTTGCAATGCATAATGTAGACTTCGACATTGACCAATCTATTGCCCAAACCAATGCTCTACTTGATAGTGTGCCTTCTTTGAACCTAAAGACCCTGAGGCCCTCGATGTGGTTTGTAGCTTAGATTCTGAGACTCAAGTAGAGACCATCACTCCACCTCCTGTTACCTTAAATCCTCTTCCTCCTGAGTTGAAATACGCTCATCTTGATTCAGACGGTAGTCATCTTGTTATCATTTCCTCATCTCTTACTACCGAATAGGAGAGTAAGCTTTTAGAAGTTATTTTAAAGCATTGTTCTGCTATTGCCTGGTCTATCCACGACATCAAATGCATTAGCCCTTCTGTCTGTTCTCATCGTATTCATCTTGAGGACGATGCCAAAACTTCTCGTGAACCTCAGAGACGCCTCAACCCTGCGATGAAAGAAGTTGTTCGAGCAGAGATTCTTAAACTTCTGGATGCAGGGGTGATTTATCCTATCTCGGATAGTCCCTGGGTTAGTCCTATTCATATGGTCCCTAAGAAGGCCGACATGACTGTAATTACCAATGATAAGAACGAACACGTCGCCACTAGAGTTCCAACTAAGTGGCGTGTTTGTATCGACTATAGAAAGCTTAATACAGTCACCCGAAAAGACCACTTTCCTCTTCCCTTCATAGACCAGATGTTGGAACGTCTAGCTGGTCATTCTTTCTATTGTTTCCTGGATGGTTACTCCGGTTACAACCAAATTCCTATCGCCCCTGAAGATCAGGAAAAGACGACATTTACATGTCCCTTTGACACTTTCGCTTATGCCCGTATGCCCTTTGGTTTGTGTAATGCACCTGCTACTTTCCAGAGGTGTATGTTACACATCTTTAGTGATATGGTAGAACGATTTATCGAGGTGTTCATGGATGACTTCTCCATATATGGTTCATATTTTGAAGAGTGTCTTAGTCATCTTTCCTTAGTATTTAAACGTTGCATAGAGAAGAATTTGGTACTAACTGGGAAAAGTGCCATTTCATGGTTAGGAAGGGGATAGTCCTTGGTCATGTAGTCTCTCCTGAGGGTATCGAGGTTGATAAAGCTAAAGTAGATCTTTTTTCATCCTTGCCTATTCCTAAGTCTATTAGGGATATTCGAGCCTTTCTAGGCCATGCAGGATTCTATAGACGCTTTATCCAAGATTTTTCTAAGATAGCTCGTCCCTTAACCAATTTATTGCTTAAGGATGCACCTTTTGATTTCACAAAAGAATGCAAGAGCACCTTTGAAAAACTTAAAACCGCCCTCACGTCTGCACCTATTATTAGGCCTCCTGATCGGAGTAAACCCTTTGAGCTGATGTGAGATGCATCAGACTATGTTGTTGGGGCTATTTTAGGTCAACGTCTAGATGGTAAGCCCCATGTCATATATTATGCTAGTAAGACTCTCAATGACGCTCAACGTAATTATACGACAACCGAGAAAGAATTGCTAGCTATAGCATATGCTCTTGATAAGTTTCGCTCCTACCTTTTTGGCACCCGTACTATCGTCTTCACGGATCATGCCGCTATTAGATTTCTTCTGTCCAAGAAGGAGACTAAGCACCGCCTTATTCGTTGGATATTATTGCTTCAAGAGTTTGACCTTGAGATTAGAGATAAAAAAGGGACTGAAAATGTAGTAGCCGACCACCTGTCTAGATTAGACCGTCCTGAGGATTCTAGTGTTATTTCTGAGAACTTTCCTGATGAGCTTCTTTTCGCAATATCGAATGCTCCATGGTTCGCAGATATAGTTAATTACTTGGCTAGCAACAAGCTTCCAAATGATCGGAACAAGCAAGATAGATCCAAATTCCTTGCTAATGCCAAGTATTATTTCTGGGATGACCCTTACCTTTTTAAGTACTGTCCTGACCAGATCATTTGTCGTTGTATCCCTGATTGGGAACAACAAGAGGTCCTTAAGTTCTGCCATGAGCATGCTTGTGGTGGACATTTTAGTGCCAAAAAGACAGCTGCTAAAGTATTGTAGTGTGGTTCTTATTGGCCAAATCTCTTTAAGGACTCTCACATGCATTGTACTGTCTGCACTCGTCAACAATTAGGGAAAATCACTAGGCGGCACATGATGCCCTTACAGCCAATACTTCCTATAGAAGTGTTTGATGTATGGGGCATTGACTTCATGGGCCCTTTCCCTGGTTGTCATGGTTTTTTGTACATTCTGGTCGCGGTAGACTATGTTTCTAAATGGATCGAGGCCATTCCCACAAGGCACAATGACCAAGAAACTGTAGTAAATTTTCTGAAAGAGTATATATTTGCCCGATTTGGCGCTCCCCGTGGGATCATTAGTGATGGGGGGAGCCATTTCTGCAATAGAGTTTTTCGAAAACTTGTCCAAAAGTATAGAGTTACTCACAAAGTGGCCCTTGCGTACCATCCGCAAACTAATGTCCAAGCTGAGGTGTCGAATAGAGAGATTAAAAACATTTTGCAAAAAACAATTGATCCTAATAAGGTTGATTGGTCTCGTAGAGTTAGTGATGCATTATGGGCCTATCGTACTGCTTTCAAAACTCCCATAGGCATGTCTCCCTTTCGTCTTGTTTTTGGAAAATCCTGTCACTTACCTGTAGAGCTTGAGCATAGAGCCTTCTGGGCAATGAAAAAGCTCAATTTTAATCTCGACCAGGCAGGTGAGAGGAGAAAACTCCAGCTTTCTGAGCTTGAGGAACTTCAGAATGAAGCTTATGATCTTTCCAAGTCCTACAAAGCTAATATGAAAAAACTACATGATCGTCAGATCTTACCTAGAGATTTTCAAATTGGGGACAAAGTTTTACTATATAACTCTAGGTTGCCTTTATTTCCTAGTAAACTACAGTCTCGTTGGTCGGGTCCCTTTGTAGTGTCTGCAGTAACACCCTTTGGTACTATCACTTGTCTAAATCCTATAGACAATACTGAATTTTAAGTCAATGGTCAACGTCTTAAGTATTTCCATGAATTAAGGTCCCCTGAAGTAGAGGAAACTCTCTTAGAAGACCCTACCTATCTAGATTGACCCTTGACCTGCTGGTATCCGGACCCTCCCTTACTCTACTCTTGTCTCTTTTTGGAGGTGTGGTTGAAAGTGCCGGGACCTATAGTCCACAAACTCTTACTGGCTGAATCTAATTGATCCAGTTCACGCTTTTCCCTGAAGCGTCACCACCAAACAGACCTGTTTCCCGCTCTGTTTGGGGGTGGGAAAGTCATTTCTCATCTTCTATTAAGTCTCGAGTATCTGACTTTAAAAGACTCTTTGTTGTATCTTAGACATCAGGATCTCGCGCATTCCACTCTAACGTTTTATCTCACCTGTATCTTTGTTTAGAGTAGCGTTTATCTAGGGAGTGAGCCTTGTTTGTCCTCCTGTCTGGCTGAAGACGTTAAACTTAGCGTTCCTGGGAGGCAGCCCTGTGTATCTTCTAAACCCGGTCGTGCTTTATTGCTTCTTTTTGTTGCCGGGTTTAGCTGCATTTTGGCTGTTAAACCGCCTGTTCTACCATCTGTGTTCAATTCTGTTTGGGGGTGGGCGCGGCCGGCCCACCCACTCTCTCATTGCCGTTTGATTGGTTGATAATTATTGTGGTTACAAAATGCATTATTTTAAGATATGATTTCTTTTTTTTTTGTTGAGTCAGTCCTTTATTTCAATTGTGTCATAGTATGGAATTCCTTGTAGTCTCTATATAGAGATAATTTTGTTTGACAGGAATCTATAAAACGGTTTGAATTTTTAGCACATTCATGGTAATATCTTTCTCTCTCTCTTTTCTATGCTTAGTATGAGCCTTAAGGACAAGGCAATCTCTTTGTTTGGGGGTGGGGAAGTATTTCAATCATTTTTGCAGAAGATTTTCAAACTTCTTTATCCATACTTGTGTAAAAATTCAAAAAATTTGAGAAAAATCAACAAAAATCTTTCTTACAAAGACTTTTTCAAAAATAAGATAAGTACACCATCAATGATGAACATAATGGTTGAATTCTTTCCTTTTCAAGTTTAAGGACATTTATTGCTTCACCAAGTAGTTGAGTCTTATACTACATTTGCATGAGCATAAGCATGGCATTCATCTGCATTTATTATAGATTACATGTGCAAATACAACTACACCTTGGGAAACTTGAGGAATAAGTGTAGAGACTTAACCTAGTGAGCTTTTGAGCCCCGTCCTTTTCTTGGAAAGTTTATATGTACATCTGGAGTCAAAAGACTCAACCTCTCAGTTTTGTCTGTTTTTAGTCTCATATTCATTTTTATAGTTAGCCTTCAGATGACATCAAGTGGGTGTAATATAAACTTGGGTCTTGTAGCTTATTCAAAATGTGATCACCATATCAGTACTTAGAGATGATACAAAGACCTTTAGATAAACCTTGTTTACCTTAGCCTACCTTGACGATATTCATTCCATTAGGTTAACCATTCTGAGCCTTTCCTTGTTACTTAGCCTTTTTCTTGAGCCCATTATCCTTACCCAACTCCATTGTAGGAGTAAATACCCTTAGAATGTTTTAAGTCCTTTTACCCATATTTTGGGAACATGAGGATGATTGTTTATTTGGTTACAAGAAAAAATGAGAAATACAAAGAATCTCCAAACTAGTGAGATGAACAAAATATTGAAAATCAAAAAGTTTGAAGAAATTCCAGAAAAAAAGCCAGAATCTTGCAAACCATTCCAAATCCAAAAAGAAAGAAAGATTCTCAAATAGGCTAGAGCTTCACTGAAATTTTCCCAAAAGAAAAAATCCTTCTTCCAAAAGAAAAATTCCAAAAATTTCTCCATGTGTTGTTATTACAAATCACAAGTATTGAAGGCCCGAATGTTCCAAAATTGTTTCATAAAAGCCTGTGCCATTTCTAACCCTGTCCTAAGCCAAGTTACAACCCGTTACTGTCTTTCGTTGATCCAAGCTGATATGGTAGGATGTGGCGAGTAAGTGAGAAGGTGCTGAGGTGAAAAACCCGACATCTCAAGCAAGGCTAATTTTTCCATTCTTTGAGACTAAGTTCATTCCATTACACCAGTTGGTTCTTATTGATATATGTGAGATGATTGTCCATCTTCTTTCCTTACATAAAGGTAAAATGATAAACACCATCTCTGAGTGATTTTATTTCTGAGTGTATGACTGTGAGGCAGAAGTCAAAGCGACCTTTCCAAAGGTAACTTAAGACCCGTGGTAGTATGGGTACATGCCTGTACTCGATGCATTTGAGACCGTTATGGTTAGTTTATATTTCATATCTTATTCATGCATTGGTAGTATATTATCTCATATGAACGGTTTTACAATACTTATCCTTATTCTTGATATGACCAATTCTGAGGTACATGGTAGAAAATTTTATTCTTGGATTAGTCATTGTAGTAAGTTTGTGGGTATCTTCTCTGGAAAACCCTCAGGAGACTATAACTCCTCCACCTGGGAAACCCTTGTGGTTAAAAACCTTGATGCATATGGTTAATGCAATCACCTTAGTTATACTTCTCTTCTGAGTTCCTTATTCTTTCTTCTCATCTTTGCTTGAGGACAAACAAAGTGCTGTTTGGGGGTATTTGATCGGACCTCAAAAGTGTATATTTATCCCCCGAATAACACCTTGTTTGTCTAGCACTTAACTTATATTATTGCATTATATCTATTGATTAGTGCTTTCTTGTCTTTTATGTAGGTTTCATTAGCCGAAATGCGAATATTGTGTAGAAGCCCGCAAAAAGTCGAGAAAAACAAGCAAAAATATGTTATTGGCACAAGGGAAGAAGAATGGATATTTGCACCCGTGAAATCTGCTAAGGGCACCCCACGGTCAACTCCATTGACTTGACTTTTCGACCAACTTTGACTTTGGTTGACTTTTCGATCAACTGTTGACTTCAGTTGACTTTCGGTCAACTGTTGGACCTTGCGGACTTTGGTCAACTTTGTTGATTTTGGGTCTTAAATTTAAAAAGGCTCCATAAGAAGATCCAAAAGTCCGATTGGGGCCCATGATCTATCAAACTGAAGGTCATGGCCCAAGCTACAATTCAAGCCCAAGAGAATTAGGTTTTGCTGATTGGCTAATCTCTCTAGAAGACCAACAGCAGCAGCCACGAATTTCACCAAGTTTGGAAGTCTTTGCATGCAAGTATTCTACTTTGTAATATCTATATAAGAGAAGTTGTAACTAGGGTTTATTATCTTTTAGCTAAACTAAGTTTTTAGCCACCACTTCAAGATCAACTTTTGTACTCAATTCAATATCAATCCATGATTTCAATTATGATGTTCTTTGATTTAATTATTTGTTCCATTGGTATGAGTAGCTAAATCATCATGGGGGGAAGGTGGAAGCTTTCTAGGTGATGTATGATTATTATGTTGTTTCTTCTTATTCATTGTGATTCAAGGTTCTTAATGCTTACTTATCTCTAATTCACGATATGAGGTAAGTATGATTATTTGTATGCTATTGTTATGCATGGTGTTAAATATTATTTGTTTGATAATAGTATTATATTTATTGTAGATGTGTAGTGAAATAGCTGAGAGGTGATTACTGCATTTTTGTAATATTTATCTTTTATTGGAACCCTTTCATGATTAAATTCAATAGCTGAGAGGTGAGGGTTTAATTGTGAATAATATGTAGAGTTAATTAGATTCAATAGCTGAGAGGTGAGGATTTGATTAATGAAGCATATTCAATAGCATGCATAATAGAATCGCATTTTAATGAGATTTAATAGCTGAGAGGTGAGGATTTGATTATTATTGGTATTAATAACTAATAGGAATAGCTGAGAGGTGACTTGTTAGTTGTTATAGATTGAATATGAAGAACAACATGATATAATTGCATAACCTAGATTGTGGAAACCTACTACTTCCCCTATGTCATCATATAATCTTCTTTTCCATATCTTCCATATTCTTAAGTTAGGATTTATTATTATTATTGCCTATAGGAAGTAGAATCAATTACCAAACCTTTATTATTGATTCCTTGGTGTTTCTTAATTATTATTCTTAATTGTGTTTGAGCTAAGATCACCCCCTCTAAGGTTGGTACGACCCTTGCTTGTTACTTGTCTACTATGATCTTCAATTTATACAGGCACAAGAAGGAAAATCTCTTAATCTAATCTTTTGATACACAATTAGCAGTATATCAGGAGGACAGTAAGGTTGTGGAGGATATGGTTGATCAAAATGAAGAGGTGGTGAAGGAGGAGGAGGACAGTAGAGATGTGGAGGAAGGGGAAAGTAAGGTGGTTAAGGATGATGACTTTCATGATGTCATCCCAAAGCCCAATAATATTCCCGAAGAGTATCTAGTGGACATAGTTGGCTATAATGTTGGTGAGATGGATGAGGAGGGTGAGGCAGATAAGCTTGATGAAACAAATGATGGTGTAGTAATTGAAGATAGCCAAGCTATTCAAGCTTATAAAACAAGCCAGAAGAAAATGAAGAGAAATACTAAGGGAATGGAAGACACTATGGACCAATTGGACATTGATATTGTTATGAACATCATGGGTAAGTCATTTCTGGAAAGGACTACCACCAATAATGAAACATATGCCCTTAACTATTTCTGGTGGTTGGCAAATGATCCAAAGTATGAGCATGCAGTTATAAGGGAATATAAGGATGCTCCTGATATAATTGTCAAGCAATTTTACACTTTGTATAGGAATAATTGGCTGCATGGAGATATTGTTGATGCATATGCACTATTGCTCACTAAGTGGTATGGACTAATAAGGAAGCACCTTCAACCTGAGGACCAATTTGCTGTAGTTAACACTGTATATTTTGCTGTAAGTATACATTTTTTTGTTAGTGTATTTGGTTGTAGTAATTTATGGAATCATTTGTTGGCATTCTAACTATGTTAACTTTTGGTTTTTGCTATTATGTTTAGAATATGTTGCATGAGAAAGTTCAGAACACATATAGAAGGTGCATGAAGGACAAAAGTTTTGCTGCACTTTCACCATCAGAAAGAATTAGGAGTGGCAAGTTTAAAATACACCAAGGTGCTTTTAACATTGTTAGCCCATCTAGGGGTTTGAAAGGTCAAGTTCCTACAAGACTTGCAAAGTCACTCCTTGTTCCCTTACAAGTAAGTTGTTATTTGTGTTTACATATGTTATCTCATTCTTATTATCATCTAAGTTATGATCTCATATCCTCAAAAGACTTATATTGTATCCTCTAATATATATAGGTTAATCGCAATCATTGGATACTGCGTGCCTTTAACTTTAGGGAGTGGAAGGTCAAAATATATGACTCTTTGGGTTATAAGAGACCATCTTCACAACAGTTGGGGGTTGAGGAGATGTTGCCTTATGTGGTGTTTGCTGCTGACCCTACTGAAGAAGACATTGACCTTGAGAGAGAATGGGAACGCGAATATGTTAACTGTACACCTCAGGATGATGGCTGCAGCTGTGGAGTCTTTTTGCTTGCATATCTTGACTGTGTTCTCAGAGGTGAGCCACCAATATTTGAGAGGAGACCAACTCTGATGAGAAAGCGCATTGCAATGGACCTTGTTGAATGTGGATTCAAACCAAACAAGAAGTAGATCTTTTGAACATGTTTATGTTGTTGTAAACATGATTATTTTGTTGCTGCAAAGTTGTACTTCTTTTGAAGATGTTTATGTTGTTGCAAACATATCTATATTCATGAAGAGTTTAAGACTGAGGTTAATATATTAGCTTTTGTATTTACATGCAGTTTCTCTTTAATTTGGTATTATAACTATGTCACATGTTTGATGCAGTTAGTTAGAGGATACAGAATAAATATTTTAGAGGATACCAAGTATTTATGTTAGAGGATACAAAGTATTTCTTTTGGAGGATGTGAAATGGTACCCTTTGAGAGATGCACTTAATAAACAAGTTATAGCAACCTAAAATACTAATAGACCAAAGTTATCAACACTTTAGTACTTAATAAAAATCCATTCAAAGGTTATTATCTAAGATCATAAGCCAAAATATACTATGTTCTGTTTAGAGGATAACATGGACTCATTTAGCGGATACCTAGCATTGCTTTGACGGATAAAAAAGGGACAAAATACAATTCAGCTCACAAAAAGTATTGTTACTACACTTAACATTAGGGTGGTGGTCCTTCTCTAGGTAAAGGTTGAAAAAGGTAGTCATAGTCTGGTATGACTTCAATACATGTTGATTTGTTGTGTCCTGGCGCTTTACACCTTGAGCATCTTCTAAGTTGAACTGGGACACCTTCAAGTTTGCCTCTTTTTCTCTTTTTCTTCGAGCGACCTGCCTGTTTAAAAGGTAGTGGTGGAAGAATCCTTCTTGATGCTCTGTCCTGCGGCCATTCATCCTTTCCTCTTGTGGGTCTCCATTGTTCCTTGTATGTCTCTGCATATATTTCCCTTTTGTAGTAGACAACACAAAAAGCATATGGATCACTTTTGGTTTCTCTAATCACAGACATTGCGTGCTCATAAGGTATTCCCATTGCTTCCCACCATTTGCAAGTACAAGATCGTGCGTTCAAGTCAACGACACATGTCTTATTCTCACCATAAACTGTCCAAAGAGTTGGAGATGACTTCTCACGAGTGAATGTACGACCCCTCCAAGAATTATGCAATATTAGTTCGTGGCACCACTTTATTACAGGTGTCTTGAACTTCTCACCATCACCACGATAGTCACGGTGATGCCTTATGATGTTAGTATGAATTCCTTCCAGAAGAGAAGTAACAGGCATCTGCCTTTCTGGTATAATCATTCTATTCCATGATTCCACATGATTGGTGTAAATAATTCCATATCTGCACGTTAGAGAAAACTGTGTTAGAGGATAAATGTATTCCGTTAGAGGATACACACAAGCTATTAGAAGACAAACCTTGATTTTTCCTAAAAAGCATTTGCCCACTTATTTAATGGTCCAATTTGCATTAAGCTGTTGTATGCCTTCTCAGACATGGCCTATATTTGTAGCATAAAACCCCAGAACTCATTTTGATTGAGAGTCTTTGCAACTTCCTTAAGCAACCACCTTACTTTTGCATTCCCATATTTGAGGGACATGTGTTGTGCAGAATACATATGACAAGCGTTTGGGAGAATCTTTGGTACAACTTGAATAATACTTTTGTGCCTATCAGACAAGATCAAGGCGAGATAACCTAGGACACACCTAGTCACAAAATAATGTCAAATAACCGAATGCCGGTTTCAATCTCCCCCTTTGACATTTATTTTGTGACAAAAACCTATGACTCTAAGAGCACTTATAATATGTGCTTACAAACCCAAACCAACGACATTTCTAATACATGCCTACAAGAACACTCACACTCAATACTAACCAATGAGACGATCATCATCTTGAAAATCACGTCCTAAGACACCAACACAAGCTTCAAGATAATATGCAATGAATCACCATCATATGATAATCAACAGGAACATGAAGCTTTGACAATCAGAGACGAGACGGAAGCAATGCAATCCATAAACCAATCAGAGAATCAACGGAAGCTTTTAGGAACTTCTCCCCCATACTTCATGAATTTCAAACATGAATACTTGTTCTCCTCCACAAGTGTAGCATACCTGAAACATGACCCAAGATACACTAACAAAGAAGAAGAAGGTGTTAGTATTAGAGTCATCATCTCCCCCTTTTTGTCACAAAAGAAGCAATGTGACAAAGAAAAGAAATAAGAAAAACTCAACCATAACAAATAAACAAAAAGAAGAGAATAATAAAACATATTAATAAGAAATAGATATTGAACAAAAGATATAGAACAATCTCTTGTCAACACAACACAAACACCATCAACATGAGAAAAATCCTTAACTAAATCAACTTCACAAGCCTTAACAAGAAGATAAAGAGAAAGAACCGATGTACCATAAAAGTGAAGAGGAACACATCATGAAATTTCCAAAATAGTAGTCAATCCCAATCCATACAAAAATAAGAGACAATATATTGGGATAAACAAAAGATTGAACAACTAAGAGAATTGAAGTGCATCATAAACTAAACCTCGGTGTGTGTAGATGCAATGCAATGCATAAAGAGAGAGAAAGGTCACCACTAGAACACACCCTTTGAAGACCTAGAATATAGATACATCAACAAGAGACATATGATTAGTAAGTGAGCTTAGAAGAAACAAACTTCAACCCCCTTTGAAACAAACGTTATGAGTAGAAGGCAAACGAATATAAATATGATTTTTCAAATGAAAACCAAGGCATCCAAAAGGCAAAGGAATATAAACTTTGTATGCCTTACATAAAAACAATGAACATGCGCTTGGATTTTTATTTTGCCGCGTGGTGGAGTTTAGTCTACATCACTCCAATGTCATTCCCGCGTGGGAAGGATTTTTGCCTCCATCTTTTCAAATACACGAGGGTAGGGTCTAGCCTACATCTTTTTGACAAACACAAACTCAAGAAGTGCAATACCATGATAATGTGCAACACAAGAACTAACATCCCTTGAGTGCATCCGTCAGAGCATGACCCTCACAACCCCAACGGGTTCTTAGACAACTGATATTGCTTTAAAGACAATCAAATGGCTGGGGATAAAGTGAGTTATTGACCACTAACAAGAGTTGTAAGAGGAAGATACGAATGCTCAATAACACGAACAACAAGATAAACATTAACCAAAACAGAGGAGAGATAGCTCAAGATAACATAAATACTCGAGAGATAGAGAAGTTCTATGAGCTCAAAGAATATGTAAGTGGTTTCCAAAAACTCCCATCATGCAAGCATGCCGTTCACTGTGCAAACAAGCGAGGAAAAATGCATGATACATACCAAAACATACTTAAGAGTTTAGAAAGAGAAAACACCTAAACATATTGCAACTTATTTAAGACAATTAAACCAATATCTCAGAAAAGATGCATCCAACAACACATACATGGAATAAATAAATAAGAAAAAACAAAAATAGAAGGAATAACCAACAACTTTTTTTTTTTTTTATTATTATTAACAATGTATTCAGACATGTAACATGATATGAGCTAAACAAACAAAGCATAAAAAAATAAAAGCACCAAACAAATAACCTATGTGGTTAGAGAAATATGCAATTCAAATAAACATAAGGCTAGAAAATAAATCACATCATCCCAAAAGTGGGACACCGCCAGACTTTTGCAAGTCCAGAAAAACCTTCAACTTATCTTTTCTTACCCATATTTGTTTGATATTCGACGTACTCATCTTGGGTGTAGAAACGATATGAGAGTTTCCCTTACCAAGCTTTACAAGAGACTTGTCCTTAACTAACTCCATCTTAGTCTTTGACTTCCTTTTGTTGGAGTACCCGTTTTTCTTAAACCCATGACAATAAGCATTAGAGTTCCAAGGTCTAGAAAATGCACAAGAAGGAACATAAGAATCAACATGATTATAATTATAAGGAACACGATAATAACATTTAACATGTTGATTAAAATTCCAGCAAAAGATATCCAAATGACCATCTCTACCACAATAAGAACAATGAAAAACATTAGACTTACTCAAAGAATTCTTATAAAGAAATGTGGTAGTAGAAGATGAAACATGTATGTCACCATTGTATTTGTGACATGGTGCCTTAACAAGACCTATACCTCCATTATGAGAACAATATGGCTTACCAGCAAAATCAACCTTACTATTAGCTTTAGACTTAAACTTTTTGCGAGAAACATGTTGAAAGGTATTAATATTAAGTCTAGTCTCAATAGGTGGGGTGTGCAAAAGGGCAGGCAAACTAGATTTTACAGGAGTAATCACACTAGATGGACTAGTATAACTGGCAATAGGAGAGTCAAATCTAGTTTTGTCCCAAACCTGCAATTGGAGTTGAGTAGACGTTAAATCGTTCTTTGTTACCTCATACTCCACCAATAGAGATTTGTATTTCTCATCGACCTCCTGATTGACCTTCTCTAAAGCTGCAATTACATAACAAGTCAAGTTTTTCTTTTTCAAATAATTGAGAAATAGAAATTGCACCATCTACAGCAGAAAGAATTTGTTTTTCAAGAGTTTCAATTTTATCCTGCAAAGTAAGATTAACCTTATCCAATTTTTCAATTTTGGATTCATAAACTTTTCCTTAAAGCATATAGTCTTTTGCACAATATCTGAGTCGTTGTTATAGAGAATCAACCTTAGTCTGCAAAACACCATTATCTTTAAAACAAAAATTATCAGAAATAGTAGACAAATTACAATTAGCTTTATTGAACTTTTCCTGCAAATCAATATTAGCATTTTGTAACCTTTCACATTCTTTTGCAGAAAGCCTGTAAAGAAGAGCCCAATCACTATTGCTAACAACATACAAATTATCATCCTTTTCAAAATCAGATTTTGGTTTTGTGGATTTAGACGATTTAACAATAAAATTATTATAAGCAGACTCATGAACCATTATTGCACTCATAGGATCTACGCGTGAGCCATTACGCTCCATAACAAGCGCCATGCGACTGATACCAATTGAAAACCCAATATGTGCAATATAACAATAGTAAAGCAAACAATAAAGCGATAAACAAGTAAAGAACACAAGATATTTTTAATGTGGTAAAACCCAATATGGGAAACGTCCACGGTTGTCCTCTCGACAACAAATAAATTCACTAGATGAAAAGAGATGTACAAACCTATCAACTACCTGCAATCACTGCGAGTTGGCACTACTGGTTATCTCTAACACCTTGACTTCACCAGAGTACCTTGATGTACGCACAAGACACTCGACTTCTTGATGAACACACAAGAAGACTCGAAGCCGATCTATGAAGCAAGCTTACACCAGAGTTCCTTGATGAACACACAAGGATACTCGACTTCTTGATGAACACACAAGAAGACACGAAGTTGATCTCAATATTCAATAAGGAAGAAGAAGATGAATGGGGAAGAAGATGATGAGTTCAATCACCTAAACAAACTCCAAGACTAGAGATGAATTGGATGGCCAAAGAACTACTCAATTCTTTTCTGGAAAAACCATATATAGTTAGGGTTTTGGAGGAGAGAGAAAATGGACCGAAACAAGGAAATCTGACGACGACGTACGTACGTCCTAACTAGGTACGTACGTCTCTGAATGAAAAAGTCTGGTAACCAACTCGATGTACGTACACCCTAACTAGGTACGTACGTCCTTGAAAGAAGAAAGTCTGCTGACCAACTTATGGTACGTACGTCCTAACTAGGTACGTACGTCCAAACCTTAACAAGAGATCTGTCCAACTCAAGGTACGTACGTCCTAACAATGAGTGTTTTGAAGTTACTTTTATCTATGCAAGTAATTACAGAGCTGAGAGAGGATTGCTTTGGGGAGACTTGAGGAATCTAAGCAATACTATAACTGGACCTTGGTGTGCTATGGGAGATTTCAATAACGTCATGTTTGCTAACCAAAGAGTAGAGGGGTAGGTTGTACATCCTAGAGAGACTAGAGATTTTGTGGAAGCCATGCAATTTGCTGCATTAACTGACCTCAAGTCTATTGGCTTATTATACTTGGACAAAAAGATCCAGAAAAATGTCTAAAATAGATAGGGTTATGGTTAACTCACAATGGTTGGGAGAACACTGCAACTCTGAGGTGGAAATTTTGCCTTTTGAACTGTCCGACCACTCCCTGGGATGTTGTATTGGATACATTACACCAAGAAAGCATCCCCCTTCAAGTTTTATAACTCCTGGATCAGCCATCCCGACTTTATGCCAATGGTGGAAATAGTGTAGGCTCGGAAGGTGTACAATAATCCCATATATGTGTTGACTGAAAAACTGAAAATGTTGAAGTATGAAATAAGACAGTGGTCAAAGGAGAAGTACTATGTAAATGTAAGTGGGACCTGGAAGGTGACACTTGCACATCATACTATTACAATTATGTTAAAGAAAGGAAGTCCAGGAACTCAATTTGGGTGCTCGAAGACCAACAAGGAAACAAAACAAATGACAACAATCAAGTCTGCAAAATCATTGAAGAGTACTATGTAAGTATGTTAGGCACTGACTCCACAACTACTCCAGATGAAAATTTCTTCAATAACATTCAGGTCAGAAGCTTAAACAATGATCAGGTAACTGTTTTAGAAGCTGAGGTAAGTGACATCGAAATTTATAATGCTTTATTTGATATAGGTGATAATAAGGCCCCGGGCCCAGATGGTTTTAATTCATTTTTCTTTAAGCATTGTTGGAATGTGGTAAGTAAGAATTTTATTTGTGCCATTAAAAATGTTTTTCGAACTTGTAAGATGCCTAGGGGTGTTAATTCAACCCTCATTAGCCTTGCTCCTAAAGTTAATGCCGCTACTAAGATTGAAGAGTTTAGGCCTATTTCTTGTTGCAATGTCATTTATAAATGTGTTTCAAAAATCATAACAAATAGGTTAAAACTTGTTGTTTCTGACATGGTTTCTGAGTGTCAAACAACCTTCTTGCCTGGGAGAGCCATACAAGACAACTTACTTATGTCCCATGAATTGTTAAGAGGGTATGGGAGAAAAGGAGGCACCCCAAGGTATTCCATGAAAGTGGACCTAAAAAAGGCCTATGATACAGTTGCTTGGGATGCAGTGCTTCTAATGCTCAAGAGGATGGGCATTCCTATAAAACTGCTAAATTTGATCAAACTGTGTATTACTACCATTTTTATTCAATAATGGTGAATGGTAATCAGGTTGGGTATTTTGGTGGTAAGAAAGGGCTTAGACAAGGGGATCCCTTGTCTCCCTACCTTTTTGTTATTGTCATGGAAATTTTGGAGTGCTTACTCAAAGAAACAATTACTATGAAAACCATTAAATTCCATGCCAAATGTAAGAAACTTAACTTAACACATTTATGTTTTGCTGATGACATATTGCTTTTTTGCAGGGCTGAAAGAGATTCACTTGATGCTGTAATGAACATTTTGAATGCCCTGACAAATCAAACTGGCTTACATCTTAATCACCACAAGACTACTCTGCCAAAGCTGGGATACCAGATGCTGAAGCAACATTTCTTGCTCAACATTGCGGTATACAACTTGTTAAACCCCCAGTCTCTTACCTTGGCCTCCTATTAATATCATCGAGACTCAGTATTAAGGATTGCAACCCCATCATTGAGAAGATCACTAGAAGAGTGATCACCTGGAAAGCTAGAGTACTCTCCCATGCCGGCAGGTTACAATTAATGGAGTCAGTACTTTTTTCCTAGCTTCCATGTCTATTGGGCCAAAATCTATCTCTTACCTAAGGCAGTAGCAAAGAATATTAGCCAGCTATGTGCTAATATTTTTTGGAGTGGAGCTAGTATGAGCAATACTATGCACCATGCTAGTCTTTATAAGCTGAGTCTGAAGAAAGAATGTGGGTACTAAGGTTAAGAAACTTTTATTCATGGAACATAGCTGCCTATCATGGATTGGTATTTGACATTGCACACAAGAAGCCATCTATGTGGGTGACTTGGGTATGGACTTACCATATAAAAAAACAAAGGGTTCTGGACAATGACTATACCTTCTGACTGTTCTTGGGTTTGGAGGGCTGTTTTGAAGACAAGAGAATCGGCAATGAAACTTGTGAGATATGTAGTGGCTGATGGTAAGGACATACAACTGTGGGATGATCCTTGGAGCTCTCTAGGCCCTCTAAAGCTAGTACCAGAGATTGTAGATAACTGGACTATACCAACTCATGCAACTTTGGATGCTATTATGAACAACAATGTGTTTGGTGAGCATTTCATGGACTCTCACTGCAGCAGCTGAAACAATCCAACAAGTTACTATCCTTCCACAAGTTGGTAATGATAGAATTGTTTGGACACCTAACCCTGCAGGTACCTTCACCATAAATAGTACATATGAAGCACTTTTGTCGAAGCATGTAAAGGTAGCTTGGCACCGTGTTGTTTGGAAAAATAAGGTAATTCCTAGACACAGAATAAAACATGGATGCTACTGTCAGGTTGCTTGCCAACACAGGATAGACTTGTCAATAGAGGTATCCCTCTACACTCTCAAAGTATTTTTTGCAATGCTAACAGAGAGAATAGTAGACATTTGTTTTTTCAGTGCCAGTATGCATATGTCATATGGACGGGAATCAAGCCTTTCCTAGGGCTAGACACAAGTCACAAATCATCTCAGGAGGAATGGGAAATAATTTTCAAAAGAAGCAGAAAGAAAGGAATGAAGTCAGATGTCTACAATATCTTTGTTTGTCTTGTGGTCTACTTTATATGGAGAGAGAGAAATCAAAGGAGGTTTGCAGGAAAGACACTTGCAGCTGAAGCTCTAAGAGATACGTGCATCCACGAAATGAGGACATACATCCAAAGCAAACTGAAAGAAGTAGAGGACACCATTGAAAATCGAGTGTTAGCAGAAAGACTAAGGATTGTTGTCAACTTTAAACATAAACAAAGGATTTTCTGCACATGGGAGCCACCACCACAATTAAGCTTAATGCAGATGGTGCAGTTAAGGAAACAACAACAAGGATTGGTGGACTACTGAGGGAAAGAGAAGGCAATGTAATTGCATCATTTGTTGGAAACTCCACAACCAGAGAAGTGATTCAACAAGAGATGCAGGGTGTACTAGTAGGAATGAGATTAGAACATGGATTGGGCATCAAAAGACTTCAAGTATGCTTTGACAGTTTATGGTGTATCAAAATTCTTACCAACATCACTAATGCACAATGGTATTGTTTGGGAATTACTGCAGTAATACTTCAACTGGCTCTACTATTTCAGGAAATTAGATTTGAATATGTCTTCAGGGAAAGTAACCAGTGTGCAGACTACCTAGCTAGCTTAGGGTGTGATAACAATGCACTATTAACTTCTTTTGTTCCCCCTTTGGATGAGACTTTATACAGGCATGTAAATGATGATATGATAGGAACTGTATATGAGAGTGTAAACATATTTTTAGTAATATAGGTGGGGGTGTACCTAACCAGCTTAATTGGCAAAAAAAAGAAAGAGTAAAAGTTGTAATCCCCCCCCCCCCTTGCCGCAATATATTGAAATACATATATTACGACTACGTACAATTTCATATAATTCTTACTGGCGTGGAGTTACAGTTTGTTATGATTAATTTTTTTAGTGTATATTAATTATTTTGTGCACCCCCTGAATCAAAATCCTCGGTCTGTCCCTGCTCTTTAATATATATCCTTTCGAAACACATTTGTGAAAAGTGCATCATTTGTAACAATAACCACATAGTAACGAATTCATCATTTTTAACTTGAAAAAATTGGTTAATTTATCTGAAAGAAACTTTACAAAAATACAAGAAAAAGAAGTTGATAAATAGCTCCATCACCGCAATTTACTTCTATTGGGCAATATGCTAGTAATAGGCTACTGCTCATGTATAAAACTAAGAAAAAAACAGAATAAAATAAAGTATGCAAACCAGAAAGAAAATTAAGGACAGTATGAATTGATCGAGTCGAGAAATATCTCTGTCGTTAAGACATAATTTGCCCCAACAGGTGCTGGATGGGTTTTATGCAAACTGTCTCCCAGGATACAACGATCAGTACCTTCGTCGTGTAGCAGCACTTCAAACAAAATGAAGATGGCGAACCAGTTCAGTGATGTAGCTCTCAAAGACACACAGACACAATGAATGAAATGAGTATGAGGTTTTTGGAATGAATGAATTATGCAGACACTGACCACTTATTTATAGCAAGGAAAAATTCAGTGAACAGACACTTGGGTCGAACCAGTTCATTGAACAGACACACCTAATGGGTCGAACCAGTTCAATGAATGGACACACCGATTTGGGTCGAAAAGATACTTTGGGCTTGAAACAGTTTCATCAAGGGACACAACTATTGGGCCCGAAACAGTTTCATGAAAGGTCACACCTATTGGGCCGAACCAGTAGCATACCGGTTGGGAATGGGTGTACACCTATTGGGATTTAAGTTCAATGAACCTTTCAACAAAAAAATTATGTTGGATCACCAAGACCCAAGCCCAAGAACGAGCCGAGCCGGGTCGGGTTTGAATGAGAGAGAGGGTGGGCCGGCCGTGCCCACCCCCAAACAGAACTGAGCACAAATAGTAGAATGGGCGGTTTAACAGCCAAAATGCAACTAAACCCGACAATAAAGAAAGAAGCAATAAAGTACGATCGGGCTTAGAAGATACACAGGGTTGTCTCCCAAGAGCGCTAAGTTTAACGTCTTCAGCCAGACAGGAGGACAAATAGGACTCACTCCCAAGATAAACGATACTCAAAACAAAGATACAGGAGAGATAAAACGCTAGAGTGGAATGCGTGAGATCCTGATGTCTAAGATACAACAAAGAGTTTTAAAGTCAGATATTCGAGACTTAAGAGAAGATGGGAAATGACATCCCCACCCCCAAACAGAGCGGGAAATAGGTCTGTTTGGTGATGACGCTCAAGAGAAAAGCGTGCACTGGATTAATTATACTCAGCCAGTAAGAGTTTGTGGACTAACGGTCTTGGCACTTTCAACCACACCTCTCAACAGAAAAAGAGAGGGTCCGGATACCAGCAGGTCAAAGGTCAATCTAAATAGGTAGGATCCTCTAAGAGGGTTTCAAGAGGCCTTAACTCATGAAAATGCTTAAGACATTGACCATTGACTTTAAATTCAGAACCGTCTACAGGATTAACACATGTAATAACACCATAAGGAGACTGTAGACACAATAAAGGGGCCTGACCAACGAAACATAAGTTTGCTAGAAAATAAATGCAAAGAGGATTATAAAGCAACACTTTGTCACCAATTTGAAAATAAAACTGATTTTTCTGATAGGTAGTAAGAGTTGAAGAGATGATAACAGGATGACTACCGTCTGAATCAAATTGAGCACATTTCAGCTCGGGAAGAAGAGGATCAGAAGATGGAGGGATGGTCTCGACTTGGAACTCAGAATCAATGCAACAAACCGAATCAAGGGTCTCAAGGTCTTTAGGGTCAAAGATAGGCACAAGATCAAGATGAGCGTTGGTTTGAACAATAGATTGATTGATGTCGAAGTTAACATTATGCATGGTAGGGCAATTAACAACCTGATTTTCAAGGTAACAACTAGGCACCATCTCATAGGGTAAAGCATCGAGATGACACACATCCTTAGATAAAGAAAGATCAGGGGGTTGTTGGCCAAGGTTAAAAATATTTACTTCAACAGTCATAGATCCAAAAGTGAGAACCATAGAATCATTCTGACAGTTTATGAGAGCATTAGAGGTGGCAAAAAATGGTCGGCCAAGGATGATGGGAACCGAGTTATCCGCAGTAGGTTCAGTATCCAACACCACAAAGTCAACAGGATAGTAAAAGTCAGACACTTTGACTAAGAGATCCTCAACTATTCTTCTAGGTACTTTCAATGATCTGTCGGCCAGTTGTAAAGACATGTTCGTGGGTTTCATGTATGTTAGACCTAGGCTGAGGTACAAGGAGTAAGGCAAGATTTAACACTCACTCCCAGGTCTAAAAAAAGATCTACCCATGAACTTATCACCAAGCTTGTAGGGTATGGTCGGTTTTCCAGGATGTTTATATTTTACCACACCGTTATGTTGGACAAGTGCAGAGAATTCTTCCGCCACAAACGCGCCTTTGGGCACATTTATTTTCCTCTTGGCGGTGCACAAGTCCTTCAAAACCTTGGCATAGGAAAGTATTTTTTTAATAGCCATGAGGAAAGGTATATTAATATTTATATGCTTGAACACATCAAGTACCTCCTCTGCTTGTACTTCTTGCAGAGACCTTGTGAGTCTCTGGGGGTAAGGCACGGGCGGGTTGTAAGTTCGTGGAGGATCCACAATCTCACAAGCAGGCTTCTTCAGCTTAGAGGTGGTCGCCTCATTAGCCGGAGCTTTAGGCGGGGCAACAGGTGTAGAGGTAACCGGGGTCACAATATTAGGACTCGGTGTATAGTTAATTTGATTATCAACCTGTTTTCCTGACTTAAGGGTGGAAACCGATTTTACTTTAGGAAGCGGTACATACGGAGATGGAGTTTCCGTCACCAAGGCAATTTCCTTGCCCTTGTGGTTCGGGATGGACTGTCCCAGAAATCTGCCCTTTTCATCAAGTTTCTGTTCAATCCTCTAGATGGTTTGGGCATTTGACTTATGGATGCTTGCGTCTGTTGAATGAAAAGCGCAACCACATCCTCAAGGGAGGTCTTAGGAGGGGCAAATTCATTGGTCGATACTTGGTCCCTAGAACTACTCATGTGATGAGCATTGTTCGAATAAGGGGGGACCGTTATCCCGTTTTTGATTTTTATTATTACCAACATACGTGGCATTGCTACGTTGTCCATAAGAGTTATTAAAACCAGGTGGAGCCGCATAATTATTATTTGAGTAAGAAAGATTAGAGCGGTCCATGTATGGGTACGCGACACTGCCCTTGGTAAAGTTGGTTTGCCCGACGTAATCGAACGCACATGCTTCCTTAGTTTCTGGTGAATTATAAAGGAGAAGGCAAAACTCGGCAGTATGGGTCTGGTCATGACAAGGATCACATTGGAGAGTGGAGGCACTCATAACAGGTGATGCGGGCTTTAAGGACACCTCAAGTGCTTCTACATTTTTTACTAAACCATGAAGTAATGTTTTAAGCTCGGGGTCAGGTTTGACCTCATATATGCCTCTAGGTTTATCATATGAGTCCAGGGTAGTGTTTCTTAGGGTTGGTCAAGGTAAGTCCCATTGTTGGCTATTATTAGCTAATTTTTCAAGGAATGCAATAGCCTTGTAGTGGACATATCAAGAAATTCTCCACCGCTCATGCCTTCAACCATGTTTCTAGTTGTATAATTAAGGCCTCTATATATATGATCCTAACTTTTTCTGTGTCATCAACTCTGTGGTGTGGACACTGAAGAAATAGGTCTTGATACCTCTCCCATGCATCAAAGAAAACCTCACCCTCTTTCTGCCGAAAATTTCTGATGGCATCAACAATATCATTGGTTCTGGAAATAGGAAAGAATTTGGTCAAGAACTTTTTGCTTAGTTGAGCCCAAGTGTTAATAGAATTGGAAGGAAGGCCATGTAACCAGTGAGATACACGATCCTCAAGAGAAAAGGGGAACAATCTCAAGCTAACTTCCTCTCCAGACAAGTGTTTCTCCTTAAAAGTATTAAGAACGGTCAAAAACTTATTGAGGTGCTGATATGCATCTTCCCGTGAAAGTCCATGGAACTTAAGCAACATGCCCACAATCTGAGGGCGAATGCCATAACTATCTGCGGTGGTCGCGGGCAGGACAATGCAGGTAGGTCGCCCAGTGGCCAAAGGTGAAAAGTAATCCCGAAGGGTAGCTTCTTAAGCTATAGGTGCAGGATTTACTTCAGAAAGTGAGGTTGAGTCGTTGAACTCTTCCTCAGAAGGTAAGGAGGTTGATTCGTTAAACTCTTCCTCAAGAGAAGGAGTGAGGTCCGTGATTATGCTCTTTGTGTAGATTGGAATAGGTTTGGACAAGATTTTACCTTATCTAAGATGCATGCAACATGCACATTACATATTCCACAAAAGTCCTAACCATTCAAAAACATCTAACAATGGGCTCAAAAACTGACTCAATTTTGTGTTCACCCAAGTCAAAGAGTTCTTTCCAAGCTTTCGTTGTGAATTCTCCCTATATTTTGAGAGTCAGGTAGCGAATAACCAGTGTGGGAGGTTTTCCGTGCATAAGCGACGTTCCTTAATTAAAAACCACAATGATTCTACAGACGTAATCTTTAGGGGTTCCAGACCCAATTCCTAGCTTGTGCTCCAATTAAAGAATGGTTCACACGGTACTAGTTGAAATATCTGCTCAAGGTCTCAAATGAACATCGTGATGGCATGTCTTTAGTTGATTCAATTTTAAAGCTTATGATATTGCAATCAATTGATATTAAGTTTCACTTATAGGCCAGGTCTGCCTTGCAGTCCTAGTTTAACAAGTAAAAACAGAATTAAAATCAAACAACGGTCAAGGTCATGCTAATTGTGGGTGCAAAAATTTGATCCACAAACTCGAGATACGTATAGATTAATCGATTAGTTATAATGAAAGCCTTGTATAGACAGAGGTAAGATGGGGGGTATACAATAAAACTGGACCTGATCGGGATCAGGCTGCGTACGTATCCAAGAAGATGAACTTGGAATCAAGTCTCTTCCTCCGCTAAGCTCTAATGGAGTTGCTCAGTGGAAGACTCGTAGTTTAGGAGGTTTATATAACGCCCCGGGATTTCATCCTCGCTCATCCTGGTGCGTCGAGCACCATACCGCTCGCTAATGTCAATATTGTCCCCCTTTAGTCACTACGGATATCCAGCAGTAGAGGGTTTTGGATTAGGGCCCACCCATGTGGTTCACCCCAAAAGGCCTTGACATTAGTTAGAGTATGGTTAAGCTCTATATACTACCAATACAACCACTTTCCTTGGCAATGTGGGACTAACACCAACTCATGGGTGTTACAATCTCACCACCTTAGAAATAGAGTCGTCCTCGGCTCTGTAGTACACTCAGTACAGTCCCAAAATCTTCGACGTTCCCTGCCAAGTGAGACAAGTACTTGGCGCTCCCTGGGCCTTTCCAGCGTACTTCCCACCTGCAACAGACGACCCATCGTCGGCTCTGATACCATCTGTAACGCACCGGGATGAGCGAGGACGAAATCCCGGGGCGTTACAGATTGTATCAGAGCCGACGACGGGTCCCCTGTTGTAGGTGGGAAGTACGCTGGAAAGGCCCAGGGAGCGCCAGGTACTTGTCTCACTTGGCAGGGAACGTCGGAGATTTTGGGACTGTACTGAGTGTACTGCAGAGCCGAGGACGACTCTATTTCTAAGGTGGTGAGATTGTAACACCCATGAGTTGGTGTTAGTCCCAGATTGCCAAGGAAAGTGGTTGTATTGGTAGTATATATAGCTTAACCATACTCTAACTAATGTCAAGGCCTTTTGGGGTAAACCACATGGGTGGACCCTGATCCAAAACCCTCTACTGCTGGATATCCGCAGTGACTTAAGGGGGACAATATTGATATTAGCGAGCGGTATGGTGCTCGACGCACTGGGATGAGCGAGGACGAAATCCTGGGGCGTTACAGTTGGTATCAGAGCCGATGACGGGTCGTCTGTTGTAGGTGGGAAGTACGCTGGAAAGGCCCAGGGAACGCCAGGTACTTGTCTCACTTGGCAGGGAACGTCGGAGATTTTGGGACTGTACTGAGTGTACTGCAGAGCCGAGGACGGCTCTATTTCTAAGGTGGTGAGATTGTAACACCCATGAGTTGGTGTTAGTCCCACATTGCCAAGGAAAGTGGTTGTATTGGTAGTATATAGAGCTTAACCATACTCTAACTAATGTCAAGGCCTTTTGGGGTAAACCACATGGGTGGGCCCTGATCCAAAACCCTCTACTGTTGGATATCCGCAGTGACTAAAGGGGGACAATATTGACATTAGCGAACGGTATGGTGCTCGGCGCACCGGGATGAGCGAGGACGAAATCCCGGGGCGTTACAGTTTAAAACTCCTGTATTTGTAGTAGGCCGGAGGAGGGTGGCTTAACCACCCCTCCGGTTTTGACTCCATGAACTCAGGTAGTTCAACTGTGAAGATGCCTTCTGTAGAGATAGCTTGCATGCTGCCGAACGGTTATCTCCTTGGATTGAATTCCCTTTGACCAGGATGACTGTCACGTGACATCCTCAAGAGGAAATTGTCGCGTCAGGTGGATGACCTCAAGAGGAAGAACAAAGAGCTTCGTGAGGATCAACTCCTTTATGAAGACATACATGATACCCGGATGACGGGCATGAAGGAAACTGTAGAATACTACCGGGCGAGGAGAAGGTAGTTAAGCTGTCGGAAGCTAAGGAGCAAGCAGATTTAGCTTTGGTGTCAGGTGGATGACCTCAAGAGGAAGAACAACCAGCTTCGTGAGGATCAACTCCTTTATGAAGACATGCATGATACCCGGATGACGGGCATGAAGGAAACTGTAGAATACTACCGGGCGAGGAGAAGGTAGTCGAGCTGTCGGAAGCTAAGGAGCAAGCAGATTTTACTGTGGCTTCATCTTGGAAGGCTGGGTATGCTGCTGCAAAGATTAAGTACGGCCTTCCTGACTCGCCGGAGGGGTCTCGTCTGGATCCACCGCCTCCCCCTCTGATGTAATTTGTCTCCGCTCGCACTATGTAGGGGACTTGGTGCACCCCGTATAATCCACTTTGTAATAAAACAATTTATTTTTTATGACTGTCTTGAGCTCCGGTAGATAGGTCCGGTTACTTTCTTGTCATGATGAGCGCAGGAATACATACCGGTCAATCTTCCCTTGACCGTGATGACGTAGACCAGGGGTCCACATATCGCTGACCTGGACCATGTGGACCCTACCTAAAAAATGCTGAATGGATCTTGCTGAGTGTACAAGGTGGGTCGCAGCTGATGTGGGTCTCAGATGACTGTGCGGTGTGGTCCCCAGCTGACTGTGTTAAGTAGGCCATACTTCGTCTTCTCTAAATCTTCCTTTGTTGGCGGGAAGACGAAGAGCTTCAACTTTCAGTAAAAGCTTGTGAGTCTTCGCTGATCGAGTCATTAAACCAGTTGGTTTAATGATCTTAATGGGGAGTCCATTAATAGGAACCTGGAATTCCATTAGCCGGTGGACCATGGGCTCTCTCTTATAAGAAGGAAGGCTCGAAAGAGAGAAGGGTATTCCCTTCACGCTCTTTCTCTTCTTTCTTCTTCATTTCCATTTCGCTTTGCCGGAACCCTAGGTTCTGAATACTCTAAAATTCCGGCGTCTTCTTTGCAAATCTCATTCCGACGATGAGGAGAACCTTAGTTTTGAGCTCGAGTAGTGATGAAGAGCCCTAAAATTTGGCTCCTCATCCCTCTACTGATGAGGGCAGACCAAGCAGTATTTAGGCGACGGGTCCCCCTCGCCTACTGGTGTGGCGGAGGTCACTCCTTTAAATTCTGCCGAGCCTCCAGTTGAGAGGCCAAGGAGGAGGTGGCAAGCTTCTTCCAACCTCCCCCGAAATCCTGAACTCAAGCGGATGAGCGGGACGGAAGTTCAGGAGCAGCTTGGCGGAGAGGGGTTCGGTTTGGTTCCCACCCCTCCATTTCAGACGGTTGCTTCGGCAACCTCATTGCGGTAAGCCTTTACCAACTCCTGTATTGTATGCAGCTCCCGTTGCATTCTTCTATTCTGAGACTGTTGTCGTGGTGGGGGATCCCGCCGGGTCAGATGCACGTGTCCTTTTGGATAATCGTGCATCGGATAAGGCTGATTGCCCTCCACTTTGTGATTCCCTTTTGCCGGGTCGAGATGTTCATGCTCATGAAGCTGGTCGCCCGGGAGGCCAAAGAACGCTGCTTCTACGCCATCTCTTGGCGTACTGCCCGGAGGTTGTTTGGGCTTCCCAATCATTATGGGAATTGGTTCGAGCCCTGTTACCGGGTGTCAGGGTGGTCGTCTGACCGCAGTATACAGGTGCCGCAGGATTTCATAGGTAAGCATGCGTCTGACCTTACTTTTATTTTTGACCTTATGTTTTGCGTGCTTGCTGAGCTCCGGCTCAGGAACAATTCCATGTCTGTGTTTGAAGGGAAACCTCAGCTGCAAGTGTCTCTGTCAGCGGGGCTTGACTCCTCTGCTGCTGAAGGAAACATTGAGCATTTTTTCAGTCTGCCCGCAGACCTGCGAGACCTGACACTTCCTGACCAGATTGTGATGCACATCCGCTTCCTGGCCAGGCTTGCAGCCCTGCCGGCCCCTCCGCAAGTCATGGAGGTAGAGTCCAGTTTTGGTGAGGGTGCTGCTATTGTGGAGAGCACAGTTCGCAGTACCGAGGAGGAGCCTCCGGTTGAGAGTGAGGTTGTTGTTCTGCGGGGGGAGATGGACGACTGGTCCGACGAGGCTCTTCCAGTCGGGGGAAGATCTCATCCTGATGAGCCAATGCCAGACGTTCAGCCGGAAGTCATCCTTGTCGTCGGGGATGTCCAGGTCAGTGATGCTAGCTCCGTTTGTCATTCAAACCCTCCCTTGTGTCGCCAGAGGAGGCCACATGTTTTTTTGGCTCATCTGATTCCTCCAGTGATCCAAGCCTGGTGTCGAGGGATAGCGGACTTCTGCTTTCCCGTGGGTCTGGTGAATCGGCTACTGAGGGATTCTTTCCTACCCCGGTGTAGGTACATACTGAGATGGACAACCTGGCCAAGCCAGAGATGGTGGGAGGTGTGTCCAAGGAGATGTTGGTCGCCACTGCTGCTGAGGGAGGCGAGCCGACTGTGATCTTTGGGGGGTCTACCGGACATAGTGGACGCCCCCAGTGCTGGAGACGTTGGAATTGAGGCTCCGATGGAGGTAAGACCTTCCCAGCCTCCTGCTGTTGAAGTTGTTTCTGTACAGTCTCCTACCCCGGTTGATCCGAGGGGCAAGGCTGTGGTAGATGAGTCTACCCGGGGCTCGAAGAGAGCTGCTTCTGCCTCCCCTGCTGACTAGGGGGAGGTTGTGCGCCTGGGAAGGGAGGATGCCATCTCTCGAGCGCTGAGGGGACTGGTGATGGGGACTACCCGGATTGGTAGTGACTCCCGAGTCCCTGTTGAGGATGCTCTGGCTGTCGAGGACGTCCAGACTTAGGTGGAGTTTACCGTGCCGGGCACTGCTGATGATGAAGCCCCGGTTTATGGGTGGGATGACCAAGTCCCATACACTGACCTGCTCACCGGTCCAACTGTGCAACTCACCATTCATCCTGCGTTTCTAAATGTGGAGCCGATGTCGATTGGGGACTCTGGCATCATTTTGGCTTTAGACTTGTCGCTTGCCTGTATGCTTATTTTTTACTTCTGTTTCCCTTGTCTGTCAGACGCAAGATGCCATGGCCCGGGTCTTTAAGTTGGGTGTCAGACCCCGGCCTTCTGCCTTGGAGGATCTGGAGCGCCTGTGAGCTTAGAATCTTCAGCTCGAGAAAGACCTGACGGCAGCCAATAGTGACCGGTGGGCTCTGGAGGAGGACAAGTGGTTCATGGCGGTGGATTACCACAACTTGGACTTCACCCTGACCGCTGCTCTTTAGAGAAAGGAGGATGCCAAGACTTCCTTGGCGGAGCTGGAGGCCACCTGCGGGAAGCTGACCCGAGAGAAGCTGGAGCTGGACCGACGTCTCTCCCTCAAGGAGGCGGCGTATGACCGGGCTGCTGAACAGCTCCAGCTGGCGAAGGCTGCCTACCAGCAGGTCCTCGACCAGCTGGAAAAGGAGAAGGCGAAGAAGGGCGGTGATAGTCCTAGTCCTTCTTCGCAGCCTTAGCTCCGTTATACGTTTGTAGAAAGGTTCCTGTCCCGGTTGCCGGGGGATTTCCTCTTGTAAATATTTTTTCTGAAAAAGAAATAAAAATTTTGTTGTGCAAAAAATACCTCGTTAGATATTTTTACCTTGTTTACAGCATTTATTACAACTGCCTATCTCCCTCGCCCCCTTATCGTTCTAAGGAGTTTTCCTTGGGACGATAACAGTTCTTTTTCTCGCTGACTTCATGGGGATCCATGGTTTGATGCTGAAAGGGGATTCATCCCTGTATTGCATGCTTTGACCCGGGGGCAGGCTAGCTTGCCTAACTGCCCCGATGTTTAAGAGTGGATAGCCTCGCTCTTAAAATTGGTTTCCAGGACCGGAAGCTAGGTCCAGGCATCTTGGGCCTAAAAGGTGTGTAACTCTACATTTTGGACTTAGCCAGGATCGGAAGCTAAGTCCGGACATCCTGGATTGGATGGGGTTTTGATCCCTGACATCCCTGATTTCCAAGGCCGGAAGCTGGGTCCGGGCGCCTTGGGCCTAAAAGGAGCATAACTCTGCATTTAGGACTTAGTCAGGATTGGAAGCTAGGTCCGGGCATCCTGGGTTGGATGGGGTTTGATCCCTGACATCCTTGATTTCCAAGACCGGAAGCTAGGTCCGGGGTGTCTTGGGCCTAAAAGGAGAATAACTCTGCATTTAGGACTTAGCCAGGATCGGAAGCTAGGTCCGGGCATCCTGGGTTGGATGGGGTTTGATCCCTGACATCCTTGATTTCCAAGACCGGAAGCTAGGTCCGTGAGTCTTGGGCCTAAAAAGAGCATAACTCTGCATTTAGGACTTAGCCAGGATCAGAAGCTAGGTCCGGGCATCCTAGACCTCAGTGGAGACTTGATCTTGCACTAGGGTTTTCAGCAGTAAATAATACAAAGTACTCGAATTCTTGCGGGAAAGAATCTTTATTGAAATCATCAAATGGAGTACATTACTTGTAGAATTTCTTGAGGTGGAAAGCGTTCCATGGCCTTGAAAAGAGGTCGTCGGACAGATTTCTGAGGAAGTATGAGCCTTTCGCAGCATGTCTGTCTATGATGTAAGGTCCTTCCCAGTTTTCTCCAAGCTTTTCGGCGGTTGTATCCTCAGTCATGACTTTGGCTTTCCTCATGACCCAGTCGCCCGGATTGAACTTCCTCTTTACGACTCGTTTGTCATATTCTTTTTTGATAGTCTCCTGGTACCGGAGGAGGTGTTGTAGGGCTTGTTCTCTCTTGTCGTCAAGAACAACTTTTTCTCTTCCCAGAATCCCTTCGTTCTCCCTGGTAAGAACCGCATCAGTGCGGATTGTCGGAGCTAGCAATTCTGTTGGCATTACTGCTTTTGCTCCAAATGTAAGTTGAAAAGGGTGTCATACTGGTGGACCTCCTTGGGGTGGTCTGGTATCCCCATAAGGCCCCCGAGAGTTGCATTACCCAGTTGCCTTTTGTTTTATCCAGTCACTTCTTGATTGTATCAAAGATGACCCGATTGGATGCTTATGCCTGCCCATTCCCCTGAGGGTAATATGGGGCTGAGAAATTGTGCTTGATTCCCAAGGACTTGCAGAATAGCCAGATGTTATCACAGTCAAACTTCTTTCCATTATCTGATACTAGCTCTTGGGGAATTCCAAATTTACAGATTATATCTTTCCACAAAAATCTTCTGACGTCGGAGGCACATACATAGACCAATGCTACTGCTTCAACCCATTTGGTGAAATAATCTGTAGCGACCAATAGGAATCTGACTGAGTGTGGAGCTTTCGGGAGCGGTTGATAGTGTAATTTTTGGCTAGACTAATCAAAAAATTGTAATTTTAACTTGAAGTTCCTTCTTGTGCCTGTATAAATTGGATATCAAATTAGACAAGTAACATGCAAGGGCCGTACCCACCTCAGAGGGGGAGATCTTAGCTCAAACACAATTGAAAGCAATAATTAAGTAACACCAAGGAATCAATAAACAAGATTTGAGATTGATTCTAACTTCCTACAGGCAATGATAATAAGTAAACCCTAACTTAAGAAGATGGTAGAGATGTAAAAAAAATATATGATGACAAAGAGGGAATATTGGTATCCACAAACTAAATCATGCAAACATAACATGTTGTTCCTTCATGTTCATTCTATAATAATTAATTAGTCACCTCTCGGTTATTCCAACTAATCATTAATACCTATAATAATCAAATATTCACCTCTCAGCTATTCCACTCAACTAAAACGGGATTCTCTTATGCATGCTATTGAATATGTCTTATTAATCAAACCGTCACCTCTCAGCTATTCAATTTAATTAACTCAACATATTATTCATAACTAAATCATCACCACTCAGTTATTTGACTTAAGTACAAAAGGGTTTCAATAAAAGATATCAACTTTGGATATGTAATAATCACCTCTCAGCTATTTCACTACACATCCTTAATCAATATAAATAAAACCATTAAAGCTAGGTCTCCTTAAACCCTAACAATAGTATTTTAATAACATGGATAACAATAACATACAAATAATCATACTTACCTTATATCGCGAATTAGAAGTAAATAAACATTAAGAACTTTGAATCACAATAAACAATAAGAACAAACATGGTGCTTTTGCATCATCTAGAGTGCTTCAACCATCCCCCTAAGGAGATTTAGCTACTCATCCTTGATGATGACACCATGGAATAAATAAATAAATAACAAAACATCATAAAGTAAAGTGATTTGATTTGATTGATATGAATTGAGTTTGATACAAAGAAGAAGATGAACTTTCTCTCACAAATATTCTTTTTCCTCTCTCTATGAAAAACTCTAGATCTAAATGAAGAGATTCTAAAAGATACCTAAACCTTAGCTACTACTTCACTTATATAGAAAATACAAAGTAGAATACTTGCATGCAAAGACTTCCAAATTAGGTCAAATTCGTGGCTGCTGCTGTTGGTCTTCTAGAGGCATTATGTTTTTTAGCAAAACCTAATTATCTTGGGCTTAAGTTGTAGCTTGAATCAAGACCTTCAGTTTGATAGCTCATGGGCCCAAATCAGACTTCTGGATCTCCTTGTAGAGCCTTTTTAAGTTTGGACTTTAAATAAAACCCTAAATAGAAATTTTGACTTGTGGGCCCCAATAAGACCCGGTTTGGGCTGAGATTTGGACTGCCCCACATTGACATAAAGTCAAGTCAACTGGTCTGACCGTGGGGTGCCCTCAGCAGATCTGTCGGTGCAAATATCAATTCTCCTCCTCTTGTGCAAATAACACTTTTTTACTTGCTTTTCTTGACTTTTCGCGGGCTTTAACACAATATTCGTATTTCGGCTCATAAAAGCTACACAATAGACAATAAAACACTAATCAATAGATATAACACAATAATATAAGCTAAGTGCTAGACAAACAAGGTGTTATTCGGGGGATAAATATACACTTTTAAGGACTTATCAGCGGTCCCACAATATCGAATCCCCACTTCGCGAAGAGCCATGCCCTCAGAATGGGATGTAGTTCATTTGTCGGGGCATGGCCGACCTGGGCATGTTTCTGACATGGGAGGCATGCATGTGTGAACTTCTTGGCGTCTGTCATCATGTGCGGCCACCAGTATCCTTGGATCATTGTCTTCTATGCTAGATTTCTGCTCCTGGAATGGTTGCCGCAGATCCCAGCATGGACCTCTCTCACTATGATTAGGCCTTGCTCTGGAGTAAGGCATCTGAACAAGACCACAGAGCCATGGCTCTTCATGTACAACCTGTGTGACTCCCGGTGCGGTATGACAGTGAATTTCCATGCATCCCTCTTGATTTTGGCTGACAACTTTGGATCTTCGGGAAGCAAATGATGGATAAGGAAGTTGATGTATGGCTTCCTCTAGTCTTGACTATTGCTGGACTGCAGTTCGGCGACAATTCTGTCTACTTCCGAATTCAGGTTGTCTGGAATATCTTCAATTGGTTCCTTCGGTGGGAGTTCCAAATCTATGTGGACATGCGAGAGCGGCGGTTCTGACGGTTCCGGTTCGTCCGACTCTGTTGAAGGTGGCATTGCTTCTATCCAGCCTCTGGTGAGACAAGGATTCCAATCTTCGAGTTGTGATTCTAGTGGGTCCTGCGTCTAACCCTGGGATGGAGGATTCGGCTCGTCCTGTGTGCTGGACCCGTTGTCGAGCTGTGAAGCTTTTTCATCTCTTCTTCTTTTCTGTCCTCTGGTGGTCACCATGAGAACTTCATTCCAATGTCTGCATTCGAGGAGGTAGACCTCTGGTAGCCGTATGTCTGGATCTTTGGGCCTAATACTTGGCTCTTTCTGGTATCCGATTTATAGCTGTCGGGGCTCTGTAGTGCTGATAGAAGAGGAAAGATATGCCAGGGCGTCGGCATGCCTGACATCTATCCTTGGTCGTTGCTCGACCGTGATGAATTCAAACTTCCCTGCCATGGAGTGGACGACATCGAGATACTTTGCCATCCGGTCGTCCTTGGCTTGGAAGGATTCGGCGAACTGGTTCGCCACTAACTTTGAATCTGTCTTAACCATGACTCTCCGCGCCCCCAGTTGGAGTGTTGTCTGGAGACCATATATTAGAGCTTCGTACTCAGCTTCGTTGTTTGAAGTTGGGAATCCCAGTCTGACAGATTTTTCTGTCTTCTGTCCATCTGGGCTGATCAGGAGACAACCTATGCCAGATCCTGTTCAGTTACTGGACCCATCAGTGTAGATTGTCCATGCTTCGATGTCTTTTTTGGCCGGAGACTTCTGTGACCGGGGGGCATCGTTCACCCCCACTGTATCTTCTTCTAAATCTGGGTTGACCGGGATATCCTCGATGGGAAAGTCTGCCATCAAGGAGGCTATTGTGTGCCCTTTATCCGCGGTTCTGAGTTCATACCGGATGTGGTATGCACTGAGCTAGTTGGACCATTCGCTCCGTCGATTAGATTCTTCCTACTTTCCAAGAGCTTTTCTGAGCGGGAACTCTGTGTAGACTTTAACTGGCCTCCTTTGGAAATATGGCTTTAGGGTTTAGGGTTTAGGGTTCCCGGATCTGATCTGGATTGGCTTCTATACCCCGGTTGGTCATAAAAAAGCCAAGGAACTTGCAAGAAGAAAAACCAAAAGAACATTTGGCTGGATTCAGCTTCATATTGTACCTTGTCAGGATATCGATTGCCTGCTGTAGATTTCGCAAATGATCGTCTTTCTCCTTGGTTTTGACCACCATGTCGTCTATGTAGACTTCCATGGTCCGACCTATGAGCTCGTTGAAGATGGTGTTGACTAGCTTCTGGTATGTTGCTCCGGCATTCTTCAGATCAAATGGCATTACCTGGTAGCAGTAGAGCCCCCGATCGGTGATGAATGCGGTAAGTTCCTGATCTTCTTAGTGAAGTGGAATCTGGTTGTATCCAGAGTAGGCGTCCATGAAGGACAATCTTTGATAGCCAGCGGTGGTGTACACCATGTATGTGATCTTGCGGAGCGGATATGGGTGCATAGGATATGCTTTTTTAAGATTAGTAAAATCGATGCAAACTCGGATCTTACCGTTCTTCTTTGGGACAACCACGATGTTGGAAACCCAGGTAGGGTAGATGACTGGTTTGATGAAGTTGACTGAAAGTAGTCGATCGACTTCTTCGTTGACCGCCAACTTTCGATCTGGCGCCATTTACCTTGGTTTCTGCTTGACCGGTTTGTACTGAGGATCAATGTCCAGTTTATGACAGGCGACCGAAAGGTTAATTACTGGCATCTCACTGACACTCCATGCAAAGACGGGGTGATTCTGTTGGAGTAGAGTGATCATGAGATCCTTCTTAGCCCTTGGTAGGCCAGAGGAGACGTAAGTTGTCTTGTGGGACTCCAACCCCACTATATTTCTTCCAGCTCGCCTACCGCTGGTGGTATCCCGGTTTTCATGTCTGGCTTTCCCTTGACAGACTTGCCGGGAGCTGATTGCTATTGATGAGAGCCCGTCAAGAAGATAGTGTTCCCCTTAGTTTTGGATATGGACTTTCCCTTGACAGCATCGAGATGGCACTTGAACGCCGTCCCTTGGTCTCCCTTGACTCTGCAAATTCCGTTGGGAGTTGGGAATTTGAGGCTTTGGTGGAAGGTGGACACTATGGCTTTCATCTGATGAATCCAGTCCCTTCCCAAAATAACGTTGTAGCAGGAGGGGGAGTCGACCAACAAGAAGTCTATCCCGACGGTGTTGAATCCTACCGTGATTGGCAGGGTGATCCGCCCGGAGGACTGTGCTGGCTCCCCGTTGAACCCATAGATAGGAATCTCATCAGATTCGATGAGACCCTTAGATAGCTACATAGCCTAAGCACATGAGAACATGACGCTGGTGGTGCTACCGACGTCGACCATGACTCGCCGGACCCGGTAGACGCCAATCCATGCTGTGATCACCAGGGCGTCGTTATGTGGATAATGCACGCCATTTTCATCTTCTTCAGTGAACGTCAAACCTCCGGGGACGATGGACTCATTGTTTGTCCCTTCATTGAAGTTGAGCTGTCCAACTTCGTGGAGATGTCCTATCCACCAGAGCTTCTCTCGAGCGCAATTCTTCCTTTCTGTCTTGGAAGAACCGGGTGCCTACACATGGAAAACATACACAATTCGATCTCCGGTTTTTACCTGTTCGACTGCTCCGTTCTACACCATGTCAGGAATGAGGCCGGCATCGACCAGACGCTGCATTTCATACTTCAATGACCTGCAATTCTTCAGTTCATGACCGTAATCATTGTGCTGATCACATTTGTTGGACTTATCTCTCCTACCATCCGGGTCTGTTGGGAGAGGGGCAGGTTTGTTGAGTAGCCCTCTGTTCTTGATTTTCTTGAAAACTTCCTCGATCGGGAACCTTAGAGGGGTGAATTCCCTCTCTTTACGTTTTCCCCTTCCTGTCTTTGTTTCTGTCAAGGGCTTTTTCCTCCCTGGGATCCCTGTCGAACTATCTTCTTTTGCCTTCTGGGGCTTCTAGGAGGTCTGGCCGTCGGCAAGTCTCTTCCTCCTGGCTTTCAGGGCATCTCCAAGACTGCCCGGATCTGATCTGGATTGGCTTCTAGGCCCCGGTTGGTCATAAGAAAGCCAAGGAACTTGCCAGAAGAAAGACCAAAATAACATTTGGCTGGATTCAGCTTCATGTTGTACCTTGTCAGGATATCGAATGTTTGCTGTAGATTTCGCAAATGATTATCTTTCTCTTGGTTTTGACCACCATGTCATCTATCTAGACTTCCATGGTCTGGCCTATGAGCTCGTTGAAGATGGTGTTGACCAGGTTCTGGTATGTTGCTCCGGCATTCTTCAGACCAAATGGCATCACCCGGTAGCAGTAGAGCCCCTGGTCGGTGATGAATGCGGTATGTTCCTGACCTTCTTCGTGAAGTGGAATCTGGTTGTATCCAGAGTAGGGATCCATGAAAGACAATCTTTGATAGCTAGTGGTGGCGTCCACCATGTCTGTGATCCTGGGGAGTGGATATGGGTACATAGGACATGCTTTATTAAGATTAGTAAAATCGATGCAAACTCGGATCTTGCCGTTCTTCTTTGGGACAACCACGATGCTGGAAAGCCAGGTAGGGTAGATGATTAGTTTGATGAAGTTAACTGAAAGTAGTTGATCGACTTCTTCGTTGACCGCCAGCTTTCGATCTAGCGCCATTCGCCTTGGTTTCTGCTTGACCGGCTTGTACTGAGGATCAATGTTTTGTTTATGACAGGCAACCGAAGGGTTAATTCGTGGCATCTCGCTGACACTCCATGCAAAGACGTGGTGATTCTGCCGGAGCAGAGTGATCATGAGATCCTTCTTAGCCCTTGGTAGGCCGAAGGAGACGTAAGTTGTCTTGTGGGACTCCAACCCCACTATAACTTCTTTCAGCTCGCCTACCGCTGGTGATATCCCAGTTTTCATGTCTGCCTTCCCTTTGACAGACTTTCCGGGTGCTGGTTGCTATTGATGAGAGCCCGTCAAGAAGATAGTATTCCCCTTAGTTTCGGAAATGGACTTCCCCTTGACAGCATCGAGATGGCACATGAACGCCGTTCGTTGGTCTCCCTTGACTCTGGAAATTCCGTTGGGAGTTGGGAATTTGAGGCTTTGGTGGAAGGTGGACACTATGGCTTTCATCTGACGAATCCAGTCACTTCCAAAAATAACATTATAGTAGGAGGGGGAGTCGACCAGCGAGAAGTCTATCCCGACGGTGTTGAATCCTACTGTGATTGGCAGGGGGATCTGCCCGGAGGACTGTGCTGGCTCCCCGTTGAACCCATACATAGGAATCTCATCAGATTCGATGAGACCCTTAGATAGCTCCATAGCCTTGTAAGCACATGAGAACATGACGCTGGAGGTGCTATCGGCGTCGACCATGACTCGTCGAACCCGGTAGACGCCAATCCATGTTGTGATCACCAGGGCGTCGTTATGTGGATAATGCACGCCATTTTCATCTTCTTCAGTGAACGTCAAACCTCTGGGGACGATGGACTCAGTGTTTTTCCCTTAGTTGAAGTTGAGCTGTCCAACTTCGTGGACATGTCCTCTCCACCAGAGCTTCTCTCGGGCGCAATTCTTCCTTTCTGTCTTGGAAGAACCGGGTACCTGCACATGGCAAACATACACAATTCGATCTCCGGTTTTTACCTGTTTGACTGTTCCGGTTTACACCATGTCAGGAATGAGGCCTGCATCGACCAGACGCTGCATTTCTTAATTCAATGACTTGCAGTTCTTCAGTTCGTGACTGTAATCATTGTGGTGATCACATTTCTTCGACTTATCTCTCTTGCCTTCCGGGTCTGCCGGGAGAGGGGCAGGTTTGTTGAGTAGCCTTTTGTTCTTGATTTTCTTGAAAACTTCCTCGATCGGGAACCTTAGAGGGGTGAATTCCCTCTCTTTACGTTTTCCCCTTCCTGTCTTTGTTTCTGTCAGGGGCTTTTTCCTCCCTGCGATCCCTGTCGGAGCTTTCTTCTTTTGCCTTCTGGTGCTTCTCGGAGGTCTGGCCTCCGGCAAGTCTCTTCCTCCTGGCTTTCAGGTCATCTTCTTCCTGAGCATACCTTTCTACCTTCTCGAGCAAGGCCGAGACAGAGGACGGAGGCTTTCTTGCAAGTGACTGGTATAATTCTTCATGGTTGCTGTTCAAAGCATATTTTAAGGCTTGAATAACGACGCTATCAGATGCGTCCTCTACTTTTGACAATAAGGTTCGGAACCTTCGGGCGAAATGCCTGAATGTTTTGGTCCGGTCCATCTGCAGAGAGAACGAGACTTCAGCTCCCTTCTTCGTCTTCACATTGAATCAGTACTTCTCTTCGAACAACTTAGCTAGTTGTACGAACGTGTGGATGGATGTGAGTGGCAGATTGTGATACCACGTTTGTGCTTCGCCTTTGAGTGAAACAGCTCCCTTCTTTGTCTTCACATTGAATCGGTACTTCTCTTCGAACAACTTAGCTAGTTGTACGAACGTGTGGATGGATGTGGGTGGCAGATTGTGATACCACGTTTGTGCTTCGCCTATGAGTGAAACAGCGAACATTTTTGCAAGTAACTTATCATCATGGTCCCAGATGGCCATGGTGCCTTTGTAGTTCATAACATGTTGAACTGGACAACCACTTGTCTCCCCATACTGTTCGAAGGGCGGCTGCTTGAAGCTGGCCGGGACTATATGACTCTTGACTTCTTCTGCCAATGGTGACACAGCTAGCCTTGAGAGAGTAAGCTTCCTGATTCGTTCATCCCGGTTGGCTTTGTTGGAAAGAGCCAGGTCGACCATCTTCTGTAGCTTGAGTTGATTCATCTGTTCCACATTTAGCTCTGATTGTCTCTGATGGGCACGGGCCCTCTGGGGACTCCTTTCCCTCTGACCGTGGCGTGTCGGGGGAGTGCTTTGGTGCCTCCTCTGGAGCTGTCCTTCTGGTGGAGTGACTTCTTCTACGGACCTGCTGCGGATAACCCTGCCGCCATGACGTGGCGCGGGTGTTCTTGCACGTCCGCTGCGATGTCTCTGAACTGGGGAGATAGACATCCTATCTCTCCCTAGTGCAAGCCGGTCCCAAACTGGACGGGTATCATGGCTATGAGGGGTAAGACTCCGGTCACAACCTGACCGTGGCCTTATCTTCTTCTGAGGAGATGGACTCGAAGACGGGGCCGAAGATGACTGGCTATCTCCAGCCCTGGTTCTCTTCTTTTTTCTCAGTTCTGTGTTTTCCTTGGTTAGCCGCTGGATGATTGCAGTTGAGGACTCTGCTGCCGGGCCTTTCCACTTCTGCTGCTCAGTATAACCTCCTTTCGTTGCTAGGGGAGGGGTTCTATGGTCTCTTCTTGCCGCGGCTACTCTGGACAGTTATGGATCTTGTGATGTTGGTATCCTGATGGTTCGGTTGACTGTATTAGGATTACCAGGATTATTAGTGATTTGCACCAGTAAATTTTCTGCCTCCGGCTGTCTACTTTCAGAGTGTTGTGAGCCCTGATCGTGGCCCTCACTCCCGAGAACTGATTCTTGATTCACAGGCTCTGTTGCTTCAAGAACCGGAGACAAAGGAGAAAGGTTCTCTGTCTTACTTTCAGTAACTTGGCTCATTTCATTGTTGGAACGAGTCGGGCGTCTATTTCTTCCAGCTATCGCTGCAGCAACTCCTGTATGAGTAGATCAAGATTTCTTGCAAGGCTCTGGAACTGATTGGAGATTCAGCCCCATGGTGGGCCCCAAAGAGTGTGGGTGCAAAATTTGATCCACAAACTCGAGATACGTATAGATTAATTGAACAGTTACAATGAAAGCCTTGTATAGACAGAGGTAAGATGGGGGGTATACAATGAGACTGGACCTGATCGGGATCAGGCTACCTACGTATCCAAGAAGATGAACTTGGAATCAAGTCTCTGCTTCCCCTAAGCTCTAATGGAGTTGCTCAGTGGAAGGTTTAGAACTCCTGTATTTGTAGTAGGCCGGAGGAGGCTGGTTCAACCACCCCTCCGATTTTGACTCCATGAACTCAAGTAGTTCAACTCTGAAGATGCCTTCCGTGGAGATACCTTGCATGCTGCCGAGTGGTTATCTCCTTGGTTTGAATTCCCTTTGACCAGGATGACTGCCACGTGGCATCCTCTGATAGATCCTGGTTCAACCTGGGTCTTCCTTTATCTTCTCCAGTAGGCTAGAACCGTGGGTTCTGTTAGCCTGGAATGTCGCTGGACTTATCCAGTTGGTTGGGACTTGGATTGACCAAGCCTGAAAACAAAGATTTAGGATGGACTCCTCTGACCGGAGGCCCAATCTTCATTGCATACACCCTGGCCAGGTCCTCCGGACTTCTGTGTTAAGCCTTCGGATGAGCCTCTGTCGCTGCTGGACTTTACTGCGCCGGACGTGGCCTACTTGACTGAGGTGGGCCTGGTCGATGTATGGGAGCCCACGGTTCAACTTCTTATACAGTAACCGGGGCTCCACCCTTTGGTCGTGGACTATCCGGTGGGTCAAGGTCCACAGAGAGTATGTGGAATCCTTGAGACTGGGTTGGGCCCTACCCGATAGCCCAGGCTTGGCTGGCTAATGCTCAGGTGCTCCCTGTTTAGCTTCTTATACAGCCATCGGTGATACCTGTCGGATTTTTTACCTAGGGATTCGAGGAGGGTTAGGAGAATGCTTACCTCCCACTTTGTGCTAAAAAGTAAAAATAGCGAAACAAGCGCACAAAATTGTGGAGAAGACGAGTTGAAGTCGACTAAGGGGAAACCGCTCCTTGGGTTTCAATCGTCCTTAGGAGTCGTTCCTTAGTAGACTCAAGGCTAGCTCCACAACCTTGCTTTACTATCCGCCACAAACACACAAATAATAAATCCTAGCAACACATACTTTAAAAATATTACAACCGCGACCCTTTCGTGGATCGAAAAATTAAATATCTTACAAGTTTTTAAAAATGCTGGAAAAATAAAACTACTTAGTTCAACCTCACAATCACTCAATAGAAAAAAACAATTCATTGAAAAAGTGCTCTGGAATGTCTTCTAAAAATCACGCAACACGCGTCAAAATTCCTGCCGAGAACTCGACTCGAGATTGCTACATGCCAATATGAACTCGACTTGACATCGGTACCAGATTGAACCAGTAACTTTCAAGAAAAATTCCTGAATGTGTGATATTTTTCAAAATTTGATTTTGGCTTCGTTTCTTGAGCTATTTTTAATCCGTCTTCACTGCAAGATCAATAAGAGGACTAAGTAACAAGACACTTAAAAACAATAATTAGAAGAAATAAAAATAGAAGGGTGGGAGGGATAAAATTGGGATGATGTCCCGAAACTACTATTCTTGCTTGTGTTTGAATGAACTCCGTTCCTTAGAGCGGCAACATCGCCATTTTGATAGATGGTAAATTAACACCACCTAATCAAAATATTATAATTTTATTTGAAGTTCCTTCTTGTGCCTGTATATATTGATTATCAAAGTAGATAAGTAACATGCAGGGTCATACCCACCTCAAAGGTGAAGATCTTAGCTTAAACACAATAGAAAACAATAATTAAGAAACACCAAGTAAATCACAAATAAGAGAAAGTTATGATTCTACGTCCTACAAACAATATTAAATAAACTGTAAATAACCTAACTTAAGAAGATGGTAGAGATGTAAAAGAGATCTTATGATAATATAGGGGGAAGAGTTGGTATCCACAAACTAAATCATGCAAACATAACATGTTAATCTTTCATGTTCAATTTATAACAATTAATTAGTCACCTCTCAACTATTCCAATTAATAATCAATACCTATAATAATCAAGTAGTCACCTCTCAGCTATTCCACTCAATTAAAACGGGATTCTCTTATGCGTGCTATTGAATATGTATCATTAATCAAACTGTCACCTCTCAGCTATTCAATTTGATTACAAAAGGTTCCAATAAAAGATATAAACTGCAGATATGTAATAATCACCTCTCAGCTATTTTACTACACATCTTCAATCAATATAAATAAAACCATTAAAGCTAGGTCTCCCTATACTCTAACAATAATATTTTAACAACATGGATAACAATAACATGCAAATAATCATACTTACCTTATACTGCAGATAGAAGTATATAAGCATTAAGTACTTTGAATAACAATGAATATTAAGAACAAAAATGGTGCTTTTGTATTATCTAGAGTGCTTCAACCATCCCCCTAAGAAGATTTAGCTACTCATCCTTAATGATGACACCATGGGATAAATAATTAAATAACAAAACATCATAAAGTAAAGTGATTGATTAATAAGAAGAATTGAGTTAAATACAAAAGAAGAAGAAGATGAACTTTTGCCTTTCAAGCATTGACTATCCTAAACCCTAGCTACTACTCGTCCTATATAGAAAATACAAAGCATAATACTTGCATACAAAGACTTCCAAATTATGTCAAATTCGTGGCTGTTGCTGTTGGTCTTATAGAGGCATTAGGTTTTCAGCAAAACCTAATTATTTTGGGCTTATGTTGTAGCTTGGACCAAGACCTTCAATTGGACAGCTCATGGGCCCAAATCAAACTTCTAGATATCCTTGCAGAGCCTTTTTAAGATTGGACTTTAATAAAGGCCTAAAATAGAAATTCTGACTTGTGGGCTTCAATAGGACCCGGTTTGGGCTGAGATTTGGACCACCCCACTTTGACATAAAGTCAAGTCAACAGGACCAACCATGGGGTTCCCTCAGCATATCTGTGGGTGCAAATATCAATTCTCCTCCTCTGGTGCAAATAACACCTTTTTGGTGGCTTTTCTTGACTTTTGGCGGGCTTTAACACAATATTCGCATTTCGGCTCATGAAACGTACACAAATGACAAGAAAGCACTAATTAATAGATATAACACAATAATATAAGCTAAGTGCTAAACAAACAAGGTATTATTCGAGGGATAAATATACACTTTTGAGGACTCAATTATCACTTGTTTCAAACTATATAATGATTTTACAAGTCTACCCACCTTATTTCCTGTCCAGGAGCAGCAAAACCTTCAGGTTGTTGCATATAAATTTTTTCCTCGGAATCACAATTTAGAAAAGCAGTTTTTACAACTATTTGATGTATTTCAAGGTTGTTTACAACAGCAATTGCAAGATGCGTTCGAATAGACGTTATTCTCGTTACTAGAGAGTAGGTGTCAAAGAAGTCCAAGCCTTGCTTTCGCCTGTAACCATTGGCGACAAGTCTGGCCTTGTATTTGTAAACCCCCTCTTTTATGTTTTATGCTAATTTTAATTTGGAATTAAAAGTAATTGAGTTAAAGTCCCTGGACGAAGGGTTTAAGCATAATTACTATAAAGTAGTGGACTATGGTTTAAATAACCCAAACTTGGAGAAAACAACCCACGAACAGTTTGTGCTTATGAAGTTTGGAAACACGATCAGATCAGATTCGGATTCATTAATAACCGTTAGATCAGCCGACTTAGTCACTATTATATAGAGATTTAATCAAGGGTTTTGTTTGCTTAGTTTTTTTTAAAAAAAGAAAGAAAGGTTTGCGATAAACGGCGAGCGAGAGAGAGAGAGAGAGAGAGAGAGAGAGAGAGAGAGAGAGAGAGAGAGAGAGAGAGAGAGAGAGTGGCGGCGCTGCGACTAGAGTGATCGAAATTGAAGAAGAGAAATTGCAGTTGCTGTTGACCGGAGGTTGCTTAGTTTAGAAGTAGTATTTGCTGTCGGCTATTGTGACAGGGAGTTGCAGATCTGTAGAGAAGAAGAACAGTGTAGCAGGTGAGTGACATATACCATGGATTTCTTTATACTTTTTTTATTTTTCTTCTTTGGGTTTAATGTAATAACTGCTTGAATTGCTTTTGGCAAGGAAACTCTTGAAATACGTATATGTAAGATAGTACAGTACATTGTGAGTGGTACTCAAGTGATTGACTAGATATAAAATCCCTTGGTATTAATGTTTGGTTAAGGCATATAGCAAACTGTTAATTAATTCTGGGTGTGTCAGCATGATAAGAGCATTTGTTTATATTACTCCTATTTGATTTGCTTGATTTGAATACAATTGTTGGTAGCTTTGCATTTATAAGAATTGAACAGTGTATACATATATACCTATAGTATGGAAATGGGCGCGTGTGATTATAAATTGTCGAGTTTTCGATATCACTCTTGGTTACTGTCCACCTATTTGGACTAGGTATATATATATATATATATATATATACTAATAGATAAAATTTTAATGAGACTAGGGCTATAGGGATTTATGTAGTTTAGAGGTACAGTAAATATTGTCCGCCGAATGTGTTCTCTTTGTGGTTGTACTCTAGATAGAATTCTTATTTTGGAAAATATGAAAATATTGTGATATTAAATTTGAGGAGTTTGTTAATGAATGCCTTGGAAGGGCTTTATATACCATGGAAGGTATTTGATTAATCTAGAAAATGCGAAAGGAATACAAAAATGAATTGATGTGAATTTGATGTGAAATTTATAATCGCGTGTTACTTGATTGATTGATAGTTTAGATGTTGGATAGTCGCCCAACCATTAGTACATTTGCCGCACCTGTGGAATTAGGATTTAAAGAAATTAGATATCACCCTAGACGGCTTAGCCTGCGGGTTGACCCTTGGAATATATTTTTATTGGGTATTTCCTAGACGGCTTAGCGTGCGGAACTGACCCTACAGACCTTCATAGCCTTCGGGGTTGGTCTGGGCGCCACATTAGAAAGCTCAAGGGAGCTAGTAGAGGCCATGAGTTGGGCATACGTCGAGGTTAGCCAAAGCTTGCAGGTGAGCACCCACTTGGGTTTTGGTTTCCGCGTAGAGGGTCTTAACCATGGTCAAGGCACACTGGTGCGGTGTGGGTATGGCAAATGTGTGGAGTGCATCCTGTGGGAGGTGTACTAGTGATTGGGTATAGGTTGTGAAAGGTTTTGTGGGTGTAATGATTGATTTGTAGTGATTGAGATATAGTGTCGAGACTTGAGATGCCATGAATTATATATTATTGTACTAACACAGTTTTGCAGGAGGATAGGTCAACTAACAGTTCTTGCAGGGCTCGACCTATCCTAATAGGAGGTGCAGCTCAGGTAAGGTATTATTATAATATATAATATTTATTTAGTAAACGAGATAAATGTATAAAGACTGCGGAGTCTGTTATTTTATTGTTTTTGGGAATGGAGTTCCCTACCCTTGTCCACTCATACCAGCATAATTTGCTGACCCATGTTGCTTGTTTTGCACGTGGGTACGTATCCTTATGGAGCGTAGGCGGAGGAGAGCAGCCAGTTGAGTACGATCGGGAGCAACATCAGGAGGCTCGTGTAGATCCAGTTGTTCGAGAGGGAGTTTGAGATTCGCAGGAGTTACCTTTCACAGTAGGTTTAGTTCTTTGATTCGTTGTCAGTTGATTACTCAAGTTTATTTCATTTATTGGATTATTGTTGATTTGGGAAAGACAATACCTCAGTAGAAGTTGTTGAATTTTATTATTGGAGTTGTGTAATTTGATATTTGGAGTTTTTGGATTATATATGGAAGTTATTGGGAGTTCAAATTATTTGTGTTGAAGCATTTGTCTTTAATGGTTATGGATTTTTACCTTGTGCAAAATGTTTATTTAGATTACTGTCCCGGTCCTTTTTTTTCCTTTTATTGGCTTATCGAGGGTAATTTTGTAAATTCTCGCTTTTTGCCAATTTTTGGAAATTAGGGTCATGACAGTTTTCTTGGTATCAGAGCGCTTGGTTAACTTAGATCGAGAAGGTCTAGGTGATCCTCGGAATGTGGAATGGGTGATAAGTTTGGAGGAGTTGGGTGATTATCTAATAATAATTTAATCTTTTGAATGAAGGTCATGGCGGGAAGAGGACGTGGTCAAGTCTATCAGTTGACTCAAGACCAGATGAATCAGTTGTTGCTAGCAGTTGCAGGCAACAATGGGGGTAATGGTGACCCATTTGCCAAGAGGAACAAAGATTTCCTCAATCTGGGTGGTATCAAATTCGATGGTAAGGGAGACGGGAAAGCTGCAGTGTTATGGCTCCGTCAGACAGAAGCCGTGTTTGCAAAGATGGTATTGACTGAAGTTCAGAAACAGGAGCTCGCTTCCCATCAATTGGAGGGTGGAGCATTACTTTGGTGGGACGCTTTGAAGGTCGGGCTTGACCTCACCACTCTGACTTGGGAGGAGTTCAGGAATACTTTTGAGGGGAGATATCTTTCGAGTGCTTACCGAGACCGATTAGTGGATGAATTTCTGAATCTGAGGCAGGGTACTATGACTGTAGCAGAATATACGAATCGGTTTAATGAGTTATCTATGTTTGCTCCGTATATGGTGGATACAGTCGAGAAGAGAAATCATCGTTTCATCAAGGGCCTAGGGCACTATGTGGCGAAGCAACTGATACCATTTGAGCATGAGCCATTTGATAGAGTCCTGAACCTCGCAATGAAGTATGAAGAGAAGGAACAGGAGTTTAGAACTGAGAAGAGCAAAAAGACAGGTGATAACTTCAGAGACAGGAACAGACACAAGCCTTATGATCCTAACTTCAGGGGTCGACGTTATGACAATAACCCAGGGAGGAACCAGGGTTACAATAGGCCACCGGGAGATAACCAGGGTTTCAGACACCGTGGTGGGTTTGGGCGTGGTGACAACCGAGTTAGAGCAGGAGCACCACCAGCACCACCAGCACCAGGGCAACCTGCCCCAGGTTTGCCTTATAGGCCAGCACCTTTACAGTTACCAGCGCCAGGAGCATTAGCAGGGCCGATCAGGGGTAACTGTTGGAACTGTGGAGGACCAGGACATCGTTCTGCTGAGTGTCGTCGACCAGTGAACAACAACCAGGGAAGGCCAGCATATCAGCCGAACCGAGGGAGAGCCTTTGCTGTTTTGCCCGCATTTCAGGGATTGGAAGGTACTTTTGATTGTTCTCAATTTAAATTCTGAGTGTTATTTGATTCTGGTGCATCGCATTCATTTATTGTTAAGCAATTAGTAGATAAGTATCAGATTGCGACTACACCTTTACCTCAACCTTTATATCTTCGGACACCTATGGGAGGGTCGACTTGTTTGTTTTACCAGTGTAAGAACTTTGTTCTGACATTCATGGGTAGACAGTTTATCATCGATCTAGTAGTTTTAGATTTTGAGGGCTATGAGTTTATTTTGGGCTTTGATTGGTTGAGTCGTTATCATGTTATTTTGGATTGTGCTGGAAGGAGAGTTATAGTGGATACACCAGGTTTACCCACATTGGTACACAGTTGTGTTAGTAGGGATGATTCGATTATGTCCAGCTTTTTGATGTCTATGGCTGCCCAGTCGATCGATATTAGTGATGTGGCGATAGTTAAGGATTATCTAGATGTGTTTGAGGAGATTCTGGGTTTACCACCTAAGAGAGAGGTGGAGTTCCGTATTGACCTGTTGCCAGGAACGGCACCTATATCTAAGACTGCTTACAGGATGGCGCCTAAGCAGTTGGAAGAGATGAAGACCCAGTTGGAGGAGTTGCTTAAGAAAGGGTATGTGATATTTGATGTTTTATTTGATTTGGTTTATTCTTTTGGTATATATGTATGAGCCTTTTGAGGTGTGTATGAACCACAGGTTCATACGTCCAAGCAATTCTCCATGGGGAGCTCCAGCTATCTTTGTCTCTAAGAAGGATGGGACCTTGAGGATGTGCATTGATTATCGTGAGTTGAACAAGGTGACAATCAAGAACAAATATCCACTGCCGAGAATAGATGATTTGCTTGATCAGTTGAAAGGAGCAGCCGTGTTTTCTCAGTTTGATTTGAGGACGGGTTACCATCAGATGGGTGTAGAGGAGAAGACTATACCACTGACTGCTTTCCGAACTCGATATGGATTGTATGAGTTTCCAGTAATGCCTTTTGGGTTAACTAATGCTCCAGCATTTTTCATGGATTTGATGAACCGGATTTTTTAGGCCTTATCTTGATAAGTTTGTGATTGTATTCATTGATAATATTTTGGTGTATTCTAAGGATGCTCAGGAGCATGCGAAACATTTGAAAATAGTGTTGCAGATATTGAGAGATCACAAGCTATATGCTAAGTTTAGCAAATGTCATTTCTGGAAGAATGAGGTGCATTTCTTAGGTCACGTGATATCCAGAGAGGGTATTGCCGTTGACCCTGAGAAGGTTACTGCAGTTAGGGATTGGAAACAACCAACCAACCCTACAGAGATTCGAAGCTTTTTAGGATTAGCTGGATATTACCGTCGTTTCATTGAGAAGTTCTCGCTCATAGCTGAGCCATTGACCAGACTTACAAGGAAGAATGTGAAGTTCTTGTGGACTGACGACTGCGAGAGAGCTTTTCAGGAGCTTAAGCAGAGGTTGACTTCAGCGCCAGTGTTAGTTATACCGGTTAGAGGTGGCAAGCTTGTGGTATTCACAAATGCTAGTGGTACAGGAGTAGGTTGTGTTTTGATGCAGGATGGGAGAGTGGTCTCTTATGCTTCTAGACAGTTGAAGCAACATGAGCGAAAATATCCAGTGCACGATTTAGAACTGGCAGCTGTGGTGTTTGCTTTGAAGATTTGGCGTCACTATTTATATGGAGAGAAGTTTGATCTTTACACCGACCACAAGAGTCTGAAATACTTCTTCTCTCAGAAGGACTTGAACATGAGGCAACGGAGATGGATGGAGTTCATTAGCAGTTATGATTTTCAGATTCAGTATCAGCCTGGGAAGGGTAATGTAGTTGCAGATGCTTTGAGTAGGAAACATGCCACCGTTGCTATGATGATGATGGAGGAGTGGAAATCTCTGGAGACTATAGCGTCTCATGATGTGTACTTACAGCAGGGAGGTGAACAGGTCACCCTTTGTTCTATGGAGGTGAAACCTATGATGATTAACTTGATTGTGTCCAAGCAGCATGAGGACCCTTTCTTGCTCCGAAAGCTTGGGCAGTTAGTTGTGGATTTGTTAGATGATTGTCCCACAGAATGGTCAGTTGGTGTTGATGGAGGTTTGAGGTATAGAGATCGATTGTGTGTTCCTGATAAGGATGGTTTGAGGAAGAATGTTATGGATGAGGCACATCGTTCTCGTTTCACTATTCACCCTGGTGGAACGAAGATGTACAAAGACCTGAAGAGGACTTATTGGTGGGAAGGAATGAAGAGAGACGTTGGAGAGTATGTTTCTAGGTGTTTGACATGTCAGCGAGTGAAGGTCGATCATCAGAAACCGTCAGGGTTACTTCAGCCTTTGTCTATCCCTCAGTAGAAGTGGGAGCACATTTCCATGGATTTTATTGATGGTTTGCCTAGATCACGGGGAGGCAATGAATCCATTTGGGTTGTCGTCGATCGATTGACTAAGTCAGCTCATTTTCTTCCTATTTCTATGAATAGGAATGCAGATAAGCTAGCAAAGAAGTATGTGAAGGAGATTGTCAGACTACATGGTGTTCCGGCTAGCATTGTTTCAGACAAAGATCCTATATTCACTTCCGAGTTCTGGAGTAGTTTTCAGCGTGCCATGGGTACGAAGCTTAACTTGAGTACTGCTTATCATCCCCAGACAGATGGACAGACTGAGCGGGTAAATCAGGTCCTAGAGGATATGTTACGTGCTTGTGCACTCAGCTTTGGTGGAGAATGGGAAGAACATCTACCTTACGCGGAGTTTGCTTATAATAACAGTTTTCAGGCGAGTATTGGTATGGCACCATATGAGCCACTGTATGGTAGGCCATGTAGATCACCGGCTTGTTGGGCGGAGGTTGGTGATACTGCGATTCTTGGACCAGTGATGGTTCGCGAGACTACAGAGAAAGTAGATATCATTCGACAGAGATTGAAAACGGCTCAAAGCCGAATGAAGAGTTATGCAAATAATAGGAGGAAACCACTCGAGTTTGCTGTAGGGCAGAAAGTGTTGCTGAAGATCTCCCCGATGCGTGGAGTAATGAGGTTTGGTAAGAAGGGCAAGCTGAGCCCTAGGTATGTGGGACCGTATGAGATCACTGACAGAGTTGGACCGTTGGCTTACAGGCTGGCATTGCCACCTGCCTTGGAAAAGATACATAATGTATTCCATGTTTCTATGTTGAGAATGTGGAAAGGAGATGATAAGGATGAAGAGGATGAAGGAGTAGACTACGCGCAGTTAGATATTTATGATCCAGAGCAGTTAGAAATTAATGAAGATGTTATCTACAGAGTGAGGCCAATTATTATCATTGATAGAGATGAGAAACGACTAAGGCGAAAGACATTGAAGCTGGTAAAAGTGCAGTGGAGTGATGATCCGAGCGATGTTACATGGGAGCTGGAGGACAAAGTGCGAGCTAAGCACCCGGAGTTCTTCGATTGATCTTTCTTCCAAATCTCGAGGCCGAGATTTCTTTTGAGGTGTGTATGAATGTAAACCCCCTCTTTTATGTTTTATGCTAATTTTAATTTGGAATTAAAAGTAATTGGGTATAAGTCCCTGGACCAAGGGTTTAAGCATAATTACTATAAAGTAGGGGACTATGGTTTAAATAACCCAAACTTGGAGAAAACACCCACGAACAGATCTGGTTGCTTGTAGTTCGGAAACACGTCAACACGATCGAAATCGGATTAAGCATGAACCGTTAGATCAGCCGACTAATTTCTCTATATAGAGATTTAATCAAGGGTTTTGTTTGCTTAGTTTAAAAAAAAAAAAAAAAAAAAAGGTTTGCGATATACAACGAGAGAGAGAGAGAGATCGAGAGTGGCGGCGACAACTCAATCGATCGATCGATCGATCGATCGATCGATCGATCGAGAGAGAGAGAGAGAGAGAGAGAGAGAGAGAGAGAGAGAGAGAGAGAGAGAGAGAGAGAGAGAGAGAGAGAGAGAGAGAGAGAGAGAGGCGTGCAACCTGTTGAGCCACCAGTTGAGAGGAGGAAGAAGAATAGTAACTGTGAGTGGATATATATGATATATGTTATTTTTTTTATTATACATGGAATTAGTTATGGTATGAATTAGATTAATTTTTGTTCTACATGATAACTGAAATAGCATGAATACTGAATATGATGTGCACGTTCAACGAAAACCAAATTGATATGCATGACATGATGTTACTATGGCTACTGAAGGTACTCCCTGGGTATGGGTTATTTGATGTGTGATGAACTGATGGTATGGTAGAGAGTATTTCTTCCTACTAGAGTTAAGGAAGAAATGGATTTTGGATTAATGGTGATTTAATTATACGAGCAAGTATCAATCTATATCTACGTATCTAGCAATCTTAAGTTCTAGAACTACTACCAAAGTGATAGTACAGTGAATTATTGGCCGAGTTGCCAATTTTTATCTTTTTGAATTCGTACAGTACAAGGTAATACAATGTGTATTTATTAATACTAGCCTGCTACCATACTTGAACTACCATGATAGATATTTTGGAAATTTTGGAATAGGACAGTATACATCATTTTAAATTTTCTGCGACATCGAACGATACCAATTGTCCCCTTAGAATGATCAGTATGTTTAGCTAGCAATCTGGGAGGTTTTTATAAGGTACATAATTTGTGAAATTATTATATTAAATGCCTTGGAATGGCCGACACCATGGACGGTGTATTTACATGGGAAAATTTGAAAGAAATACCGAATGGATTTAGGATTTGGAAATTTTGAGTTTATGTGTTCTATGATCGAATGATGTTGTGTGATTGCTTGATTTATCTAGTTTTAGTAGTCACCCAATTATTAGTACATTTGCCGCACCTGTGGAATTAGGATTAAGAAAATTAGATATCACCCTAGACGGCTTAGCCTGCGGGTTGACACTTGGAAGAAGAGAGTGGCGGCGCTGCGACTAGAGTGATCGAAATTGAAGAAGAGAAATTGCAGTTGCTGTTGACCGGAGGTTGCTTAGTTTAGAAGTAGTATTTGCTGTCGGCTATTGTGACAGGGAGTTGCAGATCTGTAGAGAAGAAGAACAGTGTAGCAGGTGAGTGACATATACCATGGATTTCTTTATACTTTTTTTATTTTTCTTCTTTAGGTTTAATGTAATAACTGCTTGAATTGCTTTTGGCAAGGAAACTCTTGAAATACGTATATGTAAGATAGTACAGTACATTGTGAGTGGTACTCAAGTGATTGACTAGATATAAAATCCCTTGGTATTAATGTTTGGTTAAGGCATATAGCAAACTGTTAATTAATTCTGGGTGTGTCAGCATGATAAGAGCATTTGTTTATATTACTCCTATTTGATTTGCTTGATTTGAATACAATTGTTGGTAGCTTTGCATTTATAAGAATTGAACCGTGTATACATATATACCTATAGTATGGAAATGGGCGCGTGTGATTATAAATTGTCGAGTTTTCGATATCACTCTTGGTTACTGTTCACCTATTTGGACTTAGTATATATATATATACTAATAGATAAAATTTTAATGAGACTAGGGCTATAGGGATTTATGTAGTTTAGTGGTACAGTAAATATTGTCCGCCGAATGTGTTCTCTTTGTGGTTGTACTGTAGATAGAATTCTTATTTTGGAAAATATAAAAATATTGTGATATTAAATTTGAGGAGTTTGTTAATGAATGCCTTGGAAGGGCTTTATATACCATGGAAGGTATTTGATTAATCTAGAAAATGCGAAAGGAATACAAAAATGAATTGATGTGAATTTGATGTGAAATTTATAATCGCGTGTTACTTGATTGATTGATAGTTTAGATGTTGGATAGTCGCCCAACCATTAGTACATTTGCCGCACCTGTGGAATTAGGATTTAAAGAAATTAGATATCACCCTAGACGGCTTAGCCTGCGGGTTGACACTTGGAATATATTTTTATTGGGTCTTTCCTAGACGGCTTAGCGTGCGGAACTGACCCTACAGACCTTCATAGCCTTCGGGGTTGGTCTGGGCGCCACATTAGAAAGCTCAAGGGAGTTAGTAGAGGCCATGAGTTGGGCATACGTCGAGGTTAGGCAAAGCTTGCAGGTGAGCACCCACTTGGGTTTTGGTTTCCGCGTAGAGGGTCTTAACCATGGTCAAGGCACACTGGTGCGGTGTGGGTATGGCAAATGTGTGGAGTGCATCCTGTGGGAGCTGTACTAGTGATTGGGTATAAGTTGTGAAAGGTTGTGTGGGTGTAATGATTGATTTGTAGTGATTGAGATATAGTGTCGAGACTTGAGATGCCATGAATTATATATTATTGTACTAACACAGTTTTGCAGGAGGATAGGTCAACTAACAGTTCTTGCAGGGCTCGACCTATCCTAATAGGAGGTGCAGCTCAGGTAAGGTATTATTATAATATATAATATTTATTTAGTAAACGAGATAAATGTATAAAGACTGCGGAGTCTGTTATTTTATTGTTTTTGGGAATGGAGTTCCCTACCCTTGTCCACTCATACCAGCATAATTTGCTGACCCATGTTGCTTGTTTTGCACGTGGGTACGTATCCTTATGGAGCGTAGGCGGAGGAGAGCAGCCAGTTGAGTACGATCGGGAGCAACATCAGGAGGCTCGTGTAGATCCAGTTGTTCGAGAGGGAGTTTGAGATTCGCAGGAGTTACCTTTCACAGTAGGTTTAGTTCTTTGATTCGTTGTCAGTTGATTACTCAAGTTTATTTCATTTATTGGATTATTGTTGATTTGGGAAAGACAATACCTCAGTAGAAGTTGTTGAATTTTATTATTGGAGTTGTGTAATTTGATATTTGGAGTTTTTGGATTATATATGGAAGTTATTGGGAGTTCAAATTATTTGTGTTGAAGCATTTGTCTTTGATGGTTATGGATTTTTACCTTGTGCAAAATGTTTATTTAGATTACTGTCCCGATCCTTTTTTTTCCTTTTATTGGCTTATCGAGGGTAATTTTGTAAATTCTCGTTTTTTGCCAATTTTTGGAAATTAGAGTCGTGACAGTATTTGTCTATTGAACCATCTGTTCTCATCTTCTTTTTGAAAATCCTTTTGGAACTCAAACATTTCGTTCCAGGAGGAAGTGTTGTTAGTTCCCATGTGTCATTTTTGCATTATGGAATCAATTTAACTTTTAATTGCTTCCTTCCACTAAGGAGCATCTTAAGTAGACATGACCTCTTTAAAGGTTAATGGATCATTGTCCACTAGAAAAGTCATGAATTGAGGACCATATGTCTCCACAAGATATGTTAGAAAATCAGGACCAAATGCCTTTGTTTTTCTAGCCCGTTTACTTCACCTAGGGTCATCTTCATTCTGATGTTCATCCCTTGGCACAGTATTATCTGTAGTTTCATGTTCAACACTTATTTTTGTACTTGTTGATTAACTAGCTGTGTAATGGTTATTATTAAATGTGTATGGAGACAGATTAGTTGAATGGACAATTGGAAGTTTATCTGTATGAGTACTCTGATTCTGTAATATTCAGTTAACTTGTGCTTGTATTCATAAAAACAATAAGCAGGAATTAAAAAGTGGCAACTGACACATTGACACTTACCGACTTACGCAATAATTTAAAATGATAGAACAACTTGTAAGCATAAAATTTCAACAGAGTAGTTACGATAAGTGTATGCTAGCTCTCCATTGTTGAGAGTTTCCAGCTACCTTGCACAAAGAGGAAGTCAGAAGATATTATTGCAGAGCGAAGATGAAGCTATTTTCACAAACGAAGGATCTATTTGGTGTTGGAAAGAAGAAACATCTGCTTGATTGTGTGAAAATAGGAGATCTGGATTATATCAGGAAAGTTGATCCAGCTGTGCTCCTGGAAGCAAGAGATGAAGATGGAAATACAGTTTTGTTGATAGCTACCAAAGATGATAATTTACGTCTTTGCCAAGAGCTTCTTAGAATATGTCCATCACTTCTATACCATAATAACAATAATAATCAGACTGTACTTCATCTTGCTACAGAATTATCGAGTAAGGGAAATTTCAAGTTTATTGATATTTTTGTTCGTTCCGGTCTTGATGCAGCAAGAAGATGTGAAGTAGAAAATATGACAAATTTTAAGAGGGGATCAAATTGAAAAATTTAGGTGGAAATACAGCTTTATTGGAGGCGGTCTATTCTGGCAATATTCATGTAGTGAAAAGGTTCATTGAAGTTGACTGTCAATTCAAGCTAGGGCTATCAGAGGTTGTTAGTTTGGAGGGAAAGACAGCTTTGGAATGGGGTGTGGAAAACGAAGACCATGATATGGTAAAACTGTTGACTGACGAGGGAGATCCTAACTCCGGTTTCGTTCCGTATTCAACTGCAATGGATCTGTTTGATGGGGTAGAGATGGGTTTAGTTTCTTATATTAGGAATGCTGAACTAGATGTGCTTCTCAACTCCAGAGATCGATACAGAATGTCAGTTCTTTGTATAGCTACAAAACGGAATCGGTTAGATTGTTGCAAAGAGATCCTCAAAAGATGTCCTTCACTTCTCTACCATCAAAACTATGACAAAAAGAGTGTACTTCATCATGCTGCGCATCTTAACCATGGAATATACTTGATCAATCTTTTTATTAGTGCCTGTTTTGATGCCGCAAAAAGTGAAGGTGACAACGAAAATATGAAACGTTTTAAGAAGTGGATCAATTTGCGAGACAATGATGGAAACACAGCTTTAATCGTGGCGGTCTGCAATCACAACCATGATATAGTGAAAAGGTTTGCTGAAGTAGACCGTCAGTACTACAAGCTTGGCCTATCCGAGATAGTTGTTTCTCACGAAAAGACCGCTTTGCAATTGGCAATGCTTCACGGTGACCAAGAGATGATAAAAACGTTGACTGGCAGTGGAATTCGACATCTTCATCGCAACATTCAAATTCCGATTAACATGCAACAAACCCAAGAATCCTTACAAACTGGAAACAGTAGCGGCACTGAAAGTAACATTACTTATTACTGTGATATTTATTTCCCTTTCATATAATTATGTATCAAAATTATTCTTTATTTCCTTAATCTGTTCTATCGAATGCAACAGTGGTGAGCGAAAGCAATACCTTCACTTTAGCTGAAGTCTCAAAACACAATAACTCGAAGGATTGCTGGCTTGTGATAAACGACAAGGTATCACTATTCTAACCATCACATTATTGGAACATCTAAATATATCAAACTTTAGGTTTGAGAACATACATTTTAAAGTTAATGTTTCGGGTTGAAGTTTTTTTCTTCATATGTTGGAGCAGGTTTATGATGTGACAAAATTTTTGGGGGATCATCCTGGTGGCAGGGAGGTTTTGTTAAAGGCTACAGGTAGTATGTAAATTTTGTAAATTACATTTCTTCCGCTACAATATTGAAACCGGCACGAAGTGGTTTGACATCAATTTTGTGACAAAGTGTCCATGGTTATTTCGCCTTGAGTTCATTGTTAAGAAAACCTAGTTGTACGCGCGTCGTCCCGTGTCCTTGTCTTCGCGTCGTGTGTCAAGTATCGTGGTTTTTGGTTCAGGACGTACGTACCTTGTTAGGACGTTCGTACGTCCAAGTAGTCAGCAGAACGTTTATCTTGGTAAACGTACGTACCATGTAAGGACGTATGTTCGTATGGAGAGTCAGCAGGGAAGTTTGCTTTCTGGACGTACGTACCTTTACAGGACGTTCGTACGTCCAAGTAGACAGCAGGCTTATTTTCGTATGGTGACGTACGAACGTCATATCGACGTACGTACGTCCAATGTGGGTTTTCACTTTTTCGGCCCATTTTCCTTGGTTTCCAACCCTAAGTATAAATAGGGTTTCTCTTCCAAAGAACAAGTTAGTTCTTTGGCTGTCCAAGATTTCTCTTGTTCTTGGAGTTTGTTTAGGTTTTGGTTTAAGTTGTTTTGGTGATTGAACTCATCTTCTTTCTTCCCCATTCATCCTCTTCTTCCTTCTTCCCTATTCATCTTCTTCTTCATTGTTGAATAGTGATTTAGTTTCGAGTCTTCTTGTGTGTTCATCAAGAAGTCGAGTATCCTTGTGTGTTCATCAAGGAACTCTGGTGTAAGCTTGTTACATAGATCGGCTTCGAGTCTTCTTGTGTGTTCATCAAGAAGTCGAGTGTCTTGTGCGTACATCAAGGTGCTCTGGTGAAGTCAAGGTGTTAGAGATAACCAGGAGTGTCAACTCGTAGTGATTGCAGGTAGTTGATAGGTTTGTAAATCTCTTTTCATCTAGTGGATTTATTTGTTGTTGCGAGGACAACCGTGGACGTTTCCCATATTGGGTTTTACCACGTTAAAAATTTCTGTGTGTTATTTACTTTCTGCGTATTGTTTGATTTGTTTGAACTGTTATATTAGCACTATTTGTAGTTTCTCAATTGGTATCAGTCGCTGGGGGCTGGTTAAGGAGCGTCAAGGCTCACGTTAACGATCCTATGAGTGCAATGATGGTTCATGAGTCTGGTCATAATAATTTTATTGCTAAATCGTCTAAATCTACAAAACCAAAATCTGATTTTGAAAAGGATGATAATTTGTATGTTGTTAGCAATAGTGATTGGGCTCTTCTTTACAGACTTTCTGCAAAAGAATGTGAAAGATTACAAAAAGCTAATATTGATTTGCAGGAAAAATTTAATAAAGCTAATTGTAATGTGTCTACTATTTCTGATAATGTTTGTTTTGAAGATAATGGTGTTTTGCAGACTAAGGTTGATTCTCTAGAACAACGACTCAGACATTGTGCAGAGGACTATATGCTTCAAGGGGAAGTTTATGAATCCAAAATTGAAAATTTGGAAAAGGCTAATCTTTCTTTGCAGGATAAAATTGAGATTCTTGAAAAACAAATTTCTTGTGCTGCAGATGATGCAATTTCTATTTCTCAATTATTTGACAAAGAAAAACTTGACTTGTCATGTAAAATTGCAGCTTTAGAGAAGGCCAATCAGGAGGTCGATGAGAAATACAAAGAACGATTTAACGTCTACTCAACTCCAATTGCAGGTTTTGGACAAAACTAGATTTGATTCTCCTATTGATAGTTCTACTAGTTCATCTAGTGTGATTACTCCTGTAAAATCTACTAGTTTGCCTGCCCTTTTGCCTACCCCACCTATTGAGACTAGACTTAATGCTACTAATTTTCAGCATGTTTCTCGTAAGAATTTTAAGTCTAAGGTTAATTGTAAGGCTGTTTTTACTGATAAGCCATATTGTTCTCATAATGGAGGTATAGGTCTTGTTAAGGCACCATGTCACAAATACCATGGTGACATACATGTTTCATCTTCTACTACCACATCTTCTTATAAGAATTCTTTGAGTAAGTGTAATGTTTTTCATTGTTCTTATTGTGGTAGAGTTGGTCATTTGGATAGCTTTTGTTGGGATTTTGATCAACATGTTTCATCCTATTCTCGTGTTCCTCATCGTTATAATCATGTTGATTCTAATGTTTCTTCTTGTGCATTTTCTAGACCTTGGATTATAATGGTTCTCATCACAGGTTTAAGAAAAACAGGTATTCCAACAAAAGGAAGTCTAAGCCTAAGGTGGAATTAGTTAAGGACAAGTGTATTGCAAAGCTTGTTAAGGGAAAATCTCATATCTTTTCAACTCCCAAGGTGTGCACGTCTAGTGTTAACCATGTATGGGTAAGAAAGGATAAGTTGAAGGTTTTTCTGGACTTGCAAAGGTCTGGTGGTGTCCCAAATTTGGGATGATGTAGTTTGTTTCTAGCCTTGTGTTATTTGAATTGCATATTTCTCTTATCACATAGGCTATTTGTTTGGTGCTTCTATTTTTTATGTTTTGTTTGTTTAGCTTGCAGATCATGTTGCATATCTGAATATTTTGTTAATAAAAAAAAAAGGGTTGTTGGTTATTCCTTCTATTTTTTTTTGTTTTATTTATTTACTCCATGTATGTGTTGTTGGATGCATCTTTTCTGAGATATTGGTTTAAATTCAATTGTCTTAAATAAGTTGCAATATGTTTGGGTGTTTTCTCCTTCTGAACCCTTAAGTATGTTTTGGTATGTATCATGCATTTTTCCTCGCTTGTTTGCACAGTGCACGGCATGCTTGCATAATGGGAGTTTTTGGAAACCACCTACATATTCTTTGAGCTCATAGAACTTCTCTATCTCTCGAGTATTTATGTGATCTTGAGCTATCTCTCCTTTGTTTTGGTTAATGTTCATCTTGTTGTTCGTGTTATTGAGCATTCTTATCTTCCTCTTACAACTCTTGTTAGTGGTCAATGACTCACTTTATCCCCAGCCATTTGATTGTCTTTGAAGCAATATCAGTTGGCTAAGAACCCGTTGGGGTTGTGAGGGTCATGCTCTGACGGATGCACTCAAGAGATGTTAGTTCTTGTGTTGCACGTTATCATGGTATTGCACTTCTTGAGTTTGTGTTTGTCAAAAAGATGTAGGCTACACCCTACCCTCGTGTATTTGAAAAGATGGAGGCAAAAATCCCTCCCACGCGGGAATGACATTAGAGTGATGTAGACTAAACTCCACCACATGCGGCAAAATAAAAATCCAAGCGCATATTCATTGTTTTTTATGTATGGCATACAAAGTTTATATTCCTTTGCCTTTTTTAATGTCTTGGTTTTCATTTGAAAGATCATATTTATATATTTATATTCGTTTGCCTTCTACTCATAACGTTTGTTTCAAAGGGGGTTGAAGTTTGTTTCTTCTACGCTCACTTACTAATCTAATCGTATGTCTCTTGTTGATGGTTCTATATTCTAGGTCTTCAAAGGGTGTGTTCTAGTGGTGAAATTTCTCTCTCTTTTTGCATTGCATTGCATCTACACACACCGAGGTTTAGTTTTTGATGCACTTCAATTCTCTTATTTGTTCAATCTTTTGCTTATCACCATATATTGCCTCTTATTTTTGTACGGATTGGGATTGGCTACTGTTTTTGGAAGTTCATGATGTATTCCTCTTCACTTCTATGGTACATCGGTTCTTTTCTTTTTATCTTATTATTATTGTTTGTGTTGTTAGTTATTAGGTTTGTTTTTCTGCTATTAAAGTTAGTCCTTAAGGTTAGTCTTCACATGGTTGGATATGGGTTGTTAGTTTTGTCGTTAAAATTGATTCTTAGATATGGTGCAGCCTCTATTTGCTATTGTTTGTGTTTGGTTCTTCATTATCCTAGTCTAACAAGTTTAGTGCGATTCTCATTGCTTGGTTGTTATCGTGTGCACACTTCATGATTCTGCACACCATGTGTTCAATAACATGTCTACATGGGTATTCTCACATTTCTTGTGCTAGGTTCGCCATTTCTCTTACATTTGTTAGTTTGGTTAATGTTGTGTTTATGCAGGACATGCCTCCTAAGTGCGCTCGGACTACTCCCACCAAAGAAACACCCGGTTCCAAGGGTGCTTCGTCATCGGGCACACGTCCTCCTCGTGCTTAAAGGAGTAGAGGCGCCATTCCTTTGGATTCTTGTAGATGTTCTTGCTGAAAGTGTTTATGGCTTACTCTATTTTGGTTCTATTCTTTGGTAATTCTTTTCAGTCGGTGTTTCATTGACATACTAAGGTCAGATTGTTAGTATTATTTGGTTTTACACTTCATGCTTTCTATCTTTGTCATTGGATCACATGTGTTTGATGTGATTTCTCAAGGTAATAGTTCTCAATTTGTTTTAAGAAAGCTACAAGGTATGCATAAGCATGTTTGTGTGATGAAATCATGTTATTGGTGTATTCGGTTGTCATGATTTATATTGATTCATGTTTTCTCATAGGTTCTCATCATACTTTTTTATGTTGGGCTAATATTCTTGAATTACCATGTTGGCTAGCTGGTGTTTGATTAAATGCTTATGAGACTTGCCTATCCGCTTATTGTTGCTTCTTGTGCCTGGTTGATCCTATTTTTTCCTGCAATAGGTTTGATTAGATGTGTTCTTGGTAGTCTTCTGCAATAATCCTCATGCAATGGTTTTGGGCTACCACTGTTCTACTTTGGGATGCATATGCTCAGTTTGGTCATCTATTGTTAGCAATTCTCTTCTATTGACTCTCTAATCTTTCTGACAATGTTTGGCATGTCATCGGAGTCTTAGTGTTCTGGCAGGAAATTGCTCTGAAGTTGGATTGTTGTTTTGTGACTTGGTGGCATCGATAATCCTTGCTCATTCTTCAATTAAAGCATTTTTTTTTATGAGCTTGATGATTGCTTATCTTATTTGGCATATGTTGAACTAATTTTTGGGTTTCACTAGGGTGGGCTTCCAGGTTTATTCCTTTTATGTCTCTATTCCATTGTGTTTGGGATAATATTTTTTTTTCTCCTTGTTTCTAAGATTCTCTAATTCTCTTTTTGTGGTTGGATGAGTTGTTTCAGGAACATGTACAGATTGGATTTCTCCATGGATTCTCAATGGATTTTCTTATACTTTACGTATCTCTTCCTGCAGATACTCATATTCCTGTAGTTTTGTCATGGGATATTGTTGGATGTGTCTAATATGCATGGTTTCCCTATTCTCTTTCATATCTCCTACTAACTTTTGTTTATCTCTTCTTCTTTCTCTTTTTGCATATTCTTTTCTTGCACATTTCTCACAGGTTTGACTATTTGGTTCTTGGTCATTATTGTACCTTCCCAATTTCATCAGGTATGATGTTTCTTCCTTTTTGTTTGTTTGCTCTTTTTCTTTAGATATCTTGCTACTATGAAGTCGGTTCTCTGGAATCTATCTCAGATGGTTATGGTCGGTTGTTTAAAGTGATATTCTAGTGAATCATTTGTTCTGATTGTTGGTGTCCTGATTCTTTCTTCTATGTATAGGATTCTCTTGGTTTCTATCAGGGATTCATGTTATGTTTTCTTTTCTTCCCTCTGTTACCTATATAAGTATTCAGTGTCTTGTGTCTGTGTTGGTACTCTTTCTTCTTCATTTATATGCCTAGATCTCTCTCATGTTTTTTTTTTAGTTTTGTGTGTCATGGATTCCAGATTTATGGTATGGTTTTCTCTTTACTCTCTTCTACCCTTATATGCTTGGTTCTTTGTGTGTTTCAAATATCCTTATTTGGTTTGTTTGTTCTAGGTGCATCTTTCTCATATGCATTGCATTTAGGTGAAGATTTTGTTTAGGGAGAGAATTCTTTGTATTGACATCGTGTTAACAAGTGTTTATATTATGGCTTCCGTTGCATATCCTTTTTGTTGTTAACATGATTATTCTCTTTCTTTTCTTCTTTCCTCTTATTTGTTATGGTTTGGTATTTTTTTTTTTTTTTTTTTTTTTTTTTCTCTTTCTTTTGTTACCTTGCTTCATTTGTGACAAAATGGGGGAGATTTATGACTCTAATACTAACACCTTCTTCTTCCTTGTTAGTGTATTTTTGGGTCATGTTTCAGGTATGCTACACGTATGGGGGAGTGAACGTGTTGATGTTTAGAGGTTGTACAGTTTTGGGTCATGTTTCAGGTATACTACATGTATGGGGGAGTGAACATATATGATGGAGTGAAAGTGATGATGATCACAAAGTGTATGTACAGTTTTGGGTAAGCTCGAGTATTAAACCTTGGAGCTCATGAAGTATGGGGGAGTGTTCGAGGAACTTCTGTTGGCTCTTTGATTGTTTCAGAATTTCTTGTTGCTTCCGTTCGGTCTCTGATGGTTAAAGCGTCTTACTCAAGCTGGACGTCAAGAATTGGTGACTTGGTATGTGTTCTACCTTGAGTGATTTTGTAGGCATGTTTTATAAATGCCATGGGTTGGGTTTGTAAGCACGTTTTATAAGTGCTATTAGAGTCATAGGTTTTTGTCACAAAATCAATGTCAAAGGGGGAGATTGAAACCGGCACGAAGTGGTTTGACATCAATTTTGTGATAAAGTGTCCATGGTTATTTCGCCTTGAGTTCATTGTTAAGAAAACCTAGTTGTACGCGCGTCGTCCCGTGTCTTTGTCTTCGCGTCGTGTGTCAAGTATCGTGGTTTTTGGTTCAGGACGTACGTACCTTGTTAGGACGTTCGTACGTCCAAGTAGTCAGCAGAACGTTTATCTTGGTAAACGTACGTACCATGTAAGGACGTATGTTCGTATGGAGAGTCAGCAGGGAGGTTTGCTTTCTGGACGTACGTACCTTTACAGGACGTTCGTACGTCCAAGTAGACAGCAGGCTTATTTTCGTATGGAGACATACGAACGTCATATCGACGTACGTACGTCCAATGTGGGTTTTCACTTTTTCGGCCCATTTTCCTTGGTTTCCAACCCTAAGTATAAATACGGTTTCTCTTCCAAAGAACAAGTTAGTTCTTTGGCCGTCCAAGATTTCTCTTGTTCTTGGAGTTTGTTTAGGTTTTGGTTTAAGTTGTTTTGGTGATTGAACTCATCTTCTTTCTTCCCCATTCATCCTCTTCTTCCTTCTTCCCTATTCATCTTCTTCTTCATTGTTGAATAGTGATTTAGCTTCGAGTCTTCTTGTGTGTTCATCAAGAAGTCGAGTATCCTTGTGTGTTCATCAAGGAACTCTGGTGTAAGCTTGTTACATAGATCGGCTTCGAGTCTTCTTGTGTGTTCATCAAGAAGTCGAGTGTCTTGTGCGTACATCAAGGTGCTCTGGTGAAGTCAAGGTGTTAGAGATAACCAGGAGTGTCAACTCGCAGTGATTGCAGGTAGTTGATAGGTTTGTAAATCTCTTTTCATCTAGTGGATTTATTTGTTGTCGCGAGGACAACCGTGGACGTTTCCCATATTGGATTTTACCACGTTAAAAATTTCTGTGTGTTATTTACTTTCTGCGTATTGTTTGATTTGTTTGAACTGTTATATTAGCACTATTTGTAGTTTCTCAAATATCACATTGATTTCTAATTATATCTACATTTTAAGAAAATAGATTTGATAAAAATGTGATGCGGATTGTTTGACAGGAAAGGATGCGACTAATGATTTCAAGAAAGTCCATAGTCACAGTAGCAATGCAATGATAATAATGGATAAATTCTATGTTGGGGTGTATGATTCAATTACTAGTTCATTAAGGGAACTAGCAAGTGATAAACCACAACCATATTTACGCGTGCAGCTGAAGGAATATACCAAAGATTTCTCTCAGCCAATAGGTTCTGGAGGGTTTGGGGACGTCTACAAAGGTCAATTTCCTAATGGTGTGTTCATAGCTATTAAGGTTCTAAGAAACATTGACGGTAAGGAAAAGATTATGGAAGAGCAATTTAAGCCTGAAGTTAACACAATGGGCAGAGCCTACCATCGCAACTTGATTAAACTATATGGTTATTGCTATGAAGCCAACACGAAATATAAAGCTCTTGTCTATGATTACATGGAGAATGGTTCCTTCGATACTATTCTATTTGCGAAGAAGCTTGATATACCATGGGCAAAGTTGCATAATATTGCAAAAGAGATAGCACAAGGTATCTCTTATTTGCATGAGAGTTGCTTTCCACAAATAATCCACCAAGACATAAAGCCTGCTAATGTGCTCCTTAACTCTAACCTTTCACCTAAGGTCATTGATTTTGGATTGGCAAAGGTTAATGTAGGGGTACTACATACTCCGACCAATCAAAAGCAGCCACGTGGCACAGTCATCCATCTGTCAGGTCGCCACAATCTCTACCCGCTCACAGCCTGACTAAAGCGACCAGACTACACAACGACCAGCGACCTGCTATTCACACGTGCTCCTCTTCAATGCACAGAATATTCTCATCAGTTACATAATTAATTCATAGGGATGATCCTCGCGCGTTACACATTTAATCCTCATTATGATGGCGGAGAATCTGCAAGATCCACGATCCACGCCCTTCAATCTTCTATATAAACAGAACTACGATGGCTTGATCTCGAAGTTCAATTCCCCCGAGCTAGAGTACGTAGGCAATCTCGATCTCAACGAGGTGCAACCACCCCAATCTCCAATATCCCCATTTGGTCAAGTCTCCAAAACGACCTGATCCTGTTGATGCATTAATCTAGAAATAGGTTAATACATTTGGCGCCGACTGCAAGGAATTCGATATAATCGAAAACCCAAAACCCTCCCACCCTTAAAATCAAAATCACTCGTTCCAATGACCACTCAGGAAGTCACTATCCAAGATCTGCAGGCACAGATTACACGTCTGCAGGAAGAAAATGAGCGCCTAAAAGCCGCACAAACCAACCCCCAGCAAGGGGAAAATAGCGGACTTGGAGTCATCCCTGCTGATGATTCCAACCAAAAGTTCGAGCAACTCAGCCAGCAGCTGGCGGAGTTCAAAGCATCTCAGGCTCTCCTTCACCGATCCAAGAGCCACACTGCAGAGCAACTTGCTGTGCAGTCCCTTCAACAATTCCAGGAGTCTCCTTTCTCCAACGAGATCCTGGAACACGATCTGCCGAACAAGCTGAATGCCCCCAAGTTCGACCAATATGCAGGAGTCGGAGATCCAACCGACCATGTCAAGGGATTCCGAAAGTCCCTTCCTCTGATCAAGGAGGATCATCTTTTGTGTTTGCTGTTTCAGTCCAGCCTCACCGGACCAGCTCTCGACTGGTTTCATCGACTGAAGCCAGGATCCATCAGCTCGTTTGCAGAGCTTGAAAAACAATTCGTCATCTTCTACATCCACAATAAGAAGCGCCCTGTTACCATTGACTCCATCTTCAAAGTCAAGCGGAAGGATGGTGAGTCACTTAGTGTTTTCTTTTCACGTTTTAAGTCTGAGTTACATTCCATTCAGGACTTCGCAAAGGAGCACGAAACCTTTGCAACTATTGCTTTCTCTCACGGACTGATCCAAGGGTCCGACCTGCACAAGTCTCTGGCAATGAAGAGACCTTCATCACTTGACGAGCTCTACCTAAAGGTAGATCGTTATATAAAGCTAGAAGAAGCCCTCACTGGGAGGGAGAAGAACCATGTAGTCAGCAACATTGAGGCTGGCTCAAGCAAACGACCTCGATCAGATGGAAAGAGGTTCAAAGCTAAGACGCTGCCTACCGAGCAGCGAGAATATCACCGGTTTACGCGACCAGCCGGTTATATCTACGAAAGGATCAAGCACAACCATTGGTGCAAGATTCCTGCCTTCACACAGTTGGAGGATACATCTGGTCGCCCGTACTGCAAAGTCCATAAAGTACGGTGTCATCAGACTGATGATTGTCGCGTCTTAAAGCGCGCACTTCAGACCTGGGCCGATGAGAAACGGCTCAATAATTGGATCCTCGGAAGGAATGAGGAGTCCACAGGCAAGCGAATGAGGAAGGAATCCAGAACCCCTTCTCGCTCACCAAAGCGGGGTCAAAGCAAGGCCAGAACGGCCTCCGCAAGCCCAGCACGCAGCAGAGGGCGTAGCCTCTCCCAGCGCTTAGGTCCAACAGGCGACCTACGCGATCATATCAACAAGAAGGTCGCAAATAAAGTTGATAGCGACAGCGACTCCGACAGTCATGTGGTCTACATGATTGACGAATCTCATCACACCCCTGTCTCTCGGGACAAAAAGAGACGAGTGGAACATCTCCACCATGTCTACTCTATCAGTGGCCGAGCAGCTCGCTTCAACATCCCTGCCCGCCAAGAGACTGACATCACTTTCACTGAAGACGATCTCAACAAGGTCGTTACTCCACACAACGACGCACTGGTCGTTGAACTCAGAATAGCAGATTATACTATCAAGAGGGTATTCATTGACCCTGGGGCATCATGCAACATTCTCATGTACCGAACTTTCAAGGACATGAGGCTGCCCGATTCAGTGCTCATCCCAGACTTCACACCGATCCTTGGCTTCAATAGTTCAAGGGAAGACCCTAAGGGGGAGATCCTTCTGCCCGTCACTGTAGGCAGAAGGGAAGATAAGGTCGTTGTAACCAGCAAGTTCAGCGTCCTAAATATCGCAAGCAAGTACAATGCGATTCTGGGTCGAAAGTGGATCCATGCTATGAGAGGTGTGCCTTCGACTTACCATCAGGTATTCCGCTATCCTGGCCCTTATGGGATAATGGAACTCCGCGGTAATCAGAACACCGCACAAGAATGCCACGGTGTTATTGAAGCTGTCCCATCATCAAAGCCATCCACCTCTGGAGTTAAGGATGGTGATGTCAAAGGAAAGAGCCTAGTCCCAACAGAGGCTCAGGAGGGCAACAAGTCAAAGAGCCCATCCAAAGAAAAAGCTGAACCTGCTAAATAGCAATTACAGAAGGAGCAAGCGAGCTCCCCCAAGCTGAGTCTCGGAAGCACCGATCCAGGCGTGCGAGTTAACATTGGGTCAGATGAGGACCCAAGGTATGTCTATGTAGGTTCAGAAATGGAAGAAGATAAGTTCGCTCATTTTGTAAATTTTCTTTCAATGAATAAAGATGTTTTTGCTTGGTCGTATATCGATATGCCCGGAATAGATCCATCAATTGCATGCCATAGGCTACGGGTCAATCCCAATTATCGACCTGTGAAGCAGAAACCAAGAAGACTTGCTCCTAAGTTTCACGAAGCCGTCAATGAAGAGATCAATAGACTCAAGCAGGTCGGCTTCATCAGAGAAGTCGATACTCCAGACTGGCTAGCCAACATAGTTCCAGTCCTAAAGAAGAATGGAAAAACAAGGGTCTGCATCGACTTTACAAGCCTCAATAAAGCTTGTCCTAAAGATTCTTTCCCACTGCCACGAATCGATAGGCTAGTCGATCAGACATGCGGTTTTGAGCTACTGTCATTCATGGACGCATACTCAGGGTATAATCAGATCCCAATGTACGAGCCTGATCAAGAAAAGACCTCTTTCACAACTGAGCAAGGTATTTTCTGTTACAAAGTCATGCCATTCGGGCTAAGGAATGCAGGGGCGACCTACCAAAGACTGGTCACCAGAATGTTCGACGACCTCCTAGGTCGAACAATGGAGGTCTACATTGATGACATGCTAGTGAAGAGCGATAAAGAACGAGATCATTTGTACAACCTCGACCAGGCATTCCAAAGGTTAAGACAATACAGAATGCGTCTTAATCCAGAAAAGTGTCTGTTCGGGGTCGCATCAGGAAAATTCCTAGGCTACCTAGTCACCAGACGAGGCATCGAAGCAAATCCCGACCAGATCAGAGCCCTGATCGACATGCCAAGTCCAAAAAAAAGAAACAAATCCAGAAACTCAACGGCATGGTTTCAGCTCTGAACAGATTCATCTCCAGAGCATCAGATAAATGTAGACCAATGCTTCATATTTTGAAGAAGGGGGCTACATATGAGTGGATGGAAGAGTGCGAGAAAGCCTTCGACGATCTCAAGGCATATCTGTCTACTCCACCAGTTCTTACAAGACCAGTAGATGGTGATGTACTTGGCGTTTACCTCGCAACATCAGATTTTGCGATAAGCGCAGTACTTTTCAAAGAAGACAATCAAGTGGAACGACCTATCTACTTCACAAGCAAAGTCTTACAGCAGGCTGAAATAAGGTACACACCTCTAGAGAAGTTAGCATTAGCATTACTTTACGCTGCATGCAAATTCAAGCCTTATTTCCAAGCACACACTGTAAAAGTAATCACCGATCAGCCATTACGCCACATACTAGAGAAGAAAAACAAAACAGGTCGTATGGCTCGATGGGCAGCCGAGCTGGGTGATTACACTTTCGAGTTCGTTTCGCGACAGGCCGTCAAGGGCCAGGTCGTCGCAGAATTTTTGGTAGACTATCCAGCAGAGGATGTCAATTGGGAACCAGAACCTGAAACAAGGCAAGTCCAAGACAACCCCCCAGATACTTGGCAGCTATATGTAGATGGTTCCCACAACTCCAATGGAAGTGGAATAGGTAGTGTGCTAATCTCTCCTGAAGGATCACAGCTCGAAAGAGCAACTCGTCTCGACTTCTCGACCTCAAACAACGAGGCCGAATACGAAGCACTCATACAGGGCCTAAAAAGGGCCATCGACTTACAAGCAGTTCGTCTCAAAGTGTACAGCGATTCACAGCTAGTAGTCAATCAGATTACCAGCAATTACCAGATCAATGGGATCAACCTCATTAGGTATGCCAGCAAAGCAAAGGAGCTCATCAGCAAGCTCAACTATTTCACAATTGAACACATACCCAGAGATGACAACAGACATGCTGATTCACTGCCATTTCTAGCATCTAAGATCGATTCAGACAGACCGCGGACCCTAACCATAGCAATCAACTCACAGCCCGCATATCTTCTCAAGGAAGAGGATATTCATCAAATCTCCGATCTACTTGAAACAACTCCAGCAGACATCCAGGGGACTTGGATCGAGCCTTTCATGGTTTATCTGCAAACTGGTGTCCTACCTTCCGACAAAAAGGAAGCCAGTCGATTGCTGCATAAGGTCACAATGTACAAAATCCATGAGGGCAAACTTTTCAGGAAATCAGCAACTGGATTGTTATTACGATGCTTGATCCCGAAGCAAGGTCAGATGATATTTCAAGAAATCCATGAAGGCGAATGTGGAAACCATTCCGGTGGGCGTACCTTAGCCCATAAAGCAATCTCCCAGGGATACTTCTGGCCAAGAATGAAGGAAGATGCAAAGAAATTTGTCTTAAAGTGCAAAGAATGCCAGCGATTTGCTGATTAGCAACACCAGCATCCAAACGATCTCATCAACATCACTGCCCCATGGCCATTCCACATGTGGGGGCTTGACATCATGGGCCCCCTCATCAAGGAAAAGAAGTCTGAGAAGAGGTTCGTTCTAGTAGCCGTAGACTATTTCACTAAATGGGTGGAAGCTGTTGCCTTAACCAACGTAACACAAGCAGATGTCCAAAGATTTATGTGGGAAAATATCATCACAAGGTTCGGGCTACCTAAACGGGTAGTCACAGACAATGGCACTCAGTTCGTTGGCAAGAATATCAAAAAATTCTACGACCTGTGGAAAATCGAGCATTCAAGGTCAACTCCTAGGTACCCGCAAGCCAACGGCCAGGTCGAAGCTGCAAATCGACAGATTCTTACCAATTTGAAGAAGAAGCTCGAAGACCAGCATGATCAATGGCCACAACAATTAGAGAACATCTTATGGGCTTATAGAACAACTCCTCGCACGACCACAGGGATGTCACCGTTCAGTCTTTGCTATGGAGTAGAGGCCGTTATTCCTACTGAACTAACTTTTGGAACGACCAAGTCTCTTCTGGTCGACACAGAGCTCAACAATCAGATCTGGTCGTTTGGAGTCGACCTCCTCGAAGAGCGACGTAACCACGCCACTATAAAGCTCGAGCAATACCAACAGAGACTCAAGCGAGCTTATAACAAAGGCGTGCGATCAAGAACTTTCCAGCCAGGGGAACTAGTCCTAAGAAGAATGTTCAGTAACAAAAGAAAGGACACTATCGGCAAACTCAACGCCAATTGGGAAGGTCCTTACATTATCACAAAAGTCCAGAGCAACGGTTCTTATCGTCTTCAAACACCAGAAGGGGAGATCGTTAAGAACCCGTGGAATGGTTTTCATTTAAAGAAGTTTTATCAGTGAAATGTAAGCATCCATTCATTGCATTTCAATCTATAAAATCAGCTTCGCCTTCATCTCTGCTCAAACATGAATGGCTACTAAAGGTCTAATCCCTCGACCTACAAATTATCAAAACTCTAGTCCCTTTGATAATTTAAAATTTTGTTAAGTTAAATCACTATCAGCTTAACTTGGTGCATTGGTCATCCTCTTCCCACGACCCAAGCACAATTATGTTGAATGCGACCTCAACCCACAATCAGGTCGACCAAATGTCACATATTGTTTGCAAGTCCATTCAAGCAGACAAAACGACATAACCAAAAATGCAAGGTAATACTTGAATCAATTTTTTACTTCATGAGATTTTAACAATTACAGGCACAACCAAAATATAACCAAGGCATACAAGAGGAACTGTTTCAGTACGTCCTGCTTGCAGCCATTCATCTCGTCTACCTGCCTTCTGAACGAACTACCAGGACTTCCTGGAAACTAGCTCGCCAAGAGAAATCCATACAAAACTCATCAAAGCAAAAACTGATTACTAAAGGCAAGTACAAAAGACAAGGAGTTCTCTACTCAAGGGGGCTCTCAACAATAAGCTCTAGAAGACGTACTACAAGAACAAGGAGTGCAAGAAGCAAACTGTGCACAAGGCTACCCAATATAAGAAGGGGAAAACAAGGTTACCCAATACAAGAAAGGGAAAACCAAGGTTACCCAATACAAGAAGGGGAAAACCAAGGTTACCCAATACAAGAAAGGGAAAACCAAGCCCAGCTCACTGCTGCACAGACTGGTCGCCTGAAGCATCAACTTCAATAAGGGCTCCAGCGACCTGGTCACTAGGGCCCATCGAGGTGTCCTGAGCTGGTGCCGAAGTCTCTTCAACTCCACCTCGCGTCTCCTCTCCTTCGGGCGACCCCGTCATAGCTTTGACCAGTTGCTCGCAGTAACCCTTCCAAGCTGCTTCATTCTCCTGACAAACTCTCTGCCAGTACTCAACAGAAGATTGAGAAGCAGCTTCACGTTCCCTCAACTGCTCCTTCAGAGCCGCGACCTGGGCCTCCCTGTCCTTAACCTTACACTCAGCAACGGCGGCAATGTTCCTCGCTTGCTCGAGCTTCTCATTGAGAGCCTTCAACTCAATTTCAGCTTGAGCACCAATCTCAGCAACCAGACGCACCTCCTGGAAGCTGGCATTGAGCTACAACCAACAAACAAAATTTAGCACAAATACCAAAGCATAATCAAAACAGATGCGACTTACGATGAAACTCACCAAAGAAAGTGCCCCGTTTATCTTCGAGCAGGTTACCAACAAAGGCTGCGACTTCACCATTCAGGCATCAACATCAAGGACGATACCCTCATTCACAGCCCGGGCAACACAAGGGTCATCAATAGCACTGTCGTTCTCGTACACGACATGCTTCTCTCCTTGCCCGTCCAAATAATCGAACGGCCCAGGACGGAATTCAGACAAAATACCTTTGCCTTTCTGCGAAGGCCGAACAGCAGTCTTCCTGGACATCACAGACATTCCAGGAGACGTCGCAACCATTGAAGACACAGGGGTTGGCATAGCTGGGAACTCCATCAGCTTAAGGTTCCCTGAGAAGGACCTCTTCTTCCCAGCCAATGCACCCACCTTAGGAAGAGAGGGGGGTGGGCCTGACACTGGAGGGCTCGCCACGACTCCAGCCTGGCAAGAGCTACCTACAGCCCGCTCCTTCTCCGCAGGCACCTCCCTCTCCACAGATCGTTCCTGCACCGCAGGTCGATCCTTCTCAACAGGTCGCTCCTTCTCCAACCTCCGAGGAGCACCTACAGAACGCTCTCTTTCAGCTTGCTTCGAGCTACCACTTGCTCGTTCACTTTCACCAGCCCGCGAACTGCTACCAGGTCGCCCACCACTTGCTTTGTGCACAGAAGACATGAATGCTTTCTTTAAAGCTTTCCTCCTCTTGAGCTCGTCCCACACAGTTTTTGGACCACCTTTAGGAATAAAATGCTCCTTTAGGTGAGGCAGAAGCGAAATCTTCCGCTTATCGGCCAACTTACCAAAGCAGTTCAGAGCAGATTGCAGATCGTTTTTTCTAATCAGATGATCGTCCCGGATCGCTGCAACACAAAATACAAAGACATCAACTTCAAAAGCAGGGACACGAACCAACAATCATAAAACTACAGACAACTAACTTACGAGCGTCATTCCTAATCGTATGACGCAACTGGATATCCCCTTCAACAATCGGCCCAGTGAAAAGCATGGGATCTTTCCACCATGGCTCGCTACTCACTGGATAGATCAAAGGCAAACGGTCTGGCCTAACCTGCATGTTACAGCCAGAGAGTTCAACCTTCGAGGACCGTTTGAAACAAAAGTGGTTCAATACATCTTCCACGGAAATTTGCCACCTATGCAACTTGTTGAGGTCGTCAATTACCCTCATGTTCCGCCCGAAATTACCATTCATCTGACAGGGGGCTCGCCTAATGGCATTCAACAGGCCGACCACCAGTTCAGACAACGGCAACCTCAGCCCAGCACGGAATTGGTTCAAAGTCAATACAGTAGATGAAGGATTATTAGGTCGATAGTCAGGAGAAAGTAGGCGGTCACCAAGAAACCTTATCTCTAAATGCCTAATCGACCTAAACTCATAATGCCTCCTAACAGCAAAATGCCTATGTACATAATTCATATTCACAATCCTACACATTCTACCATTGTCATCTTCAACCATCTCATCATCAGAAGAATCTGGACCGTGAGAACCACTACTCTGGGGGCTATCCACATTCTCATCGGGAACGGGAGACGGAGGATCAGAATGAGTACTCTCAGACTCATACTCCTCAAGACCACCATCACTCAAGTGATCATTTTGCGAATCACTACCCTCAGACATTACTCTCAAACAATGCAGAAGACAACAGAAGATGAAAAAGAAAAAAATTAAAAAATCAGAGAAAAGAGAAGAGAACAAACCTCACGAGCTCTCAAAGTTCTTCAGTTCGCAAGACAAAAGCGGCAGCAATTCAAATAAAGGCAAGATAAGTAAACCCTTATCAACGTAACTACAGTTTATATACTATAGCTCAAGAATTTCTAGCCATCGATTCAAAAGAAACGAACGGCTGAGATCGACAAACGGATCCATATGCAGTACAGTCATTCTCCACTCACAAAACGGTTCACATCCACCGTTGGATTGATCCACGTGCAAGACAGATAGCAGATCAGGCAATACGTGCATCAGTTGCCATAATCACACATCTAACTGCTCGAGGAAACTCCTCCACTTCCCCGTAACAGCGCCATGATTACCACAGACAGCGCTGCATGACCGCCACGTCAGCAACTTCAAAAAGCAAACTACAAATCAGCATCGATAAGAGCAATTAGTCTTTTCAGCCCGACTCCCATAGTCGACCTAAAAAGAGGGGGCTTATGTAGGGGTACTACATACTCCGACCAATCAAAAGCAGCCACGTGGCACAGTCATCCATCTGTCAGGTCGCCACAATCTCTACCCGCTCACAGCCTGACTAAAGCGACCAGACTACACAACGACCAGCGACCTGCTATTCACACGTGCTCCTCTTCAATGCACAGAATATTCTCATCAGTTACATAATTAATTCATAGGGATGATCCTCGCGCGTTACACATTTAATCCTCATTATGATGGCGGAGAATCTGCAAGATCCACGATCCACGCCCTTCAATCTTCTATATAAACAGAACTACGATGGCTTGATCTCGAACTTCAATTCCCCCGAGCTAGAGTACGTAGGCAATCTCGATCTCAACGAGGTGCAGCCACCCCAATCTCCAATATCCCCATTTGGTCAAGTCTCCATAACGACCTGATCCTGTTGATGCATTAATCTAGAAATAGATTAATACAGTTAATATGGGAGAAAGTAAATTCGAACAAACAAAAGTGAAAGGATCCCGTGATTATATGGCTCCAGAGGTAAGTCAGCCTGACCAAGTAAAACTCAGTTGCAAATGTGATGTTTACAGCTTCGGCAAGATATTGTTTGATATTTTGGAGAGTAAGAGGAATCGTGTGGACAAAAGCGGGTTTCCAGGTAAAGTTTGGGAAAAGTATAAAACAAACTAGCTAGATAACTTTATTCTGGATTGTGGGATTAAGGAGGTGGATAAAGAAAATGCAAAGAGATTAGCAATAGTTGCATTACTGTGTGTTGAGCACAACCCTGTGGCTAGACCAATGTTGAGCAATGTGGTGAAGATGCTTGAGGGTAAAATCAAACAACTTGATACTCCAGTCACTCCATTTTATCCTGATTACTATTCAAGTGAAAGCAGCTCGATGAACGATTCCAGGGATTACTAGGCTTTGCGATCACCGCCTTCTTAAATTCTCCAGCCTTTGATGAATGGTATGATTACTAGCTGAGATTTTCTCATATGATATGTAAGTGTTGGATGCTCGTGTTATTACATGCTTTGTCTATAAAAACATTAATGTGGAAAACATTTTTGCAGACTGTGTAACTGGCTAATTAATGTATTGAAGTCTTAATACATTAAGGTTGTTGCAAATTTTTTTTAAAACAATACAAGTTGTCAAAAAAAGGGACTGGTGCATGTTAAATTATTATGATAAAGGTTATATAATTTTGACATTTTCTGAAAGTTCTTCAAATTTAAAGTATGGTAAGTGCCATATGAAGACGGTCTTGGGTGAATATGGTTCTCATTCTGACCTTGTATATATGTATACCTCACTTGTATAACCAGTTAATCTCCCTAGGCCGTGATTAATGTTTGTGTGCTCATTATTTTTTACTTCCCCCCATCACATTGGAACATGTCTTTATTGTATTGCTAAATTATTTCCTTTTCTTTCTGTTTGATTTTGATGTATGATCATGTATCTGCTAAAATGGATGTTCCTTTGTTTCTGAATTCCAGTTCAGGAAGATAAGGGGCTGAATGGTGGAACCATTGCACAGATGGTGGAATTTGCTGATGGATTCTTGGAAAACAAGTACCTGTGGATTCATTTTTTCCCTCTATATTTTTTTTTTTTTTTTTTTTTTGCAAAACAATTTGAATGTCCATATTAATGTTCACCATATAGTCAGGTTTTTATGTACTCCAACACATGTCCATATTTTGCACCATGTTTAGCACCAAAGTTGGCTTCTCTAAGAATGTGACTTAGCTTAACGACCTTAACCGTCCTTGTAGCTCTAATCCATCTCGCTTTTAAATTTCAAGGCATTTCTCCCTTTTCGAAAACCATTACTGCAGCATTGGAATAAGTTTCAAACCCAAACCTGATGCCATAGCTTGCTTCCTTCTATCTCAACAACTAAGACCAAGCTAAGGCTTCACACTCAGCATAAGCCGGTATGCTTTGCACAAACACCTTTCAGTCCATCCTTGTCTCTGAAAACAATTCCAACTCCCCCTGGACCTGGATTTCCTCTTGCAGCTCCATCACAATTAATCTTCATTACATCTCCATCTGGTGATATCCAGCTGACCTCTCTAATGAGAATAGTAGGAGGTGTACGTTTTCATGCCCACTCTGATCCCAAGGTAGTCGAATCATCATATCGCCAATGGATCTGCCCAAACATGCTGTAGATAACAAACCAGACTCCTTAATTGTACGGTTAACCAACATTCGAAATCTTCTCTGGAAAGGTTGTCAAAACATGCTATGTTTCTCATCTTCCAAAGTTGCACAATCAAGTGTGTTATCAGTTATCACCAAATTTATAGAAGTATAGCCATTGCATTAATTGAAACTAAAACAGATCTCCCATTGTTTATTTGCAAAGACACATGTCAGAAAAAAAAAAAAAAAATGCTCACAATCCTATTCAGTTTTATTGCACATATAACATCTCGATAGCACCTGAACCCTCTCTTTCTAATTTGGTTATGAATTGGGATTACACCATCCAAAATTTTCCAAATAATAGTGTAAGTACCAAACCATGCTAGGTGGAGTATGGAGGACACAGGAGTTAGATAGGGAGAGTAAACTGGGAAGTACCCAATCGGAGTTCAGAACATTCTGGAGTATCACGGATAGAGCACGTGATGTCAGGCTGTCAAGCATTCACTTTATATTATGTGATGGAGAATGAAACACGTAGGAGATAAGAGAGCCATAGGATGCAAAGGAGGATCCAACGGTTCAAGGAAGGCGGTGAATATTACTATAAAAGGATCACGTTAGGGTTCGCTAAAGGTAACTGTTCATTCTTTGCTAAAACCTATTCTCTAAACCTAGCCGCTTACTGACTTGATCGTTGGAGCTTTATCCACCGGTCACTGTCCGGTGGTCATTGCAGGTACTACCGTTGAGGCAGTTGAAGGACCCAGCTGAGCTCATCAAAGAAAGAGGGCTTACATTTGGCGCTAGAAGAAGGGCTACTTTGCTGCTTCCAGATCTAGGGTTTTGGAGAAGAAGGTTGAAAGGCGAAAGTAGAGAGCAATGGTAACACAAACTAGATCGTCGACATATCTCGGAGGTATAGCAGCTGGAGATGTTCCGCAAGTTGATCATCCTCAAAACCTCCAAGATGGAGACGAAGATACAAACAGATTGAGGGAAGAAAACTTGAGATTGAGGGAGCAGATAAGAAGGATGGAAGATATGGATCGTCAAAATCTTCAGGAAGGAGAGAACGAAGCAGTCAGAGATGAAAACCATCACAGACCATTGGAGAAGGTAATACTAGGAGAAGGTGAAGGAGGAGCAAGGCGTCGGATTCCGGGCCCAAGAGTGAATGAAGAAGAAGGGTCAGGTGAATCGAGGGTAAGAGCTCGCGAAGGGAGTCGAAGGGAAGGGATGAATGATGAAGAGATCCCGGCGGCAGATCAATACACCAGACTTTTCGATATGATATGCAAGGTCCAAGAGGACATGAGGGCGCAGAACAAGGGAAAGAACATGGAGGTGACTCAGGATCTGGAGAGATTGGGCAAGAGGCCATTAGCCGAAGTGTGCTATCGTCACGGGTTCCCAAGTAAGTTTCAACCTCCTAAGTTTAATGAGTATGATGGAACAACTGATCCTGTGCAGCACTTGAATAATTTCAAGCAAAAAATGGCGGCTTGGGAAGGGAGCCAGTATGACGGAATGTGGTGTCGACTGTTCCCTAGCAGCTTGAAGGATAACGCTACAGACTGGTATCTCAGCTTATCACCAGGGAGTGTATCAAGCTTTGCTCAGCTCAGTGAGATGTTTGTCAAACACTATATTCATCAGAAAAGACAGGCTGCAGATATAGCATCACTATTTGATTTGGAACAAGTTCCAGGTGAGTCTCTTAGAAAGTTTGTTACTAACTTTAAAAATGAGATTTTGAGAACAGATGGCGGAGTAGATGAAAGAACAGCTGTGGTAGCATTTCAGAAGGGTATAAATAAGAAATCTCCTGCATATGACTCGATTGTGTCATCACGGATGGCGACCCTGGATGAACTTTTCCAGAAGACGGAGAAATATATCAGACTAGAGGACATAGCATCACGGAGAGCTCCTAAAGTGGTACCGGCATCCGTTAACTCGGTGGCGGAAAAAAGAAAGAAAGGAGAAGCTAGCTCACAAAGTGATTCGCCACCAAGAGATTCTGGCTCAAGGAGGAACAAGGATGGATCGAGAGGTCACGATAAAAGAGAAAGGAGGGAGGATAGAGATACTTCACCAAGAAAGTTGACACCACCGAAACCACTACCGCAACTCACAATGTCGCTGGATCAAATTTTGAAGAGAATAAGAGGAAGAAAGTACTTCCAAGAGCCGTCAGTAAGATGTCGAACAGTCAGGGGAAAGCCGTTCTGTGAATATCATCAGACTTACAACCACCCTACTGGAGATTGTTATGAGTTCAAATCCTTGATATGGAAATGGATGGAGGAGGGCCATTTAAGAGAGTTTATAGTGGAAAAGAACAAGGAGGAAGACAAAACAGAAATTCAAGTCAGAGGGACCGTTAACATGATCTTAGAAGAAGCTAGAGAATCCTTGAACGAGGTCAGGAGAAAGATAAGAAGAGTGATGCAGATAAGAGAAGACTTGCAAACAGTTGGAGCCGTTCCAGTCATACGCAATGGCAGACCAGTGCATCAGAGTGAGCCGATTGGGTTTGCAGAAGAAGACCTCAAAGGAGTAGTCACACCACACAATGACCCATTGGTCATTTCCATACTCATTGGAAATTGGAATGTCACAAAAGTGTTAGTAGATTGTGGAAGTGAGGTAGATGTTCTGTTCACCAGGGGCTTGGATCAAATGAAATTGGAGAGAGGTAGCCTGGCAAATTCACCTGGAGACATTTACGGATTCAATGGGGGAGCAGTGCGGCTAGTTGGAGAGATAGTCTTACCGGTTACAGCACACACCAGAACCGTCATGTCGAGATTTGTGGCCATAGATGCTCCAACAGAGTACAATGCAATCTTAGGAAGAGAGTGGATTCATCTTATGAAGGCAATTCCGTCAAGTTACTATCAGAAGATCCGTTTTCCGACCGAAGATGGACAATATGAGATAAGGAGCAATCAGGCTATGGCCAAGAATTTGAAGATAGCAACAGTAAAAAGTATGAGGCATGGCACAGCAGGTGCTGAGCCGTCATCTGTCCCTGCATAGCAACGACAGAAGGAGGGTGACGGGTCCCCGTGTGAAGTGCTAAAGACAGAAGAACAAACGGAACCCGTCAACCTCAATGAGGTAGGGGATCAGCGGATCACCTACATGGGAACCAACTTGGATGAGAAGGTGAGATTTGATCTTATACAATTCTTAAAAGATAATATGGATGTATTTGCTTGGTCTATGAATGATATGACAGGGATCGATCCAGACGTAGCATGTCACAGATTGAATGTCAATCCAAATTTCAAACCAGTTGCGCAGAAAGTGAGAACAATAAAACCTACAATGGCAGAGGCAATAAAACAAGAGATCGAGAAGATGGAGTTAGCTGGAATAACAAGGGAAGTTCAGTATCCAGAGTGGGTATCTAACATAGTGGCAGTTCCGAAGAAAAACGGAAAGGTGCGGATCTATATAGACTTCACAAACTTAAACAAAGCATGTCCAAAAGATAGATACGTCATGCCAAGGGTGGATGAGATAGTGGACAGAACAGCAGGCTTTGGGTTATTGTCATTCATGGATGGCTATTCCGGCTACAATCAAATTCCTCTATATGGTCCAGATCAGGAGAAAACGGCCTTCTATGCTGGTAAGAAAACTTTATGTTATACCAAAATGCCATTTGGTTTGAAGAATGCAGGAGCTACTTATCAGAGGCTGGTAGAGATGATGTTCGAAGATCAGCTGAGGAAGACGGTAGAAGTATACATTGATGATATGTTAGTCAAGTCCAAGGAGCCCGAGGATCATCTAAAGGACCTGGGAGAAACCTTCCAGACATTGCGTCAGTTCAATATGAAGCTTAATCCAGAAAAATGCACTTTTGGAGTGCAGTCAGGAAAGTTCCTTGGTTACATTGTTACCAAGAGAGGAATAGAGGTTAGTCAAGAGCAGATAAGGGCTCTCACAGACATGGCATCACCAAAAACACAGAAAGAAGTGCAAGTACTGGCTGGACGAATTACGGCATTGGGAAGATTCATATCAAGATCCACAGATAAATGCAAGCCAATTTTGAAGCTCTTGAGAAAGAATTTATCTTTTGCTTGGAATGATGAATGTGAAGAAGCCTTCCAGAAGTTAAAAGAATACTTGAGTAGACCACCAGTTCTGTCAAAGCCATTTCCGAGGGAGACGCTCTATATTTATCTAGCAGTATCAGACATTGCAGTAAGTGCGGTCTTGACTAGAAGGGAAGCCTCAAAAGAGAGCCCAGTCTATTTCCTCAGTAAGAAGATGACTTCACCAGAGACAAGGTATTCTAGAGTGGAAAAGTATGCCCTCGCTTTACTATTTGCAGCTCAAAGATTAAGACCTTATTTCGAAGCTTATAGTCTGGCAGTGGTTTCAAACCTTCCTCTCAATCAAGTGATGCCAAAAATCGAGCGTTCTGGGAGAATGGAAAAATGGGCGGTTTCATTGAGTAAATATCACATTCAGTATGAGGCCAAGAAGGCGGAAAAATCACAAGTGCTGGCGGATTTCTTGGCAGATTTCCCAGTGGAAGATGTAATCAAGGGTGCAGAAATGCAAGAGGAAGAGCAGCTAGAGAATCTAGAAGTTCAAGATACCGGGTGGAAAAGCGTCAAGGGATGGAAAGTGTTCACCGATGGGTCAGTAAATAAAGGAAGATCAGCAATCGGGATAGTAGTGATAACACCAGAGGACACTAAGATCGAGATCGCAGAAAAATTGGCCTTTCCGGCTACCAATAATGAGACAGAATACGAGGCGGTGCTGAAAGGTTTGGAAGTATTGCTGAAGTTAGAGGCAAGGGAGGTTACGGTTTTCACAGACTCGAAATTGGTGGTGGAACAGTTCAATGGAACATATAAAGCTCAGACTGGGAAGATGATGTTATACTTGGAGGCATTGAAGAGGAGTGCAGCAAAGTTCTTGAAGGTTGATATAGTACATCTGTTTAGGGGAGAGAACCGGCATGCTGATGCATTGGCTTACCTGGCGACGGCAACAGAAGAGAGTTCAACCAAGACTATAACGTTCATGCAAAGATCTCAGCCAATGATAGAGGTGAAGGAAGTGACTGTCAACCTCATTCAGAACTTGGGAGCAAGTTGGATGGACCCAATAGTAATCCACTTAAAAGGTGGTTCTCTTCCGAAAGACAAAGCAAAAGCTAGATCGATTGTGGAGCAATCCAAAAGGTATGCAATGATAGGGGAAGACCTGTATAGGCGATCACCAACTGGACCGTTATTGAGGTGCGTACATCCATCCCAAACAGAAGGGGTCATGGCGGAATGTCACGATGGAAGTTGCGGCAGTCATTCACCGGGACGGGCCATGGCACACAGGATAATGATTCACGGGCATTACTGGCCAAGTATGTATAAAGATTGTTGCAACTATGCTAAGAAATGTCATGGTTGTCAGATTAATGGGAGACTAATACATACCCCAGCTAAAAACCTTCACTTTGTAAGCAATCCGTGGCCCTTTTCGATGTGGGGAATTGATATTGTGGGAAAACTGGAGAAGTCACAGGGAAGAGAATATTTAATTGTGGCAACAGATTACTTTACGAAGTGGGTTGAGGCAGAACCGTTACGAAGGATCAGGGAGGTAGATGTCAAAGATTTTATCTGGACCAACATCATTTGCAGGTTTGGCTTACCAAGGGCTATAGTAGCGGATAACGGTGCTCAATTCCGTGGAGAGGAGTTGAAAAAGTTTCTGGCAAGCTATAACATAAAGCAACTCTTCGCAACACCATTTCACCCGCAAGGAAATGGACAGGCGGAAGCATCAAACAAGGCCATACTGGAGGTACTGAAAAAGAAGCTTGAGGATAAAAAAGAAAAATGGTATGAGAATCTTTGGGAAGTACTATGGGCATACCGGACGACTCCAAGAAGGTCCACAGGGGCAACTCCATTTTCCCTCACTTATGGGATGGAAGCTGTGATACCACAAGAAATGTTGGTACACACGGCTAGAAGAATGGTGGTCGACCTAGGGAAGAATAATGAGATAATAGAAAGAGAGCTGGTCTTAGCTGAGGAGGTCCGGGAGCGCGCCAAGCTCAGATTGGAGGGCTATCACCGCCAACTAGAGAGGACATACAACAAAAGAGTCAAGCCAAGAAGCCTAGTTCCAGGGGATCTTGTGTTAAGAAAACAGAATCCGCCTCCAGCCAAACTAGAGCCAAACTGGGAAGGGCCTTTTGTGATAGACAAGGCGGGAGCGAATGGAGCATACTACTTAACCTACCAAGACGGTACCCATCTTGATAAGCCATGGAGTATCAGCAATCTAAAGAAATACTATGCCTAGAAGGCAGAGATGTATTAGAGCAAAAAGAGTATGTACCTAGATTTGTTTGAATTTCAATGAAAATATAAGATTTTGTTGTTATTAACTTATCTAGTTATATATATAGCATTGTTGTCTGAGACCAAGCCAAAGGTCAGGCATAGAAGAAACCCAACTAAGATTGGTGGGAAATAACATAAGTGTAGACTTGGCAGGGCAAGCCGTTAACTAAATGTTAAAGTCTCTATATGATTATTTCTTCCCCATTGAGTTTGATTTAGACAATACAGTGGGGTGCCTCTAAAAGAGAAGAACAATAGTGCTAATGTGTTAACGGGGTTGCACTTGCTGAACCGTGACGACGGGATCAGTAGAAGTATAGCCTAATGTTAGCACATGAGAAACCAATACCAGAAGATAACAATAATTGATAGCAATTATAAAAGTTTAAAATGTTGAAAGACTTTCGTCAAATTTAAAATTAATCAAATTACAACTCAAGGCAAGGGATCTCGGGTGGAGGCGCTAGGAGGTGTTATCCGCATTTTCTTGGCAGAAAGAATGGCGGTTAAATTTTCCTTCACTTGAGCCTTCACTTGCATGGCAAGCTCCTCTTTGAATTTCGCCTCCATCTCCTCATATTTTGAATTGTAATCAGCCAGGAGAGTTTCTCTTTGCTCCCGTAGATCGGCCAGATACTGCTGATAGTCAACATCATGAGCGGCTTCGAGTTCATTTATTTTCACTAAGCTATCAGCCCATTTCCCCTCCAACATTGCTACCCGGGTGGCATGAGCAGCTTCAAGTGTAGCAATGCGTTCACGGTGCTCACCCTCAAGTGCAGCAACACGCTCACGGTGTTCACCCTCAAGCCTTTTCCGGTTCTTCTCGATCTCGACATCACGGGAGGCAGTTATTTCTTTAAGATGAATCTTAAGTTGCTCGATCTCGGCTTGAAGAGCCCATTTCTCGCGAACCAGTCGATTCTTATCCACTGTGAGATCATGCTTCTCTTTTACAATACTTTCTTTTTCTTTTTCCAGCCTAGAAGCATTTGAAAAAGACTTGACGATGAAGCCGTTAACCTACAATTTAATGGAAAAGTTATAGTAAAAAAAAAAAAAAAAAAAAAAAAAGGGGGGGAGAAGAGGGGAGACTTACGAGAGCTAGACCACGGAAAATTGCATCTCGGTCCTCACCAAAGTTCATCTGATCAATTTTAGCTTGATCAGAAGGAAGAATAGAATTGTAGATAGCGGCGAAAGCAGTTGCCCCGTTGTCAAAAGCCGAAGCTGAGGGATCATGAGGAAAAGGAACGGTTGGAGTCTGGCTTGGAGACTGGGGAGAGGGAGAGTCAGCAAGTGCTTTACCACGAGAAGAGGAGCCAACCTTGTTAGGGTCAATGGCTGGTACAGACTCTGAAAATGAAAAAGGACCTTGGGAAGGTTCACCGGCAGGAGGTGTAGAAGTCTTCTCAGCAGTTGGTGTCGGATTAGTCTCAGCATCAAGGTTGGGAGAGAGTTGCTGGCCATCTACGGCTTGGTCACCTGATCCAGATGAAGAGTAATTAAGAGTATGATGGCGGGTATACTTAGGTGCTTCACGAATAGGTGCAACAAGTGTAGCAACATCAAAAATTTCGTGATCAACAGGAAGTGGTGGAGGCATCGCACCAATAATAGGGGGCTCATTTGGATCAAGGAGAGCCATGGAAAATTCCTTAAGGGGAGAAGATGAAGGATGAGAAGTTGAACCTGGTTGGGCGAGATTGTCCACGCCGGTATCTTCAAATAGGAGACCACCATCAAACCCAAGTTCATCAAGATTAAAAGAAACCTTGATTCCACTAAAGTTTGGTTGCCTGGGTTCTCCCAGAGATTCACTGGAGGAAGCAGAAGGGGATCCCGGAAGAGGAGAAGGAGCTTCTGCCATTTTGGTCCTTTTCACCCTAGGAATGGAAGGACCGTGTTGCTTTGAACGCGCCAGGTGAACTTCGGGAGATTCCGGCAATGTCTCTGGTTCACCTTGGACTGCCTGAAAATCAGAACTTTCAGTTGAAGAAGAAGAAAGATCACGACTACAGTTCCTGACAATCTTTTGGACTCGAAGAGCAGATAAGAAAGGAGGAAGTCGGGCAGTTACTCTTTTTTGCTTCTTCTTCTCGGATGGTGCTGAAACTGCGGAAGGAGGTTCACGAGTTCTCTTTTTAGTTAGGATCGTCTGAAGAGGGATATTATCTCCACCGTCATCAGATTCTCTCTCCAACTCAGTAGCGGCAGCAGCAGGAGCTTTACCCTTCCTTTGTATTGATCGGGAAGTAGGAGGAATAGAAGAAGGCTTGCCCTTCTTATCCCTGAGATAATCTTTGTGGCAGCAGACGGGTAAGACGTATTCCCCTAGATCAAGATCCTTAGCGATCGGGGTACCGTCTTTCTTTGAGGAAGTAAGCTCACGAATGGCGGAATAAGCGTCAGCTCCAGATCCTATCAAAGGTTCCCAAGGGGCGTCTTTGCGGGGTCTTAAGGCTTTGCCGTCACCGCGAACCTCTGGGATAGGAAACAGATAAAAGAGTTAGACAGACACTATCAAAAGGATTTTCATCCTAGGAATGTTAATATATGAACAAAGTAGAAAAATTAAGGAAAAAACCTCCTAGATTAAACCGCCAGTATTTTAAAGGGTTAGAAATGCCAGGTCCTTTTCCCCCAAAGTTACCAAAGACAATCATAGGAAAGTCAGGCCATTCCTTGTCACTTTCCGGCAATTTTTCGATAATAGACCGCCTGCCGGGGCGTTTGACGAAATAGTAATAAGGTTGACCACATTTTTCTTCGCAAACCCGAAGATAATAACATTGACGTATATCAGCAAGGGAAACGGTGGTTCCTTCATTATTTAGTTGGTCTATGGCCCGCAAGATACGCCAAAAGTTACCAATACATTGCCCAGGGGCGACTTGGTAAAAATTAAGTACATCACGAACTAAATTAGAGAAAGGAAACCGGCAACCAAAAGCTATTTGGTGGGCTGTCACCATAATAGCGTCTTGACGGCTAAATTCGTGATGTGCAAAGCGAAGGGCATGTTTGTAGTTGAAAATTTTTACGTCTTCAGGAATGTCGTATAGCTCACAGAGTAGATCTAAATCAGGTCTATAAGGGTAGGCGCTGGGCACATACGAATCAAGGTAGTAACTGGAAGGGGAAGGATGAACACCGCCATCACCTTTACCTCCTTCAACTATCTTCCTCGAGGAATCTTTCTTTTTCGGATTTTGATAAGAAGCCATTTATGTATAGAGAAAGGCTCACCAAAATCGTAAAGAAAGAAAGATTAGGGGCGTATACAGGATGACTCCAAGAGGAGGAAAGGAGAGAAGAAAAATAATTTGGAAATTTACGGCAATCGAAGTACAGAGTAGATAGCGAGAAGAAGAAAAATGAAAACCTAGATCTAACAATGGCTAAAATTAAAATCAAGAGTAAGGAAAAGAGAATAACCTGAATTAGTCGACGGAGGAAGAAATAAAGACGAGAATCGAACTTTCAGGGGACCGGACGGTGCGTGATTTCGTAGAGAAGGGGAAGACTGAAGAGAAAGATGAACAGAGGAGGAGAATGAAGAAGATGAAAGGCAAATGGAAGAATTAGGTTAAAAGTTGCAAACTTATAGGAGGATAATCCCAGGGGTATTACGGGAAAGAGTAAAATAGTGACAAGACAATAGCGTTGGGAAGCGAAAGGACAGCAGTAAAAATCATGAGTGCATCTAGGTAAGAGCAAAAGAGGCACGCGTAGGAGGTTCGGGACTCGAGAGCATGCGCAATTAATGAATAGCTGGAGAGATAGGGATAAGGCAGAGCCTAAGGCACGTGAGGAGCAGATGGTAGATAAAATAATGAAAAGAACTTATGTCGGTTTTCCATCATCATAAGGAGTTTACATTTAGGCGGAGGAAAAGCCTTTGAGCCGCCATCTAAGAAATATAGATGACGGTCAAAGGAGGGGCGATGTGAGTACCAAACCATGCTAGGTGGAGTATGGAGGACACAGGAGTTAGATAGGGAGAGTAAACTGGGAAGTACCCAATCGGAGTTCAGAACATTCTGGAGTATCACGGATAGAGCACGTGATGTCAGGCTGTCAAGCATTCACTTTATATTATGTGATGGAGAATGAAACACGTAGGAGATAAGAGAGCCATAGGATGCAAAGGAGGATCCAACGGTTCAAGGAAGGCGGTGAATATTACTATAAAAGGATCACGTTAGGGTTCGCTAAAGGTAACTGTTCATTCTTTGCTAAAACCTATTCTCTAAACCTAGCCGCTTACTGACTTGATTGTTGGAGCTTTATCCACCGGTCACTGTCCGGTGGTCATTGCAGGTACTACCGTTGAGGCAGTTGAAGGACCCAGCTGAGCTCATCAAAGAAAGAGGGCTTACAAATAGCAGACTCTAGGGTGTGTATGTGTGTTCCAGATTTTTAGTCCACCATAATTTATTTCTGCTCTTTTTAATTGTCTCCTAATATGACTTAATAATAGAAAATAGGCCACATTTATCTGGTTTCCAGATCCTCTGGTATTAAAGATCAATACCGAAGTTCTCAAAAACCTCATATACAACCTTTGGAATGAGCCAGTTCCCATTGCAATAATGTTCTCTTGTCCTCAACTTTGCACATAATGTTTTTCCAGTTGAAAGCAGGTGCTCTGCTATAGATAGATTCACAACTGCCCATGCATGAATCTATCCATAGTCAATTTCTTTCCCTCTTCCTATGATCCACTCCATATACTGCTTCGTATACTACATAGTTTCCTTAATTACTCCAAATAGCAGACTGTTTGTAGTATTTTATCACTTTTATCAATATTGCCCAACTGCCCAAGGACTGTCTTGAGCGAGCATCTGAGCATATGCCACACCAACTTCATCTGCATAGCTTGAATGCTTGATTAATGTCTTTGAGCCTTTAAATGCCCAGCCATCCTTCCTTTTTAGTACACACCTTTTCCCATCTCAATATCACAACTCTTGCGAATGAGCCTGTGGCTCAATAGTAGCACCCCTCTCACAAAATGGAGAGGTCGTGGGTTCGAAACACGTCAACAGCTGATTGTTGATATAAGTTTCCACACGTAATTTAAAAGGTGTGGTACTTAGATGATGGTACTCTGATTGGTAGTACAGAACATGTGGCTAGAGCTATCCGTATCATTCAGGAAAGTGGACCATCTCTTGGGCTCATTCTTAATGTGTCTAAGACAGAGTTGTTTTGGCCTTCTGTTGATCCTGGTTGCTCTTATCCAGATATCTTTCCGGTTGGTATATCGTGTCCTTGGCAAGGGGTTAAGTTGCTTGGAGGGGTTGTAAGTATTGATGCATCTTTTATTGTGGGTAATGTTCGTCACCGAGTGGATAAGACGCTTCAGCTTATGAATCTATTACCACAGCTAAAGGATCCGCAATGTGAATTGACACTTTTACGTTCTTGTATGGGATTATCTAAACTCACTTTTGCTCTTCGTACTTGCCCCCCCCAGGTTATGTTCAGGAAACAGCCGATTGGTTTGACCGCAAGCTTCGTGCAGCCATTCAGAATATTGTGGTTTCTGATGGGCCTGGTTTTGGCGATCTACAGTGACGTATGACAACCCTTCCGTTACGCTTGAGTGGACTTGGTATCTATTGTGCCACAAATGTTATGAAGTTTGCTTTTGTAGCTTCACGTACTCAAACAAAGGATCTGCAAGACCACATTCTTCGAGGTTGTGAGACTGTACCTATGGGTAATGTTTTTGATACTACCATTGCTAGTTTACATCTTTCTATGTCTGATTTTGATCTCAGTAATCTTGCTCCAACTGCTACCGTCCCCTTCAGACCCCCAACATGTCTTGGCGGAAGCATACTACAACAAGATTAGTTTTGTTCTTGAGAGAGAATTTGAGTTGTCAGGTAGACAGAAGGCCGTGATTGGATGTGTGCAGTCGGAACATTCCAAAGATTTCTTCCTTGTTATCCCGATGGAAGGGCTTGGACAACGCATGACGCCTATCGAATACCGTGCCATTCTTCGTTATCTATTGATGATCCCTCTATATTCAGATGGTGACCTATCTCCAGTGTGCACTTCTGGCCTTAGCTTTTTTTACTTTCGTCCACCTTCGGAACCACGAATGATGGGGAAACAGGGATCGCTACTGGTGCTTCAGCAAGAAGAGCAAACTTGATACTTTCGAGGACCATGCGGCTCATTGTTACCCCGGCTTCAAATACGTGCATGACCACGTTAGAGATATCTTGTGTGATACGTTCTGGCAGGCTGGCGTACAGGTTAAGAAGGAGGCTCTTGTTAACTTCCTTACTGATCCTAAGGAAGGAAGATCGACATTATGTTCTGCTGATATTCTAGTCTACAACTGGTCTGAAGGTAAACATCCGTGTGTTGATGTTACATGGGGATCTCCGATGGTCGGGCTGGGTGCTGGGATTTTTGAGGTGGGGCTAGCAACTAGCAATGCAGCAGCTGCAAAATTGGAGAAACATGATGGATCTTGTAGGGCTAACCAACATAGTTTCATCCCGTTGCATTTGACACGTTTGGATTGCTAGGCAAAGAAGCAGTTGAGCTCCTCAGGAGAGTGCATAAGGTAATGGATAGCAACGTGATGACTGCGGGTTCGAATGAATATGTATTTAGGAGAATCGGGTTTGCTATTTAGAAAGGACTTGCCGCGCAGTTTGTAACGCGTTTGTTCTCTACTTTTGTGTAATTCGTTGAGCTTATCAATAAAATTTAATTAATCCAAAAAATAAAAAAATCACAACTCTCCCTATTTTTTTTTTTTTTTTTTCAGGATCACCAGACCATAAAATTTTTTGTATCAGTCCTTCGAGATGCTAGCTTGGCACATGGCCGGCTCATGCAAGTCTGTGGCCTTAGGCAGCCCAAAAGTGAGGCCTTTTTTTTCCTAATATATAAATTATTAAATAAAATGCTATATATTCTTGTTTCATAGTTTATTTTTTTTATTTTAACAATCCATTTTTAGATTTTAATACAACTAAATTTGGCTGACCATCCTTCTCTAAAGGCATAAGAAAATAAAAAATAATATAAAAATAAAAGAACAATATTTTGAGAGTTTGATATGTGATAGAGTTGATACTTGCTAGCATTTGAAAAAATAAATAAATTGATATTTGTAGATATAAAGTTGGAGGGGAGGGGGGGGGGGGTGTTTTAACTTTCATGGCCAAGAAAATTTTCTTTAATTGTGATAAACAAATCCAAAACTTAAAATTTAGCAAAAATAGGAAAAACTAGAAAATGAAGGAAACATTCTAAATAATTAGGAAAATAAAATAGGAAAATAAAAATTATATCCCAACAAAATAGGAAAATAATAATTGAGGAGCCAAAAATATAAGGCCTTCGTAATTATTTTTTTGTTCGGGGCCTTAGGCACCTGCCTAGTCTGACTTAACTGATGAGCCGCCCCAGGCTTGGCACTTGTACACGTGGAGTAAACAAGTATGCTATAACAAGAAATTGGGCAAAAAGGCTAGTATCTAACTTTTTTTAGGATTTAAGTCCGACCAAACCTTACCTTTCGTTAGGCCCAAGGATGTGTATTTAAGTTTTGTTAGGATTTGAGTCTATCATTTGGGCTTTCATTGTTTCTAGACCCAATCCACGTATCTTAAGTTTATCTGTATTTTTAAAATTCCATAATTGTCCTTTCATTTGATGAACATTTTGATCAACTAATATTATTTGCTTGAATTATTAGAGTTGATCAACACATTGATCAATTAAATAATATTAGTTGTTTTGAATGGTCAGAGTTGATCAACATATTGATCAACTAAATAATATTAAGTGTTTGAATTGTTAGAGTTGATCAACATGTTGATCAACTAAATATTGGCTTATGGTTTCACAACTCTCTCTCTCTAGATCTGTAACACCCCGGGTCAGCAGGTAGTTTACCGATGGGGTGAGTCCTACGACACATGAGAAGGGGATGTCTTGACATTGGAATATAGGTATATATCCGTCATATATATTATCACCGAGGCCTTTTGGGCTCACTTGGCTCCAGAGTTTGGAAGAACTCCGGAGTTAAGCGTGCTCGGGTGGGAGTAGTCTCAAGATGGGTGACATTCGAGGAAGCAGACTACTGCCCGTAAAATCCCATCCCACACTGTCGGATGACCACAGTGGCTAAGTAGGGACAATATCGATGGTGATATAGGTCAGGTCGCTACAAATGGTATCAGAGCCGACGTCGGTTCTCTTGTCGAGGGTGGGAGAGTATGCTGGAAAGGCGCCTAGCCCAATAAAGGGTGATGGTTGCGTCAGGTAATCGTCTTGGGAGGGGCAGGAAACGTCGGAGATCTGAGGCTGTATATTACAGAGGCGATGACGGCTCTCCTCTAAGGCGATTGTGTGTACCTTAGGTAAAATACCCGACAGGTGTCATCGGTGGTTGTATAAGAAGCTAAACCGGGAACACCTGAGCATTAGCCAGCCAGGCCTGGGCTATTAGGTAGGGCCCAACCCTGTTTCAAGGAGTCCACATACACTCTGCGGATCTTGACCCACCGGATTGTCCACGATCAGTGGGTGGAGCCCCGGTTACTGTATAAGAAGTTGGACTGTGGGCTCCCATACATCAACCAGGTCCACCTCAATCAAGTAAGCCAGATCCGGCCCAGTAAAGTCCAGCAGCGACAGAGGCTCATCCAAAGGCTTATCATAGAAGCCCAGAGGACCTGGCCAGGGTGTATGCAATGCAGATTGGGCCTCCGGTCGAAGGAGTCAAGCCCAAGTCTTTGCTTTCAGAACTTGGTCAAATCCAAGTCGCAACCAACTGGATAAGTCCAACAAGATTCCAGGCTAACATAACCCACTGTTCTAGCACGCTGGAGAAGATAAAAGAAGACCCATGGCAGCATCCTGGTCAAAGGGGATTCAAACCGAAGGGATAACTGCACAGCAGCATGCAAGCTATCTCTGCGAAAACATCTTCACAGTTGAACTACCTGAGTTCATGGAGTCGAAACCGGAGGGGTGGTTGAGCCAGCCTCCTCCGGCCCACTACATATACAGGAGTTCTTAACCTCCTGAACTACGAGTCTTTTATTGGGTAACTCCATTAGAGCTTAGTGGAAGCAGAGATTTGATTCCAAGTTCACCTTCTGGGATATGTAGGCAACCTGATCTTCATCAGGTCTAGTCTCATTGTATACCCCCATCCCATTTCAGTTTGTACAAGGCTTTCTTTGTAACTGTTCGATTAATCAATACATATCTCGAGTTTGTGGATCAAATTTTTGCGCCCACACTCATTGGCGCCCACCGTGGGGCTGAATCTCCCATCAGTTCCAGAGCCTCAAAGAAATCTCAATCCAGTCATACCGGAGTTGTTGCAGCAATGGCTAGAAGTAAGAGACGCACGACTCGTTCCAACAATGGAATGAGCCAAGTTACGGAAAGTCAAACTGAGAACCTTTCTCCTCTGTCTCCGGTCCTTGAAGCAACAGAACCCGTCAATCAAGAGTCAGTTCTCAAGAGTGAGGGCCATGACCATGGCTCACAGCATTCTGAAAGTGGACAGCAGTAGACAGAAAACTTAGTGGTACAGATCACTAATGATCCTAATGATCCGAATACAGTCAACCGGACTGTCAGGATACCAACATCGTAAGATCCTGAACCTTTCAGAGTAGCCGCTGCAAGGAGGGACTAGAGAACCATTCTCCCAGCTACGGGAGGAGGTTACACCGAGCAACATAAGGGGAAAGGCCCAACAACCGAATCCCCAACTGCAATTATCAAACGGCTAACCAGGGAGAATGCAGAACTGAGAAGAAAAAAAAGAACCCGGGCCAGAGATAGCCAGTCATCTTCAGCTCCGTCTTCAAGTCCATCTCCCCAGAAGAAGATAAGGCAATGGTCAGGAAGTGACCAGAGCCTTACCCCCCATAGCCGTGAGCCCCGCCATGTTTGGGACAGGCTAGCACCGGGGAGAGATAGGATGTCTATCTCCCCAGTTCAAAAACATCGCCCCAGACGTGCAAGAACACCCGGACCACATCATCGTCGCAGGGTTAACCGGAGCAGGTGATAGATGGTATTTGTGTAACCTCTATTCAAAAGATTATATTTTTATTGATTTTCCTTCTTGTGCCTGTATAAATTGGTTATCAAAGTAGACAAGTAACAAACAAGGGTCGTACCCACCTCAAAGGTGAAGATCTTAGCTCAAACACAATAGAAAACGATAATTAAAGAAAACCAATGAATCAACAATTATGGTAGAGATGAAAAGAAGATCTTATGATAACATAGGGGGAAGAGTTGGTATCCACAAACTAAATCATGCAAACATAACATGTTATTCCTTCATGGTCAATCTATGATAATTAATTAGTCACTTCTCAGCTATTCCAATTAATCATCAATACCTATAATAATCAAGTAGTCACCTCTCAGCTATTCCACTCAATTAAAATGGGATCCTCTTATGCATGTTATTGAATATGCCTTATTAATCAAACCATCACCTCTCAGCTATTCAATTTAATTAACTCAACATATTAATTCATAACTAAACCATCACCTCTCAGCTATTTGATTTAATTACAAAAAGGTTCCAATAAAAGATATTAACTCCAGATATGTAATAATCACCTCTCAGTTAGGTCTCCCTAAACTCTAACAATAGTATTTACAAACCATGGATAACAATAACATGCAAATAATCATACTTACCCCATATCGCGAATTAGAAATAAATAAACATTAAGTACTTTGAATCACAATGAACATTAAGAACAAACATGGTGTTTTTGCATCATCTAGAGTGCTTCAACCACCCCCCTAAGGAGATTTAGCTACTTATCCTTGATCATAACACCATGGAATAAATAATTAAATAACAAAACATCATAAAGTAAAGTGATTTGATTGATAATGATTGAGTTTGATACAAAGAAAAAGAAGATGAACCTTCTCTCACAAATATTCACTTTCCTTTCTCTCTGAAAAACTACCTAAAACCTAGCTACTACTTCTCTTATATATATTAAATACAAAGCATAATACTTGCATGCAAAGACTTCCAAATTAGGTTAAATTCGTGGCTGCTTCTGTTGGTCCTCTAGAGGCATTAGGTCTTCAGCAAAACCTAATTATTTTGGTCTTAAGTTGTAGCTTGGACCAAGACCTTCAGTTTGATAGCTCATGGGCCCAAATCAGAGTTTTGGATCTCCTTGTAGAGCCTTTTTAAGTTTGGACTTTAAATAGGGCCTAAAATAGAAATTCTAACTTGTGAGCTTCAATAGAATCCGGTTTGGGCTGAGATTCAGACCGCTCCACTTTGACATAAAGTCAAATCAACAGGACCAACCATGGGATGCCCTCAACAGATCTGTGGGTGCAACTATCAATTCTCATTTTCTTGTGCAAATAACACTTTTTTGGTTGCTTTTCTTGACTTTTGGCGGGCTTTAACACAATATTTGCATTTCGGCTCATAAAACCTACACAAATGACAAGAAAGTACTAATCAATAGATATAACACAATAATATAAGCTAAGTGCTAAACAAACAAGGTGAAGTCACTCCACTAGAAGGGTTGCGCCGGAGGAGGCACCAAAGTACTCCTTCCACCCACAACGACCGGTGGGGAAGGAGTTCCCAAAGGGCTTGCACCCATCGGAGACAACCGGAGTTGAACGTGGAACAGATGAATCAACTCAAGCTGCAAGAGATGATCGACCTGGCTGTTTTCGACAAGGCCAACCGGGACGAACGAATCAGGAAGCTTACCATCTAAAGGTTGGTTGTGTCACCCCTGGCAGAAGAGGTCAGGAACCATATAGTCCCGGCCAGCTTCAAGCAGCCGCCCTTTGAACAGTATGACGAGACAAACGGCTGTCCGGTTCAGCATGTCATGAACTACAAGAGCACCATGGCCATCTGGGACCATGATGACAAACTACTTGCAAATATGTTTGTTGTTTCCCTCAAAGGTGAAACACATACATGGTATCACAATCTGTCGCCCGCATCTGTCCGCACATTTGTACAACTGGCTGAGTTGTTTGAGGAAAAGTACCGATTCAACGTGAAGACTAAGAAGGGAGCTGAAGTCTTCTTCTCCCTACAGATGGCCGGAGCGAGATACTCAGGAATTTCGTCGGAAGGTTCCGAACCTTAGTATTAGAAGTACAGGACGCATCTGATAACGTCGTCATTCAAGCTTTCAAGTATGCCTTGAACAACAACCGTGAAGAGTTGTACCGGTCGCTAGCAAGGAAGCCTCCATCCTCTGTTTCGACTTTGCTCGAGAAAGTAGAAAGATACACTCAGGAAGAGGACGACCTAAAAGCTAAGAGAAAGAGACTTGCCGGAGGCCAAACCTTCGGGAAGCCACAGAAGACAAAGGAAGAAAGCTCCGGCAGGGATCACAAAGAAGAAAAGGCCCCTAACAGAAACAAAGACAGGAAGGGAAAAATTCCAGCCCGGCAGCCCGACCGCCGGTCAGAGAAATCTACCGGGGGAAAATGCAAAGAGAGGGAATTCACACCCTGAGGTTCCCGATCAAGGAAGTATTCAAAAAGATCAAGAACAGAAGGCTGCTCAACAAACCTGACCCTCTCCCGGCACACCCAGAGGGCAGGAGGGATAAGTCCAAGAAATGCGATCATCACAAAGACTACGGTGACGAGTTAAAGAACTGCAGGTCATTGAAGTATGAAATAAAGCGTTTGCTCGACGTCGGCCTCATCTCTGACATGGTGCAGACCGGAGCAGTCGAACAGGTAAAAACCGGAGATCGAATTGTATATGTCTGCCACGTACAGGCACCCGGTTCTTCCAAGACAGAAAGGAAGAATTGCGCTCGAGAAAAGCTCCGGTGGATAGGGCATGTCCATGAAGCTGCAGCTCAATTTCAACGAAGGGACGAACACTAAGTCCATTGTCCCCGGAGTTTTGACATTCACTGAAGAAGACGAAAGGGGCGTGCATTATCCACACAATCATGCCCTGGTTATCACAGCTTGGATTGGCGTCTACCGGGTCCAGCGAGTCATGGTCGACGCCGGTAGCACCTCTAGTGGCATGTTCTCATGTCTTACAAAGCTATGGAGTTATCTATGGGTTCAATGGGGAGCCAGTGCAGTCCTCCAGGCGAGCCCACCAGCGAATCACGGTGGGATTCATAAATGTCGGGATAGATTTCCTGCTGGTCGACTCCCCCTCCTTCTACAACGTCATCTTGGGAAGGGACTGGATTCATCAGATGAAAGCAATCGTGTCCACCTTCTACCAAAGCCTCAAATTCCCGACTCCCAACGAAATTTATAGGGTCAAAGGAGATCAAGGAATGGAATTCAAATGCCATCTTGTGCTGTCAAAGGAAAGTCCATCTCAGAGACCAAGGGAAATACTATTTTCCTGACGGACTCGCATCAATAACAACCAACTCCCGGCAAGTCTGTCAAGGGGAAGCCAAACATGAAAATCGGAATATCACAAGTGGTCGTCGAGCTGGAAGAAGTTATAGTGGGACTGGAGTCCCACAAGACAACTTACATTGCTTCCGGCCTACCAAGGACTGAGAAGGATCTCATGATCACACTGCTTCAGCAAAATCACCACTTCTTCGTATGGAACGTCAGTGAGATGCCAGGAATTGACCCTTTGGTCATCTGTCATAGACTAGACATTATTCCTCAGCACAAGCCGGTCAAGTAGAAACCAAGGCAAATGGCACCAGATCAAAAATTGGCGGTCAACTAAGAAGTCGATCGACTACTGTTAGTCAGCTTCATCAAACCAGTCATTTACCCTACCTGGGTTTCCAACATCGTGGCTATCCCAAAGAAGAATGGTAAGATTCGAGTTTGCATATATTTTACTAATCTTAATAAAGCATGTCATGTGCACCCATATCCACTCCTCAGGATCACAGAAATGTTGGACGCCATCGCTGGTTATCAAAGATTGTCCTTCATGGACGCCTACTCCGGATACAACCTGATCCCACTCCACGAAGAAGATCAGGAACACATCGCATTCATCACCGACCGGGGGCTTTACTGCTAGCGGGTGATGCCATTTGGTCTGATGAACGCTGGAGCAACATACCAGAATTTGGTCAATACCATCTTCAGCAAGCTCATAGGTCGGACCATGGAAGTCTACATAGACAACATGGTGGACAAAACCAAGGAGAAATACAATCATTTGCAAGATCTGCAGCAGACATTCGATATCCTGACACGGTACAACATGAAGCTGAATTCAGCCAAATGCTCTTTTGGTCTTTCTTCTAGCAAGTTCCTCGGCTTCCTAATGACCAACCGGGGTATAGAAGCCAATCCAGATCAGATCCGGGCAGTCTTGGATATGCCATTCTGCAATACAATCAAAGCTAATGCAGAATGGAATCATACTTGTCAGCAAGCCTTTGACGAGATCAAGGCATATCTTACTCAACCTCCGGTCCTTACAGCACCACAAACCGGGCCACCAGTCGGCATCTACCTGGCCGTATCAGATATTGCGGTTAGTGCGTTCATATTTGTGGAAGAGTCGGAGGAGAAGCCAGTATACTTCATCAGTAAAGTGTTGCAGGGAGCTGAAACAAGGTATTCAAAAATTGAGAAGATCGCCTTACCCTGGTACATGCAGCCAGGAGGCTAAAGCCATATTTCCAAAGGAGGGCAATCAAAGTCTACACAGAGTACCCGCTTAGAAAAGCTCTTGGAAAGCAGGAAGAATCTAATCGGCTGATCAAATGATCCAGCTACCTCAGTGCGTACCACATCCGGTATGAACCCAGAACCGTGGAGAAAGGGCACGCAATAGCCTCCTTGATGGCAGATTTTCCCATCGAGGATATCCCGGTCAACCCAGATTTAGAAGAACATACACTGGAGGCGAGTGATAACCCCCGGTCACGGGAGTTTCCGGCCAAAGAAGACAACGAAGCATGGACAATCTACACTGACGGGTCTAGTAATAGTACATGATCCGACATTGGTTGTCTCCTGATCAGCCCTGATGGACAAAAGACAGAAAAGTCTGTCAGGATGGGATTCCAGGCATCAAACAACGAAACCGAATATGAAGCTCTTATATATGGTCTCCAGACAGCGCTCCAACTGGGGGCGCGAAGAGTCATGATCAAGACCGATTCAAAGCTAGTGGCGAACAAATTCGCCGGGGCCTTCCAAGCTAAGGACAACCAGATGACAAAGTATCTTGACGTCGTCCACTCCATGGCAGGAAAGTTCGAATTCATCACGGTCGAGCAATGACCAAGGATAGATGTCAGGTACGCAGACACCCTGGGATATCTTTCCTCTTCTATCAGTACTACAAAGCCCCAACAGCTATCGATCGGAAATCAAAAAGAGACTAGTATCGGGCCCAAAGATCCAGACACGCCATTGCCGGAGGTCTACCTCCTGGAATGCATGCATTGGAAGGAAGTCTTCATGGTAACCACCAGATGATAGAAAAGGAAGAGAGATGAAGAAGCTTCACAGCCCGGCACCGGGCCTAGCACAGATAACGAGCCAAGTCCTACCTCTCAGGGTCAGACACAGGACCCGGCAGAATTACAACTTGAAGACTGGAATCCTTGCCCCACCAGAGGCCGGATAGAAGCAATGCCACCTTCGACGGAGTTGGACGAACCGGACCCGTCAGAACCACCGTTCTTGCATGTTCACATCGATTTGGAGCTCCCACCGGAGGAATCAATCGAAGAGATTCCAGACAACCCGAATTCTGTAGTAGACAGAATTGATGCCGAATTGCAGTCCAGCAACGGCCAAGACTGGAGGCGGCCATACATCAACTTCCTCATCCACCATCTCTTTCCCGAAGATCCAAAGCTATCAGCCAAAGTTAGGAGGGATGTGTGGAAATTCACTGTCATCCTACACCGGGAGTCACACAGGCTATACATGAAGATCCATGGCTCTAGGGTCTTGTTCAGGTGCCTCACTCCAGAACAAGACTTGATCATACTAAAGAAAATCCATGCTGGGATCTGCGGCAACCATTTCGGGAGTAGAAACTGGCACAGAAGACAATGATCCAAGGATACTGATGGCAACACATGATGACAGACGCCAAAAAGTTCACCTAGGAATGCCTCCCTTGTCAAAAGCATGCCCCGGTCGGCCATGCCCCGGTAAACGAACTTCACCCCATCCTGAACGCATGGCATTTCGCCAAGTGGGGGCTAGATATTATGGGACCACTCTTAAAAGCTCCATATTAAGTCAGGTTCCTGCTTGTTGCAACGGATTATTTCACCAAATGGGTTGAAGCCTTGGCATTGGTACATGTATGCGCCTCTGATGTCAGAAGATTTCTGTGGAAAGATATAATTTGCAAGTTTAGAATCCCCCAAAAACTAGCGTCAGATAATGGAAAACAGTTCGACTGCGATAACATCTGGTTGTTCTGCATGTCCTTGGGGATCAAACACAACTTCTCGACCCCGTACTACCCTCAGGGAAATGGGCAAACAGAAGCATCCAACTGGGTTATCTTGGACACACTCAAGAAGCGACTGGATAAAGCAGAAGGTAACTGGGTAATGCAACTCCCGGGTCTTATGGGCATACCGGACCACTCCAAGAAGGTCCACCGGTATGACACCCTTTCAACTTACCTTTGGAGCAGAAGCGGTAATGCCAACAGAATTGCTAACTCCGACAACTCGCACCGATGCAGTCCTTACCGGGGAGAATGAAGGGATCCTACCAAGAGAAAAAGTTGTTCTTGACGACAAGAGAAAATAGGCCCTACAACACCTCCTCCGGTACTAGGAAACTATCAAAAGAGGATATGACAAACGAGTCGTAGAGAGGAAGTTCAATCCGGGCGACTGGGTCATGAGGAAAGTCAAAGTTATGACTGAAGATACAACAACCGACAAGCTAGGAGAAAACTGGGAAGGGTCCTACATAATAGATAAACATGCTTCAAAGAGCTCATACTTCCTCAAAACTCTAACCGGCGGCCTCTTTTCCAGACCATGGAACGCCTTCCACCTCAAGAAATTCTACCAGTAATGTACTCCATTTGATGATTTCAATAAAGATTCTTTCCCGGAAGAATTTGAGTACTTTGTATTATTTACTGCTAGAAATCCTAGTGCAAGATCACGTCTCCACTAAGGCCCAGGATGCCCGGACCTAGCTTCCGATCCTGGCTAAGTCCTAAATGCATAGTTATGCTCCTTTTAGGCCCAAGGCGCCCGGACCTAGCTTCCGGCCTTGGAAATCAAGGATGACAAGGATCAAAACCCCATCCAACCCAGGATGCCCGGACCTAGCTTCCGATCCTGGCTAAGTCCTAAATGCAGAGTTATGCTTCTTTTAGGCCCAAGGCACCCGGACCTAGCATCCGGTCTTGGAAATCAAGGATGATAGGGATCAAAAACCCCATCCAATCCAGGATGCTCGGACCTAGCTTCCGATCCTATCTAAGTCCTAAAAGTGGAGTCATGCTCCTCCTAGGCCCAAGACGCCTGGACCTAGCTTCTGGTCTTAGAAACCAATTTTAAGAGCAAGGCTATCCACTCTTAAAAAACCGGGGTTATTAGGCAAGCCGGTCTGCCCCGAGGTCAAAGCTTGCAAGGCAGGGTCAATCCCCCTTTGAGCAACAGACCATGAATTGCCATGAAGACAGCGAGAAAAAGAACTGTTATCGTCCCAAGGAAGACTCTTTAAAACGATAAGGGGGCGAGGGAGATAGACAGTTGTAATAAATACTGGAATTAAGGTAAAGATATCTAGCAAGATATTTTTGCACAACGAAATTTTTCATTTCTTTTTCAGGAAAATAAATACAGAAGTGGGAGTCCCCCGGCAACCAGGACAGGAGCCTATTACAGAAACCTAACCAAGCTAAGGTTGAGAAAAAGGATCGGAGCTATCACCGCCTTCTTCGCCTTCTCCTTCTCCAGCTGGTCGAGGACCTGCTGGTAGGCAGCCTTCGCCAGCCGAAGTTCTTCGGTGGCACAGTCATATGCCACCTCCTTGAGGGAGAGGCGCCGGTCCAGCTCCACCCGGGTCAGCTTCCCATAAGTGGCCTCCAACTCTACTAGGGAAGTCTTGGCATCCTCTTCCCTCTGAAGAGTAGCACTCAGGGTAAAGTCCAGGTTATGGTAATCAGCCGCCATGAACCGCTTGCCCTCCTCCAGAGCCCAACGATCGCTGTTTGCCGCTGCCAAGTCCTTCTCGAGCTGACGATTCTCAGCTCGAAGGCGTTCCAGATCCTTCAAGGCAGAAGGCCGGGGTCTGACACTCAGCTCAAAGACCCGGGCCATGGTAGCTTGCATCTGACGAACAAGAAGAGCAGATATCAAAAGCAGATATACATGCATTTACAAAGCTAAAGTCAAAACTCAAGACAGAAACCCATACCGCAATGAGGTTCTGAGTTGCTACCCTCATTGCCCGGTCGCGAGAGAGACGGTTGTAGTATGCCTGCTCATCCGGGAACAGATTTTGGAAGATGTAATCGAAGGCAGTATGGATGTTCATGATGTCGGAGTCCCCAATCGACATCGGCTCCCCACTCAGAAATGCAGGGTGAATGGAGAACGCCGACAGTGGAAACTCTGGGGTAGCCTCAGGCTGGTACTCACCCGGTTCGGGGCCCAGTTGCACAGTTGGGCCAGTGGGCAGGTCAGTATATGGGACTTGGTCACCCCACCCATAAATCGGAGCTTCATCATCAGCAGTGCCCGACACAATAAAATCTACCTCCGTCTGGATATCTTCGACAGCCAGAACATCCTCAACAGGGATGCGGGAGCCACTACCAATCCGGGTAGTCCCCGTCACCGGCCCCCTCAGCACCCGAGGAATGGGATTCTCCCTTCTCCTGCGTACAACCTCCCCCTAGTCATCAAGGGAGGCAGAAACAACTCTCTTTGATCCCCTAACAGACTCATCCACAACCGCCTTGCCCCTCGGATCAACGATGGCAGGGGACTGTACAGAAGCAACTTCAACAGTAGGAGCCTGGAAAGATCTTACCTCCATTGGAGCCTCAACGTCGGCGTCTCCGGCACTGGGGGCGTCTACCTCACCCGATGGACTCCCCAAGATCACGGTCGGCTCACCTCCCTCAGCAACAAAGGCAACTATAATCTCCTCGGACACACCTCCCACCATCTCCCGTTGGGCTAGGTTGTCCACTTCAGCATGTACCTGCACCGGCGTAGGAAAGAACCCTTCAGTAGCTGATTCACCGGACCAGCGTGGAAGCAGAAGTCCACTATCCCTAGATATTAGGCTTGGGTCACCGGAGGAGTTAGAAGGACCATAAAAAACATGTGGTCTAATCCGGCGATCTAAGGGAGGGTTTGAATTACAAACAGAGCTACCATTAGATACATGGACATCCCCGACAACTGTGATGACTTCCGATGGAGCATTCAGCATGAGCTCGTCAGGAGGAGATCTTCCCCTGACTGGAAGAGCCTCGTTCGGCCAGTCGTCCATCTCCCCCCTCAAATCAACAGCTTCACTCTCGACCGGAGGTTTCTCCCCAGCATTGAGGACTGTACTCTCTACAAGGGCAGCACCCTCACAAGAGTTGGAGTCAAACTCCACGACTTGTGGAGGAACCGGTAGGGCTGCGAGCGTGGCCGAGAAGCGAGTGTGTATCACAATCTGATCAGGAAACGTCAAGTCTCGTAGATCTGCGGGGAGGCTGAAGAAACGTTCAATGTTGCCATCAGCCGCAGAAGAGTCTACTGATAGAGGCCAAAAGGTGTTTAATCTCTAACCTCTGATCAAAAGATTATATTTTTCTAGATTTTCCTTCTTGTGCCTGTATAAATTGGTTATCAATGTAGACAAGTAACAAGCAAGGGTCGTACCCACCTCAGAGGGGGAGATCTTAGCTCAAACACAATAGAAAATAATTGTTAAGAAACACCAAGGGAATCAATAATAAGAATTGAGATTGATTCTAACTTCCTACAGGCAATAATTAAATAAACCCTAACTTATAAGAAAATGGTAGAGATGTAAAGAAGATTAATGATGACAAAGGGGAAAAATCGGTATCCACAAACTAAATCATGCAATTAATTATTCACCTCTCAGTTATTCCAATTAATCATTAATACCTATAATAATTAACTAGTCACCTCTCAGCTATTCCACTCAATTAAAACGGGATACTCTTATGCATGCTATTGAATATGTTTTATTAATCAAACCGTCACCTCTCAACTATTCAATTTAATTAACTCAACATATTAATTCATAACTAAATCATCACCTCTCAGCAATTTGACTTAATTACAAAAGGGTTCAAATAAAAGATATCAACTGCAGATATGTAATAATCACCTCTCAGCTATTTCCTTACACATCTTTAATCAATATAAATAAAACTATTAAAGCTATGTCTCCCTAACCCTAACATCAGTATTTTAAAAACATGGATAATAATAATATGCAAATAATCATACTTACCTCCTACTGCAGATAAAAGTAAATAAACATTAAGTACTATGAATCACAATGAATATTAAGAACAAACATGGTGCTTTCGCATTATCTAGAGTGCTTCAACCATCCCCCTAAGGAGATTTAGCTACTCATCATTGATGATGACACCATGGAATAAATAATTAAATAACAAAACATCATAAAGAAAAGTGATTTGATTTGATTGATATGAATTGAGTTTGATACAAAAGAAGAAGAAGGTGAATTTGTCTCCTCAATCTTCCATTCATAAAAAGCTACCTAAACCTTAGCTACTACTTCTCTTATATAGAAAATACAAAGTAGAATACTTGCATGCAAAGACTTCCAAATTAAGTCAAATTCATGGCTGCTACTGTTGGTCTTCTAAAGGCATTAGATCTTCAGCAAAACTTAATTTTCCTGGTCTTAATTTGTAGCTTGGACCAAGACCTTCAGTTTGATAGCTCATGGGCCCAAATCAGACTTCTGGATCTCCTTGTAGAGCATTTTTAAGTTTGGACTTTAAATAAAGCCCTAAATAGAAAATCTGACTTGTGGGCTTCAATAGGACCCGGTTTCGGTTGAAATTCGGACTGCCCCACTTTGACATAAAGTCAAGTCAACTGAACTGACCATGGGGTGCCCTCAGCAGATATGTGGGTGCAAATATAAAATTCTCTTTCCCTTGTGCAAATAACACATTTTGCTTGCTTTTCTTGACTTTTTGCGGGCTTTAACACAATATTCACATTTCGGCTCATAAAACCTACACAATAGACAAGAAAACACTAATCAATAGATATAATACAATAATATAAGCTAAGTGCTAGACAAACAAGGTGTTATTCGGGGGATAAATATACATTTTTGAGGACTTATCAAATACCCCCAAACAGCACTTTGCTTGTCCTCAAGCAAAGGTGAGAAGAGAAGAATTAAGGACTCAAAAGAGAAGTAAAACTAAGGTGATTGCATTAACCATATGCATCAAGGCTTTCAACCACAAGGATTTCTGAAGTGGGGGAGTTATAGTTTCTTGAGGGTTTTCCAGAGAAGATACCCACAAACTTACTACAATGACTAATCCAAGGAATAGGATTTTCTACCATTTACCTCAGAAATGTTCATATCAAGGATAATGATAAGTATTGCAAAATCGTTCATATGAGATATCATACTACCAATGCATGAATAAGATATGAAATATAAACCAACCATAACGGTCTCAAATGCATCGAGTACATGCATGTACCCATACTACCACGGGTCTTAAGTTACCTTTGGAAAGGTCGTTTTGACTTCTGCCTCACAGTCATACACTCAGAAATAAAATCACTCAGAGATGGTGTTTATCATTTTACCTCTATGTACGGAAAGAAGATGGACAATCATCTCACATATATCAATAAGAACGGACTTGTGTAATGGAATGAACTTAGTCTCAAAGAATGGAAAAATTAGCCTTGCTTGAGATATCGGGTTTTTCACCTTAGCACCTTCTCACTTACTCGCCACATCCTACCATATCAGTTTAGATCTACAAAAGACAGTAATGGGTTGTAACTTGGCTTAGGACAGGGTTAGAAATGGAAAAGGCTTTTATGAAATATTTTTGGAACATTCGGGCCTTCAACACTTGTGATTTGTAATAACAGCACATGGAGAAATATTTGGAATTTTTCTTTTGGGAAGAAGTGTTTCTCATCTTTTTTTGGGGAAAATTTCAATGAAGCTCTAGCCAATATTTAGGAATCTTCCTTTCTTTTTGGATTTGATATGGTTTTGGAAGATTCTGGCTTTTTCTGGAATTTCTTCAAACTTTTTGATTTTCAATATTTGGTTCATCTCACTAGTTTGGAGATTTCTATGTATTTCTTTTTTCTTCTTGTAACCACATAAACAATCATCCTCATGTTCCAAAAAGAATGGGTAAAAGGACCTAAATATTCTAAAGGTATTTACTCCTACAATGGAGTTGGGTAAGGATAGGGGTGCAATTCGAGCCGCTCGATCCGAGCTAAGGTATGCTCGAACTCGGCTCGTTACTAACCGAGCCGAGCTCGAGCCGAGCTCAAAATTAAGATCGAGCTGAACTATGAGCTCGAGCTCGGCTCGCGAGCCAATAGTAAAACTCGAGCTCGGCTCGTTTCGGCTCGCTGGCTCATTTCGGCTCGCTGGCTCGTTCGGCTCGTTTAGAGCTCGTTTGGTTAGGTAGACTAATGAAATCTATATAACAAGGTCGATCAAGTGTCCTCTCTTATTACGATCTCTGCTCACCTTCTTCTTCATTCTTACTAAACTCTCTCTCTCTTTCTCTCTCTCTGCCTTTCTTTCTCTTTCTCCATTTGAAGTGTTATTGAAAGAAAGAAAGAAGAAAGTGTGAGAAACAGAGAAGAAGAAGGAAAGAAAGAAACAACAATGGTTTTAACAAGTAGTTCTGTTGTTTCAACTAAATCTCTTCTTCAATCGAAAACTCTTCTTCCATCTTCTTCTTCTTCTTCAACCAAACCCAACAACCATTCTTCATTCTCTCTCCTTCCTACCAATTATTCTAGATCCATTATCAAACCAATCTCAGCCATTCATGCAGCTGAACCAGCCAAATCAACGAATACCAAATCATCAGCAACTCCTGTTCCAACAACAACAACTACTACTACACCTGGAAAATGGTCAATTGATAGTTGGAGAACAAAGAAAGCTCTTCAACTTCCAAAATACACAAACCAACAAGATCTTGAAACTGTTCTTCAAACTCTTGAAGCTTTTCCCCCAATTATTTTTGCTGGAGAAGCTAGAAAGTTAACGAGATGCTCGGCTCGGGCTCGTGACGAGCTCAAAAACCGGCTCGAACTCGGCTAGTTTAGATAAATGAGCGAGCCGAGCCCGAGCCGCTCGGCTCAGATTGCAGCCCTAGGTAAGGATAATGGGCTCAAGAAAAAAGCTAAGTAACCAGAAAGGCTCAGAATGGTCAACCTAAGGGATAATGTATCATCAGGGTAGGCTAAGGTAAACAGGGTTTATCTAAATGTCTTTGTATCATTTCTAAGTACTAATATGGTGACCACATCTTGAATAACCTACAAGACCCAAGTTTATATTACACCGACTTGATGTCATCTCAAGGCTAACTATAAAAATGAATATGAGACTAAAAACAGACAAAACTGAGAGGTTGAGTCTTTTGACTCTTGATGTACGTAATAACTCTCCAAGAAAAGGACGGAGCTCAAAAGCTCACTAGGTTAAGTCTCCACACTTATTCCTCAAGTTTCTCAAGGTCTAATTGTATTTGCACATGTAATTTGTAATAAATGCAGATGAATGCCATGCTTATGCTTATGCAAATGTAGTATAAGACTCAACTACTTGGTGAAGCAATAAATGTCCTTAAACTTGAAAAAGGTAGAATTCAACCATTATATTCATCATTGATGGTGTACTTACCCTAGTTTTTTAAAAAAGTCTTTGTAACAAAGATTTTTTTGGATTTTTCAAAAATTTTGAATTTTTACACAAGTATAGATAAAGAAGTTTGAAAATCATTTGCGAAAAAGATTGTAATACTTCCCCACCCCCAAACAATACTAAGCATAGGAAAGAGAGAAAGAAAGATATTACCATGAATGTACTAAAAATTTAAATCGCTTTATAAATTCCTGCCAAACAGAATTATCTCCACACACAGAGAGATTACAAGGAATTCCAGACTAAGACACAACTGAAATAAAATATTTTGAAATAAAAGATTGACTCAACATAAAGGGAAATCCTATTTTAAAACAATGCATTTTGTAACCGCAATAATTATCAACCAACCAAACGACAAATAGAGAGTGGGTGGACTGGCCGCGCCCACCCCCAAACAGAACTGAGCACAGATGGAAGAATGGGTGATTTAACAGCCAAAATGCAACTAAACCCGGCAACAAAAAGAGAAACAATAAAGCATGATCAGGCTTAGAAGATACACAGGGCTGCCTCCCAGGAGTGATAAATTTAACGTCATTAGCCAGACATGTGGACAAACAAGTCTCACTCCCTAGATAAACGCTATTTTAAATAAAGATACAGAAGAGATAAAGCGCTAGAGTGGAATGCCCGAGATCCTGATGTCTAAGATTCAACAAAGAGTCATTTAAAGTCAGATACTCGAGACTTAAAAGAATATGGGAAATAACTTTCCCACCCCCAAACAGAGTGGGAAACAGGTCTGTTTGGTAGTGATGCTCAAAAGAAAAGTGTGCATTGGATCAATTATACTCACCAGTAAGAGTTTGTGGACTAACGGTCCCGGCACTTTCAACGACACCTCTCAAAAGAGACAACAGAATAGAGTAAGAGAGGGTCCGGATACCAGCAGGTCAAAGGTCAGTTTAAATAAGTTTTAGGAGGTCTTAACTCGTGGAAATGCTTAAAACATCGACTATTGACTTTAAATTCAGAACCGTCTGCAGGATTAACACATGTAATAACACCATAAGGAGCTACTGCAGACACAACAAAGGGGCCTGACCAACGAAACATAAGTTTGCCAGAAAATAAATGCAAACGAGGATTATAAAGCAAAACTTTGTCTCCAATTTTAAAATAAAGCTGATTTTTCTGTTTGGTAGTAAGAAATGGAGAGATGATAACAGGATGACTACCGTCTGAATCTAATTGGGCATATTTCAGCTCGGGAGGAAGAAGATCAGGAGATGGAGGGATGGTCTCTACTTGGAACTCAGAATCAATGACTAATAGATTCTCAACTATTCCTCTAGATACTTTCAATAATCTGTCGGCCAGTTGTAAAGACATGTTCGTGGGTTTCATGTATGTTAAACCCAGGCTGAGGTACAAGAAGTAAGGCAAGAGATTAACACTCGCTCCAAGGTCTAACAAAGCTCTACCCATGAACTTATCACCAAGCTTGCAAGGTATGGTCGATTTTCCCGGGTCTTTATATTTTACCACACCGTTATGTTGGACAAGTGCAGAGAATTCTTCCGCCACAAACGTGTTTTTAGGCACATTTGTTTTTCTCTTGGCGGTGCACAAGTCTTTCAAAACATTAGCGTAGGAAGGTATCTTTTTAATAGCCGTGAGGAAAGGTATATTAATATTTATATGTTTAAACAAATCAATTACTTCCTCTGCTTGTACTTCCTGTAGGGACCTAGTGAGTCTCTGGGGGTAAGGAACGGGTGGGTCGTAAGGCAGTGGAGTATCCACAATCTTACGGGTATGTATCCTTGGCTTAGAGGTGGTCGCCTCATTAGCCGGTCCTTTTGTATATATTATAATTTGTTGCTTGTAGAATTTATGATGTTAAGCTCACACCAATATGTATATTGTATACAGATAAAATCTCACGTGACAACTCTAATACATGTTTGAATTTGGTCAGTTAGAATTTAGTAGTATCCATCTTATGAAAAATTTGACCTAAGTGGGTGATTCTTTATATTGTGGAAATTTTTAAGAAAGGAAATGGGCAATAGTTCTCACACTACGCCAAAATACAATAATGAAGAGTGCGACATCACGTAAATGAAATTATATTTTACAACATATTAACAAGAATAAGATACGACCCTATACGAATGATATACGTAAGAGAGCTCACACTTACTAGATCAACCAATTCAGCTAATTAGATTAGTTTTGCCAAAACAACTTATTCAACTAGTTCAAATTCATCCAATTTATCTGCACCTAACACCATTGCCTCAAATAGATACCATCACATTGCATATCATTTCCAATTTATATGTTTCTGAATTGAGGGATGTATAGTTTTTCCTACTGTATGAAATCAAATAAACCTACAAATAAAATCAAAATAAAAAGGAACAAACCTTTTGTTCTCATGTAAGATGATTATGTTACCAAATAGAAACATAGAAGACTACAAAAAGTATAGAAGAAAATAAATTTATAAATTCTACACGAATTCGCCACCAACTAAAAAATGAAAAACATACGAAAATATATTAAAATAAAAAACAAAAGTAGATTTTTCTTTCAGCTTTAACTAAAACAGACCTAAAGGTTAGGAACATTTATAACCTCAAGGTCAAATCAAGTTCTCCATCTTCTTCGGTTTTCTTCCCCCCTTCATGACCACCTTCCGCGAGACCATGTGTGGTGTTACTAGAACATCTCTCCCTTCCAGCATGACCAGATTGTGTACCTACTTGTAAGGGAACATGAGCCATAGGATTAACACCAAAATGTCTTCCCCATCCAAATTGGCAGATTGGTCATATTGTAAGGGATGTTGACTCACATTACTAACAATACTAGAAGGTCTTACCCATCCAACATGGCCAAATTGAGGTTGAATTAGACTGCGAGTAACTGGGATAATCGGGTCTGCAGATCCAACCTGGCCAGATTGAGAACTTTGTGAAGGATTATGCCTCACAAGGTAGTTACCAACATTTCTTTGAAGCATTGGAGCGACTTCCATAGATCTATTTATGGATCCATGAAAAGTGTTACTAATAATCATCGGACGCAGACGAATGTCTGGAGATAGGTTTGGGAATCCCCGGGTAGGATTACCAATGTTTCCTGAATCCATCTGAATGCCTAAAGATTTGCTTTCAAACGAACGAGTAGGAGATGTTGGCAACACAGAATATTAAGGACGGGGTTGATACCAAGTTTCTCTAGAATTTGATTGCTCTTTTCCTTTCATTGGAGTAGCTTGCTTTGAATGTTCTTCCTCTACTTTCATTTTATCAGATTTTGAACCCGAAGGCTCCTTTCTTTTCTTTGGTGGCAGACTGTTGGGAACGAGGTTCATATTCTCCTGCTTGTGAATCCAAAAGTGGGCGCTATAAACATAACGATTTTTCCAATCATTGTGGCATTAGGGGCAATGATAGATCTTGGGTAGCAATTCTTTGTTATCTGTAGCTTTGGTAGAAGTGAGATTCTTATCTCTTTCCTCAACACACTTCGAGCATTTTTCTTCTTCCAATCTGAGGCCTTCCATTTCAAATTACTTAGAAAGAAGATTGTTTTTTTTTTTTTTTTTTTTGGGTGAAACTAGATTGTTATCTCCTTGAGATTGTGTTTCACTATTAAAAACTCTGGTACAAATAGAAAAAAAAAAAAAAAAAAGAATGTAGATATTAAATGATAATTATTACTTTGAAATCTTTTTAGTTTTAATAGGAATCTTTATAAGATTTTACTAAGTAGGTCGTTGCAATCAAGTAGTATAGTTTATCACTTTTAAGTACTACAATAGCAAATAAAAGATTACTGTTGCTTTAAATCTTGATAATTATATTCCTTGATTTATTCTAACAAATTTCTATGTATTTTGAGGTCCCACTTCCTTAAAAGTGAAACTAATTAATATTAGATTTCTACGAAATTGCCACAAAAAATCAAAAATGATATTTTTTTGAAATTTTACCAAACAATTACTAACACCGACCAATACAGTAAATATTAGATTGTCAGAAAAGGAGAATCACATATTGTACTCACAGGTTTATTACGCCAACGAGAAGATCTAGTGAAAAAAGAGAATGAACTTATCGTTATTGTCAATGTAGTGATAGAAACATAGAAGACTACAAAAAGTATAGAAGAAAATAAATTTATAAATTCTACACGCATTCGCCACCAACTAAAAAATGAAAAACATACGAAAATATATTAAAATAAAAAACAAAAGTAGATTTTTCTTTCAGCTTTAACTAAAACAGACCTAAAGGTTATGAACATCTATAACCTCAAGGTCAAATCAAGTTCTCCTTCTTCTTCGGTTTCCTTCCCCCCTTCATGACCACCTTGCGTGAGACCATGTGTGGGGTTACCAGAACATCTCTCCCTTCCAACATGACCAGATTGTGTACCTAATTGTAAGGGAATATGAGCCAGAGGATTAACACCAAAATGTCTTGCCCATCGAAGATTGGTAGATTGGTCATATTTTAAGGGATGTTGACTCACATTACTAACAATACTAGAAGGTCTTACCCATCCAACATGGCCAAATTGAGATTGAATTAGACCGCGAGTAACTGGAATAATCGGGTGTGCACATCCAACCTGGCCAGATTGAGAACTTTGTGAAGGATTATGCCTCACAAGGTAGTTAACAACATTTCTTTGAAGCATTGGAGCGACTTCCATAGATCTATTTATGGATCCATGAAAAGTGTTACTAATAATCATCGGACGCAGACGAATGTCTGGAGATAGGTTTGGGTATTCCTGGGTAGGATTACCAATGTTTCCTGAATGCATCTGAATGTCTAAAGATTGGCTTTCAAACGAACGAGTAGGAGATGTTGGAAACAGAGAATAATGACGGGGTTGATACCAAGTGTCTCTAGAATTTGACTGCTCTTTTTCTTTCGTTGGAGTAGCTTGCTTTGAATGTTCTTGCTCCATTTTCATTTTATCAGATTTTGAACCCGAAGGCTCCTTTCTTTTCTTTGGTGGCAGACTGTTGGGAACGAGGTTCATATTCTCCTGCTTGTGAATCCAAAAGTGGGCGCTATAAACATAACGATTTTTCCAATCATTGTGGCATTGGGGGCAATGATAGATCTTGGGTAGCAATTCTTTGTTATCTGTAGCTTTGGTAGAAGTGAGATTCTTATCTCTTTGCTCAACACACTTCGAACATTTTTCTTCATCCAATCTGCGGCCTTCCATTTCAAATTACTTAGAAAGAAGATTGTTTTTTTTTTTTTTTTGCGGCGGGGGGGGGGGGGGGGGTGAAACTAGATTGTTATCTCCTTGAAATTGTGTTTCACTATTAAAAAACTCTGGTTCAAATAGAAAAAAAAATGTAGATATTAAATGATAATTATTATTTTGAAATCTTTTTAGTTGTAATAGAAATCTTTTTAAGATTTTACTAAGTAGGTCGTTGCAATCAAGTAGTATAGTTTAACACTTTTAAGTACTACAATAGCAAATAAAAGATTACCGTTGCTTTAAATCTTGATAATTATATTCCTTGATTTATTCTAACAAATTTCTATGTATTTTGAGGTCCCACTTCCTTAAAAGTCAAACTAATTAATATTAAATTTCTATGAAATTGTCACAAAAAATCATAAATGATATTTTTTGAAATTTTACCAAACAATTACTAACACTTGCCAATACAGTAAATATTAGATTGTCAGAAAAAAAGAATCACATATTGTACTCACAGGTTTATGACGCCAATGAGAAGATCTAGTGAAACAAAGAGAATGAACTCATCGCTATTGTTAATGTAGTCATGGAATCCTTTTAATATAAATGTAAATCATATCCTCGCCAACCTAATTTAGCTCGTATGCCATATAGTTGAAGTTTTCATTTAGCAATTAACTATGATCGCGTCATTGAAAACCCTAAAATGAATTATCTTCGTTAACATTTTCACGCATGCATACACCAATTACGTGTTTACGTTCAATCGTTACTGTCTAACTTATATTCATTTTTGGGTTATTCATAAAAACACTTATGCCTGGTTTATGTTTTGGGACAATCAAATTTGTCATAAGCATGTAATTCGCATTTGCTAGCAGGTAGCCTGCATACAGAATAGATAGCTTACCCTTAAAATTAAAACTCAGTCTGCAGTAAGCATAGTTGTACTTGATTATAGAGTGACTACTTAACATGTATTATGTTGTTATAATCTAAAAGCAAGTTGTATTATAAGAAAACATGATTCAGAAAGAAAATGTGTAATACTTGAAATAACTAAAATTCTTGGTTTTAATCAAACCTATTTGCAAGCACAACCAATACACTGAAATCAAATTGAAAAAAAACCTAAGGCAAAGTATTAATTTTCAGTCCTTGATTCATAAGAATAAATTGCTAATTTGTACCAAAGTATAAGTTGCAAACTACTAGTTGGGTCAAAGTTATTCGACGAAATATATGACGACGAACATGATAACGATAATTTCTGCTCCGGTGATGGAGTTAATTTCATTTCACATCGCAACCATAACTCACATCAAATAACACACGCAAACAACATACTGTTTAGTTTCATTAATAGTATTCCAACATAAACTAGATAGTGAAAAAGTGAATCTTTTTTTTTATAATATCAATATTTCTATTCATAATATGGAAAATAAATAATACAGTTTCAATTCATCCGTGAAGCATATCAAAAGACCATTAGTAATTGCAGTTTTAACAATTGTATGCATATTTTTAACAATAGTAATAATAAGTTGTGATATATTGAAAGAATGTGTTTAAAACATACAAAGTGATGATGTATCGACCACGTTCAGTCATTGTTTGTTTGAAATCGACCACGTTCATTATGTCAAAGTGATGATGTATCTATGCTCGAGCAATTGAATCATTGGATTGCCCAACCACACATGTTGTTTGTGTTTTATAACGCTTTAAGATTTTGTCCTCGCTCATCCTGGAGTGTCGAGCACCATACCGCTAGCTATTGTCAATATTGTCCCTATTTAGTCACTGAGAATATCCAGCAGTAGAGGGTTTTTTATTAGGGTCCACCCATCTTGTTTACTCCAAAAGGCTAAAAGGCTAGGCAGTAGTTACAATATGGTTAAGCTCTATATACTACCACTACAACCACTTCCTGGGTAATGTGGGACGAACCCAACTCTTGGGTGTTACAGTGGGTATTAAAGCCAACGATGGATCTCCTGTAGCAGGTGTTACAGTTGGGTGTTACATGATTAACTATGGAGTTCATTCGAACTTTAGAGCTAAGTGAATTCAAAAGGCCCCGGGTGGGAGTAATCTCAAGATCGGTGACCTCCTGGGAAGCAGGTTGTTGATCATGGAAACCCCACACTGTCGGACCACCACAGTGGCTAAGTGGGTACAGTATCGGTGGAGATTGTAGAATATAGGTTAGGTCTCTACAGGTTTGGTGTAAAACCCGTGCCAACCTACATCATATTGTTTTATATCACCAATCCACTAAAGGGCACTGAAATGGTGACCCATATGTTCATGTGGAAAGCATTATTAGCAATGAACTCAAATGTTGTTATATAGTTATTCAATATATACTCATCTTATTTGGGGCCCATTTGTTGATAATACTTAGGTCAGGTAGAAACCATCTAAGGTTTGAAGATCCAAGAAAATCTATTTAAATCTAATAGTTGATTTTATCTTTTACTCAATACAATATGTAAGGTAAATATTTAACTTCAAAGATATTATTTTTTTTCTTTCCTTATCAGTATAAATCTTTTTAATGTTTCAAATGGAGCCTATCACTTACAAAAGTTAGTTCCAATTATATCTTATATGTTTATTATTTTTCTAAACAAATAAAAATTTACAATTAAGGTATTAACAATATATGTTAATGCTTACTCATATACAAGAATGTTATCGTATCCTCAAATATTGTAATAGTCGTTTATCGAACCATATATGAAGATTCAAAAACAAGGTGATGTTTTATTTAAAAAACTAGAAACCCCATCTACGAGTACGAACGATCTACTAATATATATATATATATTTAATACAAAACTATTTTATTAATAAGCTAAAAAAATCACATAAAGGTAGAGGACAAATGCGCTACATTGCACTGCAAGTCCTTTTTGAATAGTGTTTTATATATATATATATATATATATATATATATATATATATATATATATATTGTAACATTTGAAACAAGTTTTATTTGTTGCATGTAGAATTTATGATGTTAAGCTCATACCAAAATGTATATTGTATACAGATAAAATGTCATGTGACAACTTTAATACATGTTTGAATTTGGTGAGTTAGAATTTAGTAGTATCCATCTTATGAAAAATTTGACCAAAGTGGGTTATTTTTTATATTGTGGAAATTTTTAATATTATGAATCTACTACTTACTCTGTTTTAGTCAGATAATTTGAACAAAATGTATTGATTGAGAAAGGAAATGGGCAATAGTTCTCACACTACGCCAAAATACAATAATGAAGAGTGCGGCATCACGTAAATGAAATTATATTTTACAGCATATTAACAAGAATAAGATACGACCCTATACGAATGATATACGTAAGAGAGCTCACACTTACTAGATCAACCAATTCAGCTAATTAGATTAGTTTTGCAAAAACAACTAATTCAACTAGTTCAAATTCATCCAATTTATCTGCACCTAACACCATTTCCTCGAATAGACACCATCACATTGCATATATCATTTCCAATTTATATGTTTCTGAATTTAGGGATGTATAGTTTTTCCTACTGTATGTAATCAAATAAACCTACAAATAAAATCAAAATAAACAGGAACAAACCTTTTGTTCTTCATGTAAAATGATTATGTTACCAAATAGAAACATAGAAGACTACAAAAAGTATAGAAGAAAATAAATTTATAAAGTCCACACGCATTCGCCACCAACTAAAAAATGAAAAACATACGAAAATATATTAAAATAAAAAACAAAAGTAGAATTTTCTTTCAGCTTTAACTAAAACAGACCTAAAGGTTAGGAACATTTATAACCTCAAGGTCAAATCCAGTTCTCCTTCTTCTTCGGTTTCCTTCCCCCCTTCATGACCACCTTGCGCGAGACCATGTGTGGGGTTACCAGAACATCTCTCCCTTCCAGCATGACCAGATTGTGTACCTACTTGTAAGCGAATATGAGCCATAGGATTAACACCAAAATGTCTTGCCCATCGAAGATTAGCAGATTTGTCATATTGTAAGTGATGTTGACTCACATTACTAACAATACTAGAAGGTCTTACCCAACCAACGTTGCCAAATTGAGGTTGAATTAGACCACGAGTAACTGGAATAATCGCGTGTACACATCCAACCTGGCCAGATTGAGAACTTTGTGAAGGATTATGCCTCACAAGGTAGTTACCAATATTTCTTTGAAGCATTGGAGCAACTTTGATAGATCTATTTATGGATTCATGAAAAGTGTTACTAATAATCATCGGACGCAGACGAATGTCTGGAGATAGGTTTGGGAATCCCTGGGTAGGATTACCAATGTTTTCTGAATGCATCTGAATGCCTAAAGATTGGCTTTCAAACGAACGAGTAGGAGATGTTGGCAACATAGAATAATGACGGGGTTGATACCAAGTGTCTCTAGAATATGACTGCTCTTTTTCTTTCGTTGGAGTAGCTTGCTTTGAATGTTCTTCCTCCATTTTCATTTTATCTGATTTTGAACCCGAAGGCTCCTTTCTTTTCTTTGGTGGCAGACTCTTGGGAAGGAGATTCATATTCTCTTGCTTGTGAATCCAAAAGTGGGCGCTATAAACATAACGATTTTTCCAATCATTGTGGCATTGGGGGCAATGATAGATCTTGGATAGCAATGCTTTGTTATCTGTAGTTTTGGTAGAAGTGAGATTCTTATCTCTTTGCTCAACACACTTCGAGCATTTTTCTTCTTCCAATCTGCGGCCTTCCATTTCAAATTACTTAGAAAGAAGATTGTTTTTTTTGGGGTGAAACTAGATTGTTATCTCCTTGAAATTGTATTTCACTATTAAAAAACTCTGGTTAAAATAGAAAAAAATCGTAGATATTAAATGATAATTATTACTTTGAAATCTTTTTAGTTGTAATAGGAATCTTTTTAAGATTTTACTAAGTAGGTCGTTGCAATCAAGTAGTATAGTTTATCACTTTTAAGTACTACAATAGCAAATAAAAGATTACCGTTGCTTTAAATCTTGATAATTATATTCCTTATTTATTCTAACAAATTTCTATGTATTTTGAGGTCCCACTTCCTTAAAAGTCAAACTAATTAATATTAGATTTCTATGAAATTGTCACAAAAAATCATAAATGATATTTTTTGAAATTTTACCAAACAATTACTAACACTGACCAATACAGTAAATATTAGATTGTCAGAAAAGGAGATCACATATTGTACTCACAGGTTTATTACACCAATGAGAAGATCTAAAACGAATTCTCTTCGTTAACATTTTCATGCATGCATACATCAATTACGTGATTACGTTCAATCGTTACAGTCCAACTTATATTCATTTTTGGGTTATTCATAAAAACACTTATGCCTGGTTTATGTTTCGGGACAATCAAATTTGTCATAAGCATGTAATTCGCATTTGATAGCAGGTAGCCTGCATACAGAATAGATAGCTTCAAAGATATTGTTTTCTTTCTTTCCCTCTCAGTATAAATCTTTTTAATGTTTCAAATGGAGCCTATCACTTACTAAAGTTTGTTCCAATTATATCTTAAATGTTTATTTATTTTTCTAAACAAATAAAAATTTAAAATTAAGGTATTAACAATATATGTTGATGTTTACTTATATATAAGAATGTTATCGTATCCTCAAATATTGTAGTTGTCGTCTATCGAACCATGTCTGAAGATTCAAAAACAAGTTGATGTTTTATTTAAAACCTAGAAACCCCATCTAAGAGTACGAACGATCTACTAATATATATATTTAATAAAAGACTATTTTATTGATAAGCTAAAAAAATTACACAAAGGTAGAGGATAAACACGCTACACTGCGCTGCAAGTCCTTTTTGAATAGTGAACTGCACTATATATATATATATATATATAACATTTGAAACAAGTTTCATTTGTTGCTTGTAGAATTTATGATGTTAAGCTCACACCAATATGTATATTGTATACAGATAAAATCTCATGTGACAACTCTAATACATGTTTGAATTTGGTGAGTTAGAATTTAGTATTATCCATCTTATGAAAAATTTGACCTAAGTGGGTTAGTCTTTATATTGTTGAAATTTTTAATACTTTGAATCTACTACTTACTCTGTTTTAGTCAGATAATTTGAACAAAATGTATTGATTAAGAAAGAAAATGGGCAATAGTTCTCACTACGCCAAAATACAATAATGAAGCATGTGTATCACGTAAATGAAATTATATTTTGCATGCATATTAACAAGAATAAGATACGACCCTATACGAATGGTATCTGTAAGAGAGCTCACACTTACTGGATCAACTAGTTCAAATTCATCCAATTTATCTGCACCTAACACCATTGGCTCAAATAAACACCATCACATTGCATATATAATTTCCAATTTATATTTCTATGAATCGTGGGGTGTATAGCTTTAACTACTCTATGAGATTAAGTAAACCTACAAATAAAATCAAAATAAAAAGGGTCAAACTTGTCCCTTTTTATTTTGAGGGTCTTTGAAGTTTAATATTTACCTTACACACACACAACCTACTATGAGATGAAATTACCTAAAACCTTGTTTTTCTTTGAAGTTAAATATTTACCTAAAACCATGTTTTTCTTTTATGAAACAATACCACATTAGCTAAAACAAAAGGATTTTTCATTTAAGAAAATAGTTGTGCCAGCATGTTGTCTAGCTAATCGTGGTATATGTTTCAGACATGACCCATCTAAAGCATTATTAAAAATCTTGTAATAAATTGGGAATATTCGATATTCTATCCGGTTTTTCAGAAATCGGATCGGATTATGGGCCGAATATTCATCGAAACGTGATTCACCCCATTCCATCACAAAATAAGGAAATTTTGTGGATATCTGCTGGATGTGTTTTGAACCCACAACCACTCCATTTTGTGAGAGCGATGCTACCGTTGAGCCACAGGCTCATTCGCAAGTGAAGTTGTTTATATTCAAATGTGACTTTATTGCGAATACAAGGGACTATTGACAGTAGACATCATCATTTAGTGGCTTATTATGCTCTTACATTACCCTTTTTTCAATAAGATTCTGGTGTCCATAAGATCTTTCCACATCCATCTTGAACAAAAAATAACTTGGGTATCATAATCCTGATGATCATTACATCATTACTCTACCATCAAATGAGTGAGCTGATGATTTTTCGATCTTTCGTGCAAAAGTCATGTTAATATGTGCACATACAAATGTACAATGGTTGTAATGAAATTATGCACATGAGAGTAGGAACTTACACCATTTATATGTACACAACTATGGGAACAAACAATAGACTTCCATGGTTGAAGTGTTTGCGAATTTTGAAAAACCAGTAGCTGAACTGTTGAAGTGATAGAGTGGAAAGGCTCTTCTTTTTGGCACGTTTTGAAAGTAGAGGGGTATTAGATGTTGGTCACTTTTATTTAGGTATAATTAGGTTTCTGGTCGCTTTTCTTGTTTATTAGGTTTTGTGTTTTACAAAACATCTACGGCACATAATGTATATGAGTAAATAAAATCTCAAAACATAACAAGTAAAATTTAATAAATAAAAATAAATTAACCCAAACCAAATTATACCATGGAATCACAGTAAATAAGTTTACTACTTTGGACACCAACCCGGTGAAGGCACTGGGTCACTGGGTTAGTGGTTCAACCTTAGGGTCAACTGCTCGGACCAGTTCAAGCATTAATATAGTTAAATATATTGTTAATTTCTTGTTTGTTTATTGTTTAAAATTAGAAAATAATTTGTATTAAAACTATACATATTTTAGCTTTAATTATCATGAGTATATTGATATAAAAGCATTGTTTATGTTCTTACTCGCAAGTTCAATTCTTAATGATATATTTTTTAATTAAATTTATTATTAAATCAATTATGGGTCACCAGGTTTCACAAAAACCGGTAAAACCCGACTGGTTTTAGTGATTTAGTACTGGGTGAGCCACCGGTTTCAGGGTCAACCCGACGGGACGAGTCTGATAACACTTAAATATTGAAATTTGTTTACATTGATTTTTCATTTCGTTGTACAAGAAATCATAAGTGTACAAACTGTTCCATCTAAGGACCATTACCATCTTTCAATAAAATTTCACTTCTCAAAAAAAAAAAAAAAAAAAATCTTTAATATCATTTCATTTCAAAACTAATTTTTGAAAAGTGCATCATTTGTAAACACGAAAGAATGAATTCATCGCTTCGAAAAAAATGCTCAAATTATCCGAAAGAAACTTTACACAAAATTACAAGAAAATGAAGAAATTGATAAATAGCTCCATCTCTGCAATTTACTTCGACTTGTAAAACTTTTTCCAACAAGAATACTGGAGAAACTTTTTGGAACATATTACCATGATGAGAATTCGTGTTTGAAGCTTGTGAACAACAATAACTTTGGAACCACAACTTAACAAGGACATTATTGAATGCTACATTCAGCACATAACCAAGCAGCCGATCCATATGAGAATCTGAAAATGCAAGATAAACCTTCCGATCTAAGATTGATCCTGTACTCCATGGCAGCAATAGGGACAAAAGACAGAAGAACCACAGAACCACATAAAAGAGTGTGCTGCGATAACCTGTAATTGAAACAAAACATATCATCACAAATCATGATGTACAGAATACGGAGATCTTTTCAAAGTTTATAACATCAAGATTTAACAGAGTTAACATGTCATAAACAGACTTCGCGTGCAATGCATAACAAATTTCAAGAATTGATTAAGAAAAACACGTTGTCACTAATATAAACTAGAGAACTAAAGATGTTGTATGAAGGTATAGATTTCCTGTAGCAATTAGCTCCCCATGTAGGGGTGAGTACGGTTCGAAACCGATCAAATTTTGGTGAAACCGGAAACCGAACTGTAGAGCACGGTTTCAAATTTTTCGGAACCGAAACCGAACCGATTTTTACGGTTCGATTCGGTTGGTTTCTATGGTTTGGGTTTTTTGGGGTTTTAGGCCTACAACCTTAATACATTGTGGGCTTTTAGACTTTACTTAATATTAAATCCAAAAAATCCATTGGACCAATCATACATTGTGGGCTTTTAGACTTTACTACTATTATTTTTCGGCTCGGTTAATCGCAATATTTTGAAGAGAGAAACCGTAAACCGAACCGTAGGTACCGGTTCTACAACTTTTAAAACCGTAAACCGAACCGATACTCTAAGGAACCATTAAAAATCAAACCGTATGTACCGGTTCGATTCGGTTCGGTTTCTCGGTTTTCCGGTTTTTTAGCTCACCCCTATCCCCATGTGTATAGGAAGAATTATTATGAACACAAACCTTGTTGCATGCTACAGAGGCTACCATGGTAGATCCTGTGCAAGATGGAAGACGAGAACAAATTGCACCATCAACTGAGGCAAAAAAGAAACAAGCTTCTTCAATATCAGAAACTCACATTCATGGTGACGATAAAATTGATAAACATAAGTGGAGCAGTTGTGCTCAGGCCTGTAAAATGGGCTGGGTAGGGCCAACCCTCGAGCCCTCACACTTTAAGGGTCGGGCCAGCCCTACCCTAAAAGATGATGAGGGTCGGGTTAGGGCTGGCTAACACAAAAATTGTGAAAACCTCACCCGACCCTTAGCCCTTTATTTTAAAGGGTTGAGGGCCGGGCTAACGGGCCCGGTTGATAGGGTCGATACATAGAATTATGTTTTACTTGAAAAAAAAATATGCGATCTTGTTTTTATTAATATCATTTTAATATTTTTGAAAATACGTATAATATGTTTCAATTCTTAAATGTACAAATATATTTTTTTCACCACAAAATTTGCTATAGTATATAATATTATCTTATCCAAGAGCATTACAATTAATAAATATAAAAAACTCGTAGTTAGATGTTATCTTATTACTAAAATTTCAAACTTTAGAAATTTAATCCTAAATTGATAAAATTCTAGCATGATAAGTATAAAATACACATTTAAAATAAGAATCTAATTACCATTTATTGCATGCTTAATAATAAAATAGATGGTTAATAAAAAAAATATTCTATTGACAATCAATTTCCTTTAGTTATATAATAGTTTTTTAACATCTAGTTCGGGAAATATTCGATAAACTAAGTTGCACAGACACGGACACGACACGGACACGGCGACACGAGATTTTTGAAATATATAGGACACAGACACGTTGATGTATTATATGTATAATATATTAATATTCAAGAGTTCAAGCAAAATTACAAAGTTTAAAAGAACTAACATATCCAAAAAGTCAGATTACTGACTTACTAGATCGTCGATAACTCCAAATTACCAAACCTTACTTCTTTTAGATCTCAAGTGGAGAAGCGAAGAGAAACAAGTCAAACAACAACTTGAAGAGAGGAATAGAGTTTCATAGAGAGAAGCATATGTTGTTATTAGATAGAGGTAGAAAAAGGAAGAGATCTCTATATACTTTGTCACCTAAACCCTCTTTTCTTTCACGTCTCAAGCAAACGAAGTAATGGGTAACGGTTTAATAGATATTTATATGTGTTTTAAGTAGCGATCCAATATGTGCATAGGGTAAATGGTGTGCAGGAATGGGATAAAGTTTTTGGAAGGGACTTCTTTAATAGGGAACTAGTTCAGGTGGCAGAATTCATAGAGCTGATGAAAGGCCTCAAAATGATGGATAGGTCAGATTGCTGGAAGTGGGAAGGAGTATATTTGAATTGCATTGCAGGTTGGAGAATTGAACAGCTGCAACTTGGGATGGCTGATTTTCCCGTGAGCAAGGTATGGAATTCAGAAGAAGTTCCTTCCCAAGTGAATTTCTGTGTGGACTCTTGTGTGGGGTCGGATCTTGACGTGTGAGGGACTTCAGCGTATGGGTAATGTGATGTGATGGGAAAGAGGTGCATCCGTGCATAATGTGTGCTGGTGCAGAGGAAACAATACGTCACCCGTTTGTGTCTTGTAAGTTTGCAAAGACCATATGGGGCAGATTAGAGGTTCAGCTCATGCCATTCTTGTGATGGAAGGTGCTATTCCTGACCTTTTGAGAAGATGGAAGTGCGACAATCTGTCATTAATGGGAAGGCTTGTATGGATGGTGCATTTTACGTAATATTGTGGGTGCTTTGGCTTGAAAGATATAGGAGGATTTTTAAAAAGAATACATGAGTGGAGGCTCAGATTATCATCACCACTGAAACAAAATCTGAAACTGATTGTTTTATTGGCCCATTGAGCAGAATACTCAGCTTGATGACCATATTGTAAAGTGGGAAGATGTCATTGTAACATTGTAGTAACTGGTGTAGCTCTTGGCTGTGTAGGGTGATTATCTGACTCACGCCTTCAAAAGCAGGGACAATGAGTGAAGAGAAAAGGCAAAATAATATAAATTTCTTGTTAGAAAAATTCGCAACAAGTGCAGAGAAATGCCTTACCACTATGACTTTGGCCAGTTTTTTATTGACTGGAGCTACGGTAGGGATTTGAACCAGAGTGCATGTTGTGTGGATTAAGATTTAAGAACTAAAACAGGAGGAAGTGCATAGATGATTGGATAAATTCTGAAGCAGACACGAAGACAATGCCATTCCCTGTTAACAGATAAAAATTATGGAATCAGATAGTTACATTTTTCCGATAAAATAGGAGTAAGTTACAACTTATAATGCAATCAGAATCTATAACATATGTGAAGCAATACAGTCACATAAAGTTATGCTTAAACGAAAGGCTAAACTATCGAGTTATGCAACAAAATATGGTTGAATTCCCAACTTATGCAACCAACTATATTAGGTTTAAAATCATCAGCAAAGTTTTAAGTTTTTGCAATTTATGCAATGCCGTTAAGAATCCCTTAACAAACATTAGGTTTTGCTGACTTTTTATTTTTGATTTTTTATTTGATTTTTCATTGCTTACTATGTCATAATTTATTGTTGACTGTGTAAAGTAAGCAAAAAAGAGATTTTTAAAAGCAAAAACCAAATTTAAACAATGATTACATGATAAAACAAATTATTTAACCCAAAAACAACCATAAACATAGATTTAAATTCAATTTGATAAATCCAAGAGATTGAGAAGTAGAAAATTGAAAATTGGGGTTTAGAAACCCAAGACTTACCTTCTTTTGAGATAATTTATTTTATTTATTTATTTTATTTTATTTTTTTGGAAAAAAAATAATATAAAATCATCCGATCAGCAAAAAAATTCAGTTGACGGCGTTGAATAAATTGGGAAAACTTAAAAGTTTGCTGATGATTTTAAACCTAATTTAGTTGGTTGCATAAGTTGGGAATTTGAACCTACTTTGCTGCATAACTCGACAGTTTAGCCTAAAAGAAATAACAAACCCTTAACCGAAAGAAGGTACAAGGTTGGAGACATTGAAACCACGAACTGTGGTCAAGTCCCACCTTCACCACCAACAGCTACCTAAGTTTAAAGAAAAGAACAAAGGGGAAGAGCAAGTACTCAAACCCAAAGAGGGGAGAAAACGCATTTATAACACAGTAGTGTGACAAATCAACAACTCAAAATAGAGAAACTCTCTTATATAAGCTTGACATTACTGAGAAGAATAGGAAAGCATGCAGTTGAATGATATGGGGTTAGCATTATGCAAATCACATCATTCAATTGCATAAGAAAATATTGCTAATTATCAGAATTAAATGATTCCAAACTGTCTCACGGTCCTTGATAAGTTATCAATAAGACAATAACCATGTATGCTTCTAAAATGTTTCGTTTTCTCACATTGCATGCCAATATAAACAGTTTAATACTTTAAAGTTTAGAAGCTACTATAGGGAATAGAACATACATCATTTGTGATCTGATGATAATCCACAGAACTATGGCCCAAGTGTTCCCACAGATCCCAATGGTGAAGCTAAATGGATTAAACAGGCATGTTCCCATAGAAAGAAGAGAGACTCTTTGAATTGCCGCAGAGATTCAAAATTATGGGAACCCTAAAGAATATCTGCAACATACGCACATGAGTCAGGTTGAGCTATTACTGGAGCGAATTGTCAATTTCATATGGTATTCAATATTAATATCTTCACCAAATTCAAGCAGTAAAACCAGGTAAAATAAAATCTTGGCGCTGGATGAACTTTCTTATGAAAGACAGAATGTGCACACCATAGAAATTCTCATTGAATCAAATATACGAAGCAATAAACTTGCAAACAAGTAATTATGAACACAAATTCATTGACAGGAGAAGGACGACAAAAATTTGACACCACCAAATAATACCATGCAAATCCAAACACTGTAATTCCAAAATGAGAAATTTGACACAAATCGAACACCAAACTCTGGATTTATGCAAATTATCGATTTTTTGGCTAAATAAAACGTTTAGTTAGTGTTTAAAGAAGTTTTACAGCCAGCTAATCTGGCTGAGAGAGGACCTCACCCAAGACAAGACAAGATTTCCTAAAGAAAAAAAACCCTATTAAATCATGTAATATTACAACAAATAGTAGCTTAACCACTTTCTCTCAAGTAACGTTCTGCCCATCAAAATTGTATCCCATTCTCTCTCTTGTACCGATGAGGCCATGATCCAGTACCTAAAACCGAGAGAGAAGATGTCTCTTTTAATGTATCCTGGACTTGAATCAAAACTCTATCCCACACTACTAGAACTCCATCTGATCTCCCTTGAGAAGGAACTGTTTCCTAACAATATGTATCTCCCCCAAAGCAAGGCAATGTGCTCTTATCAACAACGAATAGCTTGTTTTCCTGCAAAGTAGGATTAGTTGGTGTCTCCCCCTCACTGAAACCCCAGTACGAACTTGTAAATTATTTTTACTTTACTTTTTTTTTTTTATTATTTTATTTTATTGGCAAACCTGTTTTTAACGAGATCAGTAACTCAAAGATGCACTGCCTGGGATTGAACCCCAGACCTCTGGTATCATCAGCCAGAGGTATTACCAACTGAGCTCAGCTGGCATCTGCGACGAGCTTGTAAAACTCCCAATGGCCAATACTATACCATTCCATATGAAGCTTTTAATCACCATGACAAAATAAAAGAGCCCAGTTATTACAGATTCATCTTCCTGTTGGTGTGCTGTACTGGTCGATCTTCCCCAAGCCCCAATCGAAGCAATTCAACCTTCCCAGAATTACCATCGAATTTACAAGACACCACAATTTGTATATATAGTTTCAATAGTTTTTATGGTAAAGGTGATAGGTGATACAATGAACACAACTTGAACAATATGTTTCTTTAATATTAAGGTTGCAGAATAATTAAAATATTGAAACCAAACTTCAGTTCCCAGTGATGGCTAGCCCAGTGATATAGAAAGGTACAAAGTACGGGAAAAAATTGAAATCAAACTTAAGTCGAGACCACAGTGATGACTAATGACTAAGTGAGCACAGATAATAAAGTGATGCTTAAGTCCAATAGATCTACTTAATAGTAACAACATATACAAGCTTATGTGATTATCTTTTACATTTTAGTTAAAAGAGGGAGGAAAACTTATTATACGAGAAGCATGGAACGAAGCTTCCCCATGTACAATATATTATTGAAGTCGGCAAGAGTAATACCAATGTGTGAATCGCTTATAAGAAGACATGTCTGATACCATCAAAAAGCAGCATCAAAAGAAGACAATGTAAACAACCTCGGAGTGCCTAACCTCCATACGATCTTGCCATTTTCCATAAATAATACGATGCAAAGAACAACTGAGAACAAAAAAGAGAACAGAATAAGTGAATCACATCTCACTACTTCAAAAATAAAATAAAAAATGTTAAGACACATTTAGCATTAAGGATTACCTGTGAACGTTTTGTTTAGAAAATAAATATAGTCCCATAGAAAGAGTACATTGTATTTAGAAACAACACTATCTGCATTTGCAGATTTTGTGTTCTGACCTGCCTTGACATCCAAGAATCAAGAATCGTGATCGTGATCATAGAGCGTTCCCACGATCAACTAACAAATGTAAGGCTATGAAGTACCCGTGATGAAAACCATCACCCGCATCAAGATCTCTGTATGCAGTTAAAAGAACTACCAGTAATCTCCACACGAGCAATTCCCATCACTAAAATGATGGAAACGGTTGGTGTCTCTTACTATAATCTCCCTCTCCATCACCTTTGACACAAACTTAATTGCTGAGTGACAATCACAACAGATTCGGATATTCTTTTTTATTCGAATAGTTGACCCAGGGGTTGTGTTGAGAAGGGCAAAGGCTAGAGCAAGCTTCTCGCTATGATACTGCAACTTTGTCTCCCTCTCCTGTTCATCCACAAACAACAGCACATGTCTTGTGTCTGGGACATATCCAATCTCCATGATCTTCCTATTTATCTTCTCCCACATCCTTTGTATCTCCTCCTTCTGTGGGTGAGCAGCATCATTGGCAACAAACATATGAACTGCATTCTCAATCTCTACCCAACTACAGGCAGGTTCTTTTTTCACTCCACAATCTTTCATCATCTTTCTCACTCTTGCAGCATCAGCCCATCGACCAGCTGAGGCATAGATGTTATAAAGCAATACGGGAGGCCCGGAATCATGAGGGTCAAGTTCAAAAACACGCTCAGCAGCAAGAGTTCCTAATTCGATATTCCCGTGCATCCTGCAAGCACCAAGCAAAGCTCCCCAAACAGCTGCACTGGGTTCAATTGGCATATTTTCTATGAACCGCTGAGCACGATCGACAAGCCCTGCTCGACCAAGAAGATCAACCATTGTCACGTAATGTGACAGCTCTGGTTCTACCTTGTACTTTTTCATTAATTCAAAATAGTGCTGCCCTTCATTCAAAAGGCCACCATGGCTACAAGCAGTAAGAAGACAAAGAAAAGTTATCTCATTTGGTACGAATCCAAGTCTCCGCATTGCTTCAAACTGCTGAACAGCTTCTTTCACAAGTCCATGTTGAGCATAACCAGTAAGTATCGAATTCCAGGACACAACATCCCTTTTTTCTAACCTATCAAAGATTTTCTTCGCATCTTTAATATTACCAGCTTTTGCATACATGTCAAGAAGAGTATTACCAACAAAAGCTTTAAGCTTTTCTCCAGATTTTATCATATGAGCATGAATCCATTTGCCCTGTTCTAAAGCTCCAATGCTAGCACAAGCACCGAAAAGACTAGAATAAGTATAATGCGTAGGTTTATAATTTTGCTTTTGCATCTTCCAGAACAGCTTAAGAGCATCCTCTGCTTCGCTCTTCCTAGCATGACCTGCTATTAAAGAATTCCAACAGACCTCGTTCTTGTTCACCATCCCATCAAAAACGGACTCAGCCTCCTTCATTTGCCCACACCTAGCATACATCTCCAAAAGAGAACTTCCTACATATATGTTCCATTCATAACCACATTTGATGCAAAACCCATGAAATTGTCTACCAATTTCGTCGCTACGTGCTGATCCAGAAGCTTTGAGAAGGCTGGACAAGGTGAATTGATTTGGTTTCAGCCCAAGCTTGACCATTTCAGGGAATAACGCAAGAGCCTCTTCAGCTCTATTATTCTGCGAGTACCCTGTAATCAAAACAGTCCAAGTGACCATGTCTTTCATGGGCATGTCATCAAAAGTTTTGCGGGCATCATCCAGGGTACCACATTTAGCATACATGTTAAGAATCGTATTTAAGATGGAGATATCTCTCTTGAACTTTGATTTCAGAAAATGCTCATGCACAACCTTTCCCTTCTCTAGCTTACCCATCTGGGTGCATTTCTTCAGTAGTATATTGTATAGTTTTGGGTCAGGGTCAAGGGCACCCTGATCGATAAGATCAAGAATATGAAGACCTGATGTTGACTTTTGGCTTCTGCGAAGATAATCTTTTTCTTGAATGATGCATGAAGAGTAACCTTCTTCGCCTTCATCCCAAACCTCTGAGTCCATAAAGTAAGCTTCGTCAATAGAGGTTGCAGCAGTGGACATGTTATGTGATGATGAAAATCCCTAAAGACAGTATTAAATAGTTATGGGGATGTTTTAACAAGGAGAACCAGAGAATGAATTGAAGATGTCCAAGACAGATTCAGTTAACACCCTTGAACAATTCAATTAACTCTCTTGATGGTCAAGAAATTAAAACTGATTGGTACTAATATTTTGCATGGAACATCCTTGGCCACTATTCAGCACAAATCCAATCAACAAATGACACAGAGGTTCATGAACATCATAGCATACTAATTTCAACCAAATCCTCGAGTTCACAAAAGATAAGAGAAGATGAATACATAAATTTAACATTTCTACACATATTTTCGCCACAGATCATTAAAACCATACTGAAAAACAACACAAAAACTCAAAAACATCATTGAGAACAAACTATTACAGATAAATTTACTAACTAACGAGAGAAAGAATTCAAACCTTATAAAGAGTTCTGTATAATGAGCTTGTCGAGGTGAGACTATGGGAGGAAAGAGGGGGTTCAATTGAAAACCCAGATGCATAACAATTATTGTAAGATTTTAATCCTACGGATTTATTTCTTTGAAGAAAAGAAGCCACTTTGTTCTGAAACATGACACTTTTGATTTGTACTTTGTATCACAAAAAAACAATTTATTGACCGCAATCCGGTGATACAAACTGCAACCTTAAACCAGCAAACAAGATTTGATTAGCACAAATTAAAAACTCACGAAAGCAGTTTCCAAAGGTGCAACCTTTTCTGGATGTGAGTTAGATGGAACTTAGAAGATATTAAATAGAGGACAAACAAGATTAAACTGTGCATTGAGACATAATCTAAGCACAAAAATTGCAACCTTCAATATAAATCTACTTAAAACGTACATAATTTAATACTTATGATCCTTAACCAACTAGAAGCATTGTAATAGATTTTTGGTTTCCGCAAAATAATTGAAGGAGGCAGATGCCAGCTGAGCCCAATTGGTAATATTTCTAGGCAATGATACCAGAGGTCTGGGTTTCGATCCCAGGCAGTGCATCTTTGAGTTACTTATCTCATTAAAACAGGCTTGCTAATCAAATAATAATAATTATTATTATAATTATAATTATAATAATAATAATTGAAAGAGTTTTCAATTGTAATTTCTGATATAAAACACATTCAATTTTAACTATCAACAGTTTTCTCACATTCATTATAAAATACTACAATCACAAACAGCCCTGGAAAAACAAATTGAAGGCATATTAAATTAAAGCCATTCGTTTTTTAGCCGATTCACTGCTAGTAATCATTTTTACTTTTTAGACCAAAATCAATCACTACTACGTTTACGTGAAAATTTGAGCTGATTCACTGCTAGCTAGTAACCATTATCTGATCACATGTGAGAGGAAAACAACCTGTAAGGTGATTCTGTACCTATGGTATGGTGAATGAAAAGAGAAGAGTTGGTCGTTTGTTAAAGACGTTGAGAGTAAAATAGAGAAAGGTTGATGAGTTGAAGACAAGATCCCAGTTATAAATTTTGACTTATCTCAGTCACCAGCGATTAAGCTAGCCCCCAATGCCCACAAATCCTTCTACTTAGTTATCTGAATGTACTATGGATGTGAGTATCAGACCTCCTTAAGCGTTCTTATAACGTTTATCTCTAAGGCACGGACACCTCCCTAAATCTTACGCACTGGTGTCTGACACGTGTCCGACATTGAAACGCCCAGGACACGTGTCGGACACTTCAAATTAAGTGTCCTACCTGAGAAAATATAATTTTTCTAAACTGGACACTTCCGGACACTGCTGGACACTGCCGGACACTGCATTAGGACACTCCTGGACACCTTAGCTAAGGGATAACTTTGTAATTTTAGTTTTTTATAAATAAAGTGGGTCAGGGATAGAATATAAAAAATATTTGTGAAGGGAGAAACAAATAAAAGATCTTTCTCTAGAAACTTCTCTCACAAGTCACCTACTCTCTCTTCATCTTCTACTTTCTCTTTCTCTGTGTTACTTTCTCTTCATCTTTCTCAAATCTCAATACTTTGTTGCTTTCTCTCTGTTACTTTCTCTTCATCTTCCTTCATCTATTCTCTCTAAGATTGCTTCTCTTATCTTCTTCATCTTTCACAAGACTTTGTTGCTTCTCTGGTCTACATAGAACAGCCATAGCTTCAGCTTCAACAGATGGTAGTACTGTATCAACATTGTTACTTGTCCACTCTATTATTCTCTGTACAATGTGTTATACAGTATGCTAGAATATATATATAACGTGTCGGTGTCCTACTTTTTCAGAAAATTACGTGTCGGCATGTCCGTGTCGTGTCGTGTCCGTGTCCGTGCTTCATAGACGTTTATTGTTTATGCATATGCATTAATGTTAAAGCTTATTTGAAACACAATACCAACTCTACCACTTCACTTCCTTTCTTTACTGATGAGTTGAGAAGCAAATATGAACGAGAAACCAAAATTCTTTTATCTTTGTGCTTTACTATAGCAGTTAAGGTTTCTCACTACTTCATCAAGTTTTCCAGAAGCAGGTCCTACATTCCCACAAGCCCCATCAAATCGCACACACATCAAGATGGACTTGGTGCACTCTACAGAGAAGAAACAGCTTTTTAAACTCCATGGCCAATCCAAGTTTCCATATTCTACTCAGCAAGAGAGGGATCAGTTTACAGCAGCACTGGTATCTAACAGGCTGCAGCCCAAACTCAACCCTTCATGAAAGCTTATAGGGAGCAACTCAAGCCTAGAGCTTGAACCCTAACTGCTATCTATCCTGTCATTTAGTGGCTTCAGTACTGTTTAGTTTCTCTTGTGAACATTCGTATTTAAAGACACTTTGCAGTATGTTTTGTTTGGTTGAATAGGATCAATCTATGTGTTGCTTGGTGTTTCAGTATGTGGCATTGTATGTTTTGAACGACTTGTTTCTATGCTACTTCATATTTTCGTTAGTTTCATTGTTTCTTAAGTAGTTCAGTTCTATAATCAGTGTATAACAACGATTAGTTAGTAGGGCTGATATGGAAAAAGAATGAAAAATAAATATCACCAGTTTATTATTAAATATGTGAACATATTAATAGACTTAGTTTTGGTAGACATCCCGGTGAATCTGAAACCATTCAATGACTCCATCACTTCAATAAGTACAGATTTTACGTTCAATTCAATTAGCCCATTACCCTATTAGGCAGATATGATTGACGACTATTCTTAGTGGTAAGGATAAAAGAGGTTTATCATATCATAGAGCATGCTAGGACCTCAATTTTGGTGTACTGACTAGTGAACTTTCATCTTATGGTATCTGAAAAATACCCTTACATAACCATAATACTAATAGTGTTATAGCACTGTTTGAGATGTAACCACTCCACATGGTAGGAGCAAAAAACCTACAGCCGCCAAGAGAAAAACCTAGCCATTGAAATCCCAGCCACCGGCGTCGATTTTCGATCGCTGGTGGCTGGCCCTTTTCTTTATGTGTTCATCCTTCTTGTTTTCTCTTTCCTTCTCCTTTTTCTTTTTGGTTTTCTTCAAGATGAGAAAGTTTTCAGTTTCCTAATCTCAAGTTTGGTTCAGATCTAGAATTTTTTAGATCCAAGTTATAGCTTTGAAGAGAAGGTTGTTTAATTATGGATTTTGTGGTTCTCTTCAAGCTTCAGAAAGATTTTGTTTTTCCTTGTAGGTTTTTTCTCAGATCTGGTTTGGTTCTTTAGGTGGCTTCTTAGTCATGGATCTTGGTGGTGGTGCTCTTTCTTATAGCTTCATTGGTGGTTGAAGCTCGTGTGTTCTTCGTGTGCTGTAGTACTCTTCCTTAGTTTCCTTGATTATGTTTGATTCCTAATTTTTCATCTTGATTTGTTTTAATTCTTTCTTGGAAAAATGTGATCTTTCTTCTCTCCCTTCTTCTCTTAAGGGGTTGTTTGCTATATTTGTTTGTTTATCTAAGCCTTGTTCAATCTTAGGTTTTGGTGGTGGTGCTCTCTTTATAGTTTTAATTGGGGGTTTAAATCTTGGGGTGTTGTTTTGTAGTATCCTTCCTTATTCCATTTGATTGAATTTGGTTCTTATGTTAACATTCAGAACTATTACTAATCAAATTCCATAAGTGGATACAGTAAAAGAGATTATCCTGGGGGCAGTTAGCATCTACTTTTTGTTTTGGTTTTGCTTTACTTCGCTAGGAGAAAATAGTGTCTATTTGAGTCTTCGACTTCAGGGTCTGATCAATATAGTGATATTGTGGTAACATTTCTTTGCTTGCTATGATATTGGTTAGATTATCGTTAAATTGTTTTTATGAGGGGTCGATTTACCAATCATTTATGTTCTTCCTAAGCTGAACCACTAAGATCAAGCTATTTTATTGTCCCCTATTTGAGTGAACTCAATGATAAGACTATTTTTCTTATTTTGATAAGACTTACAAAGATGGTAATCATGGAAAGTGTCTGTCTCAAACAAAGCAACGCACTTATCAACCAACAACCTACTCTCGCTCCATTTCCAAGGATTACTCTTCTAATTTGATAACGTTTACAAGGACAGTTATCACAGGTTATCGGGCCTGTCATATGCAACAACACACCAACCCTTAATCCCTTCCTTCTACATTGCCTAGCAATGAATACCTACTATCGAACTTGTATTGTCCACAACCCCTTTTGTCTAACATATAAAAAAAACATAAATTGTGTTGAAAGTTTACATCTTTTATGAAAAAAACTCGCAATTTTCTCTAAGTAATTTATGCTTACAAGAATCATTGTCAAAAAAGATTCTCAAAGTAAAAAAACTATATTCATTATATAAAACATGCCCAAATCTTCAATAATCAATAAAAACACCATATATTATCAGCATAGAACAAAGATAATAATGTAAAAAATGCCTAAAGATTCAATTTTTAATAACTCGTTGAATTACAAAATCAAACAGAAACATTTTTTCAAAGTTAGATAAAAACTTACCCGAAAAACAATCTTTACGGTTTCGTTTTCGTTTTTTTCTAATCGATTTACTTGTTCATTCACAGTGAATAAGAAGAAGCAGCAGGTAGTAGAGATGCAAATCGGGTCGGGTTTATTAGTTGGGTTGGATCATTCAATTTGGGCTTAGATATTTGGGTTGTTGTTAAAAGCCCAAGTAAAAATATCTCTATCTATTGACAACTTCACATCCTTTGAAGATCTATTTTTACTGCAGCATTATCATTGGTTGAAGCTTAATGTGGATGGTTCTTCTAATGATCATCATGTAGGAGGAATTGGTCTTATTATAAGAGAATTTGGTGAGCATTTGTTGTGCGCAGTTCTGTGAAAACACGTTGGAAAAGGCTGAAATCTGGGCCATTAGGAAAGGCACGCTTACGAGCTCAAAGGACTGACTGTGTAATAGAATCATATTCAAAGTTTGCAGTTGGTGTTTTGACGGTCAGGCCATTGTTCTTATGCCTAATACTTGAGAAATATTGTACAAGATTGTAAAGTTTTGATGCCAAATATGTGTTGTAATACAGCATGTATAATAGGTCTGTAGACTTGTTATCAAAGAGGAGTGCGAATTTGTTCCACACTCTTTAATTTTGATAACAAGACTGTTGTTGCTGCCGAAGAGGATGTATGGGAGAGATACTTTCTGGTAAGGCACGCACTTTTATCAGTTTGATCAATTAGCTAGTAAAATGATGTGCTATAGGATGGTAACGATTTTTTGGGTGCTTAACAGGCTCATCCTGAAGCCCGTAACCTTCGTGGCAAGCATTTTCCATATTTTGAACAATTGAGCCTCATCATCGGTAATGACTATGCAAATGGTGAAGGGGCATGCGTTGATGATGAAGTTGATGAAGAACAAGTTGAGGGGTCTCCTGGAGTAGCCGGTAAGCTATAATCCTTTAAAAACGTATTTTCAAAAGCTTTCGGTTCAAACCTATACACTCACTCACGGAATATACACAATGAACAGATGTAGTTGGGGCTGATTCGTATACTGAATTGGGGGATGATGTTGGTGCTGGTATTGGATTGTCTGAAATATCTGCGTCTGCTACTGAAACAGCTGGAACAAACAATGAGAGCTCTAACAACTACAATGAATCTGCCTCTCGTGCGCACCCAATCCCACCCCCAGTGCAACCCATTCAGAATAAGCGCAAGAAGTCACGTTTGGGACCATCAGATTCAAGTAACTCCGATTATGCTGCAAGCATCATGGAAGCTGTTAAGACCTTGGCAGTGGCATTCGCTGGTCCTAACATCGATGAGCTGTGTGATGCAATCAAAGAGGTGAGCAATGGGGACAGAGTCTTGTATCTGAAGGGTCTTTACTTTCTTGGCGTTAAAAACAAGCAGGCGAAGATAGTTCTTGGGATGGACGCTGATCTGAGGGCTGATTGGTTGGTTGATAAGCTTAACTATGTTAAGCCTTTCAATAGGGATGAGTGGGCTGGGGAGTAGTGTCTTGTTTCAGTTCAGTTTGTTGGTTAATATGTTTCAGGTTCAGTGATTGGGGGTTCAAACAATAGTACATTTCAGTTATGTTAACTTTGTCTCAGTTTCAAACAGTAGTACAATTGGAATGTTTACTTTATGTTAACTTTATGTTAACCTTGTCCTAGTTTCAAACAGTAGTTCAGAATTGTTTATGTATTATCTATCGCATGTGTGTAATGTAAACTCACTGTTCAGAATTGTTTCAGTCAGTGGGAACGGTTTTCTTGGATTTTTCTGTCATACTTTTGTTTGTGTTAGCAATTTTTCTGGGCATGGTTAAGTCTTGAAATTTTCTGGGCATGGTTAAGTCTTGAATTTTTCTGTCACACTTATTACAATGTGTTGTCGAGTTGTGTCCTGTTCAGAATATATATAATCTTGTGTAATGTAAACTGACTGCGATGAATTATTTCAGTCAGTGGGAATGGTGCGAATTATTCACACCCCCAAAAAATCCCCGACTAGGACGTCGTTTGTTTGCGTGGACCTCAGATACGGACCACACGATGTGCACTGCTATGCTGGTAGATGATACACCAGGCCCACTTATGGTCTGTCTTAGGTCCGGAATGGTAAATGCTTGTGATGTTTTAAATCAGCACACTAGGTTGGATTTGTGTGTTGAAAACATCTGGGTTCGTTTGCGTTATTTGAAACGTTTGGCTAAACTTATCACTGAGTTGTGTGAAGAGCATCCAGGATTTCATTGGGACAATGAAAGAAGTACGGTGATTGCAACGGACGATGACTGGATTGCCCTTGAGGAAGAGATACCCGAGTATTACACACACATTAGAAACATGTATGTTCCAGCGTACCCGGTGTACTTGGAACTGTCAGCAAAGTATCGTTTGTAGGCAACGAGTGTTTTGTGAGGTTTAAAAAGTGATTTATGCAACTCTTTTTTAAATATGTAGGTGGTAATTGTCTTTGTTAATTATCTATGAGTAGGTGGATTTATTGGTTGTTGTTCATATAATGTTTTGGTAATAATATAATTTTTATTATCTTTGGATTGCCAATATTAGGTCTAGAATCAAACTCAGATAATGGTGTGGTGGACTCCTAAGGAAGACGAGAACTTGTGTTTTGCATGGGTATCGATACATACTTGTCTTCCGGTTAATGATGCCGGTACAAGTTATTGGACAGATATTTCGGCTCGTTTTCACGAGATGGAGGGAGTTGTTGCAAGAAAGGAACTAGGCCACTTAGCCAGTCGATTTCAAGACATTTGGGAGTGCACAGAACTTTTGGTTAGTTTAATAGACTTCATCCGCCTAAAACGAACTATTATCACTGACGAAGATGAAAGGATCCAAGAAGCGTGCAATTTATACAAAATTAACCAATACGGGCGGTTTGAATTCCTCCCTTGTTTGCCAATAATCGAACCATTCATGCATTGTGACAACCTTGGGTGCGATGGTTTGATGAAAATGCACAAGGGAATGGGGAACAATGACAAGCAATGGGTATGCTTTGCAAAATGCGCTAATCAACCATGCCCAAGAATTATATTCTTGTATCCATTCCATGTATCGCCACCATCTGGAAGAGACCTTGAGATGATTTGTGCGAAATGTCTTCAAAACCCTTGTCATGGTGATTACGCAAACTATTGGAAGCACATTTCTTTACCACAACTTGATGATGGTGTTTGTTTGCACTGCTTAGGCAACCCATGTACGTGGGATTGTGCCAATTATTGTGATTGTTGTAGTCGTGACTAGACATTTATGTTATATGTAAGACACATTTTAATTTATTATGTTATATGTAACACACATTTTAAAATAGTATTTTAATTTTTCTTTCACAGAATTGTTTAGAAGTATGAACAACGACAATCCCCCACAATGGTCAACCTATATAGATAACAATTTGTGCACCATATTGTTATCTAATAGGACAGGTAGAATTCATCGACCTGATGGCCCATTTGTAACCAATGAACTCATTGAGGTTGCGAAAACTTTACGAAACGGAACGACAAAAACTAATGTCACAGAATATAATGTTAAGGCGCGAATAAAGACGATTAAAAAGATGACAATAGACATAAATACGTTGTGCAATCTTCCGGGGTTTGAGTGGAGTCCAATGTCATACAAAATTAGAGCCACCGATTTTAGTTGGGCTTCGCTACCTCCAAGACTCCGTGTTTTTGAGTCAGAGTACAAAGACAAAAACATCCTTGTCTATCCAGTCTCCAAACACCTCTTCAAAGAGGTTTTTATCGTTTAATTTTGCAACTTTTGTTTTGATATGAATCATGTAATGGTCGTAAAGTGCTTTGTATTCCTTATCATGTAATGGTCGTAAAATGCCCAAATTTTAATTATCTTGTGTATGGAACATATTGTATAACTTACGCCGTTGCGGATTAACATTGTCGACCCACACATGGTTGCTTATATTTTGTATGGAACATTGCTAGTCTAATATGAACAAATTGTTGCTCATCATGTGTAGCATTGTGTATGTATGTTGAGTAATACATTTGTAAACTTATGGGTATTGCAATATGTGTTACAGAGATACCTCAGGTATGGCACCAAACTTAAGGCCACTTCTTAAAAAGAACCCATACTGGGTGAAGCAAGTTAGCAAGGGCCATGTCACCAATTGCTGCATCATGGTAAGCAAATTCCTAATTATGTATGGACTTACATAAAATGATGGGCTTTGGGCTATTAGTTGGGCCTCACAGTAATGGCTAGTAATGTTGATATATATGGCAAGAAATGTGGACATATATATGGGCTGTTGATATATGGCAGAATTTTTTCTATATACTGTTGATATATGGAATTGTTTGATAGAACTGTTTCATATATATGGCTAGTAATGTTCATATATACTGTTGATATATGGCAGAATTTCTATATACTGTTGATATATGGAATTGTTTGACAGAACTGTTTCAATTCTATGGCTAGTAATGTTGATATATACTGTTGATATATGGCAGAAAATTCCGGCTGCGTCCAAGTATTTGTTCGAACACTGCAAGCGCGTGGTGTTAATCCTTCCTGGGGAACATAGCTACAGGGTTAAAGTTACCGATGATCGTCATGCTTCTCTGTACTTTCGCTACAACGGGTGGAAGAGTTTCATAGATGCAGTCAATCTCAAGGAAGGCGACACCATCTTGTTCGAGTGCTGGGGTCTTTGTCGCACGCACGAGGTGGGGAGGATCAGAGTTTAGATTTATCACTGTGATGGGCGACGACCTAGGCTTTTCTTTGGGCATATACCGGCACCGGCGACAAGGACTTGGCCTACCGGGTTTGAGAGAGCACAAGCAGGAGAGGAAGAACCAGCAGAAGAAGAGGAAGGTTGTGGTACTTTATAGTTTCACCGTATGTGATCTAGTTGGGTGTTGAGCATTTCAGTGGATTGTTTGGTTCATTTTGTCTGACTATGGCGGTTGTGTTGATGACATTTTTAAAAACTTGATTATGTTTACATAAACCTATAAGGTTATAACTATGTTTTATTAATGTATATAATTTCGTTAATTATATTATGTGCTATTGTTGATATATTTTTTTTGTTTTTCAAATTCGTTAACAAATGTTTGGATATCATCATGTGCTATTGGTGTTTTTTTATACATGTACGTACGCAATGATAACAAATGTTATTATTGAGTTTTTTTTTTTTTTTTTTGCTGCAAAATGTTATTGAGTTACTAGGGTGACTCTACCAACTTTTGGGTGATATGTGGTCACTTTTGCACAACCCAATCAAGTTTGGACTTGTTTTTTTGGACCCAGCCCAATGGACCTTCAACTTTGCCACTTAACTCTATTAGGTTTTACCAAAATAAAATCCGTTATCAAAATCAATATAAACGGCAAATATGAGTTATCATATTTGCCAAAGTGTTATCAAATGCGGTTTAACCATCAAATTGCGTTTTGTCCGCTTTCTTATAAAGTATTATCAAACGATGGCAAACTGATTTAAGCGGATAAACCATTTGCCAGGAACCGGCAAATGTTCTTTTGCCGCACTTTTGCCCGGTTTGTCTGAATGCCTAACAAAGCGGGAATTCGTTTTCAAACAGACCCTAAGAGTGCGGAACAATACTCTCCCCCAGATGTGGCTATATCAAAAAATAAAAAAAAAATTTAATAGTAAGTGAGATTAATTAAAAAACTAAAAGACCTAAGATGGGTGTTGTTAACCCTAGTAGGACCATGCATTGTGGGATCCAGCGTCAATCAAGTCGAAGTTGGCATTTTGCAATTTGCCGACGATACCTTGTTCCTTACTAACCCCTCGAGACAAAATGTGGCTATGATAAAAGCTATCTTACAAACCTTTGAGACGATATCGGGTTTGAAAATGAATGGTGTTAAGACCCAAATTTTTGGGGTAGGGGGTGCTCATGGGTTGGATGACTTAGCCGCGATTCTTAATTGTGGCATTGGTTCTTTACTGACTAGATACCTCGGTATACCGCTTGGAGCCAAATATAAGAACGTCCAAGTATGGGATAGGGTGCTTGAATCTTTAAAATCTAAGCTTAGTGGTTGGAAAAGACATTTCTATTCTAAGGGTGACCGACTCATTCTTGCCAAGAGTTCACTTGCTAGCCTCCACATTTACCAAATGTCTCTTCTTGTGATTCCGGTTAGTGTGGCAAAGCGCATTGAAAAGGTGATAAGAGATTTTCTTTGGGGCTCAAAGGGTGAGAGTAGAAAGATCCATCTTGTTGCTTTGGCACAAACTTGTACGCCTACCAAAGAAGGGGGTTTTGGGTTACGAAGAGTGAATACTATGAATAAAGCTCTCTTAGCTAAATGGATATGGCGGTACGGTAATGAAAGAGATGCTTTGTGGAAGAGAGTCATAGACGCGAAATATGGCCCCAATGAGGTTAATGGTTTGCTGAGTGTGGTGACGTCTTCCTATGGATGGAGCCTTTGGAGGGGGCATCTTGTCATCGCTCCCGAAGTTCAAAGAAGGGTTATGTTTTAAGATTGTGGATGGGAAGAGTATTAGATTTTAGCTCAATAAATGGTGTGGAGATACAACCTTCGCCTCATAATTTCCCCTTTTGTATAGACAAGCGAGACTTAAAGAAAGCATTGTGGCGGATCATTTCCATGATGGTACTTGGGATTTGCATATCCGAAGACGGAGGCCATGAGGTGGAGAAATCCAAGAGATTGAAGCTATTATGGCCTTCCTTGGAAATGTAACTTTGGAAGTCGGGAATGACGAGTGGAGGTGGGATTGGCAAAGTTCAGGAAATTTTTCTGTCAAGTCCTTCTATAATATGGCTTTGATTGATCACTGTGAGTACCAAGCAAATATTGGCCCATTCCCCCATAAATTAGCTTGGGACCCACCTGTCCCTACTAATGTAAAATTCTTTCTTTGGTCTGTTTTGTGGGGAAGAATACTAACTGTCGACAATTTGATATCTAAGGGAATCATGGTGGATGAGAGGTGTGCTCTCTGTAATGGGGAGAATGAAACAATTATCCATCTCTTCTCTCGCTGCCCAGTTACCAGATCAGTTTGGCAGAGACTAACAGGGCATATTCAGTACATGGATAATGTTTTTACCCAGGATGACATGAAAGGTTTACTTGGGAACTGGCCCAAGTTGACTGGTACAAGGTTGGCGCAGGCTGTATGGTTGATACTCCCTCCTGCGGTCATCTGGTGTACTTGGAGAGCTAGAAACGAGAGGATATTCAAAGGGGTGGTGACTAATGTCAATTCATTGGTTAAAATCATTAAGCTCTCAATATGGGATTGGCTGGAGGTTGCAATGGGAGGGACAGAGTTGAAACGTAGCAGTAATGTTATGCAGCTGTTGCTGGACTGGCAAGTCACCGTTGAACTTCACTAAGCTGGATTGTAATGGTTGAAGCTAAATCAAAGTCAGGTGCGACATGGGGTTCATAAGAGCAACATTGATGTTAGTTCTTTTATGCTGAAAGGTTGCGCAGGTCTAATGTCTCACTGTGCTCTGAAACTGGTTGTAAGATACTGCACCATTGCAGTTGTCTTAAGGTCTGTCTTATGTATTACTTTGTTCCAGTGGTAGTCTGTTTCTATGTGCAGTTAAAACCCGACGGTACAATTTGTACGCTGATCAGGTTGTAATAGATCAGAGTTGATAATAAAACTAATGCTTTATCAAAAAAAAAAAAAAACCCTAGTAGGACCAGTTAAATTTAAAAAAAAAAAAAAAAATAGTAGTACATGGCAAATTCAAATTCATCAAAGAGATCTTTGTTGTGTGTAAATTCATGCATGATGGCTAGTTTACAACGACAGACTCTGAACTGAATTGGTTTTGTATTATGATATTTTGCAAGTACTGCCCAGAACTTTTGCTAAACAAAAAAAAACCTTTTATAAATATTTTGTCTTAACATATGAGTGTAACTTTTCAAGTTCAACAAATATAGTACCATCCACAGTTTAAAATTTCAATTTCGAGCAAAATTTGGTTTCCTAAAATAACAGCATATGCCAAGATTTCGACATTGGAAATTACCGTGCAACAAGCAGCGAGTGTAGGGGTATTACATATAATGTCCAATCAAAACACAACACGTGGCATGTCTTAACAATCCACCAACTCGCATACATCACGACCTCACCTGATCCGACCAGAACAGCTCGATCATGTGACCGTTGGCGACCTCAATTCATACACGTGCACTCAATCAATGCTCAGAGAATATCTTAGTCCGTTACACATTTATTAATAGATATCACGCAGTTAATAGATGTCGGAGAATCTGCACGATCTACGCCCTTCCATCTTATATAAGAACAGAACTACGATGGCTTGATCCCTAAGTTCCACTCCCTCGAGTTAGAGTACGTAGGCAATCTCGACCACATCGAGATGCAGCCACCCCCGATCTCAACATCTCATCTTGGTCAGGCAAACAGCGACCTGACCTTGTTAATGCATTAATCTGGAAACAAGTTAATACATTTGGCACCGACTGAGGGGTCTTGAGATTTTCTCAAGCGCCACATTTGCACTCCAAAGTGCCACATCTATCAAAGTGTCCAATCACAAGGCGACAAAGATAAGACATACAAAAGTCATAAGAAAGACAATTCCATGTAAGTCTTTTATTGAATTTTATAATGTTTCACATGCTAACATTATCAACAAGTATCAGGTCTATGCAACTCGACCACCAAAAGGCGACCGCCTCAAAGCATGATCGAGACCAACCACCCACGCATGCAAGAGGACCTACTTCAGTACGACCTACTTGCAGCCGTCCATCTCGTCTACATGCCTCTTGGACGAGCTATCAGGTCTCCCTGGAAACTAGCTCATTATACAAAGTCATGATCGAGTTGCAATTGCCATAAGGGACGTTCGTCGTGTCCTATAAATCCCAATGATCAAGCTCATCAACATTTGGGGCGGTTCGACTTCGTTAAAGAACCCCACATTTTATTCATCTTTCGTTTACTTTTTTTCAGTCTGAACTATGTTCGACCTAAAAAGAGGGACTTATGTAGGGGTACTACATACAACATACATATTGCACCATCTCTATCGTTCATCATGGTGCCACGTGTCATCATCTAATGGGCTCTCTCTTGATGGCACAAGTTACAAAGTTAAAGCCAATTACTACAAAGATATTCTCTCATTATGACCTCATTAAATGTTAAGGAATGGAGTTACATTGTAAGCCTATAAATATGAAGGCAAATCACTTATTCCTCTCATACTCTCAACGTACACTATCTCATAACCTCATGGTTTCATGGTGAATCATACACAAGACCTCAACACTCTCTCATGATGAGACATCACTTCTTAGGTCTCGTCTCTCTTGAGCTATTCTCATTATCAAGCTCCTTTTTATATCACCAATATAATAAAGTTCTTTCTCCATCTCTGTGGATATAGGCACAATTGCCGAACCACGTAAACAATGGTGTTTATGTCTTCTTTACTTTATTATTATGTGGTCATTAGTCATTACATATTTATTTATACATTATTCAATAATGTATTGACCGTTGTCACAAATATGGTCAATACTCGAGACTCGCAAAATTTTGTGATACCAAATTCTCAAATATAGGCATATACCATCAAATTTCGTGAAATGTGGTACCATCAAGATTGAGAGCCTAACCAACTTAATGAACAATTATCTAGAAGAGCTCAATGGTCCATCACCTACCTTGTTATCAACTTAAACTAGAAAAGATATCTATAGGACAATACGCCCTCACTGAATGGATAGAGTCTCATCTAGGACTTTGCTATCGTAATCACTAGTGAAAACACAATTTCCCAGCGAACCTTTCAGAAGTACTAATCTTAAAAGTCCATCAGCAGGTACCTTCTTATCAATCGCCATATATGAACAGAACATCTTAGCAGTCATAGTGGTAGGTGGTGTTGATGTGGGTAACCCTGCTGCTCGTAGCCTCGTAGTATATTGTAGGTACGCTTCATAACAGACTCTTCAATCCAACCAAGAGAAAATGATGACAGGTCTACATCCATGGCCATTCCAACTGCAATTGACTCTCCATTCAACCACATACCACGGCCAATCCCACTCTCTATCGTATGAGCAAAGGTGTGACACAACCTTGTTGTTGTCTCCAATCCATCTCCTTTCGGCCTTCTCAACTTCAGCCTTAATTTCGCACAAACGTTTGATAGCATAAGCCATAGCACGAGAGTCCCTTTTTAATTAATAACACGGAGATACTCTCTTCTAACTCATTGAAAATATTTGCGCCCCTAATTCTCTATCCAAGTAACTTTTGAGAAGGACACCAATCATGTTTTTCTTGGTGAGAAGGACAATCTATTTTGGGTCAACCTTCCATAAGGACAATCTTATTGAAAGTCATGGCTGAAAAGGATATGCAGTTTTTGTTGACTTGTTGAAAAGAACAAAGACTTATGATTTTAGGTAGAATCATAGTGTTAAAATTTTGTGCAATTCCGACTTTGCCCTTTCCCACTAGGGTTGATCACTCCCTACCTAGGTTACACACTCTGGCCGGTAAGGAGCATCAAACACATTTTTCCCTCTTCTAGTTTGTACAAACATCCCCCCCCCCCCCCCCAATCCGAGATTCCATCAGTGCCATCAGTAATTAAAGTAGTTGGAATGTGAATGAAATTCACGCCATCCAAAAAGTTGCTGCAGCAAACCCACACAACTCACTAATTACTCCACCACCAAGAGCGACAAATGTAGTAGAGTTGCAAGGCATATAAGAATCAAATGCTCTCCTATGAATACAGAGACGCTATCTTTGTTCTTGTACTCCTCACCATCTGGTAAAATGATAGACTCAACTGATACATTCGAGGTTGTAGGGAAATATACATCGATATATTACTGTTCTAAAATAAATAAAATGGAATAGATGATGCAAACCGGAATAAATGGATGAAGGGACAAGATTTAGATCGAGTCAAGATAAAAATCTCTCTCATTAAGACATTATTCGCCCCGTACATGTGCCGAACGGTTTATCAATGGTGGATTGTCTCCCAGGATACAACGATCTATCCTTCTTAGCGTAGCAGCACTTCAAACGCATAGAAGACGGCGAACCAATTCTTTGTTATACTCTCTCATGGAAAAACACAAACATTAGAAGATGGAAAAACAATTTGATTTGAAAAAGTGATTTGAAGACAAACACAAGATACACTTATATAGTAGGAAGACACCTTTTTGAAAAGGCACATGTCTATTCAATGTATATTTGAATAGACACCTGACCCAATACAATGTACACATCTGTTGGGACAGACACACCCATTGGGAATGAGTGTCTACAAAGTATGTGTCTATTGGGGAAAGACACACCCATTGGGATGGGTTGGGCCAAATACAATGTATGTGAATACATACCCATTCATCTACTATAACACAAGTTAGCCATGGCTAGTGGTTAACTTGGGACTTAAATTTCTCATTCATATACAAATGTTTTGACCACTTGAAAATATTTCCAACAATCCCCCACATGAATGGAAATTACCGATTCATAAAACAATCGAGAAAAAATAGACGAGACTTGAGAGAGTACAAACGGAAAGTAGTTGCTTTAGTATAGGTAGCAATTTTTCAGCCTTGAACCTACCCTAGTGAATAACCATCGGATTTACTAGCTAATCGGTGAACATGATGTCTTGAACCGCTCAGCCGTTTGTGTAAACCAAGACAATGGCTAACACACAGTTTCCCTTCCTCAAAGAACTTGGTTCTATGGTTGTGTTCATTTTGGCCTTGAACTTCCTGGTATTCATGAGTGCTCTTAGAGAAATGCAACCTTCAACATTCTCACAGAAAACGGCCCTTTTTTCTCACTCATAAGGTGATTGCCCATGAAGAGGATCCTGTCATACCCCACTTGTGTTACCAAGCTATGGGAATCATTAAAAGTATAACTTGTCCTGTTCCATTAATCCAGGCAGCACTATTCTCATCATCCTAGGAAAGGGTAAGAGATATGTAATCTCTCAGTGCTTTCGTCGAGTAAAGCAAGATTCGGTTGTCCCTTTGAACCTAGATCTTGGGATCTCCAGTCAGCTAGGTTGGGTTGCCATCAAGCCCACTCTTTCGTCATAGGTTGTAAACCCATTCCTCTCGATGATTCAACTTGCTCTCGTGACTAACCTTCAGTAGTTGGATCCGCTATGTTGTCAATCGAAATAATTTCCTCTATAGAGATTTTCCATTAGAGAGCAGTTGTTTAACGGTTCTGTGTCTCTTATAATTTATTGAGACTTACCGTTATTCATACAACTCAGTGCCCAACACATATAAAATTATGTATTATAATGCATGCAAGTAATTGGCACTAGTTGTTTTCACATGAAAATATCCTCTAAGATGTTTTTGAAGCCATTGTGCTTATTTATGTGTTTTATCTAAAACCATAAATTCAGATTCCATACAAAATGGATATAACAATACACTTTTGCTTAGAGGATTTTCAAGATAACGTTGCACTACCAAAGGTAAAACCACAACCACTCATGGCTTTTGAGGTTTTGGTAATCAATATCCAAATTGCATCACTGTATCCTTCATGTACAGGTGAACATATTTGTAGTGCAAGCCATAACTGAAGGTATAATTCAGATAATTTAATACCTTAGTTTTTACTTTCTAGTAACGTATTTCTAGAATGCCCATGTAACGACTTATCTTCATCCATCTTAGCTAAATGAAGATTGGGATCATCTGATATTCTATCAATTCCAGTAGAACATGTCTTGAACTTGTCAAGAACCTTCTCAATGTAATTGAGACACCATAATTCCATATGATGTTCTAAGAATTTAATTCCTAGTATTACATGAGGAACTCCCAAGTCTTTCATATCAAACTTAGTGTTAAATATATTCTTTGTAGCTTTAATTATATCATTATGACTACCAAAGTGAACATGTCATCTACATAGAGACACATGATAGCATATCTAAATTTGTGATTGTAATGTAAGCACATTTGTCACTCTCATTGATTTAAAGCAAAAATGATAACGACATATCATTATCAAACTTTTCATGTTATTGCTTCAGAGTTTGTTTTAAAACCATATGATGTTTGTCCATATCTACAAACCTTCCTTTTCTGTCCAGGAACAATAAAGCCTTTATGGTTGAGCCATATAGGTTTCTTCCTCTATGTCACCATTTCAGAAGGCATTTGTACATCTATTTGATGTATTTCCAAGGTTGTGTAGAATAATGACTGCAATTAGCATTCTGAAAGAGGTTATTCTCGTGAATGGAGAATATATGTCAAAAAAATCCAAGCCTCTGTTTTGCTTGTGACCTTCGACTACAAATCTAGCCTTGTTGTGAACCATTAGATTCCATCTTCGTTTGAAGAACCTCTTGCTAACTAAAGCTTTAGCTTCAGGTGGGAAATCAACTAACCCTCACTTGTAGTGTTTGTGATAAAACCACTTTCACTTTTTAAGTGTTTCTATAGCATATGTTATCACAATTATTTAAATAATTTCACTTGAGAAATTAATTTAGACTGCTTATTAGGACTTAGGCCAAAGAATTTAGAATATAGTTCTTCGTCCATACTCCCTTATAACGGCTTTAAGATTTATAGAAGTGGAAATCATTAGTCTTTACAGAAACACGATTCTATAAAGAAATCGTTAGTCTGTTCAGAAATATGATCATCTTCTTTAATCCTTAGCCCTACAACATTTTGAATCCCATTTATTCAAATGTACGTTTGTGATTAGCATAGCCACATTGAATGGTTACAATTGTTAACCATTTCGAGACTTTCGGTCACTCCCACATTTCTAAATAAACAAGAACTTTTTCTTTTTATTACTTAGATAATGCCTCTACAAGAACATAAGTTGTACACTTACGCTAAAGCTTGTTAGACAAGTGCACAAAATTGTAATCGCATAAAACCAAAACTTACCAAAACTTTGAGTACAAATATTCATTAATTCATTGTTACTCAAATAGTTAATTTATGCATACATAAATACTAGATGTGGCTCCCACAGTCTGGTTACACATCTACAAGCTTCATGTCAATATTCAAAAAAATAATTTTGTCTATTTAGACAAATTTCAAGTCTACAAATGCAACTGAGCGAAATACCCCTACATTTGAGACATATTGCATGAATACAAAGAATTTTGCCAATCATATATTTGCAAATTCTTTTCATGTAGAATCTATACAACCAAATGCATATGAATGTGCATCTCACACACAGATAAGATTAGGGCCATAAAATTACATCCAAATGGTCAATGCACAAATAAAAAACATCCATCTCTTTCCACCAAAGTGTCTCTATAAATGAATATTTATCATTGAGTATGACAGGAGTCATAAAGATCCCCCATATTTCTCAAATATATTTGGAAAATGTCACTACCAACTAATAATGTGGAGTAAATTATAGAACTATATGAAACCATATAGGCAATTTACAATAGGCCAAATGAAAGTATACACACTTTGAATAATTTGCACCTTTGGACACCAAAGATGTTTACACAAGCAAGTGTACTTCATTCTACGAAGTAACAAATTCTTGTAATGTTGTACATAAGATCATCACCATGATGTTTTGTCTTTTACGCATGTTGATACCGTTTGTACAACTATGTGCAATATCATTTCAAGCCAATGAAACATTTTTACATATGTTTCTTTGAACTTCAATTCATTTATTCATATGAGAATCACGTCAAATTAGACAACTGATTCATCTTCCAACTTAGTTGGTGCTTTGGTTTGATACCATCAAAGTGATTTCTATGTCTATATGCATCCAAATATGACCCACATCATTTAAATCAAATCAAAATCTATAAAAAATTGTAGTAATTAAGTCATTGAGATGTCGAACTTATTAATCTATTGGACACATGATGTCAATAGAATAATTCCATTTTCGAAAAAAAACTTGAGTAACTAAAATTTTTATAAACTCAAAATTCGAAAATCTGTCACTGATGAACAGTAACTCCTTTTTAATTGTTTCTGATAATCCAACCGTTGGATGATAACAAAATTTGAACATATTATTGCATTAGACGTTATGCAACCACTGTAAAACTTTCAACTCGATCGGAGAACGGGAAGACTTTCATCCGACCACGAACGTCAGACTGCGCAATACTGAATTTCTGCTACTTCTTCTTTATCTGGGTGCATCTAAAGATGACCCTTCGTCATGATTCAATGTTAATCGATAAAATTTGTCAAATACAAATATTAAATCGACCAATAAATCAAATTTCTTAAATTCAATTACAAATTGTATCAACTATCACGTAATTAATCAATTTAGAAAAAATTGCATCTATTATTTATACATAAACAAGAGTATTACATTTCAATTCATTACACTGCATGACATATGTGAAAGAACCATTATACTCGGATTCATATGTACTGCAGTATGTACTTACATTGATGTTCTAAAATGAGCAACAAAAATTATGCACAAATTCCACAGATTCCATTGTTAATACGGTTAGCAAATAAACTCCTTTTGGAGAGAGAGACGTGTCGTTATTTTCTAAAGCATACATGGGCCAAAAAACTAAAATAAAATAAAACCACCCATATAAACTATTCAAACCAAACAGTGCCTTAATGCATTTAAAACATTTCCAACCCACAAGAAATCCAATGGCCAACGATATTAGCCCATTGTAGATGAATGTAAATGGTTGGTTCCGTCATATGAACCATCACATCTCTTGGCAGTAAAATTGTTTACCATTTTGAACAAAAACATTCCATGGGGAAAAAAATATGTATCAAAGTATGCTTAAGGCAATTCTCAAGAGATCAGACTTTTTCCCTTAAACTGATTAATAAGCATTATGGTTTCTTTCTAAACCAGTACTTATTACCATAGCAAATAAGCCTATATGGCTTCATGTGTACAGGTTTATTAAAAACTAAATCTTCTCTTCTTTAAAATTAATTATTGTTTATTAAACAAACTAATCCATAAAGATTCTTAGATTATGGCAGAGTACAGTACACACCACCACGTTTCAAGATAAATATGCTTATCAACTTGACGATTTATTATGCCAAATTGATTTGAGAGCATACATCATGCAACAAATTAAAGATGACTTCTCAGTAATATGTATAACGTTAACATGGACTAACTACAGACCTACAGTACGTCACATGGAAGATGCTTAAACAGGCCAAACTCTTGCAACAGAGTAAATATCGTATAAAGAAAAAAATATAAAATTTTCGAATTTAATCGAAAAACCGATATTCTGCATCACAAGTGTTAGAACAGTATAAACCATACAAAAAAATAATGTCTTAAAATTGTAGGAAAATATACATCGATATATTACTGTTCTAAAATAAATAAAATGGAATAGATGATGCAAACCAGAATAAGGATGAAGGGACAAGATTTAGATCGAGTCGGGATAAAAATCTCTCTCCTTAAGACATTATTCGCCCCGTACATGTGCCGAACGGTTTATCAATGGCGGATTATCTCCTAGGATACAACGATCTATCCTTCTTAGCGTAGCAGCACTTCAAACGCATAGAAGACGGCGAACCAATTCTTTGTTATACTCTCTCATGGCAAAACACAAACACTAGAAGATGAAAAAATAATTTAATTTGAAAAAGTGATTTGAAGACAAACACAAGATACACTTATATAGTAGGAAGACACCTTTTTGAAAAGGCACATGTCTATTCAATGTATATTTGAATAGACACCTGACCCAATACAATGTACACATCTGTTGGGACAGACACACCCATTGAGAATGAGTGTCTACAAAGTATGTGTCTATTGGGGAAAGACACACCTATTGGGATGGGTTGTGCCAAATACAATATATATGAATACATACCCATTCATCTACTATAACACAAGTTAGTCATGACCAATGGTTAACTTGGGACTTAAATTTCTCATTCATATACAAATGTTTCGACCACTTGAAAACATTTCCAACAGAGGTTTCATAAGTCAAAGGTGTGGATAACTTTATTAAGATACAATGACGCAACAGTACTGGTATTCGTCACCACCAGAATTTTCTTAGACAGTATACCCTTGGAAGAAAATAGGAATTATTGAGTGATCCGGAACCAATATAGATTGGATAGAAGTGCTTGTTGTTGTTGTTGTGTACAGTGATGATATCAACTACCTGGAGTGTGCACAATGAATTAACCCTAACCCTCTTCGTCGAGGATGATCAGCAGAATAAGAGATCAAGGATGATGATCTATAATTCCAGCGGCCAAACAACACAGTTTTAGGCCGAGAAATCAAACAGTTATCACCTATGGACAATAATAGTGAAGAGCCAAGACTTGCAGCAGCAGCAGCCATTGTTGGAGATTTGTATTAGTTTTCTCTCCAACAGAACTCTATGAACAACTGAACAAGGTTTTGTGTAGATTGTAGAGACTTGCCCTTCAATTAGACAAATAATATTTATTACAATCTTGGACTCCCAACTCAGGTATCCTTCCAATCTCCTATACAGAACCCAACTCTCTACTCCTTGTTACTTGTGGTTTCTTCTCCTATAGTGTAGTACTGTATATGCATTCACTGAAAGGAACTAGCTTGGAAATATTTCTCCACAGAACCCTATGAACGATATTTCTGGCTAACCAGCGGTCTGGTCCAGGCAAGCCTAACGTGCACCTGAAAGGAATTGAACTGGTCGAATGGGTGACCTTTGGAGAGCAATCCCAAGGCCAAACTAGCTGATCTACCCTTAGGGTTGAAATGTACTAGTGTAGTGTAATAACCATTTCGTGCAAACCAAAACAAAACAGGAGATCGTTAAAGCAGAAAAGATTAAACTCATGCAATAAACTTTCCATACCTTGAACCTACAAAATAAACGACCCATACATTTGATCCTAACAAAAGGATTGAACAATCATCTTTAATCAACAACGACACTAACTAAGAAAAACATCAAACAGGGTCTGAGTTTACTAAAGCACTTGCAAAATACATTCAAGGAATTTGATCCAAACAAAACAGTAATAATAGATTGATATCTCTACATCTCTAATCAACAACCACACAGACAAGCACCAAATCAATTTCGGATTCATGTTGAATATTGTAGTTCGCTAAAGTCCGTGAATCTTCAAGCCGCTTCCCAGCTAAGAGCTATCTTTGGTTCCTAACATGGATTCCTTCAAATTCTTCAATCATATCTTTCACATTTGCAACAGTCTGAGATTGATCTACGTCAAGTGTTAATATATTTCCTGTAAGCTGCTTCACAAATATTTGCATGCCATGTATGGAATTCAATGTTAACGTTTGTCCTTGAGTAATGTGAAAGTCTGCCAAAGTCTTATGATTCTCCAATTTGACCCTACCAAGATAGAGTATGTGTCTCCTCGTTGGAATCCCTACCATACTTTCAGTAATGCTTTTGACATTCTCAACAGTATACCACTTCTTCACTTTAAGGCAGAAAGTTTGCTGTGTTTAAGCCAACATTTATGTCGATATCATCTCCATCACGAAAGACTGCGTAAATGGTGGAGCTCTTTCCAATGTTATAACTTGCTAAAGTTCTACTATCATTAAGTTGTTCTCCTAAATAGATAAGATCCTGCTGACAAACAGTGAAACCCTCTTTGTGTTGAATCCTCTGCTTGACAGCAAGAATGGTGTCCCTCATATCAACATCAAGAGTAATTCTTTTACCAATATGGGAAATCTTCAGATAAACTTGTGTTCGGAATCCTGAATCCATATAGATATTGATGATGGAGCCATTCTTGATGTCATAATCTGCTACATTCTTATCCTTCTCAAGCCAATCCCCAGCAAAGAATAGACTCTTCAAATTTACCAGTGAAATACCTTCTAGTTCAGAAAATTCAGTTCTGACTTTTCGGATTGTGTCCGATTTCTTCACTTCCAAAGGGATAGTTTTCATAAGCCTGAAATATATATTCATCTAGATACTAAATGAAAAAGAAACATATCTTAGAATCAAGCAGAAGTTGAGATGAAAACAAATTAAGCCAAGAAAAAAAAAACATAAGTGAAGTAAAATGGCTAATTGAAAAGAAGATTTCTTGGTTTACAAACTAATTTCACACACCATCAAATTTCACTGCAAACTGACACAATGCATGCATCATGTAGATCAAGATCACTATTGTCTAAGGCGAACTGCTCATGCTATGAAAATGATTCATTATGATGTAAGCAGAAAGTTAATAAAGAAAAACAATATGAAATGATATGTTTAATTCACATGTATACTTTACAATGGAAATATATCAATACCTTTTCATCATTTGAATCATCCATGGTTGAGCAGATAGTAAAACACACAAGAATGAATGAAGCAGTAAGTCATATATATAGACAGAGAAGAAGTACCAAAGTATTGAAGAGTGGGAAAGTTGGATAGTCATCATGAATTAATTGTTCAACAATTAACCTTTCAAGAATTAATTGTTCAACAATTAACCTTTCAATTACTACCATTATCATAGGGGCGAATTTGTCTAAACCCCAGAAAAGGTTGGCCCAATTTGCACATACCCCAGACTTTTTTTTTAATTTGTGTTTACCCCAGTCTGTTTGCAATTCCGTTATCAGCCCGTCTGCTGAATAAGATGATGTGTTCTTTTACCAAAATGTCCATTAAATATACCAATTCTACCCTCAAGTTGATTTGTCTGATTCTAGTTCTACACTTCTAATGAGATTATTCTTGTCCATTCCTCATTTATCAACATCCCGCAATGGGATGGGGATGAATGGGTGATGAATTTGGTTCATCTATTATTTCAAAACACGTTAATTTAGGTTCAGTAGATTATCAATTCTACTTGGAGCATTGGTATAATCAAAACTTAGCAATGCCCACTTTTGATAAATTTAAATCCTTAATCCAAATCTTTTCAGCAATTAGTTCTGGAAAAGAACCATACTTTCTACTCAATGTATTAAGTTTGGAGATCAAAATGAAGGAGAATGAATTCCAATTGATTGCGATATCTCAAAGGTTGTTTGAATGTTTGTGAGATTTTTCAAATTTGTCTATCTATAATCTATTTGTGGTAGCTTTAAAACCCATTCTTAACTTACCATTACCAATGCAAAACAATATACAGTTATACACTAATGAATTTCTCAACACCCCAAACTTGGGTATCTCATGAATCCATGATTCATATTCCTCGTTCATCTTCTTCTTCCCTGATCAGATCAATCATTTCTTTCTATCTATCTGTTTCTTCTTCGTCGATTTCCCTATCATTATTTCCCTAGTGTCATTATTTTAAGGTCTTAGAGATCCTCTTTTAGATCTGACCAGGTCAGAATTAGATTAATAGGCATCTGTGTAGATCCAATACTGCAGAAAAATCATTGAGATTAAAAAAAAAATAAAGAAGAAGAAGAAGGGTAAATTTGTAACTTGCTATATCTATCAGTTGGTTTAATAACAGCAAACTGGATGGCCTGGGGTAAACACAAATAAAAAAAAAAAGTCTGGGGTATGTGCAAATTCGGCCAACCTTTCCTGGGGTTGACAAATTCACCTTATCATAGAGAGAAAACTCATCTAACTAATCCCAGGAATACGTACTATATATTGTTGATCTCAATGAGTCCAAATTCCAAAGAGATTTATTAGAGTTCCATTAAAAGTTTGAAACGTTTTATCTCCTCTTGTACAGCTTCTTTTGCCAAATCTATTAAGTGCATGCATCTGCTATCCTGCTCAACCAGGCAGGTTTAAGTATCATAACGGTGGTTCGTGTGATGTGTGAAGACTGAAGACACTGAAGCTAGACTACTACTAGACTGCTAAAGTACTGTTGTATTAATGGGCAGGCCGAATCCAACTCCCAATTAAATCCGGCCCAATAGAAATTTGACTGTTCTTTATACTATAGTCAAGCTCAGATTTTTGGTATTTGAGCTACTATCCAAGTGGCCTAACCTAAATATTGTACAGTACTAGGATTAGGTTGGCTCTTATGGAAGATCATACTATTTACTGTGATATATATGGACAGTGTGGAGAATACATTATGATGTCATTTTTAATGGTGGTGCTTAGATCATACTATTTACTGTGATATATATGGACAGTGTGGAGGATGCATTATGATGTCATTTTTAATGGTGGTGCTTATGATATAATTGCTAATTAAGCGCGATCACAAGGCTGCTGAACTGTTTACAGCTTGGCAGGGTCTAATAAAGGACCAACGCTGGTGTCCCAAGCTACTGTGCTTAGACCAAGCTACTGTGCTTAGACCATCTCCAACGGTTCCTCCATATTTTCCTTTCTATCTTGTTTTTTGGATGTTGAAGCGAAGGAAAATTCGTTTTGGTCTCCAACTGTTTCTTTCATATTTTTTTCTCCAAATGAATGAAATGGGGGAAAATTATAGAGGAACGGTTGGAGATGGTTTACCCTCTATTATCTTCATTTTTCTTTTTATTTTTACCCTCGTTAATGATTAATAAATATAATCACATAGTTTCCCACTTGTGCGTGTTTGCTTAATTTTTTTTTTTATGTGTGTTTATTTAATTTTGTTGTAGCATGTATTTGTTCTTCTTCTTGTTTTTATTTATAGTTAATTATATCGAGTTTAACTATTTATGTTATTTAACTAGTATTAATTGTTTGTTTTTTTTTTGTAATGTGTATGTATTTTACTTATGTTTAATTACACAAAGTAAATTAATTACAAAATTTAATTAATAAAATTTATGTTAAATATTAATTAATTATTATAAACATATTATGTAATTAATATATATGGTTTTAAATTTAATTAGACAATTAAATGGGTAAGGGTTGATAGGTCTTTTGTCACATTTAATAATTACAATACATTTTATTACATTAACCAAGAGAAATAATGATTGGATTCTCACCAAAAATGCTTCCTCCATTCTTCTTCCAAAAGCTACTATTCCTTCCATAAGTGGAGAAAAATTTGTCACCAATTTTCATGTCCAATGGTCCTCCATCTCCATAAGATTCTCCTCTATTTATCAAATTTTCCTCCACTTATGAAGGGAATAGTAGCTTTTGAAAGAAGAATAGAAGAAGCATTTTAGTTGGTCCCAATCATTATTTCTCTTGGTTAATGTAATAAAGTGTGTTGTAATCATTAAATGTGACAAAAACTTATCTACCCTTATCCATTTAAATGTCTAATTAAATTTAAAATCTATATATATTAATTACATAATATGTTTATATTAATTAATATTTAACATAAATTTTATTAATTAAATAAATTTTATTAATTAAATATTATATTTAATTTATTTTGTGTAATTAAACATAAGTAAAATACATACACATTAGAAAAAAAACAAATAAACAATTAATACTAGTTAAATAACACAAATAGTTAAACTCGATATAATTTATTATAAATAAAAACAACAAGAAGAACAAAGACATGGTACAACAAAAATTAAATAAACACACATAAAATAAAATTAAACAAACACATAAAAAAAAAATAGACACACACACAAGTGGGAAACTATGTGATTATACTTATTAATAATTAATGAGGATAAAAATAAAAATAAAAATGAAGATAATAGAGGGTAAACCATCTCCAACCGTTTCTCTATAATTTTCCTCCATTTCATTGATTTTGGAGGAAAAAAATGAAACAAACGGTTGGAGACCAAAACGAATTTTCCTCCACTCTAACCTCCAAAAAACAAGATATGAAGAAAAATATGGAGGAACTGTTGGAGATGGTCTTCTGGAGGTGGAGGACCATTGGACATGAAAATTAGTGAATAGTGCATGTTTTATGGAGGAATGGAAGACCCTTGGAGATGGTCTTAGGGGAGAGCTAGTGAGCTAAAAGACGAGGGAGACACAGTTTCTGCAAAAACCCAGTTTCTGCAGGTTCTCTGTTATCACTATTCTTGGTTTGCTTTAGAGTCAGATTATTGACTCTGTAGTCACTGTTTTTACTCTCACACTGGATTTTTTTTCATCAGTTTAGCATGATCCATTTGTGTTTCTCATCTTGCTACAAAATGTAGCAAAAGAATTCTGTTTTATAACTTGTGTATATACAAAATCTTTGTACAATAGTTCCTCCCTGAATTAATTAATGTAATCTAATGATATACATGCCTTACTAATGATCCTCAATATGATGACTTCAAGCAGTGTTTGTTTTACACAAAAAAATTTAGGGTAACAGAGAACATGCTGACAATGATTAAAAATGCGTATTTTGAACAATAGTCGATTAGTCCCCTCTTCAAGTCTTGATTATAATTTCATTTTCCAATATGTATACAGGCTTTTGTACTTGAGAAATAAAATTGTGTAAAGAATAAGAAAAAACAATAAACCACTTAGGATTTAAGAAAATGAAAAGGCATATTTTAGAACAAGAAGAAGCAAAATCAGCAACCACACTGCCTCCATAACTACTTTATTAAGAAAGATGGATGGATACAGAATACACATGAAGATAGTGAATAAGTTACAATTCTGTAGCACACAGAAGGTCATTAGCATAAAGAGAACTGTTCGCTTGACTAATAAAACAATGGATCATTCTATCACACAAATTGGAAATGTGGAATTTCTCAAGCAACCTAGACTAGATGTATTCCTGAACCCTAGAGACGACCGTACGATTCAGTTCTTTCTATAGGTGTACAGCATCATTTAGATTGCAATGCAGTGGTCTATAAGAAATGTCTGTCCCTATTATACTGTGAAACTTATGAATACAGATGGAATGCAATGCATCATGCTGCAGCGCAAGAAAACAAAATGAGATTTTCAAGTTTCTCACTCATGCTGATGCCAGTACAGATAAGGAAAACGAAGTTGAAACACTCAAAAGAGGAGGGAAGAAATTACCATCATAAGAAGTTGACAAGGATGGTACACAATAATGTAAGGAACGCTATGTTCATTGTTCTCCGAAGCCACAAACCTGAGTCAGAGAAAATGTTGAATCAAGCAGACCCAGAGTTCCACCATAGCTTTAAGATTTCTGTGTAGGATTCGATCAATCCAATTCAAAGGCTGAGACTTCTCTCCTTTTCCCCTTAAGAATCTTGGGATTATGGTTTCCATTGAATCAAGTATTTCAATCATGTCGGAATCCAGGGTTCAAAAGACCATAAAAAGTTCGCATAATTCTGATTTTTTTTTAATGCTTTCAACATTACTTCAAATTTAACTTCCCATATACTGATGCGAAAACTAACAAATTTGGCTTCAGACACGAAACCCAGATTCACAGAGTTAACATGGAGATATCTGCCTTCATCTAATGCATGCATATCAGCGAAAATGGGAGACTATCGAGAGTCGTCCCATTATACCGATCTTCCTGCAACTCTTCATATATCCATGTCTTGAAATAACCTACAATTCCAAAAATTCAGATTCTTGAGATTGATAATACCATTGTCCTTCAAAGTTTAATAATTCAAACGCTACAGCGAGTGACAGAAAAAGAAGTTGTAGATAACTTATACTTTGGGACGAGAAAAAAAAAATGAAGAGAAGAGAGTATTCACCTGCCAATATCCATTACAACCCTGTACAGGTTGGCAAAACTGCGAAAGCATCAACCACCAAGTTAATTCCACAATAGTTCCAAGCTCCTCTGTAAGTTTATGGTAAAGGCATTGAGAGTCCATCTCAATTATAGCTTTGTTCCATTTACTCTTCTGATTGATTTTACTCCAAGTCAACTAGATATGAATTCATCTTCGGTATTGGTTCCGTCTTCTGTATCAAGCCATCCAGTACAAAATAATATCTATGCTAACCGAGAGGTGATTTTGTGGTTAAAACGAGCTTCATTTCTTGCAAGCCAGATCTTCCACACAGCTCATGAATTGTTCATGCCAACCTGAGAAAGATTTTCACGTGCTTTCAATGTATCTTTTGTTCACATTCATGAAGAAGACACCTATTGACAATAAACGATATTCTCGTGGTATGAACTGAAGAAAGATGAAAGTAACAAGAATGTCCTGATTGTTTAACATATATATTTTTGGGCCATGTTTCACCTTCTAAATCATTCAACATCACAATATGAAAAATATAGATTTGGGAGATGAATTGTAAAACTGCCCGAATCATAAGAAATAAACTCCATCAAACGCAACTTAAGACTACATCAAGTGAACTATGAGAAAAGAAATCTTAAAACCATTGCTCCATCATTGTAGTTTTGTTGCATTGTTGATGCTTGTTTTTTCTGACCCAATGAAAACTGGGGAGAATTTGTGTCGATGCATAACCATGATGAGAACCCATGTGTTTGCAACCAAGAACAACAAACTTCCAAGCCACAGCTGAACAAAGACATTTTTCGCTTTGAATTCTAACAGATAACCCCAAAACAGCCAATGGATTTGAGCACCCATCCATATGAAAATGCAGGAGAAACATGCTCATCTAAGACTCATATTACTCCATGGCAGCAATAAGGAAAGCAGGCAGAAGAACCAGAAAAAATACTGTGCTGTGATAACCTCTAAATGGATATGATTCATCATCTTCTATAAACATTGGGATGCATGTAGATTATCACAGAGTCAGATTTGTTATTGCAGGAACCTTCCGTTCACAGAGATATAATTTTCCATGTGTGTGAAAATTTTTTAGTGCCAGTAACTAAGTGTAAATAATAATGAACACACACTTCACATTCATGCATAACAGCGAACTTTAAGATTTAGTGCCCGTAACTAAGTGTAAAATTCATTAATAGAACCTATGAGATGTTATATTTAGATTCTTAATGAAAATGCAAACCTCGTTAAATGCCACAAAGGCCACTGTCTGGACAAAGAAACAGAATGGGAGGTCCCGTGCGAAGCGGAAGATGAGAACAAGTTGCACCGTCAACTGAGGCAAGAAAGATACAAGCTTCTCCAATATCGAAAATTCATGTTCATGATGAAGATAAATATGATAAAAGTATATGGAGAAATTGTGACTTGGATCGGTACGCGTGAGATAGTATAATAGTGCCTCATTCAAAAACTCCCATTGGTAGAGATAAAAGAAGATGTCAGTCCAAAAGAAGAAGACAGACCCAGAGAAAAGCCCAAATAATATCCTTCCTCTAGTTAGCAAGTTCCTCAAAAATGGCCAAGGATCAATAATAGAAATTATTCCTTGACTACTAGAACTTCTGTCAGAATTTTGTTGACTGGCGCTCCATTTTTGGAGGAAGGGCTTTGAACCGGATTGAATCCTGTGTGGATTTAGAACTAGAACAAGCGGAAATGAATATATGATTGGATATATTCTGAAGTGGACAACAAGACCATACCAAAATGCTGCTTGTAACGCCTTCCCTGCGAACAGATAAACATGATGAGACCAGAGAAGGCAGATTAATTACAATTGTCGAAAGCAGAGATATCAGTTACACATTGTAGAAATGAGGCGACAGTAACACAATACAATGTAGAAAGATTAGTCACACAATTCAATTTAAATCTAAAACATATGTGAAGCAATACAGTTCCAAACATAAACACATTCAATCCTCCTTCTCATCTTCTTCCCAGCCCGACCCAGTGGAATCTCCACTCAATTTAGAACTCGAGTTGTCAACTTGTCATCATCATTCTCATGGGCTATAACACTGTTATGTCTTACCATTTTTCTATATTGAGAATTAGGTATCATTAACCGATTTGCAAATCAGGATAAAAGATGCAATTGCATAAATAACTTGTAAATTGTCCCATTTAACTAAACAAAAAAATCTCATGGCCCATGATTCAAACTTAATCATCATTTATGTTTGAAAACTTATCTCACTATTCATAGCAATATAAACAATATACTGTTATACTTTAAAAGTTCTCTAAAGGGGATAAAACTTACACCATTCATATACAGATGATAATCCACAACACTATAGCACAAACAATCGGCTCACAGTTCCCACGGGTTCCAATTGTGAAGGTAAATGGATTAAAGAGCCATGCTCCCATAGAAATGAGGCATAGATTCTCAGGGACACCACAGAGCTTCAAAATTACACGAAAAATAATCCCACAAGAATATCTGCAACATAAGCACATCAGTCATGTTCAACTGCTCGGAGAGGAAGTAAAGCGAGCTTGAATATATATCATGCACAATCATCCTCCTAAAGTTGGGATTTCATATGAAAGACAAGAGATGTACTCTTTATAAAATCCAACTAATCAATTATGTTATCATAAAACATAGAGAAATGTACAAATAAAAGGTACTAATGAACAAACAACTTTCATTGATAGGAAAAGGAGACGCAGAAATTCAAACCCTATGCAAATACAACCACCTACCGCCCAAAGAGAAATATGACATGAATGGATACGGCAAACTCTGCTTTGCATAAATTTCATATAAAAAAAGGATATGGATAAAAGCCAAGTACTGTAACTCCTATAAGATAGGTTCTATTAATTTCTGTGCCAAAACATAGAAAATGAAATATTAATCATTACAACGGTAGCATCCCTCTCACAAAGTGGAGAGGTTGTGGGTTCGAAACACGTCAGCAGCTGATTGTTTGATAAAAAATTTCCTCATAAGACTACAGTCACTTCAACCTTGGTTGCCAACCGAAAAATAAAATAATAAAAAAAAAAAACATATATTTTTCCAGTATAGGAAGGTATAAAAATCAAACACACACACACACACACAAATCTGTAATAAAACAAGAGAAATTCAAAACGCGTGGGGACGCACACCAGACCACCATGGGGCTCCCTTAAAAATGTTCTAGGAGGGTTTCTTATATGAGAGTCTGTATTATATGGAAATTCCACCTCCTTAAAGAATTCTTCAAAAGATTGCTTTCCTTGTAGATAGAGGGTCAATCTACATTAATATAGAGGCTTGCCTTTCCATTGTTGTATATAAGCATTGGTGTGAAACAAAATCGAACTTCAGTCCACAGTAATGACTTGATAAACACAGATAACAAAGTGATGATGAAAAGTCCAACATATACCTAATATAAACAAAAAAATACTACAATCTTATATGATCATCTTTTTACATGTTCTTACAATGAGAACAAAGGCTGTCAATACCTGAAGCAGAGAACAGAAGTTTCCCCCATGAACAATGTAGAATTGAATTCGGCAATATTAGGAATGCTAGTAAAGGCGAATACCATTATGTCGATCTCTAATAAGGAGACAATCCTGATGTCATTAATGAAGCAGCATCAGAGAAGACAATGTAATCAACATCAGTGTAAGAACAATCCCAAGGACAATCGAGAATACAAGAAGTGACTTGAAGTTATATTCCATTACTGCATGAACAGAGTTAAGACCTAATCAGCATTATAGATATCAAATTTGATGGTTTTGATTGGAATGTTGAGACAAAAGCCAAAATCAGATTCATTTTATAAATGAGAGAGAGAGAGAGGAGTGCACCTTAACACTACTACCAACTACCAAGATCTTGAAATCTAAGTTGCAGAAATTCTTCTTCAACAATCTCTCATTAACATTTCTTCAAACATACAAAATTCCCATTAAACACCAAAAATGGTCAGACAGACATAAGCAAAAGCCCAACCAAGGCCCAACCATGGCAACACTTCATTAGTTGGAGCACAAACATTTACAGTATGAAAGCATCTTTAGCTGAATTTCACAACCCAGATTTGCAAATGTTGTGTGAAAATTGGTAAACTGAATACTTTTCTGAGATGCAGAAGAAGAGGTATTGCAGGTGTCAGTTGGGCTCAAGTGCTCAACTGGTAAAACCTCTGGGTGTGATACCAGAGGTTTGGGGTTTGAATCCCGCCAGCATTATCGAGTTATTGATCTCATTAAAAACAGGCTTACCAAACCATTTTTTGCAGGTGTCAGTTGGGCTCAACTGGTAAAACCTTTGGATGATGATACCAGAGGTCTAGGGTTCGAATCTCGCCAGCATTACCGAGTTACTGATCTCATTAAAAACAGGCTTACCAAACCATTTTTTTGTGAATGAGCCTGTGGCTCAATGAAAGGACCCCTCTCACAAAGTAGAGAGGTCGTGGGTTCGAAACACGTCAACAGCAGATTGTTGATATAAGTTTCCACACGTAAGGGGTCCCCTCAACCTCGCTTGCCAACCAAAAAAAAAATAAGAAGAGGTATTTGTAGAAGAAAGCCATCTTCAAGCGCGCTTGTTTACCAGGTGCTACCAAGCACACTGATTTACAGAGGGCGTTCCATTCAAATTCCAAAGCAGTCTCATGTAAATATGTAATGCATTGAGGTTTCTGTTTTCCGTGGCTGGAGCCGGGTGGGAGAGTTCACATTATTTTGCAGGTGCTGGAGATGCTATTTAAGTATTTAGAGTTTAAAGTCAGACTAGTACCAGTAGATAATTGGCATTGCTCACCTGCAAAAAAATTCCAAGGTTACAATGAACTCTTGAGATACTGGTTGTATTACCATGATTCAGTTAAAGGCAAGTATGAAGTATCATCTCTTTCTCATGCTTAAATCTAAAAAATTATAAGATCCATTTTAATTAAGCTTTCCTCAATGATTACAGAAAATTAAAATTTCCTTTCTGATATCAGATCAACTTGATACATGAAAATGTGTATCTTTCAAATACAGCTTAATAAAGCAAAAAAAGGGACAACAAAAACCCTCAGTACATAGAGAGTGATATTATTAAGCTGTAGGAAAATTGATTTAAGAACTGTACATTTATAATTAATCAAACTTCCAACATAGGAATTTCAGCTTGGTTCAACATCTTCAAGGCCGAATCCAGATAGTTTCGCGAGCTCTGTGAAATCTTTCTCCCCACTTAGAACCTGCAAGAAACAACCATCAGATCATGAAAAAATCACACCAACTTTTTCCTCGTATTTACAACTATTCATGATCACATGAAAATCATAAACTCCACAATACAATCCAGACCGACACAGCTAGTATATTGAGGTATTGGCAATGCCATTCTTGTAAGGAAGGAAGTTAGCAACATAATACAAGATATATGAAAGGTTTTTCAAGTATATTTGTAATTGGTATTAAAGTTTTTCAAATATATTTCTACTCAACCTTTTTTTTTTTCGAATGAGCCTGTGGCTCAACGGTAGCATCTCTCTCACAAAGTGGTGAGGTTGTGGGTTCGAAACACGTCAACAGCTGATTGTTTGATAAAAGGTTTCCTCACGTAACTTAAAAGGGGTAGGGGTCCCCTTAACCTCGCTTGTCAATCAAAAAAAAAAAAAGTTAACAAATCCATCACAACATTAGATGTTTATCTTTGTAATTTTGTAAGCTCTCACTATTTAGTAGCTTCTCAGTAGGAAAAAAATGTCCATAGGAAGCTCTTGTTTTTTTACTATAAGCTCTTGCACTATAAGCTCTTGCTTTTTCACTATTTAGTAACTTCTCAGTTGAGTAAGCTCTTGCTTTTTTACTATAAGCTCTTGCACTATTTAGTAGCTTCTCAGTAGGAAAGAAATGTCCATAGGGGAACCTTGTAATTTTTCTTCACTATATGCTCTTGCACTTAAGAAAAAAATGTCCATAGGAAGCTCTTGCTTTTTTAGCGGTAACAACATAGTAAAAATCATATCATAGAGCCTATGATTCAAGTTTATACCTCTTTTTTTTCCTTTTTGATCCATAAAAATTATAGATTCTGTTGGAAGTAAGGGTATTGTAGGCTTTAGGTGTGTAGTTTAGTCCCACATAGACTTTATATCTAAGCTATGTGGGACTAAACTACACACCTAAAGCCTACAATACCCTTACTTCCAACATAGTTTTTTTTTTTTAATATAAAAGATGAATGATAATATTGATATATTAGATTTTAACTTACAAAGAAGCTAACTCTCTATATATAGAGAGAGAAACCACATAGACTTTATATCTAAGCTATGTGGGACTAAACTACACACCTAAAGCCTACAATACCCTTACTTCCCAACAGATTCAAATCAATACAATAACCCAATATCAAAACATGTAGTCAAATTAACCTCCAAATGCAATCACATATCAAATTGTTGAAACCATATCATGGGTTAGATATGATGACTTCATGTGTAGTGTCGACCGTAGTTGAAAATTCCAAATTCCAGCGATACTTCGATCTCTAAAATATGGAACATTCCGAGATTTTGACACCAAATGTCAATAAATGGCGAGAATATTCCGCAAAACTAATATCCCAAGAAAATTCCGATTCGGATCTCTGAAAATTAAAATAAATCGACGAAATTTTGTGATATATCCCGATTTTCAGCTAAGGTGTGGATAATTTAATTTTCATGTAAACTGATATGAAGCACTGTGTATGGGTCAAGTATGACCAGCTCTTTCAGACTTCAAATAATTATTATAGTTCTACCTGCCAAAGAAAAGAATCGAGTACTTGTCAAGTTGTTTCTTTCTATATACTTGGTTCAGGTTGCTTAATGTTTACAAGACTTGTTCAAGTTGTTTACATCATATCTTCTTAGTTCCAAAATAGGGTAGTAATCTTAGGAAGAAAATATCACGTGGCACTTGGTAACATTGTAAAGTGATTCAGTGGTGTTTCCTTGGTAACATTTTAAACACGGTCTTCTTTCTGAAATGGGACTAATGCTAATTCGTATTCCTAGACTCCTAGTATTCCAACTAAAAAAAGTATCACATAAGTGAAACACGAGAGGGTTCAGAATCAACTACATGCTAGGTCAAACATGGAGCGCTAGGAAACCTCATATTATACTGGAGGATAAATGGTGAGCTTTAGCAAAAATAGATAAATAAATGGTAGCCTGCAATGGCAGAGAAAAGGATATTCTGTTTATCAATCACCTCAAATCCATGACATCGAGGCTATACCAGATCAAAATTCTTTCAGGGAATGAACAGAAGAACCCCTGAGGGGGTTGGAAACTCAAGGCTAGGGATCATCCCATCAATACCTTGAAAGCGAGGATTTAGGAATTTAATTATGGCGTTTTCTTGCAAACAAATAATATAAATAAAATTATTCATGACATGGTTGAAATAAAGTGTTCTTTCTAACCTGTCCATTTATCACCCATGTTGGAAAACCTTCAATGCCAACAGCTGAACATGCTTTATCCATTTTGGTTCCTTTGAAAACGCCTTTTGGAAAACATTCTACGTAATCCAACATCTTGGCAGCTTCGTATCCAAACATCTGTATCAGCAGAAATAGAGTCAAGGATAAAACAGATAATACATTTCGAAACAGAAAGACAGTACTGAAACGGGGACATTTTCGCTAAAAATAAGAAGGCAAGCCTGATAGGAACAAGACTCATGCATGAGAAGAATTTCTTGTTCTTACAGTACCTTCTAGAGAGATCACATGTTGGGATTGTCCTTCCCTTCATAACGATTTATTTCCCATTGTGTAAGAGTTATGGCTACTATTATTATCAGCACCAGAGAATTTAAAATTTTAAGATCAGCTATGCCATCAAATCTTACTTAGGCTCTAGGCTAGCCTGGTGTAGAATACAACTAGGTGGCACCTAAACGCAAGCGCCAAGACTCAACCCTGGCACTCAGGTGTGCGTAGCGGTTGTGATTGCATGGGAGATAAGGCAACAGACGAGGCTAATGTCTCTTCCCTTTCATTTGCAAAACTATGAGAGTTAATTCAGTAGGTAATGTTTGTGGGAGTCCTTACCACAAAGCACAAACCAGGGTAAAATCTACCAGCGCCAAGGGAAGGGTTTGGGGTATTCAAAAAGAATTGACCACAATTTTCACTGAACTCTTAAATTCATTTTGCGGTGAAGTATTGTGTCGCCTGGTGTTGAAACCATAGCCTCGATCTTTAGCTATACGTTTTAAGATTTATGCCAGGTCACAAAATAATAGAAAATAACTTACCTGTTTCTGCTCGAGGCAATGGGAACACCAGAAAGCTCCGTACATTTTTGCACCAACAGAGCGAAGATGCTGTGCAAGAGACAGAGCGAGAGGGCTTGATGGCTTTTCTATCGTGGTTTCATAGAATGGCAGATAAACGTCACCAAAGCTGTAAAATTGAAAGAGAAAAGTAATGAGCATTGTCTACAACGATTTACCACATAAATTAAGCTCAGTTAATACTAGGATTGCCCCCATCATATAATCAAATTCATTGTAGTAACCACAGTCCACATATTCGCTTATACCATCAAATGGCATGTTTCTTAACGGTTTGATTTGGTTAAGCATTCTTTTCAGCACAGTAGGAGGTAGAACATAGCCACATAGGTAATCAGAAAATGAAACATTGCAATCATTAAAGACCTCATGGTGTAAATATTATCTGGCTTCTATAGTGCAACTAAAGGGGACTGTGGTTTAGCGAGGGACAGTCACGCCCAGCACTCCACCCAACAAAAAGAAAAAAAGAAAAAGGTGCGAGCTCTCGATTGCAATTTGAACCAGGATCTCTCAAGATGAAAAACTGGTATAATATTGATATAAAAAACACCTCATGTAAATATGTAAGGTGGTCATGCACTTAGCTCACATAATCGTTTTCCGGGTCTGTGTGTGTCTATGCATGTGTGTGTGAAGGGGGTGTTTGCCAACAAAATTATACAACCAAATACACTTTTATGCATAAATCAGGGAGATTGCTGAACGTTAACAGGCCACTGATTTTCCTTTATAATTTAAAATTTTATTTCTCTTCTCTAGTTTCAATACTTTTATGCTTACATTTAATCATCACTTGTAAATGGAACCAAACTTATAGAAACCTATGTACCCTTAAATGATGAAATTTTAGAATTGATCTTATGAGCTAGTAGACTGTGGGTTCAGGGATTACCGGATTAAGATTACCCCAAAATTAAAGAATCAATAAGTTATTAGTAGTCAAAGAATACAAAATGGAAGAGTGTACTCCTTTAAGGAGATGAAAATGAAGGAAGCATGGAATGTGCTATGAAGGAACATGGTTTAATGTTTAAACGATGACATCTAAACTGATCTACGAGCCATTAAGACTGTGCTTAGTTCACCAAATTAAGATTCTTCGAAACTCAAAAGCATTGAATCAACGGGAAATTTGTACATAAAACACAAAACGGAAAAGTCTACTCCGGATATGAAAATTAAGAAAATCAGCTTCCTTTCTAATTAAGAGGAGCTCGCATTTCATAATCAATAGGCAGTTTGGAACTGATGGAGTAATTTTACCACTTCTGCAGTTCTGTTTTTTCATACTTACAACCTCTCTCTCAATTTCAAAAAATATTGATTCCTGCGAACCAAACAGTCCTAAGAAAAGAAGCCCAACCATTACATACATTCTATGGTTTCTGTCCTTTAGATCATGTAAAGCTAGCTTGCAGGAAGATAACATGACTTACTTGGCCACGACGGGTTGAGATGTATTATATGATGTATTTAAAGCAGCAATTACTAGACCAGCTACAAGTATTTGAAGGCCCACAACATTTTTTATCTCTTGCCACCCAAGATCCTACATACAAATCAGAAAGTGTTTATGGTATATCATCTAATCGAAAGGAACAATTGGTTTCTAAACAAATAACAAATGTGTACCTTCAGCATGGCGATAAACAAAGTAAAAGACAAAGCAATGGACAAGAAACAATAGGAACACGATGCTCCCGCAAACTTGGTGCTTAGGAGGTATAGAAAGTAACCACTAGCTGTTGCCATTGAGGTAGTGATCCCAAGTAAAATTAAGCGTCCATTAGCTTCACCAAGTCCAGATGGAAAACTCTTTCTGACCAGAAGTAGACCCAGTGAGGAAACTAACCCATAGGCAGTCATACCAATTATTGGAAGAGGAACACCTGGAGATTTAAGAAGAGTTAGAACGAAATACTCTGTTACAAATTTCTTTACTGCTGAACTGGTTCCTTGAAAACATATAACACAAAAAACTACTGCAATATTATTCCATATTCATTAACATTTAAACTATGTATATATACAACACATTAGTAGTACTATAGTAGGTACCAGGAATAATGCAAAAGAAGTTAGCAGTAGCACTGTTTCCTGCAATGACCGAACTCCCTAAATTTTCTATCCTCAATAATGACTTCATTGAATGTAGCTTAATACAAAAATTATTTAACAGCAAACATTTGGGGAAGTTCTTTTTAACGATAGTGTTGAGAAGGCAGACTCTGGAATATAGTTTGCAAAATAATATAAAAAAATGCATCATCTTGAAAGAATGACATTGAACAATATAATATTATCTATGGAAGAAATACATAAATAAGATAATAGGTCCTCGCAAAACAACTTATTGCCATGTTATAAATGATGGTCTCTAAACAACTCTAAATGATGGACACAAAAGAAGTTAGCAGTAACACCGTTTTCTGCAATGATAACTCCCTAAATTTTCTATCCTCCATAATGACTTCATGGAGTGTAGCTCAATACAAAAATTATTTAACAGCAAACATTTGGGAAAGTTCTTTTTAACGATAGTGTCGAGAAGACAGACTCTGGAATATAGATTTGCAAAATAATATAAAAAATGCATCATCTTGAAGGAATGACATTGAACAATGTAATATTATTTAAGGAAATACATAAGGTCCCCGCAAAACATACTTATTGCCATGTTATAAATGATGGTCTCAAAACATCTCTAAATATGTTATGAAAACCATAAAGAGAAGTCAGTTATATCAACAAATATCACTTCAACTTATCTCCAATTATGACTGTATGAGGCGTTTCAATCTAGGATAATATCCCCCTATGTATACAAGCCAATCCCGCAGACCCTGAGTGACATTGACACTGGTACAAGTGTCGAAAGGTCTGACAGAACATCTTAAAAGCACTCTGGTACAAGGACACAGGAATAAAACTACTTTGTAGCTCATGAGCCAATACCATTGAAAATAAATTAGAGTTTAGACTATGTCAATACCTTGTTTGGTCGACCAGATGACCATATGTTTCTTATGATTAACCACAATGTTATTCTACTCTCTCAAGTGTCCGAGAGTCTGACACAGTTCTTTTCCGAAACTATTAAGTTTCCATGTTACATAGGCTCGGCCTAATGCTAGTCTAGCTCTTCTTCTTTTTTTCTTTTTCTCTTTTTTTTTGTGTGAGAGGTAAACGAACATAATATATTCATATCAAAAAGTTAATTACAAACAAAGCCAAGGGATGAGATATCCCTGGTCAAGGAAACAAAATCAAAACAAGGTAGAACAAAAAAAAAAAAAAAACTAGAAGCTACTGTAAAACTCTACATCAAGGGCCACTTAGAACATCCTCCCAAGAGTAAGCAAAAGAAGCATAAGGAAACTCTACATCAAGGGCCACTCAAGGGACTTTCACCTAACCAAACATCCTCCCAGAATCTCACTCTATCCCCTCTACCAATACTAAATTTAATGTTGACCTTGAAGTCCTCAAGCTCTCTCATGATACCTTTCCAAACCCCGCATCCATATGGGATGGATACCTGTTTGCTATACCAACCCAATGCATCCACGCCATGTCTGGAGACGATAACACATCTCCACAGACGACCCTGTTCCTTGCTAAACCTCCACAACCATTTGGATAGTAAAGCATTATTCATCAATTGTCAAAACAAGAGAATTATAATAAGGACAGTTCTCTGTACTGAACCTACCTCTCTAAATTGCAGCAAATGACTACAGAGAGATTCAAGAAATAAAACTAAACCAAAAATCAAATCGAAGTACTTAGTTTTTTAACTCGTTTTCTTAACTATTTGGTGAGTTTCCAAATTCCAGCTCTTATGTCTTTATCAGCAATACCTATCTGACAATGAACCCAGAATATTTCGAATCTACTAGAACAATATTGTAGCTCTTTATGGCATACTATATTACTATTGAGTATTGACCAATATGTGTCAAATGGAATAACAAATGCAGAACACTAACATTTGTTTGCATGAATCAAAACAGACAAATGAGCCAGCCAGAGCCCAGAATTCATACAAACAAATATAAAATATGCAAGTTATGTATGAAGCTTAAACCTTGATAAATCAAAAGGTTAGAAGTAGCACTGTTTCCTGCAAAGAACTAACTTCTTAAATTTCTATTATCCATAATGACTTCATGGAGTGTAGGCCAATACGAAAAAATATTTAACAGCAAACATTTGAGGAAGTTCTTTCCAACGATAGGGTTAAGAAGACAGACACTGGTACATAGATTTGCAGAATATAATAACTGCATCATCTTGATGGAATGATTTAGAATAATCTAATATTATTTGAGGAAGAAATACACAAAATAAGATAATAAATTACCCGAGAAACATACTTCTTGTCAATTTATAAATGATGTTCTCAAAACATCTCTAAATACGCTAAGTGCTATGACAACCTAAAAGAGAAGTCAGTTATATCAACAAATTTCAACATGAGTTCAACTTATCTCAGATTGTGAGGTATTTTAATCTATGATAATATCTTTCTATGTATACATGCCATGAAGCCAATCCCGCAGACCCTAAGTGGCATTTACACTGGCATAAGTGTGGAGGGTCTTACATGGTATCTTAAAAGCACTTTGGTACGAGGACAAGGTAATACAACTACTTTGTAGCTCATGATCTTACCGAACCAATACCATTGAAAATAAATTAGCAGCACCTTATAGAGTTTGTACAATGTCAATATTTCTGTTGACCAAAAGACCGTATGTTTCTTATCATTAACCACAATGTTATTCTACTCTTTCTCAAGTGTCCGAGAGTCTGACACCAATAGACTATACCTAATGCTAGATTAGCTCTTCTTTTTGTTGAAATAAGAAAAATATATAAGAACACTTCTAGGTACACTGAACCTAACTTCTACACCGCAGTGAATGACCACAAAGAGATTCAAGAAATAAAACTAAATTAAATGTAAAATCAAATCCTACTACTTAGTTTTTGTAACTCATTTTTACTTATAGCTAGTAAGCTCCAAATTCTACTATTTTAGCTTCAATGTTTTTTGTCATCAATACCTAACTGGCAATGAAGCCAGAACATTTCAAATTTATTAGAACATTACAGTTGTTCATGATGGCATACTATTGACTAATAAGTGTCCAAAAGGGATTAACAAATGACAAACATTAACAATTGTTCGCATAAATCACAACGGACAAATAAGCTAGTTCGAAACCATATGAATATATAAATATCCAAATTATGTATAAAACAAAAATCCTAATAATCTAAAATGATTGAAGTAAGTGGTATACCAAAGACTGTCGCATAATCACTATTAAGAATATCAGTGCAACTGCCACCACCAATAGGGCAAAATGCATCAGTACCAGTAATCTTAAGATAAGTCAAATATCCAGTTTCCAAAAAACCAACTGCCCCAATTCCTGCACACCAAGAAATACTTGACTGAGAAAGAGTAGAATTCGAAATCAATGATTCTGCCTTTGTTTCTTCTTCTTCTTCTTCTTTAGTATTCTGAGATGATGGACCTTGTAAACATTTTACACTAAACATTACTCTTCTCTGCACATTAAATAAATAGTGTTACCTTAAATAATAAATTAGTATTTAATATGATTGAAAAGAAGAGAAAGAGTTGAATACCTTGGATTGGGTTGTTATAGAAGTTTGTGTAGTTGAAGAAAAGTTAGAGTTCTTGGTATAAGAACAAGGAAGAGTGGAGGTGCAGATGAAGCTCGTCATCATCGCAACCATCTTACTCAACTGTTCACTTTCACTACTGTACTTCTAACTCCTCGATAAATTTTACAGTGTTCGTTGTTGACTTGTTGTTGTTTGCCGTTGGAAGTTGGATTGGAACTTGGGAAATGAAGTGCGAGTTACGAGAGCCAACAAGTCAATAAATCGAGTACTCGACTAGTGATATTGCAGATGGGCAATGGACTCTTTGTTGGTTTATCATGTGTTTTGTGAGGTCTAACAAAATATATGGGCTTTATTTTGGATAAGTCCAATGTATGGCACACCATTACACCACTATCATATCACGTTTGGTAAGGCTAGTTGTGGAACCCGTGTTACATACCGAGTGTTGTTAATATTAATTTTGATGATTTCTGTATTGACCTATTTCTAGATCAATGCATTCACTAGGTCAGGTCGTTAGCGGACTTGACCAATGGGGGGAGTTTTAGATCGAAGTGGCTGCACCTCGTTGAGATTGAGATTGCCTACGTACTCTAGTTCGTGGGGATTGAACTTAGAGATCAAGCCATCGTAGTTCTGTTTATATAGAAGGTGAAGAGGTGAAGATCGTGGGATCTTGCAGATTCTCCGTCATGATGATACGATATTCTCCAGCGATTGTGTAACGGTTGTAGTAATTGGGCAACGGCTGGAGAGAGTATCTTGGGGCGCCGAATTAGGGCACGTGCGTATTGGCAGACCGTTGTTGATTGTGTAGTCGAGTTGTTGTGGTCGAGCTGCGAGTAGGTCGAGATCGTAACGACCTAGTGGATTAATGACCGTGCCATGTGGCTGCTTTTGATTGGCTGGAGTATGTAGTACCCCTACATAAGCCCCCTCTTTTTAGGTCGGCTGTATAAGTCGGGTTGAAAAGACTAAGAACTCTGATCGATGTTGATTTGAAGTTTGCTTTTTGAATTTTGCTGACGTGGCAGTCATGCATGCTTGTCTGTACTAATCATGGCGTTCTTACGGGGAAGTGGAGGAGTTTCCTCGAGCAGTTAGCCGTGTAGTTATATGGCAACTGACGCACTTCTTGCTTGATTAGGTCTTTGCGTTGCACGTGGATTGATCCAACGGTGGACGTGAATCATTTAGTGAATGGAAAATAACTGCAATGAACGTGGCTCCCTTGCTCGATCTCGGCCGTTTATCTGTTTTGAACCGATGGCTGGGATTACATGTGCTACAGTATTTAAACTGTGGCTTGATTGAGAAGGGTTTACCTATCTCGTTTTCTTTGTTGAATTGTTGCCGCTTTCTCTTGCGATCTGAAGATCTTTGAGAGCTTGTGAGGTTAGTTGCTTCTGTTTCTTGAATTTTATTTTTCTTTGCATCTTTTTGTTTTCTTTTTTGTTGCTTGAGAGAGATGTCTGAGGCAAGTGACTCTCAGAATGAGAACTTGAGTGGTGATGGTGGTGATGAGTATGAGTCTGAAAGGACTCATTCTGAGACTGGGTCTCCTAGTCGGGGTGAAGGAGATGTAGATCCTGAAAGCCCCCAGAGTAGTGGTTCTCATGGGGAGGACACCTCTGATGATGAAATGGTGGAAGGAGACGGAGGTTCCTTCTGTAGAATAGTGAATCCGAAGTATGTCCATAGGTATGTTGCATTTAGGAAGCAGTATGGGCTTAGTTCGATTGAGCATTTGGAGATTAGGTTTTTAGGAGATCGTTTACTTTCTGCTGAGTATCGACCTAAGAACCCTTTCTCCACTGTTTTTACCTTGATGCAATTCCGAGCTGGGCTGAGGTTGCCTCTATCTTGTCTGGTGGTCGACCTGTTCAATGCTATCGGTCGAGCTCTTTTCCAGATGAACGACAATTTCTGGAGAAACATGAGGGTCATTGATGACCTCAACAAGTTGCATAAGTGGAACATCACTGTAACTAATGTATTGGACCACTTTAGTTTTAAACGTTCTTCGAAGGTCGAGTTTGCGGGTTATAATATGCAAGTTAGGCCAGAACGTTTGCCTTTGATCTATCCGGTGAGTAGTGAGCAATGGTGGAAGGATCCCATGCTGATTACTGGGTCGATTACTGAAGGGAGCATCCGGTTGCGTCATGTGACTAGGAATGATGCTCGTAAGTTTCTGGTTGTTAGTCTTAGGATTGTAGATGACTTTCTTATTTCCGAACTTGTTGACTTTGTATTGTATTTGCAGCGATCAGGGACGATCACTCGTTGAGAAAGAACGATCTGAAGTCTGCTCTGAACGTCTTCGGTTTGTGGGCTGATAGTCGGAAGATACAGTTCTTACCCCACCTGAGGGAGCATTTTATTCCCAAAGGTGGTCCGAAAACAGTTGAAGAAGAACTAGGGAGGAGGAAGTTGCTGAAGAAGGCCTTTATGTCGTCTGTACATAAAGATGATGCGGGACGATCTGGTGGCAGCTCGCGTCCTGTGGAGAAGGAGCGAGCTAGTGGGAGCTCGCGGCATGATGAGAAGGAGCGAACTAGTGGTGGCTCCCGTAGGTCGGAGAAGGAACGATCTGGTGCTAGCTCGCGCCAGCGGGAGATAGTGGCGAGCCCCCGAGTTGTATCCCCTTCGGCCTCACTCCCCAAACTACCTGTTGGGGTTGGAAAGAAGAGGTCGTTCCCTGGGAACCTGAGGCTGATGGAGCCCCCAACTTTGCCTGTCTCTCCCCCTCCGAAGCCTGTGAAATCTCCTGAGCCTTCCCTGTTGTCCAGGAAGGCTGCTGCTCGGCCTTTGCAGAAAGGCAAGGGGGTATTGTCTGAATTTCGCCCTGGGTCGTTCGATTATTTGGATGGCCGTGGTGAAAAGCATGTCGTGTATGAGAACGGTAGTGCAATTAACGATCCCTGCGTTGCCCGAGCTGTAAATGAGGGCATCGTCTTGGAAGCTGATGCTCGAGCAGTGAAGTATCAGAATTTGCTGGTGACTTGCTCAAAGATAAACGCAGCAATGTCTTTGGTGAGTGGGGTTGTTACTTTCTTTTTCTTTGTCTGTACTGAGTTATTGTTGTCTAAACGCTTGTTTGCACTTGTAGCTCAACGCCAGCTTCCAGGAGGTTCGTCTGGTCGCTGAGGTTGGGGCTCGAGCTGAGATTGACCTGAAGTATCTCAACGAGAAACTCGAGCAGGCGAAGAATGTTGATGTTGTTGCCGAGAGCAAGTTCAGGGACAAGGAGGCGGAGGTCGTGGTGCTGAAGGAGATGTTGGAGCAGGTAAGGGGAGATCTTGCTGCTGCTAGGTCGTCTTCTGATCACTGGGAGCGCACATGTCATGAGAATGGCGTAGCTTGGAAGGCCTATTGCGACAATCTGGAGAAAGCTTTAATGGGGTCGCCCGAAGGAGAGGAGACGCGAGGTGGTGTTGAAGAAACTTTAGTACCAGCTCAGGACACCTTGACAGGCCCTAATGTTGAGGTCGCAAGTGGCCGGATGGAGGTGGATGAACCTAGCGATCAGCCTATGCAACAGTGAGATCGTCTCGGTCTTTGGGGAGGCCTGATGCTTAGTAAGGCGTCCTGGATTCTTACCAGGTCTTCTTGCTTGTATTTTGATGGTTGCGTGCTCATGGGAAAGTACATCTCCTTCTTCTTCTCCCTTTCTGTCTTCAATGATGCCTGGTGTTTGGTGAGCTTGTAGCGAAGTCGTTTTGATCAGTTAGTTTCCTGGTAGCTCGTTCAGAAGGCAAGTAGACGAGATGAATGGCTGCAAGCAGGACGGACTGAAACAATTCTTCTTGTATGCCTTAGTTTAATGTTGCTTGTAGATCGTTCTGCCTGTAATAGTTAGAATTTCATGAAGTAAAAAGAAATTTCACTTATTTACCTTGCATTCTCATTCTTGTTACGTTGTCTGCTTGTATGAGTCTTGCAAACAATAAGTAATAATTATAGTGCTGGGCCTGCTGGTGGATGAGGTCGTATGCATGCTAGCTGGGTTGTACATGGGTCGTGGGAATGATATGACCAATGCACCAAGTTAAGTTGTAAATGTTTGAACTTAACAAAATTAAAATTATCAAAGGGACTAGAGTTTTGATAATTTGTAGGTCGAGGGATTGGATTAGACCTTTAGGAGCCATTCATGTTTGAGCTGAGATGAAGGCAGAGATGAGTTTGTATATTGAAATGTAATAGATAGATGCTTACATTTCATTGATAAAACTTTTTCAAGTGATAAGCATTCCATGGGTTCTTAACAATCTCCCCTTCTGGTGTTTGGAGACGATAAGAACCGTTGCTTTGAACCCTGATGACAATGTAAGGGCCTTCCCAATTGGCATTGAGCTTGCCAATAGTATCCTTCCTTTTGTTGTGGAACATTTTCCTTAGAACTAGTTCTCCTGGTTGAAAAGTTCTAGGTCGTACGCCTTTGTTAGAAGCTCGCTTTAGTCGTTGTTGATATTGCTCGAGTTTTATAACGGCGTGGCTTCGTCGTTCTTCAAGGAGATCAATTTCGAACGACCAGACCTGATTGTTAAGCTCTGTGTCTACCAGAAGGGATTTGGTCGTTCCAAATGTTAACTCGGTGGGAATAACGACCTCAACTCCATAGCAAAGACTGAATGGTGACATCCCTGTGGACGTACGAGGGGTTGTTCTGTAAGCCCATAGGATGTTTTCTAACTGTTGTGGCCATTGATCGTGTTGATCCTCAAGCTTTTTCTTTAAGTTGTTCAGGATCTGTCGATTTGCAGCTTCGACTTGGCCATTGGACTGCGGATATCTAGGTGTTGACCTAGAATGATCAATTTTCCACAGTTCGTAGAAAGCCTTGATGTTTTTGCCGACGAACTGAGTGCCATTATCCGTGACTATCCGTTTTGGTAGACCAAATCGTGTGATTTTGTTTTCCCACATGAATCTTTGAACATCAGCTTGAGTGATGTTGGCGAGTTCAACGGCTTCTACCCATTTTGTGAAGTAGTCAATGGCGACTAGAACAAACTTCTCTTCAGATTTCTTTTCTTTGATTAAAGGGCCCATGATATCGAGCCCCCACATGTGAAATGGCCATGGCGCAGTGATGTTGATGAGATCGTTTGGATGCTGATGTTGGTTATCAGCAAAACGCTGGCATTCTTTACACTTCAACACAAATATCTTGGCATTTTCTTTCATTCTTGGCCAGAAATATCCCTGGGAGATCGCTTTATGAGCTAATGTTCGACCTCCGGAATGGTTTCCGCATTCTCCTTCATGGATTTCTTGGAAGATGATTTGCCCATGTTTGGGAATCAAGTACCGTAACAACAGACCGGTTGCAGATTTTCTGAATAGCTTACCCTCATGGAGTTTATACATAGTGACTTTATGTAATAGTTGACTGGCTTCCTTTTTGTGGGATGGTAACACACCAGTTTGAAGGTAAGTGATGAAAGGTTCCATCCAAGTCCCTTGGATGTCTGCTGGTGTTGTGGCTAGTAGATCACAGATTTGGTGAACGTTTTCTTCTTTCAATAGATATGCAGGCTGCGTACTGATTGCTATAGTGAGGGCCCGCGGTCGATCTGACTCGATCTTAGATGCTAAGAATGCCAATGAATCGGCATGTCTGTTGTCATATCTAGGGATGTGATTGATTGTGAAATAACTGAGCTTGCTGATGAGTTCCTTTGCTCTGCTAGCATATCTGATTAAGTTAACACCATTGATCTGGTAATTATTGGTAATCTGATTGAGTACCAATTGAGAATCACTGTATACCTTGAGGCGGACTGCCTGTAGGTCGATAGCCATTTGTATGCCCTGGATTAGAGCTTCATATTCGGCCTCGTTGTTGAAGGTCGAGAAGTCGAGATGAGTTTCTCTCTCGAGCTGCGAACCCTCAGGAGAAATGAGCACAACACCTATGCCACTTCCGTTGGAGTTGTGAGAACCATCAACATATAGTTGCCAGGTATCGGGGGGATTGACCTGGACTTGCCTTGTTTCTGGTTCTGGTTCCCAATTGATGTCTTCTGTTGGATAGTCTGCTAAGAAATCGGCGATGACCTGTCCTTTGACGGCCTACCTAGAGACGAACTCAAATGTGTAATCACCCAGCTTGGCCGCCCATCAAGCCATACGACCTATTTTGTTCTTCTTTTCTAATATATGACATAATGGCTGATCGGTGATTACTTTGACAGTGTGGGCTTGAAAATAAGGTCTGAATTTGCATGCAGCGTAAAGAAGAGCTAATGCTAATTTCTCTAAAGGTGTGTACCTTATTTCGGCCTGCTGTAAGACTTTGCTTGTGAAGTAAATTGGTCGTTCGACCTGATTTTCCTCCTTGAAAAGTACTGCACTGATCGCAAAATCTGAAGTTGCAAGGTAGACGCCGAGTATATCTCCATCATTAGGCTTTGTGACAACTGGTGGAGTAGATAAATATGCCTTGAGGTCGGTGAAGGCCTTCTCACATTCTTCTGTCCATTGATATGAAGCCCCCTTTTTGAGAATATGAAGCATTGGTCGACATTTATCTGATGCTCTAGAAATGAATCTATTGAGAGCTGATACCATGCCATTGAGTTTTTGGATCTGCTTCTTTGTTTTTGGGCTGGGCATGTCGATCAGGGCTCTGATCTGGTCGGGATTTGCTTCAATACCTCGTCTTGTAACTAGATAGCCGAGAAATTTTCCTGATGCAACCCCAAACAGGCACTTCTCTGGGTTAAGACGCATTCTATATTGTCTTAACCTTTGGAATGCCTGGTCGAGATATGATAAGTGATCTTGCTCTTGGCTGCTCTTGACTAGCATATCGTCGATGTAGACCTCCATTGTTCGACCTAGTAGATCGTCGAACATTCTAGTGACCAGTCGTTGGTAGGTCGCTCCTGCATTCCTTAAGCCAAATGGCATAACCTTGTAGCAAAAAATGCCTTGCTCTGTTGTGAAAGAGGTCTTCTCTTGGTCGGGTTCGTACATTGAAATTTGGTTGTAGCCTGAGTATGCGTCCATGAATGACAATAGCTCGAAACCACATGTCTGATCGACTAACCTATCGATTCGTGGCAGTGGGAATGAATCTTTAGGACAAGCTTTGTTCAAGCTTATGAAGTCGATGCAGACTCTTGTTTTCCCGTTTTTCTTTAAGACGGGCACAATGTTGGCTAGCCAATCTGGCGTGTCGACTTCCTTGATGAACCGACCTGTTTAAGTCTGTTGATTTCTTAACTGCTTGGTGAAACTTAGGAGCGAGCCTCCTTGGTTTTTGCTTAACAGGTTAATAATTTGGATTGACGCGCAGTTTATGACATGCGATTGATGGGTCTATTCCAGGCATATCAATATACGACCAAACAAAAACATCTTTATTAGAAGAAAGAAAGTTTACAAAGTTGTGGAACTTATCTTCCTCTAACTCTGCACCTACATAGACATATCTCGGGTCATCTTTTGACCCTAAGTTCACACGTACTCCTGGATCAGTACTTCCGAGATTAAGCTGGGGGGAGCTCGTTTGCTCCTTCTGTAGTTGCTATTTAGTGGCCTCGGTCTTTTCTTTGGATGGGCTCTTTGATTTGTTGTCGCCCTCTCGAGCTTCTGATGCAATCGGGCTCTTCCCCTTAGTGTCAGCATCCTTGGTTCCAGAGGTGGATGGCTTTGCAGGTGCCACAGCTTCAAGAATTCCATGACATTCTTGTGCAACGTTCTGGTTGCCCCGAAGTTCCATTATCCCATGAGGTCCGGGATAGCGGAAAACTTGATGATATGTAGATGGAACACCTCTCATGGCATGGATCCATTTTCGACCAAGAATCGCATTATACTTACTTGCGATGTTGAGGATGCTGAATTTGGCGGTCACAACGACCTTGTCTTCCTTTCGGCCCACAGTGACGGGCAACAGAATTTCACCCTTAGGATCTTCCCTTGAACTGTTGAAGCCTAGGATGGGTGTGAAATCAGGGATGAGAACTGAATCAAGCAACCTCATGTCCTTGAAGGTTCTGTACATGAGTATGTTGCAGGATGCACCAGGGTCGATGAGTACCCTCTTGATGATGTAATCAGCTATTCGCAACTCAACGACAAGGGCGTCATTGTGAGGGGTGACGACCTTGTTGAGATCGTCCTCTGTGAAGGTGATGTCAGATTCTTGGCGAGCCGGGATGTTGAAGCGAGCTGCTCGGCCAGTAATGGAGTAGACATGATGAAGATGCTCTACTCGTCTCTTCTTGTCTCTGGACACAGGGGTGGAGTTAGATTCATAAATCATGTAGACTACATGACTCTTTGACTCGCTGTCACTATCAATCTTGTTCGCGACCTTTTTGTTAAGTTGGTCGCGTAGGTCGCTTGTTGGACCTAAACGCTGGGAGAGGCTACGCCCTCTGCTGCGGACTGGACTTGCGGAGGCCGTTCTGGCCTTGCTGTGATGTTGCCTTGGTGAATGCGGAGGCGTCTAGAATTCTTCTTGGCTTGTTTGCCATTGGTATCCTCCTGCCTTCCGAGGATCCAATTGTTTAGCCTTTTTTCATCGGCCCAAGTCTGAAGAGCGCGTTTCAAAACGCGACAGTCATCAGTTTGATGACACCGTACCTTGTGAACTTTGCAGTACGGTCGACCAAATGTGTCCTCCAACTGTGTGTAGGTAGGAATCTTGCACCAATGGTTGTGCTTGATTCGCTCATAGATATAACCGGCTGGTCGTGTGAACCGGTGGTAATCTCGTTGCTCAGTAGGCAACGTTTTTGCTTTGAACCTCTTGTTGTCTGATCGAGGTCGCTTGGTGGAGCCAAATTCCACGTTGCTGATGACATGATTCTTTTCCCTACCAGTTAGGGCTTCTTCGAGCTTGATGTAACGATCCACCTTAAGGTATAGCTCGTCCAGAGATGAAGGTCGCTTCATAGCTAGAGATTTGTGCAGGTCGGATCCCTGGATCAGACCGTGAGAGAATGCGATTGTTGCAAAGGTTTCATGCTCCTTTGCAAAATCTTGGATGGAATGCAGTTCAGATTTGAACCGAGCAAAGAAATTGCTCAATGATTCGCCATCCCGCTGCTTGACTTTGAAGATGGAATAGATGGTGACAGGACGCTTCTTGTTGTGGATATAGAAGATAACGAACTGTCTTTCGAGATCCGCAAACGAGCTGATGGATCCTGGCTTCAAACGGTGAAACCAATCGAGAGCAGGTCCGGTGAGGCTGGACTGGAACAGTAAACATAGTAAGTGATCCTCTTTGATAAGAGGAAGGGATTTGCGAAATCCTTTGATGTGGTCAGTTGGATCTCCAACTCCTGCATATTGGTCGAATTTGGGGGCGTTGAGCTTGTTAGGCAATTCATGGTCGAGGATCTCCTTGGAGAAGGGAGACTCCTGAAATTGCTGAAGGGACTGGACGGCCAGTTGTTCTGCGGTATGGCCTTTGCGAAGTTGTATGATGGCCTGAGAGGCTTTAAACTCTGCTAGTTGTTGGCTGAGTTCTTCATACTTTCGGTTGGAGTCATCAACAGCAACGACTCCATGTCCACTATTTGCTACTGGTGCTGGGTTGGTAGTTTGTGCAGCCTTTAAACGTGCGTTTTCTTCCTGCAGACGATTGATTTGGTCTTGCAGATCTTGGATGGTTAGTTCTTGGGTAGCCATTTGAATAGATGATTTTGAGTTGGGTGGGAGGGTTTGGGTTTTTCGATATGATCGAATTCCTTACAGTCGGCGCCAAATGTATTGACCTATTTCTAGATCAATGCATTCACTAGGTCAGGTTGTTAGCGGACTTGACCAATGGGGGGGAGTTTTAGATCGAAGTGGCTGCACCTCGTTGAGATTGAGATTGCCTACGTACTCTAGTTCGTGGGGATTGAACTTAGAGATCAAGCCATTGTAGTTCTGTTTATATAGAAGGTGAAGAGGCGAAGATCGTGGGATCTTGCAGATTCTCCGTCATATTTATGATGATACGATATTCTCCAGCGATTGTGTAACGGTTGTAGTAATTGGGCAACGACTGGAGAGAGTATCTTGGGCGTCGAATTAGGGCACGTGCGTATTGGCAGACCGCTGTTGATTGTGTAGTCGAGTTGTTGTGGTCGAGCTGCGAGTAGGTCGAGATCGTAACGACCTAGTGGATTAATGACTGTGCCACGTGGCTGCTTTTGATTGGCTGGAGTATGTAGTACCCCTACAATTTCTCTTTTAATAAAAAAAACATGTCCATGTCAAATACTCAAATGCAGTATTAGGCATTTGTTGATGTTAATTTTGTTTTAATAAATTAATCCATAGTGGATATATCATATATGTACACTCATCAATTGTAGTCGTGTCCCTCGATTACACCAACTTAATGGGTAAAGCATGAATTAACAATATTTCATTTGAGTACGTTTTGATGTGTAAAACATGCACTAACAATATTTCAATTAAGTTCAATACTTCAAATGTGTTTAACATTAGTAGATTTTTTTAGCACAATCAAAGAAAATAATAACATACTTTACTGTATTTACAATTAAACAGTAGAATCATTTACAATATTTTTAAAAGAACAAAGATTACACGTAAACTCCACTCTTGAGACTATCTCTAAGGATTATGTACTCCTAGAGTGTAAAAATATCTTGGAGTCCCTGTTTGCAACCTATCCAATGCCATGTTGCCCCCTCGATATTCATCAGTAAAAAAAACAATTAAAATTATTCACACACGGAGTAACCAAAACAATTCAAACCATTCACATACAATAGAGTGAATAGATCTTTTAGTACCTATTGTTTTATCTCTCAAGCCTCACCCCTATTTCATGGAAATTAATTGATTATATCCTGAGCTGAAAAATTAATCAATATGCTCCCGCTTTTTTTTTTTTTTTTTTTTAATAGTCATGATATATTAAAAGCCTTAACCAGAATACAGATTACAAAACAAACTATCAAGTTTTAGCTGGTCTGAAAGCCAAGCTGGAGGAGAAGCCAAGGAACAAGAAACTGACGAGCTAATATTTGCATGAGAAGCCAAAATATGAGCTGCGCCGTTTCCTGCTCTTTTACAGAAAATGAAAGAAACAGAATTAAATAAAGTAGAAAGTTGTTTTGTCTGATCCAGTATCACTGTTGCTGGCCATGATAATTTTTTTTTTCCCCTGCAAGTACTCAACAACACTCTTGTTATCCGTCTCCACTTCGACGAATTTCAGTTTCATTTGGATCCCTTTGGTGACTGCTGCTTTAATGCCTCTGCATTCAGCCTCGTCAGATGTAGCTGCAGTTCCTGATTCATTGCCTGCAATTATGAAGGTGCCATTGAAATCCCTTATTAGATAACCAATGCCAATAGGATTTGTAGGTCCAGAAAATGTTATGTCCACATTTATCTTAACAAAACCAAATCTTGGTGGAATCCAAATAGTAGCCTGGTTGTTTGGAATCACAGATGAAACAAAACTGTTAGCTGATTTGTATCTAGCAACATTATAATCAATGTATTGAGCTACTTTTGCTGGACTTGTGTAAATGTTCTAAAACACTCTAATACATCTATGCTTCCATATACCCCAAGTAGCAAAAACACAAAAAGAGCTCCAAAAGTCAGGGTTGTTAACACAGTTAGGTGGTTTGGAAAACCACAACTTAATCCAGTCCTTAACACTTAAATGTTGATAGGGTCTGATATTGAATTTCATTTGACTAAAAAACCAAACCGACAAGGTGTAAGGGCAGTCTATCAACATATGTTTTAGGGTCTCAACAGGAGCATTACACATAGGGCAGTTATAGGCAGGGAGTTGCACAAATCTACCAATCCTTTCTCTGATGGGGACACAATTATTAAGACACTTCCAAGTGAATTGAACAGCTCTAGGGGGGCCTTACACTTCCAGATTCTTAGATTTAGCTTAGCAAAACTATGGGGAGGGAGGAGAGAGGTAGTGAGCAGCCTATACATGGACTTAACACTGAAGACTCCTTGTTTAGTACCCATCCATCTTAGTCTATCGACAGAGTCAGAGCCTCTGATAGTAGTATTCTTAATGTGGCTAATAGTAGTGTTATCAAGTAAATGGATTAACATGTCAGTATTCCAGAGATTTGAGTGAGGGAGAATGAGATTTTGAACAGTGGTCGGGGTGATGTTGGTCGGAGCAGGATTAGGGGAAGGAACTTTGTATGAATTCAAACTAGGGATCCAAGGTTCAGACCAGAGATTGACAGAAGAGCCATTGCCAATATCCCAGCAGTAATGAGGCAGTATTTTGGAGATGATGTTAGAAAGGGATCTCCATATCCAAGAAGGAGTAGAGTTGCTATGAATTTTGAGGGCTTGAGATCTGTAGAAGTACTTAGTTTGAAGGATGGTAGAGCACAGGTTCCCAGTGTTGGAGGCTAGTCTCCAGGCAATCCTAGCAAGGAGGGCCTCATTCTGTTTCTCGAGGTCTTTGATTCCCAAGCCTCCCCATTTTTTGGGAAGGCACAAGTGGTCCCAGTTCAGAAGATGCATGGTTCTCTTGTTATTTCCTTTGGAACCCCACCAAAAATCCATTTGAAGTTTGTTAAGTTTATCAGTAATCATTTTAGGGATCTTAAAACAAGTCATCTGATAGGAAGGGATAGCAGAGGTAACAGAGTTTATGAGGATGGTTCTACCAGCTTGAGATAGAACTTTTCCTTTCCAGCCAGCAAGTCTTTTTTCAACTCTTTGGATAAGGAACTTAAAGAGAGCAGACTTTTTTTCACCCATAAAGAGAGAACTCCCCAAGTAAAGCTCCTTAGTGTCAAGATTTTTTATTTGGAGGGTGTCTAAAATGCACAACTGATGGTGGAGAGGGGTGTTATCGCTAAACAGAACCCCCGATTTAGAGAAGTTGATTTTTTGCCCAGAAATAGAACAAAAATCATTAAGCGTTTGGATGATCTCTCTAGGCCTCAGCAGGATTAGCTCTAGAGAAAATGAAGATGTCATCCGCAAAAAGAAGGTGAGAGATAGCGGGGCTATTCTTAGAGGCTTTAATACCATGAATTTTTCCTTGGGTGCACTTATCCTCAATCATTCTAGTCAAGAGTTCCATAGTTATGATAAACAAGGAAGGGGAAAGAGGGTCACCTTGTCTAATACCACAACTTGGTTTGAAATAACCAGTAGGGACACCATTAAGGATGACCGAGGAATGGACCGAAGAAACACATTGGTGGATGAGGTGGGTGAAATCTTTATCAAAACCTATAGACTCAAGTATGGTGATTAGGCATTCCCAGTTGAGGCGGTCAAAAACTTTGGACATGTCAATCTTAATAGCCATAAGCCCCCCCAAACCAGTTTTTTTTCCTAAGAGTGTGAATGATTTCATGTGTCATGATGACATTGTTATTTATTTGTCTTTTGGTAACAAAGGCACATTGGAGAGGAGAAATGATACGAGGGAGGTGAGCTTTAATTTTTTCAGCTAGGATTTTAGAGATTAATTTGTAATTGACATTACACGGGCTTATGGGCCTAAAGTCACCAGGACTCGCAGGGAAGTCGCATTTAGGGATCAAGGCTATGTTGGTGTTGTTAATGTGTTGAATAGAACAATTTCCATCCAAAAAATTGTGGACAAGAGCCTCTAATTCACAATGAACAACATCCCAAGATTTATGATAGAAAAGGCTAGGGAACCCATCAGGGCCAGGAGATTTAAGAGGCCCAATGCTGAAGATATGCCTCTTGATATCATCATTATGGATTGTAGCTAAGAGGTCTTCATTGTCCAGAGAGGAAAGACAGGTAGGAAAGTGAAGGTGGATAGTGTCAGTGTGCTTAATGGTGAGAGGTGTGATGTTAGGAGCTAGGATACCTTTGAAATGGTCTAGGAAGATTTGGGATATCTTTCCTTTGTTCTGGGTCCAGTTGTTGTTTTCATCCATAATAGAGTCAATCTTGTTTCTATTTCGTTGGATCAAAGTAGATATGTGGAAGTAACTAGTGTTCCTATCACCTTCAGCAATTATAGTATCACTAGATTTTTGTTGCTATAACAATTCTTCTCTCTTAAGGGTTTCATCTAATTCTTCATTAAGATATTTTTCCTTAAGTTTATTAGAGTGAGTGTAGGGCAGGGATTGGATATTAACAATTTTGGATTTGAGGAAGGCAATTTTCTTGAACACGTTCCCAAAGACTCTTTTATTCCAAATAACAAGAGCTTTTTTAGTGGAAGAGAGGTGGTTAGAGATGGACTTTTCATCCAGAGGACAGCAGACGCTATCCCAAGCCATGCTAATGACTCTATTGCAATCCTGGTCTCTGGTCCACATACTATGGAACTTGAAGGGTTTAGGACTGTTAATCGGAACAGTCTTAAGGGTGAGAAGAAGGGGGCAATGGTTAGAGGCAATGGCAGGAAGGTGAGTCACTCTAGCATCAGGAAACATGATTTGCAATTGGGGGGTGACAAGGCTTCTATCTAGTCTTTCCCTTATGTTGAGGGACCCAACCCTCTTATTACACCAGGTGAAAGGTTGACCAACAAATTAACCCTAAATCTATAAGACCAAGGTCTTGAATAATATCAGCCGCAAACAAACTCTCATTCCTATCAAAAGGCAGGCCTCCCCATTTTTCTCTCTCATGAAGAATTAAGTTTAGGTCTCCCATAACCATCCAAGGATGATTGGAGGTATCACAAGCTTGATGAAGAAAGGTCCAGCTAAAGCTTTTAAGGGAAGTGTAAGGACTCCCATAAAAGAAAGAAAAGGTAAACTTCTTAGTTTGATCAGCAGTTAACTGGATAAAGGTGTTGATTATGTACTTGTTAGAGAAGGAAACAACAAGATTAACTTGACTACTCCAAAGTAAGAGAAGACCCCCAGCATGATTAATAGACTCCACATAGTGATGATTAGGGTATCTAGTAAGTCTTATCATGTTATCTATCACAGATTTGGAAGACTTAGTTTCAGATAAAAAAATTATGTCTGGCCTATAGTCTTTTATCATGTTTAGTAAGGCTCTTTGGGTGTGATCATTACCACACCCTTGACAATTCCAAGTAAGGATAGACATTAAGGTCTCAATAAAACAAAGCTCAGCAAATTTAGCAGAAAAGCAGTGATATAATATAATGGTGTCGAATTATAAACAAATCTAACCAGTTTTTGAATGCGTCTAGGGAATCCTTTACAGGTTTTCAAAGACAAACAGAAGCAGTAGATCGAGCAGTAGATAGTGCAGTGTAAATTAACGGTGGAGAGGTGTAAGAAGCTATGCAAAGAATTAATGTTAGTAATATTGTTATAGTGTGCTTGTAAGTGGATGTTGACAGTGAGAGTTATGTGTGAATTGGCAGCACAAAAAGTAAATAGTGTATCAGTAGAATTGGGGATGATAAGATAGGAAGAGGTATAACTAACCCGAATATGATTTCCACTTATAGAAGGAGCTAGAAGGGTGCCGTCAGCATGAGTATTGTTTATTTGAATACCAGTTTCTTGTCCCCCTTCAGATGCACGAATAATATCATTGTTTCTTGCTCCTTGAGCAACCATGAGAGGCTCCACAGTTAGGACCTCAATATGGTTATGAAAAGGACCTTGCAGAGTTGAGACTGGAGAAGAAGGATCCCAAATTGCAGGGGCAGGGGGTGGATCGGTTAGTAGAGCAGTGAGACGACGAACAATTGTGGGATTAATGGCTCCCCTTTGCATAAGCAATGTGGTAAGAACAGGATTTGCTCTCATTTGAGCCATCAGATCAAGATTTTCCGGATCAGTTATAACACCAAGAGTATCCAATTGTGGTGGATACCCTATCATCTCAGTAGGCGAATTATTGCATATAATTTTGCGTTTCTTACTCCCAATTTTGGTTGCATCAGTATTTTCCTGCTCAATTTTTCCTTTTCCTCTTGCATCTTTTGACCCTTTCTGAGTTTTGTTTGGCGACCCAGCTGGCCGACCCCTTCCTCGACGTTGGGGAACTCCATCATCTCCCACATCATAAATTCTCAGAGCTCCCTGTTGCTTCCCTTCAATCTCTTCACGATGAACCCTAGCTGCAGGGAATGGGGCTAGTGAAGGTTCAACTTGAATGGGCTGTGTCACAACAGTTGGGCCTATAGTTAGGTCCCAAGCTAGTCCTCCAGCAATAGTTAAGCCCAAGTCAATTTGGCTAACTATATGGGTATTTTGATTGCAGGCAAACGTGGGTATTTTGATTGCAGGCAGACGTGGCCTCATTTGTATTTAAATGACCCATATTGGCCCAATTTTGCGAAGCCGGTTGACAATTAGTATCCATTCCATCTTGGCCTAAATTTTCAGCCCAGCCCAAGTTGTTTTGCATCATCTCTGAACCCTGATCCTGAATCTTCTCCGTCGCTGGAATAATTCCTTGTTCATGAGGCCAAACCACCAGCTGTTGATTTCGATCACCACCATCAGTGCTTCCCACCGGCTGTTGAGCCCTAGTTGGCTGCGAGGATTGTGCAGGCATCTCAACTTGAAGTGGGAAGTTATAGTTGCTGCGGATGTGACCCACTCTATTACAGAGGCCACAAAACAGACCCGGCAAATTATTATACTTGAAGCTTACCCAAACGTCACCATTAACCAGAGTGTTGATGTGATACCCCTGGACTAGTGGTAGGTGAACATTCACGTTTACTCGTGCACGAAATCCTTCAGCAGTCCTTGGAATGATTCCAATAGGAAACACAGATGTGACATAACCAGCTGCCGTTCCGATCATCCTAACAATATCAGCATGCAGATGTTCCAATTCTAGACCTTTAAAGCTCATCCATAATGGCATTGAATCAAGCTTTACTCTAGCAGCCACCATCCCAGTTGAAAATGGTTCAATCAAGACCAGAAAACTGAGCACAGTCCATGGTTGCATCTCTTCAACTCTCTCCTGGTCGTTGAAATTATGGAAACGACAGACAAAACGATTGTGACCTGCTCGAACCATGTCAGAAGTTTCAGTCACTCTCCACTTGATTTTGGTGGCTCGCATGACCTGGTTGGGGTTAAGATGGCCACCATGAAGCAAGGTGAAGATCAGGGTATGATTCCAAAGGTTGCCATTTGCTTGAAGCATCTCAACAGGAATTTGAAGTCTCATGTTTTGGCTGGGAATTGTTAATGTTGTTGTGATGGCATTAGTTAGGTCATGAACATCCATTAGTATGAAGAAAACTGTTTGGAGTCTGTGTAATTTTGGGTGTAAGAAATGGATAAGGTGTAGAAACAGGATATTTTGTGGTAAAACAGTAATAGTGGGTAGGTTTTCTTGTAAAATATCTAGTATCCAACGGTTGTGATTGCGGTCCATTGAGCCTAAAAAAAAAAGATAACTCAGGATTTGTTGAAAGACTGATGAGTTGTGTCAGAAAGTAAAATTATGGGGAGAATTAGAGATATAATCAAGTGTTGGTTTGTAGCCGTATTGCAGGTAAAAATCTTGTAAGGTATGCTTGTGCTTGGATTAGACCTCTCTGCAGAAAGCTTAAAACAATAGCTGGTATTCAAAGAGAAACAATAACTCATGATAGTGCCCCTGCTAGATCCTGCATTAGTTGGAAACCATAATCAAATTAGAGAAAAAGATTAGATAAAATAGTGAAGTTTGAGGGCATAGAGAGAACAGAAACTTGTGTAGAAAAGGGGGTTGATGTGAAGGCCTTTAGTAGCTGTAGTAGGTTGCAGAGTAGAGTACTCTTCTTTGTTGCGAAGCTCGATTGTTGGGCCAAGGAAGTCCTTGCTAACAACTCTAACAACTTGCACAGAAAGAGTTCTACTATTACTCACAGTCAGCTCACTGTGGTTCTCACAGTTTTCCTTTGCACTCACAGTTCTGATGTTCTTGATGTTCACCTTGTTTGTCAATGGCTGTCCCGGAAGAGGCACCTAAAACAGTTTGGGGTGATGTGGATATTGTGGCTTATGATGAGCCAAACAAATAATACAGGTGACTACTGACTCAACTCCCGCTTTCACCTTCTACCTAGAGAGCACTTATGAATTCCCCAAGAAGGGTTTTTGAAATGGTCTAAACTTAATGCATATATACTAATACATCCATGAATGACTTTGTATGCCCTATAATGTAGATAATACACCTTTTTTTGTTAGATGGAGAGAGAGGGGGTCCATGTTACATCGCCAATTAAGGTGTTTGCAAAACACCCCCCCAAAAAAAAATAAATTAAAAAATAGCACATCAAATAATTAGTCAAGAAATTTTGAAAAGGTGGTCTAACGATTTTTAATCATTTCAGGTTGTTTCAAATCAGTTTATTAAAAAATTGGAAGCCACAAAATAAATTTAAAAAAAAGGTAGAAATCAGATGCATATTAAACAAAATTAACACAACCAATAAATCTTCATATTTTACACATTTGATTATCTAAAATCTTAATATATTATAATATTCTTTGTTTCTATAACATCTCTCTAATTACACCAGAGTTGAACCCCACCATGGCTGTTAACTCATTAGGAAAAGGTCGATAAAGATCGACATGACTCATCTGGCTGAATCTCCTACTTTGGTACTTTTTTCTAATGAAGTAAGGGACCCATCATACACAACTCCTGAAGCTTCCTCACCCATAACGACTGAAGCAACCGACTTCTCAAAATGACTTATATGAGAAGAAAGCATACTCACCAACAGGCGCTAACACCTACAGCTAGGGCTGTCAATGGATCGGATCGGATCGGTTTGGTTTTCTCTATGATCCAAACCGATCCAAAGGTATTATGATCCAAATCGATCCGATCCAATTCAGGAATGGATCATATTGTTTGGATACTAAACCGATCCGTTTCTAATAGCGGATATCCGAACCGATCCAATTCTCTTCTTCTTCATTCCATCTGTTTCTTCTTCAAACATTTTATTACTATCCTTCCATCACCAAGAACATCATCATTCTTCTTCATTGATTTCTTGGAAAAATTAGTAAGAGAAACATGTAAATCGACGAAGCTCAACGTTTGTTTCAAAATCAATAGCAATTTCATTTTGCTTTGTTCGTCAAATACCTTAGGTAACACAGTTTGATTATGGAGATTAGAGAGAGAGAGTAACCAATATCAAAATCATGATTATTTCTAGAAAGTAATGGATCATTACTTAAACCCATTTCTTGAAGAAGACGTTTTCTACGTGCTTGAATTGATAAAGGACCATTAATCCAAACATCAAAATTAGAAACAGATGAAATTGGGAATTTAGGTGGATTATTTGAATTATAATTTGGGAAATTTATATTACAATTATGGTAATTATTATTTTCTTCGTAAGAATCATCTTCTTCAGAAACATTAATTGAAGAAGAAGAAGTTGATGCCGATGATAGAATTCGATCAAGAGAATCTTCATAAAACTCTTCTTCTTCTTCGAGATTGTTGTTATTCATTGTTGTTATGAAAACATAGTAAATAGAGAGATTGAAAAAGGGTAAATTTGGAAAGAAAAATGTCTTTTTCAGTTTTCACACACTATTTGGTTTTCACACACCATTTGGTCAGATCGATCTTTTGTTTGGAATTATCCAAACCAAACCGAAATGAGAATGGATATCCAAAAACCATTTCAAGTGATCCAAAAATCCAAATGGATATCCAAAACTAAAAAATAATGGTTTGGATTGGTTTTGGATCGGTTTGGATCACGGATCGGTTCGGATAGTTGACAGGCCTACCTACAGCTCTTTCCTCTATCGGGGAAGAGGGATAAGATAGGGCGGCAAATTCATTTGCTTTTGCTCAGTGTTGGCCTGCTGGTTGGGACCCATCATACACAACTCCTGAAGCTTCCTCACCCATAACGCTGGATATAACTGTAAAACGACTGAAGTGACAGATCAAAATGACTTATATGAGAGAAAAGCATACTCGCCAGCGCCCGCCATCACCTACAGCGCTTTCCTCTGCCGGGAGAGAGGGATAAGATATGGTAAGGGTGGCAATCAGACTTGGCGACCCGAAACCCGACCTGATATGGGTCAGGTTTGGGTTTGAATTTTTGGAGTTTTTTGGCTAATCAGGTTGACCTAATTGACCTAATATACAATCAAGTCAGGTTCAGGTTCTCATTGCAAACCCGTCGGGTCGACCCGAAACCTGACCTAAAAAAAAAAAATCCTAATTTTTAGTATCTACATTCATTATTTCATTCTCTCTCTCTCTCTCTCTCTCTCAACTAATCGCATAGTATCTACATTGAATTTGAAGTTTTTAGATCATGGATTTCAACTAATCGCATAGTTCTTCTCCTACTTCACTCACCTGGTTCTTCTCCTTCTTCACTCGCCTAGTTCTCCTCTCCTTCTTCGTCTGTTGTTGCATGTTGTTAAGAAGGTAAACCAACCAACCAACTTTTTTAATTTGATTCTGATTTAATCACCTAGTTGTTTTCTTGGACTGAATTTGTTTAATTAGTATTTAATTTGTTTAATTAATTACCTAATTTTGTTTAATTGAAGAAAACAACATTGTTTTTTACATTTTTTGTGTTTCTAGTCGTTGGTTTACATTTTTGTAATTTTGTTCCTAACAATGCTATATTGTGTTCTATACAGGAGAATATTGACTCGTCAAAGCCAATTACAACTGCTGATGTGCATCAGGTCTTTGAAAATCTTGCAAAGAAGAGGCAACGTCTATTGTAAGTCAGTCGCTGGTTACTGTTGCTGGCCTTTGTATTAAATGTAACCTCTGTTGTAGCTGGTTTTGCATTAGATTCAAGATTGAAACCCATCACATGACTTGTGTATTGTTAGGTTTTGTTGAACAAAAATTTCTTCAGGATGCTTGACTAGTATGTGTTAACTATTGTAACTGTTGACATATGGGATTTTTTTTTTCTTCAAATGCTGAAACCTTAATGCTTCTTGTGGTTAGCTATGATCCTATGGCTAAGGCATAAGGCAGTAGTGCTTCTTGTGGTTAACTTTGCTTCTTGGTGTTTGTGAAATGCCTGGAAACTGTTCCAAGCATAAATGTTAAATTTTATTGCAATTCTAACGTCGTCTCCACTGTGTCACGGTTTCGACTTTTGATGCTAATTTTTGTTGTGGCAATTAACTTGTTTTCAGATATTATCAAAGTTGTTGATTCTGTTTACTTATTTATAGTAGAATGGATTATTTTTACCGTATGTTTAATATCTGTATTACCAATACAAGTGAAATTACCAATATTTAGTGAAATTAAAATTTTCAAGTACAACTGTATTATTAGGTTTTCAGGTCGACCTGAACCTGACCTGAAAACCTGACAGGTCAGGTTCAGGTTTTGATTTTGAGTAAAAAACAAGTGATCGACCAAGGTTCAGATTTTGGGCTTTAGACCTGATAACCCGACTGACCTGATCCGACCTGATTGCCAACCTTAAGATAGGGCAGCAAACTTCATTTGATTTTGTCTAGTGTTGTGCTGCTAGTAAGGGACCCATCACACAACTCTTGAAGCTCCCTCACCCATAACGTTGGATATAACTGTAAAACGACTGAAGCGACTGACTCTCAAAATGACTTATATAAGAGGAAAGCATACTCGCCAACGGGCGCCATCACCTACAGTCATTTCCTCTGCCAGGGGAGAGGGATAAGATAGGGCAGCAAATTCATTTGATTTCGTCCAGTGTTGGGCTGCTGGTAAGGGACACATCATACACAACTCTTGAAGCTCCCTCACCCATAACGTTGGATATAACTGTAAAACGACTGAAACGACTGACTTCTCAAAATGACTTATATGAGAGGAATGAGATATGGGTAATATAGGGCAACAAATTCATTTGATTTCGTCCAGTGTTGGGCTGTTGGTTGGGTGGCCCTCTCCAACTGGTTATCGGGACAACTGTTGGCTTTCAGGTCAAAAGAATAGAAATTCCTAATCCCTTTCAACCGTTTAAGTGGTCTCAGTATAGGATGAAAAGAAGTGAACCTTCAGGAAAGCCTAGTGTTGGAAACCCCTTGCGGCTAACCTTATTCAGCTAGTGAAATGTGGCTTTTATAGTTGCTTTTTTTTTTCTAAGTGGGTGACATGTCCTTCACTGCATGTCAAGCCCAAGTACAATCAAATTTTTAGTAAGTTTCATCAGGTAGCAACTCAAGTTTATAAAGCCATTAAAGTCTACCCTCATTGATCTTTATCTTACCCTCCACCCTCATCAATCCCAAGCCCAACTTTAGAAGCAATGTCTAAGCTTATTTAATTAATCACTTAACAATCAATTGGATAATAAGGAAAAACACAACATCAATTAAGATATAAGATACCTCAATCTTATTAGGTGTTTGACTGACCCTACCATTATCATCGTATAGAGAAGAACTTATGAGACCTCATTATTCTGTATGGTATTCAACTAGAATAATTGCATTAACCTACATTCATATATATCTTGCATGAGAATGTAAGATTCAATGATTTTTTAACTGAACCTATTGAATCAAAATTCATTACTTTACAAAAGTGCGTACCTATTAACCATAGGATAAATGAAGAGATATAGCAAGTCCAAGAAGTGCTTACCAATGCAATGCAATTAATCAAAAGGAATCATACCTCAGCCATTTGATAATCTAATGCAATGGATGCGATACATTTTTAGTGGATATAATTATTATTCGAATCAAAACCTGTTGAAACAGAGAAAAAACATTGTCAGTTACTGAATGCAAAGTGCCCTTGATGTATTACAAAACAGTCAATCTATCTATACTCTCTATTATTAAAGTTGGGTTTGCCTTTAATGAAAATTTTTCTTTCCAAATTAAAATAAATTTGATGCTCTAATTAAAGAGAATTTGACAAAACTTAAAATTTATAAGGTTATTATTATAAAATTATATCCAATATGGCTTAAATAGCTAGGCTACTGAATTTAATAGCACTATGGCTGTATTTGTCTTTTTACACAAATATATTAATGGGTATATGGCTAGGAGCCGACTATTGCCAAGGTAATATTTGCTATTGCAAAGGTGTATTTTTTGTTAGACTTATTTACCCTTAAATATATTATTATATTTCTTTTAATTTGGGGTTTTTAATTTTTGAAAATCTCTTCACCTTTAAATCAAAATTTTCAACAAATCCAAAGTATAAAATTATTTTAATATCTTGTTCAAATCCCACTAGGGTTCATTGCACCTATACGTGGTAGCGTAAAGTGAAAGAAGCAAAGAAGAAGAAAAAAAAAGAGAATGAGAAGAAGTGGAATTTTTTTGATAATTGTTGTTGGTTTATTGGTTTCATTTGTTCGGTTTGGTAGTTTTTGTTGTTTCTATATAATGCTATGCCGACATCTTTCCCTCAGTATGTAACTGAAAAATTACAGGACCATTACCCGATCCACCTGGTATGAAATTGCAGAAAGAGGGATTGAAAGCGAAACATCTAGTTGTTTTTGTTCCTGAAATACTTACAGGTGGACTAGAGCTTTGGGAAGGTCATCAATGTGTTGATAGATTGTTTAGAAAACGACTTTGGGGTGGTATATTTGGCGAAGTTTATAAAAGGTATAAACTTTTAATCATTTGATTTGTTTCTTGTTGTTATTATTCATTATGGTAATTGTTTTTTTTAAATGACAAGTGTTATAAACTTTTATGTTTTGACACTCTGGATTAAAAAATGATATCAAAATTTGGCATGATGGAATTTTTATTGGTTAGAATGACATATTAGAGTGGAATACAGTTTTTAGGGAAAAAATATAAAACCATAGCCCAACTCAATAACTTGACAATGAAGTGATTTATTTCTTGTAGAAGACATTATGCGGAGACTACACAACAATATGGATACACCTAGATATAAACTTTGTTGATTTTTTTTTTTTAAGCTAAAACAAATTTTATTGATAAAAATTTGAGGAATTATACAAAGTTATAGGACAAACACGCTATAAAGTATAAACTGTGTTGTAAGCCTTTTTTGTTTTAACTATACAAAGTTAAAACATTTTTTTTTTTTTTACAAAAAACCATTTTATTGATAAACTCAAGGAATTACACAAAACCATTTTTTTTCTCCTGGTTCTTTCCATGAAAGTAAAAAAAAAAAAAACAAAAAAAAAAACACCTAGACATTATACATATCACATTGGATGGTTTTGATTGGAATATTAAGACTATGTATGTACATATCGAGCCACATCGACTTCAAGCTTATTTTCATCGACCTCACCCGAGCTCAAGCCTATTTTCAACGACTTGGCCCATGCAGTACAAATCATAGTCCAACTTGCCCCAACTCGATGACTCATAAGCTCGTGTGACGCTTATGTGGCAATTCCTATTATTTTGAATAATTACAAGATCAATACAAAATATATTATTTTTATTATATGTCCGTGATTTATATCACACGTATTCAATTGTAATTCCCTATCTATATAAAGGGATCTATTTCATATAAAAAGGGACAAACTCTCTCTAGCTCATCTCATCTCTACTCATCTCATCTCAATAAAATAATACTCATCTCTCTCATATGAAGGGATCTATTTCATATGAAGCTTCCATTCCCGGCCTCATCATCAGTGTTGCTCATCTTCCTCTGTTGTTATTTTCTCCCCACCAATTGTTGTTGTGAAAGGTAGTATTAGATCTGGGTTTTATCATCCACTTAAGTTTACTGCAGCTTCATCATCCAAAGCTTCTTTTCTTATGAAGAGTACTAGTGGTATTGAGATGATCAAAGAGATAACTGAAGAAAACTGTTCATCTGAAGAAGTTCTTGATGAAGATAACAAACGTGTATATATATATATATGAAGTTTTATTAGTTTTTCTGGTTATGAATGAACTTAGATATGACCATGTAACATTTTTGGGGTTGTTTTTCATTTCCTAGTTTTTGTAACTGTAGGGGGTTTTGCAGCAAAAACAACTCCTCAGAAAACTAGATCTTCTCCAAGATATGTCAAAAGGAAAGAAAAGAAGAGAAGTGACTATGATGTTAAAGCTGAAGTTAACGTTGCTGCAAGTTCAGCTCTGGCTATAGTGAAATACACTGGTCCAGAAAAAAAGATTGAAGGTGTTGTTGTGTTGATGTAGTATTTATTAGTTGTTTTTAAAAATGGGTTTTAGACATTGTAGTTCATTCATCTAATGTTATGGTTAATCTGTTTAAGATTTTAAGATCAGCTATGCTATCAATTTATACTTAGGCACTTTAGGCTAGCCTAGTGTAGAGTGTAGCTGGGTGGCACCTAAATGCAAGCGCCTAGGCTCAACCCTAGCACTCAGGAGCGCGTAGCTCCTGTGATTGCATGGGAGATCAGGCCAAGAGATGAGCCTAATGTCTCTTCCTTTTTATTTGCAAAGATATGACAATTGGTTCAGTAGGTAATGTTTGTGGGAGTCCTTAATTACCACAAATCCGGGTAAAATCTACCATCGCCAAGGGAGAGGGTTTGGTATGTTAAAAAACAATTGACCACGATTTTCATTGAACTCTTGAATTCATTTTGTGGTAAAGTATTGTGTCTCATGGTGTTGAAACCATAACCGTGATCTTTAGCTATACGTTTTAAGCTAGGTCACAAAATAATAGAATATAACTTACCTGTTTTTGCTCGAGGCAATGGGAACACCAGAAAGCTTCGTACATTTTTGCACCAATAGAGCAAAGATGTTGTGCAAGAGAAAGAGCAAGAGGGCTTGATGGCTTTTCTGTTGTGGTTTCATAGAATGGCAGATAAACGTCACCAAGCTGTAAAACTGAAAGAGAAAAGTAATAAGGTGTTCTCGCAATCTCAGCTTGATACTAGGATTGCCCTCTTCATATAATCAAATCCATTGTAATAACCACATATTTATGTGCACCATCAAATGACATGTTTCATAACTGTTTGTTGGTTAAGCACAATATTTATGACTTGTAAACATTTTATACTAAACATTACTACACATTAAATAAATAGTGTTACCTTAAAATAATAAATTAGTATTGAATGTGATTGAAGTGAAGATAAATAGTTGAATACTTGAATACCTTGGTTTTCTTGGAGTGAGAAGAAGGAAGAGTGGAGGTGCAAATAAAGCTGGTTATGCATATTCGGACATAATTTGAAGCGTAGGTGAAAATTTCGAATATCCGAACTTGGAAAAACCGGAATATTCTGCGAATATCCGGACCCCAATGTCGGATATGGGAGGTTTGGCAAAAATGGTTTTCACGAAATATTTCGCAAATATTCGCGGATATTCACGAAAAATTCGAAAAATTGGGAGGTTTTCTGCTATTGTCATATTTTTCTTCTGGTTTCAATGTATAAACTTATAATTAAAAAAAAACATACATTGCAAATTAAACACGAGACAAATCATACAAGGAAGCTAAGACGGAACTATTACACAAGATAGTTTTACTCATAGGTGAAAAAATCGTAAATATCGGGCGGATATTCACGGAACTTTTATTTGTTTCTAATATAAGAACTAAACACAAACAACCTCATAACAACTCAACCCATAGTTTTATTTTAATAATCAAAATAAAAGACATGTTAACCCCAAAATGATAGACGCCCCAAGTCAAACCGATGAGCTTCAAGTCGCATACGTGTGGGGATGAACTCGGTACAGTAATATTCCCATGACATTGTTTGGTCGTACGACCTGAATTGGTCAATATGCATATCATATGCATCTTGATCCATACAATACGGAGCAAATGATTCAAAGATAGGAAATCCCGAGTATTATTGAACCGGCATTAATGTATCGGCTGACTGCACGTCCGACCCACTTGTAATCGGGGCCAACCAACTCCCTATATTAGGAAACCAAGAACCACTGGAATCTGGTTGGGTTTGGTAGAATGGTACACTGGAATCATCACTTTGGGAGGTTCCCATGTTATCATAAGAAAAATGAGGGTAAACATAGGTAGACAACCAGTGCCAATTTGTTTGTTTAGTTTTAACAAATCTAAGGTTTCATTAGCAAGAAATATTCATATTGCTAATCTTTGGACCCTTTTTTGATAACCTCATCGAAAGTTCTAGTTTGGTGAGAATTAAAAATAAATGTGTTAAATTTCGTAAATTTCGTATTTTACCGAATATTTGTAAAAATCCGAGCGGCATGAGGAGGTTTATATTTCATTTATTATTCGTATGCCGTATCGCTCCGAATTCTCAAAAACCGAAATATTTCGTGAATATCCGCCAGGCATTTTCAATTTTTTCACCTATGACTTGAAGCACTTTTGTTGGGTTTAGCTATTTTGTTGTTCCTGCAGTTGATTTAGCTAGTGGACTTTGGTTTTTATGGGATGATACTCTTGATGTATCACTTGAATATACACCCGAATGGATGGGTCATTCCAAGCTCACTGATGGCAATAGTTCTTCTTCCTATTTTTCTGGTATTTATGCTCATTCAAAATCCGAGCATTCCAACTTTAGATGTTACAATCATTCAAGCTTTCACCAACAATACCATGGTTATGTATTAGGGACTTCAACTCCAAAATGTGTCTAGAGGAAAATAAAAAGGGGGGGAAAACCATTTAACTGGGCAGGTGCAAAATGATTTAATACTGTTGTTTCACAATGTGGTCCGATTGACATTGGTTATAAGGGAAACATTTTTACTTGGTCTAACAACCAAACTGGTTTAAAACATATACTAGCCCGACTCGTTGCGCACTTGTTAATTCTGCCTGGCAATGTAAATTTCGTTCAACTGTTGTCACACACATCCCTACTAAGTGTTCTGATCACAAGTTGTTATGGTTGAATTATGCACCAATACGATATAACCTTCTTAAAACATTTAGATTTGAAGCCATGTGGTTGCTTGATTCAAGATGTAAAGATATTGTTACCGAAGCTATTAGGTAATTGCAAGAAATTCTTGAAGCATTAAAACCAGGGGGATTTAGGTTTTAATCACCGAAAATATATATTATTTAGGGAAATGACATTTTTCTTTGATTAATTAGGTTTTGATCATTTGGTTTGACCCGAGTTATAAAAAATCCGGGTTTAACCGGATATTTTTCTTAAATGGCTGGAATACCCCTGTAAAATTCAAAGACAAAAAAAAAAAAATAGGAAACTTAGCTTCTCTGCAACAAGCAACTGTCTACCACCACCTCCTTTCCTCTCTATCCACCACCACCACCACCACCTCTCTCTCTCTCTCTCTCTCTCTCTCTCTCTCTCTCTCTCTCTCCATCCATCCATCCATTCATCACATCCACCCCTCCTTCATCTCTTCTACCACAACACCACTGTCCATCTTTCTCTCTCTTTCTCTCTTTCTCCATCTCTTCTACTGCTCTCTCTCCATCCCTTCTACTGTCCACTGTCCACCACCACCTTTTTCTTTCTCTTTGAAATTAAAATTCCAGAATAAAAATATACCCAATTTACACACCTTAATTATTTACCATAACTGAAAAAGACTAAATTCACACAAAGAAAACAATCAATTCAATTTAACAAACAGTTAGACTAAATTCAGCAACAAAAATTGGGTATTTACAAATTCATCTTCATCTACAGCAAAATTGTGAAACGAAGGAGACCTAGTATATACTCCACAAATTGGAACCAAATGGGTTCTGAAGAAATGAAGAAATTTTGAAAAGTTTGAGTATTGAGATGTGGGCTAGAGAGAACTTTGTGAATGATTTTGAAATTGAGGTAAGATAGAAGGGAAGAAGTGAGTTGAAGAAGACATTTTGAACCTGTGATAAGGGGTTTCAAGATTTTCTTTGCAATTTCGGCATTGGATTGAAGAGAGGAATTTGAAGAAATTTTTTTGAAGATTTTGAATTTCTTTACATGAACTTGAAATTCTCGAGATGTGTAATATATTTTAGATGGGTGTTTAGATTTTAGTTGAGCACTTCCAACCAATGGATGAGCAACACATGTTCTTACCAAATTTATAACAATTGTTTTTAAGTGGGGGTATTTTTGCCATTTATAAATATTATCTGGTTTAGTTACCGGTTCATGACTAAAGTCTAATTAAAAAAAGAAAAATGTCATTTCCCTAAATAGTATATACTTTCAATGACTAAAACCTATATCCCCCTTAAAACCATACCGAATTCTAGGGGTGGGCACGGTTCGGTTCGGTTCATATTTTCTGTCAAATTGGAACTGAACTGTGCATACAATTTCGGTTCGGTTCGGTTTCACGAACTGGGAAAAATAAATTGAAACTGAACTGGACTGGACCGAAGCAACTCGGTTCGGTTCGGTTCGGTTTTCGGTTTGTGCTTTAATTTGGGCCTTTGTTTTGGGCCTAAACAACCTAACAGATAAAACAAACAAATCCAACAAATTCAATAAACACTAATAACCAAATTGATTTATCCAGATTCAACTCAAACAAATAGTCCAACATTGAACATTTAATACAAACAGTTCCAACAACTCAAATTGATTTGAAATTCGATACTCTAGTCTTCTTCTTCAACTCCAAGCATTACTACAGTAACAAAGAGAATAATCCATCAATGACAATCCTTCTAGCACATTAGTGGCAGATAATAAGAACAAAAATAGAGTCAAATTGAAGAACACCATATGATATTTTATACAATTAGAATAAGTAAACATTGAAAATCGAAATTATCAATGAATGATAGATTGCAAATGAAAACTATTCTACTCACATTGAAATTAAAGTGAGGGATTGAAATTTGAAATTAATGCAAACAGATCAGAAATTAAAAGTAATGAATCAATCAATCAATTTGAGATTGAAATTAACAGATGAAGAAAAAAGAAGAAGAAGAAGAAGATTACCTTAAGTAGAAGAAGATGAAGGTGGCAGTACCGGCTCACCAAAGTAATAGTAGTAGTGGTGGAGATGGTTTGGGTAGTGGTGGCGGATTGTGACTATTTGGTGAGACTGTGAGAGAAAGCAGGAAGGGAGAAAGAAACCTAGTATAACTAAAAATTTCTATGTATACTACTAAGAGATTTCCTAAAATTAACTAAAAATAATAAATACAAAAAATATAATATATATTCTCGGTTCGGTTCGGTTCCAACCGAACATAATAAGTAGAAACTGAAACTGGATTGGTTATATACAGTTCGGTTCGGTTCCAGTTCGGTTCCATCCAGTTCTTGGTCAACCCAATTTTGACCAGTTTTTGACCAGTTATTTCGGTTCGGTTTCCCGGTTCCACGGTTTTTTGCCCACCCCTACCGAATTCGGTCATCTAGACACAAAATTGCAGACTCTAAATATGAAGATTGGTCTGATGCAAGAACGCTTCAATGATTTATCGTTTACACCTTCTAAAGTTGACAACATTGTACAAGAAGATGATGAACTGTGTATATACCCATTACCGAGTTCTGCTACTCGGAATGCCAAACACCGACTTCGCACTTGTTTCACCCGACCTCGTTTCTAGTCACACTTCACTCATCTCCACTCAATCATAATCCCACTAACTCGGTATACAAAACACCGACTTAATGCTTATTTCATCCGACTTCGTATAAAACCACATTTCCTTCACTTCTGTTCAAATCATAATCTCATAAAATATCCGAGCAGATCCGACTTGGGGCTAACTCACTCTGAACACCGAGCTCGACACATTCAAACTCCAAATCATACGACAGTTACGAATCTATCTCATTGAATCCCTGAATATCCGCATACTTTATGATTCGAACGTTGAGTCATTATTTGATCCACAATCTAAGCCACCTATAAAAGGAACTACGTTTGGCTTGATTCTGGATCGACCCCTTCCAGATACGTAGGCAGCTATCATCGCTCAGATAGTTCAGCCACTCTTCTTCACTCAAACCTTCCCTTTTTCCGATCATCTTCCCCAACTTTCCGGTATCAAATTTACACCACATTTACATTGGCGCCGACTGACTGTGAACGAATCATAACCTGACGAAGACCATGGCCGGAATCACACAAGAGCAATTTGAGACATTCCAACGACAACTCAATGAACAACATGAGCAGATCAACAAATTACTATCTGAAAACGCTCAATTGAAAAGCTCCACCATCCCTCCGGCAGCTGGCCAAGCAACTGATGAAATTAACACCAACAACCCCATCGTCATACCCACTTCCAGCAACACCACCGCCCCCACCATGGCTGAAATGCAAGAAACTCATAACCGCCTCCTGCAACTTTCAGCTGAACTCCATAAGAACAACCAGGAGTCTGGTAAGGCCAACACTGCCCAAAAGGTGGCCAACACCACTTTAGAAAAATATAGGACAGAGCCCTTACACGATGACCTCCTTCATCAGGAACTACCCCCACACTTCATCCCCCCTAAGTTCACAACCTATGATGGAAGTGGTGACCCCATGGACCACGTCCTACAATTCAAAACCAGTATGGCACTGTGGCCCAAGTACAAGGACATCTTCTGCAGACTCTTTTCTGCCTCACTCCGAGGTAGTGCTATCGACTGGTACCACTGACTTCCAGAACACTCAATCACGTCGTACGACCAGCTCGAGGCACTCTTTGTCACCCAATATATCCACAACAAGCGGCGAAAAATTGAGGTAACTGCATTATTCCGACTTAAACAGGGTGACACCGAAACAACCAAAAAGTTCATGGCTCGCTTTAAAAGGGAGTGCCTCAAGGCAGATAGCCCAGATGAGAACGCATGCCTGTTAGCGTTTATCTCGGTCGTTCACCCCGAAACCGCTTTGGGGAAAAATATCATCTTAGACGCACCACAGACGCTGGAGGACCTGTATGTCCGTGCTGATAAATACATTAAACTTGAAGAGGCATTGGCAAAAACAAGAGAACATGTCTCTGCCGTACAGACAGTCAAGTCCAAAAATCCTGAGCCGAAAACAACAAAAGGTACCTCCCGAGGAAAGCAATCTAACAGCTCGGTGAAACACAGGTTTCCTAACCCGTTCAAATGTTCATATACGCAACTATATGAACTAATCAAAGAAGAAGATTACTTCAAGCCAACAATTCATGAGCTTGAACCCATTGAGGAAAACCCGTACTGCAAGTTGCATAATTGTCGACATCATGCAATAGAAGACTGTCGGTATCTCCGAACTTATTGCCACAAGCTCAGGATGGATGGACACTTGAATGATTTTTTGGCAGAGGAGTCCGATGACCTCCGCCAAAAGATTAATGATAAGCGCAAGAGAACAGACAACGCCTCTAAGGCAAAAGGAACAATAAATATGATCATGGATACTCGTCCACCTGAATGGACATCCCGAGCTAAGCGACAGAAGGTGAATCATATTCACCACATATTTCAACTCACTCATCAGGCAATAATAGCCAAGCAGGTGCAAGGAAAGAATGCACTGATCTTTTCTGACCACGACTTGAAGAAGGTATGCTTGCCACACAATGATGCACTAGTTGTCCATATCCGACTTGGTGGATTGATCACTAAGAGAGTGTTGATAGACCCAGGAAGCTCTTGTGACGTATTGTTTAACAAAGCTTTCGCTCAGATGCTTATGCCCGACTCGGTCCTGCAGACCCCCTATGTCACTCTCTTCGCTTTCAACTCGACAGAGACAACGGCAAAAGGTCAGCTTACCCTCCCTGTCGCTACAGGAGAGAATGAGGATGAGGTTACAGTTGAATGCCTCTTTTATGTCCTCGATGTCCCGACGCAGTTCAACGCTATCCTGGGTCGGAAATGGATTCACAAAATGAGAGTTGTTCCATCTACATACCACCAGGTCATCAAATTCCCTGGACCTAATGGTATAATGGAACTCCGGGGTGACCAAATTGAGGCACATGGCTGCCATGCCATTCCTGAGGTCATACCCCTCCCCAGCAAGGAAGCAAAGAAGGTGACAGTCGTTAGCTCTGAAAAGCTCACTGTCAACCAGATTTCTGAAGCCACTGACGGCATGGCCACTACTGGGCCGACCTTTGAAGCCCCTGATGGCAAGGCCATTACTGAGCCAAATTCTGAAGCCCCTGACGGCATGGCCACTACTGAGCCGATCTCTGAAGCCCCTGACGGCAAGGTCGGTACTGAGCCAATTTCTGAAGCCTCTGACGGCAAGGCTATTTCTGAGCCACTCACTGATGCTACTGAAGGCAAGCTTGTCACCGACTCCCCAACCATCAAGAAGGGTGAGCCAGTCAACATAGGCACGGAAGTCGAACCTAGAGTTGTATATGTAGGAGTTAATCTAGATCCTATTGTAAAAAAACAACTCGTTGCAACTTTGAATATGAATAAGAATATTTTTGCTTGGTCGTATATTGACATGCCTGGAATAGATGTTAATATTGCATGCCATAAACTTCATGTCGATCCAACAAAAAAACCAATAAAACAAAAGGCACGGAAATTGGCCCCCCACTTAGCTAAGGCGGTCAATACCGAGGTCCAGAAACTAATTGACGCTAAATTCATACGAGAAGTCAAGTATCCTGACTGGCTCTCGAACATAGTAGCCGTCGTGAAACCAAACGGCAAAATTCGAGTATGCATAGACTTCACAGATCTAAATAAGGCATGCCCAAAGGACAGCTTTCCACTACCAAGGATAGATCAACTAGTGGACGCTACTGCTGGCCACGAGCTCCTCTCGATGATGGACGGCTACTCAGGGTATAATCAAATTAAGCTCGCAGAAGAAGATCAGGAAAAAACAGCATTCATCACGGAAAGAGGTACCTATTGCTATACGGTCATGCCCTTTGGTCTACGCAATGCCGGGGCTACATATCAACGACTTGCGACACGAATGTTCGAGGATATGATAGGTGACACCATGGAGGTATACGTAGATGATATGATAGTTAAAAGTAAACTCAAATCATCTCACATATCCGACCTGGAGAAGACCTTCAAAAGGCTCCATGACTTCAACATGAAGCTAAACCCACAAAAATGCCTATTTGGAGTAGCATTAGGCAAATTTTTGGGTTATCTCATTACGCAACGAGGAATAGAGGCTAACCCCAAAAAAATCAGGGCAATATTGGACATGCCGAGTCCTTCAACGAAGAAGCAAGTCCAAAAGTTAAACGGAATGTTAGCCGCACTAAACAGATTCATTGCTCGTGCATCCGACAAACAGAGACCATTGTTACAACTACTTAAGAAAGGCTCCAAATACGAGTGGACGACAGAATGCCAACAGGCATTCGACGAGCTGAAACTTTACTTGGCAACTCCACCAGTCATAACAGTACCCCAGCCAGGGGACGTACTCGGGTTATACCTCGGCAGCTCCGAACATGCAATCAGCGCTATCCTCTTCAGAGATGAACAAGGTAACGAACGACCCATTTACTTCATTAGTAAAACTCTACTCCAATCTGAACTCAGGTACTCTAGCCTCGAGAAGGTAGGGTTGGCCCTATTATTCGCCTCAACGAAGCTGAAACCATATTTTCAGTCGCACAAAATTAGAGTTATAACTGATGCCCCGTTGAGGCAAGTATTGGAAAATAAGAACAAATCAAGTCGAATGGCTAAATGGACCCAGGAGCTGGGGAATCACGAACTCATTTTCGCGCCTCGGAATAGTAAGAAAGGCCAGGTCGTGGCCGACCTGCTTGTTGACTATCCAATCGAAGATATCACCTGGATACCCGAGGAAGAACCGCGTGACGATTTCCCACATGGAGAACCTATGTGGAAGTTATATGTAGACGGATCCAAAAATAATAACGGAGTCGGGATAGGTGTGACACTCATATCCCCCGAGAATGTAACAATCGAGAAGTCAATACGGCTCAACTTCACCTCTTCAAATAACGATGCGGAATACGAGGCCCTGGTAATGGGCTTACGTATGGCAAAGGACATTAACTTGCAAAAAATCAAGATTTACAATGATTCTCAATTAGTGGTAAGTCAATTACTCGGGGATTATGAAACAAGAGAAGAAACACTTAAGTTATATCTCCAATACACGAAGTGCTTGCTAAGCAGTTTCAAGAAATGGGAAATCCAACATATTCCCCGGGACGAAAACCGCCACGCAGATAGTCTCGCCTACCTGGCATCCCAAGTCGACACGAAAACAGCCAGGGAAATACAGGTCGAAATAAGAAACACTCCAGCATACGAAGATAAATCCCATCACGTCAATACAATCTCAGACTTCATTGACATATCTGAACAAGAAATCCAAGACTCGTGGATGGGTCCAATAATGAACTATATCAAGGGAATCTATCCAGACGACGAGTCGGAAATCAGAAAGCTAGAACGAAAAACTAAGAGTTACTTGATCTTAGATGGAAGGCTATACAGAAAATCGGTCTAAGGACCTTACCTCAGATGCTTACCACCTAGTCAAGCTCAGATGATCCTAGCAGAAATTCACCAAGGAGAGTGTGGAAACCATGCCGGAGCTCGTTCCCTAGCACAGAAAACAAGAAATCAAGGATACTTCTGGCCCTACATGCAGGCCGACTCGGAAATCTTTGTGCAACATTGCGACAAATGTCAACGATTCTCACCTCTAGAAAATCAACCCCCGAGAGATCTCAAGACGATATCTAGCCCATGGCCATTTGCCATGTGGGGGCTCGATATAGTAGGACCGCTTTCGAGGGATAGGAATAAAAAGCGATATCTCTTAGTTGCCACCGATTACTTTACTAAATGGGTAGAGGCAATTCCACTTCGGAAAATTAGACAACAAGAGGTCAAGAATTTCATTTGGAAATACATAATCACTCGATTTGGCCTACCACACACATTGGTCACTGATAATGGCCAACAATTTTGTGGTAACACGATTAAGGAGTTTTACTCGGATTGGCGAATCAATCACGCACTATCTACACCACGATACGCGCAAAGTAATGGCCAGGCTGAAGCCACTAACAAGACAATAATGAATACGCTCAAGAAAAAGTTAGAGGCGGAAAAAGATAAGTGGATACATGAGCTAGATAGAGTCCTATGGGCCTACAGAACGACTCCACGCACCTCAACAGGCGTCTCACCGTTCGCATTATGCTATGGTACTGAAGCTGTTATACCCACCGAGTTAACATACTTAACAACTAGGTCGGAATTGGTAGAATCAGAGGAAAACGAGAATCTCCTAGCACATGAGGTAGACATGTTGGAAGAAAGGCGAGATAAGGCTATCATACAAACAGCTCGTTACCAGCAAATACTAAGGAGGAGCTACAATCAAAGAGTAAGGCCAAAGACTTTCCGACTAGGAGACTTGGTCTTAAGACAAACTTCTCTAAACACCAAGGTCGCGGGCGATGGAAAATTCAACCCCAATTGGGAAGGACCCTACATTATTCAATCCGACTTGGGTAATGGAGCATATAGATTAATTGATCATGAAGGAAACCGAGTTGATAGACCATGGAATGGAAAATATCTGAAGGCGTACATTCCATAGAATACACACTTCAAGCTAAGGCATCAATTCTATACTTAGAATATTTAAGGCATGCAAAAGAATACCTACATGGATAAACCAACTTCTTCCAAAACGAGGTATATATTTAAACCATTCACATTCGAAGAACCGACGAGAGTCGAGAGTATACCACTTTAGTTTCATACAACAAAATGCTTGTTTAAGAAATGAACAAAAACAAAAACCTCATGAGGCAACAGCCTCATGATCCATGGCCTCAGCTCCTTGACCCTCCTGCACGCCGACCTCATCAACCTGCTCACTAGCCTCGACCACTTCATCATCACACTCGAGTTCACTAGCCAGGTTAGCAACTCTCTCCCTCTCCACTTGTTGATCTGATTCGAATTGGGCTTGGGCTTCGGCATTGATCTGCTCATTATCGGCTAAGGGATCAAAGTCGGGGATGACTCCCTTAAGCTTCATCTCACGACAAATTCCACGTCGCTGCCAATAATAAGCCATCATCTACCAAGCGGTGATGCTCTCAACCGACCTGGCATTGTCAGCCTCATACCTCTCATTTGTAGCTTTGAGCTCGGTATCAAGTGCGACATTCTTCTTGTTGACCTCCAACACTTCATCGTTGAGGGCCCTTACTTTCTTCTCCTCCTTGTCTAGCCGATCGCGCAGCTTCTTCAACTCGGCACGTTCGACAGCAAGTGCCTCCTTAACCTTCCTGGCATCCCGTTCCTTCTCATTAGCTCTCTCGAGCAGAGCCATCCACTTGCAATGAATAACATTCATCTGAAACGAGGGATCACCCGAGATTAGTCAATGCAAGTATTGGGGAAGGAATAAGAAAAAATAATAGAATCTACCTTGTACATAGACGAGCTCAGATCCCTCAAGTCGTCCATGATCGAACGCTCGCATACCCAAGACCCATCAGCATCTAAAGCCATGTGTTCCATCAGGGTGATACACATGTCTTCATCCTCCCAAGCAGCATCACTGAATCTCACATAAGTATCCTTGTAAGGAAAGACAGGAGCGAAAAGGCCATCAGCAGGGCGAGTCGGAGGAACCTCATCATCTCGCTGGACCGACTTGCCTTTCTGCTGCTTCTCTTGCTGGGCACGAACTCGCTGAGCCTCCCTCTCTTTCCCAGCTCTCTCAGCGTCGATCAAGATTGTTATGCCAGGAGCAGTGACGGTTACACCCGCCGACTTGGAGCTCTTCCTCTTCTTCGAGGACTCCAGCTCGATCTCCCCCCTACCGAATTGGCTACCTGGTGGACCAGGAATGGGCTTTGGGGCCATCGGCAGAGCGGCTCAGATCACTATAGGTGGATCTCCGGGTCGAGGACAAGCAATTGTGGCAACTGCCACAGCGGTAGGTAAGTCCTTTTTCTTTCTGACTCTCTTTACCTTCGAGACCGCTGGCTCGGTACGTGCACCACCAGCACCTTGTTTTGGACGGGGATCCTTAAACAGATGCGCAAGATGAGGCAGGATCTCACGCTTGCGTTCCCAAGACTCTTCTGCAAACTCGAGAATGTTACCCGGAAGGAGGCGCCCGTCAATCTTTTGATTATAATCCCGAGTATGATCTACAATACCTAACAAAAACGAGTCAGAGACCATGGAGGAACACGGAAATAAAGCAAGTGCAAAATACAAAGCAAACGACCTAGATACCTATGCGGGGAATGCGCAAGTGGTTCACATAGGCACTAGGCTTGATGAATGAGCCTCTAATCCTATAGCAGGCCGACTTCTTCCAATTATCATTGGAACTCGGTGCATTGTAAAGGTCGTGAGGACTATGCTCAGCCCTCCTATTAAGTGAAAAGGAAAAATCACCAGACCGACCCTCCACACAGGTGAAATACGCTACGACGTCAGCCTTGCATATGTCATAGCCGAGCTTGTTCAGCTCCTCGAATATTAAAATAACCCGCCAGAAGCTGCTGCTCATCATTATGCGGGCTTTATCATAATGATTCAGGACGTCACAGACAAACTTCGAGAAGGGAAGTCGCATCCCAGCTCGCAGTTGACCCTCACAGATCAAAGTTGATGTATCATCCCCACCAAGATCGAAAAGCCTACTATCTACCCTATACATCTCGAGATCTCGGATCCTAATGTCGTATGCTTCTCTCACCTTCGGAAAGGCTTTCCGAGCTCTCTCGACATCTATCTCATGTCGGCTAAATATCTCTTCATCATCTACAGCTCGCCTAGTACTTGCCTCACCACCACCAGTATTCTCGCTAGCTCGCTCACTAACACTACTCATCTTCACCAAACGAAATGAAGAAAAGATGCAGAGCAACAATGGCGGAAAGCAGAAAATGGAACAGAAAACCAAAGCAAAACCGATAAACAAGAACGAAAACGCAAATGCAAACACCAAAGATAGGCTCAAGCAACAAAATCCGGCAACGTGAACGAGAAAACAACAACAACTTCAAAGCAAATCAGGCATAAGGAGAAAGACAGAAAACGGAGAAGAAAAGAAAGACTTACCTTCGAAAAGACTTAGCAGCAGCTTTAAAACCAGTACGAAAACCCTTGGTTTTTCCAGCAGTTACACGCAAAGTGTTTTATAAAAACATGTGCACGATCTCAACCGCACACCTCCTCAACCATTGACGGTCAGATGTTAATCCCTAAATCTAACCGCCCAACCCTTCACTCTCCCACCAAACCACGTCCGATCTTTCAAAATTCAAAAACCCCAAATGACTTCCACGTGTGCAGACAACACACGTATCTTAAGGAACAATCATGCCCTAAGCCTCGAAAATATAAGCTAGCAATCAAAGCGTCACACAACGGAATCTTTGCCTCTTGGCGTGACATGGAACATATCTAAACGACCGACTTAATTTTCATTTACCTTAAAACCAGTCACTTGTCTTCAGCCCAAATGAAAAGGGGCTATGTATATACCCATTACCGAGTTCTGCTACTCGGAATGCCAAACACCGACTTCGCACTTGTTTCACCCGACCTCGTATCTAGTCACACTTCACTCATCTCCACTCAATCATAATCCCACTAACTCGGTATACAAAACACCGACTTAATGCTTATTTCATCCGACTTCGTATAAAACCACATTTCCTTCACTTCTGCTCAAATCATAATCTCATAAAATATGCGAGCACATCCGACTTGGGGCTAACTCACTCTGAACACCGAGCTCGACACATTCAAACTCCAAATCATACGACAGTTACGACTCTATCTCATTGAATCCCTGAATATCCGCATACTTTATGATTCGAACGTTGAGTCATTATTTGATCCACAACCTAAGCCACCTATAAAAGGAACTACGTTTGGCTTGATTCTGGATCGACCCCTTCCAGATACGTAGGCAGCCACCAAAGCCACCTATCATCGCTCAGATAGTTCAGCCACTCTTCTTCACTCAAACCTTCCCTTTTTCCGATCATCTTCCCCAACTTTCCGGTATCAAATTTACACCACATTTACAAACTGCTGCAAATGTATGATGATGTTTTGCAACAAAAAAATGTCCACCTGGGGCAAAAGGCTAGAATGGATAAGTTACATCTTTGGGAGCTTAATACACATTGTTTTCATACCACTGTTGTGAAGCGCATACATCAAAATTCTATAAATCAGATTCTTACTTGTAATAATGTGGAGCTCACTACAAGGAAGAGATAGGGGCACATGTGCAAGATCATTTTCAGACTTTGTTGACCACCGAAGACCACGTGGTTGATACCGATTTTTTTGGCACCCATTACATGTTTGATTTCATATGAAGACAATGGGCATCTTAATGCACTGATTTCAGATGAGGAAATTCAGTATGCACTCAAGCAGCTTGGATCATAAAAGTCCCCTGGGCCTGACGGGTTTCATGCCATATTCTACAAGTAATTCTGGCCTAACATTGAACTTGTTGTATCCATAATGATTAAATCATTTTTTCATATTGGCACATTTGTCAAGGAACTTAATTTTTCTTATGTTGTGTTAATTCCCAAAATTATTAATCCTACTCTTATTGAACATTGTAGGCCAATCTCTTTCTCTTGAATGTTGCGTATAAACTGATTTTCAAGATCATGGTGAACATAATGCGACCCCTTATTAAGAAGATCATAAGGGCATCCCTAATGGTTTTTTGTTTTGGTGGTCCACCTAAGCACATTTGATACCCATTTTGTATTTTATTTGCTATCAAAAATCGTTTTCTCTAATGGTTCATCAAACTTGAGCGGGCAACAGAGAACCTCTTTGGTTAAGCGGTCATTTAAAACCCGCTTATTTGGGGCGCGCTTTTAACACCCGCTTGCATGTTATGGGGCGGACAAAAGAGAGCCGCTCATATTCTTGGTAAAAAAATCATGTTATAGGGCAGGCAATGGGGTGCCGCTCAACATAATGTTTGGTTAAGTTGGACTTGAGCGGGCAACTAAGAGTCGCTTAAGTTAGTTTAAACTTGAGCGGGTAATGAAGGACCGCTCAAAGCGGGTGTAAACTTGAGCGGAGAATGAAGGACCGCTCAAAGCGGGTGTTCATGAGCCGCTTAACTTGAGCGGTTCTCTCTTGCCCGCTCAAGTGTGGTATCAAATTTCTTCAAAAACACCAAATTTTCACCAAATTTGGTGAAAATTTGATAAAAAATTGCTACCAACTCAAATTTGATGGTCCATTAGAGATGAATTTTGTTGTTTTTTTACCAAATTTGAGTTTGATACCAGATTTGAGGGTCCATTAGGGATGCCCTAAGTGAGAAACTACAAATAGTGCTAATATAACAATTGAATATTCAAACAAATCAACCAATACGCAGAAAGTAAATAACACACAGAAATTTTTAACGTGGTAAAACCCAATAAGGGAAACGTCCACGGTTGCCTTGATGACAACAAATAATCAACTACCTGCACTCACTGCGAGTTGATACTCCTGGTTATCTCTAACACCTTGACTTCACCAGAGCACCTTGATGTACGCACAAGACACTCGACTTCTTGATGAACACACAAGAAGACTCGAAGCCGAATTCACAATGAAACTTGGAAGATAACAGATTTATGAATTGAGAGAAGGGGGAAGGAAGGGAATTGAGTTCAATAACCTAAAACACTTTCAACACCAAAACCTAAACCAAAACTCCAGAACTAGAGGAATACTGGACGGCCAAAGAACTGACTTGTTCTTTGGAAGAGAAACCCTATTTATACTTAGGGTTGGAAAGCACAGAAAATGGGCCGAAATAGAAGAAATCCATATTGGACGTACGTACGTCGATATGACGTTCGTACGTCTTCACACGATACACGCTTGCTGCCTGCTTGGACGTACGAACGTCCTAACACAGTACGTACGTCCTGAACAAAAACAATCCTGCTGCCTAACCAGACATACGTACGTCCTAACAAGGTACGTACGTCCTGAACCAAAAACCATACTTGTGACACAAGACACGAAGACAGAGACACAGGATGACACGCGTACAACAAGGTTTTCTTAACAATGAACTCAAGGCAAAATAACCATAGACGACTAATGTCACAAAATTGATGTCAAACAACTTAAAGCCGGTTTCAATCTCCCCCTTTGACATTGATTTTGTGACAAAAACCTATGACTCTAATAGCACTTATAAAAACGTGCATACAAACCCAAACCATGGCATTTATAAAAACATGCCTACAAAAACACTCAAGGTAGAACACATACCGAGTCACCAATTCTTGATATCCAGCTTGAGCAAGACGCTTTAACCATCAGAGACCAAACGGAAGCAACTAAGAATTTCCGAAGCAATCAAGAAATCAACAGAAGCTCCTTTGAGCAACTCCCCCATATTGCATGAGCTCCAAAGTTTGACACTTGAGCTCCCCCATACGTGTAGCATACCTGAAACATGACCCAAAAATATCCTAACAATAAAGAGACGATTGTTAGTAATTAGAGTCATAAATCTCCCCATTTTTGTCACAACAAGTGAACAATAGAACCAAGTAACAGAAGAAATAAAAAGCAAGAAACAAAAATAACCAAGTAAAGAAACCAGCACCAAACAATCAAGACAAAACAGATAGCAAGAAATAAAACCTATCCGAACTCTTAACCAAACAAGTAATAACCAAACATAGGAATCCATAAACATAAAAAAAACATTAAAGACAAAACATAAAACTGAAGTTAACGAATTCGAAAAACTCGTTCCCAATGACCTAGAGGAAGCTTGGAGAGAAATAAGCTTCCGCACGAGCCGAAGATCTATTCCACCGAGCTATCACATGATCATCATAATCCTCCAGCCATTCACTTGTACAAAATAACTCCTCGATTCTGCTGTCCAAGCCACAATCAGTGAGAGGAGCAGCAAGTCCTGAAACTTTCGGGTATCCAACCAACTCCAAGATGTGATTCTGAAGATGTCCCGGTAATCTCTCCCAATGGTTGACATGAACCACACACGGATTAAGAAAAGGTGGATGAATATAGTCATACCCATGGGGAACACGACATAATCGACAAACCTTTGTATTGTTTTTGTATTCCATCACCATAAACGACACATAACCAACAGCCGGAACAAATACACCATGAAGTTCATATTCGGCCATTGAAAATTCTGAAGAACAAAAAGAAAAACTAGAAGGAGGTAAGAAGACACAATAAGAGTAAACTCCCCTATATATATATAGGAAAAACAAAAATAAGCCTAACTTGGACCCAATTAGGAAGGTCCATTACCTAAGTAGCAGGAATTGACTGCAAAACAGAAGGCAACTAGAACTTATATCAGAATAGTAATATCCAATAACATACAAGATAGCAAAACTTTAAGTATAGAAATACAGAGAATAAACCAGATCAAGAACTACTCGGACTCCGAGTCACCATCACTATGGTCGTCACCAGAGGTGCCAACCAAACCGTCATCCTCACTTTCCCTATCCGAGGCACCACCATCAGTATCACCCGCTACGGGAGGCACCTCAACTGGGAATGGAGGCAACTCTACGGGAGTGAAGTCGATCTGGAGATGACGCATCTGAGCAACATTCATCCTATGTAGATCACGGAGCATCGCATCATGCTGAGCAAGAATGACACCAAAACGATCCAAACGAGCGTCCGTATGATCTTGATGACGCCGAAGAGAGGAAACCCGAGCATCAACTGCAGCAACTGCCCGGTTGCTCCTAACTGAGGCCAATGGAGGGCGTCCAGGGGTCAAAGCCCGATCAAAATCATCATGGAGATCAAGAGCCCGGCCTCCCCAAATTAGGTGATGCGTCAGACGCGCTCCCACAGACTCAAATGCAGATTTTCTAGATTGGCAACCCTTTTTGATGGCATTTACCCAGTCATGACCAACAAACCTTGGAGGGCTCACCTCCGTGTATCTTCCCTGAAAGCCTAAATGCGTAAGAATTGTCATAATAAAGCTAGGGAAAGGAAGAGTACCCTTAGCTGCATCAATCTGCAGCATCCGTGAGTAGATGACCTCAGAAAGATGGATATGATGCACCGACATACACACCACTAGCTTGACCATGTCGTCGGTCATTATGATCTTGTTGCCCTTTGTCGGATAAATGTTGGAATGGGCAACCATGTGCAAGAGAATGGCACTGTAGAACTTGGCATGATATCTTTCCGTAACACCATCAATTAACATCCTCTGAATTTGATCGACAAAGTCAATTTGAATCGCTTCCGGAATGGGCCACCTGACATGAACCATATTCTCGGGGAGACGATTATCATCGATCCCCAATGCCTCACGTATCACCGTCGGAGAGATAGTATATCTCCTACCTTCAATCAGGACTGAGAAACTTGAGCGGTTCTGTGAGGGTGTCTTCGTTTCATAGAAGGCAATCGTGTGCTCAACCGAGTACCTAGTGATTGGTTGAGCCACCCTTAACCAATTTCTCGTTTCAAAGAATGAAGATATGTTGCCTAGTTGGGTAGCTCCTAGAGGGGTGGCAGCGATGTCTCCCAAGTCGAAGAAGCGCTCCGGAACAATAGCCTTGGCTCGAGGATGAGCACCAAGGGGTGTGGGATGAGGTGACAAGACCGAAGTGGAACCTCTACCCCGTTGGGTGCGGGAAGTGGATGCACCCTTAGAGCCGAGTGTTTCCTTAGCGAGTGTTGAGCGAGCACGCTTTGGAGGCATTGTCAATCTGCACAATCACAACAGCAAACAACCCAAAAATGTAAGAAAACTGACAAAATAACCACTAGCAAGTCTATAGAGGCATTTTATCAAACACTTGATGTGCATAACCTTGAGACATGCTATTGACAGCAATGTAGCAATGTCAAGCACCCAAACACCAGGCATAACATAAACAACAAGAGAAATCAGGAACAAAAACACTTCCCAAGGTCGTCCACAACTAGAAGAAAGACAAGATCAAGTACCGAAACACCAAGTTCCATTAAGGCATTATGGAAGCATACAACCTTAACTAACAATACTAGAACACAGAACCAACTAATCAACAAACATGACAAGAGAGAAGAAAGAAAGAACAACTTTGCCGACAACAAAATACTTACAAGAGATAGTGATGGAGGATAACCAACAACTTTGCCGACAACACACCGGACCAAAAACAATGACAAGAGAAGGAGAACAAATGCAAGAAGGAGAGAAAAAAATAGAAGAAGATCTCCTAAGGCAATCAAGGAAACTCACTAAACAACTGCTTGTAGTGTGCCAAAATGAAGGAAAACGATTGATATAACAGTTGGCTTTTGTGCTTAAAAAAAAAATTGGTTTTAAACAGCAAGTGGGCCAAACTGTATCTGAGACGTACGTACGGTGTAGAGACGTTCGTACGTCGAACCCCCAAAAAAAAAACATCTGCCTGAACACACGTTCGTACGTTCTATTAACGTTCGTACGTAGGAAAAAGATCTGCCCGCCTAAACGTACGAACGTCATGACAGCGTACGTACTAACCTTTTTTTTTTTTTAAAAAAACAATGAAGAACCAACCTAAAAACAGAAAAACAAATCAAAGAACGACCCCAAACCAAATATTGAGAGACATCACAAAGAACATTTCTACTTATTGTAAGGATTCCAATTATAGCAGAATTACAACTTAAACAAACCCCAACCACAAGAAAATGCAAAATCGAAAAACTACATCATACTCCAAGCCATGGTACTTACTAGAATGATGCAAGCATGCAGAAGAAATAGATAGACTTATACCAACATCCGGAAACAAACTAAAAAAAAACATGATCATTGAATATATTGAAAAACACTTGCAACTAGACAAAAGTGAAAGTGAACCGGATCACTACAGAACCAAAGAAACAACCCCCCCCCCCCCCCCCCCCCCCCCCCCCCCCCCCCCCCCTTTTTTTTATATATATTTACCCATGTGAGACAAATGCCATTCCCGTGTGGGAGTATATAACATCTCCATCTTGTACCAAAACACGAGGGTAGGGTGAAGCCTACATCTTTTCGGCAAAACACACTCAAGAAGTGCAATACCATGGTAACGTGCAACACAGGAACTAAAATCTCCTGAGTGCATCCGTCAGAGCATGACCCTCACAGCCCCAACGGGTTCTTAGCCAAATGAGTATGCTCTCAAGACATTCAAATGGCTGGGGATTTTGTGAGTCATTGACCACTTACAAGAGGTATAAAAAAAAAGCGATGACCATGAAAGGAATCCATATAAGACTGGAGATATACAGGTATTCAAAATGACAATCCAACTATATGTAAATGCATCATGTAAGAAACTACCAAGACGAAGAGAGTATGATGTAACCCTACAATTATGCATGACAGAAAAACCATAGTTGAAGATGCCAAACTAGAAATATCTGAAAAATGGAATCCACACAATAAAGAAGGTAGTATGTCCTCAATACCAACAACAAAAAAATAATAATAACCGAACCTAAACATCCAAAACATAACCAGTTCCAATGGACAAATTAGGTATATAGATGCGGAAGGGGTGTAGTGACAATGAAACAGTTATCAGGTGAGCGACTACCAGTTAACATCAAGACATGATTTGAATCAAAAATGTCACACTTATCATCCTCAAACACAACCTTAAACTTAGCATCACATAACTGACTAATACTCAAGAGATTGGACTTAAGACCCCTAACAAAAAGAAGCTCATGACCATTTAGTGATCCAACCTCAGAAAAATTACCTTTACCTTCAACCGGAAGCATTTTACCATTTCCAAAGGTAACCTTACCTCCATAACCAAGAGTCAGATTATCAATTAGAGTCTTATCACCTGTCATATGACGCGAACAACCGCTGTCAAGATACCATGATGAAGGCATTGGTTCAACCAAGCGAGCCATGTGAGATACCATTTTCCTGGACGCATCCATACTCCTATCCCAGAAATGTGGTGGTGGAGTAGGCATGGGTGTTGCTTGAGGGCGATTACCATAAGGAGAAGTTCTGGGTAAGCCCCACGGAGCATAGCCATTCCACATGTATGGAGCCTGCATGGAGAAGGTGGAAGACCTGTTCCAATACGAATTACCTGCAAAAGAAGAATGGTGAGCAGGATACAAATTGTTCCAACAAAAAGCAGAAGTGTGACCCATGCGACCACATGTTAGATATTTAAAGCCTCTGTGTCTAAGATTCTTTTTCGGGACATGCTTTACACGAGTAACCTTGGGTGGGGAGACCACACCAGACACCTGCACAGGAGCAGGAAAAGTGACACCTGTTGGTCGGACAAAAGTAGTACGGGAGGTGCTAGCAGTAGAGAGAGGAACAGATGTATCATAACCTAAGCCATATTTGTCTGAATGGGATTTACCAATTCCCAGCAGAGAGTTTAGACTATCACTGGCTTTACCAAACCCAATCAATTGTTTGTTAGCAGCAAACAACTCAGCTTTTACTTTCTCATGTTCCAATACAAGGGATCGATACCGTGTCTCCAGATCATTATTCAGTTTTTCCAGAGTGGCAATACGCACTTGGAAGTCCTCCTTTTCCTTCACAAATTCTTCCTTCAACATGTTGGAGTCACCTGCAAGGTTACATATATCCTGCCCAAGACTATCTACCTGTTCCTGCAAGACGGTGTTAGTTTTTTCAAGCAACTTTACTTGTTGCATGGAAAACTTATACATATCACATAATTCACTAGTAGTAGCATGAACACTAGAATCAGAAACATTAATATCATCAGTAGAGGATACAATACCTCCTGGATGCTCATCCAGGGATGCACGGAAGACTACATAGTTGGAGACAACATTTGAGGGATTGCCATCCTCATCTTCATCTGAATCATCCCACGTCACTGTGAGGTTCGCTTTGGAATTATCACCAGGTTTGCGATCCACCTTCTTGTCACATTCATTAGTAAAGTGTCCATATTCACGACACTTGTAACATTGGACATCTTTACGATCAACTCGAGCTCTTCTTCCATCCACTGAGAATCGCTCAAAACCACGACTCCTAGGAGCATTTGAGGAGTCAGGAAATCGCTTTCGAGGGTCTCGATTCTGTTGATATTTCAGAATCTTCTGAAAGCTACGTGACAGAAACGCATAGTTATCATCCACAGCCTGTTCTTCATCATCAGAGTCCTGTGGGAGTTTCTTTAGACGATGTAGCCTTGAATGCCACAGACTTGTTCTTCAAGGGTTCTTCCAAGGCCTGTTCCATCTCACACGTCCTTAGTTTCCCAGCAAGTGTCTCAATGGACATGTTCTTAATCACATTACTCTCAGTAATGGCATCCTTACGAGAACGAAACCGAGGAGGCAAAGCACGCAATATCTTACGTACCACTTGTGTGTCAGTATATGCATGATCAATAGCAGCACTGCAGTTTATAATGTCTTGGAGACGAATAAAGAAATCATCAAAAGTCTCAGAATTATCCATCCGTAGATTCTCAAACTGAGATGTTAGCAGTTCCAGCTTGCTTTCTATGACAGTTTCGTCACCTTCATGTGTACAGATAAGCCTGTTCCATGCATCTTTAGCCTCTTCACAGCCTTGCACACGACGAAACTCACTGGCATTTAATGCCATGAAAATAGCATTGAGTGCCTTGTTGTTATAATTTGCCAACAACTTCTGTTCAGATGTCCACTTTTCACGTGGCGTCAGTGATGTAACGGCAGTATCACCAGTACCTGTAGTAGTCAGAGGTTCTTTCCACCCTGTGACAACAGAAAGCCAGACTTCTTCTCCTAATGCTTGGAGATAAGCTCGCATCCGTACTTTCCAATGACCAAAGTCTTTTCCACTGAATTGTGGAGGAAGACTTGAAGTAGCAAACTTGTGAGGTTCCATAAAGCACTATTGATCGTTAGCGTGAGCCGTTACGCTCCTTAACCAGCCCCCAGCGACTGATACGAATTGAGAAACTACAAATAGTGCTAATATAACAATTGAATATTCAAACAAATCAACCAATACGCAGAAAGTAAATAACACACAGAAATTTTTAACGTGGTAAAACCCAATAAGGGAAACGTCCACGGTTGCCTTGATGACAACAAATAATCCACTAGATGAAAAGAGATGTACAAACCTATCAACTACCTGCACTCACTGCGAGTTGATACTCCTGGTTATCTCTAACACCTTGACTTCACCAGAGCACCTTGATGTACGCACAAGACACTCGACTTCTTGATGAACACACAAGAAGACTCGAAGCCGAATTCACAATGAAACTTGGAAGATAACAGATTTATGAATTGAGAGAAGGGGGAAGGAAGGGAATTGAGTTCAATAACCTAAAACACTTTCAACACCAAAACCTAAACCAAAACTCCAGAACTAGAGGAATACTGGACGGCCAAAGAACTGACTTGTTCTTTGGAAGAGAAACCCTATTTATACTTAGGGTTGGAAAGCACAGAAAATGGGCCGAAATAGAAGAAATCCATATTGGACGTACGTACGTCGATATGACATTCGTACGTCTTCACACGATACACGCTTGCTGCCTGCTTGGACGTACGAACGTCCTAACACAGTACGTACGTCCTGAACAAAAACAATCCTGCTGCCTAACCAGACATACGTACGTCCTAACAAGGTACGTACGTCCTGAACCAAAAACCATACTTGTGACACTAGACACGAAGACAGAGACACAGGATGACACGCGTACAACAAGGTTTTCTTAACAATGAACTCAAGGCGAAATAACCATAGACGACCAATGTCACAAAATTGATGTCAAACAACTTAAAGCCGGTTTCACTAAGCCCCAATCAAAGTGCTTTTTTTTTTTTTTTTTTTTTTTCCTGCAACGACTGATTCATGATAATATATTGATGGCTCATGGGGCTTTTCATCACATCCTTGCTCGGTCATACAGACGCCAAAAATATTATGCTTTAAAATTTTATATGAAGAAAGCGTATGACCGACTCGAATGAGATTGGTTGAGAAAGTGATGCTGAAATTTTGTTTCATAGTCAAATCAGTGTCTTTCTCGTTGCTACTAGGGGTGGGCACGGTTCGGTTCGGTTCGGTTTTGGACAAAACTGTCAACCGAACACCTAACAGGTGTTTTGCAAAAGTTTAAACTGAAACCGAACTTTTTTATTTTAAAAACCGAACCGAACCGAACCGAATATTTTTAACTAAAACCGAAACAGAACCGAACATATAATTAAGTTCGGTTAACCGAATAAAACCGAACCGAACCAAAAAACTGATATATTTGAAAAATCTGAAAATCTTCAAAACAACTCAATTTATCATCTAATGGCTAAAAGCTTCTTCATTCCCAATTTCACTATCTGAATCTTCAAAACAACTCAATTTATCATCTAGGGTTTATTGGAGATTGTTTAGTTTTACTTCTTTAAGACAAAATAGAAATGGAAATAGAAGAATTTTAATGCGAAGTAGTAGTAGTAGTACTGTTTATACTCATGGTTATTCAATGTCATCATCACCTACACAACAACAACAAAGAAAAGAGAAATTTGAATCTGAGACAGATGATATATCTTTATTGAATGAGAGAATTTGTCGAGATTTAAGTAAAAGAGAAGCTTCGAAAGTTGGAATTGGGCGTTTTGTTGATATTAAGTTTGATACTTCCAAAGATTCTACACAACCAATTGAGTATGTGTTTATAGAGTATGCAGATGGAATGACAAAACTTCCTGTTAAACAAGTTGCTCGAATGCTTTACCGTTATAATCTGTGAGATTTTATTTATTTAATTGGTGTTGTATTCAATGGTGCATATAATACTGATGAATCCTTTGATTATTTACTTGTGATCCCAATTTCTGTTTTCTTATTAGCCCAAATGAAACCAAAAGGCCACGCACATTGAGCAGATTAAACGACACTAGTGTCTGGACTATGCTGGAGTGTTGGATACTTGGATATGGAGAGATGGGCTGGACTATGGAGAGATGGGCTGTAGTGGGCTTTATATAGTGTATACAAAATATATGTTCGGTTCGGTTTTGGGTGTTCGGAAATTTTCGAAACTGCAACCGAACACCCAAAGCAGGTGTTTTGCCAAATTACAAACTGCAACCGAACATGGAAACATGTAAACACCCTATTTTCGGTTCGGACCGGTTCGGATCGGTTCGGTTTACATGTTTCGGATCGGTTTTGCCCAGCCCTAGTTGCTACTTAATGGATCCCCTTATGGATATTTCAAAGCAACACGGGGTATTCGGCAGGAAATTATTAAAGGTATTCGATTTTCCCATTGTCACCATACATTTTTATCTCGTGCTCTGAAGTTTTGTCCCTACACCTACATCAGCTACAAGCTCAAGGAATTATCAAAGGTTTTCGATTTTCCCAATAAGGTGAACCACACTCACCTGATCTATGCCAATGATTTGCTTGTGTTTGCAAAGGGTAATCTTGTTCAGGCTCATGCTTTGAATGTACTTCTGGAACACTATGAGCACGCTTCAGGTCAAACCATTAATAGGTTCAAGTCTCAATCAATCCATAACAGATTTTTACATAGGTGGTTTATATTAGTGCCGAAAGTTATTCAGAAAGTTCCATGCACATCTGTTTTCCTATAGTATTTGGGGGGTACTATCAGTGCTTGGCAGTGCTCCTAATGATTTATTTTAGCCATTAACATTGATAAATTATGTTTTTTCAGCGTTGCCAACCTATTTGATATCATGCATACAACTGCCTATGAGAGTTCTAAAAAGATTAAACAAAATTTGGTGCAATTTTTTGTGGGGTCATGATAGCACTAAGAGGAAAATGCATTATCTTGCTTGGGAGACTGCTTGTAAACCTTTTGATGTTGGTGACCTTGGCATGCGTGACTTGCAGATCCATAGTAGAACACTACTTGGAAAACAAGCTTGGGCTCTCCAACTACAAACTTCATACTGGGCAAGAATCTTGAAAGCTCAGCATTTTCCAAATTGTGATTTTCTACATCCACGTTGCTCTAGTGTTGTTTCTAAAGTTTGGAAGACATTTTTCAAGTTGAAATCTTAATTGTCGAAGGTTCACAGTGGAAAATAGGTGATAGTCAAGATGTGCATCCATGGGAAAACTCATGGATCCCATGGGTGAATGTTCGCTTTAACCCAATCCCGCAGCCGGTTAACTGCACTGCAAATAAGGTCCCTCAATTCACTTTCTCACACGTGGAAACATGACTTGGTTTTTCAATGGTGGCCACCTGATATTGCTTCAAATATTATTTCTACTCCTTTGCCATCTTAGCCAACACCAGACTCTCTCATTTGGGGCCCGGATAAATATGGATCATATTCAGTCAAGGCAACTTACATATTTCTCTCTCTGAAAACAAAACCATCACATCACAATACCAATCGGGAAATTTAGACTTAACCCCCCAAGTAATGGACCTCTTTTGATTAAACCCCCACATATTTGAAAAGTTTGACTTTACACCCCACTGTTTGCTTCCGTTAAGTTTTCCATCCAAACATTATTTTTACTTCCTCAAATACCCCTCATTCTCTTATTAGCTAAAACCCCCCAAAGTACCCACACTCACATATGGTTAGAAACTAAAATCAATTTAGCAATAACACCTCCTTCTTCATATCTCTTTTAAATGAGTTGCAACTTGGTCAAGATTGTTTTTTCTTCTTCTTTTCAAATCTAACATTGAAATCGAAGCAATCACAACAATAAACAATGGGGAAGATCAATCTTAGGTAAGTGTATGATTTCTTTGAAGGATGTGTCTTCTTCTTCTCAAATTTATTTGAAATCGAAGAAATCGAAGCAATTGCATCATATAATCGCAATCATTGTTGCTAAATTAAGTGAAAATTGTGTGGAAATGGTGTAGATCTACTTTGTAAAGTTGAAAAGTCCTCTCTACTCTTTCCCTTCAAAACCCTAACAATGGAGTGAATTAAGATGGAGAAGATGGGGGGTTTTAGCTAATAAGAGAATGAGGGGTATTTGGGGAAGTAAAAATATAGTTTGGATGGAAAACTGGACAGAAACAAACGGTGGGGTGCAAAGTCAAAATTTTCAAATATGTGGGGGTTTAATCAAAAGAGGTCCATTATCTGGGGGGTTAAGTCTAATTTTCCCATACCAATCCGTTGTTCAAAGCCATTTGGAAAGTTAATATGTCGTTTAAGGTTCGGTTCTTTCTTTGGCAGTTGGTTGCAGACACTTTGCCCACTGTGGAGCTGTGTAAATGTAGTGGAAATTCTAGCCGGAAAGTTGGGGAAGATGATCGGAAAGAGGAAGGTTTTGAGTGATTGAGAGTAGCTGAACTATCTGAGCATGGATAGCTGCCTACGTATCTGGAAGGGGCGATCCAGAATCAAGCCAAACGTAGTTCCTTTTATAGGTGGCTTAGGTTGTGGATCAATAATGACTCAACGTTCGGATCATAAAAGTGTGCGGATATTCAGGGATTCAATGGGATAGATTCGTAACCGTCGTATGATTTGGAGTTTGAATGTGTCGAACTCGGTGTTCAGAGTGAGTTAGCCCCAAGTCGGATGTGCTCGGATACTTTATGAGATTAGGATTTGAATGGAAGTGAATGAAATATGGTTTTATACGAAGTCGGATGAAATAAGTGTCAAGTCGGTGTTTTACATACCGAGTTGGTAAGATTAAGATTTGAATGGAGATGAGTGAAGTGTGATTAGATGTGAAGTCGGATGAAATAAGTGTAAAGTCGGTGTTTTACATACCGAGTAAGGGAACTCGGTAATGGGTATATACATAGCCCCTTTCCATTTGGACTGAAGGTAAGTTATTGCCTTTAGGGTAAATGGAAATCAAGTCGGCTGTGAAGAGATGCTTTATGGAACACCAAGAGGCAAAGATTCCGTTGTGTGCTGGTTTGATTGCTAGGTTATAGTTTCGAGGTTTAGGTCATGATTGCTCCTTGAGATACGTGTTTTGTCTGTACACGTGGAGGATGTTTGCTGATTTGAATTTGAAAAATCGATCATGGTTTGGTGGGAGATTGAATGGTTGAACGGTTAGATTTGAGGAATAACATCTGACCGTTGCTTGTTGAGAAGATGTACGGCTGAGATTGTGCACAAGGTTTTATAAAACACGTTGCTTGTAACTGCTGGAAGAGACCAAGGGTTTTTTGCAAAGGTTTTAAAGCTGCTGCTGCTAAGTTATTTTGAAGGTAACTCTCTCTTCTTCTTCTTCATTTTCTGTCCCTCTTTTTACAGTTTTCGCCTGATTCTCCTTGAAGTTGTTGTTGTTTTTCCGTTCAAATTGCCGGAGTTCGTTGCTTAGTCTTATTTCTGTTGCTTGTATTTGCCTCTTTGTTTCTGTTTATCGCGTTTCCTTTGTTTTTCTGCTTCGTCTTCTTTTTTCCGCCATTGTTAGTCTGCATCTTTTCTTCATTTCGTTTGGAGAAGATGAGTAGTGGTAGTGAGCGAATTAGTGAGAATAGTGGTGAGGGTGAGGCCAGTACTAGCCGAGCTGGAGATGAGGAAGAAATAATTAGTCGTCATGAGATAGAAATCGCTAGAGCTCGGAAAGCCTTTCCAAAGGTTAGGGAAGCATACGACATCCGGATTCGAGATCTCGAGATGTATAGGGTAGATAGTAGGTTGTTCGATCTTGGTAGGGATGACACGTCGACTTTGATCTGTGAGGGTCAATTACGGGCTGGGATGCGACTTCCCTTCTCGAAGTTTGTCTGTGACGTCCTGAATCATTATGAAAAAGCCCCGATAATGATGAACAGCAGCTTCTGGCGGGTTATGCAAATCTTTGAGGAGCTGAACAAGCTCGGTTATGACATATGCAAGCCTGACGTCGTAGCATATTTCACCTGTGTGGAGGGTCGGTCTGGTGACTTTTCGTTTTCACTTAATAGGAGGGCTGAGCATGGTCCTCACGAACTTTACAATGCACCGAGTTCCAATGATAATTGGAAGAAGTCGGCCTGTTATAGGATTAGAGGGTCGTTTATCAAGCCTAGTGCCTATCTGAAGCACTTGCGCATTCCCGCATAGGTATATAGGTCGTTTGATTTGTATTTTGTACTTGCTTTATTTCTGTGTTCCTCCATGGTCTCTGACTTTTTCCTTGGTAGGTACTGTAGATTATACTCGGGATTATAATCAGAAGATTGACGGGCGCATCCTTCCGGGTAACATTATCGAGTTTGCGGAAAAGTCCTGGGAACGCAAGCGTGCGATCCTGCCTCACCTTGCGCATTTGTTTAAGGATCCCCGTCCAAAAAGAGTTGCTGGTGGTGCGCGTACCGAGCCAACCGTTTCTAAGGTAAAGGCAGTCAGAAAGAAGAAGGACTTACCTACCGCTGTGGCAGTTGCTACAATTGCTTGTCCCCGACCCGGAGATCCACCTATCATTCCCCGAGCCGCTCTACCGATGCCTCCAAAGCCTATTCCTGGTCCACCGGGCAGCCAGTTCGGTAGGGTGGAGATCGAGTTGGAGACCTCGAAGAAGAGGAAAAGTTCCAAATCGGCGGGTGTAACCGTGGCTGCACCTGGCATAACCATCTTGAGCGATGCTGAGAGAGCTGGGAAAGAGAGGGAGGCCCAGCGAGCTCGTGCCCAGCAAGCGAGGCAGCAGAAAGGGAAGTCGGTCCAGCAAGATGATGAGGTTCCTCCGACTCGCCCTGCTGATGGCCATTTTGCTCCTATATTTCCTTATAAGGATACTTATGTGAGGTCCAGTGATGCTGCTTGGGAGGATGAAGACATGTGTATCACCCTGATGGAACACATGGCTTTAGATGCTGACGGGGCTCGGGTATGCGAGCGTTCGATCATGGACGACTTCAAGGATCTTAGCTCGTCTATGTACAAGGTATACCCTATTCATCTTTTCGATTCCTTTCCCATTACATGCATTGACTAATCTCGGGTGATCCCTTGTTTCAGATGAACGTTATACATAGCAAGTGGATGGCTCTGCTCGAGAGAGCTAATGAGAAGGAACGGGATGCCAGGAAGGCTAAGGAGGCACTTGTTGCCGAACGTGTCGAGGTAAAGAAGCTGCGCGATCGGCTAGATAAGGAGGAGAAGAAAGTGAGGGCCCTCAACAATGAAGTGTTGGAGGTGAACAAAGAAGTGTTGGAGGTGAAGAAGAAGAATGCCGCACTCGATGCCGAGTTGAAAGATACCAATGAGAGGTATGAGGCTGATAATGCTAGGTCGGTTGAAAGTATCACTGCTTGGCAGAAGATGGCTTATTACTGGCAGCGTCGTGGAATCTGTCGCGAGCTGAAGCTTAAGGAAGTCATCCCCGACTTTGATCCCTTAGCCGATAATGAGCAAATCAATGCCGAAGCCCAAGCCCAGTTCGACTCGGATCAACAAGTGGAGATGGAGAGAGTTGCTAACCTGGCTAGCGAACTCGAGCGTGATGATGGAGTGGCCGAGGCTGGTGCGCAGATTGATGAGGTCGTTGTGCAGGAGGGTGAAAGAGCTGAGGCCATGGATCATGAGGCTGCCTAGCTTTTTTCTTTGTTTGAGAGATGTGAGGTTTTTGTTTTTGAGCATCTAGCTGTATGAAACTAAAGAGGGATAATTTTGACTCAGGTCGGTCTTTTGAATATGAATGGTTTGAATGTACACTTTGTTTTGAAAGAATCTGTTTTATTCATGTATGCATCCTATTGCTTGCCTTAAATATTCTAAGTATAGAGTTGATGCCTTAGCTTGAAGTGGGTATTCTATGGAATGTACGCCTTAAGATATTTTCCATTCCACGGTCTATCGACTCGGCTTCCTTCATGATCAATTAATCTGTATGCTCCATTACCCAAGTCGGATTGAATAATGTAGGGTCCTTCCCAATTAGGGTTGAATTTTCCATCGCCCACGACCTTGGTGTTCTGAAAGGTTTGTTTTAAGACCAAGTCTCCTGGTTGGAAAGTCCTTGGCCTTACTCTTTGATTGTAACTCCTTCTTAGTATTTGCTGGTAACGAGCTGTTTGTATGGTAGCCTTATCTCGCCTTTCTTCCAACATGTCTACCTCATGTGCTAGGAGATTTTCGTTTTCCTCTGATTCTACCAATTCCGACCTAGTTGTTAAGTAAGTCAACTCGGTAGGTATAACAGCTTCAGTACCGTAGTATAATGCAAACGGTGAGACGCCTGTTGATGTGCGTGGAGTCGTTCTGTAGGCCCCTAGGACTCTATCTAGCTCCTGTATCCACTTATCTTTTTCCGCCTCTAACTTTTTCTTGAGTGTATTCATTATTGTCTTGTTAGTGGCTTCAGCCTGGCCATTACTTTGTGCGTATCGTGGTGTAGATAGCGCGTGATTGATTCGCCAATCCGAGTAAAACTCCTTAATCGTGTTACCACAAAATTGTTGGCCATTATCAGTGACCAATGTGTGTGGTAGGCCAAATCGAGTGATTATGTATTTCCAAATGAAATTCTTGACCTCTTGTTGTCTAATTTTCTGAAGTGGAATTGCCTCTACCCATTTAGTAAAGTAATCTGTGGCAACTAAAAGATATCGCTTTTTACTCCTATCCCTCGAAAGCGGTCCTACAATATCGAGCCCCCACATGGCAAATGGCCATGGGCTAGATATCGTCTTGAGATCTCTCGGGGGTTGATTGTGTAGAGGTGAGAATCGTTGACATTTGTCGCAATGTTGCACAAAGATCTCTGAGTCGGCCTGCATGTAGGGCCAGAAGTATCCTTGGTTTCTTGCTTTCTGTGCTAGGGAACGAGCCCCGGCATGGTTTCCACACTCTCCTTGGTGGATTTCTGCTAGGATCATCTGAGCTTGACGAGGTGGTAGGCATCTGAGGTAAGGTCCTCGGACCGATTTTCTGTATAGCCTTCCATCGAGGATCAAGTTACTCTTGGTTTTTCGTTCCAGTTTTCTGATTTCCGACTCGTCGTCTGGATAGACTCCCTTGATGTAGTTCATTATCGGGGCCATCCACGAGTCCTGGATTTCCTGTTCAGATATGTCAATAAAGTCTGAGATTGTATTGACGTGAAGGGATTTATCTTCGTATGCTGGAGTATTTCTTATTTCGACCTGTATCTCCCTGGTTGTTTCCGTGTCGACCTGGGATGCCAGGTAGGCGAGACTATCCGCATGACGGTTTTCATCCCGGGGAATATGTTGGATTTCCCATTTCTCGAAACTGCTTAGCAAGCACTTCGTGTAATGAAGATATAACTTAAGTGTTTCTTCCCTTGTTTCATAATCCCCAAGTAGTTGACTTACTACTAACTGGGAATCACTGTAAATCTTGATTTTTTGCAAGTTAATATCCCTTGCCATACGTAAGCCCATTACAAGGGCCTCGTATTCCGCATCGTTATTCGAAGAGGTGAAGTTCAGTCGTATTGACTTCTCGATTATTACCTTCTCAGGAGATATGAGTGTTATACCTATCCCGACTCCGTTATTGTTTTTTGATCCGTCTACATATAACTTCCACATGGGTTCTCCTTGTGGGAAATTGTCCCGCGGTTCTTCCTCGGGTATCCAGGTGATATCTTCGATTGGATAGTCAGCAAGGAGGTCGGCGACGACCTGGCCTTTCTTGCTATTCCGGGGCGTAAAAATGAGTTCGTGATCCCCCAGCTCCTGGGCCCATTTAGCCATTCGACTTGACTTGTTCCTATTTTCCAACACTTGCCTCAATGGGGCATCAGTTATAACTCTAATCTTGTGTGACTGAAAGTATGGTTTCAGCTTCCTAGAGGCGAATAATAGGGCCAGTCCTACTTTCTCGAGGCTAGAGTACCTGAGTTCGGATTCTAGCAGAGTTTTACTAATGAAATAAATGGGTCGTTCGTTACCTTGTTCATCTCTGAAGAGAACAGCGCTGATTGCATGGTCGGAGCTGCCAAGGTATAATCCGAGTACGTCCCCTGGCTGGGGTACTATTATGACTGGCGGGGTTGCCAAGTAAAGCTTTAGTTCGTCGAATGCCTGCTGGCATTCTGTCGTCCACTCGTATTTGGAACCTTTCTTGAGTAGCTGTAGCAATGGTCTTTGCTTGTCGGATGCACGAGCAATGAACCTGTTTAGTGCAGCTAGCATTCCGTTTAACTTTTGGACTTGCTTCTTCGTTGAGGGACTCGGCATGTCCAATATTGCCCTGATTTTCTCGGGGTTAGCTTCTATTCCTCGTTGTGTGATGAGATAGCCCAAAAATTTGCCTGATGCTACTCCAAATAGGCATTTTTGTGGGTTTAGCTTCATGTTGAAGTCATGTAGCCTTTTGAAGGTCTTTTCCAGGTCGGATATGTGAGATGATTTGAGTTTACTTTTAACTATCATATCATCTACATATACCTCCATGGTGTCACCTATCATATCCTCAAACATTCGTGTTGCAAGTCGTTGATATGTAGCCCCGGCATTGCGTAGGCCAAAGGGCATGACCGTGTAGCAATACGTACCTCTTTCCGTAATGAATGCTGTTTTTTCCTGATCTTCTTCTGCGAGCTTAATTTGGTTATACCCTGAGTAACCGTCCATCATCGAGAGGAGCTCGTGGCCCGCAGTAGCATCCACTAGTTGGTCTATCCTTGGTAGTGGAAAGCTATCCTTTGGGCATGCCTTATTTAGGTCTGTAAAGTCTATGCATACTCGAATTTTGCCGTTAGGCTTCACGACGGCTACTATGTTCGAGAGCCAGTCGGGATATTTGACTTCTCGTATGAATTTAGCATCAATTAGTTTCTGGACCTCGGTATTGACCGCCTTTGCTAAGTGGGGTGCCAATTTCCGTGCCTTTTGTTTTACTGGTCTTTTCGTTGGATCGACATGAAGTTTATGGCATGCAACATTAATGTCTATACCAGGCATGTCAATATACGACCAAGCAATAATATTCTTATTCATTTTCAAAGTTGCAATGAGTTGCTCTTTTACAATAGGGTCTAAATTAGCTCCTACATATACAACTCCAGGTTCGGCTTCAGTGCCTATGTTGACTGTTTCACCCTTCTCGATGGTTGGGGAGTCGGTGACAAGCTTGCCTTCAGTGGCATCAGTGAGTGGCTCAGAAATGGCCTTGCCGTCAGGGGCTTCAGAAATTCGCTTAGTACCGACCTTGCCGTCAAGGGCTTCAGAGATCGGTTCAGTAGTGGCCATGCCATCAGTGGCTTCAGAAATTGGCTCAGTACCGACCTTGCCGTAAAGGGCTTCAGAGATCGGCTCAGTAGTGGCCATGCCGTCAGTGGCTTCAGAAATTGGCTCAGTAGTGGCCTTGCCATCGGGGGCTTCAGAAATTTGGTTGACAGTGAGCTTTTCAGGGCTAACGACTGTCACCTTTTTTGCTTCCTTATTAGGGAGGGGTATGACCTCAGGAATGGCATGGCAGCCATGTGCCTCAATTTGGTCACCCCGGAGTTCCATTATACCATTTGGTCCAGGGAATTTGATGACCTGGTGGTATGTAGACGGAACAGCTCCCATCCTGTGAATCCATTTCCGACCAAGGATAGCATTGAACTACGTCGGAACATCAAGGACATAAAAGAGGCATTCAACTGTAACCTCATCCTCATCCTCTCCTGTAGCGACAGGGAGGGTAAGCTGGCCCTTTGCCGTTGTCTCTGTCGAGTTGAAATCAAAGAGTGTGACATTGGGGGTCTGTAAGACCGAGTCGGGCATGAGCATTTGAGCGAAAGCCTTGTTAAACAGTACGTCACAAGAGCTCCCTGGGTCTATTAGCACTCTCTTAGTGGTCCATCCACCAATTCGGATATGGACAACTAGTGCATCATTATGTGGCAAGCATACCTTCTTCAAGTCGTGGTCAGAAAAGATCAGTGCATTCTTTCCTTGCACCTGCTTGGCTATCACTGCCTGATGAGTGAGCTGAAATATATGGTGAATATGATTCACTTTCTGTCGCTTAGCTCGGGATGTCCATTCAGGTGGACAAGTATCCATGATCATGTTTATCGTTCCTTTTGCCTTGGAGGTGTTGTCTGTTCTTTTGCGCTTATCATTAATCTTCTGGCGGAGGTCATCAGACTCCTCTGCCAAGAAGTCATTCAAGTGTCCATCCATCCTGAGCTTGTGGCAATAAGTTCGGAGATACCGACAATCTTCTGTTGCATGATGTCGGCAATTGTGTAACTTGCAGTATGGATTTTCTTCTATGGGTTCAAGCTCATGGACTGTTGGCTTGAAGTAATCTTCTTCTTTGATTAGTTCATACAGCTGCGTATATGAACATTTGAACGGGTTAGGAAACCTGTGCTTCTCGAGCTGTTAGATTGCTTACCTCGGGGGGGACCTTTTGTTGTTTTCGGCTCTGGATTTTTGGAATTGACCGTCTGTACGGCAGAGACATGTTCTCTTGTTTTTGCCAATGCCTCTTCAAGTTTGATGTACTTATCAACACGGACATACAGGTCTTCCAGTGTCGGTGGTGCGTCGAGGATGATATTTTTCCCCAAGGCGGTTTCGGGGTGAACAGCCGAGATGAACGCTAACAGGCATGCGTTCTCATCTGGACTATCTGCCTTGAGGCACTCCTTCTTAAAGCGAGCCATGAATTTTTTGGTTGTTTCGGTGTCACCCTGCTTAAGTCGGAATAATGTGGTTACCTCAGTTTTTCGCCGCTTATTGTGGATGTATTGGGTGACGAAGAGTGCCTCAAGCTGGTCGTACGACGTGATTGAGCATTCTGGGAGTCGGTGGTACCAGTCGATAGCACTACCTCGGAGTGAGGCAGAAAAGAGTCTGCAGAAGATATCCTTGTACTTGGGCCACAGTGCCATGCTGGTCTTGAATTGTAGGACGTGGTCCATGGGGTCACCACTTCCATCATAGGTTGTGAACTTAGGGGGAATGAAGTGTGGGGGTGGTTCCTGATGAAGGAGGTCATCGTGTAAGGGCTCTGTTCTATATTTTTCTAAGGTGGTGTTGGCCACCCTTTGAGCAGTATTGGCCTTACCAGATTCCTGGTTGTTCTTATGAAGCTGGGCTGAAAGTTGTAGGAGGCGGTTGTGGGTTTCTTGCATTTCAGCCATGGTGGGGGCGGTGGTGTTGCTGGAAGTTGGTATGACGATAGGGTTGTTGGTGTTGATTTCATCAGTTGCTTGGCCAGCTGCCGGAGGGATGGTAGGGCTTTTCAGTTGAGCGTTTTCAGCTAGCAACTTGTTGATCTGCTCCTGTTGTTCAGTAAGTTGTCGTTGGAAGGTCTCAAATTGCTCTTGTGTGATTCCGGCCATGGTCTTCGTCAGGTTATGATTCGTTCACAGTCAGTCGGCGCCAATGTAAATGTAGTGGAAATTCTAGCCGGAAAGTTGGGGAAGATGATCGGAGAGAGGAAGGTTTTGAGTGATTGAGAGTGGCTGAACTATCTGAGCATGGATAGCTGCCTACGTATCTGGAAGGGGCGATCCAGAATCAAGCCAAACGTAGTTCCTTTTATAGGTGGCTTAGGTTGTGGATCAATAATGACTCAACGTTCGGATCATAAAAGTGTGCGGATATTCAGGGATTCAATGGGATAGATTCGTAACCGTCGTATGATTTGGAGTTTGAATGTGTCGAACTCGGTGTTCAGAGTGAGTTAGCCCCAAGTCGGATGTGCTCGGATACTTTATGAGATTAGGATTTGAATGGAAGTGAATGAAATATGGTTTTATACGAAGTCGGATGAAATAAGTGTCAAGTCGGTGTTTTACATACCGAGTTGGTAAGATTAAGATTTGAATGGAGATGAGTGAAGTGTGATTAGATGTGAAGTCGGATGAAATAAGTGTAAAGTCGGTGTTTTACATACCGAGTAAGGGAACTCGGTAATGGGTATATACAAGCTGCTGGCTCAAAAATCATTTATGGCTTGCCTCATTGTGTTTTTTGTGATCGCAATTGGGAATCGGCTTGCCATCTAATTCTTCATTGTCCTTTTTCACCACTCACCAGAGGCATTTGGTTAAACCTAAACCTTCTCTACATTATTGATGCCCTAAAGGTGATGCTATCAGTTGGTTTAAGGAGTTTTGCATGTTATATCCACGCACCATGCATGACTTCATGCATTTTTCATTTTTACTTGCATCGACTTTATACGTGGCATATATGGCTCTCCAGGAATGAAGTTCGGTTTAACGATGGTGCTCACTTTCCTAAGGTAAATTTTTTAATAATGAAAATTAACTGATTTGTTGCAACCATGGAGATTGGCCACCCACTTATTGTGCGTCACACTTCTTCAAAAGTCCAACTTGAGATTTGGATCAGATGGACACCTCCCCCACCTGGTATGTTCTATTGAATATTGATGGAACTTCTTATGATAACCCAGGTCCAAGTGGTGTTGGTTGTGTGCTTAGAAACCATTTGGTAGGTTTTCATGTCGCCATGTCTCTCCCTATTTTGTACGCTTCTTCGCTATTTTTGCAGAGTTTAAGGCACTCCATTTAGGACTTTTGATGATCAAAACATTAAATCTTCGCAACGTGATCATTGGAAACTGATTGTCAAGTGCTTGCTACCATGATGAATTCTTCTTCTCTATTAGCAGTCCCAAGGATATTCGTGTTATTTTTGCAAAAGTTCGGAAGATATAGTATGCAATTGGCAGACCACCTATTAGTTGGGCGTATAGAGAGAGAAACTTCTGGCTTTCAACACTAACTTCTGAAGACAAGCGGTGCCATATGATTTGTATTTTGTAGATTTAGGATTTGCTTCATTTGGGGCTCCTCACCCCTCCTTTCTTAACTCAATATTTTTTTCTTTCCAATGTAGTCCACTACTTCGTAAAAATAAAGCACTAAGAGCATTTCTAATGGGTCTTCTATATCCAAAATTATAGGAATTCGGTAAAAAACCAGCCCTAACACGTTGTCTACGCAAAAAGCATTCGGCCACGCTAAAAGTACGTGGTGGGCTGGTCTGCTAAAAGTTTGGTTAAAATTGCTAGAGAGATAGGATATAGAAAAAAATCTAAAATCTTTTCTTCCACGCTAGTTCAATTAGAGTGGAACGTTACACGCAAGTCTAACCAGCGTGGAACCATTTTAATCGAATTTTTTTTGTTCCGCGCTGGTTGCACTAGCGTGGAATATAATTTTCAAACGGCTATAATTTTCAAGAGGTAATTAGCAATTGCACCCCAAAAATTAATTCAAGTTTGCAAGATCCCCCAGTTTTCAAATAGTTTAGCGTTGGCTCATCTTTTTACCTCATTTTCTCTATAATGACAATTTTGCCCTTAATTTAGTGTTTAACATTTACCCCCTAAACTTGAAAACCACTTTCTAATGTCATATCAGCACACCAAAGTGGTTTTAATGCCAACCATTGATTCAAAATATACGTAACTCGAGAAAAATCAACAACTCATAAGTTAATCTCAATAATAACTTGTAACACACATCTCGAGGTAAAACTTGTTAATATCTAAGTTATAAGGGACAAGACAATCTCAACTTTGGGAGACAAACTTATATAAAATTTATCTCTGGACGGACCAGATTTCAAGTTGGAGGCTGAAATCGGATTCTGACCCTAGATATTCCTCGATCACTGCATATCTGTCTTTGACATAAGTTTAGCGTGGGCTTAAGTGAAAATCGTCGGTTGGGCTTAAGTTGTGGATTTCGGTTGCAAAAAAAGTCAGGTCTATAAAATAAAAAAAAACTATGTCCTTCCAAAAATTCTTCAGACGATAGCTATCTCTTTGCTCGATCTCTTTCTCGAAAACCCGCGTTGTTTTCTCAAAATTTTCTCTTCTCTTCTAAAACTTATATTCAAATTTCTCAATTACCAAGATTTCAACCAGCCCTTCATCTCAGGTAATTTACAATTATTAGGTTATACCCAATAATTTTTATTGCTATATATGAGATGGGCATTTGTAGATATATAATTTTGTTCATTGATTGCATTAATCAGATTGATTAATTAGTACAAACGATCAATAAGGTAGCAAACAATTTACCTTAACAATTACTAAATTACAGTATGCAACTTGTTAGTAGGCTAAATTCCATTATAGCTAGCAACCACTATATAGAGAAGGGACCAAGTAAGCTGAATTAATAACAAACTATATCATTGAAAAGTTGACGTAAGGAGTTGGAGTGATGGAAGGGTACTGGCCAAAGATAATGGTCATATAAAGAATTGCACAAGAGAGGTAATAATCTAAAGAAATGCCCCGTAGATTCACTTACAAAGAATTGAAAAGGACCACAGGGAACTTCTGCATAAAACATGGAGAAGGTGGGTTTGGTTCTATTTATGAAGGAACTTTGCTAAATGGGACTAAAGTTGCAGTGAAGCGCTTAGATGGGTTAGGACACATAAGAACCTCATTTTTAACAGAAGTTGAGACAATAGGTAGCATTCACCATGTCAACTTGGTAAGATTCATAGGATTTTGTGCTGATAAAGCACATATGCTTTTGGTGTATGAGTACATGTACAATCGATCATTGCACAAATGGATCTTTCAAACAAAGGAAACAAATCTCGATTGTAAAACACGAAAGGAAATTATTTTCGACATAGCCAAGGGCCTAGCTTATCTCCATGAAGACTGCAGACGAAAAATACTCCACTTAGATATTAAACCACAAAATATCCTTCTGGACAGCGAATTCAATGCTACACTTTCTGATTTCAGTTTATCTAAGTTCATTGACAAGAATCAAAGCAAAATTATGACCACAATGAAAATAACTTCTGGGTATTTGGGTCCTGAGTGGTTGAGTTCGATGATCACAGATAAAGTAGATGTTTATAGCTTTGGAGTTGTGATAATAGAAATTTGTGCGGGCACAAAACTTTGGACTTCACTCAACCAGAGGAAGCTATGCACTTACTCAATTTACTTGAAAAAAATAAATTTGAGAAGCATTTTAAAGTTAGGTAGACCCCCTATCTGTAGTGTATGAAACGAATCAGTGGTTATAATGTTTATTCTTTTATATTTTCAAGTTATGGTAGATTTGAAAATCGTTTCTCTTTGCTGGAATAAAATGTTCATTGACATTGTTATGAAAATTGCAATGAATTGCTTCTTTGCTACATTTCATGATGACATGATGTTGTGCAAATTATTTGATGTGATGAAATTAGTCGAGTGTGGATCATAAACGAAGAAAATTTGAGGATATCGAGAGTCGTGGCGCTATGTAGAAATGAAAAAAATGTGACTTGTAGGTTTTTTCCCCCTCATTGAGCTTGGTTTTGTTTGATCGATAACAAACTTACATGAATGGGGAGGATATCTTCAGTTAGTTGATATTCATTATTGCCTTTCTTAAGTTTATTGCCTTTGAACACATATTAAGCACTTAGTCTGAGATGAATATATCAACATAGATTGGACTCTAATGAATAAGGATCATGATCTATTATTATATTTTTTCCCCAAGCTATGCTAAAACCTAACAATAAGTTTCAGTAGGAATCGAAACCTTTGTTTGATCATAATAATATTTGATATGAGTGTTAATTTGAATATGTGATGGTATGTATGAGTGTTAGGTTTGGTGATTTAGTTTAAACACGTTTTCATTTGAATATGTGATGGTAGAAAGTTATAATTACTAGAATTTAAGTTGAGTGTGTGTGCACTAAGCACACAGAAGAGTTTTTTGTAACCTTAACAACAGAGGAATGTCCTGTCTCTCTCTTATCCTATTCAGTAGTTATAATGCACAACCCATGCTGATTCAAGAAACCTAACATATATCATATTTTGATTGCACTCAACTATAGCCAATGAAAATAAACTTATAGACAATCTTAGCCATATATAATATATCTCCCACAGAGAGTAAAACAAATGGAATTATGTGTGACATTCTGATTATCAATGGTCGGAATGACTGTCATAGAAAATATAATAAAGTAGGTCTACTGATAGTAGTGTGGTTTGGGATGTTGAATTGTAATTCTAAATTAATTTAAAACATCTTCTAGATATTGATTATAACGGTTAAACCATTGATAACAAAGACTCCGCACAACCAGTACCCCTTATATTCATTTAATATTTCGTCTAATATCTAGATAATAAATATTTCTATTAACCTTAGATGCATCATATAGATTGATACATGCCCTTTAGTATGTCATGCTTTTATTTATTTGGGAAACAAAGAATATCATTTTTCACAAGCCATCAATATAATGATTCGATTTTGATTTTTGATTATAACTCACATCTCAACAACCCACAAAGGAAAAAACTATAAAACCGCAAACTAAATAAATAAGACGGTTTTGAATTTTGGAGCATTTATAAATTGTATTCATAGAGTTGATTTTTTTTTTTTTTTTTTTGCTGAAATCATAGAGTTGATTATTTTTTGACCTTTAATCTTCTAGCAGATTTGCTCTGGAGTTGATAAATTATCATTGACTTTCTTGAATGAACAAGCTGTGATATTTCACAAAATGGGTCATTATATCTAGAGCCAGAGCCAAACTAATGACCCTTAGATCATAATAATGTGTATTCTTATCTAGAATTTGTTTCAACCTTAATGCTTTTGGTACCTATTCAAATTAGGATGTTTGAAGTAAGATCAATATTGATAATTCCTGCTGCTCTATTTAGTTCTTACTTTTGATCACTATTGGTAATGATCTCATTAATGCTCCCTCTTTTTTCTTTGCACTACCACAATTCCTTCTTAGGTATTCTTTTTTGCCTTTCTCCAGTACGTACTATTCTCATATAAAAAAATAGAAGAAAATGCTACTACTCAAATAGGATTGGTGATCCTTTCTTTTTTCTCATCATATCATGAGGGTTTTTTTTTCTCCTGCTCGAAATCTTCCACCTGTTTTCAGAAGGTCTATCAAACTATTTTCTTGGAAGGTAAGTTTTTTTGGAATCTCGCAATTTTTTGTCATGATTTTTAATATACTGGAGACTATTCATTCTCTAGGGATTAAAATTATAAGAATAAAGCTATTCAAGGCCGAGCAAAACTTTTGTTATTGAAATCAAGTCTGTATGGTTCGATAATTTCTGCGATCACTTAAAATAATAGTTGGAGTAGCTCAGTTGGTTAGAGCGTGTGGTTATTATCCACAAGGCAGAATGTTCAAGCCCTTCCTCTAGCATATATCTTGATTCTTAATTAGATTAACATGAAAATTATGTTTTGGATAGGAGCCTATACGTAGGAGCGTGTAATTGAAGTGCAGTACAACTTTACATATTTTCAGTTTGGCTTCACATAGTGCGATTTTTGTTTCTTTAAATATTGAAGATGTCTTCAGACATACCCATTTGGGTTATATATGTGTTGTTTGATTTGATTTTGATACACAATGATGACTATTGAATTTTCTTTCTTCTGCTAATGAAATATGCAAAACCCAGATGCAACAATTTGTCAAATGAATCACTGTTTTACAAGTAGACCACAGGATGGTAGAACACCTCAAGAGTTTTGTTATCCTGGTTGCAGAAGATGAAAACCAATCTCTTTTAAAACGGTTTCTTAAGTGAGACTTTACCTTAAGAACTTTATTATTGACTTCTTTAATTTTGATGTAATTCCAGCAGATAAGATGATAGTGTTGAAGTAAATTTTGATGGAAATAAAAGTTTGTGAGGACCTTCATTTTGTTGCAGAGCCAAAAGGATACAAAGTGTTGTGCGTTACGTGGAAAGCCAGTTCTTTATGGTCGAAAGCCTGCAATGATGACAAATCCCCAACTTAAGCTGAACAAGTGAGTGGATATCACAATTTACCGTATGCATGAGTCAACAATATAGTCCTAGCGCTATTGAGTCAATTCGATTAATATTTTTGCACTGAATATATACATATGAACTAATCAACAACTGAGCAAATGCAAGATTATAGGTCGTGACTAAAAAACACCATTCAACAAGCGAGATGATTGCTTAGATAGAGAATGGCTCGATAATAATGCAGTCCCAAAGGTAGAGGATATGTTTTCAGCCAATGGATGAAATCCCAAAAAATGCAAAAGTTGTTTCATGGAAAAGCACAAGTAATTTCCGTCACTTATATTTATCGCAACATTTTAATGTTGATTAGCTGCCCATATGTATAGCATAGACCTGAATGTATAGTTGTTGTTTTGTTCACTCATAGTTATGGATTTACTATTCCAGTCGAATTTGTAAACTTTTTGTTTTTGCACTTATAAAGAGTTTTTTTAAGTTGGAAACTGCCTAAGTTTTCTATCTTGGTCCCTTGAATTTAAACACAATCAGCTTAATATTAGGGCACAAGACATAGGAATGAATGTGTCGGACCAATATTCAAGGCCTAAGTAGGCCCATAGCTGCAAATTAATTTCTATGCATCCCGTATAGAAATCAGATAAAAACTACTGAACTTTCAATAATATAGACAGTACTAATAACTCTTTTTCTCATTAGCCATAGGTTACAATAGCTTCGTTGTTAATGGCCATGTGATTACTAACTTCAAACTACTGCCGAACCACTATTTATTTTATATAAAACAATTATAGAGCTAGAATAGCATCGCTGATATTGAAATATTTTTTGGGAAACTTCAACTATTTAAGTTGCATAGAGTCATGCCATCAATCATATCCAAAGAATTGATCTTTAGTTCCACATTCCTTAAAAATAATTTAACTTATTGCAGAATCATACAGAAGTTATACTTATAAGTGAACTTAAAAAGCTTATTCAGCGAAGTGCAAATGATCGGTTATTACACTACTGTCATGAAGATTAAAGAAGAACACATATAGATGGGTTTTCATGAAGAACTCACAACCGTTGGTCGTCAAGTCATAGTGCATAGCTTTTTTGCAGAGACATTAAAGATATTGATGTTGATTTTACAAAAACAAAAAAAATATTTTCTCTTCTGGTCTTATGGAAACATTAAAGATGTTGATTTGCCAATGGACACAATGCATGAAGTTGAATGGGAACCCACAGTTTAACCAGATGTGTTATAAATTTCAACGTCGATGTAAGTACTTTCCTCATGTTGACAGTCAAGGTATGTTTGATTAGTTATTTCAGTGTGTCTGTTTTTTTATATATAACATCTCCTGACTACAAGTCCACAACAATTTTCTCCTCGTCATATCTCAGCATACTAACAGAAGGAAGAGGAGGAAAAAGAAGAATGCGCCTATTATAACATCAATGTGATAAAGTATAAGTTTTTGCTATCAAGGAACTTAACTTCAAATCGTACGTGAGCATTTCAATTATGATTTTTTCATAAATTCTAGAAACATAACTATATGCCTCATTTAGTTTACTTAACATCATCCATAATTTTTTATAAAGACAAACTTATAAAATCAAAGTTCATTTACGATCAAACTAATTAATAATAAATATGAAAAAAATTGAGAGTTGCAACAATGATGTTAAAACTACAATAACACGACGATTAGCAAATAACACAACTATACTCACAAGACTTTGCCAATTAGATGTGGTTGCCACCGTAGATTTACAATTGATATTGTACATCAGTAGATAAAAGAGACCTATTTGTTTATGTTGTAAGTATTCCTTTTCAAATTGTAATGGGTGCATATAGCTATGTACCTTTGTTAAATGTTTGTTCTTTCCCATAATTTCTTAAATATGTTATCACAAAGGTCTAAATTGGTTTTATGTGTTATTATTATCAACGTCATTATGATTAACTGTAGAAGGATAGGTTGGGATTTTAAAGTCCATGTTTGATCTGCATTAGAGAGTCTATGTGTTTGTTTAATATAGAGTCTATGTGATTCTGATGATGAACTACGCTACAACACCGACTCTGATGGTCTGTAATCCTTTAAATTTGAAACATACTTGGATTAAACGAAAACATAATAAACAAACCAGTTTATCGCAACAAACTACGGATTGCTGAGCAATCTCTAGCCTGCTTCCCAATAAAATAAAACAGTGATTAAATATACGAGTGGAATGCACATCCGTTGGATGTATTACAAAAAACAAATTCAATATATTTAGACTTATTATTTAAAATTAATATTTTATTTCATATTATATTTATATTGAGTAATTGAGATGATCGACTAAATTACTTATCAATTTATTTTTGGGTGATATAAATGAGACATTAAGAGTAAGGTGCTTATTATTTTTTTGTTCTCTTTATTTTTATTGCTAGAAAAATTATAATAAATACCGACTTAAAAAGACTTTTAAAAAAAATGGGATAGAATGGTATAGCTAAGTAGGATTGGTGCATTAGATAAGTCCTAGGTGTAATGGATAGTAAAATATTATTAAAATAATTGCTTGGGACACGTGCTCACAAATATAGCTCAGCTGTAGCAATAATGATGGCTGCTTTCTAAAGATGAATCTTACATATGTTATTGACATATATACCCTTTAAGTTGTAAAATTTAAATTTGGACAAAATGTGTCATATTAACTAATTATTAAGGTCAGATTTGGAACAAAATGAAAACATGAAGCAGTACTAATTATTAACTGTGAGTGACAAAATCTTACTGTTGCAAGTCACCCAAGCCTCATTAATAAGTAGTAAGATATCTTAGGATCACATGAAATTTCATGACAATGTGGACTATATGAAGCAAATTTGATTTTGTTGAGAACTAGAGTCAGTGAGATAATTGTGAAGTTGGCATGTAAACCTATATCACTTGGTTTCGTACATTGTGTGGTTGAACAAATTAGTGGATTATGATCTTACATTGGAAACAACCCTATTGCATTCATGTTGTTGTATATGTATAGAGAATTAGAATGGTTAGAGATTGGACTTCTAATGAGTTTTAAGAAGAGGTTTAGATTTTGAAATCATGGGGTTTCAGTGTGTTTTTGGTTAGAAATGAACATTACCATATGTATATTTTGGTGCATGGTATACAGTGTGTTGAGAGGTTACCATATGGTAGACTATAAATGTTACTACGTTATTGTTATTGTAACAATTTGTCGAACACTTATCATACTCCCAATCTCTTTCTCTCTTGGTATTTAGCAAATTATGTTAATCTCACATAACCGAGGCGCTCTCTCTCTGTGTTGTTGTTTAAATTTCTTTATCTACTTTGTTATTATGAACACCTTCAAAAGTAATTTCTCGAAAAAAAATTTCTCCAACTTTTGAAGAAAAAACTTTCTTTTGGTTCTCAACCTTGAAAGCATTTATCTATAATTTCTATGGTAATGTTTTTATTTATAGTTAATGGTCCAAACATAATTATTCGTTAATATATAGTGAAGTCTCTCATTTGGTGTCTTGTCTGGTGTAGAATTCAAACTGTGAGAGACAACTTAAATATGGGATGGATTTCCAAACCAATTGTGTATTGTGCAACCTTTTCCTGGAGTGCAAAGAAGCAAAAGATCCCTATTAACACCCATCTTTGGCTAAGCTCCTCAATAGGCCAATAGAGTACATCACTTGATCATCCGCAAATCAGTGTGAAAGGTACTCTACAAATGGCCCGAAGTCAAGGAAACAACTTCTTGTGGTGATTGTGGTGACTCTATGGTAATCAAGGAACTTAGCCATTAAGAAAGGCCACGGGGGGAAACTATGATATTTACGGTGAAAGGAACCGTCATATGCTGTATGGCAGAATAGAGGTTACAGATTTTTGGAACTTATGTTTGATCGGGCCACTTAATTATGTAGTTTAATCCACATTTTTGTATTTCTACAAATGGCCCAGAATCAAACAAACAATTTTTTGTGGTGATTGTGGTGACTCTACGGAAATCAAGGAACTAAGCAATTAAAAATGACCACGAGGAATCCATGATATCTACAGTGAAAGGAACCGTCATATGTTGCATGGCATAATAGAGGTTAGAGATTTTTGGAATTAATGTTTGACTGTGTCACTTAATTATGTAGTTTGATCCACACTTTTATATTTCTTTTGTGTTATGTGTGATTCACTCCCTTGTTGTTTTTTTGGTCCTCTAATCACACTCCCTACAAGCTAGGTTTAAGAATAGGCTCATGTGCAAATGCATAGTGTCATAACCATATTCAAATTATTTAGGTTAGTTGTTTCTTATAACAGTTTTTGAAGGTTTGAAATCACATCCAAAATTCCAAATAAGTGGCAGCAGTAAACGTCATTACGGGGCATGTATTTGAAATTGATGCAGCGGAAGCTAAAATAAACTTAATCTAGGAATTGAAATTGCAAGGAATTAAAATAACGGAAAGGAATTGCAAGAAGTAAAAGTTGAAATTTAAATAACTTGAAAGTAAATTATAGAAAATAAAGAACTTGAGGTAAAAACTAAATTGAAAGACAATAAACTAAATAATAAACTCTTCAATCATCAATCTTGGCTGAGAAATTCGTTTTTGGAGCTCTTTATATAGATAACTCCCTTCACACAACTAGGAAACCTACTAGAACTTGAATTACTATTTCCCTAAGGTATATATTACATTTTGGCAACTTCCTAAGCCTATTAGGACTCAAAATAAGACTTCTAGACACTTCTAAAGATACTCTAAATAATAAAAACGAAAATAACAACTTAGAAATAATATTTAGACTTCTAAATAAACCATAAACCCAAATAGGAAACCAATTGGTGTATGTGTTCTGTCCTACATCAGAAACTTATGACACATTGCAGTTATGGTTTAGGAATTCCTGCCATATGCTTTCATATGAACAATGTGCACCACAATGAACAAGATTATTTCAACTACATCACTCTAAATATCAACAAAAGGTATAACGAGTAGAGGTGTTGACATGAAAAAGGGTCACATCTTATCAGAACTAAGCAATGATTGGCAAGGATTGAGTGTGGATAGGTGGTAGCAGCTGGGTACTTTTCAAACAAAGGGAGGATGCAAGAATACACAATACAACAGGTTTGGCTCAATAGCAATGGCATGACAGCAGTGCAACAGAGAGAGAAACTTAGTGCACGAGCAAACTTCTGAAAGATTTTTGGCAGCTTTGAAATAGGATAAATAAGGAAGACTACTGCAACAACTCTCTTTCTTTTTTGGTTTGTTGTTTTGTTCTGTTGATACTGTGATATTTGAACCGGTCAAATAACTGAAAATAACAACAACGTTTGCAACAATTTTCACTTTTAACAATGTATTGCAGATCATGACAACCAAGTGAATTTTCATTACACCCGATAACAACCATGTTTTGCTCCGGTAGCTGAAGCCAATGATCTATCCACGTGGCAATTGTAGAATTAACCTATCAATAATAATAATAATAAAACACAGAATCAATAGTATGATTTAGGTCATAAAATTGTATAATGATTTATTATTGTACTTGAGAGAATCGATTTCGTTAATATAATACTATAATTAAAAATCCCTAAATTTACATACTTTAGTCATAAAAACCCTAATTTGATAATAAAAGTGGTATGATTTGGGGCATAACAATATATAATGCTTAATTATTGTCCTTGATATAATTTTTTTTATTTGATTACGTGTATTTTTTTTTTAATTTTTTATTGACATATCAGCTTATACAATTACCATGTGGACCGGTCACCGGCTTCCAGTACCGGAAGAAAACATAGTTGTTATCGAGTGTAACGAAAATTTACTTGGTTGTTATGATTTGTAATACATTGTTAAAAGTGAAAATTGTTGCAAACGTTGTTATCATTTTTAATTATTTGACCTATTTGAACCTGACAATGCATGATTTAAGCATGTTTATCAGGGCTGTGTCTGTTTGACATTTATATTAATAAAATCCTTTGTGATTTTGTGGTATTGTTTGGAGTGTTATGTGTCGTTTGTGCAGTGTGATGTATTATGTTCGATTCAGGAATTGTAAACCTTTATAAATTTGTGAGTACTACCTCTACAAGAGATATGATAAGCCAGTATGGTTGCTGAAGAATAAACAAATGAAATTCTAGAATATATGTTCGAAAAGTCAAATAAAATTACCACCAAAATCATCTGTATTGAGCTTATAACACGTTGTCGGATGTACTGTCCATCAAACAAATGGTGGTAAACTAAATATCAAACCACAAACAAATGCACAACCTAAACATTATGGTAACTGATTTCTATACTATTAACAGAATGGAGGACCAACGTTAATTAAAAAAACTGAGAACAGTATAACAATCATTCATAAAAAGAAAAAAACAAAGAATATATAGAATTTTTTTAATCAAAACAAATAAAAAATATTGTATTATCAAAAATATAATCAATAAAAATTTGTTGACACTAGCGTGGCGAAGCCACAGGTACAACTAGTCTATATTATAATCTACAAAGGATACATAAAATAGATAAATTGAGGTCATAAATAGCGGTCTAGATTCTCTCGAGTTTGAAGTTGTAGATTAGATCTGCGGTTGTGATTCGTTTTAACAACTATCTAATAATGTGTAAACCAAAGGTTAAACTTTGGTTAAACCTTAATAGAACAATCGAATCTGTTGGCTCTAACCTTTTGTTAAACCTTAATTTTCCTTCCCTTCTTCTCCCTCTTTCTACTATCGAATCTTTCCACCAAATCATCTTCTCTTCTTCTCCTGCGCTTCCGCTTCAACAGTTGAGTTTGCTTTGGCTTCGACAGGTGAGTATACATATCGTTCAAATTGTGTTTTGAATTTTGACATTTCTCAATCAAATTGTGTTTTGGATAGTGTGAGACATCTTCAGAGAATTATGTTTCTCAATCAACGATACATCTCTTCATTTTTAGGGTTTTTCAATTTTTTCTTTATTTCAGAGAACTCTCTCTCTCTCTCTCTCTCTCTCTCTCTCTCTCTCTCTCTCTCTCTCTCTTTACAGTCGAAATACAGAGCAACCAGAAGTCCAGAACTCGATCACAGTAAGTATACATCTTTCATTGATTACTGCTGATAGGAAGTTCAAATTAAGGTTATAATCAATGAATTTTATTCATTTGTGAACATACTTTTCTTTCTCACCATTCTTCTCAATTCATTGACTTTGCATCTGCCTTAGACGGATTTGAAGATTCCCAAAGATAAAAAGAATTCTATGAAGAAGATGAAGAAGAAGAAATTGGAGCTAAAGGAAGCAGATTGTATGTGGGTAATCTTTCTTATAATATGAGTTCGTCACAACTCACTGAGATTTTCAGTGAAGCTGGCAAAGTTACTTCTGTTGAGCTTTTTTTCTTTACCCAATTCACCCATTTTTATTAATTTTCATTATTTTCGTATTTTTGTGATTAAAGGGTATGGTTTTTACTTGCAGATAATTTATGATAGAGTAACCAAATAGAATCAGATGATTTGCTATAATAATAATGCAGATGTGGATGAGGCTAAAGAGGCCATTTGTATGTTCAGTGGAGCTGTAAGTACTTCTCAATATACATCCTTTTAATGGAGTTTTGCTATTTATCAATATGACTGAAATATTGATTAGGGGTTTATAGCAGCTGGTAGGTAGGCGGGTGAGGTCTAGAGGTTATCTATCATCATCATTTCTTAGGGCCTCCAAGATGCCTTTGATGACCAGCCAGGTCTTTTGAGTGCCAAAGTTATATATGAAAGAGGTTCTGGCAGGTCTAGAGGTTTTGGGTTCATAGCTTTTACATAAATGAATGCGGCACACTCTGTGCTTGATGCTATGAATGAGTGGTAAGTAGATATGCTACTCTTAATAATTATCAGCAAATTGCACAACTATCTGTGATTTACAATAATTTGTTGTATGTATACAATAGGAGCTGGATGGACGCCCGTTAAAGCTAAATCTGGCTATAGGAAATGCTTCTATTTCCGATGCTCAATTGTCTGAAACAAAGTCAGAAACAGAAACGAATGACTTATTGTAGGTCTGTATGAACAGTATGCCGATATCTATACGAAATTTTTTATTATTATGTTTAAATTCGTGATAATGTCCCACGCAATAACACAATTTCCTAAACCATTCTCAACGATAAGACACAACCCAATTGTTTGAAGAACATTCTCAAAGGAGTATTTAATTAGGCTCAAATTGAATCTATTTTCAAAGATACATTGATGCCATGTATTTTTTTTTCTTTCCAGGGTTTCGATCGTGTGGATGAAGAAGTGAATGCTTTGCTGAGTGGTGTGATAAGTAAGATCCCATTGATTTGTACAGAAATTTTTTGCACTTCATAATCGACTTGATCTCATCAATTATTTTGAAGAAGTTTCCGTTAGATGATGTTGCCTTTTCTGTTCATTTATTATTTTATTTTCTTTCAGTTAACTTAGCATCTTTGATACTTTGTTGTATGACCTGCTTGGCCGTTTTCTTGGTTGAAGTACTAGAGTATGTTTGATTAATGTGCAATGTATATCTCATGACCTATGCTAAATATTGTTAGTTTCAAATGTTCTCATTCTGTTCCAAATAACCCATACTTTTGAGAAATACTTGCTTTGTTTAGGATCTCTCTTTCAATATGTTACCCATGTTTTAATTTTATGTGCTTATTGTTTGTAGTTCTTGGCTGTCTTATGCTACATAATACTCCTATTTTTATGGTAGTCAGTTATTTTACTATCAACACATGTATTCAGGAATGGACTTTCAACTGAAAGTAAAAAGATCTCCTTTGCTGAGATGATGCCTGAAGATGTGCAAGCATCTAGGGAAGAGAGATGCTTCAGGTTGTGGATAAACAGTCTTGGAATTAGTACATATGTCAATAACGCATTTGAAGATTTACGAAACGTGTGAGCCTTTACTTTTCAGTTCATTGACAATCTGTAACATCATCATTTATCAGTCTTGCTTATTGCATTGCTCTGTCTCTTCAGATGGATTCTTTTAGAAGTGCTTGACAAGATATCTTCAGGCTCAGTTAACTGGAAGCAGGCGTCGAAGCCTCCCATTAAAATGTCGTTTAGGAAAGTAGAGAACTGTAACCAAGTTGTTAAGATTGGGAAGCAATTGAAATTCTCCCTGGTCAATGTAGCTGGTAATGATATAGTACAAGAAAATAAAAAGCTCATACTTGGTAAGTTCAATTCAGTTCGAAGTGATTCTTTTCTGATATTATAGACACCCTATTTAATAGCTGGTAATTATTCTTTTCTGAGTATCAATCAATTATCATTCCAAGTAAAAATTACAGCGTAATACATACGCAATGTGCTTACTTACAAGAACCACACGCAAAGAAACCTTTCTACTACAAAGAGAATAGAGTGCTTATTTAATAAAAAAAATCTTTTTTTTTAAATTTTTTACTACATCAGAAGTAAAGAAGTTATTGATGAAGATATCAACCACTAATTGAAATCAAAGCATCCATCATAATTAGACTATTTGTTTACATCATAATTAGACTATTTGTTTACAATAAAAATAATTGTTCCTTACAGGTATTCTAATAGGGAGTACGTGTTCATAGTAACATATTTGGTAGATTGAGCTGGAAGTCGAAAGCTCAAACCCAAAAATTGTAATCTGTAGCAGAGATTATACTTACCATCTCACTCTTCTAATATATGTTAAAATCAAATATGTAGGTAGAAATCACAAAAAATTTGCAACAAAGAATAACGTTCATTGTGCAAAAGGATGTTTACTACCTGTTACATGGATCGTTAATTGAATTTTTTTCTTGCTTTCTTTTGGCTTGGCCATTCAATTGGAGACCTAGACTAGAACATTCTTTGCAAAATCATGTTCAAGTGCACAATGAGATCCACTTATTTACTCACGAAAGAACTCCATCTAACATCACCTGATTTAGTTCACAATATGAATTTGTATTCTAATCTGATTTACTTCTTTAGGCTCTTTCAAGTTATATGGGTTTTTGGATTAGCAATGTGCTTATTCAACTTCTAAAGATGTTAAGATATGCCAGAATAATTTGATATGATTAGTCATACTGCTGAACTGTCTTTCTTCTACCATGATTAGGCAACATTTTGCACATTGGGTGCCATATACGCAATGTTGGTCGCGTTCATATCAGGTTCATTCGCAGTGTTGGTAGATTCAAGTCGACTTGCCATAATTGTCTGTTTTTTTTTCTGTTGATGTTTCTTCATGTTTGCTTGCCGTCCTATTTGGGAGATTGTAATGCAAAAATAAACGTTCTTCTTCCCAGTGCTTGGAATGATTTCGTGGGGGTTATATTAGTTGATTTTGCAATTTTTAGACACCAACACAACACCTTTTGGGTATTTTCTACACATCTATCAATCGCTTGGATTATTCTCTTGATATACAAGGTACGTATTCTTGCTTTTCAATTCATCTTCTTCATTTCTATATTATAAGCTTAATTGCTTATTGAGAACTTCCTTCTCACTTCTCGATTCATCTTCTTAATTTATCTTTTCTTCAACTTGAGACAGTACCTCAATGGCAGAAATGCGACTTTGATCCGAGTATGCTCAAGAGCAACAATAATATGTGTTAGGATTTAGTCTTTGCTTTGTAATCGAATTGCGCCACAATAATATGTATAGCAGCAGAATCTCAAGCAGGACAGAAGGTAAGCAAGAATAACAAAGATCGAAGTTTTTAGAAATTATCGAATTTCAATTATATATTTTTTGGAATTGTCGATAGCTTTGTTTTGAATGTAAGAGTTTGATCGTAATTAGGTATTTATATTTTTTTATTTTTGAACAACAATTCAATCAATGTCGAGTGTTTATCTTGACAGTGAAAAGGAGATTTGTTTCTCAAACTCATTTTCCATTAAATTGTTCTATTTTGTAAGAATCCATTTCGTTGAGTTTATTTCTCTTCTGATTTGATCTTATTCTTATGTTACAGCCTTCTTCAGAGGTTCTAGCAGCTTCAAATAATTGAAGAAGGCAGAATCTTAGTGATTTTGACATCGGAAAGGCACTTGGAAGAGGAAAGTTTGAGCATGTTTATTTGGCAAGGAAAAAGAAGGTAAATTGGTTATTGCATACCTTCCATGAATATCATAAAGTTACAGAGTTACTTCATCACTGGCCTCAACTGATGTAGGTGGTCTGATAGTAGGTGGTCTGATATTATTGCACAATGAAGGGCATCTCAGGATCGTCAGTTAATGCATACTAATTGGAGAATTTCTTTTTCCTATTTTCTGATAGTACATGTCTGCGACAATATATTTATATGGGATATCTTAACCTGAACATATTTATATTAACATATCTTCATTTTCTTTCTGTGTATAACTTTGAAGCCACAACTTGGCAAGTTAAACGAACAAATGTCATCGCTGAAGGACAGGAAAATATCTGCTTTAAGGCATCGATGTTGGACTTTCCGACTTCATCAAAGAAGGTTTGTCTCTGACTTTCTGTCATGAGGCTTGGCGTCGTTCTTTCAAAATAATGAGCTTTGCTTATTTTCCCTATTTGGTAGTAGATATCTTGAACTAAAATGAATTGTTCCTTTCGAATTTAGGTCTCACCATGTCAAATATCGTGGATAAATACATTAAAAGTGGGTGAGAGTTTGATGCTTCTAAAGAACATATTTTTGAGAATCTAGAGCAACTAGAGAAGTATATATTGGTAGATATGGTATATGTGGTTAGAGAAGTTAACCCACATTTCACACCGGCGACTTCAACTTAAAGTTGGGCAGAAGGTTCGAATCAACTTAATTACGAAAACTTCATCACCTCATTCATTTTTGTTTTTAATTTAGGTTTTTGGTTTGACTTATAACTTAATGTTAATTAAATATTTATGATGTCAATTTCCTTCTTTTCTCAGCAGTATTTGAGACAGTTGTGGATAACCAGTTGATGTCAGCAGTATAAAACTTCACCTCAATATTTATCGGGGAAATATAACCACCTCATCATACTTTTATGATGTCATTTTGCATCAGTAAAACAAAACTGTGCAGGATTCCACAACTGTCTTCTTCTCTGGCCACATCTGCGACAAAGTCGACAAAACGTTGATCTAAAATGTCATATATATCAGGTAATACTCTTCGGTCTATGATCTCACTATTTGATTTTTATTTTTTGTCTCCTATCTTTATCTAGATTTGTATAGTTTTGGGCGAGATTTGAAGTTTGGTTTTGTGGATGTAATTTTCGACAACATAGGTAGTACAGACTACAGACAATGGGTACAAGTGCTACTGTACTGGAAACTCTTCCTTTTGGATCTGTTGATATATCTTTTATGCTATTTATGCAAATATTTCAACCTACCACTTTTACCCCAACAAATTACAAGTGAGGGAAATATAAACCTGTGTTAAACTGAATCAATTGAAAATCATCTCTTTCCTCAAACGCTTAGTATGAGACTGCTAATTGTTTAGTAGATCGAACAACACTAACACTTTCTACATCCAACCCAATTAATTGCGTACAAAGAAGCATGCTTTTACTTTTCTTATACAACTCAATAGTTAGTTGTGACTCTGTATTTGATTGAAAATTTAGTAAACTCATCTTCAACCTCAGTTGTTTATTTTCTTTAAATTATTTTTTTTATTATTTTATTATTTTTTATTTTTTTATCAAAGTGATTCTTAACCACATTGATCAATGCGTTCAATGATTATGCTTAATTCAAGAACAAATAGATTTTTTCCAATCGAGTAAGAAGTTTCACATTTGTATTTATAAATTTTATTTTATTTCATTTTTCGTGTTATATTGAAAATTTACACCATTGATTTGACGCAGAATTTCTTCTTCGACTTGGACTACCAGAGAAAGATTGACTTTCACCGCAAACCGTAAGACTCATGAGAAATCTTCAGTGATATAACATCATTTTCATAATACTAGCAGGTAGTTGATTTGCCATTGTATATTAACAAGTAACTATAGTTGTCTTGCCCCTTAAAGAGGGGGTTGTAAAAGAAAAAAAAATAGAGATGGGGCCTAACATAGAAACAACTTTTAAGAGTTGTTCTCTTCTTCTTTGGTGTCTATGTATTGCTTTGTCATATATATGATTAATATATATAATTAATTTTTATGGCGTTGTTAATAGTCTGACAAGAATGACAGCAGCTGGAGCAGTTTGCTGAGATTCAAAAATAAGGTTGGAAGCTTGCTCATCATCATCATTTCATGCCAGGTCACTAGAGTAGGCAGAATAAGTGGCAGCTCAAAAATAAGGTTGGAAGCTTGCTCATTTAGAAGATGACACCAACTTTTCTACGAAGCTCCTGTGGAGTCTATAACATCATATTGAAGAGATTGTGTAGAAAAACACAAAGTGGTCTGACTATTGTTGATATGAGAAAACTTACCATAGTCTTACTAAAGGAGATAGAACCTAACTTTTGCAAGGTCATCGTTAAATCTATAGTGTTACTGATATGAGAAAACTTTTGATCTCCTGTTATAGCCACCCAAGAGATATTTCAATTAATTATATACTGTATAGGAAATTACTGCATAAACTCTCCATTCCATGTGTTTGATTAATTTTCATTACAATCTGTGAGTTAATTTCATATATAGATTTTCTTTTCCGTTGGAATCACAATTTCATGAGTTCAAATAGCAAGAAACAACTGGTATTTCATGAGTTTAAATAGCAGCTCTGGTGTTCCAGCTGGAATTTAAACTCATGAAATACTTTTGTTCTTTTGCTGTCGTTGGAATCACAATTTCATGAGTTTAAATAGCATGAAATTGACACCAGTATGATCAAACAATTCGCTCAAAACAAAATTTCTTCCCCTCTCCCCACATTGTCGAAATTAGGATCATCCCCTCCCCTCCTTCCCCCACCATCATAATTTGAAATCATTCTACTAATATCATATTTAATGGACTACAACTCTTTGTTAAGGCGTGTAGGGTTTTTAAAATAGAAGTTTCTTTGTTCAGTATGCTTTTGTTACGGTTAATATAAAGAATCGATTAACACAATCTGAGACTTTTTTAGATTATTATTGAATTTATTAAATTTGCTCTAACTACCTTTACTATTGCTTTAATTTTTAAAATAATGTGTATAGGTAAATTATGTCTATATCATAGTGCAAAAGACTCCTACAAGATGATGAAGCCAACAAAGAATTCTTCTCACAACGAAAATAGGATACATCATATCGCTCTGAACGCTAAAAAAATAAAAAATAAAAAAAACATGAGTTGTTGGACGAAAAAAAAAGAAAGAAAGAAGAGTTTTATGGTATAGGATAATCCGAAATAAATTAGGATCATCCCCTCCCCTCCTTCCCCCCACCATCATCATTTGAAATCATTCTATTAATATCATATTTAATGGACTACAACTCTTTGTTAAGGCATGTAGGGTTTTTAAAATAGAAGTTTCTTTGTTCAGTATGTTTTTGTTATAGTTAATATAATGAATTGATTAACATAATCTGAGACTTTTTTAAATTATTATTGAATTTATTAAATTTGCTCTAACTACCTTTACTATTGCTTTAATTTTTAAAATAAAGTGTATAGGTAAATTATGTCTAAATAATAGTGCAAAAGACTCCTACAAGATGATGAAGCCAACAAAGAATTCTTCTCACAACGAAAATAGGATACATCGCTTTGAACAAAAAAAGAAAAAAAAAACACAAACATACTGAAATTTAGTAAAAAAGAGTTGTTGGACAAAAAAAGAATTAAATAAATAAAGGAAGAGTTTTATGGTATAGGATAATCCGAAATGTTGTACCAACATATGGATAAAATGGAGTCGTGACAATAAATAAAGATTCAGAATACTACAAAGAAAACCTACTGGAAGAACGATACACAAATAATCCAACAATGTGGTGTTATGCATGCTACAACATGGGACATCAAACATTAGTTCAATCCATACACGAATGAAATGTTTGAGGTGAGGATGAAAGAAAAGCATATATAACTACAAAAAGGGATGAAAAATGACTGAGTTCAAAGTAGAATAGTATTACTATCAGAAGGTAACTGATCATGTAAAAGACAAAGTAACAAACTAGGTCGTTTTTAATGAAAATCATTAGTAATGTTGTACTACAATTTTCATGCTTGAAGACTACAACATTAAACATTAAAATTTGACTATCAATTAAAATATATTCATCTAAAGTAAAATTTACTATGCATTATATAATTAATTGCCAATCGTGACAACGCCATGGGTATTACTATTGGATAAATTGTTGTTTGGTTTGTCATACCATATGTGATTTTAACTTTTATTATTACATCACATGGTTATCTTGAGTTGAATAGATATTTGTATTGTTCATAACATCAAACTGATGGTCCTTTTGTCTTTGTCAAACTACGTTAAACACTCGCTTAGGGATGGACACATACCATAGGAAAAAGCTAATTTATGAAGGTATTGATAGCGGATGATATGCAGCCGACCTTTACGGCATACTTAAAAGTTATTATGGACAAATAATGTATCCAAATGCCTTTTCGGAAACAATAAGAAGGGAGAAAATAATGAAAATAATGAAAAAGAAGATGATATACAAGAAATTTCAAATGGATACATGGAGTTGATAGAGATATTTACTCTAAAAAAATTATTGGTTAGATTAATTATTATATTTTAAAGAATAATTACTATAAATAAATAATGGTAGACCAGCATCACCTGAGTATATGACAGTCGAAAACTTGCTCAGTTTTGCGTAGTTGTATTGAGCGTTTGTTGTGTTATAACAGCAACTTATGCTACCACCAAAGTTTCTATCATTACTGTATTCGACTATAGAGACCAATCCAGTCATGATTTATAATTTAAGTCAACAATTTTATCTATTTATCAATGTCCCTAAAACTATAAAACGTCAGAAGAATTATATTCTTAAGAGTACTATCTTCAAATTATCAAGGGTAGTCATGGCAGCGCCACGGGTTTTACTAGTCTAAACATAATCGAAGGACAATAGGGTGAAATGTGTCATTAGATGGAAATAAGAACTTTACCAAAACTAACCCTAATGTTATAACATGTTCTAACATATCTGCAAAAACCCTAAACAGTTTAGGATGATGAAGATTTCTTCCACCATTATTGTTGACAATGGCAAGCATATATGGTTGATCTCACCAATTGAATAGGGGAAGAAGAAATTCAAATAGAAAGGTGTTTTCCTGTACTTGAAGTGAAGAAGGTGTTCAAAGAGTTCCAATTTATAGAACAAGTTAAAGATGATGATGATGATGTCACAAACCCAACAACTATTTCCTCATTTAGTTTGATTTATGGAAGAAGATGAAGATGTTGCCACATGTCTGTTTATCAACCATTGATTAGGTTTTTATCTAACATTGATGGTCGTCGAGATGTGTATTAAAACAATCAGATTGTGATTAACTTATGAGTTGTTGATTTTTCTCTAGTTACGTATATTTTGAATCAATGGTTGGCATTAAAAGCACTTTGGTGTGCTGATGTGGCATTAGAAGGTGGTTTTAAAGTTTAGGGGTAAATGTTAAACACTAAATTAAGGGTAAAATTGCCATTATAGAGAAAAAGAGGCAAAAAGAGGGGCCAACGCTAAACTATTTGAAAACTGGGGGGTCTTGTAAACTTGAATTAATTTTTGGCGTGCAATCGCTAATTACCTCAATTTTCAAATATATATATATATAACTTCATTTTTTTCATCATCTGTACATAATTTTTGAGGTAGAAGATGAAGATGATAAACTACTGGAACTATGTCGTTTGTTAATGTAAAATTGGATTTGCTGTTCCACGCCAGTTCAACCAGCGTGGAACGTAAATATGGGCCGGATTTAAACGGGTTTAAACAGATCCAGATCCACAAACTTTAGTTATGGGCCAAACGTAAATACGGGCCAAACTTTAATTGGGCCGAACTGTAATTATCCAGATCCAGCAAAATAAAAACATTCCACGCAGGTTCAACCAGCGTGGAAGAAGTAATTTTAGAAGAAAAAATATGAAATTGCGTTAGGAATGCCCCTGATATAGGTTTGAACGACGTTCATAATTTTTTTTTTTGAGAAAGGACGTGGCACCTATGTGTCGTTCATAATGGTTTATGTGTCGTTCAAGGGCGAATTTGTCTAAACCCCAGGAAAGGTGGGCTCAATTTGCATAAACCCCAGACCTTTTTTTTTTATTTGAGTTTACCCCAGACCGTCAACTTTTCTGTTATGAAACCGTTTGCTGACTAAGATATCTTCTAATATACCAATCTTACCCTTAGTGATCAAGGGTTCAGATCCAACCTGTTCTTCTTCCTTTATTTTGTTTTTGGAAATTTTCCCACCATAACGAAGTCTTTCTTCAGCCAAGAATTCTCTCTTTGTTTCAATTTGAAATACCCAAACCCATCACCCATTACCAGGAATACCAGCTTATCTTTTGATTCACCTCATTGGTATGTTTTTGTTAGATTTCATGAAATATTCCAATAGATTCATTTGAATATGGGTGACTGCGCATTCCAAAAATTAAGTAATTTTTGAACATGGGGCTTGTATCTTTTGTTTATTTGAAAGAGATATATTGCCAGATGTGGAAATGAAATGAAAACAAGAGATCCCGAAAAAAAATATCATTGTAGTGGTGCCGACAATATAATGGTAGCAATTGTGGGTGTTGTGTTCTGACTTCTGAATCTGAATAAGAAAGGAGAATAAATAGGTAAGCTTGGTATCACTTACCCAATCTATCAAAATTCAACATTTACCAAACCCAATCCTCCCCTTTGCGCATTCCAACACCCACCCCTATACTCATTTTTTTCTTCTTCCCTATAGTAGTCCGATTGTGAGATCAATGGATTGTTTTAAATCTTGTTTGGTGAAAGTTTAGTTTAGTTTAAAGGTGTTCCAACACATACCTAAAGAATCTGTTGTTCTAATTAAGTTTTCAGTCAATTAATTATTTGAATTTTTCATGGAAGGTGATGACAATGGAGAAGAAGAAAATAAAATATGTCCATTATTTCGATTAGAAAATCATTCAAAAGATCTTGAATTGAAGATGAGTGAAATGGGGATAATGGTGTTGAAAATGAAGTGATTTCGTTTTGCTCCCGGCGTCTTTGACAAAATAACAAAAAAAAGAGAAGAGAAAGGTTTTGTTGAACTTGGGAATTTACTATAAATTGTAGTCGGTGATGTTTTGTTTTTTTTAATAATATCAGAAAGGAGAAATTCAGAAACTAGAAAAACTAAACAGTGAAAGTGTAAAGATGAAGAAGAAGGAGGGCAGCATGGTCATTTTACTATTCCATGTCACACACCTAACGATTTGCTAACAGAGCTGTTAATGGACTGGGGTCATCTCAAATAAAAAAAATCCTAGGGTATGTGCAAATTCCCTTATGCTTTTCTGGGGTTTAGACAAATTCGCCCGTCGTTCAAATATGGAAGACCCACTAGAGATGCTTTAATATAGTAATAAAAAGAAAAAAAAAAAAAAAAAAGTGGGCAGTGGGAGTTTGTGTAACTCTCTTAAAAATATTTGCAATCTTCTCAACTCATACTGGATAAGCAGCTAATTAAAGCTAATCAACAAGTGTTTTTATGACCTAAAAGCAGGCCATTTTGTAAAAACCCCAGAAGTTTATGTTAATATTTGCGTTTACCCCACTAAAGAATTATTTTTTGTCTTATCACTAGCAAGTTAACGATTCTGTCTCATGACTGTTTGCAGATGCTGACGTGGTTAGAACTTAAAAACTCTGGCTTATTTAAAACGCAACTTAAAAACTCTGGCTTATTTAAAACGCAAAAATGCTGACGTGGTTTAAACTTAAAAACAGAGGACAGGTGTGATGATCCAACGGTCGAGATGTATCTTTAATCCAACGGTTCTAATATATTTTTAATGTTACCGTTGGACCCGACTGAACCAGGCTTTTAAATAGTGTCTTCTTCCCCAATTTTAATATCTGTCCTCTGAAAACCCAAGCGAATATGATACTATGCTTTGGCATTTCAGGTATTGTAACGGTTTAATCGGCTATTTTAATAAAGTGAATGAATTATGCCTGAGTAACCCTACCACTGATGAAGATATTGAAGTACATTCACCCACCCAGGAAGCAGTCAATTCAATAGCTTCTTCACATACATCTGATGAGTTTTCGTCTTTGAAGAACAAGCGTCAAGGTACTTCTTCTGTTAAGAATAGAGTTAATTCAAATGGGTATTCTTTGAAATCTTATACGGATGAAGAGAGTTCATTAATTAGGCAGATTAAGAAGCAAAAGGGGTATTATGGAATTTTGGGATTAAAAAGAAATTGTTCTATTGAAGATGTTAGGAAATCTTATATGAACTTATCTTTAAAAGTGCATCCTGATAAGAATAAAGCACCTGGTGCAGAAGAAGCATTTAAGGCTGTTTCGAAAGCATTTCAGTGTCTTGGTAATGAAGAAAATAAGAAAATATATGATCTTGTTGGGTTAGAGGAGGATGATGTTGTTCATAAAAGACGTGGTGCAAGAAAAGGTTCTAAAGATTTCAATGTGTTTAATTATGAAGATGATTTTGATGCAAATCAAATCTTTAGGACTTTCTTTTTTGGTGTTGGTGTGCCTTCAAGTACCAATGAGGTTGCTGATAGTGTTCAAACAGGTGACCATAGATCGAGCAAGTTCAATGTTTGTTCTCTTATTCAATTAATACCCTTTTTTCTTGTCATCGTCTCAAACTTCTGGCCATCGTCGCAGCCAGTTTACTCCCTAAATAGATCTCATCTATATGAACACCAGTTTTCTACGCAAAGAGGTGTTAATTATTATGTTAAGACAACAAAGTTTGAGCAGGAGTATCCACCTAATAGTCCAGATCGTGTAGCACTTGAAGAACAAATCAACCAAAATTACAATTCCCTTTTAAAGTAGAACTGTCGTTTTGAGTCAAGAAGATATGATCAGGGACTAATACACGAGACGCCACACTGTGACAGATTCAAACAATGTGACAGGTTAACATAGTTGGAGCCAGTTGGATGATGTTGAGGTCTGGTTCATGGCCTCCTATATACTCTATGTGTAATGTATGTTACATAGTGTCTTCTGTAACAATTTTATGTGGATTATAGTTGAAACTTGCACTTGAATCTCCGACATCCACTTGAATGATGCCCTTAGCATAGGCATTGTCTTGCAGCTGGGTTTTATGAGTTTGTGATGGACTATGCATTTTGATTCTGTATTTTTGTAGTAACTGCTGCTTTCTATCTTCTTGTGTGCTGGAATTACAAAGTTGTAACTTTGCAGAGGCAGGATCATCATTTTCTCAATGCATTGCTGGACTGTTCTGTTTATTGTGCTTAAACTCTTGTTTGGACATGGTTGTAGGCTTACAGCCGTATTGGGTATGTATTGTAAGTGGAGCCTTGATTGATCTCTAGAGTCTAGAGTCTAGACTACATTTGCTAGAATCTGTGGTCGCTATGTTTCTCTAACTTTCTCTGTCAGTCCCAAAACAAGTTATTCTAGTACATCATGGATTCAAAACTGATTAGAGACAAGAACAGGCATAAATTCCAATTTGTCTACTGTATGAACTGGTTTGATTTTTAAACTGTTGACACCCTCTGGGGTTACCTTTTCCATTATGTTTTCCTTAACAAGCTTCTGGTTGTGTGCTTGAACAGTAAGATTTGATCATGGCCATGTTAGGCTTGCTAATCTAAATGATCTTTGGTGGTTATGAATCTTGAAGAATTCTTCCAAGTAAAATGGATAGTCGTTTATCAGCCTGGAGGCGCCACAAAATTCTTTGTGCCTGACAGATGCTGTCCTCTGTTTTTAAGTTTAAACCACGTCAGCATTTTTGTGTTTTAAATAAGCCAGAGTTTTTAAGTTCTAACCACGTCAGCATCTGCAAACGGTCATGAGACAGAATCGTTAACTTGCTAGTGATAAGACAAAAAAAAATTCTTTAGTGAGGTAAATGCAAATATGAACATAGACTTGTGGGGTTTTAACAAAATCGCCCCCTAAAAGCTAGTCATCGATCTCTATCCACTCACAAATCACACAACTCAAAAGTATCGACAAAGCTGGTTATATTGCCCGCATCTCCGTACAAATCTCCATTCTGACTTCTCAACTCTTCCAAAAGACAAAAACTCACTTCTCAAGAAAACAAACTCATTTTGACTGATAACCAAACTGGCCCACCAACACAAAACGTTGTTTGTCTTTCTCTTTGACTTTTGCCCATTTTTCCTATATATACAACAAACAAAGAAATCTACTGTGACAGTGTGAACGCAAGCAAAAAAAAATGAGAGCAGCACTCGTTTCTTCCGCCGCCACTCTATCTTTTGTTCGTCGTCATCATCACCTTTCAAGGTCGAGCACACACCACTTTGTTTCTTGCTTTGATTTCAACATTTTTAATTTTTTTTTTTCTCAATTTCTGCAAATTATTTACAGGTATTTACCATCAACATTTGCAAAACTTGAAAAACAATGCAAGCGTTCACGACTACCTACTACAGTTGTTGTTGTTGGAAACAACAAAACTCATGCCTTCTCAAACTTCAGGTAATAGTTAATTACAGTAGTTTCATTTGTTGAAAATGAATTAGGTTTTAATTTTAATGAGTGTTGTTGTTTTTGCAGGTTGATGGCAATGGCTTCAGGAGAAAATGCAGAGAACAAGATTGCATTACCAAAGTCAGTTCCTGTACGTGTAGCACATGAACTTCTTCAAGCTGGACACCATTATCTTGATGTCAGGTATACCTTAACTTTCTCTAATCCACCTAATTTGCTTTTATTCAGTTTAATTATCTAAATGCTTGATTAGAATTTGGTTGTTTAATTATATATATAGGACTGCGGAAGAATTTGCTGCTGGGCATGCATTAGGTGCTGTGAATATTCCGTATATGTTCAAAGCTGGAGATGGTATGGATTAGTGTTTAATTAAACTATTTATTTTATCTACATTATATGGTTCATGATTCTAATGGAAGAACAATATATTTGATTAATTAATTGATTATTTGGTGATATGTGTAATTTGATTATAATTGGGCGAAATTAGTTCTATGATTTAAGGGTATCTAAACTGATGAGGTACGGTTGTCCTCATTGTGAGTTTGTAACATAATCTATATATCCCAATTAATATATTTGCGCAATTAGAGAAAAAATAAGAAGAAGAAGAGAATAGAGGGATGAATTAAATAAAATTGAATTTTTATTAAAAAAAATGCCACAGGGTTTTGGGATTATACATTCAGATCATCAGATGGAATTAAATGTATCTCTTTCTATATGATGTCACTGACTATCGATCAAAGCCTAATTGTTTTTCTTCAAAATGTATCCAATTTCTTCGTCGATAACTCTCATGTCAACGTCTCCCTTGTCCAGTAGTTTCCTACCACCCACAATCAGATCATTCACAATTTGATCATCCACAATCTGATCATCCAAGGGGTTGCCAGTTGTGACTGCTATTTCTGCTGCATTTGTTGTTTCAACAAAGAGAGAGCAGATGAGAAATGCAGCAATGCATAGACCCAAAACCCTCTTCATGGCCATGATAACTGGTGATCAGTACTTGTTTGAATCAAATGTGGAACCTGCCAGTTTTTATAGGGAGAGTATATTATTAGTGCAAAGGTGGCCTTGCAATATTTAGAAGTCATTGGTTGTGAGACATCCTTGAGAGAGTTGGAACCTGTGGATCTCAATTAATAACAGAACCTTAATTAGGAGCAATGAAGGACTGGGTCTTTTTACAAAACTGGAAAAATAAAAAATAAAAAAAATAATTCAAGCTTGGTACATTGTTGGTAGCATTTTCTTGTCTTATAATAGATGTATTTACAACCAGAAATTAAATTATTGTTTCAAGTAATTTTTGATGTATTCGCAACAGAAAATTAAATTATTGTTTCAAGTAATCTTTGATTTTGTTGGTGATAACTGGGGATGGTGTGGATCCATGTTATGTTAGGAAAAAGTGGGTATGAGGCATAGTCTCTCCAAACTTGCAAACTGTTATTTTTTCCATGTTATGTTATAAAAAGTGGGTATACCGTATAGTCGTATACCACTCACATTATGTTGGGAAAAAGTGGGTGTGGGGCATTATTTCTTGCTCTAACCAAAGTGCTTGTTGAGATGACTGCAAATTTTACAGTAGAAATTCACAAAAAAAAAAGTCTTGTAGACGATTATTTGGATGAATAGCGTTTGACATGTGGTTCTTATTTCTTAATGAAAATAAAAGGCATTCAGAAAATTAAGTATTACATGGTTGTGTCCACATACTTTTCTTGGAATAACATCAATGCTGCTTAATTACATATTGACACTTTATCGGCTTTATATATGTAGGGATGAAGAAAAATCCTGACTTCTTGGTGGAAGTATCAAAACGTTTTGGAAAGGATGATGAGATAATTGTTGTACGTGTATTTTCCCTAAATCTTATATTTTAATTAAATTGGAATGTCACCACTTTCATGGATCTTTCTTATTGTTTATCGTAATTATATATACAGGGTTGTCAAAGTGGTAGAAGATCGCTAATGGCTGCAACTGATCTTTCAACAGCTGTACGTAATCTGAACTCTTTGCATTTAAGCTGCCAAAACACACTAATGTTTTCTATCAGTTCTCCACATTTTGATTGTTGCAAATTTTCATCTGCGGAGAATATACATATGTGGACTGCTAAAAAGTGACAGTTTGAGAGTCTGCTTTGTTATCATTTTCATGTTGTTTAAGTTTCATCATTCTCTTGCATATCTTGTCTATACGTGCACTTATGAGTGAAGTATGACCTGTACATCAAATCAAATAAAACTAATTTGTATCGCAAGAGGATTTAGGCTTATTAGTATTAGTGTATATAAGTCAAATTATCTTCTAAAGCATATTTGACGTTCTGTCTTTGTCTAAGACTTCACTGCCATCTTCTAATGCTGACAATATAATCTAAATTAAAGAAGATCCTAGCTTCTGCTGATGATACTTTTATAGACATGTATGAACTCTTCTCACAAATGCCTGTTTCGCATACATCTGTTTTTTGTCTGTTGACGTAGATGTTCCATCTCTTCATTTGCTCTTCTTAACATCCCCACACGCATGTTATACTGAATTGATAGAGACATAACTTGAATGTGCAACATATTGCTGTGTATTGTTGTTTTTACAAATGCGCTTTAGCTTATTCTTGTGCTTCTTCTGTAACATTGTGCTGTGCATCTTCACTTAAGCAACCTAATACGGTTGTTTTCAATTGCTATTGGGCTTATAATTGCTCTTCTTGCTGTAAGATTGCATGTGCATTTTCACTTAACAACCTAGTAGGTAATATTGAACTTTCGCCAAAGTCAATCTATCGCTCTGTATACATTATTGAAAGTAGATTATACATCTCTTCCATATCTTGCTCTTCTTAGTGTACATCAACCTTGTTTCTTTTCAATTAGTTGTTAGCTTTTTACTTTTGAGACATTGTTGAGGGTATTGTTGTTTTTGGCTACCAAAGGGTGGTCAATTTTTTTAGGAAAGTAATCCCTTAGCTTGTTATTATTCTGTAAGCGAATGTCATGTATATTGCTGGCCTTGGGTCCGTTGTCAGTTGTCACACTTGTCTGGGAATTGTGATGGATTGCTTCTCCCTCACAGTTATAGTTCAGTGGGTGAAGTATTTAGTTGCAGATTATACCAACATAGTTGGTGGCCGCTGCAATTTCGATTTGGAGTATCCAGTTTATATCTCCTTACTATACTCAGAATATCTTTGGAGGTTATGGGAATAGTGAAGTTGGATGTAATGGGATGATGTGCCTGTCATGCTAGATCCAAGTTGAGAAGTCCGAAAAAAATTGAAACTAGTCCACGAAATGGATGAAGACCAAAAGAAATAAACTTTTATAACGACTTATCTTCATTAGGGTACTCAAAAATACTATGTGAAAAAGCTATTGTAGAAACACAGGGTTTTTTACATCTTCAACTTAGAAGTTTTTGCTTCTCTTGCTCTTCTGTGTTTTACTTGCTTGTGGGGTTTAATCTTAGTGGATTCAGTTCTAGCCTTGATTGGATTGTGTTTTGTTGTCCCCCAGGGTTTCACTGGAGTTACTGACATAGCCGGTGGGTACTCTGCCTGGAGACAGAATGGACTTCCTACAGAATAGCTGTTCCGTAGACTTCTCTTGTGTACATACACACATAGTTTTGAGAAGTAAATAACAATGCTAAGCAGCATTTAGTTGTTAGTCTGAAGCAATCAGTTGTAATCAAGCAGAACGTACTAACAACAAATAATAAGTTTTCAGTGCAGAATTTAGTTTCTTCTAAGATGTTCTAAATTTTTGGCATATTGCACCATGACGAATATAAGTACCATCTTCTTATTGGGTTGTCTGCAACGCTAACATACATGTGAGAGAGGCATACCCATAGTCCCATAGTACCTCGATAGATATCCTCGCCTGTCAAATTATCTAAATCTTTAGTACATTTGCCTAAAGTGTATGCACAATCGAATTCGTAAAAGAGCATCAGAGCATGTGAGAGTATTTCTGGCTTTCTGCATATTACTCTTACCAGGCCTACCTTAAATTGAAGAAATTAGAATCACATGTTTCTTATTATTCGACTTCAAGAAATCTATAATCACAATAAGTAATTTGATATCACGAAAATAAGAATCGAAATTGCACCACAAATTTGGGGACACACACTACTATACTGGATGAATTTCAGTTCCCTTTTTTGGCTCCAAGAGGACATACCCTAGTACCAGTATTTATTGCCAAGAACATCATGCCAAAGAATACACATAGCCCAAGTAAAAATCGACATCTCTCACAATATGTGTGCCACACTACCAAAGATTTTCCAGAATTAGACTCTAGCCTTTCGGCATATAATCGAAAAGTTCCATCTGATCCGAATGTAGCTCTATAAATTGTGCTCCCGTCGTCGAGCTGATGTTTTTCTCCGTTGGTCAAGTTCTTGATAACTAAACCATCCAAAGAATTAACTAGATGGAGTCGTCCAGTACGTCATGTCAAGATTAAGTTGAATTTTACTATTTTTCTTTTTAGTATCAGTGTCCCAATTCAAATAACACATCATACTGATCACATGACCATAAAATGAGGTTTCCATCCTTGTGCATCTCCAATTGATAACCATTACCTGCGTAAAGCGTAAAACCAGATTTCAGTGACTGACCTTGAAGAATTGTATCAGTCAAGTGATCAAAACTTTGCCATATAACCCTAGAACTCGAAGCATATACTACAAAGTTTCCATTATCCTGCATCAAAACATATGAAGCTGGTTGCGAGTTAACCCCAAATAATGAGTTGACATTTATAGCTTGCGGTTTGGAAGCATGAATACACCATCATGATGAAATAGAATTGACGATGCATGGTTGATGGTTATGTAGTTGTCGATATCAGCATTCCATACTAAAACTTTATTAGATGGTTTGTTAATCCATATGCCAACTTTATATCGGTCACAATCGTCATCACACAATGGATAGAAACCAAAAGCGAAAATGCTCGAGAGGGATAACCAGTAACTATTTTCCTTTGATGAAGCAGTGATAGTTGAACCTATAGTTATGTTGAAAGGTGAAGTACCAGATGGAGAAGATGAATTTGATGTGTTAATGGAAGAAGATTGAACCTGTAAAAGTACTGATAGTAGAGACAAAATGCTGAAAAGAAGGACTCTTAACTTGATCATGGTGAACGAAATATGCAGAACTTTTGTTTCTGATGAAAGTTAAAACCTCATTTTACAACAATATACAAGCACAATGAAAAGGTCTTCTACTGCGAAAGCTAGTTGAAGTGGTTCTATAGCAATCTAGTTCCTCTAGACTCTAGTGGTCAATGGACTCTTCTGGGCTAAAGGTAGTCTCACTTAATGAGTCCGACCAAACCTTGGAGAGGACTAAAGTACTACATTGTCTCAGTATATGATTTAGTTTGGAGCATAATTAATCTAGTATGTTGAAAAGAAAAATGTACAGCAGCTGCAGCCTATCTGTCATTCTGATGTGATTTCCGGTGGCCGCCAGTTGAGTGGCATTGGTGTAGGATTGGGTCAGAGATTTATTATGATCAATATGATACAATCTCGCTAGAGATTAATCAAGTTAAGATAGTTTTAGGCTAATTGAGAGCCTATGACCTCAAGATTCACAACACACAATGTGTTATTTCTCTTAAAACAATATCAATTCATTAGTCTCTCTCTTCTTTACATTAGCAATCACTTAAATAGGATGCAATGACTACACTAACCCACTACATCAATTATCCCAATAACTACTAACCCACTACCCCATAACTACAACTAACTATACAACATGTGTAAACATGTAACAATCCCAAATCGTATAATCTTCAAAACATTCGACCATCAATGATTTGAAATCACCATTTTCACGAAGATTTGAATTATTTTTTACACTTATCTTTGATGGTTTTAGAACCCCAATAACAACCACAACAATACCTTCTTGAAGAATTGTCGTTCTTCGTGACTATAGAATTCTACCCAAATTTCGACAATTCTAAATCTTCCTTAACAAGTGGAAGTTCTTTTAAAAATTGAAAAAATATTTGCTGAGTAGATATGTTGTACCATTTTGAGATTTCTCTTGAATCAACACCTCGTTTTCTTCAAATATGTCGAAGAAATCAGACAAATACCAACACCGTTGTACACAAATTTCTTTCATTTTCTTCTCCCAACGAGCACAATAATCTTCAACGGTCTTCTTCAAGCTCGACAACATTCAAATAAAATGTGACAAATATGGCCAAGTAGACCAAGGTAAATAGTAGAGCAGCAAAAAGGAAGCGTACTAAAATGTGACGCCCCTGTCAGAAATTCAAATAACCACACATTCTGCTCATCCAAAATTCAGGACAATGAAAATTATTAAGTCAGCAAGACAGCACTGCAGGACAGTGAATAGTAAGCAAGACAACAGATTAAATCTTGTGGTATTTGGTACGAGCGACTGATTTGTTGGTTGTGAACTTTAGCTGAGACCATGGAAGAAGAGAAGATTTTTACTCCAACGACATTATATGTAAGGGAAAAAAGTAATGCACCTGCTGAGCTGCTGCATGTAAAGAAACTTATGTAATAGCAAGAAGTTTATTTTCATCTTCAACTTGAAAAACTTGTTTGCTTCTGGATGCAATAGTAGAGTAAAATGTGACTACTACCACTCCATTTAAGCTAAAATAACATGCCAACTCATAATTGTCTTAAAAAAAAATGTGTAGGATGATAGAGAATAAGATAAAATGGGAATTTTTAAAAGGTATTGAATGTGATGGCACACACAAGCCTATATTGCATTTAGTCAAGAAGACATGTCAACTATATGCACAGTGGGTAGTGTGCATTAGATCAACACAAACTTCTTTAAGCAAACCAGTTATGAAATTTTGCATGTATGCAAGCAATTAACATTATAAGTAATAAATTTTACAATAGAACACAGGAGCATGATAAACATAGTAGGAATAGTAGGAAAAGATGTGTGTACTTATCTGAAATTCAAAATATACACATTCTGTTCATTACAACTGCAGATTGTATCAGAATTGTAGAAAAGGATTTCGCACAAAAACACGAGCACCTATGGACATATTTGGAGCTAGTAGTCAGCAACTTCAGTCTTGCGGTATATGGTAATATGTGGCTAATTAGTTGGTTGCGAACGCTTGCTGAGACCATGGAAGAAACGATGCTTTTTTCTCCGTGAGTGTTTCCTATATACCCTTGACATTACGTACGGAATAAAATGTACCTGCATGAAAGAAACAAATGTGATACCAAGAAGTTATCTTCAATCCACACAATTCAGAGCAATAACAGTACCTGAGAATTATTACGTATACCAAACTCTTGAAGCACCGCATTGTCATCAATGAGCTTCTCATTATGATGGGAAAGGCAAAAGTTTGCCCAGACATGCCTCCTGCAAAGAACAATGAATCGACTTTAAAACAAATCCCAATATTTGTATAAAAAAAATCTTACAGTAACAACTCCTTCGAGGTTTTTAGCGAAGTACAAGTTGTGGAGGTCAAAATCCCGATATTTGTATAAAAAATCCTATTGTCACAACTCACAAGTCACAAAGGTTTTCAGCAAAGCACAAGTCGTGGAGAATTATAACGAATAATTTTTAATTATTAAAGTTGACAGTATCGTCCTTCATGGAGGGACATGCTTCCATGGTCTGATTCCCCTTTACTCATGGACTTGATATTGTTTGAAATTAACTTCAGCTTTAAATGAACATTGAAGTGCCACATATATACAAACAGATATCGCTTACTTTGCTTGACCATGAATCCATGACCATCTCTTCAAGTTCTACAATGAATGCATACATTAACACTGTAATATACAATAAGGACCTCCTGGAAGATAAGGATAACTTTAGCATTGAGAACTTGCCATCTGATGATGATTAATAGTCACCAAATGGAAAAGATGTGTCTCTAGTTACCAAGTGTCCAAGATGATATATTTGATATGGAACTTCTATAAATGACTCAACTCAAGAACTTTGACTGCACACCCGCACAACCACAAGAAAGAACGAGGAAGAATATTACAAGAAACAAGAAGCAGTGACCTAAAGCAGGGGTTCAGTAGGATTACATTAACACACAAAACCTTGAACATTACTACTAGACAAGGCACTTAGGCTACAATTCACCAAGATTACTTCTAATGGTAACCGTCAAAATCAAAGGTAAATGGGAAGAATTCATTGCAACACAGGTCATTAAAGAAGATGAATATATACTGAAGGACATGAATTCGGTTGGTGAAGGTGATACTAAAGAAACTACAATCAGAAAACCAATAATTCTACAAATAACCCTACCAGGCTACCAGCAATGATGGTGTGATCCATGGTTTTGAAAAACAATGAAACTATGATTTGGCACATCTTAGTGATGCCTATTACTCTATAGTTATAAATATATATGATATGTATTTTTAATCATTAGCTGCTCTACCCGATAGTTCGATGATTTATGCTAAACAAACAATTCACACAGGTTTGTCCTTCTGACACTAAACAATTCACATAGATGGTTGTTTTACAATGAGCTTCATATAGGTGAATTTTCTTGAACTCACGTCATCGTGATTTCTTTATGTATCTAAGAATCAAAATTATTCATTTAGACTTTTTATATTTAAAGCCTCTTTTCATGAAAAGATGAGGTTGGGAAAATTAGTTAACTTCTTCAGTTGACCCTTTGGATTTGTCAAACATTATTGCATTGTCCTACCATCTGTTATGTTTTTGAAGCCAAAGATTAAATGAACATGGTGGATAAGAACAAAAATGGTGGATTTAGCCACGGGAATTCGTCAAAACATGGTAGATAAGATAAACGGTTGCACAAAAACAAAAATCAAGGCATGACGGCATTAGTATTAATCTCAATACTTCAATAGTCAATACCATCATTTGCATAATTGTTTAAGAGACTAATAAAAGCAAACATTTCATAGTATTGATATGCAATTCAAAAGAGAACTAGTTCATACCACGAAATGTGGCGGTGACCCATCTTAGATTGCTCCATTTCATTAGTTTTCTTTTTAATTGCTAACTTCAAATCCTTAACAGTCGCGGAGTTCAACACTGCAACATCTACATATCAATTAAGCAACAGTCACAATGAATAATTTATGAATGCATGTTAAGTGTTTGTGAAAATGTCAAAGAGAAGAAGAAGAAGAAGAAGAAGAAAATAAAAAAATTACCAAAAGAAGTACCATCCATTTTGGCAACAAAAAGTTTCATAGCACTGCCTAATTCCAAGCTGATTAAGGTGTCTACCTCAGTGAGAGTAGGTTTCTTTGGGACATCAGATAGTATTGGATCTTGGAGCAAAGCTGAAAGAGTTGACTGTAATCGTGCTTTCTTGACGACTGTGTCAGTATTATATCCTCCTCCGCCTCCTCCTGCCAATTCTTCCTTGCTCGTCATACTTTTACTTGCTAACTCCAGAATTCCTCTTCGAAATCACCTACTCCGTTTGTAATAATCACTTCTGGTTTGTGTCCCTAAACCAGTCCGGCAACACACACAGACACAGAATACCCATTAGTCCATTACATTGTATATATTTGCAAATCGAGGGCCCAAATGTAACCCACGAGCATTAATCCTTCATTATCCAAAATAATCAAAGAAAAAGATCATACTTCTAAATTGCGTCAAACAACTCTATTTAAAATGGTTGGTTTTATATTGCATATCTAGTTCTACTATAGAGGAATAATATATAAAACGAAATTGGAATCAAACCTAACAACATACTAAAATGAGACATTGATATCACATATCAACTGTATAAGCACTAGTTTATATAGTTAGTATAGTATAAAATTCGGCCTCACTCTTATGGCTGAGAGACATCTTCTATTCTTATTGTATTGAATTTCTAACAATATATACCAACTGCAAACTCCTAGGTATGACTGTAATACAGCATGGTTCTGCACAAAAGAATGTAACTGTTGCATCTAAACCATAAATTGTTTACTTGGTCAATCCATAGTAGAATGTGTTTCTTTTTCATGAGTCACCTATAAGTTTCCAGTTCCAATCCAATCTTGTTGCTAGAACCCACGAAGTATGAATCCTCCTATGTTTTGTCTCCTGCATGGATGTAGGAGCAGATGAGTCCAACCAGCTATCGCAATGGACAATGCCACGCTAGGATTAAAATCCCCAATTGGATCAGTCACTATTTCCTGTCAAATCATTGCTGTGCTATTGGCTTTATGTATCTCAACCCATAGCTTTTGAACAATCTACAACGCCCAAAGGATCACAAGATTGTAAATCCAGGAAATTTGCTTGCCATGAAGTGAACGTGATAGATCCCTCTGTTATCGCAGAAAATAACTCCACCAAGCTTAAGCTCTCTAAATCTCTAATAAATTCATCTGAACATTACCAAAGAATCTGTTACTTGCACCTAGAAACTCTCAAGTATGTACTACTGCTGCTGAATTTGAATCTGGTTTAGCCTGTTAAACCAAAGAGTGCAAAACCATGTGGAACAAATCATATCTAATTGGTCTTGGATTTCCAAAGGAAATGCTTCTGCAACATCTTCACATTTGTTTGCATCCACAGATATCTTCTCAATGGTATAGCCAAGAGAATGACCTTCAGATTTGGTATATCCTTCTCTGCTACAACCACTGAGAAAGACTTCCAATCCAGCACTTGACTGAATGGAAGGACAAAATTATCGGCAATGATTACTGGAACACACTCATTATAGATAGCCTTCAGGATTCTAGGGCTGTTCACTTCATATCCCATTGGACAAATACAGAATCTACTCAACTTCATGTGTACAGCATAAGACATCACCCGTGCTACTCGGTTGGGTAGATGCCCATAAATCCTCATGTCTTCATCTTTGCCATCCCAGTATTGAAGCAGAGCGGGACGGACCCTACCATGCATGTTTCCAGCAAAGAAAGCAAGGATTGGGCGTTGAGAGACTCTCTTTCCTCCAATGCCTCTGAGAGGCTTCCTGGGCCTTCTTATTGTGGTTTCTGGCAGCGAGACATCTCTTCCCGGGACAAAGATTTTTTCAGATAGATCTGCATTACAGAGAGCTTTTAAAGTGTTTCTGAGAAGTTCTTCATGTTCAGTCATTGTGTATGGTCCCCAATCATGGCAAGCAACTAAAAAGCGATCTGCTCCTCGGGTACGATTCCAGAATGGATACTTTGCAGCAATCATGTTCACATGATCCCTAAGAAAGATCGATAAGGGTTTTAAATTGTGTGAGTCAGGCACATAAAGAGCAAGCTGTAGCTGGCGCGCACTATATGGAAGGTAGAACAAGTGTGCCCTTTTTGGGTCCCTTGTAACAAACTGCCTGTTTTCCTCCATTAACTTCAAAAACCAACCTTCAGAAGCATATATTCCCCTGAGATGAGGTTGGTGGAAAAATCGGTCTTTTTTCTTATAGATATACACCTTGAGTATGCTTTCCATGAGTTCATAGCTCCTTTTAAATATGGAAACATTCCGAAACAAGGGGGCATATAGATCAGGGTCATCCGCAACAATTGGGGCATGCTCAAGTTCCTTCTTCGCATACAAAAGTGTCTTGTCTGATGGCAAGGACCAGATGGGTCTCTGACCGGGTACAACAAGTTTTGGCGGTGGTTGAGGTACGACCTTTGGCTCATTGGGATTCTTTTTGTTAGTATTCATATTTCCTCTTCCTCTTCCCCTCCTTCCTCTTCCTATCCTAGAGGAAACTTCAGCTCTCACTTCTAACACTGGCACTAACGGAATTATTTCACTAGCGACGTTTGATGAATTTTTTGTTACAACAGATGGAAAAGATACCGTAGGAATAGTCTCTTTCACAAAATATGTACTATTGGAAACCTCCGGCAAGGAGACTATTACCGGCGGGACAAGAAACCAGTTGTTTATAGGGTAAGGAGGTACATAAGTTTGTAAAACAACTCCAACTGCAGTCATGATGACTACTACACAAACTAACTTTCTCCAATTCATTCTATAACCTTTATAACGACATCTAGGCTCTTTCATCAAAGCAACCAATATCAACTAGAGTAAATACTACATCACATTATTTCATCCCAAAACTACCTTACACTACAAGATATCAATCTCATAAATTATATACATCAACAAGAAACTTATACAAACTGCCGAGACTCTCAATTCCTTGGTGTTCTTTACTATGTTACAAACTTGATTCTTCTCTCCCGTCGTCATTTCAATCAATTAGCACTTGAACTAAAAATGTAAAATCTCAATTCAGTTGTAACCGAGAACCTTGATCAATATAGCTCGAAACCATTTTGAGAAAGTGTAAAAAAACAGAGTAATTATGAAAACAAACTCGGAATTGAAAAAGAAATGAAGAAAGAATTTGGTGAGAAGAGATGCATTCGAAGATGAAAAAAAATAGGTGGAAAATTGGGAAATTTGGAGAAAGAAAGAGAAAATGGGAAAGAAGAAAAAAGGGGGTTGGGTGGCAAAGGGAAAGAATTGATATCACATATCAATTTCATTACTGATTGCAATCCCATTAATTTTGTATTCTTACTAAAGTATTAGCATTTCTCAACCTTTCGACAAAATTGAACACTTTTTCCAAACAAATTGTAAAAGAGGTTTCTGCCCAAATATCAATTTTTTTTTTTTTTTTTTTTTTAATTAATCTAACAAGCAATCAAAACATACATCTATGATAATATAGGGAAAAAACCCAAACTGGGAAACCAAGAAAATAGTACCTGAGTCACAGTAGAGCAATTGAAACAAGAGATTCATGAGACAAGATGCATTACTAGATAGCGCAATTGAAAGAAGAAAGGAATAAAAACAACTAAACAAGGAAGCCCATCACACTGCACTGCACACAACACAGGACAACAAGGAAGAAGAACACGGATCAATGTGGATCAGACCATAAAGAATAGTTTTCGATCTGGAAAGAGCCGTAGCCCGCCCCATACTAAACTAAACAGCCCATATAAGAATAGATAGCCTGGCCCTGGCTAAAATAGTGTGGAAACTTATATCAACAATCAGCTGCTGACGTGTTTCAAACCCACAACCTCTCCCCTTTGTGAGAGGGGTACTACCATTGAGCCACATGCTCATTCGCCCTGGCACAAGTGTTACTCAAATCAAACAAGTAACATTTACTTTGTGAGTCTGCAGGACAAGCTCAAGAAAGTCTCTCTTTGAAAAGGATAATTTTATGAAAGTATCTTTATGTAAATGACATGCAGTCTTTTTTTACTTAGCCAAAAGAACAAAGACTTGTGATTTCACGTCCAATCATAGTGTTGGTCTTTATTGTAGTTTTTATTTTATCCTTTTCTATTAGAGTTAATTACTCTATAAATTTAGTGTGTAGTTTTGTTAACTACATCATATTTATTACTAGTGATAGCACGATTATTTTAATTTTAATTTTAATTTTTTTTTAAATTATTGAAACGAATACAGATGGTATTTTATTTTTTATAATAAAAGTAGGTGATGCAATAGTTTTTTTTTTTTTTTTTTTTTTGAGTCATAGTCATACTAATTTTTTATGCAGTAATAGGCGATGCAATTGTTTTCATAGACATTTTATGTTTAAGATATTATTTTAATTTTATTTTTAAAAATTATTGAGATAAATTATTATAAAATAATGATGATTTTATTGGGGGGCTATTCCTTGATATAATTTTAAAATTTTGATAGAACTGTGCAAAAACATTGTTCAGAAAACTATTATATAAGTGTTTGTAGTGAGAGGTATATGAATATTTGGATACCTTTGCAATAATTTATTAAGTGTTTTTTCAGTTGCAACATCTGAAGTTTAATGAAGTTGCAAAGTCAAGATACTTTGAAGGTTAAGCTGAATCTAGCTGATAAATTTTTTGAGATCAAACGCCATTTTTAAGTTTGGATCATTTGACATCATAATTGTTTAATTTGATCATTTGCAATGGATTTGATAAAAAAAAAAATATAAATACTGTATAATTTTGTACAACATTTTTATTTATGCATCAAGTACAATTTTTTATATAAAAAGATACATCTTATACAAATCAAATGTAAGAAGTTAAAAAGGTGAAAAAAGCATTAGGCGTAACAATTAACAAAAGTCAAATACAATGGCCATGCTTCATCACTACCAATAGAACATTTTATTATGTGTCCATTTGTACTTTAGCCACCCAACCATCGTTTTCTTCTCACGTTATGCATAAAAGAGGTGAAAATGTATGTTGAAAAGAGATTAAGGAGAAATATAATATACCAATATCTTTACCCCAAAAAGGGAGAAAGATTATATAGCTATTGATAATAGACTGAGGGAAGAGAGTGACATGTGACCATTAATCCTACAAAGAGATTACTAAGGTGCAAAACTATATATGCATAGCCCATGTCTGTTGAATCTAAAGATAATATATATAGCTAATGATAATAGATTAAGGGAAGAGAGTGACCAGTAACCATTCCTGCAAAATGATTAGTAAGGTGCATGTTGAATCAACAAAGAGATCAATAACTAATAAAGCAACAAAATTGATATAGAAATTAATGGAACAACCAATATACTCTAGGTTATTGTCCTACCAAAACCTATACAGTCTCCAAATTAATTTGATAGAACTACCATATACTTTTTCAGAATAAGCAACGAATCTATTCCTGAATATGTACAAAGACTCAATGAACCAGGTCAACAGGTATGGAAGTGTAGAAACAAATGCAGGTATGATGAAGTGCAGCCCTCAATTCGAACTATATGGCAACAAAGTGTCAAAGCACTGCAACTTGGATACCTGAAGATGAAGCCACAAAGCCACATCACAGTGGATGTTCTTTCAACTCTTCACAGCTTACAACTTCAAGCCAAACCTAGACCAGCCCCACAAGTTTTGGAGTGCTATTAGGCATTACCTCCAAGACACTATATCAAAGTAGTGGATGGAGCAAGCAGAGGGAACCCAGGCAAGGCAGGATGGGGTGCAGTTTTCAGAAACAGTGAAGGCAACCTTCTGTGAATTTTGATTGGTGTTCTTGGAATCAAAACAAACTTTATTGCAGAGACAATGGCTGTTATCTATGTTTTTTCTAAAGCTTTGGAGGAAGGCTGGAAACATATTTGGATAGAAGGAGATTCAGTAGCAGTGATCAAATGCTTTCAACAAGGAAAAATTCACTGGCAAGCTCTATGAACTTGGCAAAAACTTAAAGCTCAAACTGCAAGCATCATACTCTCCCATAACGTGAGGGAGGTTAACTTCAGTGCTGATTGTTGTGTAAAGAAAGGAGTCCACCTCAACGAGAATCAATCAATTTGGTGGCCGGGTAACCCTCCTTTCAGCATTGTTTTGGAAAATCCTGACACAACTTATTTCAGATTCATCTAACATGTTTTGTTTTGTTTTTTTATTTTCATGGAAGCTTCATGCTATCCATACATCTGTAACTGACTCTGGTGTTTCAACTTGATTTCACACCAATGTGATGTAAGATCAAGAAGAAACCCCTAATGTTAAGATCTAAGGTATTGAAGAAGATGAAGATAAAGGAATAGGGTTTTGGTGATTGATAATAGTTGCACTAAGTTGTTTCTTAGTTGCCTACGTATCCGTAAGAGAGATGGAATCAAACATTTTATAACGTAGTTCAAATGTAGAGTTTGATTAGGATTAGGATGTGATCCATTGATCCCTAATGTAGTGTAGTATTGTAGATGTACCTCATGTCCTATTAGGAACATGAGTTGTAAAGATATTGAAATTGTTATTGGATTAGGAGTTGTAGAGATATTGGAATTGTAGTTGGATTAGGTTAAGGAAATCTCTACAAGGATGTAGAAGTACCATATTTAACCTTATTGAATACAATGGACTTAAATAGATAAAGCCCATAATTGATATTGAACGTAGTAACGGGCCTAAGCCTTATTACTAATTGAATTGGGCTTAGGCTCTTATTGATTAAAGTCTTGGGCTTTGATTTTTAATTGACTTGGGTTTGAGCCCGTTAAGGGGGGTCAACACATCGCCCCCTCTTTAGCCGATGGGTGAAACCCGTTGGGTAAAGAAGAAAAAATGAACGCAATCTGAGTAAAGAAACAGGCCGTAGAAAAATATAGGAAAATAAAATTAACGTGAACTCAGTAAAGAAACAGGCGGTAGAAAAATATAGGAAAATAAAGTGAACTCAACTGAGTAAAGAAACAAACGGTAGAAAAATATAGGAAAATAAAGTAAAATCCATGGAAGAATTGGAGTTGGGAGAAAAAGATAATGTGTAAAGAAAAGAAATATAGAAGAGTGAAAGTAAAAAAGAAAATGTAGAAAATTATAGAAGATGAAGATAATGTTCTAGTGAGAATGAGATTGGGGAAGCTGGATCCATATATAAATGGATTTCGACGAACGAAGGTGGTTTTATTTTGAAAACGAAGTTGCGCAAGGAAGTGATCTTGTAACTAGCATTAGTGGAGAGTTGGTTGGTCACTTGGTTGGTGGGAGCGAAGGTGACGTAATAGCAAGCAACTGTATTGAGCATGTTAGCAACATCAAAAATCCAAGGAACGAATCTCATATTGCAGTAAAACAGGTTAACGGACAAATGGCGAAAGCTGGCCATATAGATCAAGTGAAGGAGAGTGCAGCTGGGTTGGGGATAGTGGGAGGTGTAGGACACTCTGACAGGTGTTTAGAAAGACACATTGCTGTTAGGGAATGAAGAAAACTGATTGGGGAATGGTTGTTCAGTTTGTACTGTGTTCAGATTGGATAGCCTGTAGTAAAAGTGCCATAACTATCTGCTCAATGATCGGAATGCAGATCCGCCTTTTAGGTTGGAAAAAGACTCTTTCAGCTTTCCAGAGGCGTATGGCACATCCACATACACTGAATATTATGGCGGGAAAACAACTATGAAGTTGGACTGCCGCTGGACAAGTTGCTGAAGGTGGCAATGCCGCTGGACCAGGGAATGAACTGGGCACGACCACGTCTGACAAGGAGGCTGCTGGTGCTACAGCCGCAGGGCTGGGAGCTGGACGACCTGACAAGGTGCTTGCTGGAGTCACAGCTGCTGGACTAGGGGCTGGTCTGTGCACCTGCAAGTCTGCCAGGTTGGTAGTGGGTGCCATAGCCGCTGGACTAGGGGCTGGTCTGTGCACAGGCAAGTCTGCCAGGTTGGTAGTTGGTGCCATAGCCGCTGGACAAGGGGCTGGGCAGGGAGCTAGCTGAGGGGGTAGCTGCTGGCCAATGTGGAAGTTTGGATGGGAGCAAGTCTGACAGGTTTTTGGAGGGGGACACAGCCGCTGGAGGGGAGGTGGTCATGGGGTTAGCTGGGGGTACAGCCGCTGGAGGGGAGTTGGTCATGGGGCTGGGGGGCTGTGCTGCTGGGGAGGAGGAGCACACAACCGCTGGGGAAGGACCAGGCGGGAGGCTGGAGGGCTGTGCTGCTGTGAAGGAAGATTCTGACAGGTTGTCTGCTGGGGGCATGGCTGCTGGGCAAGTGGACAGCCGGGAGGGGAACTTGGCTGACAAGGGTGTTGTGGGAGAGATAGCCACTGGAGGGGAGGAAAGTCTGGCAGCAGGCAACTCTGTCAGGTGTGGTGCTGGGGAGATAGCCGCTGGGCTGGGACCTGGAATGCCTGGTTGCTGGTGGCACAGCCGCTGGAGATGGTGGGAGCCTGGAGGCAGGCAGGTGTTTAATGGGAGAGTTAGCCGCTGGCCAGGGTGCAGGAACATAGACTGTCAAGGTGGTTGTTGATGCCATAGCCGCTGGGCAAGGAGCTGGTAGGCACATAAAATTCTGACAGGTTCGTAGAGGTGTTCATAGCCGCCGGAGATGGAAGTGTAAGGGGTGTTAAAGGAGGTACTGCGTCTGCAGGTTGTAGGAGCCGAGACTAGGGGGGAAAATCGGGTCGGGTCGTGTCAGGTTCGTGTCGGGTCTTAACGGGTTGATGTGTTTTTTCCCTAAACCCGAACCCAACCTGTTAACCTGTTTAGTCTTTTTTTCCTAAACCCGAACCTGACCCGCTAATTAAACAGGTCGGGTTCAGGTTGACCTGTTTAAACCCGCTTCAGATTTATTAATTATTTTTTTCTATCGCCACTACTGTTATTTATAATTGATATTCATGATAATCGATATTTAATATAAATTAATCAACTTAATTTCATCAAAAATTAAAACTATTAGTAAAAGACAAAATTGAAAAACAAAGGCACAGTAAAATAAACAATTACCATAAAGAGCATAGAGATGAAAAACGTTAACATTAAAACCAATTATTAACATGATCAAAACATCAACCTGAGTTCTAAAAATAAAAAAACATTAATCTGGTTTCAATTGATTAATTAAAACATCATGTTCCTTAAACCTAAAACAAATCAATTGAAAAACAAGAAAAATATTTACACAATCTCTAACTTCGATATAGAAAAATAAGAACCACCAGCAAACAAATTTTTATTAATCAATTCATTACTACTATATATTTTTCCGTAATTAAAGAAGAAGAAAGAAAACGATTGTTGAGAAGAGATGAAAAAGAGAGGTGATTTCAAAAACTGGAAATAAAAAATATTAATTTTAAACGGGTTTCGGGTTGACCCAACCTGTTAGTGGTCAAACCGAACCTGACCTGTTTATAAACGGGTCTAACAAGTTCGGGTCAAAATGACCCGAAAACCCGATAAGACTAAACCCAAACCTGTTTATCTCGGGTCGGGTTAATGGGTTGCGGGTCATTTTGCCACCCCTAGCCGAGACCATGGACGTGCGATAGAAACACGCCACCAAGGCCTTAACAAGCCTGCAAGTCCCCGGCCAAACAAAGAGCGCAACAATCTTGATTATGAAACTTCAAAAACAAGGCTTGAACAAGCCGACAAGTCCCAAGCCAAGCAAGGAGCGCAACAACCGAGGTCTTGAAGCCGCAAAGACAACTTATCCGGAATCTCTATTTAGCACGTTGACGCAACGCATTATCCCACAGGTAGGACTACAAGATGATAAGAATTTAAACAATTTGGTTGCAGGCGGGCGTAAACTTTAACTCGGGTGTGATATATGTAAATCACATATTGAAATTGACATGAACATTTGTCGATCACGTATTGATATTGAGATTGATGTGATCGGTTGTCGATCAGTATTTAAATTAATATGACCGGTTGTCGATCATTATAGAGATTGATATTGATTTGAGCATTGGATATCACTCTTGATATTGAAATTGATGTGATCGTGAGAGATCACTCTTGATATTGATGTGATCATTAGAGATCACTCTTGATATTGATATTGATGTGATCGTGAGAGATCACTCTTGATATTGATGTGATCATTAGAGATCACTCTTGATATTGATAGTGATGTGATCATTGGAGATCACTCTTGATATTGATAGTGATGTGATCACGATAGATCACTTTTGATATTGAAATTGATGTGATCATGAAAGATCACTCTTGATATTGATATTGATGTGATCATAAAAGATCACTTTTGATATTGAAATGATGTGATCATGAGAGATCACTCTTGATATTGATATTGATATTGATAGTGATGTGATCATAAAATATCACTCTTGATATTGAAAGTGATGTGATCATGAGAGATCACTCTTGATATTGATATTGATGTGATCATAAGAGATCACTCTCGATATTGATGCATACACCCCCATGTAGTGATACATTAGATGAAAGAGGGAATCGCCCCCAAGCGTATGATGTAGAAACGTTCCGATCATAAAGACGACACTATTAAACGTGTGATGGAGATAGATGGTGACACCCCCAATTTGTGTGATAGAGGGGTGAACAAAAGTATCGAGTTTAAGTTGACTTATCATATGCTAGTACCACGTGTGGAACCCTTAGCAATGACATGAAGTCTTGTTGCGTGAAACTAGTTGTGCAAAATTGTTAGCGTGGATCTTGATCTGATGCAACCCTTAGGTTGACGCTCCCGAGTGGTACTTGAGTTGACGAATCTTTAAGATCCCTAACTAGTTATTGGAAAAATGTGAGCTTGAATTCTGATTTATCGCAAATCATTAGAATCTCTAACATTGTCAACCTTAGTTGTTCAAAACTGGTAGTTTAGATTCTGATTTATTATAAATCCTTGGAATCTTAACCCTTTGAACATTACCTAGTTGAAAGTGTTAGTTGAGATTTTGATTTCTTGCAAATCCTTAGAAGCCTTAACGTTGTAAAAAATCTTGAATTAAAATAGTGGAAGAAAATAGAGGTATTTAGGTTTTAGTCACTATATGTATATACTAATTAGGGAAATGACACATAAGTTTAATTAATTAGGTTTTGATCACTTGATTTAACTTGAGTTGCAAAAAACCGGGTTTAACCGGATTTATTTTTGAAATGGCTGAATTACCCCTGTGAAGGTCACGTGTGCTGCACTTAATAACACATAAACAAAACACTAAAAAATTAAACACTCTTCTCTGGCTGTTCTTATCTCCTACGACCACCACCACTTCACCACCACAAGCCTTTGAAAAACAGAGATGGTGTTGAGATAAATAAAAAAAAAAAAAAAAAAAAAGGAGAAATTTCAATTCAAAGAATTATTGAACAATAGATGATTTATTTATTTATTTTTTTTAATGAAGGAGTACATCTGTTGAAAAAAATATTGAAGAAGATGAGGAAAATTGTTCTGCTCATACATGATCAACTAACATATATAAATCTATTGTACAGACCTTAAACCATCAAATTTCCTTCAATTTCATGTGCTTCAAACACAGATTATCAGTTTATCAAACACAAAGTCTAGCTGCTTTGAGAGAATTGCAGATCTGAATCAATCACTCTTCTATAAACCTTGAGATGTCGAAAGAATTTTATTGATTGGAAGGAATTGATGGTGATAAGATTGAAAGTTTGAAACACAGTTTAAAACCTAGCCACTGTTGTTGCCACCACAACACCACACCGCCATCACCATGAACTGGTTCTCTCTCCCTCCTTCATCACCACCATCCATCGCCACCTGAACCTCATGTTTATTTTTTTGTTGTTTGAATTTTGGTTGAAAAATGGGTTTTGTTTTGGGCTTTATTTCTCAACAGATGCATATGTAGAAAAAGAAAGATTGAGTTGTTTTAGCTTTGAGTATCTTTATCTTTGGTAATCTGATCGTGAACAATCAGAGAAGGTGAGTCGAAGATAACTGGTGGTGGTGGTTGTGTGATATGGATGGACAGATTACCTTGAGGAAAATCCAATGGTCCAAATAATGTAACATGACCTATACTAATAAATACAACCAAGTCTCCTACTCTCACGGGTAATTCAAATAGGGGTATTTGGGGTATTTTAAAAATATATTGGTTCAGCTAGCGGTTCGTGATTAAAGTCTAATTAACAAAACTTAAATGTTTTTTCCATAATTAGTATATACTTTTAGTGACCAAAACCTAAATACCCAAAGAAAATTACTTCGAAAGAAGTAGATATGCTTGTGTGACGAACATGTAAAAAACAGACAAAGTTGAGAAAATGTGTAAAATTAAAGTTCCTCTGAACGATTGAAGTATACACTGTCAGAAATATGTTGTAATATTCTTTCTAGTATAAGAAACAGATCAAAGAACCACCATCTTCTCAAAATTTGGATTTTCAGTTGACCGCTTGATTGTATGTAGGACTTTTGTTGCTATTGTCACCTTGCTTTTGAGATGTGAAATTGAATTTGGAGATAAACTTCTCGTGATTTGAGTCCTCGTGCTCTTGTTTGGTAATTGTATCATCCTCAAGATGGATATACTTTTGAGCTCTAGAGAAAAGTTTATACTTGGTGGTCAGAGTGTCAAGCACAATGGAACTATATAACCTTTTGTCATCATGCAGTAACACTTCCTTGAAAGCATAAACAACAAGTGTATCTGAGAAATCGGGTATTTCTACTTGGGCTTGTCTAAATCGAGCTACAAATTTACTTAATAGCTCTCCATCTCCTTGCTTAATGTTGAACAACACAGTGACATCCTTACGGTGACGCCAATTATGCCTAAAGTGTTCGGCAAATTGGACAGAGAAATCATTGAAGGTGTGGATAGAACCCCGTGGAAGTTCAGAGAACCATCGAAGAGCTTTGATACCAAAGGTAGAAGGAAACATCTTGCACATGAGTGCATCATCATAACTAAAGAGCACCATCTTGTTCTTAAAGTCGGAGATATGAAGCAAGGATCGCCCTCAACTTCATTGTATTTTTTGAAACTTGGTGGCTCGAATCTTGGTGATGCTCTGCTCGTTGGATCTGGATGGAAAACGGGGAAGTTTTGCACGTATGATGGGCAATGTTCCCAAGTCTATAGTCCTTAGCTTTTTTGGCTTGAATTGCTTAAGAGATCATGCTTTGCAATTTCTCTTCAGTAAGATTCCCGATCTCTTTGTTACCATGTGTATAAGTGCCATGGTCACGGTGTTGGTGGTGATATCTTGGAGGCCTAGGAGTTGGTGAACGAGTGTTTTGTCGCCCTCGTTGAAAGTTGTGGTGTGTGTCCCTATGTCCGGGGGAGGTTTCCCGACGTAAGTGGTGGTGATTGGGTGTTCGAATCAAGTCTCTATTGGAGTAGTTCGGAGCATAGCCTTTGGACCATGACATGTTTTTGAGACTGCTGGACACATTTTCGCTGGACAAAGGCCTCTTTGGACGACTGTTGGGTGTACTGCCGCTGGAGATGGTATAGTTGGGGGGTCTGTCACGCCTATTGCCGCTGGGCAAGGTCTTGTTGTGGGTCTTGTCACGCTCATAGCCGTTGGGAATAGCCTTCTTGTGAGTTTTGTCGCGCTCATAGCCGCTCGGCATGGTCTTCGGGTGAGTTTTGTCACGCACATAGCCGCTCGATATGGTCTTCGGGTGAGTTTTGTCACGCTCATAGCCGCTGGGCATGGTCGTCGGGTGAGTTTTGTCACTCTCATAGCCGCTGGGCATGGTCGTTGGGTGAGTTCTGTCACACTCATAGCTGTTGGGCGCTCTTGTGGCGAGTATGTTGGCTTTGTCTTGTGCACTAGTTGGGGGTCTTCCACGCAACCTTTTCTCAGCATGGTGTGTAGTAGTACCTCCTAGCAAGGTTTCCTTGACTCCTTTGGTGCGATGGTAATGTTGGTCTCTTGTTTCCCCTTGACCGGTAACATGAACCCTAAGGCCCTTAGGGTTTCGGTGTTCATCTTCTTTCTCCAAGTCAACTGGGGATTGTTCTTGTGATGGTAATACAATGTCATCTTCAATGTCCACTTCAACCTCCGGGATGGTTGAAAGTCGAGTTCTTTTTCTTGGATTTGGATTGACTCTGAACTTATTAAAAACGCTTGAAAAAGATGGAGTTAACGAACACTCATTACCATTGTGATTCACATATTTCAACTTCCTCCTTAGACCATTGTTCCTATGTTGATGCCTTTTGAGTTTGCGGCGTAGATACTCATTTTCAGAAATCATGACTTCTTCATGTTGAGTAGGCTCCTTGGATTTTGATGGTTGAGAAGAAGAAGAAGAAACCGAGTGTTCTTTTCCATTAGATGGAACCCTATTGGAAGTGACGGTATGCTCTCTAAGGTTAGAACCTTAAGAGCGAGCTTGTAGATGTGTTGAACCTTCTTCACATCCGCCATTACTTACTTGTGGGGGGAAAGAAAACCTTAGTCGGCGCCAAAGTGTTTCAACCTGATTTCACACCAATGTGATGTAAGATAAAGAAGAAACCCCTAATGTTAAGATCTAAGGTATTGGAAAATATGAAGATAAAGGAATAGGGTTTTGGTGATTGATAATAGTTGCACTAAGTTGTTTCTTAGTTGCCTACGTATCCATAAGAGAGATGGAATCAAACATTTTATAACGTAGTTCAAATGTAGAGTTTGATTAGGATTAGGATGTGATCCATTGATCCCTAATGTAGTGTAGTATTGTAGATGTACCTCATGTCCTATTAAGAACATGAGTTGTAAAGATATTGAAATTGTTATTGGATTAGGAGTTGTAGAGATATTGGAGTTGTAGTTGGATTAGGTTAAGGAAATCTTTACAAGGATGTAGAAGTACCATATTAACCTTATTGAATATAATGGACTTAAATAGATAAAACCCATAATTGATATTGAACGAAAAAAACTTTTGAAGAAAACTGCACGAAAAAATTTCAATTGCAATCGTCGATTTGCTCATCACCACCATCAAGCATAACTGTATCATTGTAATTTGGAACAGAGCATTGGAAAATGATGAAGTTAATGTTATTCGTGGTAGAACCACTATTTCACCTGGTTTATTTTTAGTAAGAATTTTTACTTGAATGTATTGATTTTCACATTGTGTCACCATCAATCGAGTTCCAGTGCGCATCCCATCTATATAGGCAAGATCTCTTAAGAGTATAAGCCTTGAACCTGATTTGATCATGAGAGAGAATGGTGGGAATCCATACAGATTAAGTGATTTCAAGAACTCAGTAGGATATAAGTTCACATACTCGGATCTGTTTGCATCGATATATAGCTTGTCTGCCGATGTATACACAAAAGTTTCTCCTGTTTTCATCTTATTTTTCAGAAATAAAGGACATGTGTCAATAAATTCAGTTGGGAATGGAAGAAAATTCACCTAGAAAGCGAAATGTAAAAATCAATAAATCACAACCTTAGTTTCTATACACTGACAGTCCCTGGAATACATTATATTTTTGTGTTAAACTTTTAGATCCTACATTATATGAAACTGGAAAAAAAATAAAAGTGAAAATTATTTGTAATTTGAAGCAAAAAAAAAAAAAAAAAAATTATAGCAGCCATTGCAAGCAAAACTTTGTACTTGTCCCAAAAAGAAGAAGGAAAAAACAATACAGCTAATGAAGAAGGAATTGACAACAATTGGAAGACTTTTTAACATTTTGTATCACTAACATATTACCTGAAAACCTATGCGTGAAAGTGGACTGGTTTTGGTGGGTGGGAGAGATGGAACAAAAGAAATATATAACATGAATAAAAGCATCTGTTTCCATTTAAATGTCTATATTATATTTTTGATGTTATGAATACATATTCCTAAATTTAATTCCATATTCTAAGCAAAGTATAATGAGGTTATTATGTAATAATTAATTTGTGGAGTTATTACTTATTACATCATAGTTTATATTTGGTACATTAAATAAAAATTACTTAAATAATGTTAATCCTACTGAAACCGGCACAAAGTGGTTTGACATCAATTTTGTGACAAAGTGTCCATGGTTATCTCGCCTTGAGTTCATTGTTAGGAAAATCAAGTTGTACGCACATCGTCCTGAGTCTGTGTTCTCGCGTCTATGTGTCAAAGTGAAGTTTTGGGTTTAGGACGTACGTACCTAGTTAAGGCGTACGTACGTCATGGTAGGCAGCAGACTTGTTTCGGTCAGGACGTACGTACCAAGTTAGGGCGTACGTACGTCATGGTAGGCAGCAGACTTGTTTCGTGTGGAGACGTACGTACCGAGTTAGAGCGTTCGTACGTCATGGTAGGCAGCAGGCTTATTTTTGTGTGGAGACGTTCGAACGTCATATCGACGTACGAACGTCCAAAGTCGGTTTGCACTATTTCGGCCCATTTTCCTTGGTTTCCAACCCTAAGTATAAATAGGGTTTCTCTTCCAAAGAACCAGTTAGTTCTTTGGCCGTCCAATTGAAGTCTTATTCTTTGAGTTTGTTTAGGTTTTGGTTTAGGTGGTTTTGGTGATTGAACTCATCTTCTTCTTCCTTCTTCCCCATTCATCTTCTTCTTCATTATTGTTTATATTGATTTAGCTTCGAGTCTTCTTGTGTGTTCATCAAGAAGTCGAGTATCCTTGTGTGTTCATCAAGGAACTCTGGTGTAAGCTTGTTTCATAGTTCGGCTTCGAGTCTTCTTGTGTGTTCATCAAGAAGTCGAGTATCCTTGTGTGTTCATCAAGGAACTCTGGTGTAAGCTTGTTTCATAGTTCGGCTTCGAGTCTTCTTGTGTGTTCATCAAGAAGTCGAGTGCCTTGTGCGTACATCAAGGTGCTCCGGTGAAGTCAAGGTGTTAGAGATAACCAGTAGTGTCAACTCGCAGTGATTGCAGGTAGTTGATAGGTTTGTACATCTCTTTTCATCTAGTGGATTTATTTGTTGTCGCGAGGACAACCGTGGACGTTTCCCATATTGGGTTTTACCACGTTAAAAATATCGTGTGTTCTTTATTTGTTTATTGCTTTATTGTTTGCTTTACTATTGTTATATTGCACATATATTGGGTTATCAATTGGTATCAGGAGCAGGGCGCTTGTTAAGGAGCGTAAAGGCTCACGCGTAGATCCTTAGTGCAATTTTAATGGATTCTGATAAATTTGGAACACTAATTTATCCTCCTAAATTTGATGGAACTAATTTTCCCTATTGGAAAGTTCGTATGGCTGCGTATTTGCAGGCTATGAGTGAGGATGTGTGGATCGCTGTGGAAGATGGTTGGTCACCACCGAGAGTTACTACAGGTAGTACAGATGAGGTTGTTACAAGTGTAAAGCCACGAAACACATGGAGTGTGAAAGACAAAGCTGCTTCTACTAACAACCAAAGAGGGCTTAATGCCATATTTATGGCTTTGGATGCTAGTGAATTTCGGAGAGTTCATGGTTGTATAACATCCAAAGAGGCTTGGGATAGGTTGGTAAGATCTCATGAGGGTGACTTTGCTGTCAAAGAGAGTAAGCTTGAACTTCTTATTACTCAATTTGAAACTATAAAAATGGATAATAATGAATCTTTTGATGAATTCTTTATTCGTTTGCAGGATATTATCAACACTAGTGCATCTTTAGGTTTAGTGTACACCGATACTCAAATAGTACGTAAAGTTCTTCGGTCTTTGCCATCTAGATTTCGTTCTAGGAAAGATGCCATTCAAGAAAGCAATGACTTAAAGACCATGTCCATAGAGACCTTAGCAGGAAAATTGAGAACTTATGAACTTGAGGTTCAACTTGAACAACCTCAAAATAAATCCTTTGCTTTTAAAGCTGGAACTTTTGAGGATGTACAAGATGAAAAAATTAATCATGATAAGTCTCTTGACACTAAGCAACATCTAAGTATCATTTATCGTTATCTTAAACATATTTTTAAGACTATGAAATATAATGGTTTGACTAACCATGGTTTTGACGAGTGTAAGCTTCCCAAGAAATTTGGTGCACAAGGGATAGAACAACAAAAAATCAAGTTATCTACCACTTGGGAGGAAGATGAAAGCGATGATGATGTTGATGATGATGTAGCAGAAGACCATGCTACACATTGTGTTGCCTATGGAGCATCTTTGAATGAGAATGTGGATTGTCAGGTAACCGATATTGTCGATCATGAATTCGATGATTCTATTTTGGTAAGTCCTGGTGAGTTAAGGGAATTACATATGTCATCTGTTAAACAATGTCAATCTTTGCGTAAGACTAATCAGATTTTAAATGATATGGTTGAGTCTCTTGTAAAAGAGAAATCTGTACTTGCAGGTGATATGGATGCCTTATCTGAGGAATTTTCCCAAGAAAAGCTAGATTTCCAATCTAGAATTACTTCTTTGGAAATATCCAATCGTGAGATAGAAGATAAGTATCGTTCCTTGTTGTTTGAGCATGAAGCTGTGAAAAAGGATTTATTTGCTTCTACTAAGCGATTGCAAGGGTTTGAGAAAGCTTCAGTTGATCTAGACACCCTTATTAAAAGTGGAAAGTTTTCTTCAGATAAGACTGGTTTAGGATATGACTATGTTGGAGCTTCCTCCAGTTGTGTCCCTCCTACTACTTCTTTTGTGAGGCCATCATTGCCTCCTTTGTTACCAAATCCTCATATTCCTACTCCGCTTCCACCTATCAAGGCTTTTGAATCTAAGCCAAATGTGATGACCAAGAACAAGACAAGTCCTAAACATAGACATTTTAAGTGTTTTATCTGTGGTCGGTTAGGTCATACTTCAGCTTTCTGTTGGGATAAAAATTCCATGGTTCCATATTCTTCTTCTTATGGTAATAATTATTGGAACTCATATTGTTCTTTTCCTGTACAGGCTCATCATTCCTCTTGGCCTCCTTTTATGCGAAGAAGTGGCCCTAAAAGACCACAACACTTCAACAATAGAAAGAGGGTTGTGCAAAAGGTCATCAAACCACCCCACATATGGGATAGAAGCATCGATGCTGCCAAATGTAGTCTAGAGAATGAGAGGTTAAGGATTGGAAAGTCTACTATCAAGGATAATATTCAAAAATCCTCCATATCCGGGTCTAACTTGCAGAATATCTCTCAAGTATGGGTAAAAAAGGATAAGTTGAAGGTTTTTCTGGACTTGCAAAGGTCTGGTGGTGTCCCATATTTGGGATGATGTAGTTTGTTTCTAGTCTTGTGTTATTTTAATTGCATATTTCTCTAACTACATAGGCTATTTGTTTGGTGTTTCTTGTTCTTCTGTTTATGCATGCGTTAATTGTTCTTTCATTATTCCATGTATGTGTTGTTGGATGCATTTTTTCTGAGATATTGGTTTAATTCAATTGTGTTAAATAAGTTGCAATATGTTTGGGTGTTTTCTCTTTCTGAACTCTTAAGTATGTTTTGGTATGTATCATGCATTTTTCCTCGCTTGTTTGCACAGTGCACGGCATGCTTGCATGATGGGAGTTTTTGGAAACCACTTACATATTCTTTGAACTCATAGAACTTCTCTATCTCTCGAGTATTTATGTGATCTTGAGCTATCTCTCCTTTGTTTTGGTTAATGTTCATCTTGTTGTTAGTGTTATTGAACATTCTTATCTTCATATTAAAACTCTTGTTAGTGGTCAATGACTCACTTTATCCCCAGCCATTTGATTGTCTTTATAGCAATATCAGTTGGCTAAGAACCCGTTGGGGTTGTGAGGGTCATGCTCTGACGGATGCACTCAAGAGATGTTAGTTCTTGTGTTGCACGTTATCATGGTATTGCACTTCTTGAGTTTGTGTCTGTCAAAAAGATGTAGGCTACACCCTACCCTCGTGTATTTGAAAAGATGGAGGCAAAAATCCCTCCCACGCGGGAATGACATTAGAGTGATGTAGACTAAACTCCACCACATGCGGCAAAATAAAAATCCAAGTGCATATTCACTGTTTTTTATGTAAGGCATACAAAGTTTATATTCCTTTGCCTTTTTCATGTCTTGGTTTTTCATTTGAAGATCATATTTATATTTGTTTGCCTTCTACTCATAACGTTTGTTTCAAAAGGGGTTGAAGTTTGTTTCTTCTAAGCTCACTTGCTAATCGTATGTCTCTTGTTGATGGTTCTATATTCTAGGTCTTCAAAGGGTGTGTTCTAGTGGTGAACTTTCTCTCTCTTTATGCATTGCATTGCATCTACACACACCGAGGTTTAGTTTATGATGCACTTCAACTCTCTTAATTGTTCAATCTTTTGTTTATTCCAACATATTGCCTCTTATTTTTGTACGGATTGGGATTGGCTACTGTTTTTGGAAGTTCATGATGTGTTCCTCTTCACTTCTATGGTACATCGGTTCTTTTCCTTTTATCTTTACTAAGTATCGTGTTTTAATTGAGCTTGCATATACTCTTTTCTACCCTTGTATGCTTGGATCTTTGTGTGTTTCAAAATTTCATTATTTGGTTTGTTTGTTCTAGGTGCATCTTTCTCATATGCATTGCATTTAGGTGGAGCTTTTGTTTAGGGGGAGAATTCTTTGTATTGACATCGTGTTAACAAGTGTTTATTTTATTGCTTCCGTTGCATATCTTTTTTTTTTTTTTTGTTAACATGATTGTTCTCTTTCTTTTCTTCTTTAATCTTATTTGGTATTTTTCTTTTCTCTTTCTTTTGTTACCTTGCTTCATTTGTGACAAAAATGGGGAGATTTATGACTCTAATACTAACATTCGTTTCTTCCTTTGTTAGTGTATTCTTGGGTCATGTTGCAGGTATGCTACAAGTATGGGGGAGTGAACGTGTTGATGTTTAGAGGTTGTACAGTTTTGGGTCATGTTTCAAGTATGCTACAGTTATGGGGGAGCTCGAGTGTCAAACTTTGGAGCTCATGCAGTATGGGGGAGTTGCTCAAAGGAGCTTCTGTTGATTCCTTGATTGCTTCGAAAATTCTTAGTTGCTTCCGTTTGGTCTCTGATGATTAAAGTGTCTTGCTCAAGATGGTTATCAAGAATTGGTGGCTTGGTATGTGTTCTACCTTGTGTGTTTTTGTAGGCATGTTTTATAAATGCCATGGTTTGGGTTTGTAAGCACGTTTTATAAGTGCTATTAGAGTCATAGGTTTTTGTCACAAAATCAATGTCAAAGGGGGAGATTGAAACCGGCCCAAAGTGGTTTGACATCAATTTTGTGACAAAGTGTCCATGGTTATCTCGCCTTGAGTTCATTGTTAGGAAAATCAAGTTGTACGCACATCGTCCTGAGTCTGTGTTCTCGCGTCTATGTGTCAAAGTGAAGTTTTGGGTTTAGGACGTACGTACCTAGTTAAGGCGTACGTACGTCATGGTAGGCAGCAGACTTGTTTCGGTCAGGACGTACGTACCAAGTTAGGGCGTACGTACGTCATGGTAGGCAGCAGACTTGTTTCGTGTGGAGACGTACGTACCGAGTTAGAGCGTTCGTACGTCATGGTAGGCAGCAGGCTTATTTTTGTGTGGAGACGTTCGAACGTCATATCGACGTACGAACGTCCAAAGTCGGTTTGCACTATTTCGGCCCATTTTCCTTGGTTTCCAACCCTAAGTATAAATAGGGTTTCTCTTCCAAAGAACCAGTTAGTTCTTTGGCCGTCCAATTGAAGTCTTATTCTTTGAGTTTGTTTAGGTTTTGGTTTAGGTGGTTTTGGTGATTGAACTCATCTTCTTCTTCCTTCTTCCCCATTCATCTTCTTCTTCATTATTGTTTATATTGATTTAGCTTCGAGTCTTCTTGTGTGTTCATCAAGAAGTCGAGTATCCTTGTGTGTTCATCAAGGAACTCTGGTGTAAGCTTGTTTCATAGTTCGGCTTCGAGTCTTCTTGTGTGTTCATCAAGAAGTCGAGTATCCTTGTGTGTTCATCAAGGAACTCTGGTGTAAGCTTGTTTCATAGTTCGGCTTCGAGTCTTCTTGTGTGTTCATCAAGAAGTCGAGTGCCTTGTGCGTACATCAAGGTGCTCCGGTGAAGTCAAGCTGTTAGAGATAACCAGTAGTGTCAACTCGCAGTGATTGCAGGTAGTTGATAGGTTTGTACATCTCTTTTCATCTAGTGGATTTATTTGTTGTCGCGAGGACAACCGTGGACGTTTCCCATATTGGGTTTTACCACGTTAAAAATATCGTGTGTTCTTTATTTGTTTATTGCTTTATTGTTTGCTTTACTATTGTTATATTGCACATATATTGGGTTATCACCTACGGCTACGATTATCTCAATAGACAACTAAAGGTTAGGATCGATTTTTCACATCTAAGGGCTATTATTACATCGATTATATAATTTAATGTATATCCAATGGTTATGGTTGTCTCAATAGACATCTAACGACTGTGTTTATGAGACCGCTTTGTAACATTATATAGATATATGATTCAACGTCTGATCATAATGTGATAATATAGGGTATTTTTGTCCTAAATTTGTTGACTTCTTTGTCCTTTAGTGATATTTAGCATATGTTTTTGCCCTGCAGACTCTTTCACCCCAAATCAAATATGAATGGATACAGGCAGCGTGGGAAAAGTGAAAAACCATTAATTTTATCATCCTTGGTTGGTTGTATTGAAATTGTTTAACAGTCAAGATATATTTGTTTTGGGTTGTTTTGCTTGATCATATGACGTGCATGCAATTTCTTTGGTGTAAGCACGTTTGGTGTGTGTTGGTAATCCCTTCATGCTTACTTCCGTAGAAGTGTCACGCCAGGCCTGTCACAAGCATGGTTTGTCGCAATAATAAGAAGGCTAATTCCTACTACTACAACAAACTCTTTGGATCAAAGTAATTTATAACATTTGTTTTCACAAGGGTTGTCAAAGTAGAACAAGTGACAAGCAAATGGTCGAACCCACCTCAAAGGAGGAATTCACTATATTCGAGCACATAAAGAACAATAATTAACAAGACACTTAAACTCGATAGAAGATGATTTGATTCTTACATACACAGACTAATTAAATAAATAAATATATTACAAAGATAATTCTACCAATTAATGAATTTAAGAGAAAATATGGAATCCATAACAAAAAAAATAAAATAAAAAATTCAACAACCATAGCATATAATTTGTTTGATAAAGAAGTAACAAAATAATCACGTCTCTAGATCCTATTCGATCACAATATATAATATTCAATTCCACCATCCCTAGTGTCAAACTAAATATTGTATCTGACATGCATACATGAATTAAACTCTACCATGGTGAAAATCTTTGGTAGAAATCTATCACAATCTGACAGATTTCTGATAAGATCTTTACGAGCATATTTCAATATGTTCTAGAGCTCTGATGAGCAAGATCTTGGTATGTATGGATTCCTCATTCCGAGTAGATACTCGTAGAGTATCCATGCATCCAAAAAGATTTTATATTGAATGATAAATTGACATCCCTAATTACCTATGCAAGTAGTATAACTTGAGACATAACAAGGAAAATATGACAGTCCCACATTTGATCCATGTAGATAAGGTTTGTTCCTAATATACTACATTTGTACAATAAGTGTGTGGCCCTTGGGGTTACAATATTTTTGTGCGTTGGGCAGAACCTTATATGAGCTTGGACTTGGAAAACACACACACACGCCGTCCGTCCGTCCAACCTGTCTCGGTTTGGGTGCTCCAACATAATCTTTTTATTAAAAGGTTCAATGAACGTATGTCTCAATAGGTGTGTACACATACCCAACCGATTTGAAACTAGTTCGGCCTAATAGGTGTGACCAACCAGTGTGTCTCTTCATGAAACTGTTTTGGGTCCAATAGGTGTGTTTGTTCATTGAACTATTTTGACCCAATGGGTGTGTCTATTCATTGAATTGGTGCGGCCTAAAGTATCTATTCCTTGAACATTTTCTTGCTATAAATAGTTGGTCTGTGTCTGCATTTTTCATTCATTCAACCATTCAAAATTCATTTCATCTCATTGTATCTGTGTTTATGAGAGAGTTACATCAAAGTTTTGGTTCGCCGTCTTCGAGGTGTTTGAAGTGTTGCTACACTACGAAGGTACTGATCATTGTATCATGGGAGACAATTTGCAATAAACCCATACAACACCTATTGGGGCAAATAATGTCTTAAGGACAGAGATTTATCTCGACTAGATCAATTTATCTTGTCCTTTACATACATATTCTGATTGCATATACTGTCATTTCTATTTCTATTTCTATTTCTTGAGTAACTGTCATTTCACATTTCTGTTTCTTGCGTAACAATCTTAAGACATTAGAATTATGTTAGTTTAGTTTTACTGTTATAAAGTTTTTGAAACAGGATATCATTGTGCTTGTTAAATTTCAAAAAGGGAGGGGTTCCAGGGACTCAGGAAATGTTTGACTCAATTTTGACTCATTCCTATTTAACGCACTTCTACATGTTGGATTGGCATAATTTTTGGTAGGATGAATATTCTCATTATGTAAGACATCTTCACCAAAATTTATCATAATCTGAATTTTCTAAACCTAGAAAAATCATATTACAAGTTAATGTATTGTGGAACGTTCATTTTTACCGTTGAATTTAATATTACATTTGATGGGTCTAAATATATTCAAATGAGCTGATTTTTTATGTAGTAGATCTTTATAGTAAGGAGATCATATCTACCAAATATCATGCCAATCCAACATGTAGAAGTGCCTTAAATAGGATTGAGTCAAAATTGAGTCAAACATTTCCTGAGTCCCTGGAACCCCTCCCTTTCAAAAATTATTGTATTTTCGGAATTTATCTCTTTGTCATATATTTTTCTTTCTGTTTATTGTTTCAACTGGATTTCACACCAATGTGATGTAAAATCAAGAAGAAACCCCTAATGTTATGATCTAAGGTATTGAAGAAGATGAAGATGAAGGAATAGGGTTTTGGTGATTGATAATGACTACACTAAGTTGCTTCTTAGTTGCCTACTTTCTTAGTCATTAAGTTCTTCATAATTAAGCTCATCAGCGAGCATAGTAAATCTCATTATTCGAATTTCATATTTTTTCTTATAAATCAAGGATTGAGGAGTAATACTTTGGCAATACAACACAAACAAAACTCCTCGGGTTTATCCGAATCCCCATAGGTGAAACAAATAATCCAGGATTATCTCTAATAAGAGACGAACACTGCATATTTTTGAAGTTTCCCCCTGTGACATAACACTTTATATTCTCACTAAATACTTGATCATTACTAAACTTAATACCACAAAATTTGTAATCATATGATTTGCAGAAGGGTACATTAATTTAGAAGTACATGTACCTGCATTGGATGCCCTAGTGTGGATAGCTAAGAGCATTCCCAATGCAAGGTGCATTTGGGAGGTGGGGTGGATAAATCCACCTTTTTCTTACAAATATTGTCCCAAGGGAAGGTGGATTTTAAAAAGTGGGAACCTGCGGGTGGATTTCAAGGTGGGAGAATCCACTTTGAAATCCACCTTGTGGATAAGAACCGGACGGCATGTCACATGTCGTCCCATTTTTTTCTAAGTTTTACGAAGTGTTTTAAAACTTTTGGTCTCTCGGACGGCATGTGACATGCCGTCCGGATTTTTAAAAAAATCCACTTCGTATAACAAAGAGTCCACCTTCCCTTGGGAACTCTCCACCTTGTAGAGTTTCACTTTGAGTGGGCGATTTTGTTAAAACACCAGACATTTATGTTGTTATTTGCGTATACCCCAGCAAAGATTTTTAATTTGTCTTACCACAGGAATTTAACGATTCTGTCAAAGAACTGTTAATAAAATCTGACGTCGTTTAAAAAAAAAAATTGACATGGTAGCAATTTGGGGAAGAAGACGTATATATCGACTTCTTTTTAAATAGTCGATTTTTTGGTGTTTTTTTGTTCTAATTTATGGTTTTAGGGTGTTAGATTTGAAGTTTATTAGATTTTGTTGTTTTAGTTGATGTTAACTGTCGAATTAGATTCTTCTGCATGTTTCTAGATTCGAATTCGAATTTGTATTGAGAAGGTAGGTGCTTGGGCAGGGAAAGAAAGGGGTTGGAATTGAATTGGAATTGAATTTGATTTGTAGATCAGAGGTAAGTTTTGTTTGGTTTTGTTTGAAAAGAAAAACGATGACGTCGTTTCCTCCATTCAGTTGGAGGATCAGACGATGTGGATAAGCTTGTTGTTGATGATGATGATGAGTTTGGTGGTGGTTTTTGATTCGACGATGTCGTCGTCTAATGCTGCTCAACATCATGATGGACACGTATATCTAGACTCAACTGATGGGCAAAATTTATAGAACAACCAGTACTATTAGCAATTTTTTCTCTCTGTGTTTTGTGTTTCAAGTTAGTAATTTGGGGAAGAAGACGATTTCTTAATTAGAGTTTTTTTATAAACATATCACATTATGAACAGATTACAACCGTTAGATTAAAACCATTTATTGAATCCGATTAAAACACGTGTTTAACTTATTTGAGTTAAAACCACATCAGCCACATTTAAACACGTCAGATTCTGCTAACGATTGTTGAACAGAATCGTTAACTTCGTGTGGCTAAGACAAAATAAAAATCTTTAGTAAGGTATTTGCAAATTTTCACCTAAATGTCTGGGGTTTTGACAAAATCGCCTACTTTGAGTCAGCAAGGTGGATTTATCCTAGTGGCGCATATGTGGCACCTATGTGGAGGTGGATAAATCCACCCTGCATTGGGAATGCTCTTAAGGTGTTTGTTTCATTGGAGTAGAAAAAAATTTCACCCTGTCTTGCCATATCAAAAATTGCAGAACAACTCGAAAGTAGATTATCTTCTCCTTGTACAGTGAGAGCTTAGTAGAGAAAAAAGATGAGTATCTAGTTGGAATTTTCTCAGATACTTTCACAAAAGGTAAGATATCTCAGGAAATAAAAAACAGATGTACCTAGCTAAACCACAATATAGTAATGAAGACACCTCATTTCCTAAACAGCTCACATCATGTACCTAGCTCAAACCGCACTGACGCACGTTTGAGTATGTTATTGCTGCCATATTGCATCAGGAAAATTAATTTGGCAGAGTTTAAAGTTCTTTGGATTATGTTGTGGCCCTAAGGTAAACACACTTGGATGTTGCAGACTTGCAGTATCAGAAAAAAAACATTCAGCTAAGGCTAAAACTTTGTTAACATAACCACTTTCTTCCTTTGTATTGAATGCACTGTCTTATGCTGGGAGAACACAACTGCTCAATTCTGTGCTTATGAGTAAGCAAGTCTATTGGAGCTCTGTCTACCTCCTACCAAAAGAAACCATCCAAGAGATAAATAGAATGTTGAGAAACTTCATGTGGTAAGGCACAAGGTTAACTGGAAGAAAATCTGCAAGCTGAAACGATAAGGAGGTTTAGGCGTAAAAGATATTGCAGTCTGGAACAAGTCAGCAATCTGTAAACTCATATTCAAACTAACTGCAGGCCCTACCACCCTTTGGCAATCTTGGGTCAAGAATCATTGTATCAAGGAACAGAGATTCTGGACCATGCCAATTCCCCCTGACTGCTCCAATATCTGGAGAGGAATCCTCAACACTAGAGTTGCTATGAGTAATTTTGTGCAGTATCACATTGGCAATGGATCTCTATCCTTTTGGCATGACCCCTGGTCGCCAATGGGTATACTTGCTGACAGATACAACATGAGCATTAGATACAGAAATAAAATAAGGGATGTTACTTCCCTTAGTGACCTCATTGATGGTGATAATTGGAGGTTCCCCCAGACTATTGCTGAGTTACAACGGGAAATTTTGACTTAACCCCCCAAACAATGGACATCTTTTGATTAAACCCCCATATATTCAAAAAATTTGACTTTCCACCCCACCGTTTGATTCCGTTAGATTTTCCATCCAAACCTAATTTTGATTTCTCTAAATACCCCTCTTTCTATTAATATTAAAATCAATAATTAGTTTATAGAAAATTCCCGCTGTATTTGTATGTATTTGACATAACCCCCCAGAACCAGAATCAATAGTTGATAGAAATGAAAAATTAAATCTAAGAAGAAGAAGAAGAGTACCCATTGTTCATACACTTATAACCTTACCTTAGATCCACCTTCCCCATTGTTCATTTTGCGATTGCTTCAATTTCAAATGACAAATTCAAGATTTGAAAAAAAAGAAGTGGAGAAGAAGAAGAAGTGGAGAAGAAGAAGAAACAGTCGTGAGATGTGATGAAAAAGGAGATCGATTTCAGATTCTAATTACTTTTTTTGGTGAAGGTGATGTGCAGAAGAATGAGATGGGAAGAAGAAGAAGAAGATAAGGTAGAAAAAAAGAGGGTAATTTTCCATCTTTTAACAAAACCGGTTTTAATTAGGGGGTTTTGACTAATAATAGAAAGAGGGGTATTTAGGGAAGTTAAAATTAGGTTTGGATGGAAAATCTAACGGAATCAAACGGTGGGGTGGAAAGTCAAATTTTTTGAATATACGGGGGTTTAATCAAAAGATGTCCATTGTTTGGGGGGTTAAGTCAAAATTTCCCGTTACAACCAGTCTAGAACTGCCTGAACGACACTAAAATCATTGTAGGTGAGCAAGACAAGTGTATCTGGACTCCACATCCTAAAGGAGTTTTCACTATTGTTACTGGATATGAAGTTCTTAGAGAACATGGCCATAAACAACAGTGGTGGAAGCAACTTTGGAGACCTCAGAATATTCCTAAGCATGCTTTCACGACTTGGATGACTTGGCAAGTTGCTCTGACCACAATGGATAGGCTGGTTGATTGGAAGGTACTTCCTTACTCAAACTGCTGTCTATACAACCCATCTTCAATGCCTCTATACCTGTTTTGCTCCATTCTCGATCTATTACAAAACCAGACCTGAGCCATGAAAGGAAGCCTCCCATCTGCAATTTGGAGTTATATGCATATAACTACCACAATGAATCGACCTCTACGAGGAACTGGGTGTCTCTGCAGACAGGATCCAGCTTAGCCCCTGTCAATGAACATGAGCATCATCTTTTCTTTAACTGTGAGTTGTCTAAAGAAGTTTGGCAAGTTGTTCTCACAAAGATTGGCACATCTAAGAGCATAAGACCTGCTTATGCTGAGTGGGAGTGGATTCTAAAGCAATTCAAGAAAGGAGACCTTGAAGTCAAAGTGACACAAGCTGCTATTACTGCAACTACATATTGGATTTGGGCTGAAAAAAATAGCTGAGTGTTCAAGGGTATCAAAAGAACCAACAATCAAGTGGTGGACACTATCCTAAGGGATGTCAAAATCAGAATTATAGCAACTATCAAGACAACAGATGATACACAGGCTAATAGGAAGATTGTGTCCATGCTGGGGTTGCCTACTTAACTCGGGCAAAGGCGAATCAAGCTGGTGGCATGGTGCCCACCAGCACAAGTCAATTCAGGTGGATCTTTGAAGACTGAAGGAGCAGGTTATGGAGGTATAATCAGGAACCACCAAGGAGAAGTCATGAGTGCTTACTGTGCAAACTCAACTATAAGATCAGTGCTATACTTGGAGCAGAAGGCTATTGCAAAGGGTATTGAGACTGCAATCAGTATGGGCATACATAAACTATGCATCAATGCAGACTCGTTACAAGCAGTAAAGATTATCACAAAGAAAGCAAGCCCAACCTGGAGAGTTCGGGCACTTGCCTCCGAAATTGCTCAGCTTCTAAACCCACTGGAGCATGAAGTACACCACATTTTCAGACAAAGCAACTCAGCTGCTGATTGTATGGCTAACATGGGTGCCACTATGACAGGTTCCATAGTTTTTTGTAATCCTATATCTAAGGAGTTGATGAACATTGTTTGTAAGGATGCCTCATGCTTTTTGTATTCTAGAATCTGATTCCAATAAAATCTGGTAGGGGTCTGCCTAACCCCAGCTTGCTCGTTGCAAAAAAAAAAAAAAAAAACAAACTTGAGCACGGACGCACGTTTGAGTATGTTATTGCTGCCATATTGCATCAGGAAAACTAATTTGGCAGAGTTTAAAGTTCTTTGGATTATGTTGCAGTATCAGAAAAAAACATTCAGCTAAGGCTAAAACTTTGTTAGATTCTTCCTTTGTATTGAATTCAGTTCAAATTATATCAAAATTAACATAACCACTTCCTAACATTCTTCCCTTTAGCAACAAAACAACCAACATTCTTTCGATCAATCCTCATCGGACTTTTCAACCTCGCCATGATCTCTGAAACTAGAGCTTTAACTGGAGACTCACCTCTAACACTACTATGTTTTCCCATTCCACAAACCACTGTAATCTCAGCTGGAATAATTGAACTTTCACGACAAAGCCTCAATCTCAACTCTTCAATCCATTGTAACATTATCACATACACAGATCCCAAATGCATTCCATGTAAATCCAACTTTCCCTCCGCTGAACTCCACTCCAACTTTTCCATCAAAACTGACGAATCCATTAACTCCTGAATCAATAAAACTTCGTCTCTCATTAACTTCTCCAAGAGTTCTTCAATCGAAAGAGGTAATGACTTAGGATCTTGAACTAATGCAATGATCGTTGAACAAGAATTAAGAACTGTATTATAAGTCCGAATTGATAACGGAGTGTTTGAGTTCTTCATTTTCTGAATCCATAAAACCATTTCAGATAATTTTCCATGAATCCCATAAGAAGAAAGAACAACATTGAAACATATTGTATCTAAAACAAATCCAGAATTCTCCATTTGATCAAGAACTCTTTTCATTTCTTCAAACAACCCTAATTTCCCGTAAGCAAGAACAATCAATCTGAACTCAAATCCAGATGGATTAAGTCCTACATTTTTCATTTCTTTCATAATTTCTTCTGCATCATTTGGTAAATCTAAAGTACACAATGCATTGATCATTGTTTCAAAAGCTTTTCGATTCAAAGAACATGAAATTAATCCAGAAAGAAGTTTTTTTAAACGATTGTAATAATCAAAAACAGATTCTTTTAATCCATTCTTCGCGAAATAATTGATTAAATCACAATAAAACAGAGCAATATCTTGATTTTTAATTCCTAATTTCTGAATTGATTCAGAAATTAATACTTCAGCTTCATTGCTATAACCTTGTTTCTCTAATGAAGCGATAACACTTGAAATCAATTTAGAGTTCCAAGTGAACCAAGAAGTTTGAGTAATTCTCTCATACATCTGACAAGATCATGGAAAAGAGTGTTAGAATGGCAAAAATGTAGTTAAATGTATGAGAGAGGTTAAAAGTGGAAGAAGGATAACGTACAGGTAGAGCGAGGGAAGAGTAACGGTGGACATTGGAGGTGAGGAGGTGAGAAAGAGTGTTGAGAGCGATGGATTTGGAGGAAGATGCGACGAACTTGCGGATTAGACGATGAGAAGCGGTGGTGTCGCCAGATGTGGAGTCTAAGGAAGTGAGAAGACGTTGGGTATGTTTGCTGAGTGCACAAGCAGGTGGTAGCAACCGTCGTGAGTGGTGGTGCTGGTGGTGGTGATTCCATTTTAGTGGTGGTACTGGTAGTGAGAGATGTAGAACCACCATGTTTAGAATTGTGAGGATAGATGAAAATCATGATCTTTCAAGACTGTTAGGCCCATGGATAAGATATGGACCTATATATGGGCTTCATTGAAAACACATCTGGACTGCAGGTTTTACATGACCATACAGAGGATCTGAGATCTCACCTGAGCTTAGAGTACGTGTAGCAGGTAGATATTCCCACCCACTACACCAATGTGCACCTCCTGCCAAGATATTAAGGTCCTCATGGGGCGTATTTGACATCTTCAATTCCATTGGCAGTATAGAGAAGCCAATGGTGTTGCTGATGCACTTTGTAAACATGCCATGCAACAAGCCCCCACACTTCAGCAAGGTGAGATCACTCAACTACATTGCCCTAAAGTCCTAAACATCCATGTGAACTCAAGTCAATCGTGTAGAATGGTACCTCAATGGCTCAATTTAGTACCTTATTAATAAGAAGAAAGACGAGTTATCAAACAAAAAAGGTAGATGTTCCTAAACTATGTACCCGCGAGTGAGAGGCTGTGAGTTGACCTGGTTCAAGATTAGGAGGCCCATACTCTTATGATGATGATGTGGTTAGGTGTTCTCCTATGATGATGATGTGGCTAGGTGTTTTTTAGCAAAAGCAAGTCCTTGACAGACTCGAGTTGCAAGAAGTCCTTGAGTAGCAGAATTGCTCAAGTTGCAAGGTGGTGGTGTGGATACTTAGGTGGTAGCATCAGTAGCTTTCGAGCTTTGTATTTGTAAGCCCTTTAGGTCATGTCCTTATAAGCCTTTGGGCCATGATTAATATATAAATTCTTTAGAAAAAGAAAAAAAAAAGTCACGATAAAAAACAAATATATTGCTTGTTTGTTTGCAATACTATATAATGAAAAGTAATCTGAGCCTGTGGCTCAATGGTAGCATCCCTCTCACAAAGTGGAGAGGTTGTGGGTTCGAAACACGTCAACAGCTGATTGTTGATATAAGTTTCCACACGTAATTTAAAGGGGTAAGGGCCCCCTAATTTAAAGGGGTAAGGGGCCCCTCAACCCTGCTTGCCAACCAAAAAAAAAAAAAAAAAAAATCTGCCCACATGTCCACACTACGAAACTTGACGGACTCACTGACTTGCATGGCATTAAATCATTAATATCCTTCCAATTTTGGCAAATTTCTACTAATTTATAATGTGCTAATGTCTTCAAATAGCAGTGCATATGACAGGTGATTTGGTCAATTTGTTACCTGCCGGCCTGTGTGTTTGGTAGAGGGATGCAAGCACAAAATTCACATTCAACGCGTTCCACACAAATTAATGTTACCTCCAGTCACGTTCTATGGTGTGAGTCCATAGCTAAGATCATTAGTACCATAAAAAATGTGTAGAACTGTAATGGGGTCCCAACAACTGGTAGTATGTAAACATACATGTTGAGCCCAATTCCAATCTTTAAGCGACATTCAACTTTGTCTTCAATTTGAGACAAAGATAAACAACAGCTTTTAAGATCACCAACAGACAGTTTAACCAAAAAGTGAGAAGAAGAAAAGCAGATAGAAGATGAAAGTGTACTGGCAATGGGTGGGCATTGTACGAAGAAAGTTTAGGAAATCATCACATCAGAGAATAATCATTGTTAACCAAATCAATGACTCCGAAAGCTTTGGAGATGCAGAAGACAATAATGATATTGAAGAGGGTGATGGTGATGACTATCTACTACCATTGAAGAAGAAGAAAGAATTGTCGAAAGAAGATATTGCTGCCATAACTATCCAAGCATGTTTCAGGGCTTATCTGGTAATGTTTTATTGAATTATTCCCCTACTAATTTGGTTTTATAGAAGAACTGGATGAGATGAATGACTTTTTTTTTTCCTAACAAGCTTTCATTTGGCTTTATGGATTTGCCATTCAAAGGCAAGGCGTGCATTTATAGCACTGAGGAGCTTGGTGAAGCTGCAAGCTTTGGTTCGTGGGGTTCAAGTGAGGAGGCAATCACGGATAGCGCTACACTGCATGCATGCATTAGTGCGTCTGCAGGTGACTATTCGAGCCAGGCAGCTGCTGAGCACGGCAGGTAATGTTTGATGATGCACTGTGCCACTACCTTCCTGATCACTAAAGACTGTCCCTTTCTCTGAATACATGTATGATTTTTTATACATACAGAAGACTAAACATAATCGTTTTGGGTGATAACAATATGTATACCTCTCATTTTTTTTTTCACTTCCAAAACTCGTCAGAACAATTGGATATTTCTTCTTTTCAAATTTAAGGCAAACTGATTTATTTCAACCCCTGTAATGAACTCTGTTGCGCCTTTGGTAATGTGTTCTGTGTGTGTGTGTGTGTGTGTGTGTGGGGGGGGGGGGGGGGGGGGGGGGGGGAGGTCAAAGTTAACAACTTGCTAAGCTAGCTACACAATCTGACAGCTCTATTTGCTACCTGAAAGTGTGACTAACAGACGAAATGAAAGCTTGAACAGTGGCTGAACATTGCTGCTAACAGGTCAAGGCACTATCCCAGCAGTGCCTCTCAGTTGATTACATAAAGATCTCTCTCAAAATCACAATTCAAAATACCTTTTACTTGTGACTGAATACATCATCTCGATCACTTTGTAGGAAGTGCACGAGAGGTAAGCTTTTGGTTACGCCATTTTAGACTCTTCCAGCCTTAGTTCTTATTCTCCCAATGCCAATATTTAAACTTCCATTTACCTTTTCTTTCTTCCATAAAGTGGAAGAAAACCCATAGGTACATCCAAATTTAGTAATCAATTTCATCAAATGACACAGTTTTTTAACAAATTAGTGCATACAACAGCCACGACAAACAAACTCTTAACAAATTCTAAAAAACAAGATAAATACACAAGTACAAAACCGAGGACCAGTTGATGCCCTAATCTTGCTATAATTGTTGTTCTTTGTAGTGGAAATGGAATTAAGCTCTAAAAGAATCCATGTATTCTGTCATCTCATCCCCTTGAGTAGGCTAGCTCTACTGCATAAGCATGCACCTCTGTAATCCCTTAAAATATCACTTTTTTTTCCTTTTACTAACTAGTTCCACTTAACCGTAGTGTTCTTAAAGGATCACTGACATGTCATCTCCGCTTGAGTAGACTACCTGACTACCACTACTACATGCACATCTGTAATCTCTAAAGAGGGCGCTTATTACCTTTACTAACTAATCCCACTGAACCAATGTATTGAGTTCACAGGAGGATGTGGTGTCTCCTTTAAAAGCTGTTGCTTCTCATTCCACATGTTTTGTGCAGATTGTCAGACTAACTTTCACCACTAATATGCGAGGTGATGATATATGGCTTCAGATTTGGTTAACGAGCTTTTGAGATTATCTACTTGAAACTCGTCTGTTGAGGGTTTTCTAATTAATACTAGACGGACAATTAGTGCCATAAATCACAAGACAGAGATACTAGCTTAACCCTATAGAAAAAATTTGAGTTGTACAACATGGATTTTCCCGTAGAAACCAGTTTGTGAAAGCGCTTAATATAATATGGAAAAAAAAAACATCATGAAAGAGCTTGTCTAAAAGATATAAAAAAAAAAAAAAAAAAAAAAAAAAAAAAACACAATCGTCCCCATTGAGTCCTCTTGTGTCTCAACTTCCTGCCCACCATAATCTATCACCAAAACTCTTCATCATTTACCATCCTATACTCTGTTTCACTACTACTTCATTCTCCTCAAATTTGAGAATATTTGACAGGCTAATTGTCTGTTCCTACAAGTACTCTGTAGAAATGCTAACAACCTATAGCATATGTATAGTCACTTAACAGAGAATGACATGCATATTCTTTTACCTAGGCACAAAACTTATCTTCATACTTTCTTTTCTCACTTAAGATTTCTTAATGTTCAACTTTCAACTGATGACACTCATTAAACTACAATGAACACATGGGGCACTCAGTATTGATTTCTTTAAACCCACAAAGATAATTGTCCAAGCAACAGGAACAGGTGAATTCTTTGTAGTCCCCCCCTCCCCTTTCCCTCTCTTGTCCTGATCATTATGCCCCCTCCGTTCTGGCTCAGCCCTTACATATCAATATATCATTTTCCCTAAATTTGAAAACCTTATTGTCGAAACTCATAAAATCTCTATGGTCCTTGTAATTCATAGGATTGATATAACAAACATTCAAACGCTACATGTATCCTGGAAAATAACACAAACGAATCCAAACATGTGGCTGGAGATCACAAACAAATAATGTTGTTTTATTCAGAAATTTCGAGTCCCAGTCCTACCACAAGTAACATAGCATATGTAAACAATGTAGCGCATATGAAGTTGAATTTCAAAAACAACTTTAATTCATTACATAATATATAGGACTTAGGTTTACAGAGACCTTCATCACAAAACCGCTACAATGAAATGAAGCAAACAATAAGAACAAAATCCATAAGTAATAATATTTTACCTAATTTAAGCTTTTGCAGGCTTCACATTCTGCATTTCCACTACCTTCTTCCACGAATCCCTACTCGAGATCTCATTCCACCATCTCCCAACATTCTTCCTGGAAGTAAGCAACTCTCCCCTATCCGTACGACTAACCAAATACTGACCATTAGGCAAATGGGATAAATCCGCCAAAGTAAACTCGTCTCCAGCTAAAAACCTACTCTCCCCAAGCCTTCTTTCATACACATCAAGCACTTTCTTAAGCTTTTCTTCATTCAGTTTTATTGCACCAGGGTCTTGCTTTAACTTCATCATTGGTGCAAAAGCAAGTTGAAAAACTAAAGTAGAACTTGGAGGGTTAAAGTTCTGACTTTCTGCTTCTAACCATTGTTCAATTGAAGCTTTTGCTAATGGATTACTTGATCCAAACAACCCCTTATAACCTTTATCCATGTATTTTTCTGATACATATCGACATATTGCTCTTGATTCTACAGAAAAAATACAAGAATAAGTAATTTAATTTGACAAAATGTTGAGTAATATAAATGAAATATTTTAGGCCAAATTCATTAGTACAGTAATTGAGAATTACCAAAGAGGGTGATATCTTCATCTTGGAAAGCTGGAACTTGTCCAAAGGGTTGAATCTTGAGATACTCAGGTGACTTGTGTTGACCTTTAGCCATATCAACATTGATGAGTTGAAACTGAACATCTTTCTCAAGAAGACAAGCTAACACCCTTGAAACAGCAGTTGACATGGGTGGTCCGTGCACTTTTACTAAAGCCATTAGAGGTAGAAGATCTTAAGCAAAGATGAAAAAGTTTTGTTTCAAGCAATTACAGTAGCTTGTTTCAGCTTATACAATACAACCTTATCTTTATATTGGTCCCAGTCCCTTTGATGTCTTTTAAAAGTGTTCATGTGGTGGTATTTGTATCATGTAATTTCAAAACTATGAGAGGCTATAATGCTATATAGTCATTGAAATTGTCATTTAACTACAAGTATAATTAGATATTGGCAGATAGAACTCATAGAAGTCAGTATCAATAAGCACTGCAATCTGCCATGAAAACAAGTATATCTACCAGACTTGAAGTCTACAAAACATTGTTATTAGAGCACTGGTTTTGTGCAGGACAAGAAATACTGTATGATTAATTGTGTAAACATTGACCAGCCTAAACAAAAACTGCATTATAATGCAAGAATACTGTATGATTAATTGTGTAAAGCTGGAAGCATACAACACCTAAAGGACCATTGAATATCAGTAAAAGATCAACCAATATATATAACCTGGAAGAATACAATTCAATGCAGTTGCCATAAAGAAATCACTCTCTCTAATCATTCTAGTCAGATATACCAAGATGACCCCATATATTTCCCTCAAAGGGAGTATACTCTCAGTAAAAAAGATTCTCCATTTTGAACACTTTCAGCATGAAAAGCAACATTCAATTGTCCTAAATAGGTGATTGATTAGTGAGTGATTCTGTTGTTGCTAAATTCTACTTTCTTTACTCGTGTGACAAGTTCCGATACACATGATACTGACCTAGTAAAACCAGTTTATCTACTCTAGCATGATCGGTAAATGATCTACGTGCTCCATTCAGTCTAGGAAACCAATCGCAAAGGAATTGTTGATGCTTAAAAACAGATCTAGATTGCTGGATGTGAAATTTTCTACAGGACTGTCCCATCTGATATTGTTAGCGATCAATTAGTGCAAGCAGTCCAGTTTGATGGAAGTCTGACGGAGTTCAATGAAGGCATATTTCGCATGTTGACATCAAGAGGCAGCATCCGGTACTCGATATCAAGATCTCTAAAGATTTTAATCATCTCCTCAACCAAGAAAGCCCTCCTCACCCATCTCTCTCCCATGTCCTGATGATTCATTCGGTGTGTCGGCCACACAGACATCTTCAGCCTGTTCAGGTCCTCCACATCCCTCACCACAACAAGTGGAGCAGGTTGCCAGTGCTCTGTTTTGTTCTCTATGTATCTGTTAAAAAAAAAAAAAAAAAGGCAAAGTAAGTTTCTGTCATAAGTATCATTTGGACTCTGTAAAATATGGTTATAATAATCAGTCATCCAAACAATTCTAAACACAAATCAATTCATGGCCAAAATAATTACATAGTAAAGAAGAAAATGTAATAGGTAAAGCAGAGAGGTTGACATGTTAGTGCACCCAAATTATACTTAAACCACATGAAGAGGGATCATGATCCTGCTAAGGCCATAACCACACTAAAAGTAAAGACCACTAAATGCTGAAAGAATGCTATGAGTCTGAAGTTATGTTAGGAGAAAGTGTATTCCCACATAAGTGAATAGTTGATAACATACTTCATATATTGTAAGCTCATATACTATATAATTCACTGCGTTTTGGACAAATGATGCAACGATACTTCTTTGTGATTCCCAGAAGGTCCATTCAAAATCATGTATTCAAACCACATGTCGTTATATGTTGTACAGGTGCAAAAGCAGGCTCCATCTATGTAGATGTCCTCACATAATTTGTTTACTGAAACACATTCATAATTCTTTTTACTAGGTATGCAACTATGCATGGCATATACAAAGAATGATGCCCAAGGTCAGTCGGGTGAAACAGATATAAAGTATATATCAAAATTTATATCTATCAATAAGCACACTTTCAATGCCGTACTCACACCCTTATGCAGATCTAAGATCATATATTCCATTATTGCAAAAGCTTCATTATCCTCTTTTACATACTAAGCATGGCATATTAAAAGAATGATGGTTGAACCTAGATAGATTGAGGAAAAGCTGATAATCTACATTCTACAATGTATATCGATCTATGTTATTGCTGCTTCAAATACTGCAAAACATAGATAAAATGTTCATTTTGGTCATTGTACTTTGCATGTTTTTGCAGTTTGGTCATAAAAGTTATTTTTTGTCAGTTTGGTCATAAAACTTACATTTTGTTATCAGTTCAGTCACAAGTTAAGTCGTCGTTAAGAGCAACTTTTTTGACCAAACTGACTGAACTGATAAAGGAATGTAACTTTCGTGACCAAACTGACAGAAAAAAAGTGTTGTGACCAAACTGCAAAAACGTGCAAAGTATAATGACCAAAATGAAAAGGCGAGAAGTAATGTTATTTTATCGTACTCTGTTATTCTTTTCTTCATCAGAGCAATCTTTTCTGCAGGAGTTGAAATGTGAACACAGAAGTCAATTGCATCCCCCATATCTGGACTGCGATAGTAGTTACTGATAGGCTTTGTAGATAACACGCTATTGGGATATATGATCTTCTGGTTGTCAAATCTCAAAAACACCGTGGTTAGGATGTTCATCTCTTCAACTACCATCTGCGAATTAAAGTACAGGTTAGGAATATTCAAAACAGCCAATATAGGATTATAGATTAAAATATCAAACAAACACACACACAGACAGAAAGGTAGATGTAATCGTCTTACCTGAACACCATCGATTTCACATCGGTCACCCACATCAAAAGGATGCATCACAAATAAGAAGATAATGGCTTCAAATACCATCTTGCAGGTGTTTCCAAACATGAAAGCTACCAGAAGCAGTTGAGAACTAATGACTACCAGGAGCTGGGTGGTTGCAATCCCAAGTATGAGAAGCCATATAATTAAGATAATGATACCCATAACAGCATTCACCATGTGGTGGAGCTGGTTCACTGCAGTTTTTGTATCATCCAGAGTCAAGGCAAGAGCTTTCCTTTCTCTGAATGCATTAACCTGAAAATTAGAAGTACAGGATATTACTACACATTAAAAGAGTCTTCCTATTGGTTTGTGCTCTACTACAATTCTACAAATTTGACATATTACAACTAGATTTGTGTACAATGTCAAAGAAATAGGTCTCTCCAGAGATACAAATTAGATATTAAAGGGAATTAGGTCACTGCCACTCATACTAGTTGAAACGTGTGCAAGCTAACATACAGGCACCTACTACTATTACTTGCATTATTCTTTACATGATATGAATAGATGCAACTGCCAACAGTGGAAATAAGGTTACTTCTCTTGCCGGATTTGAATAAATAAGTGAAGTTGTAAGAATGAATGGTTCACTTACCATATATGCAGCTTTTTAGTTTAGTGTTTTTACTTTTTTTAAGAAAGAGAGATATAAATATTGCCAATTCCATTGACAACAATGCAAGAATCAACAGCTGCCAAATCTTTTGTTCAAAGGAATGTGTCGTTAGGATTACTAAGTGTTAGTAAGGTAGGCTACTTATAATAAAAGGATATAAAACCGAGACACTATTAGACTAGAATTAGCCCCACGAGGAACTTGACCAATTCAGGACCTACGGGCATATGTGACCTATGAACAATGAGGGACAAAAGCTAGATAATTACCACCCAGTTTTTGAGAGCTGCTTTCTTCACCCTCTTAGTTTCTGTAGCTCCTTCAAAGAGACTCATAGTCTTCAAAGCTTCATCCTCTCTCATGAAACGCATCAGATCCTCAAGGTAGATACATCTGTCAGGAAAAGAAGAGAACATGACAATTGATAAGGCATACCTTCCAAAGAGAATGAATTAGATGCATGAATAATCAAAAATGAAATTATGTTGGAATCAAATGTTTATCAATAAGATGAACAAGCAAACAAAAAAGATACAGTTAGGACTTAATGTAAACTTGTGCAATAAAAGAACAAAAACTTAATCTATTTCCACAGTAAACCTAATACAGGGGTAATTGCTACTCGCCGACTCATGAGAATTTAGTTTTTTAAATAGTAGGATTTCCTTACCTAATTACTAATCCTTACTAATTATAAACCAATATAAGACACTGTATATCACCTAGAAAATATCAATATATTTAATAAAGGAGAAAAATAGTGTAAGAAACTATAGAATAGTAACACAAAGAACGAAAAGTAAGACGGGAAAAAACTTACTTGGACCCTGGCCTTGCCACATTGTGAAAGATCTTCTTGGCTGCACATTTTGCCTCAAATTCATTCCTGATCTGCATTGATGCATCATCATCATGCGCTGAACCGTGTATCTGTTCTTCCAGTGTAGACAGAACCCCATGGCGAACAATATTCATAAGCCTTTTCATGTTCCAGGCTGAAACATTCTTCTGGTTCAATTTGTGAAGTTGGTCGATGGTAATTCCTTCATCTTGGGGCTTAGATATACGGCCAGAAGACTTGAAGCTCTTTCGAACCTGAGGACTACGTGGTTGGAGCCCCCCACTGCCAATAACCCGTCCACTCCTCATGGTGGCTTTAAGATCTGCGGGCATATTAGCACCCGCATTCTGAAGCTTTTGAACCTCAGCAATGACTTTCTCCTCTTCCTCCTGGTTGTTTTGAATTTCAATCGTAGGTGGCCCTGACAGAGCCTCAATAACATACTGATTAAACAATGATTCCTGAATTCGATCAAAGTATGTACTCACATGGAAGGACGATGCCAAAACCTTGACAAGAAGAGTCTTCACCAACCATATCAGTGTTGTGACCAAGAGAGCAATCAATATCTTAGTTATAGTGTAAGGCAAAGTTCTGCCGTGGACTTCCCTCTTAACTTTGTCATCAAACATATAATGCCAGGCAAGTAAAACCAGACCCAACCATAGACAATTCTGAACAGCCTTCCTCACACCATAAACAAAATATAAAACCCTTTTCCGCAACAGAAAATTACGCTCTATAAAGAACACTACAAGTCTAATCCCCCAACCAGATACTAACCTCCCACACATCAAAACAAACACTAATAGTATCCATTTCCACAGGTCAAGATCCCAAACCTGCTTTTTCCTAAAGAAAGGTATAACTAGACTACAAACCAAAGCAGCAAGACATAAAATAAGACTGACCCATTGCAATAGAGTCATTGTATTGAATTTATCCTTCTTGAATTCTTCAGGTAGATCCTCTTCAGCAAAAGGATCATCTTCATCTTCCTCGATAGCCGCCTTCCCGATAAACCCAGACTTTAACTGTGAAGATTTCATTGGTCTTCCAGATCTTCTATCTTGTTCATCCTGTATAGGTTGATCCATCAACCTAGACTTCATTGTTTTAGTCTTCAAAAAACCCGATTTACGCTTTAAAGAAGCATTTGAAGTACACCTCAATATCTCTCCTCTATCACCTCCACCTTCTTCACTACTCACATAAGAACACACCCCAGAATAATTTTGATTAGGGGACGCATTACTTCGTCTTCTAACAGCATCTTCTGGCAAAACCTTTGAATCCATTAATGGAAGCTGTTGAGTAATTGGACTTCTGGGTGTTTCTGCAATAGTTTGTAATCCTCCACTAAGCTCATCCATTTCTAAATCCATATCTAAAGCAATCTCCCCTGAAGCTTTCTGCTTATGCAAAAATTGCCCAATAAGTTTAGAAGGTGGATCTTCTTCATCATCATCATCTTCTTCCATATTCTTCTTCTTCTGTTGGTTTTGCCCCAATTGGAAATCAAAAGCATCACCCCCATTACAATTATTAGAACTACAACTACTACTTCCACCATTATTATTATTATTATTATGATCTCTCCAATCATAACTTGAACCTCTCCACAAATTACTCCCATTGTTATTACTATTATTATTATTAAGAACTTGTTCTACTTCTACTCCACCAAGTTCAAGATCTCTAGTTTTATCAATATTCAAAATAATATCATCTTTACGACCACTTGATGAATCAACAGACTTCATCTCATCTAAATCAGACAAGATTGGTTTTGATTCCCAAACTTTTTCTTCTTCTTCAACTCCACCAACTCCACTTCCAACCCCACTACTAGCTAATATCTTTGTGTGAACTTGTTTAAATGATTTCTTCAAAGAATCCATTAAAAAGGTATTTTAAGAGTAGCTTTTTGAACTTTGAAGCTTGTGAAATATATTGAATAAAGAGAGAGAGGGAGAGAAAGATGAATGAATCTTTGTCGTTGTTTAATTGGTTTAAAGAGACGCGTGTACAATGTAGTACATTAAACAAAGAAAGAACAAAATTATGATTTGAGGTTAAGGTTTTAGCAGAAAAATATAATGGTGGAGATTTGCGCAACAGAGAAGAGGTGGCAACTGGCAAGGCAAAGCTAGGCATAGAGTATCTTTAATACCCTTGGGTTTAAGGTTTTATAACAAGGTTTACCAGAAGTCATTGTTAAGCACGAAACATCTTGAAAAAGGAAAGGTTTTGCTGGCATGGCAGTGGCATTTATTTTTAGAAAATGATGATTTTTCCGTAAAAGGAAACTGGTGGTATGGGAGGTTTTAGTTTGATTAAAAGAAGAGAAACTTGTTTACGTAAGGTTTGTATTGTAATAAAGAGTAGGGTGTGAGGGTATTTTAGGGAAAAAGAACATATTTTGTCTGGACTCTGGAGTGAAGACAATGGTTGAATAAGACCCACTATGATACATGGTTTAATTTTGTTGATGCCACGATAACAAAATGACATAGACACATAATATATAGTGATTAAATATGCAGCGTTATGAAACCGGTGTTAGTATTTATTTGTTTAACGTTACGTTAGGTTAAGGACAAAGAATGTTGTGAAATGTAGTGAGGTGATGTGATGGTGAGTCTTTTTTTTTAGTGGAAAGTGGAAACCAACATCACTTGATATGGACTCATTTGTTCAAATGCTATGTGAATCTCAGATATGGACCATTTGGTAACAAACTCAAAACTATTCATAGCATGCAGTTTAATTTATGTGTTTTGATCAATGAATCATCATATCATATATAGTAGTAACTAGTAACATGCCATATAAATGAGTTGTTTTGCTTTTTAAACATAAGTCCAGTTACTTTTAACTTTAAGAAGATTTTTTTTTAATTAAGTTGTTTGTTTAAAGTTAAGTAATCTAATGACCTTTAATTAGTTTAGGAGTCTCAAGAAATCTGAATACTGTAATATGTGAGTAGTTGAGTAGTTCTCTTTTTCTTTCTTTATCATCAGCACAGGCAGATAGGCACATGGACCAAAAGCAAATACAGTTAAAGTTGCTGCCACATATAACACGGATATCATATACGACCAAGGGGTTTGGTTGTGAGTTGTTTGTGACTAATATGAATTGAATTGTCAGTCTGCTGGTTCATACAGTAGTATTGGTTTCCTTCAATCACTCACCACTGTGATCTCGCAGCTAATCACTGTTGGAAATGTTTTCAAGTGGTCAAAACATTTGTATATGAATGAGAAATTTAAGTCCTAAGTTAACCACTGGCCATGGCTAACTTGTGTTATAGTAGATGAATGGGTATGTATTCACATACATTATATTTGGCCCAACCCATCCCAATGGGTGTGTCTTTCCCCAATAGACACATACTTTGTAGACACTCATTCCCAATGGGTGTGTCTCTTCCAACAGATGTGTACATTGTATTGGGTCAGGTGTCTATTCAAATATACATTGAATAGACATGTGCCTTTTCAAAAAGGTGTCTTCCTACTATATAAGTGTATCTTGTGTTTGTCTTCAAATCACTATTTAAAATTCAAATTGATTTTCCTTCTTCTAGTGTTTGTGTTTTGCCATGAGAGAGTATAACAAATAATTGGTTCGCCGTCTTCTATGCGTTTGAAGTGCTACTACGCTAAGAAGGATAGATCGTTGTATCCTGGGAGACAGTCCGCCATTGATAAACCGTTCAGCACATGTACGGGGCGAATAATGTCTTAAGGAGAGAGATTTTATCTCGACTCGATCTAAATCTTGTCCTTCATCCATCTATTCTGGTTTGCATCATCTGTTCATTTTTTATTTATTTTAGAACAGTAATATATTTGTGTATATTTTCCTTACATTCATCTACGATGGGCTAATATCGTCGGCCTTTAGATTTCTTGTGGGTTGGAAATGTTTTAAATGCATTAAGGCACTGTTTGGCTTGAATAGTTTATATGGGTGATTTTATTTTATTTTAATTTTTTGGCCCATGTATGCTTTAGAAAATAACCAGTCTCCAAAAGAGTTTATTTGCTAACCGTATTAACAATGGAATCTGTGGAATTTGTGCATAATTTTTGTTGCTCATTTTAGAACATCCATACTGCAGTACATATGAATCAGAGTATATGGTTCTTTCACATATGTCATACAGTGTAATGAATGAAATGTAATACTCTTGTTTATGTATAAACAATAGATGCAATTTTTTTTCTAAATTGATCAATTACGTGATAGTTGATACAATTTGTAATTGAATTTAAGAAATTTGATTTATTGGTCGATTTAATATTTGTATTTGACAAATTTTATCGATTAACATTGAATCATGACGAAGGGTCATCTTTAGATGCACCCAGACATAGAAGAAGTAGCAGAAATTCAGTATTGCGCAGTCTGAAAACTCGTAGTCGGATGAAAGTCTTTCTGTTCTCCGATCGAATTGAAATTTTTCCAGAAGTTGCATAACGTCTTATGCAATAACGTGTTCAAATTTCATGATCATCCAATGGTTGGATTGTCAGAAACAATTAAAACGGCGTTACTGTTCATTAGTGACAGATTTTCGAATTTTGAGTTGATCAAAATTTTGGTTACTCAAGTTTTCGAAAATGGGATTATTCTACTGATGTGTCCAGTAGATTAATCAGTTTGTTCGACATCTCAATGACTTAATTACTACAATTATTTGTAGATTTTGATTTGATTTGAATGATGTCAATGGGTCATCTTTGGATGCATCTAGACATAGAAATCGCGTTGATGGTTGATGTAATCAAACCAAAGCACCAACTAAGTTGGAAGATGAATCAGTTGTCTAATTTGACGTGATTCTCATATGAATAAATGAATTGAAGTTCAAAGAAACATATGTCAAAATGTTTCATTGGCTATAAATAATATTGCACATAGTTGTACAAATGGTATCAACGCGCATGAAAGACAAAACCTCATGGTGGTGGTCTTATGTACAACGTTACATGTAATTGTTACTTGTAAAATCTTTGAGAAAATTAATTTTTCTTAAAATGAAATACACATTAAATTGCTTGTGTAAACATCTTTGGTGTCCAAAGGTGCAATTGATTCAAAGTGTGCAAACTTTTATTTGGCATATGGTGAATTGCCTACATGGTTTCATATAGTTTTATAATTTACTCCATATTATTATTTGGTGATGACATTTTCAAGTATATTTGAAAAATGTAGGGGATCTCATGAGTCATGTCATACTTAATGTATGTACATTTTCTTTGATAAATGTTCATTCATAGAGACGTCTTAGTGGAAATGGATGGATATTTATTATTCGTGCATTTACAAATAGTAATGGGCATTATATTACATCTGGGTGTAATTTTAAGGCCCTAATCTTATCTGTGTGTGAGATCCACATTCATATGCATTTGGTTGTATAGATTCCAAATGAACGGAATTTGCAAATATATGATTTGCAAAGTTCTTTGTATTCATGCAATATGTCTCAAATGTGGGGGTATTTCGCCCAGTTGCATTTGTAGACTTGAAATTTGTCTAAATAGACAAAATTATTTTTTGAATATTGACATAAAACTTATAGATGTGTAACCAGACTGTGGGAGTCACATCTAGTATTTATGTATGCATAAATTAACTATTTGAGTAACAATGAATTAATGAATATTTGTACTCAAAGTTCTGGTTTTATGCGATTACAATTTTGTGTACTTGTCTAACAAGCTTTAGCGTAAGTGTACAAATTATGTTCTTGTAGAAGCACTATCTAAGTAATATAAAGAAAAAGTTCTTGTTTACTTAGAAATGTGGGGGTGACTGAAAGTCTCGAAATGGTTAACAATTGTAACCATTCAATATGGCTATGCTAATCACAAACGTACATTTGAATAAATGGGATTCAAAATGTTGTAGGGCTAAGGATTAAAGAAGATGATCATATTTCTGAACAGACTAACGATTTCTTTATAGAATCGTGTTTCTGTAAAGACTAATGATTTCCACTTCTACAAATCTTAAAGCCGTTATAAGGGAGTATGGACGAAGAACTATTTTCTAAATTCTTTGGCCTAAGTCCTAACAAGCAGTCTAAATTAATTTCTCAAGTGAAATTATTTAAATAATTGTGATAACATATGCTATAGAAACACTTAAAAGTGAAAGTGGTTTTATCACAAACACTACAAATGAGGGTTAGTTGATTTCCCACCTGAAGCTAAAGCTTTAGTTAGCAAAAGGTTCTTCAAATGAAGATGGAATCTAATGGTTCACAACAAGGCTAGATTTGTAGTCGAAGGTCACAAGCAAAATAGAGGCTTGGATTTTTTGACATATATTCTCCATTCACGAGAATAACCTCTTTCAGAATGCTAATTGCAGTCATTATTCTACACAACCTAGCTTGGAAATACATCAAATAGATGTACAAATGCCTTATGAAATGGTGACATAGAGGAAGAAACCTATATGGCTCAACCATAAAGGCTTTATTGTTCCTGGACAGAAAAGGAAGGTTTGTAGATATGTACAAACATCACATGGTTTTAAAACAAACTCTGAAGCAATAGCATGAAAAGTTTGATAATGATATGTCGTTATCATTTTTGCTTTAAATCAATGAGAGTGACAAATGTGCTTACATTACAATCACAAATTTAGATATGCTATCATGTGTCTCTATGTAGATGACATGTTTAACACTAAGTTTGATATGAAAGACTTGGGAGTTCCTCATGTAATACTAGGAATTAAATTCTTAGAACATCATATGGAATTACGGTGTCTCAATTACATTGAGAAGGTTCTTGACAAGTTCAAGACATGTTCTACTGGAATTGATAAAATATCAGATGATACCAATCTTCATTTAGCTAAGATGGATGAAGATAGCATATCACAGTTAAATATGCTTGTGTAATTCGCAACTAGATGTATATCACAAATTGCAAGAGACAAGATACATGATACATGTTGCGAGTGTCCTAAGTTGTTACATGAGCATTCCAGAAATACGTTACTAAAAAGTAATAACTAAGGTATTAAATTATCTGAATTATACCTTCAGTTATGGCTTGCACTACAAATATATTCATCTGTACATGAATGATACAGTGATGCATTTTGGATATTGATTACCAAAACCTCAAAAGCCATGAGTGGTTATGGTTTTATCTTTGGTAGTGCAACGTTATCTTGAAAATCCTCTAAGCAAAAGTGTATTGTTTATGTATGGAATCTGAATTTATGGTTTTAGATAAAACACATAAATAAGCACAATGGCTTCAAAAACATCTTAGAGGATATTTTCATGGGGAAACAACTAGTGCCAGTTATTTGCATATATTGCAATACATAATTTCATATGTGTTGGGCACCAAGTTGTATGGATAACGGTATGTCTCCATAAATTATAAGAAGATACAAAACCGTTAAACAACTACTCTCTAATGGAAAATCTCTATAGAGTATATTATTTCGATTGACAACCTAACGGATCCAACTATTAAAGGTTAGTCACGAGAGTAAGTTGAATCATCGAGAGGAATGGGTTTACAACCTATGACGAAAGAGTGGGCTTGATGGCAACCCAACCTAGCTGACTGGAGATCCCAAGATCGAGGTTCAAAGGGACAACCGAATCTTGCTTTACTCGACGAAAGCACTGAGAGATTTCACATCTCTTACCCTTTCCTAGGATGATGAGAACAGTGCTGCCCGTATTGATGGAATAGGATAAGTTATACTTTTAATGATTCCCATAGCTTGGTAACACAGGTGGGGTATGACAGGATACTCTTCATGGGCAATCACCTTATGAGTGAGAAAAAGGGGCCGTTTTCTGTGAGAATGTTGAAGGTTGCATTTCTCTAAGAGCACTCATGAATACCAGGAAGTTCAAGGCCAAAATGAACACAACCATAGAATCAAGTTTTTTGAGGAAGGGAAACTGTGTGTTAGCCATTGTCTTGGTTTACACAAACGGCTGAGCGGTTCAAGACATCATGTTCACCGATTAGCTAGTAAATCCGATGGTTATTCACTAGGGTAGGTTCAAGGCTGAAAAATTGCTACCTATACCGAAGCAGCTACTTTCCGTTTGTACTCTCTCAAGTCTCGTCTGTTTTTTCTCGATTGTTTATGAGTCGGTAATTTCCATTCATGTGGGGGATTGTTGGAAATGTTTTCAAGTGGTCAAAACATTTGTATATGAATGAGAAATTTAAGTCCTAAGTTAACCACTGGCCATGGCTAACCTGTGTTATAGTAGATGAATGGGTATGTATTCACATACATTATATTTGGCCCAACCCATCCCAATGGGTGTGTCTTTCCCCAATAGACACATACTTTGTAGACACTCATTCCCAATGGGTGTGTCTGTTCCAACAGATGTGTACATTGTATTGGGTCAGGTGTCTATTCAAATATACATTGAATAGACATGTGCCTTTTCAAAAAGGTGTCTTCCTACTATATAAGTGTATCTTGTGTTTGTCTTCAAATCACTATTTAAAATTCAAATTGATTTTCCTTCTTCTAGTGTTTGTGTTTTGCCATGAGAGAGTATAACAAATAATTGGTTCGCCGTCTTCTATGCGTTTGAAGTGCTACTACGCTAAGAAGGATAGATCGTTGTATCCTGGGAGACAGTCCGCCATTGATAAACCGTTCAGCACATGTACGGGGCGAATAATGTCTTAAGGAGAGAGATTTTATCTCGACTCGATCTAAATCTTGTCCTTCATCCATCTATTCTGGTTTGCATCATCTGTTCCTTTTTTATTTATTTTAGAACAGTAATATATTTGTGTATATTTTCCTACAATCACTGCAGTGCTGTGCCCACTTCAATGTAGCTGGCGCCAACTTAGCTAAAGAGCCGTATATCTTGGGGGTTTGTTTTCTAGGAAGTTTCATGTTTCTGGAAGCTTTCTAATTGGTGTTTGGATGGGTAGGAAAGAAAAAATGAAATCAAACTCATTGAACAAATTAAACATTTTGGTTTGATACTTTCATCATCATCACCTGGCTATATGCATATATGCCGTATGAAGCTTGTGTAGAAGACATATCGCAACTGCACGAAAAAGTTAGTTGTAGTATTATTCATTCAACAGTTTACCTGCCACATGAATTTCACAACGTACTTTTAATTGTTTTTCAGAGGCCAATCAGTAGGCATTACAACGTTATTCTCAGATGAGATTCCTTTCAACAATCATTAGATTGGGTTGTTGGAGTATAGATAAGATCATAAGATTAAATTATCAGTTAAGGTCATCTGTTTTCATTTGCCGAACCCCTGTATATTTTTCCTTGGTGGAACAAGGAGGCCAATGGACCAACTAAGTTCGTAGCTCTTGGTTCAGTAACTTCAGTTGCTTGGTTACTTGGTTTGCAAAATGCCTTAGAGGTCTCGAGTTCTACTCTCTATTAGAGGATACATGTGGAATTGTCCCTCACAAGTCACCCAAGGTGGAGTTTCAAGATCACAGGAGCCACAGCAAAGACCATAAAGGTAGATAAAAACATGTGTAGAGTAACATAATATGGTATTAATAATCTATGGAGCCATATATATAGAAGAAACATAACTGAAAATACTCATATATGTTTAGCACTAAAATCACATTAACTCCTCTGGAAGATGATCTGTGAGGCAGAATTTATCGATGTTTTCACCATGATAGGCTTTGTAGTAGCTTAACTATATGATATTCTGGACATCGAGACCAAGCAGAATCATAATGGAGTGCAGTAAGCCAGTAAGATGTATATGATCCCACAAGTCACCTTACTTGCAATTCCTAGTGAGTAGTGCCTTGAAGACATAAATACCAGCACATTTTGGTAACAATGTTATGGGCAAACCACCACTTACCATTGTTCAATCCAAAGATTATAGCAACCGCCTGAGTAGCAGACATGTCTTCAAATATTGATTTTACACAGGCCAAATGCCAAAACGGATAATAGATAGCACAACCAATCACATCACTGCCATTACCAGAACAGTGCCCCTCACTACAATGGCATAACAATTACATCGCTCTGCCCTGGTCCACAGCCACAATAGAATTAAGATCCAGAGACAAACAAACTGGTAAAATAACATCATCCGCAAATAGTTCAAAAACCTTTTTGAGACCTTTGGATGAACTACATTGAGGAGCTTCGTGACAATCAAGTCTTTGCCACTATAGACGCATGACATTGTGTACAGAACAGTAGTGGTTGATAGAAGATAGAAGATGGAGACAACAAGAACATATGTGACACTGGCTATGCCAAATGTGATCCAAAAGAATAAGGCAGGCAAGTGATGAAGTATCCCCTTATCTGCTGCACTACCACAAGCAGGGAACATGGCATCACAGTTAGTAAATAAGGAAACGTTGAAACGGCCAAAATCATGGTGAGGGTGAAGATCTTCTTCGCAGAGATGATTGTCTTGTAAGCTTCTTTGTATATGCCAAAGAAGCCAAGGGATTGAAACTGTTTTTTCTGGCTATCCATGTTTCCTTGGTTAAGGATGTTTGGGAATGAATGTGGATAGTGAACTAAAGTCTAAAGAGGATCTATATAGGAGCAGAAGGGATATATACAAGGTGTGCTTAGACCATAGATCCAACGCACCTTGAGGGGTTGCATCATATTTTTTTTTTTTTGAAAGGTGAGGGATTGCATCATCTCACTACAAGTTCAGCCCTATGCCCTGGTTTCTCACATTTAAGTCTGCCTAGGCTCGGGCCTTTACTCTACCTACATAATGACAGAATGTTATCCCACAACTTCTCACCATGATATCCCATAAGTGGGGTCAGGGGTGGGCTGCTGCTAGAGTCATTCAGCAAAACCATTCAAGACAGGTAAAAACCACGGAAAACATCAAAGAAGCAACAAAAATTCTAAACAATGCAGAGCAATATATAATAAAATCCATACATAAATACGAGAACTTGTAGTTATACATTGAATGTAGTAGATTAGTATTACACTAACTGAGCACCCCACAAAACAGTTTGAAGTGGTAAACTTTCATCACTAAATACTAACAGTTTGAAACATGAATTTTCTTCTCTATTCCCAAGAAATTAAATTTCACAAACTAACTTGAAACTTAAACGATGTTCATTGTTAATATTTCAGCAGTTTCTTGGCTGTAACTGCAGTAAGATCTCCAACAAGACCAGCCCAACAGCACCTCAGGTCACGGCCAAGAAAACCCCTCACATACAAAACCCCATTCCCAAAACCAGCAACAATAGTATTGAAGGGATCATGTATAAACAACTAAAACATATCAAGCATCTTAATATCAAAGATAGGAAGGGGGCACCCATATAAAATTGTTTAATGACCTAGTGGCACTTAGAAGATTGCACAATATAATTTTCACGAGTTCAGTATATTAGAACACCTAAAGTTTCATGGCGTATAATTAGCACCAGAAAGTTTGAGTTGAAAAGCAATCAAGATAACACAGGCATTACTTTCTTGTAATAGGTGCACTGACAGAGGCATCATATTGAAAATGTTTAGAATAGCATGAAGTTAACAAAAAATTAAGAAAAACTGTAAGAAATAAATAAGAGAAGCAAAATAATTCATAGCTAGAGCCTAGGAAAATCAGGGATATGGAAGATACATAGAGGCAATGACTTGCAGTTCTACATCTTTTCAACGAAAACAAGACAGACTGTCTGAAACATCAAAATGATACTACTCAACAAAATAAAATAAAAATGAAAAAGCACAAGAGTAACTACATCCATATCAGCTAAAAGATAGAACCATGTACTCTATAATATGAACCTCATAAAAGTACTTGTATGATGAGGTTTCAGGGAAATAATAATCCATTGACTTCAACCTATTCAGGGAAATAATATCATTGCATTTGAGGAGGCTCTAGGTAGAGATCGTACCTTCCTACTGAAATCTTCCAGCTCTTCTGTGTCCCCTGAGTGCACCTTAGTGGTGATGATAGTAAGGCTATCCAACACCGGTGCATTTTTCAATAAATATTCAATGAATCTGAGTTCATTCTCGCAACCTTTACAGATCTGGATTCTAACAGACTTGAGTTTACAAAAGATGCAGTTGGCCACCAACTCCTTAGCCCAATTGGCCTTTGCTGATTTGTAAGGTCCCTAACCACAAAAATCATGATGGATTTTAGGCGCCTTGATGTGTTTCCAAACGATACATGCCAAAACTCATAACAATAATTTTAATTTAAGTTTTTATGTACCGATCGAGTTTTCACGCAACAATATAATTTTTAATGCGTAAACAGTTAATAAGAACAAGACTTGCAATCTGTGATAAATATAAAATATTTGTAGCTTCCTAAGAATTAAAATGATGCTCCAATATGATATAGATATGTTTATTGGAATGTTTGATTAATACCTCGGTTCTATCCAAGACAAGAGTTTCAATGCAAGAAAAACTCCCAAACAAATTGGCCAAGACATGAATATAACCATTATCTCGCCATTCCTTCAACCTCAAATACTTCAGATGGGGAAACAAAATCGGTACGGATTTGGACAGAGTAGGTAATTCTGCAGAAGTCTTTGGCAATATAGAAGAAAAAGGGCCAAATTAGATGCCACAGATTAGAAAACAAAAAACCAAACATTTCTTTCAAGAATTTAATCAGAATAAGAAATCGCATGTTGCACATTATCCAAATGCTTAGTGGACTTAGTACAGTGAAGTGCATCATATTATATATGATAACTTAAAGACAGCAGTGATGGAATATTTCACATAAAGAGAATTTTCCTTCCTAATATTCTGTTCGATTATGAGAACTCTCACATACTGAACTGCAAAACGCTTGATTATTGTTGCATTTCTTCCATTAATTGTGTTTCACTTTGTTTTGTCTCCAGTATAATATGAAGTTGTTAGGAGAATTAATCAGCTAAGATCTCTGCCAAACAACAACATTATGTTATGGTTATTATATCTAGGGAAAAGTGCTTAATTAACCATTATCTGAATAAATTCAATATCCTCGACAGCAAAAGGTTGAAGAAGTTCAAAATATTACATCCAAATAAGTAGAAGATAGAGCAGACATTAGGGGATGGTTTGTTCTATTAATGGGTTTTCATGGTGCATATTAAAGTAGATTAGAGCTCATAGCAACTTGCAAACATAAGTTCATAAACAATTGTTCACCTTGCCCTTTTTCCAGGTTATCAAGCATGATCCCATACTTCAGAGAGGGGATGTAAAAGACCCTATGGTTTTCATAAATCCATGTTAAAAAATTTTGCATGCATGACGCCGCTTTAATAGATCTATCAAGCTCGGCTATATGGCCACTAAATTTTTATTTTTTTTGTGTGGCCAGGAGCATGACACTTGAGATAACCTGTGATTCTTCTATTTCTTCATGCTTAATTAGATGACCCTAAAATTTTCACTCCTATCAAAGTTTTAATTTCCTTCGTAACTCAAATCCCATTTGTAAGAAAAGAGCTCATAGCTACCTACAAAACACAAGCTCATAGTCTCAAACACGATTGTTCACCTGGCAGTTTTTCCAGGTTACCAAGCATGATCTCATACCTCAGATAGGGGGAAATGTAAAACACAACTATGATATAAATCCATGTAAAATATTTGTGTGCATGACGCTACTTTGATAGATCTATCACGCTCGTCTTTATGGGCAGTTATGGCCACTAAGTTCTTCGTTTTTCTTGTTTGTGGCCAGGGTCATGACACTTAGGATGACATGAAAATTTTCGTTTTTCTTCTTGCTTAATTAGATGAACTAAAAAATGACTCCTATAGAAGTTTTAATTTCCTTCGCAACTCAAATCCCATTTTTATGCAAAGGGTAAACCACTTGCAGGGTAAATTTTCCCACAATCATTAACATGTTCATACCACAGACGTTTGTTGACACACTTAACAAGCATCACTAAATCCGCATCTTGGTGTTGAACAAATTAAATGATACAAGCCGAACACATATAAATTCCATAATAACTATCTTACAAGTCAATTCTAGAAGAAGAAAAAAATGTGGAACAGAAGCATACCTGAATACCTTCTACTGATAGTGTTAAAGAGTTTGCACACAGAATTCCTGTAAGAATACTATTCAAACACCTACCAAGTGATTCCTTCATGTTTGCAGTGGACAAAACCTTCGTGTCAAGGTAAACAGTATCTATAGACGAAAGGTTCTCCAAACAATAATCCTTGTACATATAACCTACACACTCCAGTAAAGTGAGATTTGGAGCACATATCTTAAGCTCACAACTTCCTACAAAATCCTCAACTTCGTTTTTCACCATCAAGTACTTAAGGCGACAGGAATTCACATTAAGAATCTTGGGATAATGATGTTGGCAGTTTTCTATAATCAAAATTTCCAAACCTGGGCCAAACCAAGATTCAGATTCCACTTGAATAGGAAGCCAAGCATTTACCAACTTCAGAGTCTTCAAACTAGTTGAATACCGAAACGTACAGGGTGGTGGCATATACCTAACTTGAAGATGAAGTTGTTGTACATTTCGTCGAACGACACAAATAACCCATGTAACTAACTTAGCCATATAATCATGAATATGATGATTATCATAAGGTGGCCTATCCCAAGACAAACAAAATTTCTGTATATTTGAGTTATCCCTTTGTAACAAGGTATTGTCTACAAATTTTTGGAACTCGTCATTTAATAAAAAACCGTGTTCGTTTGACCAATAACCATCATCAATGTTTATAATGTGAAGATCTATCCATAAATCTCTAAATTTTCTTGAAAGAACACATGTTTGAATTACATGTGATATATCTAGGAATGATAAAATGTGATGGATTATAGGTTTGGGTAATATACTTAATCTATCAACCAATAAATCATCCTCATTCATTTTGAAAATTTTTTAGATAAAATTCAAACAAAATGAATTCAAGAAAGAAAACAATTTAGTAAGATCTGATCACTCACTTGTGTGTTCTTAAGGGTTTTGGTCGTCGTTGCTGCCAATGGAGTGAAAGGGAAACTTTGATTGAGAGTGAAGTGTAAAGATGTAGATGATGATGCGACCAAAGCCTATTAAATAAACCATCTGGGCCTTAAATTTGGCCTAGCCCATTTTACAAGATATGAAAATTGTTGTGAAGATGAAAACGAAGAAGATGGATGCAAACAAATAAGCCACAGAAGACAATACGAGGTAGGAGCAGCTTGAAAACATAGGATAGAGGGGAGACGAAACCAGGGGAAATTAGAAGAGAACACATGACAGACATAGAGGTGAAGGCAAGAAGGTCCATAAAGGGATAATGCTTAGCATTATGGAGCAACATATTCACTATAAAAGATCAAAAACTAATAAGGTAGACCTGGCCGAAGACAAGAAAGAAGTTTAAGTATGGTGTTAAGAGCTACTGTAAAGTTTTGCTGATTACCTAGTAATCCCAACCTCCCTTAATGGCTGGCTGGCTGGCTGGCTGGCGAGGGCCGCTTACCATGTAGCTTGAGCTTACAGATACAGTACTGGATTACGAAGATATAATCGGGGGGAAATTCAATTGAAGTATAAAGGTAGAGCAAAAACGAAAATATATACCCAACTATTTCAAGAAAGAGATAAAAAGAGTCATCTCATAAGTCATAATGGTGTTACAACTTACATGACCTAACAGTTAATATCAGAAAATAAGCAAGAACACTGGAACGTAATAGATACAAAAACATCCATTGTCAGGGATTATGAAAGACTACACAAACAAGACGACAACTTCAACTGCCCAATTAAAACAGAATATCTGAAAACATCCAATTGTTGTCTACTTCACCAATATTAGCTAAATCTCCTGCATAATATGAACCTCACAAAACACTCAGAATGATGTTTCAGTTCAGACTGAGTGAGGTTCGCTCAATATAAAAGTCCATCAATCACCCCTCTTTAGTTGCATAATATTGTAGCACTTGAAGAAGCTTTGGGTAGAGATTGTAGCTTCTTAATGAATTCTTCCAGCTTCTTCTCACTGTCGCTAGTGTGTTCCTTAGTTGTGGTTATAGCGATGTCTTCCAACACCATTGCCTTTTCCAATAGAACTTCAATGAATCTGAGTTCATTCTCACAACCTTTAAGGTTCTGCATCCTAACAGACTTGAGTTTATGCAACATACAGTTGAAGACCAACTGCTTACCCCAATGGACCTCCTGCTTTGGTGGCTTGTATGAGACCTAACAACAAAAATCATGATTTAGGCCCCTTAAAATGCTTTTGAATGGCAGGTGTAAATATCTTATATCAAATTTGTAGGAGCCAGACAATCAACTCAACTTAATGAACATCCACCAAATTCTGTCAAAATGGGCATTTAATCGAATATTTCTAAAGTCTTCAAGCAAGATGCATTTAGGAAAACTTGGTACAAAAATTAATGTATGCCGCCAGCAAAGATAGTAATTATAAGGCTACTAACTATGAACTTAAGAAAGAAGAATCATGTAAGGTGAAATCTGTGAGAAAATTTAGTACATACTTGTGAGAAATTTTTAGTGGCTCAAACATAAAACAAAACAAAATCTTGAATGGAGTCTTTTGTTGATACCTTCATTCTCTCCATGACAAGAGTCTCTATGCAAGAAAAGCCCTCAAATAATTTTGCCAGAGTACTAATAAAACAATCATGCCGCCATTCCGTCAGCTTCAAATACTTTAGATTGGGGAAAGAAATCACCACAGGTTTGAACAGGGTTTGTAAGTCTGCAAAAGTCTGGCAATAAATGGGAAAAAAAATTACAAGTTACTCTTACAGACAAGAACATAAAACGCTTTAACACCTGCTTCCAGTTTAATTCAACCAGAAAACGATGTTGTGAGAGTGCATACGATTTTCTTGTATATATCAACATAATACGAGAGAGAAAAAAATGTCAGAACTAAGTTTTCACCCTGCAGTTTACTGAATTACCACTTACCAAACATGATCATGTATATAAAACGTTGAATATATATAAAAAAAAAGAGAGGCAAATAATGTTCCATTTTGCAGCCCTTACAGTCTTAATTGCTTTTGACTTGAATTGATAGTTTACAACTTTACACCCAAGTCGAAATTATCCCCATTGCTTCAGCAATACTAGTTTCATAAAAAAAATGGGGAAATGAAATGCAAAAAATTGTCTTTTTCTTTAATTGATGTTTTAAACTACAGTTCGAACACGATGCAAGATAGAAGGGGATAATTGTGGACTTGATCCCAAGACATTGGACCCAACCTCCCAAACTGTGCTTATTTTTTGGCCTTTACAACAAACATTTCCTATACAAGTAAACTATAGAGGACAGTTGCTCGCAACCATTAGGCATTAGTTTGTTCATCCCGTAGACATTCCTTAAGACACACTTAATGACCATGAGACCAGCCACATTATACATATATTATCATGGTGTCTAAACTAAATGATACAACTATTAAAAATGAAAAGTACTTATGATAGTATTAGAGATTTTGTCATCTAAATAAGGTGGTTCATAAACCATACCTGAATACCTTCTACTGATAGTAATAGAGATTTCGTACTGACCAGTCCTCTAAAAAGATTCTTCAGAGCCATAACAAGAAATGCCTTTGTGTTGTGGTCACGATATTTCTTTGTGTCAATGCGAGCAAAAACTACAGAAGATAGGTTCTCTAGATGATAGTTTTGGTACATATACCCAATGCACTTGAGAGATGTAAGATTCGGAGCACATATCTTGAGTTCGCACTGATAAGGCCCAACAAATATTGAATCATGTTTGTTAATCACTTTTAAGTACTTGAGCTGCAGAGCAGATATATTAATGTCTTCGAGATACTGATGACAGCAGTTTTCTATAATCAAACTTTCCAAAGATGGAGGACACCATGATCCTTCTACTTGCACTGGTAGAGTAGCATTTGTCAAGCGCAAAGTCTTTAATTTGGTAGAATAACAGAATGAGAACAATGGCGGCATATACTGTACTTGAAGATGAAGATCTTCAACATTACGTCGAACAACAGAAACAACCCACGTATATATTTTATCCATATAGTCATCCACAACATATCCAGATTTTTCATTCTCATATATTAGACTAAATTTCTCTATATTTGAGCCATCACGTTGAAGCAAGAATTTGTTCACATAAGTTTGAAACTTATCTGTCTTCACTTCACCATTTATATCTAACCAAAACTTATCATCAATATTTAAAACATGAAGATCTATCCATAAGTATCTCCATCTTCTGGACAAAATGCAAGTTCGAAGAACTTCCTTTATATCCAAAAATGAAAGGATATGATGGAGTAAAACTTTGGGTAAAACACTTAACCTATCAACTTTAGGTAAACGTAAATCTTCCTTGTTAATCTTCTCTTTCACTTTCACATTCTCAGTCACATTTTTCTTCAGAAATCCTTTTTTCATAGTGAATAACAACAACTTTACGCAATAAACACAAATTTGCTAATCAACTCAACAAACATTCCAATAAGCACTGAACAATCAAAATAAACATAAAACACTAATTAATGACCCCACAATGACATCTTAAGTAATGAAATAAACAAAAACCAAGAAATAAAATGTGTTTTCTATAAAAACCCCAGTCCCTAGATTTTTGAACAAATCAACATCAAGGAGAAAAACCGACAACCCACAATGATTTTCAAAGTTAAAAGTAAAATAAGAGAACTTACAGGGGTTTAGTTCTTACTTCTTAGTGGTGTTGTTGCTGCCAGTGCCGGTTACAAAGTGAAGTTGAGAAGGTGGGAGGGAGAAGTGGAGGAACAAAATGAGGGTTCTAAAGCTGAAGCAGAGCAATCTGACGGTATTCGATGAAAAGCAAATACAAATCTCGATGTTTTATGAGCATTGCTTCACAGCTCAATGGCCACGTCATGCGTGCACTTCCTCTCAGAGTCCCAGGCCACAAAGTCACAATAACTTTGTGTCAATACACATTCATAATTATGCCATTGTTATTTTATTGTTTTAACAATATTCAAATTATAACTATGTGAATCTGCGTGGTAGTTGGGGTTATATAAGAAAAGTAGGTGGGGGTGCAGGTGATAGAATCTGAAGTAAGAGTGGGTCTATTATACACGTGACAACAGAAGATATTAATGTTATTTAATTTGTTCGTAACAAATAAATTTGAAAAAACAGAATTCTGAATTTCCGAAGTCTAACAAAAAATACCTTACGTGTCCATATTTTATTAGATATTGATTAAGCTTTCACTGTTACTAATAGCAGGTCGCTTTATAAGTAGTAAAGATCTTACTACTTTATAAAGAGGGTTGGCTGATTTGGAACAGTGAGCTGTTTTCATATACTTTGACCAATCTACCCTCAACCAGTTCGTTGTACGTGTTTTACGTACGAGTACGTGCAAATATGTCAAGGAGGTGACTTTTGAGCTGCCATATGATAGTGGCGGATTGTTTCCTTCACTGCATTGATATAAATAACGTGGGTCCCAATAATATGTGTTGATACTTGATAAATACAACATTGCCATTCTGTTGTGGGTCCCACTCACTTTATACATGGACTTTTTTTTGCTCAATTAGGATGTGTTGGACTATGTTTTATTGTTCAGCCCAACTCATCAAAAACCCTTTGATTAATATATTAGACTAGTATTTAGGGGTGGGCAAAAAAACCGAAAACCGAAAAACCGAACCGAAATAACCGATCCAAAACCGGTCAAAACCGAGTTGACCAGAACCGGTCAAAGTTCGAACCGAAACCGAACCGAACTGAATATATATTGGTTCGGTCCCGGTCTTTCTTTTTGTTGGACCGTCAAAACCGAACCGAACCGAATAATAATAAACTTAATTTTTTATTAAAGTAATTACTGAAATGCACTTAAGGTTACATTACTATCTAGTATATAAATAAATAGTTCTGCCTCCTTTATTCTCATCTTATATCTTCACTTTCATTTTGTTACTTCTTCCTCTCTCATTTTTTCTTGATATCTTCACTCCAAACCATTATTAATCATCAAAAGTTCTCTTCCTCTCATCTCTTGATCTGTTTTTTGATAATTGTAATTGAGAGTATTACTAAGCCACCAATCCAACGATTAGAGACGTGGTGGTGTGAAACGAATCAATTGTTTGATTAATCAAGGAACTTTGAAGATCTTGAAGAGGCAAAAAAGAATTTCTATGGGTTACTTGTTCTTTTGTAACTTTTTCAAAAATTTCTAAGCTTGTGGTTGAGTTGAATGTTGTGGATTTGTAAGAAGAAGAATTAGAAGTGGTTAATTAGAAATTGAAATTGAATTTTGCTACATGTTCTTAATCTTGAAATTGAATTTTTTTTTTTTTAATCTTGATTCTGATCCATTATGTTCTTCCGCACATGTCGTTTCACATTAATTGCAACTGTGATCTAAATCACAACTAAACCAACAAGTATAATCTTAACTCTATTGTTATCAAAAAATATATTAAATTTGGACTTTGTAAACATATTTCAGATAAAAGCCCAAAACCGAAATAAGACCGAAACCGAACCGACTATACTCGGTTCGGATTGGTCCGGTTTCAATTTATTTATGTCGGTCCTAAGACCAAAACCGACCCGAAGTTTTAAAATCGGTTTGGTTCCGGTTCCACTGGTTTCTGAAACCGAACCGGACCGTGCCCACCCCTACTAGTATTAGTGATAACCCATGCCTACAGCATGATTATTTTAATTTTGATTTTAAAATTTTCTTTTCAAAAATTATTAAAATGAATACAGATGGTATTTTATTTTTTTATAATAAAAGTGGGTGATGCAATAGTTTTTTTTATTATTATTATTATTAGTCATAGTTGTCATACTAATTTTTTATGCAGTAATAGGCGATGCAATTATTTTAATAGATATTTTATGTTTAATATATTATTTTAATTTTATTTTTAAAAAAATTATTGAAATGAATTATTGTAAAATATTAATGATTTTTTGGGGGGGTTATTCCTTGATATAATTTTAAAATTTTGATAGATCTGTGCAAAAAAATTGTTCAGAAAACTATTATATAAGTGTTTGTAGTGAGAGGTATATGAATATTTGGATACTTTTTGCAACAATTTATTAAATATTTTTTCAGTTGCAATATCTGAAGTTTAAAGAAGTTGCAAAGTTAAGATACTTTGAAGGTTAAGTTGAATCTAACCGATAAATTTTTTGAGATCACACGCCATTTTTAAGTTTGGATCATTTGACATCATAGTTATTTAATTTGATCATTTACAATGGATCTGATAAAAAAATATAGATAGTGTATAATTTTGTACAACATTTTCATTTATGCATCAAGTACAACTTTTTATGTAAAACGATACATCTTATTATGTGTTCGTTTGTACTTTAGCCACCTAACCATCGTTTTCTTCTCCTGTTATGCATAAAAGAAGTGAAAATGTATGTTGAAAAGATATTGAGGAGAAAGATAATATACCAGTATCTTCATCCCGAAAAAAAGAAAAAGATAATATAGCTATTGATAATATACTAGGGGAAAAGAGTGACATGATACCATTAATCTTGCAAAGAGATTACTATATATGCATAGTCCATGTCTGTTGAATCTAAAGATAATATATATAGCTAATGATAATATATAGATTAAGGGAAGAGAGTAACCAATGACCATTCCCTCAAAATGATTACTAAGGTGCATGTTGAATATACAACAAAAAGATCAACAACCAATAAAGTAACAAAATTGATACAAAAATTAATGGAACAACTAATATACTCAAGGTTATTTTTCTACCAAAAACTATACAGTCTCCAAATTAATTTGATAAAACTACCATATACCTTTTCAGAATAAGCAACGAATCTATTCATAAAAATCCAAAAAGAAAAACAGAAAAGAAAAAATGACTCACCTTAATGAAATGGTGGCAAAAAACTATTATGTCACATACATATATAGTTCTGAGCAAAATAAACTTTTGAAGAAAATTGCACAAAGAAATCTCAATTGCAATCGTCGATTTGCTCATCACCACTGTGTGTACCCTAGGTAAAAAAACCCGATAGGTGTCACCGATGGCTGTATAAGAAGCTAAACCGGGAGCACCTGAGCAGTAGCCAGCCAAGCCTGGGCTATCGGGTAAGGCCCAACCCGGTTTCAAGATATCCGCATACGCTCTGTGGACCTTGACTCACCGGATAGTCCACTACCAATGGGTGGAGCCCTGGTTACTGTATAAGAAGTTGAACCGTGGATTCCCATACATCAACCGGGTCCACCTCAGTCAAGTAGGCCAGGTCTGGCCCAATAAGGTCCAGCAGCGACAGGGGCTCATCCAAAGGCTTAGCACAGAAGTCCAGAGGACCTGGCCAGGGAGTATGCAGTGTAGATTGGGCCTCCTGTCAGAGGAGTCAAGCCCAAGTCTTTGCTTTCAAGCTTGGTCAATCCAAGTCCCAACAAACTGGTAAGTCCAGCGAGATTCCAGGCCAACAGAACCCTTGGTTCTAGCCCGCTGGAGAAGATAAATGAAACCCAGGTTGAACCATGACCTATCAGAGGATGCCACGTGGCAGTCATCCTGGTCAAAGGGGATTCAAACCATAGAGATAACCGCTCGGCAGCATGCAAGGTATCTCCACGCAAAGCATCTTCACAGTTGAACAACCCGAGTTCGTGGAGTCAAAACCGGAGGGGTGGTTGAGCCAGCCTCCTCCGGCCTACTACAAATACAAGAGTTCTAAACCTCCTGAACTACGAGTTTTTCACTGAGCAACTCCATTAGAGCTTAGTGGAAGCAGAGACTTGATTCCAAGTTCATCATCTTGGATACGTGGGCAGCCTGATCCCAATCAGGTCCAGTCTCACTGTATACCCCCCCCCCCCCCCCCTCCTATCCCTGTCTATACAAGGCTTTCATTGTAACTGTACGATCAATATATACATATCTCGAGTTTATGAATCAAAATTTTCCACCCACACTCTTTGGCGCCCACCGTGGGGCTGAATCTCCCATCAGTTCCAGAACCTTGCAAGGAATCTCATTCCAGTCATACCGGAGTTACTGCAGCAATGGTGTAACGCCCCAAAATCATAACATGAATCCCAATGACTCAAGAGGCATTCGAACAACCCAACCCATGATAATAATATAATAATACAAGATTCCTAATGATATTAATATATATAATTGGCTTTAAAAATACATAACTAAATACAATACATAATAATACAAACTATGATCACTTCTATACAAAATAAACTAAGTACATCTATCGCATGAACACTTATGCCAATACCCTCTGTAACCTTCGCACAACCATATCTACTGAATCGATCTATCCTCGAGCAACTGTTTAACTGAAAAGGGATTAATGATAGGGTGAGCATTTCCACTTGCTCAATAGTGACTCACATTTCCAATATACTAACTAATCATGCATGACGATTAACCATACTAAACATTTGAAAGAATGCAAGTTTTAATAATTGAAAGTAATTTTCTACTGTAAATAATAAATAATATATATATACAAGCATTCATACAATAAGTCGGGTACCTGTATCCTATCAGTGTGCTGAGGGTACGACTTGTACTCGGCCCCAGTCCCAGGCAATATCTTAGTTCAGTACTTACCAGTGTGAACCTGCACCGTTAGTTCCTGATTATCCGGTCGGGTGATTACCGTTTTGTGTCTCGAGATCACTAATCCTCTTTCAGGGCTCAGGTGGGCCCTATGACCACGACGTTCCAGAGGGAGAATCACCTATTACAGTGGTCAACCGTTTGACGACTGCAGACTGCTCAGGATCCTGACACACGTCCAGGAATGGACTACCTTTCACTCCCCGCGTCTAACCTCCTCGAGGTAGCATGTATCCCCACAACACACTAACCATCCACAACCAATACCACTAAAAGCATGGCAATCTAGGAAGGTAGAAGAAAAATTCTCGGAAACATCCTACAATGTTCGCCTCTAGAAAGTACCCATTCACCGTCTAAAGGTAAACACTGCATATGTAATCCTGGCCTAGAAAGAACTGTCATCTCTAGAATATGACAACAACTCCTTCTTTGTAGGAATTCACAGATCCCTTGCCAAACCGCCTCGTGATACAATCTATATAATATATAGCGTGTCTTTTAATAATAGTTAATTTAATCTGGCATTTGTGACGAGTCCCTGAATTTATCAACCATCAAACCAATTCCCTATTCATGGCTACCAGACACAGGCACTAGTCGAAGGGATTATAATCTGATCTATAATAATATGTTCGTGTAAGCACCCAGATCATTCCCAATTCAGGAACCTCACACCATACCAACATACAACTGGGATCCCACATCCCACATACAAAATCCATCTCCTTTTCCTATCTTGGAAAAGAGATGCAATAAACCCTTCAATAGCTTTTCCGTTTATAAAACCATTTCGATATACAAATACTGCTTTAATAAACCCAGTATAAAACATGATATTTGTAACTAATCACTTTAATAGAAGCTATAATCGATAAACCACGAGTAGTCTATATATAGCAAACAAAACCATGCATGCATTTTTTATCACAGTAATATATCAGTTAATTTGTGTAACACCCCGGGTCGGCAGGTGGTTTGCCGAGGGGTGTGTCCTACGACACGTGAGAGGAGGATGTCTTGACATTGGAATATAGGTATAGATCCGTCACATATAATCACTGAGGCCTTTTGGGCTCACTTGGCTCCAGAGTTCGAAAGAACTCCAGAGTTAAGTGTGCTCGGGTGGGAGTAGTCTCAGGAAGGGTGACCTCCTGGGAAGCAGGCTGCTGCCCATAAAACCCCACACTGTCGGATGTCCGCAGTGGCTAAGTGGGGACAATATCGATGGTGATATAGGTCGGGTCGTTACAATTTGCAACATTTAAAATATGACACATGAAAAGACAGTATAAAAGAAATGTAAGTCCCTACCTCAACATGCTCCCTCGTCACTTTTAAAACCCGAAGATAGGCACCATATCAATTTCCTAAAATGATAAAAAAAAAACTATAAATATATATATCTGATCCCAAAGATATAGTATTCCTATTTCCTATCCACGAAAAACAATCGAATATCTAGCTATGTGTTTCTAATGGATTTTCTAATAAAACCATAATATCGACAAAAGTTCAACTCTTTAGCTTATAACCTCCAGTCCATAAAATAGCCCAAACCTTTAGGCTTCAGTGAAACCTATCTCCATGAAAAGTTCTAGTTCATGTAGAATGGTGTACTCAACTGGTATATACTACCATGGTTATTTTAAGTTTACAAGATTCCCATTAACCACAGCAAAACACTAAGTACATGGGCGAAGGAAATATAAAATCAAATATTATCTAGTCTTTTGGACTTAATTGAAAGCCCAAATACAATCTTACATAAGATCACTTCCACTTCACAAGTTCTAACTCAGAGTATACACAGGTTGAAAACTTCCTATTGTTCTTTTGCATATCAAAATTGTATACATGTATGGATACCTTACCTTGGATGGTCCAGCTATAGATTGATCTTTAATCCAAACAAATAATCCCTCGCACATGCAAAACTGCATCAACTGCCATGTACTCCTACCCTTCTTGTTGTTACAATTCTATAATTCCTTGAACTAACACAATATCAACTCCTTGAACCCCTAGACAAACCCATGTGTACAAACCCCATATGAAACTAATCACTTAGTCTTTTCACTTAATTTACATCCAACCAGTTCATATCCTCTTCACTTCTTACATCTTCTGTTTACTCTCTTTTTCTTTTCTTCCTTAATTTGATCAATTCATCTAATGAATCAAGCCCTCAAGATCGCATTCATTTTCACTTTGTTTTGGAAGCACACGTCTAGCCAACTATTGTTTCCCATTCACACTGTATATTCACACTATATATTGGGTTTGCTACAGGTCAACACATGAATACCAACCAAATCAGCTACTACCTATGCTTAAGAGAGAGGTGTCACACAACTCTGATCCCAATCCATGCATGGCAACCGCACACAATTCTGGTGGTCTTAGGAGCAACTTAATCAAGTAACCCCATTAATAAAATTCTTATCTGGTCATACGTGGGTTCATTTCATTCGTACTATGACTTCATGCGCTCGATCCTAAAGCTCATGCGTCCGTGCAAATGACAATTCGGTGCTTCTTATCAAATACTCCCTCTGTCCCAAATTATAAGTAACTTATTCCATTTTAGATTGTCCCAAAATATATCGCTTTTGACTTTTCAACATCTGTTAATTAAGTTAAATGGTTCATTTGTCTATACTACCATTGCTTTGAAATTAGAGTAATTATTCTAATGAAAAGTTAGACATTGTAATTAGTATTAAATAGGGGTAAATTAGAAAATAGAGTTAGTACACAAACTATAAATGATGTTTCCTTAATAAGTAGAATATTCCAAAAGTACTTATAGTTTGGGACTGAGAGAGTATAACTTATTTGATCTAATTTAAATATTTTCCTAATTAAACATACTCCATTATCTAAGACCAATCAATTTAAGTTATACTAAATTTTATTAAAATCCTAGCTTATTGATAAAATTACTAATATACCCCTAAGTGGAGTACGGGTCGTTACAAATGGCTGGAAGTAAGAGACGCCCAACTCGTTCCAACAATGGAATGAGTCAAGTTACTGAAAGTCAGACAGAGAATCTTTCTCCTCTGTCTCCGATTCTCGAAGCAACGGAACCGGTGAATCAAGAATCAGTTCTCGAGAGTGAGGGCCACGATCAGGGCTCGCAACACTCTTAAAGTAGACAGCCGGAGGCAAAAAACTTAGTGGTGCAAATCACTAACAATCCTGGCGATCCTGATGCGGTCAACCGGACCGTCTGGATACCAGCTCCACAAGATCTTGAACCTTCCAGGGCAGCCGCTACAAGAAGAGTCCAGAGAATCTCTCCCCTGACAACGGGAGGAGGTTAAACTGAGCAGCAGAAGGGAAAATGACCAGCGGTCGAGTCCCCAACTGCAATCATCAAACGGCTGACCAGGGAAAATGCAGAATTAAGGAGAATGAAGGGAACCAGGGCCGGAGATAGCCAGTCATCTACAGCCCTGTCTTCGAGTCCATCTCCTCAGAAGAAGATAAGGCCACGGTCGAGCAGTGACCGGAGTCTTACCCCTCATAACCATGGTCCCCGTCCTGTCTGGGACAGGCTAGCACCATGAGAAATAGGATGTCTATCTCTCCGGTTCATAGACATCGTCGCGGACGCGCAAGAACACCCAGGCCGGGTGATGGCCGCAGGATTGCCCACAGCAGATCTGTCGAAAAAGCCACTCCTCCAGGGAGACTGCGCCGAAGAAGGCACCAGAGTACTCCCCCGACACGCCACGGTCAGAGAACAAAGAGCCCTCAAAGGGTCCACATTCATCAGAGACAACCGGAGCTAAATGTGGAACAGATGAATCAACTCAAGCTGCAAGAGATGATCGATCTTGCTGTATCCAACAAAGCCAACCGGGAGGAGGGAGTCAGAAAGCTTAATCTTTCAAGGTTAGCTGTATCACCTTTAGCAGAAGAGGTCAGGAGTCATATGGTCCCGGTCAGCTTCAAACAACTGCCCTTCGAACAGTATGACGAGAGAAACGGTTGTCCGGTTCAGCATGTTATGAACTACAAAAGGACCATGGCCATCTGGGACCATGATGAAAAGCTACTAGCGAAAATGTTTGTTGCTTCACTCAAAGGCGAGGCACAGACGTGGTATCACAATCGCCACCCGCATCCGTCTGCACATTCGTATAGCTGGCTGAGTTGTTCGAAGAGAAGTATCGGTTCAATGTGAAGACCAAGAAAGGAGCTGAAGTCTTGTTCTCCCTACAGATGGACCGGAGCGAAACACTTAGGAATTTCGCCCGGAGGTTCCGAACCCTACTATCTGAGGTAGAGGACGCATCTGACAACATCGTTATTCAAGCTTTCAAGTATGCCTTGATTAGCAACCATGAGGAATTGAATCGGTCACTGGCGAGGAAGCCACCCTCCTTTGTTTCAGCCTTGCTCGAGAAAATGGAAAGGTATACTCAGGAGGAGGACGACCTGAAAGCTAGAAGAAAGAGACTTGCCAGAGGCCAAACCTCCAAGAAGCCGCAAAAGGAAAAGGAAGAAAGCTCTGGCAGGGATCGCAAAGAAGTAAAGCCCCTGAGAGGAACACGGACAGGAAGGGGAAAGTGCCGACCCGGCAACCCGACCGCCGGCCAGAGAAGTCTACCGGGGGCGAATGCAAGGAATGGGAGTTCACTCCCTTGAGATTCCCTCTCGAGGAAATATTCAAAAAGATAAAAAACAAGGCTGCTCAACAAACCTGCCCCCCTTCCGGCAGACCCGGAGGGCAGAAGAGATAAGTCCAAGAAGTGTGATCATCACAACGACTACGGTCACGAGCTGAAGAACTGCAGGTCGTTGAAGTATGAATGCAGGGCCTGGTCGACGCCGGCCTCATCCCTGATATGGTACAGACCGGAGCAGTCGAACAGGTGAAAACTGGAGATCGAATTGTATATGTCTGCAATGTACAGACACCCGGTTCTTCTAAGATAGAAAGGAAGAATTGTGCTCGGGAAAAGCTCCGGTGGATAGGGCATGTCCATGAAGTTGGACAACTCAACTTCAACGAAAGGACAACACTGAGTCCATTGTCCCCGGAGGTTTGACATTCACCGAAGAAGATGAGAGGGGCGTGCATTATCCGCACAATGATGTCCCGGTCATCACAGCATGGATTGGAATCTACCGGGTCCGGCGAGTCATGGTCGATGCCGGCAGCACCTCCAGTGTTATGTTCTTATGCGCCTACAAAGCTATGGAGCTATCTAAGGGTCTCATCGAATCTGATGAGACTCCTACCTATGGATTCAACGGGGAGCCAGCACAGTCCTCCGGGCGAGTCCACCTACCAATCACTGTGGGATTAAACACAGTCGGGATAGACTTCCTGCTAGTCGACTCCCCCTCCTGCTACAATGTTATTCTGGAAAGGGATTGGATTCATCAGATGAAAGCCATAGTGTCTACTTTCCACCAGAGCCTCAAATTCCCGACTCCTAACGGAGTCTGCAGAGTCAAGGGAGACTAAGGGACGACATTCAAGTGCCATCTCGATGCTGTCAAAGGAAAGTCCATCTCCGAAACCAAGGGGAACACTATCTTCCTGACAGACTCTCATCAATAGCAACCAGCTCCCGACAAGTCTGCCAAGGGGAGGCCAAACACAAAAGCCGGGATATTACCAGCGGTCGACGAGCTGGAGGAAGTTATTGTGGGATCGGAGTCCCACAAGACGACTTACATCTCTTCCGGTCTACCGGAGGCAGAGAAGGATTCCATGATCACTCTACTCCGACGGAATCACCACGTCTTCGCGTGGAGTGTCAACGAGATGCCAGGAATAGACCCTGTGGTCGTCTGCCATAAGCTAGACATTGATCCTCAGTACAAACTGGTCAAGCATAAACCAAGACGAATGGCACCGGATCGAAAACTGGCGGTCAAGGAAGAAGTCGATCTGTTACTTTCAGTCAACTTCATCAAACCAGTCATCTACCCTACCTGGGTTTCCAACATCGTGGCCGTCACGAAGAAGAATGGTAAGATTCGAGTTTGCATCGATTTTACTAATCTTAACAAAGCATGTCCTGTGCACCCATATCCACTCCCCAGGATTATAGACATGGTAGACGCCACCGCCAGATATCAAAGATTGTCCTTCATGGACGCCTACTCCGGTTACAACCAGATTCCACTTCATGAAGAAGATCAGGAACACAGCGCATTCATCACCGTCCGGGGGCTTTACTGCTATCGGGTGATGCCATTCGGTCTGAAGAATGCCGGAGCGACATATCAGAAGCTGGTCAACACCATCTTCAATGAGCTCATAGGCCGGACCAATGGAAGTCTACATAGACGACATGGTGGTCAAAACTAGGGAGAGAGACAATCATTTGCGAGATTTGCAGCAGACATTCCACATCTTGACGCGGTACAACATGAAGCTGAATCCGGCCAAATGTTCTTTTGGTCTTTCTTCCGGCAAGTTCCTTGGCTTTCTCATGACCAACCGGGGCATAGAAGCCAATCCAGATCAGATCCGGGCAGTCATGGAGATGCACGCCCCAAAGACAGTAAAAGAACTCCATAGGCTAACCGGGAGGTTAGCCGCTCTCAACAGGTTCATCTCCCGGTACTCGGACCGGTGCAAGCCATTCTTCAACGCAATCAAAGCTAATGCGGAATGGAATCCTACTTGTCAGCAAGCCTTTGATGAAATTAAAGCATATCTCACTCAGCCTCCGGTCCTCATAGCACCACAGACCGGGCAACCAGTCGGCATCTATCTGGCTGCATCCGATATAGCAGTCAGTGCGGTCGTATTTGTGGAAGAACCGGAGGAGAAACCAATCTACTTCATCAGCAAAGTACTATAGGGAGTTGAGACAAGATATTCAAAAATCGAAAAGATAGCTCTGGCATTGGTACATGCAGCCAGGAGGCTAAAGCCTTATTTCCAAAGAAGAGCGATCAAAGTCTATACAGAGTTCCCGCTCAAGAAAGCTCTTGGGAAGCAGGAAGAGTCTAATTGACTAATCGAATGGTCCAGCTACCTCAGCGCATACCACATCCGGTATGAACTGAGAACCACTGAGAAAGGACATGCAAGAGCCTAGCCTCCTTGATGGCAGACTTTCCCATCGAGGATATCCCAGTCAATCCAGAACTAGAAGAGGATATACTGGGGGCGAACGATGCCCCCCCCCCCCCCCCCGGTAACAGGAGTCTTCGGCCGAAAGAGACAACGAAGTATGGACAATCTATACTGACGGATCCAGTAACTGTACAGGGTCCGGCATAGATTGTCTCTTGATCAGCCTAGATGGACAGAAGACAGAAAAATCTATCAGATTGGGATTCCCAGCTTCGAACAGCGAAGCTGAGTACGAAGCTCTTATATATGGTCTCCGGACAGCACTCCAACTGGGGGTGTGGAGAGTCAAGGTCAAGACAGATTCAAAGCTAGTGGCGAACCAGTTTGTCGGATCCTTCCAGGCCAAGGACGACCGGATGGCAAAATATCTTGATATCGTCCATTCCATGGCAGGGAAGTTCGAATTCATCACGGTCGAGCAGCGACCAAGGATAGACGTCAGGCACGCAGATGCCTTGGCATATCTTTCTTCTTCCATCAACACTGCAGAGCCCCGGCAGCTATCAATCGGATACCAGAAAGAGCCGAGTATCGGGCCCAAAGATCTAGACATGCCGCTACCGGAGGTCTATCTCTTGGAGTGCAGACAATGGAAGGAAGTTCTCATGGTAACCACCAGAGGACAAAAAAGAAGAAGAAATGAAGAAGCTTCACAGTCCGGGAACGAACTCCGCACGCAGGGCGAGCCGAGTCAACCATCACAGGGTCAGACACAGGACCCACCAGAATCGCAACTCAAAGACTGGAATCCTTGCCTCACCAGAGACCGGATAGAAGCACAACCACCTTCAACGAAGCCGGACGAACCAGACCCGTCAGAGCCACCGCTCTCTTATGTCCACATCGATTTGGAGCTCCCGCCAGAGTAACCAATTGAAGACATTCCAGACAATCTGAATTCTGAAGTAGACAAAATTGACGCCGAGTTGCAATCTAGCAACAGCCAAGACTGGAGGAAGCCATACATCAGCTTCCTTCTCCACCGTTTGCTCCCTGAAGATCCAAAGTTGTAGCCAAGGTCAAGAGGGATGCATGGAAATTCACTGTCATATCGCACCGGGAGTCACACAGGCTATACATGAAGAGCCATGGCTCCGGGGTCTTGTTCAGGTGCATTACTCCAGAGCAAGGCCTGGTCATAATGAAAGAAATCCATGCTGGGATCTGCGGCAACCATTCCGGGAGCAGAAATCTGGCGCAAAGGACAATGATCCAAGGATACTGGTGGCCGCACACGATGACAGACGCGAAGAAGTTCACACAGGCATGCCTCCCATGTCAGAAGCATGCCCCGGTTGGTCATGCCCCGACAAATGAACTACATCCAATCCTGAGTGCATGGCCCTTCGCCAAGTGGGGACTGAATATTGTGGGACCGCTTCCAAAAGCTCCACAATCAGTCAGATTCCTATTGGTCACTACAGATTATTTCACCAAATGGGTTGAAGCAGTAGCATTGGTACAGGTATGTGCCTCAGATGTCAGAAGATTTTTGTGGAAAGACATAATCTGCAAATTTGGAATCCCTCATTAGCTAGTGTCCGATAATGGAAAGCAGTTCGACTGCGATAATATCTGGTTGTTCTACAAATCCTTGGGGATCAAGCACAACTTCTCAGCCTCGTACTATCCTCAGGGGAACGTGCAGGAAGAGGCATCCAACCGGGTCATCTTGGATACACTCAACAAGCGGCTAGATACAGAAAAAGACAACTGGATGATGCAACTCCCGGGGGTCTTATGGGCATACCGGACCACCCCAAGGAGGTCCACCGGTATGACACCCTTTCAACTTACCTTTAGAGCATAAACGGTGATGCCAACAGAACTGCTAGCTCCCACAACTCGCACTGATGTTGTCCTTCCCGGGGAGAACGAAGGGATTCTGGCAAGGGAAAAAGTTGTTCTTGACGACAAGAGAGAGCAGGCCTTACAACACCTCCTCCGGTACCAGGAGACCATCAAAGGGGGATATGACAAGCGAGTCGTACAGGGGAAATTCAATCCGAGCGACTGGGTCATGAGAAAAGTCAAAGTTTTGACTGAGGATACAACCGTTGGAAAGCTTGGAGAAAACTGGGAAGGACCTTACATCATAGATAGACATGCTGCGAAAGGCTCATACTTCCCCAGAACTTTGTCCGGCGACATCTTCTCCAGACCATGGAACGCTTTCCACCTCAAGAAATTCTACAAGTAATGTACTCCATTTAATGATTTCAATAAAGATTTTTTCCCGTGAGAATTTGAGTACTTTGTATTATTTGCTGTCGAAAATCCTAAGTGCAAGATCAAGTCTCCACTGAGGTCCAGGATGCCCGGCCCTAGCTTCCGATCCTGGCTAAGTCCTAAATGTAGAGTTATGCACTTTTTAGGCCCAAGACGCCGGACCTAGCTTCCGGTCTTGGAACCAGGGATGTCAGGGATCAAACCGCATCCAACCCAGGATGCCCGGACCTAGCTTCCGATCCTGGCTAAGTCCTAAATGCAGAGTTATGCTCCTTTTAGGCCCAAGACGTCCGAACCTAGCTTCCGGTCTTGGAACCAGGGATGTCAGGATCAAAACCCCATCCAACCCAGGATGCCCAGACCTAGCTTCCGATCATGGATAAGTCCTAAATACAGAGTTATGCTCCTTTTAGGCCCAAGACACCAGGACCTAGCTTCCGGTCTTGGAACCAGGGATGTCAGGATCAAACCCCCATCCAACCCAGGATGCCCGGACCTAGCTTCCGATCCTGGCTAAGTCCTAAATGCAGATTTATGCTCCTTTTAGGCCCAAGATGCCCGGACCTAGCTTCCGGTCTTGGAACCAGGGATGTCAGGGGTCAAACCCCCATCCAACCCAGGATGCCCGGACCTAGCTTCCGATCCTGGCTAAGTCCTGAATGCGGAGCTACACTCCTTTTAGGCCCGAGATGCCTGGACCTAGCTTCCGGTCTTGGATATCTATCTTAAGAGCGAGGCTATCCACTCTTAAAAAATCGAGGCCGTTAGGCGAGCTAGCCTTCCCCCGGCCAAAGCATGCAGCATAGGGACAAACCCCCTTTTCAATAGCAGACCATGAATCGCCATGGAATCAGCAAGAAAAAGAACTATTATCGTCCCAAGGAAAACTCCTTAAAACGTTAAGGGGGCGAGGGAGATAGTCAGTTGTAATAAACGCTGTAAACAAGGTAAAGATATCTAACAAGATGTTTTTGCACTACCAAAATATTATTTTTATTTTCTTTTTTCAGAAAAGAATATGTACAAGAGGAAGTCCCCCGGCAACCAGGATAGGAACCTTTCTACAAAATCTAAAGGAGTTAAGGTTGAGAAGAAGGACCGGGGCCATTACCGCCCTTCTTCGCCTTCTCCTTCTCCAGCTGGTCGAGGACTTGCTGATAGGCAGCCTTCGCCAACCGGAACTCTTCAGCCGCGTGGTCGTATGCCACCTCCTTGAGGATGAGACGCCAGTCCAGCTCCAACTTCTCTCGGGTCAGCTTCCCGCAAGTAGCCTCCAATTCTCCCAAGGAAGTCTTGGCATCCTCCTCCCTCTGGAAAGCAGCGGTCAGAGTGAAGGCGCTCCAGATCCTCCAAGGCAGAAGGTCGGGGTCTGACACTCAGCTAAAAGACCCGGGCCATGGCAGCTTGTGTCTGACAGAAAGAGAAACAAAGATCAGAAACAAACATATAGACATCAACAAGTCTAAAGCCAGAAATCAATTCAAGGAATCTTACCGCAATGAGAATCTGGGCAGCCACCCTCATATCCCAGTCGCGGGAAAGGCGGCTGTAGTATGACTGGTCCTCCGGAAGCAGGTTCTGGAAGATATAGTCAAAAGCAATGTGGAGGTTCATGATGCCGGAATCCCCAATCGATATCAGCTCACCACTCAGAAATGCAGGATGAATGGTGAACGCCGGCAGCGAGAACTCCGGAGTGGCCTCAGGCTGGTACTCCCCCGGTTCAGGGCCCAGTTGCACAGTGGGGCCAGTGGGTAGGTCAGTGTATAGGACCTGGTCACCCCACACATAAACTGAGGCTTCATCATCAGCAGTTCCCGGCACGGTGAACTCCACCTCAGTCTGGACGTCCTCAACGCCCAAAGCATCTTCAACAGGGACCTGAGAGCCACTACCAATCCGAGTAGTCCCCATCACCGGTCCCTTCAGCACCCGAGGGATGGCATCCTCCCTTCTCGGGCGCACAGGCTCCCCCTGGTCACCAGGGGAGGCAGAAGCAACTCTCTTCGAGCCCCGGGCAGACTCATTTATCACAGCCTTGTCCCTCGGCTCAACCGGGGCAGGGGACTGCACAGAAACAACTTCAACAGAAGAAGGCAGAGAAGATCTTACCTCCACTCCTGCATCTCCAATACTGGGGGCGTCCACTTCATCTAACGGACCCCCCGGCACCACAGTTGGCCTGCCTTCCTCAGCAGCAGAGGCGACCACTGTTTCCTCGGACACACCTCCCACCATCTCCGACTGGGCCAGGTTGTCCACCTCAGCATGTACCTGCACCGGGGTAGGAAAGAATCCTTCAGTAGCTGATTCGCCAGACCCGCGGGAAAGAAAGAGCCCGTTATCCCTCGACATCAGACTTAGATCACCGGAGGAGTCAGATGAACCATAAAAGACATGTGGCCTCTTTCGACGACCCAAGGGAGGGTTTGAATGACAAGCAAAGCTAACATCACTAACCTGAACATCCCCGACAATCGGGATGACCTCCGACAGAACGTCCGGGATCGGCTCGTCAGGAGGAGATCTTCCCCCGACTGGAAGAACCTCATCGGGCCAGTCATCCATCTCCCCCTGCAGATCAACAACCTCACTCTCAACCTGAGGCTCCCCCTCAGCACTAGGGGTCGTGCTCTCTGTAGTGGCAGCACCCTCACCAGAGCTGGACTCTACCTCCACAACCCGCGGAGGTGCCGGCAGGGTAAGCCTCGCCGGGTAGCGGATATCTGTTACGATCTGGTCAGGGAGCGTCAAGTCCCGCAGGTCTGCGGGCAGACGGAAGAAGCGCTCGATGTTCCCCTCAGCAGGAGAGGAATCCACCCCCGCTGGCAGAGACACCTGAAGCTGACGTTTCCCTGCAAACACACACACACACAGAACTGTTCCTGAGCCGGAGCTCAGCAAGCACGCGAAACATAAGGGCAAAAATGAAAGAAAGGTCCGGCGCATGCTTACCTATGAAGTTCCGCGGCACCGGTATGTTGCGGTTAGACGACCACCCTGACACCCGGTAGTAGGGCTCAAACTAATTCCCATAATGGTAGGGAAGTCCAGACAACCTCCGGGCAGTACGCCAAGAGATGACGTAGAAACAACATTCCTTGGCCTCCCGGGCGACCGGCTTCATGAGCATGAACAGCTCGACCGGGCCAAATGGAATCTCGAAGTGGAGAGCTATCAGCCCAATCCGGCGCACGATTATCCAGAAGGACACGTGCATCTGACCGGGCGGGATCCCCCACCACGACAACAATCTCATAATAGAAGAATGCAGCGGAAGCTGCATGCCACAAAGAAGCTGGTAAAGACTTACTGCGATCAGGTTGTCGGAGCAACCGTCTGAAACGGAGGGGTGGGAACCAAACCGGACCCCTCTCCATCCAAGCCGCTCATGAACTTCCGCCGCGCTCATCTGCTCGAGTTCTGTATTTCGGGGGAGGTTGGAGGAATCTTGCCACCTCCTCTGATGCCTCTCAACAGGAGGCTCAACAAAATCCACAGGAGCCACCTCCGCCAAACCATCAGGCGAAGGGGGACCCGTCGCCGGAATACTGCTTGGCCCTCTCTCATCAACAGAGGGACGGGGAGCCAAACTCCAAGGCTCTTCGTCACTACTTGAGCTCAGGACTAAGGTTCTTCTCATCTTTGAAGTAGAATTCGCGCGAAATCACCGGAATTTGGAGTTTCAGAACCTAGGGTTCCGGCGAAGTAGAAATGAAAGGGAAGGAAGAGAAAGAGAGTGAAGGGAATACCCTTCTCTCTTTCGAGCCTCCCCTTTTTATAAAGAGAGCCCAGGGTCCACCGGCTGATGGTATTCCAGGTTCTCTTAATGGAATCATCATTAAGGTCGTTAAACCAACTGGTTTTAATGACCCGATCAGCGAAGAGTCACAAGCTATCGCTGGAAGTTGAAGCTGTAGATCTTCTCGCCAACAAAGGAAGATTTGGAGAAGACGAAGTGGGGCCCACTTAACACAGTCAACTGGGGCCCATGCTGCATAGTCATCTGGGACCCATGTCAGCTGAGACCCACCTCGTACAGTCAGCGAGATCGATCCAGCATCTACGAGTGGGGTCCATATGATCCAGGTCAGCGATATGTGGACCTCCGGTCTACATCACCGCGGTCAAGTAAAGATTGATCGACATGTGTTCATGCACTCTACATAACAAGAGAATAACCGGACCTACCTACCGGAGCTCAAGACAGTAATAGAAGGAAACATGATTTTTATTACGAAATGCATTATACAGGGTGCACCAAGTCCCCTACATAGTGCGATCGGAGCTAAATTACATCAAGGGGGAGACGGAGGATCCCGACCGTAATCTTCAGGCGAGTCGGGGAGATGGTACTTGGCCTTAGCTTCAGCGTATCCTTCCTTCCATGAGGAAACCGCAACAGCGTCTATCTTGCCCCCCATCCGGGCAAGCTCGGCAGAGGCAGATTTCAACTTTTCTTTGAGGCCCCGGATTTCCTCATCTTTATCCCTGAGTCGGCCCTCATGGCACTCCTCCCACCGGCGTTGGTTTTCCACAAGCTCGACCACTTGCGCCTTTAAGCTGTTCACACGGCTAAGGAGATGCGCCCGGTATTGTCCCCGATTGTCACCGACGGGACTAGGATCAAAATGCCTAGCCGCCATGGAAGGTGAGCAAAGGAAGAAGAAGAAAGAGGAATAACTCAGCAAGAGTAAACCCCTCCTTATTTAGCTACACTAAGGTTAAAAAGGGTCGGGCCACAACCCAGTTGTTTCCCGAGAAGCAACGGTCTCCCATGGACCGACAGTCAACCTGCCAAGATCGAGACAAGACAAGCAGAAACACTGTTCATGGAAAAAATGATTTTTATTGATAAATAAAAATCAAGAATCAGGGGCACTACTCCCCTACATAGTGCAGGAAGCCGGGGGAATACAGGTCAAGGGTTATTTTCTTCCTTGAACGGATGTCACCGATGGCTGTATAAGAAGCTAAACCGGGAGCACCTGAGCAGTAGACAGCCAAGCCTGGGCTATCGGGTAGGGCCCAACCCGGTTTCAAGAGATTCGCATACGCTCTGTGGACCTTGACTCACCGGATAGTCCACTATCAATGGGTGGAGCCGCGGTTACTGTATAAGAAGTTGAACTGTGGGCTCCCATACATCAACCGGGTCCACCTCAGTCAAGTAGGCCAGGTCCGGCCCAGTAAGGTCCAGCAGCGACAGGGGCTCATCCAAAGGCTTAGCACAGAAGTCCAGAGGACCTGGCCAGAGAGTATGCAGTGTAGATTGGCCCTCCGGTCAGAGGAGTCAAGCCCAAGTCTTTGCTTTCAGGCTTGGTCAATCCAAGTCCCAACCAACTGGATAAGTCCAGCGAGATACCAGGCCAACATAACCCTTGGTTCTTGCTCGTTGGAGAAGATAAAGGAAACCCAGGTTGAACCCAGGACCTATCAGAGGATGCCATGTGGCAGTCATCCTGGTCAAAGGGGATTCAAACCAAGGAGATAACCGCTCGACAACATGCAAGCTATCTCCACAGAAAGCATCTTCACAGTTGAACAATCCGAGTTCGTGGAGTCAAAACCGGAGGGGTGGTTGAGCCAGCCTCCTCTGGCGTACTATAAATACATGAGTTATAAACCTCCTGAACTACGAGTCTTTCACTGAGCAACTCCATTAGAGCTTAGTGGAAGCAGAGACTTGATTCCAAATTCATCATCTTGGATACGTAGGCAGCCTGATCCCGATCAGGTCCAGTCTCACTGTATACCCCCCCCCATCCTATCCCTGTCTATACAAGGCTTTCATTGTAACTGTACGATCAATATATACATATCTCGAGTTTGTGGATCAAATTTTTGCACCCACAACCACCATTAAGCATAACAGGGAACTGTGTTCTTGTAATTTGGAACGGAGTATTGGAAAACGATGAAGTTAATGTTATTCGTGGTAAGGGATACATTAATAATTTTATGTTTATATTTTCAGCCAACAATTGCTTCTTCAAAAAAAGGAAGGTATCATGAAGACTATAGATGTCAGAATATGAGAATGGTGAGATTATGAATGTTGTTGTACTCAGGTGGTAGGGATGTAAAAAAAACACGTAGAGGCGGGTCCCTACAGAGAACTGACCCGAATGGGGCGGATATGGAAGGGTATATATGGGGATCGGGTGGGTATGGAGGTCATTTTGAAACCCGAGTAGGTTTTGGAGCGGGACGGATATTATGGTCTCCAAACCCGGACCCGACCCGATGATATACTTAAATTTAAAAATTAACTAATATAGACTATAATTTGACAATATACTTTTTGATTTTTTTTTTGTTAGACTTTATGGCTGCGTGTTCAAGATTTCAAGCTTGTATTTTGTTTGGATTAAATTTAGTCGAAGGTTTTAACTTAAATTTGTAATTCAAGATATTGTTATGATAATTTAAATTTATGAATAGTTATTATTATTATTATTCGATTACCTAAAAGTAAAAATGGAGCCCCGGGAGGACGGGGTTCCCCGAATAGTCTTAAGCGGGGAAATGGACGGGGATCGAGACTAAAAAATTAAATGGGGATGGGGATGGAGATAGAGGTACCCGGCCCCGAACCAACTCGTGAACCTCCCTATACTTAGAGGTCTCAATTTGACCCGTGACCCGTAAACCCAACCCGCCCGCCCAACTTTTTTTATGATCTATGATCCAATTAATCCGCCCATTAAAATTATCAAATCCGCCCAACCTGTGCCGAATTTTTAAAAACAGGTCAACCCAACCTGCCCAAATATATTATTGGGCGGGTGCGGGTTACATATATTAAACCCGTTAACCGCCCATTAACCCGAAAAATACCCAATAATATTCTGACCCGCTTGCCCACATGTTAATCCACCCGTTAACCGTCCATTAACCCAAAAAAATACTCAATAATATTCTGACCTGCTTGCCCATATGTTAGTCCACCCATGACCCGCCCACCTAATTATCATTCTTAAAACCATATTTCTTTGTTATAAAAGTCTAACAAGTTACATAATTGACTATCCAGTCTCTGTACGAAAACCTTTCTTCTTTCTATTAATGGTTTGTTCAAAGGTTCATGTTGATATTAATGGTTGAATGCTGATGATAGATAATAATTTTATTTTAATTATACTTATGTAATACAGATAATGACAATTCCAATTTAATTGAGGTGACAAGTGACAACAAATAAAAACTTGTTTGATTTAACGAAAACGAACTTGTCACTTGTATAAGATAACCCGCAACCCGATTCATTGGTCTAAAATCTGACCCAACTCGTTTATCCAACCCGTTTACCCAACCCGTTAGCCCAATGTTAGGTTTATGGGCGGGTATGGGTTCCATTCTTGAGCATTTGAACCTGCCCAACCCAACCCGAGAAGTTTCTATTAACCCAACCCAACCCGCCCAAATAACTAAAATGGACGGGTTTAGCCCAACACATTTTAATTTTCAACCCGATGGGTTTTGGGTTGGGTTAACCCGACCACCCAAATTGAGACCCTACCTATACTCAGGGAATAGTTAGCTTAAAAATTGGTTGTTTGTGAAAACATGAGAGAGAAGATTTTTTTCTTTTTGGTGATAAGTAATGAGATTTTCAACTGCCTTGGAAATGTTACATGGCAATTAGGTAGACTTGCCAGTTGCCAATACAGTACTGTATAAGGTTTTGTTTGACTTGCATTAAAGAAAAAATAATTTTGAATAATTAACTCTTAATAATTTAGCGAGTTTGATATTGAAGAAGAGTATGATTTGTTATTGGAGAAGAGCATGATTGAATCAAATTCTTGGCTCATGCATAAGTTTATTTAAACCAGATCAGTTTATAATCTCTGAAAAAAGGTACATGGGCTGTTTTCAATCCGTATGCTTGATTTCTGACCTTAAATGCCAGTTCGAGTAGAAAACTTTTGTGCACAAGTGAGACCATCTAAATCATACTGAACCTTATTAGAACATTTGGGCAACAAATGGCACTGCTGCTTATATACACACTGCACTGGCGCACTATGCAAATCTTCAGTCATGAACACAAATCAGCATTAAACATAAAAGAGAGATTCCACATTTAACTTATTCTGGCTCAAATTTACACATCAAAAGTAAAATGAATATTGCATTGTCTCATACCATAGACAGCTTATGAATTTCGAGATAATAATAAAAAATAATAATAATAAAAGTAGTTTACTCCAACACGATAATTATAAGAACCTGATAACTACTTTTTGATAGTTAACTACTCTGATCAAGAAGATCTGTAATCAAAATTATCGTTAAGAGATTACAAATTTATATAGCTACATGTGGTTATCCCATGGATTTCCAAACACTTGTCACAAAAGGAAAAAACAAGCAAGAAACCAAAAGTGGTAGAAAAAAAAAAGATAAGAAACAAGTACAAAACTTTACAATTGCATAAAAAAAAAAATTGAATTAATGTTCCGGTCAAAACAACTTACTGTACAGGAGCCATAAGATATGATTGAAAATGATTCACATATTTTATGCAAACATGACACTATGAACATCTTTACTTCCTTTTCAGTGGTGATTTCGTCTAAGAACTGAAAATAATCTGCCAGTTTTCTCCTTCCGGTCTCCCTCTTCCCCTACCTGTTCAGGAATCAAATATAATCATATATCCATTTTATATAAATGCTAAATTGGTTAAAATATTCATATTTAAATGTTTCACTACCTCCTTTGCTATTTGGCGCAAGATATCTGTAATTTCAGCGAAGTCAGGTCTCAATGCAGGATCTTGTTGCCAGCATTTCTCAAGCAATTCTGCAAGCTTAGGATGAGTATTTTTGGGAATAGTAGGTCGTAGACCCTGCAAAAAAAATTAGCATCACTCAAATTTCTTCTACAGAAGGAGAAAAAACACAGCATCTGATGCATTTGAGAAGAAACTTCTAAAAAAAGATCGTGAAACTAACATACTTTTTGGACCACACCAACTGCAGCTTGTAATGGCGTTAAGTACTCGTAAGGAAGCTGACAATCACAAAATAAAATATATCTGATCAGCATAATCAGCACAATGACAAAGTTATGTCCAGACACTCGAAAATTTGCAATATACCAACAAATAAATTCTAAATCATGACACAAACTATTAAGGTTGACTTATTGTGCTGAGTTCCAAGCATGTGCTATACCTTTCCTGTTACCAGCTCCCATAGCACAACTCCAAAACTAAAAATATCAGCCTTGTGATCATAAGGTTTGTGCTCTATGACCTTCAGTGGAATGCCAGAAACAACGTTAAGAACACTATAATTCCAGAAGAAAAAATGATACGTGAAACAAGTAATGTACATTCTATGCCGCCATTCAGTTAAACGGTAAAAAGATTTTGAAACAAAAATGTCTAAACAAACATACCACTTCAACCTGTATAAGCAGTTTCTGATTTAATTGCATGTAAGAATTGAACTTGATAATGATGCTAATTAATGCAAAAATAAGAAATTTATGAACATAGTTGAAAATAAGAGAATATATTTCTTGTTAACCAATGATTTCTTTAGATATCTCATGGTCTCATCTCATCAGGAAGACCCTACACAGAACCTAATAAGTGAGGCAGAATGTATAAGCTGGATCATTCATCACCCTAGTCCCTAGGTGAACCAATAATAATATTGGTGGTGGTGGTGATAGTGACAAAAATTACTAATAAACTTATCCACGGTTAAAATAATACATTATTCAACAGACCATGTTGCATACTTTTTGATAAATCAAATCAGTTCAGTGAAAATCATTACTTAAGTGCACACAAATTTACAAAAAAGACCATGACAATAGTTAATAACAAACTTATCCACGATTAAAATAACACATTATTCAAAAGACCATGTTGCATACTTTTGATAAATCAGGTAAGTTCAGTGAAAATCATTAACTTAAGCGCACACAATTTACAAGAAAGGAGCGGGTGCACAACCATAAAATTGACCTGAACCAGGGTTTCAATTGGTCAATTGCATCAAATCTAAGCGCACACAATTTTCAAGAAAAACCATGACAAAAGTTACTAACAAACTTATCCATCGATTAAAATAACACATTAGTCAAAAGACCATGTTGCATACTTTTGATAAATCAGGTAAGTTCAGTGAAAATCATTACTTAAGCGCACATAATTTACAAGAAAGGACCGGGTGCACTAACATAAAATTGACCTGAATTAGGGTTTCAATAGGTCATTTGCATCAAGTAGTTTTTCTAATATTAGTAATACCATGCAATCAGTACTGTGTTCCAACTTCACAGTGAATCTTTTGCAATTGTTACAACCCACACTATGTACACTGAAGTAGTGTCTCAGTGTTGTTCAACTGCACACCAGCTCAATCCCTAGCACCCATCCAACCAAGGACCCCAAAGATACAACATTTTATTTAATGGCGTCAACATGATTGTCTTCCTACAACACAACTATTGTCAAATAAAACTCAGTTGACGGATACTCATTGCCTGTTAGTATGGGAGGTCTAATTTATTACATGTGTTATGTGATTGTCCTTTTGCAAATCAAGTGGGGACTCTTTTCAAATGAATTCTCTCTCAAAACAACTACCTAACTTATGATCATTTGAGGAGCCCTTCCCTTTGATTGATTGAGATTCTTGACATCAGTTGTTAGCTTATTACGTCTTCTGCTTTGAACTCTGACTTTTCATACCATGAGGATAATGAAGCTATTAGAGGATAATCGATCAGTGTCTTATAAGGTAAGCCACCTCTAGGCAAAAGATCCTTTTCTTTTATCATTATGTGCATATGTATGTTGGAACATATCACAAGCCCAAAACCAACAGTTTTTTCACCATTGGCCAGCACACCTTTTACGATTCCTTTCAATCCAATCAGCTGTCCCAAAATAAAAAACTCCTATTTAATTAATAGGCAACCTCCACCATCACCTTAGCCATGCCTTACATCTTCAATGGGAAACCCAGGCTCGTCTGGCGTTGGTTGTCCAGAGTACAGATGGTACCTCAATAACAGGGTATAATCAATACAATGGACAAACCACCAAATAATCGTTCTGAGTTGCTTGCATTGTATTGTGGTCTATTCCTTGTTTCTTAAGTACAGATCACCCACCAGAACATGCAAGTATATTCACACCTGGTGCATCAAGCAACACTCTCAGGAAGTCAGGAACGTGTCAAAACTTGAAGCTGTCAAAGTTGATCCGGAAATGCAGAGCTACATCGACAACCTTCTTGAAATTTAGGTGGATACGTATCTATCAGGAGGAAAGTTTTGCAGCTAACTGGTTGGGCACTCAAGCATCTCAGGGCTGTGTGTTCTCACTTTTTGTACTACTCCGCATTTGGATTTCACTCGTAATATTTTCGATGATCTTATGGGGACTAGAGTACAACATGTTTGTAATGCTAGTCTGTAACAGTTTGAATCTAAACTCACGTACAGTACTGTAGTTTGCTTGATGAATTTCTAAACTCTTAAAAATTAATCTTATAAGATTTTCTAAAGGTAAAAATAATGTAAACACATGATTTAGACGCAGATCACAGAAGTATTCCATTCTACTTCATGAACATCTTAGAGCATTTCTAATGGTAGGTTTTAAATCACTTTTAGAAAACTTTTAGTGAAAAAACCTTGCCAATGGTAGTTTTTAACACACTTTTCAAGGCGGGTCACTTTTAAGAGATTGGCAAATTTGCCAAGGAGTAAAAAATGCCACATAGGATCACTTAATTAATAAAAATTAAGATAAATGCAAATTTGCCATGAACTTTGCGTCAAGGTCATTTTCATCCCTCATCTTAAAACCAACCATTGGACACTCTAAACCTAGAAAAAAGCATTTAGTGTTAGCATTATACTAAAACTTCCCCCTTTCTCTTTCGTGGCACCATTATACTAAAACTTTCCCCCTCTCTCTTACGTGGCACCCCTAAAAGTCTAAAACCCTTTTATCATTGGGAATCCGCTTATAAATTATAATATATCCCTCGATTTGGTAAATAGTAACATAATAGATCCAACACTGATAATAAATTCACTTATTGTGTTGTGGATGAGGGCATAAATTCATTTTTACTTCTCTTGCTTAGTTTTGAAAATGACGAGTGTTATCGAGGAGCTGTGAGATTGATAGGTCAGTGCGTACAGATATTTAAACATCAGTATATCCAACAAGTGTCAATGATGTTTTGTTGTGTCTTTTAAGTAGTAACTGCATTTTTACTTCTCTTGCTTTGTTTTGAAAATGGTGAGTGTTCTCGAGGAGCTGTGAGATTGATAGGTCGGTGCGTACAGGAATTTAAACATCAGTAAATCCAACTAGTGTCAATGATGTTTTGTTGAGGTTGCAATATCAAACCAGTAAAGATAATATTTAAGAGTACTTTTAGGTAAAATGCTCACCTCAGGTGCCATCCAACGGTATGTTCCAGTTTCTGCAGTCATGACTCCAGTTTGAGCTTTTACCCTGGCAACTCCAAAATCAGCAACCTTAACAACCTGATCAACGAGTCCATGGTATGTCAGAAATCTGGAATATAGAGCAAAAAGTATCAAAGCTAAAACTGAACTTTAAGTCCTTAAGCAACTTCCATCTATTTACGCTGAAATCAAATATGTTAGAAAAGTTGAAAACTTATAGAAGCCGATGTAATAGTTTACTTATAAATGTTACCAAAAACATAATACATACGCATTAGAAGGAAAAGTGTGTCCCTCACAGCATTTTTATTTTGTATTTCAGCTTTACGAGAACAGACTTTCGTTCTCTCACTCTAGGGAGGGCATTTCACAGTGACCTTTCCTTTATAAATTTTTTTCCAATAATCAATAAGTTGGCTTACCCATCCGTAGAGAACAAAGAAGACACTTAAAAGATGTGAAAGTCCCACTGGTAAGACATATTTCATTCATGAATGCTACAAAAGCATCGGCTATTAATATAAAAAGTTAAAAACTAGATGAATGTTCACCTTGAGGGGGAGTGTTGGAAGTAAGGGTATTGTAGGCTTTAGGTGCGTAGTTTAGTCCCACATAGCTTAGATATAAAGTCTATGTAGTTTCTCTCTCTATATATAGAGAGTTAGCTTCTTCGTAAGTTTAACCTAATTATTATCAATATAATTCATCTTTTATATTTCTCGTCCATCAAATAAAGGAATAAACAACCAGAACTAACACGAGTTGATAGTATAACATGTGACCCACGTCAGATAACATTCAGGATCTATATGATCTAGATAAACATTACACCACATTTTATGAAATGTTATAAGCATTTAATAGCAATTTAAGAATGTAAAAAAAGTTTCCAAGATCAATAATTTAAAAAACATGACAAAATTAATGGAGAAATACATAAATTACAGAGATAATAAAAAACAAAGTGGGCACATCAAAGAGTAGAAAATATAATATTATCATGTGATTCTGTTAAATATTAGATGCATAGATGTTCCCAAATCGCAACTTCAGATATAGTACTTAAGAAGTGACATTATATATATATAACCGAAAGAGGCTAACATGCAAGCATTTATGAGTATGTATTTTGCTTACTTCATTTTCATCCATCAACAAGTTGGCAGCCTTCAAATCTCTATGGATTATATTATTTTGATGCAAGTAGTTCATCCCCTTTGAAACATCAATTGCTACCTTTAGCAATGTTGGAAGTTTAAAAGTACCCTTTTGTTTATGCAGGAAGTCATACAAGCTTCCACCAAGCATAAACTCTGTTGCAGAGAAAAAAAAAATCATCTTGGACTGTATAAGGATTGCAAAAACATTGAGAAGTATCAACCTTGAACAGCTAATGTGCACTTGAAATTTCCATAAAAAAAACACACACACACACACCTGTCACAATGCACAAGCTAGGTGGTCTGGTGCATGCCCCAATGAATTGCACAACATTCTTATGCCGAATTTTTCTGCAAGGGAAAATAGCAAAGAATTGAAAGCAAATGATGTTCGGTGTTAACAAATAATTTGAAAATTTGGAACTCAAGAATTAGGCAGCCTATCTTAGCCTATACAATATTTTTGGATGCATGACCTCATGTATTTGAATCACACTCAGTGAAATCAATACTCCAATACGAGTCTGATGCATCTAAGAAAAAGGAAGTTACAACTTATAGATAATGGATATGTAGGTTTGCAAAGCTTGGTTTTGTAACTCCACAATCAACCAAAGCAAGTAGAGTCCAGTCAAGAAATACAACATGGTAGCGAATTTTAAGATGTTATAGTCTCCTAGCTAAGGTGTGACTGCAAACTATTGTACAAATGATATCTAAAAGTTAAAACACAAAATACCACTAAGATATATCCTTGTGCCTATCAAGAACCTCTCGTTGCAGTGGCAGGGACCATGACATGTTTCAAACTATAGGGATCATAGTATGGGTCGAAACAGACGAATCTTTTATACAACTTCATAATATTAATAAAACCGAAAAGACAAGAGACTAAAAGCTTAAGAGCTTAAGAATGAGGAAAAAAAATCTTATAAAAACTTAGAGATAGCAAAAGAAAAAAATCACTATTCCTATTTAAAGGATATATATAACTATTGCACTTAGTTTTCTGAACCCCTGTATAAAAGTTTCTTACATTACACTTAATTTGTATTTTATCAACATTTAAAGAATCTCATAATAAAGACAATGTACTTTGACAAGAAGCATGATATATTGAACCAGTGAGTGAACCAGTTGGTCAAGTTGGTGGTATCAAAAGGACAATCAGAGGAGGGGAAAGGGGAGGCTCACATGCATAAAGGTTAGTTAGTAAATCCAAATAAGAATTAGAGTTTAAAAAGTAACACAGACCTCATAATATAAACTTCTTGGGCAAACTCCTGCTGCATATCAGCATTTATACGCTCTTGCTTAAGGATTTTAATAGCGACATCCTGGCTGCAGTATGTACCTTTATATCTGCACAAACAGACACAACAAGTGTCAAAACAGAAGGAATATAGCTAAGCAAGCTGTCCAAGAAACACACTTAATGGACAAATGACTATCTTACAGGTCTCCATATGATCCAGATGCAACTTTCTTTTCAAATTTCAACATCCTGACATCAATTTCCCAGACGTCAGTCTCATCAGTAGGTATTTTTACATGATCAGAATTAGCTTTTACTCCAGTTTCCACATTTTCATTGACAACAGCACATGAGTCACGATTCGATAAAGATTTTTTCTGCAGAGAACTCCGTGATAAGAATTACAAACAGGTGCACCAGCCATGGTGATAGAAAAAAAAAAAAAAAAACAGAAACATAATGGGAGACATTATATTCAAGATTCAGCAAAAACGAAGAATATCCATCTTTTTCTCTAGTTAACTAATTCAGGTACCTTCACCTATGACTTACTTCCTAAGATAACATCAAGAACGGTGCAGAAAAGAACCAAAGAAAGATACAGCAAAGAAAGAACGCCTTTTTTTTTATCAAGGAAAATATTGTTCTCTTCCAACCAACAAAAGGTAAACCAGGTAACAAGAATGGCCCATTTGCAAGGTGCTAATGGAAGAAACATCCAATCCCGATCCCTTACACCCATAAACATACCACCTTACACAAGTAAAAGATCCCAGTTATATATCATGAACTTTCCGATTAGGAAAGCCAAAGCACCCTTTAACCATTCATAAAAGATCATTCAATCCAAGCAAGCACGTTGCTAAAATCAATGTTAGACTCTGGCGGACCTCATTGAAGACTAGATCGACACCCATATTCATTGACATTGCTACTCTGTTACAGAAACTAGATTTGGTAGATCTGAAGGACAGCATTCTTTTATCTGATTAACTAATTTGATGAATTCTATATACACCAAAAACAGTTCCAGTGCAATTTATATGATACAGAAAAGGAAGTAAGCAACTTATGCCATATTCATCCAGACCTCCAGTAACTCAGCGCAATTAGTGATCAGAAGGGATAACAGGTTTCACGTATATAACAAATTAAAAGATATCATATCTAATCAAAGATTAAAACTAAGTATTCATTCTGAGTCCGTATCACACCAATCGTTTTCTGCAAAAATTACTTGAGGGATAGAAAAAGCTACCTCAATCTTCACCATTTCCTTCGCCACCATTTGTCTAAGCTGCTCCGTTTCCTAAAATATACCAAAAGCAAATAACTCGTATAGTATAGGGTGAACCAAAATGGTTAATCAATAAGTCCAGCGAATTAAAGAGATGAAAAACAAAATTGTGCAAAAGGAATACTGAAAACTTATTCACACATAAATGATGCATTTTTAATAAGAGAACACAGGTGCAAATAGGAAATGACACAATTTTTTTGACATGTTCAGGGCATAAAATTCTTTACACCAATTTTGTAATATTCAACAATTGAATAGTTTTGAATTCCATAGTAGAGAACAAATTTTCCATCTTAAGCCCACTCCATTATTCTAACAAACAAATCAAGTATCAAAAAGAACAACCTAATATAAAGGAAAAGGAGTAACTTGGACAAAAGATTAGGATGACTCCTAGCCTCATACCCACGTAATAGAATATCAACCCAAAACATTATGCATACTTGTCGTTTACTATTTTCCCATTTCATGTCAAGCAGTATTTAATAGTTAACTTGCCTCTATTTAAAAACTAGGACACCGCAATAAATATTCTACTTCACTTTATAAGGTATATTTCAATGCATGTCTATGTCCTACTTGTAATGCCTTTCTTTGGGGCTGTTAATTGCTACCCCACAAAAATAAAGAAAAAGAGAACAAATATCCTAAATAAGTAACTTAGTAAGCCTTAGAGTGCCTTAAGAATCCCCTCAAAATTAAAGGTCTAAGGGTCAAACACTTGTTAAAAGTTAAAACATGTGGTTTAACTCAATAATAGTAAATGGAGGCAATTCTCCCAACGTAAAACATGACCATCAATGTATTGCTCGACTACTATACAACACCTATTTTATGCCAAACATTAACAGTCATAAATGAGCAAGAAAAGGATTTAGTCCAAATTGAATATAACATCTAATGATAATAATGCACTAATGCTAGTTTGCTTTTTATGTCATCCGTAAAATTAATAAAGAACACTTGTCTGACAATTTCGAGAAGTATGTGAAAAACTGAGAAATACCTCATACGGCCAACCTTCAACAACAAAGACATCCAATGAATACCCATCGGTTGTAGAAAAAGCATGTGCCTCTTGGATGTTCAGCCCAATCTCAGCCAGTAATGAAGTCAACTGGAATACATAAATCAATCATGAATACGAACATATATCACTTCATAGCAAACTCAAGTTTTATCTGAAGTATTCGAATTCTTTCTTGATGATTGTTCTTTAGAGAACTCTCTTCTATAGAAAGGGGATAATAGCAGACAGATAGAGTTTGAATGATTACAAACTCCACTACAGGTCTAATCTATGCAGCCACACACGCTAGACACACCTAGGTGCAAATGTTATTCCCAGTGGTTAGGAACAGGACTTGGTGTCATCGTGCAACATGGGGCAATAGCCAAGGAGCATTTCGCTACAGCCAGAAGGGGTGAGTCTCAAGTCCAGGCACTTCCTAACACACTTTTGACTGCACACGATATAAGTATATAACTTAACCACATACCGCTGTTTCTGTTGTCAATAGTCATAGTGGCACTATATCATGTGAAAAAAAGAGCTTCGCTATCAAAATGGGGTGTACCAGTGTACCAATCATGCCCATCATTAATTCTCCAGTCATTTACTTGACAGAACTAGAAAATGATTTTTATGCATTCCATACTACAGCATACTACGACGAAGTTTCACCTGGTGATAAAGAAGTTCATAGTTACCTGGCTGAGAAGTTTTGGCTTGTCATCGGTCGAAAAGGTGATTTCATGCATAGGCCTACAGGTTTATAAATCATATACAAACATGAATTTTTGAACTATAGAATCAGGAACAGTGCTATCAATTAGGATGAAGTAACAAAAAAAAAAAAAACCCAACAAGAAATGCTAGTAAAATTGTCAAAAACAGTTGCCAAAATTGTTAGCGTAGATACTAATAACATAAGGGAACACTAGAAAACACGCACCATTAGAAAGATGAGAGAATCAAAATAGGATTTGTCATTCCGATTTTACTTGTTTCAAGTAGACCAACATTGTAGTATACACCACAAGTCTCTGGGTTTGAATTAAGCAATTTCAACTATTTCTTGGGTGTTTGACCAAAATTTCTTGGGGAAAATAAGGATACGTTAGCATGTCACCCCTCTACGAAGGTAAAACCATGTTTCTCCACTATTTAGACATTGCAGCAGTATACTTCTCTTCATCTGTTTTATTCAGATTATGGTTTAATTATTTTCCTTTCCGCATCCTTTTTATTGCCATTCTTGTCAGACCATCTTCTGCTACCATGTTCAATAAAATATGGAAATAACTCCACTTCTTCCATATATTTAGCTTTTGGCACAATAATCTTTTTAAGTGAGGGACATATCTCAGTTGGTTTTAACTATGGTATCAATTGTTTGATATTACAATTGGGACATAAAATTCGAGCAGGGAGCATGGTCAAGGCATCTCTTTTGACTATTAATAACAAACAAAATTTTATAATACGAAGGATTGCATCAGGAGATATGATTACCTATGAAATCATATCTATGTAAATTAAAGAAAATGGTCAGTTAGTTACTCCCAAACTGAGCAACCTTGTACTGTCTCTTATTGTTGCAAACAAAGAGATAACAGAAGAAGTGAAATGCAGATAAGAGTACTTCAACTCCATTTTTGACTTTCTAATTTTTTCTCAGTTTCAGATTTAAAGATTTTTAACCCTTGTAATCTAGATAAAATACTGCAAGTATCAATTCGACTTCCAATACAATTTTATAAAGAGAGAATAAAAAGGGAAAGTGATGAAAAACTCGTACTAAAATATCCAATTAGAATTTAAAATCAACACATTTCCAAGCTAACTTTTCTGTATGCTACCGCCATAACACAGTATTAGCTCCATAAATAAAGGGAGGATAACTCGTAACATCCCTCACAATATACATATATCTAGAGCTAAAGTTTTTAAGCAGCAATTACCGTGCGAAGTAGGGATTTGCATGCACAGTGCTATCTCCATCCTTATCATGTGGTTTGCTGACTTCAAGTGCAAGAGCTTCGAGATTAGGTGATGATCCGAAGGCAGGCGGTGGATGTATGCTAAAACAATGATTAGGAAAAAGACATCATAAGATTCCATATAAAGAAAGAAAATGTATGAAAAAGAATTGCAGATAAAACAAAAACAAAAAAAAAAACTATATTTGAACTGCGTTTAAGGAGCTATAATTGGAGAAAAATACATACAAGAAGCAAAATATACCTTTGCCTTCCAGTAAAATTTAGAGTACTTTGAGCATCCTCTTCTTTTGGACAATTTAAGAGAAACACATCAACTGAATTTTCATCCAAGACAGGAAGAACCTGCACATAAACATGATTGTTTTGTTCATAAATTGTTTTGTTCATAAAGCAACATCCTGAAAGCTCTTTTGAAAATGATAAAAATTCATCGATATAATTCATAAGGAAGCATCCTACAAGCTAAAAAGGGCATTCCAAAATATTTCAATTTAAGTAAGTATAAATAAGATGTGAAATCTGTTGAAATACTGGCCACTGAAATAATGATCTTCACAGGATCCATACTTATTTGTTAAATTTCAAGAAAAATTTGAGAGGGTGGTTTCCTATATAATTAACTATAACACCTCTAGCATTCTATCTCCTCATCCAAGCAAAATGTAAAATAAAGGTGAATTCAAAGTAATACTTTCAGCTTATAACAATATGAGTGAATGATGCAATCATGCATCAACATTTGATCTCTGGATGACTCAATGTGAGAAGAATGACGTTTTATGATAATTAGAACAAATACATGTTGTCGCTCTCCAAAGGGATGATTAGGAAAGAGGGGTAATCTGTAACCTTCAGTCCCTGGATGTAGAGGGTCGTCGTAATCATGGCGCCGCTGTAGTTAGGAGGTATCTCGGGTGTAATGGGGCATAGTATATGAGGTATTAGCTATATGCTAATCCTTCATTCGAAATGCTCTTGGTATAATAAATATATTATATCAATGCATACTTTTCTTGAAAAGAAAATACAAAAGTAAACAGCAAAATGCCATCCCAACCATTTAGGGTTAATAGTTAATCCTAATTCCTAATCTTCTATCTGAAACTATTATATGTCTTCAGTACACATAGAAAGATAACAACAGGTGATATACCTCCAAACAGAAAAATTTTAATCATCTTTCTAGTCCGTTCTATTCATTCTTGAACTGTAATCGTACTAGCGCATGCTATTTCTCTGGCCCAATGGCCTTTGTATTCCAAGTAACCGAATTAAAATCAAAGTTCACATGTTAGTATCAAGTATCCCACATTTGACATTTACAAGCCTAGCAAATAATACACATAGTTCCTGGGATCACTCCAACCATTTAAGAACAATGCCTAAAAATATAATAGGTTTTCAGTTGACATAGAAAGATGATATACCTTCAAACAGAAAACTACAATCATCTAATTCAGTACGTATTATTCATTCTTAAAATCTTTCATCCTATTAGTGCATGCTAATTTATCTATCCCAACGGTCTTCTGTACTCACAAGTCACCCCAATCAACATCATAGTCCAAGTGTTAGTATCAAGTCATGCAGGTAAAGCCAAACATGGGGGACGTGTTCAGAGTAAGTGCCCCACATTAGACATTCACAAGTGTTGCAAACAATATACGTATATAGTTCTTGGGACCACTCCAAGCGTTCAAGAACAATGTCTAAAAATTAAATGAATTAAAGGTTGAGAATTAATTACCTGCACAAGACGGACATTCAATGCAGGTCTATTAACAGGATTATGTGCTAATTGCAACAATCTTTTGTGTGTTAATACATCTTCAGCTCTCTCAACGTTCACATCCAACGCATACCTACAACAATAAACAAAATCAGATCCCAAGTAAGAAAGATGGTTGACGAAGATTAAACAAACAAACAAACAAACATAAAATCAAAACAAATTTTGATAAAATGCTTTGTAATCAAAACAAACTTAAAAGTCCTATTTCAATCAATCAAGCCACTTTTCGTAACCGAAATCAAACTAATATTATTGCTACAACAATAAGAACAATAAACAAACAAACAAACAAACCTTGATTTAGAAACAATTTGAACAAAAGAATAGAAAGATTAAGATTACAAAAGCATATTTATTTTAAAATATGAAAAGAACAAATAAGACAAAAGCATATAAACATTAAAAAATGGAAGAGGAAAGAAAAGATAAATATCTAGGGTTAGATAAGAGTAAAGAATACCTTGTAGGAAGTTTATTAAAATGAGACCAAAGATCATCATCAAAACCAGGAAGATTAGCTTCATCATGATTTAAATCTTTCAATCGACGAAGAACTTCATTATAAACCTCTAGTTTTTGTCTTTGTTGAAAAGGATTTGTTGTTGAACATGATGAATCTGCGGTACTTCTACTTCCACAACTCTCATTATCATCAATCGCCATTAATATTCAAATTCAAATTCACAAATTATCAATCAAACAAACAAACAATCAAACCAAACCCATAGAAAGAGAGAAAGAGAATATGATTGAATAAACCAAAATCAAAAAATAAACGAAGAAGAAGAAGATGAAGAAGAAGAGAGCAGCGAATAAAATCTCAATCTCTCTTCTCTCTTTTTCTTTTTCTTTTTCTCTTTCTCTTTCTCTCTCGTGAAAATTTAATTAACCTTGAAATTTGATATTTTTTGCTTTATATAGACAACAAACTCTTTTTCTTTCCTTTTCTCTTTCTTTTGCATGAGAAGTGTTTTGAGTTCACGCACGCACGTACGCACGCACGAACGAACGAATTGTGTATTTGTGTTGCGTTTTCTTTATATCGCGTAAAATAAAATGTTTGTTATATGCACCCCGTATGTATACTGTATTTTACAGGTGTATTGTATTTATATCTAGATATGGTAGTTTAGTTCCCTATTTACTTGGGATTTTTGTTGGAAACTTGTTTCTAAAGTTTTCAACAATTATAAATCATCAGATCTAAGAATTTCTGAGAAATAGGGACTTTTTAAAATATTTATTTAATGTAATATTATATACAAAAATAAATTATTTTGCATGGAAACATTGTATTTAACCTTGATCAATTTTTTTTTTTTTTTTTTATTATATACAGACATACAGTACATAGGAAATTAACTAAATGGAACCTCTATAGCATATCCTTATATATATTCAATTGGTAAAATAGTACAAATTGATGATGATATTCTAGTATAGTAATTATCTGATATTTAAAAAGTCATTGTGGTGATGAGTAACATAAGGAGGAACCAGGGGGATTAATGGATAGACATGAACACGTGAGAATGTGTGGGGGGAAGAGCTGGCTTTTTGAAAGATATTGTCTGCGTTGAGTTGAGTTGAGTTGTGTTGAGTTCCTAAAGAGTAGTTCAAGAATGAAAGAAAAAGTTTGATTTGTTTTATTTAGTCTTCACATTTATCCATAACAATCTGACGTGGAGCAAAACCAAAAATGGCTTTTGGTGATGATGAAGAGGTAACTAAGTACAAGTAGTAATAAATTAGTAATGTTAATGCTTAGTTAGGGATTTGGTTGATGACACAATGTGCTAATGGAGGCTCATGCATAAGCATGTTTTGAGAGCAGCAAAACGTGGCGGGTGGTCGCAGATAGCCAGATGGAATAGCATATGCATGAGAATATAATGCTTGACTGGTTTTTAAATAGTTATTAAACAAAGTTATCTAAAACGTGTTTTTTATTTAAACTTTTAATTAAGGAGGGAAGTAATTAAGTCAAATATACAATAGTTTGTTGAAACTTTGAAAAGAATATGCCATCGGATTGAACTTAGTATAGGTCAACTCAGAAAAACCTCCCCAGCCACCTAGTTTAGTTGTTGCTGAGATACTAACTGAGATATTTGAAATGCAAATGCTTGTTTGATTTTGATGTATTACTTACAATATTTTATGAACCTGGCTCACTCACTGGCTAGACCAAAGTCCAAACTAGTTACATATACTGTTTGTCAGAAGAACCCCATCTCACAAGTACAATATAGGCCTTTTGTGATGCCTGGTTAATTAAGAAACTGTAAAAGAAAGACATCAAATGAGGTAGAGAGGATTTCCATTTCCTGTGGATCTGACAGATGAAAAATTACAGTATTGCATATTCTCTGTCCATAACTAACTTCCAATGAGTCTGGTTTAGCAATTAAGTCAAAGTTACCCAGTACTGCCAGTCCACTGTTGTGTCACAAGGGTTGCTAAGATTTCCTGGCAATTTAGCCAAACTAATATGATTCATATTCTGGGTTTGATTCATTTCTATTCACAGCCATATATGCCAAAATGAACTTGGCTAAAAAGGAGCAAGCAGGCTTGTGATTTGTGAACAATTTTAGGTGAACCTACTAGGCTACTACTCCAAACCAAAACAGTCACAAGGCTCACGGAATTGCAATGAGCAAACCTAACAAGTAACAAAGTGTGTTTTCTCATTAATTAATGAGACATAATGTCCACATTCTTTTGTAAAAATGGTCAAACCATCACTATTAATAACCATTTTCCCCTCTCTGACAGACAGGAGAGCACTCCTGAATACCGTGGTCGAGAGTCTGACATGGATGCCTAGCTGGTTAGTGAATCAAGAAGAAACTCTATGTATGGAAATAATGCACAGCAGATAAATGTTATACCAAGGCTACCCTCTGAAAGTCCTATAAGGATTCATTTTTGTGTCACACTTACATTTCATGATCGAATTCAGCAGTACTATTACTATGATCAATATTCTCATAAACACAGTTTAGAAGTGTTTCCAGATGACAAGATGTGGTATAAGGATAGGTCATCAAGTTGCCAACTTTGAAGCAACCAAAAAGTAGAAAAAAAAACATTAAACCAGTTTATATGCCTCTAAATCAATCAGAATCACTACATTCAAAACAAATTTATATGCTTTAATGTTAGCCTATTGACACAAATTGTTTGGAAAGAAAAAAAACAGAATCAAAGGTTAGATTCCTACCGAAAATAAAGACAATGATAAGACGCAAAACCAAAGTAGCCACTGCAGAAACCCTTCTTATTGGCTTTGGGCTTTAGTTATGTCTTAGTTCTTACACAGTTTCTGTAGAAAATTGCAACTCAGAGAATGCCATATTTCAGGTTTCCAGCTTACAAGGTATCTGTAAAAATTTACAACTGCACTTCAGGGATGCTTTCCTCCTTTGGTAAGTTTATTTACAAAATTTCAGCTTTATTACGCTAATTCTATACTTCAGGTCACCTGAACAAAAGAGCATAAAGATCAAAGAATCTTAATTAAGACAACCTGCAAAGGCGGCTCAGTTTAATGAAAAACTAAAAGCGCACACATTTTAAGGACAAGTAAATATTTTTGTAAACCATGTAAGGACAACCTGATAATAACCACACAAAATCTTTACTCAGCTTGTACTACCACGTTTATCCCAGGCGTAACCTGTAAACAATAGAATATACGATAGTACAAGTTTTTTAAACACCATTAGTAGCAATTATACTTAAAGTTAGTAAAGAAAGAAAAAATCATACCCAGTATGGAACACCATTAGTTGCAACTATGCTGGTCCTTAAAATTGTTTGTTTGTGAAGTAGATGCCTATAAAACGAGCTTATTTTAAAATGTGACGCACAAGCTTTGAAAAATATTTAAAATGCTTTTATTTTATATCATACCCATTGAGATGTGGGCAGCCTAGGAAGAATAAACCTGTTTCTTTGGTCTCGAGGATGGTTATAAGAAACAACTGAGGAACCGTTTACTTCTGGGTACCTTAAAAAAGGATATGGTGGGAAGATGCCTTGAAATGAAGGCACTTGATTTTGGATTTGGTTAAATGAATGTTGATGTGTTGATCCTTGTGCCAAGACAAAATGCTCCTACAAACCATGAAATATAACAAATATGTCAGATTGTCAGATCATGCTCATTGGTATCTTGCAATTGAAACAAAAGTGAGAAAAAACCTGCACAGGCTGATACACGTTTGATGCTAACCCCATGATACTTGGATTGTGGTTATATGATTGCTGATTTGTCAATGCGTGTGCTACTTCAGACGAGTCCTGGATAAAAAGAAGTATCACTTATTGTCAGATTTGACAGCCACTTGAGATATAACCTTGACAGCTTGAACAAAAAAATAATATCAAATATATTTCATATTTCACGCAGCTTAATTATAAATATATAAGCAGTAACCTTAGTGGGTTTATTCGCACTGTTATCTCTCTCCTTGATTTGTTTTGTTGCACTAGCAGACTTCTCACCATCACCTGCAAAAGAACCCCTGTTATTTGCTATTAAAATAAATGAAATAACATTTGAGATACAAAATACTAACCCTTTTGTTTAGAGGAAGTCCTCTTAGCTGCTTTGGTCTCCTTAACACCTTCCACTTCTTTTTTAGATTGGCTGTGAAATTTCGTTCTTTTTGATTCTCGCAGAGGTGCATCCTTATCCAAGACTGATGATGAATCTCCACGAGAACCAGAACTTTGTGCCCTTTCATCCTCAGTAACTGCTAGTGCATCCAACTTTGCCTCTACTTGTAGCAATTCTGACTTGGCAAGTGAACACAGCGCATTGGACTTTGCACCCTTAGCTACGATTATCTGTGATATGTATGATAACTCTTTGTAACGAGTCATGGACAGTGGATCGATCTCATTTCGGATTGCTTCCCCATAAGAATCGAAAACAACTTCATCTATTACACTCTTTGTCCACCTTTTCATGTAATATCTGGAAGGCAAACTTAGAAAGTTTAAGTCACGAAACAATTTCAAAGTATGAGAGCAAAGTATCCCTTGAAACTCAAACTTCCTACATGTACACAACACCGATTTTTCAGATTGATGATATGTAAGTGTATGATTCCTGCGTTGACTTCCTAAATACTCGACTATATATGTATTAACATCCCCATCAACTTTGTCCAATTGCATTCGAAGATCAAGAGTTTTCTTGTACTCTTCTTGGAAAAAATTAAACATCTTTCTTGTGTATATTGTTGTCGCTTCACATTCGACAGACCAATTAGACAACAGAATAGGTTCAGTTTCTCTATTCCTCTTGAATTCTTCCCGCTCTTTATGGCGTCGAGAAGCTATAGCCTTGCTGTACTGATTTACACTCTCGCGAAGATTAACCTTAGTGCCAAAAAACATTTTCAAATCTTCATTGATACTTTCACTTCTTTCTATCGTGGGCATATCCGCGCAAAAATGAACATGAGCGTAAACTTGAGCCCAGTTTTCACGCATATCATATAATCCTTGCAACCACTCATTACCTTCTAAGTTAAAATCTTTGATAAGTGCAGCCCATGTCAATTCAAATTCTTCAATTGTTTCTCCCTCATATATGCATTCCTTGAACCGTTCAGTAAATGACTTGAACTCAGAGAAAACTTTATTCAAGTTCTTTAACGCATTTTGATGAATGATCCTAAGACAAAGCCGATGATGAGAATCAGGAAACACAATACCAATAGCATTTTCAATCACTGCACCTTGACCTGTAAAAATTGTTTTTGGTTGACGCCCTCCCATGGCTTCCAAAAAAGTATTGAACAACCAAACAAATGAGTCGGTTCTTTCGCTATCCACCAAACCACATCCAAAGAGTGTTGTTTGCCCATGATTGTTAACACCAACGAACAGTGTACAAATCATGTTATAGTTTTTCAATCCAAATGTGGTATCAAAACTTATTATATCGCCAAACAACCCATAGTCACGCCTTGAAGTTGCATCACAAAAAAAGACCCCGCAAATTTCAGTTTCATCATTGGTTCGGAAGGAGTAGGAGAAATGTCTGTTCTCTCGTTTCTTGGCTCTAAAATAATCAAGTAGAAATAGCACATCTTCTCTTTTCAGAATATCTGCACGTCTTCTCTGTATCAAATTGCTACTGTCAGATTTGTTGAACTTAACGTACTCAGCTCCTCCATCTTCTTCACAGAAGTATGTGATATCGTGTAAAGTTTTAACATCCCTATGCAACCTCAAAATTTGTGCACTTGATAGCGGGACAAGATCGTGTGTGTGCTCTGCTATAAACTTGACCAACTCATACTTCCCGCTTTTAATCAGTTTGACAGTAAATTGAGCCATGCATCCAAACCGTCTATCTTCTCTCCTTCTGGTCGGAGTTTTGATCTTAGTATAAGAACCTTCACATGCACAACATACTGTGTATCTCAAGATCTTACTTCGATCAGCTTTACTTCTATTTGACCCCTTTTTCCTTGTGTTAAATCCCATCATTCTTGCATAACCATTATAAAAATTGTATGCTTCTTTTATAGAGTTAAACTCCATTCCAATCTGGGGATCTACGGCATCTGTCGATTTATCTCCTAAACCATTTCCACCACGTCTGTTCACCTCCATTCCACAAAAAAGATCATCATTAGAACCCAAATCCATATCTGGGGAACCCGCAAAATCATCACTATCTTCAACTGAAATGTGATCTTGGACTTCTGATCCTTCATTATCCATCTACAATAAGGGAATTATGAGATCAGAACCAGCTATTAGATCAAATAACTAAGTTTAATTTAAACAGATCGACACCGACAAGGTGGCCCTTAGCACCTTAGCCTTCAGTAAGCTGAAAAGTAAATGAAAAACTAGCTACACGCAAAGTGGCTTTAATATGAAACGACAAAAACAATTTGGAAATGAGTCCTCAAGGCTTGGATTGAACATGTGTTCAGAAACATAATATCCTTGTTCATAGAGAGTAGCTCACCAGGCTGTAGGCTATTGAATAAATTTGAACACTAAAAACTCATTATTATGCCGCAAGTTGCAGTCAAAATCTTTAAGGTGGTGTACCTTATTTACTTAGTTTAAGTCTATTCTTATAATGTATATATGTTTTTCCCCAAGTATTGCTTCCTATAACTAATTTTCTTGTAATAACAGCAAAGGCCTTACATACAGTAAATATCAGCAGGCTATGTCAAATATGTATGAGGGTAGCTGCTTGAAATACATGCTTGTGTAAATTACTGATCCATACCATACACCTAAATAGAGGGGATCCTAATCCATTTTACTAATGAGTTGACAAAATAGGAGAATTTAGTTTAAAAGGAACAACATCGACGACAATAACCTCTATAGTAGAGATAAAGTTGTAAGAGTTCCCAACTTTTTTTGTGGTTTATTAAAGGGGCATTTCTCTTCGCTTTGGGATTAGAAGGCTGCCTATGTTTGCTTTAATCTTTTCTGGGTAAAATTCAAAGTTATTGCTCAGTATGTATAAGTGAATTGTACTGAAATAAGTAGAAATCTGCTAACACAGGAAGGTTGGACTTTCCAGAATATACATGATTGAGTATAGTGTTTTTGTGGGGATCATTGGACCTAATATGCTAATCGGGAGTTCAAATAAACTTGAATTGCTGTTGCTGAAAACATTGTCAAAGGTGAGAAATAACACTATATCATGTTGATTAAACTATTACAACCGAAACTAGCTAATGGATACTAGATGCATTATCCTGAAAATAAAATCGAATTGACAGTATACCATCTTAAGGCAGAAGTAAGATTCAGGATGGGAAGATCTAGCCATGCTGGGTTAGAGTATATCTCTACAATAATAGGTTGTCTGTAATTGGCACAAAATATAGTTCTAGTACAAACCATGTCTTTTACTCTCAAGTCTCTAATACAATGCATGTCTATAAACAGGAAAAAAAAAATTTGCAAATCACAATTACAACAAACTCCAGAAAATAAAATTGCAAGAACTTGATAATCATGAGGCATGCATTCTTAAGTAAACTTGTAATAAACTGGAATTATAGTGAAATAAAACATTTGCTAATTGAATAGAGATTATATATAATTATGAAATTGGAGAGTAGTTAGACGTGAAATCTTTTTACCCTAGAATTGCAGTTGGAGATGATGGTTTCATTTGAATTGTGATGATTCATGATTGAAACAAACAAACAACCAAACCAACCAACCAACACAGTTTTAAAGAAAACTGAGAAACTTGGGTAGGGGATTAGAATGGAAATTAGAGATTTTTTCGCTTTGAAATGGAAAAATGAGAAAAAAGTGGTCCCACCAATACTATTAACTGCCAAAAGAGATTCCATAATCCATACATACAGTATTACATTACAATATGTGGGTGAAGAATGATGCCCGACCAGTATTCCCCATTTTAAACCTAACAGAATTCAGATGATCTGAACAGTGAACAGCTCAACAGCATAGAAAACTGACAAAAAGATTACTGTATGTCTGTATGGGTTGTATGTGGCTAAAGCCTGCCGAGTGCCGACCAGTATTCTCTTTATAGATAATGTCTGTATGGGCTCAAGTGCTCAACATATTTGATTTTCATTGTTGGTCTAAACCACCAAAAATTCCATGTTTTTCATTGATAACATTCTTACTAGGAATAAAACCATAGCCAATCCCACCAACCAACTTAAATTCAATTATATTCTCATTACAACCACACACTCAACTCTCACACATCTATACAAATTTTAAACTATGGTTCCACATGCCCCCTTTTGGTTCTTTCTTCTTTATTCAATGAAACTTTTCTTGACTTGCTCTTGAGCTAGAGAATCCTATGAAGAAGTCTCTTCTAGCCAAAACATAGCAACGTGTTGCTTTAGTAGAGAAGTAAGAGTGATCATGGTAATTGGCCACTTTAACATGCAATTAGAGTAGCTCATGTGGTAAATAAGTTATAATTAACCCAAACATTTTCATTTATGGAAATGAACGAATTCAAATTACTCCGCAATGATACTTTTTCAGTGAAAAATATTTGTAAACAATGATGATACAATTGGTAACATTTTACACTGAAGAGTATTAATACATATTACATACACAATTGACTAATACTGTATCAGGAACAAAGTTAAGAAACCATAACATAAATTACACACAAAGATAAGATAAGCACATAGACATGCCATTATCTTGTATCTTACAAACTTCCTCACCTCACCGTGTGGTGGCAACCTGTTAAAATTTGGAGATTCCATCTTCAAACGCTTTTGTTGCATGACATCCCACTTAATTTCATCATCATCTACCTTTTCATTCTGGTCATTGTCATCTAACGCTCTCCTTCTGCTAGCTACAGTCCAAATTCATCTATCATTGTCTAACACTGCTTAAACAAACTCCATTTCTTCACCATCACTTTCATCCTCTGCCATATATTCATAGTGACCCTCAACCTCACCTTCTAGCATCCATTGTTCAAGTTCATCTACTTCTTCATAATCATGCCTATGGAGACTATCAAAGCTATCCCAACATTTAGTTCCCAGCTCCTCACCACGGCATGCAATATGCAAGAACGGGCGGCTTCTAGCTAAAGCATCCACCAACTCTCGGTTTACACTTCCTGTAAGTCCAAACCATCTTAACCTTGGAAAGTGAGGTTTCTTGAACCATCGAAATGCAAGCGCTGAAATCCTTCTGCAGTCATAAAGATCCAGCAAACGCAATCTACTACCATGCCACCCACCATCATCAACCTGCATTGAAGCTAATGCCATTACTGACGTATCACCTATGTGAGGACACCCCCGAATCCGAAGTTCGCTAATTGAAACCCGAGTTTTGGCTAGTGATAAAATTCCATGGTCTGTGAGATTTGGAATATTTGAAAGATCTAGATTTTGCAATGCTTTAGCAGAGGAGCCATCAAATATAGCATCAATGCACCTGTCTGTAAGTCTTTTGCAACCCCTGATGGACAGTGAGACTAGTGAACCCATCACCTCTTGACCCAAGTACGTCAATCCGGTATCAGTAATATCAGAGCCATCCAATATAAGAATCATCAACTTACGAAGAGAACCAATAGCTCTCATGGCCTCATCGCCAATATTTCGGCCAACCCTTAGATCCAGAACCCTGAGATCCATGTTTTTGGATAAACACACAACAGCATGGTTGGTTAACATACTACACCATCTTAGGCTTACATCTGTCAGAGAAAGAGAAGTTGCTGCTGAGATGTCATGGAATACAAGATCGGTCAAATGGGTCCCGTGAGACAACTTTAGCATCTGCAGGCTAGAGCATTGATGCAAGATTGCCCTAAAACCTGAGTCAGTAACCCGGCAGAAGCCTCCAAGAGAGATACTTTCCATGCTTGAACACTTATCTGCCATAAAGAGGAACCCAACATCACTAACTCTTTTGAAGTGTGTGTTGATATATTCTTGGCTTCGGACCAAAGAGAGGTGTTTCAGTTTTCCATTTTGATTGATCTGTTGAAGACCTGAGTTGGTAAGGTCAAATCCAATCGTTGGCTCTAAAATGGGTGCATCTCGAAGGTCCAAATAGGTAAGGGACATGAGGTATTTACTGATTGTATCAACTAAAGCGTCAGTAATAAAGTCCACTGTGAGGCACAGTTTCTCAATGCCAGGAAACACAGGCGCTCGTATGTGTGGCTGTGGCTGGGGTGGTCCCAGAGTTGGACTAAGCGATTCAATGACCATCACTGAAGGAATGAAACCAATCTCAAGAGTTGTGAGATGTCTTGAAGCCAGCAGCCAGAGTCGAGCAAAATCATAATGGAGAACCAGTGAGACATCAAACATCAGGCTCAATGACTACAGATAAAAGACATGAATCAGTTAAAGCACATATATTGCTTTATGCAACAGCATAGAAATTTGAAAATGTAAACTGTAGCAAATTGGTATCATATATAATATATATAGGTAAGAAGCAGTGTACATGCTTCCAGCAGACTATGAAATTACTCTACCAAAAGAATAGAAGCACAAAGGTTGCATATAGATTGGTATTATTGATGCTTGACAAAGGATTAGGCTACAAGAATACTGCCTACAGATACAAAAGCAGGAATTTTACATAAATGGCTGTCACCTCTGCAATTAAATAGTATCAGGACTCAAGTAATATTTTTGAGTCATCAAATGCAAGAAGATGAATCGTTATCAATGGTAAGTCCAAATAAATCCAAAAAAGGATAGCGCTATAATTATGTTCCTAGATTGACTAAAAATGAAACAAAGCATGGGGATTGGAGATTCATAAGATAACTGTGTGATCGGGTTATAATGAATGATATACAATTCTTAAGCTTAAACCTTACTTCTAACAAAGAGCAACCACCAAGCAACTGCTCTAGATCAGACATGTCAATTGCATGCCCTCTTTTTTCAGCTACTGAACCCAAGTAGAGAGACCTGAAGGTAAGGAAAATTGTCAATAATTCATCAGAGACTGAATGCTATCACATTGTTTTATTACGCGTAAACCATATTGTAAGATTTCGTCTCTGGTAAGAAATTACTCAGAGGTAAAAGCAACAGTTCCTTATCTCAATGATATGATGTAGACTACACTGCTAAACAGAGCTATTCAAAGGATACTTGTATATGCCCACATTTTTTATGCCTTTTATGGTGAAATAATATTAGAATTTCTTCAAAATTTATAACATCATAATTCTCCAACTTTTACAAAAAATATTTTCATTTTGAAATAGGGAAAAAGCACAATTAAGTTAAGCTGATCACTTGATTGAAAATATAGCCAAACTTTATTATGCAGAAGGAGAGCTTGAACAGATAAGATATTAACACTTAGATCATGTGGTCCAATACCTTTAACACGAACCATTAGAAATCTGGAAAGTTCAGATCCTATGTTGAGTTCGGATTACAAAAAAAGATGAAGAACACACAATATAAAAAATATACTGCTCTCTTTTATAGACCCAAAATTTCCAGCAGTGAACAATACGAAAATAGTGTCTCCCATTCCAGGTACCTAACTCTATCTTTCATACTATACTCTTCTGCTTTTGTCTTTCACTTCTCTTTCCATTGATGTATCTTCTGGTTTGTGGCTTCTACCACGTTCTTCAGAATTTTATACGCATGATTTACAGATCAGAAAGCTTGTGAAATAATTATTCATTGTGATAACTGAAAATACTCCCATCTCTGGGAGTTTTCCTTCAGATTATTAATTTTCAGTTCTTGTCAGTTGTATTAGCTTTTGTGGAGCAATATTCACCAAATAAAATTGAGTCACAAACCAAAAGGAGACGTTTGAAACTGAAAGATGAGTGTGACATAAAAAAGTATCCCTTTTGTCCTTCTTACTCACAGAGTTTTGGGGTACATTTTAGTTTGTTTCACCCTCTAAGAACCATATCAAGGTTTAAAAAAGCTATTTTGAGAACTGAGGCGGTTCACTGAAATAAGGCAAGGCGTATGCCTTAAAGCGCAATGAGGCGTAAGCCTCAGATTTTTAAGAAAATAAATCATAAAAATAATATAAGAAATCTCAAAAATAAAAACATCCTGTAAAATATTTAAACAAAAAAAAAAAAAAAAAAACTCAGTGCTTTAATGAAATAAAACTTTTAACATGGAAAAAATGAGTTTTTTAAGAGTTTTGGCTCTTGGAACAAAGAAATAGAAATAAATAAATAAATAAGAGTGAGAAACAGAGGAAGAAAAACAGAAAAATAAAACAAAAGATAGTAGTTTTGGTTATTTCAATGAGAAGAAGAAGTAGAAGAAAGAAGAAGAAGAAGAGACGGTGCTGTTTGTTTTTTTGACTAGTAGCTTATAGCTTATAAGCTACCAGCTACTAGCTATAAGCTTGGGGATGGAGCTTACAGTAACCGCCATCTTTTTAGCCAATTTCTACTAGAAAAGCTTATAAGACCCTAACTAGAAGTAAAAACAAATATACATTTGGGTTTTCTAATAGCTTATAAGCTATCAGAACTAGTATAACTGAAAAACAAACAGCACAGAAGATGGGAACAAAATACTTGGTAGTTTAGTTGCTTATCTAATAAGTCATAAAGAGGGTAGAAGTGTAAATATACTTAAAATTATATTAATATTTTATTGATTTGGATCTGTCTACGTTGAAAGTCAAGAATCCAACTGTTATATGCAAGCTAAAACGTATAAGGCGCGCCTGAATTATCGCCCCAACTCGTACGCCTCAATCCGCGCCTCAGTTGGATGAAACGTAAGCCCCAATCTGCACCTATAAAACGTAAGCCTCACTACGTATTAAGACCGCCTCGCCTTAACTCGCGCCTCAAGGCGCGCCTTAAAAACGCTTTTTTAAACCTTGAACCATATCTTTAAACTAATACCCTCGCTGTGGAGCAACTCAAAAAAAGCCACGAAATACTTCATCGTCTACCACAGTATGATTACAACCATTCCAACATCTTCACCCTCTAAGAACCATTCCGATGATAACATAAAACTGAATAATTACCTCATTTTAGACAGTTTCCAACTCCCATAGAGAAGATGACATGAAAGATACTAATTTCCATGGTTTGCCAATTGCCATGGAAACATTTAAGGTAGAGGTTGGTGTATTATGTTTCTCGGTATCCCTTTTCAAGAGCCATGAAACTCATCTAAGCACCTTGCATCATTCACATGAATTGTTTACAAGTATGACACATCACAACATTGTGCGCATGGAATCACAAACATGGTGCCATGAAGAAACAAAATTCACGAATTTGTAACCGTCATGGATGGCAGCATATGCAAGCACAATTTCATAATTTGATCGAAGAAAATGCCGACCTATGTAGATTGGATATTCTTCTTGCACATAAACATATCTAAAAATATAAATACTGTTTCCCAAGAATGCACCCACGTCGTGCATCTTATTCAAAGTTAATGAATAAAACATAAGAAAATTCTAAATGATACTCTTTTATTGTTTAATATATAGTCATGGCCCCACCTCTCAAAAAAAAAAAAAAAAAATGAAAATGAATTACTAGCACTATTTGCATTTCAATGGATTTTTTTTTCTCACAGATGGTTATCTCCTCCCCTCCCTCCCTAGTACCTCCTCCTCCCCACCCCCACCCACAAAAAAAAAAAAAAAAAAAAAAAAAAAAAAACGAATTACTAGCACTATTTGCATCTCAATGGATTTTTTTTTTCTCACAATTGAAAATTAAACCTTCCTCTCACCAACTTCATACGTCCAATTATGTACATGTCTCAACAGATTTTTATGGACAAAAAAAGCATCAAAGTTACAGAATAAATCATAAGCAAATTTCAAATGATATAGGGTATAATCAAAAAATTATAGTTTGATATAGGGTATAATCAAATGGGATATCGTTTGATATATATTCCAAACCCAAAATAAAAGCACAAGAAAAGGAAATACTAACATTATTTGCATTTCAAAAAAAAAAAACAAAAACAAAATATCATCATAGAATTAAGGTCTCAAGAACTGATAACAAAATATTTTCTTAACAAAACTTATATATATTTATGAACTTGTCTCAAAAATAATTTATGGACACGGAAAATCAAGATTCAAGAAAAAATATAAGAAAAATTGAAATGATATCAGTCATAATTAAATCTGCTGTCGTTTCACATCTAGTCACTCCCCCGAACCTGCCCAAACCCAACACCCCACCCCCTCCCCAACACACTCCCCAACAAGGAAGAAAATAGCAAAGAAAATGATCTACTAAACTATTTCCATCTCAATGGAACAAAATCTCGCCGGAGGTTATAAAAGTTCCAAAGCAGTTTTCAAATATATTTGGTTGATAGCAAATAACTCGGAGTCCACATTATACAATACTCATAATATACAAGATAGGGTAAGGCATGTGCCTTACAAAAAGAACTCAACAGAATAAAATTTAAGTTTGTTCGAACTGCAGGTGAATCAGTTATTTACTCTTTATCCCATGGTCACATATTTTCACTCTTTTATAGTATTAACTAAGAAGTTCTACTTCAGGAACATATATAGGAACAGATATATTTCACTAGTCAATAAAATTAATAATGCTTCACTCGTGCTTTGATGTTCACAAATCGTACTTATCTACTTTTAGAAAGTCATCCAATATCAAATCCCAATCTACTTCCACAGAATACAAAATGCTCAAACGGAAAAATTCATTTAGTTGAAAGCATTGACTTGAGTAAATTATGAAATTGCTCATTAAATCAGGCTTACTATAATAACATATTCTTAATTCGTTAAAAAGCTTTCTATTAGGAAACCAAAACATCACAGATTTTATCGCGCTTAATCTCAAACAAACAAATAATACCATCAAAAAAAAAAAAAAAAAAAAAAAAACCTTAAGCTATGAGACAAACCTTAGATCCTTGCATTGGTTTCCAATAGCTGAGAGCAGATTTCCAGTAAAACCATCACAATTTTGCAAACAAAGTTCATTCAAAGAAGGTCGAACTAAATGATTAATCGACAAATCATTAAGTTTTTTACAATCAACCTTAACACTTCTTAGATATGGATTTGGCGGTAAAAGAGGTTTCAATAGATCCATAGATGGCGCAATATCCTGAAATCATATCAAATGAAACAAATCAAATCAATTCAAATTGAATCTAATCGAATTAAAATAATAATAATAATTAAAAGATCTTAGATTGATTGAGATTTGAGCTTACATGAAGATGGAAATTGGGAAGAAAAGAAAGAATTTGAGAAGCACAAGTGTTAAGAGTTTTGCAAGTAGTTGCAATTGAACAGATTGAAGAGATATCAAGTTCTGATATTATTGAAGCTAGTAACGCTGATGGAAGTAGTTCTAATCCTCTTTCCGCCATATCTTTCTTTCTTTCTTTCTTTCTTTCTGTGTTAATTTTCACACTTTAATGAAGAGAGAAAGAAAGAAGAAGACAGTGGAATTTATGGACCCAAATCATGGACCGCATAAAGCCCAAATTAGAAAATAGCCCAAATCAATGTAAGTATTCAGTAACCTGTAACTGATCATCACTATCATCAGTTCACCATTTGTTACTGTTTCGTCGTCTTTCTTCCGTTCTGCAATTCTCACGTCGTTCGAAATGAATTTGAGGTCGAAGAGAAAGAAACCTGGAGAACAAAGAGAAGAACAAGAGGAGAAGAATGAAGATATGTGCAACACAGAAATATTGGCGCGAATGAAGAATCGAAAAGAATTTATTAAGGAAAATAAGAAGAAGAAACAGAAAAATGATGAAATTAGTGAATCATTTGGAACACAAGATGTCGTTAATGTCTTATTAGGTAATTATTGATTTAGTTTTATTATGAATTTGTTAATTAGTTACTTCATTTTCAGTAGGGTTTTTGAGTTTGTTAGGTTGAATTCTAACTATAATTTAATGTAAACAGGTCAGTATTTCTCGTTTAATGAAACTACTGTTTCGGATCGTGAAGAGTGTTCTATAAAGATAGATCAAAACAATACTGGAGAGAATGGAGGGAATGGCGAGAAGGCGATACTGAGTTCTATGAGTGTTGAAGAAGCTGATGGAATTGTTGAGCCAAATTCTGAAACTAGTCAAAGAGAGGAAGAAGGTCTTGTTAGCAATAGTGAAGAAGATCTAAGAAATTCAATGCTTCGAGCAGGAGGAGGTATCTTATTTTGGTCCCTTTTTTTATTGTTATGGTTGTATCTAGGTGATTTACTTTGTACAGTAGTTTGTTTAGAATTATGTTGTGTACTTGAGTTGATTGTGAAAAACGAAAACATTATGCTTATTAACCGTTGAGGATTATTAGTTAAGTCGTCCAACAGGTTTACTATGTTTTGAAGTGTGTTTACCACCTTTGCATTATGAGTCAGTCCTGGTTTTAGAGTAAAGACAAGGTTAAACACACTTGTCATTATATTATTAACGCCTTGGTATCAACGTACCATACACTTTTACACTGTAATGGACGACATAGCTTTTTTCCAAAGAAATAGATAACTGCGTTATAAGTAATGATTCTTCTTTTGGACCTGTGTTATAGATTCTGCATTCCATTTCTTTGGAAAAGGCCTTGCTTCATTTATACTAGAGTGGAATTGCCACTCTTACTTGTTATACTTATTTAAATGAAGTTGGTCGAAATGTTTTTCACATATTTCCAGTTTTACTGGAACCCAACTACTACAACATACCCACATTATAGAAATATAACATTGAAACATGCTTTATGGCCCCTTTGAGGGAGTGAATATTTATTTTGAGCTGATTCTTACTTTTCTTAGCATTGATATAGATCATAGTTGGTCCATTCAGAACTTCATGAGCAATTTGAACTCTAATTGGATCCGAAAATTTCCCAACTTAAAAGTATGGAATAGAGCAGGGGCATTCTTGAAGATGTTGATGATTTGATGTAGAAGATGAGCGAGACTTAACCAAAGCATCAGTATCCATGGCTGCTTATATACCTCGGAGTATGGATTCCCAGTTTTAAGACTCTTCTAAACGTAGTTCAGTGAGCTAGGACCTGGGTTCTCTATAGATCTAGGAAAAGTAATCCCAGTCAGCCAGTCTACCACAAAGTATGTGGAGATAACTTAAGACATTAAGAAGATGACATCTAGTTGGCCTCGATGGTTAAGGGCTACGCGTTTGATTGGCCTAGGTACTTTAAGAAATTCAAATCAAGTCAAAGAGATGGACTTTGATAGAATGCGGCCTTAGCAATGTGTTGACCGAAGGGCTACGGGCTACCCCTCCCGACTACGTGTATGCCGCCTATACAAAGTGGTAGTCTAGACGCCACATGTCGGACATGTGCCCATTTGGCCTTATGGTAGAGGTATTAATGCCTAAAAGTCATGTGATTTCAAGTACTTTGTCTATCCTGTTGACAGCTTCTGACACCTAGGTACAGAGGGAAAGCAATACAAATACAGTTGAAACAAGTTCTGCGCCAAGAGAACCCATGTGGAAGAAAGAGGAATATGCACTGATGGTGGTGCAACACAGGTTTCTGGATGTTGCTGAATGCTGATCTTGTGTTTCCAGCTTATCTATGATCTTTCTTGATACTATTATATCTTCAAAATCCTGTACTCCTTCCGACCGAACTGGTCCAAGACTGTGCCTCAGTATTCACTATGACTTCATTGACCGAGGAGATCTTTTCTTTGAATACTTGATTTTTCATGTCTTTTCTAAAGAATCCAGCAGGTCGAGCAGGGTACTAATCTAGTATTTTCAAGATGTTACCCTCAGTCCATTTCCCCTAAGATTTGTTGAAGTGCAGAGCAGTTAGTGGGACAAGGGGAGAAAGTAGCAAAGCACTTAGCGTAGATTTTTTATGATTTAAGATTGTCTGTAATTAATAATTTGCTTCAACAGTTATGGGACATCATAAAGACAGTCGAAGCATTGAGCCACATGCTTATCAAAATAACCACTGTGGAGCATACTCTGTCGAAAGCACGCCTATTTGTCTCACCACTCTAGGGACACCCTTGGTGTCTCAGGCCTAAGGGAGGCCTAAAATCATATGTAGTGTTGCCTAGACTGCACGGTTAGAACAATTATAATAAGCCTTGGGCGTTCTCCAACAAACAATACTCAGCCTATTCCAATCCCAAAGAATCTCTACAGAAAGTGGGTACTGCGTTGGTAACAGTGATTGCTCTTTGCTGGAGTTCTATTGCGAGGTAGTATACCTGTGTGCCATACCCATAGGCTGGTTTTCTTTTTTAATATTTGTGTTCAATTTCATGTGCAAAAGTTGGAGTCATGGTTGGAGTTTGTTTCTTTATAGATTTTGGCTAATCAGCAGCTAGAACTAGTAGTCTTTTATAGTTCTTTACCAACATATTTTAACTGAATTTTACTTCAAATTTACAATGCCATATCTTGATGTTTGTGTTTGAATTGAATTTGTATGATTGCTTAGTGGACTTTATTTCTTTATCAGACTCATACTTACCTAGAACTACGTTTGCTAGCCAACTAAACGTTTCTTAGGAACTCCCTCTCATGCAAAGAAAAACTTGGGTCGCGAATGGTTAGGAAAACTCTTTTCATTACATATAGGGAGAATTAGAGATACCCCCAGGAAAAGTGTGCACTCTTTGAGATACCCCCAGGAAAAGTGTGCACTAGAATTAGATCTAGTGACATGTTAATTTGAATGGTGGGGATTAATTTAACTAAACATGTTACTAGGATTTAGAAGTTTCATTGGAAAAGGGTATTTTTGTCTAAAAGTCCTAAAGACTAGTCAAACACTAGTCAATAGCTTGGTTGACAGGCTTCAAACGAAAATCTGGGGGGTATCTCTAATGATTTTCAAATCTGGGGGGTATCTCAAAGAGTGTAAACTATTCCGGGGGGTATCTCTAGTTCTCCCTTACATATATGCAAATATTTCTTCTTCACTGAAAAGGTGGAAGTAATCAAGATATAATATTTCCAATGGGTGATTTGTCAAATTTTGTTGTTTGGATAGAGTAGTTAAGCCAATTTATTGTCTGATTTCCAAGTACTTTAGTTGTTTCCCAGTTCCCACACATTTTCCCTTCTGTTTCCTTTTCATTTCCTGTTTGCTTATATGGTTTTGTTGAACTTCTGTTGTAATGGTGAATACAGAACATGAATATGAAGAAAGTGGCCAGACACATAATAGAAGACTTGTGAAGACATTATCAACAAAATCGAGGAAAGGGAGAAAGGGCAGGGGGATCACAACCCTGTCACACATCACTGAGGACACTAATGCTGTAAGAAAAGTTATTGAGTTCAACACAAATGGTCAACCAATTGGTCCTAATGCACACGAGTTTTCTAGTTATCTTGGTATATTGGGGCGGAAAATGGTTCCAATAATTTATGAAAGCTGGCCTAAGGTGCCAAAAGATTTGAAAGAGATAATATGGAATAGTGCCCAGGTAAATTATGGTATTTTTTATATTTGCATTAATCTCTTCGACTATTTTTTTATTTCTTAATTGATGGGTGGACATCCGTTATACATAGGACAAATATGTAATAGATCCCGAAAGAAGGAAGACAGTTCTATCTGCCATTGGAGAGAGGTGGAAGTCTTTCAAAGCTATTCTTACTAAAGTTCATATTTATCCATTCAAAAACCAACCCCAGCTTCTTACACGTCCTCCTGAAAAATACAAATTCATTACACAAGAGCATTGGGATATATTCGTAAAGTCAAGACTATCAGAGGACTTTCAGGTAGATATGTATTAAATGAATTGTTGTTATTATAGTCAATACGTATACTTGAGATTAGACTAACACTCCTTTTTCATCCTTTCTAGGCTAAAAGCAAGCTCCAATCGGAGAGGAGAGCCAAGAATATATATAACCATCGACTAGGTCGGAAGGGATATGTTGGTCTTGTTGAAGAATTGGTAGGTTTCGTATTTTTTGCTATATTAGCAATGATATAGTTTTGCTGAAACCAAAATATACTAAAGCAATGTTGTATCTTCTTTTATTGGTAACAGAAACAAAGTTTAGGGACATCTGTTGATAAACTAGATAGATGTGATCTGTGGAAAAAGGCTCGCCAAAACAAGAAAGGACTCTATTTGGATGATGCAGTTAGAGAGAAAGCTGAACTAATTGTTCGTTTTTTCATGCATTATAATTGTTTTTAATTGTTTTTTTTTTTTTTTTTGGGTAAGAAAATTCCTATCAACTATCAAGTTCATTCATGAAATGTCCCTATTTGGCATTCCTGCAGGATGAACTGACAAAGCAGAAGAAAGATGGGAATTTAGTCATTCAAGTAAATGATGACATTCTTACCCTGGCATTAGGTACTCCAGAACATTCTGGTCGGGTTAGGGCTGCAGGACCTTTTATTACCCCAGCAGCCTACTTCAATCACCCTAAACGTAATTCCAGAAAGAATGTTACTGAGCTACAACAAAAAGTAAACGAACAAGCTGATAAAATCCTTGAGGTCAACCAGATGATCCATGAGTTGCAGGCTGAATACGATGTGATTCCACCACAGGGTCTACCTATCATACCGTCTTCTGAGAATACTGTCATACCATCTTCTGAGAATACGGGTTCCAACACCAATAATAGTGACAGTAGAAAGCATTTGGTTACCCCATTTGTAGAAACTAAATCATGTGGATCACAAGATTGGAGTGGGTGTCCTAATGACGACTATCATCTTGAGTCTGAATCTGATTGTCAGGTGAATAATTTGCAATGCTTTATGAAACTGTTATGTTTCGTGCACTGAAGGCTCCACTTTCATTGACGTATCTTTTGTTTACATATACAGTCAATGGACAAAAGAAACACAAAAAGTGACTTGCCACCAGTGAAATCAAACTGTAGAATTGGGAAGGTGGGTTATCTAGCTTCTTATTGTTACATTGATAGTCTGTTTCTTTTTACTTTTGTTTATAATGGCTCCTTCACTTTCTTCTTTTACAGAGTAAACAATGTAGGCTGGCTGTGGATTCAAAAGCCAACATAGTAGCTCATGGTATGGTTTTCGAGAGAGTTGAATTGAACGAAAAAATCCATAGTGTTCCCCTTGGAGAAAACAACATACGAGTGGCTATTGAATATGCAATATCTCCCAATGCTCTTCTCCCTGTACCAGTAATTGGTGAGATGACCATGGTTAAAGATGCAATTGGATCTTGTGTGGCTTGGCCAAAAGAGTTCGTGCTGACAGGTGTTGAGGTACAATAATGTAATTCCTACAAGTTATTGTTTATTGTAGTAAAATTCCAATTTCCAAGCCTGTTCATGTCTTTATTTATTCGGTTTTGTAGGAAGTTGAATGTCAAGCTGCTGGAGAGAACTCTGGTCCCATTCATGCCTTTGCTAGTTTGATAGATCAAATAATGTCAACAGATAGCATTACTATAGCAATGCAAAATGGGATATTTGGAGAACAAGTTGAGGCTTACCATAACAAAGCTGATCTAATGTGTTTGTGTAATATGCAAGATATAACAGGTAGCTGCATCATTACATATATAAGGTGAGAGGAATTGCTTGTTATGGGCCTGAACTCTTACCTTGATACTCTATGCTAATGATTTTTTTGTTTTTCATTTTTTTAGAGTCCTGTATGATAACTTGGTCAGTCATGGAGAAAAATATGTGTTCGTCAATCCTGGTTCCATCAGCTCTGCAAGGGGCCCTGATGCTTCTGCTATTATTACAAAAAGATTGCAGACTGCAAAAACGGACAAATTCTTTTTTGTTCCTTACAACATGAGGTAGTTTATTGTGTTAAATTTGTGTACATTATTAAATCCTTTTTAATATATAATATTACATAACCTTGCTCGCAACTTATCGCAGGGGACATTGGATTTTGATGGTTATTGATTCATCATCGATGGACATATATTGGTTGGATCCAATGCAGAAACCTCCATCCATAGACATTAAAATATATGTCACGGCGTGAGTATATTGCTTTTGTAAAGTACTAATCATATGTTTTCCCTGTTTTATTGACAATTTAAGTTTTTGTTTGTGAAGTGGAATCAAAGCTTTACAAACTGATGGTAAAAGACGGCCAAATCCAACTTGGCATAGTGTTAAGGTAAGAAGTTATAGAGGATCAAATTCATTTTCTAGCATATTGTCTAAGATTCTAATAATAGTGTTTATTGCAGTGCCCAAAACAACCCATGGACTCCCAATGTGGATATTATGTGATGAGATACATGAGGGAACTCGTGGAGGAAAGAAATCTATCCATCAGTGAGAAGGTGAAAGTTTGTTTGAAAGTATAGCTTGGTTCTCTATTATACAATTTAATATCTCAAATGATTAAATCTTTCTGTTCACTGGTTCATCTAGGTTTTGCTGTTTGCCGAGAAAAACAGCTACTCGCAAGATGAAATAGACGAAGTTAGACTTGAATTGATTGACTTCATCCTTACACATATGTAGTTGTCAACCAAGTATGTTTCTTCTTTATTTTCATGTGTTGCCTTTACAAAGTTTTCTCATAACATATTCCATCCATGTTCTTATGATAACTCCGTATATGTTTACATGTTCAAGGACCTCCATTTTTATGAACTATTGAATTATGAAAAAGAAGTTTGCTTTAGTGGAGAATATGTGTACAAAGGAAACCAGCTCTGCGAAAGCCATTTTTCACAATACATGTTAACAATCTCCATTAATTAGACTTTTTAATGAGAAATTCCAAATGCTTATGTGTGGAACTTTACTGCTGTCCTAATGATTCTGGATAATACTTGGGAAAATTCACTCCTGTAGATATATTAATTTTACCCGAAACAAATCGTCGTCGCGTTATTGAATTACTAATACTTGCTACACACATGGCATGTAATTGATACTATACTGGTTTGTTAATTTTATACACAATCTAAATTAAATTATATTTTGGATTTGCTGGAAACATTTTAACTTTTGAGGGGAACAAATGGTTAATAAAATGGGCTATGAGTTTGAGAGTGAGTTTATTTAGCACAAGCCTAAAAATTGTGCTGCTGTGAAGAGCTACTGTCCTCCATGCATGTGAAGGGACTAGGGATGGTTGCCTAGACTAATTCAGCCCGCACTTCGATAATTCAGGTTGGGCCAGTCCGACCCCTTGATAACGAATTTGGGTGGTTCAGTGGTAATGGGAAGTCATATGTGGCAACAAAATTTATCTCTCTCGAGTAGGTAGATCAGGTCGTGGTGCATCAGTGTAATGTCATTGCTCGACTTGACACCATAAAATTAAGTTGGATGATAAAATTAGAGTTGTACCTATCAGTCCATGGTTCCTAGAATCTTTCAACAATAGCTTACTGTTGCATTGGTTGAGCAAGTACAATAATCTATTGCACGAATTTTACAAGTTTTATGGTTGGTTTGGAAAGTTAAATAGTGTATCAAATCGCCCTTCAAACGAGGGTCAATAAACATCTGAATACGTCCATAACCTGGAATATGCATATCATGCAAATGTTTCTCAGTTTAAAAGTATAGTTGGAATATGCATATAATACAAATGTAATGATTATTAAATAAAAAAATATATATATAATCTGTACAGACTTATCTTATAATTAATATACATACGTTTTTGTTAATAATAAAAAAAATGCAATTCAAGCTGTGCTAATAACATTATACAGTGTCTTTTAAGTCGATATCCAGGAAAGTGGTGAGGTGCATTTATGGATTAGAAGTATTGAGCTGACATTTTTTTATTTTGAACAAGAATGCTAACAACACTTTATTCTTATGTTTATGCTGCTTTGACATGCATATCACTTATATATATATATATGCTGGTGTGTATCTCAAGATAGTCTGGTGTAATCGGAACCCCATTATGATTATCTGGATCTGCAAATCTATTTATAAGGTTGGTTCTTTAAATTTTCACATCTTATTATTAGCACAAAGCTTTATCTTCATAATTCCCCTGATTCAAGCAGAAGTTTATTAGCATCTCTTAATGCAGTGTACAGTATATGCATTTCAACACCTTTAGTGTAAATTTGCTTGTCGTGATGGCTAAAAGCAGTTTTCTGGTATACCTTTAAACTTTTAACTGGATAAACCTATTGAGTCTCTACATCCACTGGGACAACATGCTCACACACGACACGAACAGAGTATGGAAATGCAGAAGTACGTATTTCATACGTATAGTGTGTAGAAAGTACACATGGGATTGAACATCATATTAGCTAGTGCGGTATTAGTATCTCCAGTAAATGGAACCAAAACTGTAGTTACTTGTGTACATTGTTGATCTGGGGATAAAAATAGACAAGAAAGCAGCACGCGAAGTGAAAGCATTGAATAAGGGAATCTTGGTCTGACTGCAAAATTAAAGAGAAAGAAGGTAGGATGCTTGTTATTTGGTTAATAAATGATCTCTCTCTCTCTCTCACTCACACACACACACACAATGTTTTCTATACTCTTGTCTATAGCTCCACCATTAAATATAAAGCACAACAGCAACAACTACTCTCGCAGTCCTGCCTCTGTTAAATCAAAGCACGAGACACCCATTTCTTTCCTCCACTCCTCAACTAACTTAAACAGAACAGTAGAATAGCAGTATTCTTGTTCTTCTTCTTTCTTTTCTGTACTGACTTGTTTCATATGGGCATCAGACATTTAGTAAGATCCCTTCTTTCTTGTTGTGTCCCTACTTACTACAGTACTACTACTACTAGCTAGGTAGTGAATAGTTTGCCCATTTTCCATTAAATGGTTGGTTCGATACTAAATTTAAGTCTAGATTACTGATACTTAAGTAGTGAATAGTACTAAATTCTTGTTGGTTGGTTCGATACTAGCTAGGTAGTGAATAGTACTAGATTACTGATACTTAAGTCTCTTGGTCATCATTACATTACAACATCTTCCTTAATTGGGAACTAGTGAGTAGCATTATGTTCAGGAATGTTGAAGTTAGGTTTTTTTTTTTTTTTTTTAATTTTAAATTTAAGGTTATAGCAAGTAATGAATCTTGTAAGAATAAAATGTTTAATTGAAACCAATAGAATCATGCAGTGGGTGTCCTCCATTTTATCCAATAGTGGAAGCCCTTGAACAATATATTGCCTTACATTTGCACTTCAAGAGATCACCACAAGCATGATTTATATTGGTGATTACATATTTACATGTTCTCGTGCACACGTGCTTCTGTTTGACTGTTTTCCTATAGTATGAACAGCTGAGTAAAATCAGCTTATGGCACAGGTTATGCCACCCTTGATCTAAGGGCACTGAACTCTGCCATGAAAGTTATGCCACCCTTGTTCAGAAACCCCCCTAGACCGTGATAGAGGAAACTATTGTACGACTGTTTTGTTTCTAACAACCAAGAATAATAAAACCATTCCAAAATCAGACTAATGAAAATTACGATCTCTAATTCTTGCTTAGAAAACGAGTAGAAAGGACAATATGCATTTGTTCTTTTTGATTATCTTGGAAATGACTAGATTATGAAGTTATGGACTAGCAAACATTTGTCTACCTTCCAACCAAGTTCCAACCATATGGAACAATATGTATTTCTTCTCTTTCATTATCTTGAGAATATAAAAAGTGATCTCATGGATCGATTCTCAAGATAAATTTATGGTTTATCAATAAAAAGTTTGAAACATCATTCTTAAATGTACATATTGAGTTGTATTGTTAAGTTCTTCAACTGGGGAGGTATATATATATATATATATATAGCTAAATTACCATTATAAGATAAGAAGTAACTCCAAAAAGAATATCACTCATAATTACCTTTTAAGAGTACTATAACAGGTAATATGATAAGAAAAGTGAGTTCTGTAAACATTTCTACTTTCTAATACAAAATAAGAATCAACTTTTCAAACTTATAATTCATAATGCATGCAGTTTTTAGAATACAAACCTTGAACCATATGATTATGGGAAAAAAAGAGAGAGGGAAATGAAGATAAATAGATGAAAGAGTACTAAGATATTGGCACGGCTCAATCAAACAACTGCACCACTTTTATTTACATCTCTGTAAACATTGGTGGTATATATATAAGTCTGAATGAACCGAGCCAACATCACAGTAACCATTTCACAATAATGCATCAAAACATCTCTTGATTTCTTCTTGAAACACAAAAACTTTCTCAAGAAGAAATGAAACTTCCAAGGCAAGAATTGAGAAGAAGAGAATTGAGAAAGTGAGAAGAAAGTAGAATGTCTTTGTAGAATTTAAGTAGGAGTTGAAGGTGTGTGAGGAGCATTTAAGTCTCTCGACTACCAAGTCAGTAAGAGGGTCCAGACCATTTAATAAGAAGGAACCCCGACCCATGATATTCTTCTCTCTTTCTCTCATATACACAAAAACTTTCTCTACTACCAAAACCAAACCAACCCCTTAGCAGAAAGACAGTCTACTGCATTAATATTTAGTAGGATTCTTTTCCATCTTCTATCATTTTCACCCTCTCTAGTCTCTCCTTTGTAATGGAAGAACTGCCACCATTGGTATTTATTAATGAACTTCCAGAAATTTCATGCTTATAGTAACTTCTCTTCACACCATAACATAACGGTGCATTTAATCTACATCTAAAACCTTGCTCTAAGTCCAACTAATCAGTAGATCCTCATGAAAAAAAGATGCCAATGACAATACACCTTGGATGCATGGTGGTGTTGGTGCACCATCTAATAGTATTAAACAGGACCAAGTTCACCCTATAAAAGTTTACTTCCCTTTTGGGTTGGAATAGCAACAAATGATCAAATGCAATCTTCACCTCACTTGAAGAAGGAACCATGTGAATGTGATGGTGTATGATATTTGATCATGTATGGAGGAGCATGCAATATGCTTTACCGGCCTCAAGTTGTTAGTAGAGGTAAAGAGGTATCACAGAGACACAGAAACAGTGAGTCAGAGAGAGAGAGAGTAATAAATTAAGATTCGTCCCATTCTCTATTGGGCCTGAAAAAAGGAAAAGACCAGTCCATTTAATATACTCTGTTGGAGGTCAATAAATAGATTCTTTCATCCTATGTGAAAAACCAATAAGAGGGTAATGTCTTTGTTCTTCTCCCTTTAACATTTAATATCTCTAGTCCTTGTTAACCCAAATACAATGTCCATTTCAATCCCCAAAACCAAGCACACTTTGTGCTTGAATTGCTAGCTAGCTAGCTAGGTGTAGTTACAGTAACCACCTTCTATGCATGCATGGTATATCCATATTCAATTCAATTGATATTGTTAAAAGCATATATATGTTTCATGGCAACAAAGTGGACGCAGACAGATCAACTCAGTGATTCAGGTTACTTGACTATGACTCTAGAGAGATCTTTAATTCATCCTGCACTGCAGCCCCATTGCCACCATATGTCCATATGGCATCTAAATTTGAAATACATTTTGAACCAAAAACAAACTTCATGAACTATGAGACTATGCAGTTCTAACACAATTAGTTCATTTCCCATTGGATATACAGTAGGCTGGAAAAAAATGGGCTGCAGTTGGGGCAATAAGTAGACATCATTGGACTTTAGACCAACGTGTTCTGCGTCTGTAATATTGGATCCAGTTTCTGGTAGAAAAAATTGTTGGTAGTTAATTAAGTGTGAAATTTGAATCCAATGACTGTTATTGGCTTCACAGCGCCTTTTTACGTGTTCTGCATTACTGCGTCTGTAATATTGGATCCGATTGTCCGTAAAAAGATGCTCTCAATAAGTTTTTTTTTTTTTTTTTAAATAATCAAATATATAGATTAGAAGTTAAGTATCCGAAATATTACAAAACAGTCTTTCATGTTCTAATTGAGTCTTCAACCAACTAGGTACAGTAGGAAAAGAAATAGGGAATGGGGAGCTTAGATCAGGATGCTGCGCTAGTAAGTGAGACGCTGAATTCCCTGTCCTACTACAAAAAAACACAACTGCATAGGTATAAGTCTTAATTACATGCCCCACTTCGTCCAATATAGAGGTAGATCTCCAAGACAAATTCGTCGCTTTTCCTTGCATATGGTCTGCTACTCCTTTAGAATCTGTTTCCAGTTCTACTCTTGTTACGCCATGTTGAAGTCCCCGGCCATTTTGCAGCTGTGAGTAATCCTTTGCATTCTGCTTCTTCGGCAGATCTTGTACAGTCAACACAATTTCCTGCAAGCATATAATTCCCATTCGTCGCTCTTAAGTTGTTAACCCCTTGCAATTGGTTTCGACCATACATAATGCATTAGGTTCAAATGGTCAAATGGAGATGATGTGAGTGCACCCTTACTCTTCTGCAATAGCACTTGAATCTACTTACACTCTTGCAGTATGCATTTTTTTTAATAGTCTTTGCAGTATGCTAATATCCACTATTTCATGGTTTTGTTAACTTTACACTTTCCATGCAAAGTAAGAATTCTTACTTGTGCATGAACTAAAAAACAAAAGATTGAAAATCTATCCCAAACTTTATATTTTCATGAACAAAAATTCAAACTTGTGCATGAACAATTGTTGAATGGGTCAAGATTCAACAATATAGGAAAACTCTAATGTACATAACGTATAAGATTAGCCATTTGAGAATAGAACTAATCAAGAATCCACAAAACTTAGTGTGAACAATCTGAATCGCTGCCAAAAAGTCCAGATCTAATGAAAATGACTTATACCTATGCCTTGACCCCAGTGAGGGTCAACTCTCAACTAATATGATCAATTAGATGGATTTCATTGTATAAATAGAGTGTTCATCACCATTCTCATTATCATATAAACATTTTCTTGATCCCTATTTAGTTCATATTCTTGAAACATGGAAACCAAATCTAAAACCATTACCATGGCTACTATTCTCATCTTATGCCTTGTTCTAGCTACAAGCTGCTTTTCTCCTTGTGATGCAGCTCGAGCTCGGCCACCCATTAAATATTGTCCTGCTTGTGTTTGCTGTGGACCACCAGTAGTGAAAGGAGGTTGTTGCAGTTGCGGGTGTGGTGGTTCTTCCTCGCCAGGAGAAATTCAAACAACTTCTCCATAATATCTCTGGACTCGATCTGGTGTTCATCTTCTATATTACAGTATAATAGAATAAAGAGTCCAGATGTAATACACACTTTGCAGACATAATTGTCCTATTTTTGAAGGCAAATATATTTACATGTATTGTATATTGGATATATCATACAGTATATATGGATACAGTATCCATTTAGTGATACAGTCTTAAATACAAGTTGTTATATATATCATCAGCAATGCACAATGTATGCTTGTCAGCACTTTCTTGAGAGCTAGGGATGTAAGCATATATAAGATGCACAGTTTTGATTATAGAAAGGGCATCAAAAGAATGGTCTTAAATCTTTGGGATGCGCCATTTAGATTGTTAGTACGAGTGAAATGGGAATACTTAGTTACTCATGTGTAAAACAAATCAATCTTAAATTTTCAACATCGATCAATAGCTTACTGCATTCAACCGCACATCTGGTCCACTGCTACTAGGCAGCAAGTGACCAGACAAGTGGTCCAGGCAATGTAGGGAGGAAATAGATCATACCTGCTACCGAAATATTGATCTCTTTTTCCTTGGCCAATCCTCATTTTATGTCTTATTCTGTCTCCAAAGTTCTTTCCTTGTGACATTGTGATGCAGTTCGAGTTTGGCCACACATTATATATTGCCCTGCTTGTGTGTGTTGTGAACCACCTCGAGTGGAAAGAAGTTGTTGCAATTGCGTCTGCAGTTGTCCCTTGATCGCCACGCAAAATTCAACCAACTTTTCAGCTCCATGCGATATCGATCTGTGTTGTTCATCTCTAATACTATAAAGAGTCCAGATGTAAAGAATATATATACTCTTGCTTTCAATAGTAGTCCTAAAATCCTTACATCAATGGAGTAATTCCATTTTAATTTGGAATTCAAACTTATCCTGAATTAAGAAAAACTAGTCCTTAGGCCCGTGCTATGGATGGTCTGGACTTGATTTATTTGGGGATTTTGTTTTGGCGTTTTGTGATTGGGTGTACACACCCACATGCAAGTAGGCTACACTAGGGGTGGGCACGGTTCGGTTCGGTTCAACTTTTCCACTAAACTGAAACCGAACCGTGCAAGTTGGTTCGGTTCGGTTCGGTTTCAAAAACCGAAAATTATTATTAAAACTGGGTTGGACCGAACCGATTTGATTCGGTTCGGTTCGGTTCGGTTTTCGGTTTGGGCTTTATTATGGGCTTTTGTGTTTTGGGCTTTAATAACTTCATTTTTTTTATATTTTTTTTGTAATTTTTTTGAATATTTGAATATAATCTAATATTTATAAAAAAATAAAAAAAAAACAAAAAAAAAAATCATATATAACGTGTATATATAAGTAAAAAATAAAAAAAAAAAAAAAAAAATATATATATATATATATATATTAATAAATATATATTCGGTTCGGTTTGAACCGGAATATTAGAATAGAAATTGGAACCGAATTGTATATACTCGGTTCGGTTCCGGTTCCAGTTCGGTTTTGACCGGTTCCTAGTCAACACAGTTTTGACCGGTTTTGACCCGGTTCGGTTCCGGTTTTAATTCGGTTTCCCGGTTTTTTGCCCACCCCTAGGCTACACATATAAAATTCTCTGGGCTACACATATAAAATTCTCTGCTTCTAAATAACCACTGCCAGATAATCTTAATCCTTGCTTGTAAACATCTTATACTGAGTTGTATCATGTATGAAAAGATTATAAAGCTACTAATACCACTAAAAGAGAAGCCAAAGCTAGAAAAGCCATAGGTAATTAAGTTTTATTTATTATTTTGATTTGAATCTTTAATTAGTTCTTTTGCAATATATATTGTAGACCAAAAAAAAAAAAAAAAAAACTGGAGTTAGGTATGTTCAATTATTCAGCTAATAGGAAAAACCGAGGTCTCTAGACAACCAAGATGTGTTTAAGATACCATTCTCTTATGCTTTCTTAAAGGAACTTAGTCAAAGGCAAGGTGTAAGTTTATTAATAAGATCATTGATAGTATGAATATATGATGATCCGATCAATAATAAGTTCATGGCCTAAAGCCCTCAACGCATCTCCCATAATATTAAGCAAAAAAATAAATGCACATTGATATTTTTTTTTGCTTTGCGTGCTAAATAATCTGATTCCATTGAGCTAGCTTAGGCTCTTAGCACTCTTTTTTTTGTTTTTTTGTCTGATGTTACATTAATCGGACATGAGCCGATCAAAAAGTCAAAATATTACTCAATAGGCCCAAAAATTTAATTCCGTTCATGGCGAAGGCAATATATCTACCAGGTACGAATTCCAAATTTATATTTGCGCTTCTTGTCCAAACTGATATCTTATTGAACAATTCAAGCAAACTACGACTGCTAGCTTACATGACACGACTGTATGTGTAATATGAAAACATCAAATTTTATTCCTCCATAAATTGGATTCAAACGACAGAAAAACAGTTTAGGAAGTGAGTGGGTCCTGTTAGATCGAGTTTACATTACTAATTTGCATGTACGTGCATTATAGTGACCAACTTCCATGATCTTATTCTTAATTTTATTCGCGAGCTGAGCAACACAATTTTATCTTTTCAGATCTATGTAAAGCAATGCATAGACTGCCACTGTTTTCCATTTGTTTAAGAAATACAGAAAGCGAGGTCCCAACAGTATAGCCAGGTTGAAATGCTCCAATATTAACAGTATATCCATTTCCCAGATGCAGCCATTACTCACAAACATCCCACCATGGACAGTAGCACCTGTAACATAGCTACACGATATCTCTCCAGTTATTGCGTGCATAGCATACATTGCTCCATTGCCATTTTCTGATCCAGCGAAATAATTCTTAATTAAGCAGCTTACAAATGACCAGACTAAGTTGCCATTATCGTGATCCATGGACCATGGTCCATATCAAGTGCCATAACCAGTGGATATTCCATTGTAAACATAAAATCCTCACACTCCTCAATGTAGTAAACAGACAACAAAAACTTCTGAAAAACAGAAAGCAGCCCACACCCAAGCTTTCCTATGGGCAATTATTCAGAGATCGCTTTCTTCAGAAGCTTTGAAACATTGGAGCCCTTCAGGAAAACACACTGCTACCTGCAAACATTGCCAGAGTATCCGTGGGACTTGGCAAAACTGTACTGTCTCCAAGTATTATTCCTTGCCCTGCTGAAGCACCAACTAACCTGCTCCTTTCATTGTGTGTTCCTTTTGAATAAAAATATAATGGAGACCCTTAATATCATTTAATTAAAGGTTCTAAAGTGAATATTGCAAAGAGTGTTGAAAATGGGATAGGAAATGATATCAGTGATCATCTTTTTGTAATACACAACTATCTTTCTTTCTATTATGGGAATGTTGTGATATACTCATACTCCTATGCCATCCAAAGAAACAACTTGCATAGCGACTCACATCATGGCATTATCTAGCACACCATATATTAGAACACAATACACATTACATGATTTACGAACTACTATTAATTGTCATGCTTAGTCAAATATGGTTCTCAAAAAGACTCTTGATTTTCTTTTAGTTAGTTGTCAAAGCCTCAGTTTTTTGTAGACTCGGTAGGTAAGTTGATGATATAGATCATTCTTTGTAGAATTGAAGATACAGGGTAACTCAAGGTTTTGAATATGGTGTGCCGTGTTTTTCTTTCCTCTTGAATTTCCTATGAAAATGACCTGAAATGTCAAAAGGTGCATGCATAATATTGTACTATTAAATTCGAGGTGTACCATGGATCTTACTGTTGGAACTGAAAGTTATGATTGATTAAATACAAGCCATAAAATTTGTACATATAACTCTTAGTTCGGTATAATGTGCTACCAGGATCATCATTGACAACTTCAGTACTGGGTTTCAATTTTAAATTGTCTCATGGCTCATCAGGTCATACCAATTCCAGACATTCACATTCCAGTGATAACGTATGAAGTAATCTTGCATATCCTTGTAATTATACATATTTCATTTGACCAAAATACTCACTTTGACAACGAACTTTGAAGTTGGTTGCAAAACTGACAGCGAAGAACAAACTTGACAATGAACTTTGAGTCAACTTTCTTGACTAACATTGAAAGACTGACATTGAAAAAGTCTCCGGTAATTTTCTCCGTTGAACTGTGTGACGTGGAAGAATATGTATGACGTGACTTTTCAAAAAATGACACATAAATAAATAATAAAAATAGAAAAAAAAACAAACAATAATAGTCCGATTACTGTACCATAAAAAAAAAAAGAGTGCTAAGAACCTAAGCTAGCTCAATGGAATGAGATTATTTAGCACGCAAAGCAAAAGGAATATCAATATGCATTTATTTTTTGTGCTTAATATTATGATATTGCAAATAGTATAAAATCAGAAAATTGGCTTTGAGGCACGTTAAGACGTTTTCCTTAAGGTGTTATTTGCCGCCACTCGGTAGAGTTTGCTAATAGCTTTTAGGCAAATTACCTCCAAGATACAATAAAGCAATAGAAATTAGCGGTTAGCAATAACGATAATTTCCCTTAGAACACTCAAAGGAAATTGTTTTTGACAGGGAAGGAGAAAGAGAGAACTCGAACTTGTCGAGATTTTTTTTTTTTATTGAATGGTAAGTGAACATCTATTTATAGATGAATGACACCTTTCGACATGTGTCTTTACAATTGCAAGCACTGTTTCATAAGCACTGGTTTGTGTTTAAACAGTGTGTGTCTTTTCGAAAAAATCACATGCTCTTATGAAACTTCTTAACAGAGAGATGTGTCGGTCCACTCATGCCTTTTCAACATGTCAGTTTTATATATGGTGTTGTTTACCATATAACTACCTAATACACCCATTTGTTCGATTACACCTTTTCACATGTAAACTCTTCTGTGCATACAAAGAAACAATGTGTATATTGAACCGACCAAATCAAATAAGTGTTTATCCATTCTATCAATCCCCCACTAGATTGTAATATAATTATAACTAGATTATTTTACAATCTATCACACAATCTCCCACTATAACTACATGAATAGAAGATGGTATCTTTCGATTTAAACCATCAATTAGTGTAAGTATTTCAAAGTTCTAGCAAAGACATTGGTGGCCTTAGCTTAAATCAAGTCTCCATTGTGTTAAAACCGGAAACACTACGCACATGAGTATATCTTCTTTCCTTGAGATGTTCTATCATTCTTGTAGCACTATTATGGCCTTGTGCTCAATCTTGGTTTCATGAACATTTACAGGAGGAAACCCGAACTCGTGTTAGAAGCGGCACCACTTCTTATGTTCATATAGGTTAGGTTCCAATTTAATGTCTCTGCTACAATAGACGTCTAAAATAAGTTGAACCTCATTAAGAGTTTATAACTCATCCTCAAACACGTAGCAGTGTGCACTGTCATCCTAGAATGGACTAAATATGGTAACATTTAGTGCTAAACAACCACATCAGTAACTTGTTATTACCCATTAAACTTTGAACTATTGATGTTCTAGACCAAAGTTGGGTTACTATTACTGGTGATTTTAAACAAAGGGTTTCAGTCCCATTCCACTGGATGTGGTTTGTACTAATTCTCTCGAGAGTCCTTTTGTAAAAGGATCAGCCAAGTTCTTACTTGATTTCACATAAATTATATTGATAACGCCATTCGGTTATTAATTGTCTAACATATTCATGTCTCAAACTAATATGTCTAGATTTCCCATTGTATATCTTGCTATATGCTCTAGACAATGTAGATTGACTATCGCAGTACAAAGAAATTGATGGCATTGGTTGTGGCCACAACTCTATATCTAACAACAAATTTCTCAGCCACTCAGCTTCTTTGCCTGCTGCTGCCAATGCTATAAATTCTGATTCCATGGTGGAATGTGATATCCCATGTTTGTTTCTTAGAAGCCCAAGATATTGCTCCTCCTGCAATAGTGAAAATCCATTCTGATGTAGATTGATTATCAGTAACACCAGCAATCCAACTTGCATCCGAGTATCCTTCTAATACTGCTGGAAAGTCATAATAAAATAAACCAAGATTAATGGTTCTTTTACGATAACCAAGTATTCTCTTAATTGCTTCCCAATGATTTGCACTAGGATTACTTGTGTATCTTGAAAGCTTACAAACAGCAAATGCTATATCTGGTCTCGTACTGTGCATGGCATACATTAAACTACCAATTGCACTAGCATATTCAAGTTGTGCAACTGATCTACCAGAATTCTTCATTAGTTTAATACTTGAATCATAAGGGGTATTTGCTTCCTTTACTTTCAAATGTTTAAATTTGAGGAGCACTTTCTCAATATAATGTGATTGACACAATGCAAAACCCCCACTATATATGTTTTTTCACTTTGATTCCCAAGATAGTATCTTCTTCATTCAAGTCCTTCATTTTGAACTTTGAACTTAGATACTTCTTTGTATCAGTTACACCTTTCATGTTTGTTCCAAAAATTAGCAAGTCGTCAACATAAAGACATATGATCACACCAAAATCATTTGTGAATTTAGAGTAAATACACTTATCTGCGTTATTGTGTCTAAATCCATATAATGACCGAGTCGAATTTCTCATGCCATTGTTTTGGTGCTTGCTTCAATCCATATAATGACTTAACTAATTTACAAACTTTCTTTTCATTTCCAGCAAGGACAAATCCTTCTGGTTGATTCATATACACTTCTTCCTCAAGTTCACCATTCAAAAATGCAGTTTTTAGTTGATGCACATGCAAATGATAAATTGATGCTAAAGCCATCAATACTCTAATAGATGATATTCTTGCCACAGGTGCATATGTATCAAAATAATCTATTCCATGCTTTTGATTAAAACCTTTGGCGACCAATCTAGCCTTGAAGGTTTGAATGGACCCATCAGTGTTGTATTTTCTCCTAAATACCCACTTGCAACTTATTGGTTTTGATCCCGGTGGCAAATCTACCAAATCCCATGTTTGGTTTGATATTAATGAGCCCATCTCATCATTTACAACTTCTTGCCAGAAAGCTGTATCTCTAGAAGTCATGGCTTCTTTTAGAGTTTTGGGATCATCTTCTATGTGAAGTAAAATGGGTATTTTGTTAAGAACATTATTTCTATCACCCTCTACCAAGAACACTACAGCATCAGGAGAAATAAAATCAGAGCCTAGAGATTTTTCTTTTCTCGCTCTTTGACTCCTTCTAGGTTCTATGATAGAGTCATTCTGTTTTCTCTTTTTATTAAGAGATGAACTAGAATCCAATTCAGGTGGTGGCATTTGAGGAGGTTCAATAGTAACACTAGAATCACTAGAGAATTTATTTTCAATAAATTCAACATTTCTAGATTCTACTATGGCATTCGAATCTAAATCCAATAGCCTGTACGCCTTTGAATTTTCTGCATAACCAACGAATATACTTTTGATCCCTCTTGGACCTAGTTTAGTTCTTTGAGGGTCATGCAATCTATAGAATGCCAAACACCCCCACACTCGAAGATATTGTAGACTTGGTTTTCTGCCTTTCCATATTTCATATGGTGAAGTATGTGTTTTTCTAGATGGAATTCGATTATGAACATGACATGCAGTGAGAAGAGCTTCACCCCACAAATTAATTGGCAATTTAGCAGTTATAATCATAGAATTGATCATATCTGTTAAAGTTCTATTTTTCTTTCTGCCAAACCATTGTTGTGGTGTGTGAGGTGCAGATGTTTGATGTATAATTCCATGTTCTTCACAAAACAAATCAAATTCGGTAGAAAAATATTCACCCCCTCTATCACTACGAAGGATTTTAATTTTCCTTTCCTTTTGATTCTCAACCTCAGCCTTATAACGTTTAAATGCATTAAATGCATCATCTTTATTTCTCAACAAATACACATATGTGTATCTAGAGCCATCATCAATAAAAGTGATAAAGTATCTTTTTCCACCTCTAGTTAAAACACCATTATATTCACATATATCAGAATGAACTAAATCTAACAATTGAGTGTTTCTATCTGCCTTTGGAAAAGGTTTCTTAGTCATTTTGGCTTGAATGCAAATTTCACATTTATCATTAATAATATCATTATAAGATATTAAACCATGCTTAGACATATACTTCAAAGATCTAAAATTTAAATGTGCTAAACGAGCATGCCAAATAGTAAAAGAATCAACGATATAAGAAAAATTAATTTTATTGATACTTAGTTTGAACATTCCCTCACAAGAATACCCTTTCCCAACAAACACTCCATTCTTTGACAAAATTAACTTGTCAGACTCAAACACGGCCTTAATGCCATTTTTACACAATAAATATGTAGATACAAGATTCTTCCGAATTTCAGGAACATGAAGCACATTCTTCAAAGTCAATTTCTTCCCCGAAGTGAATTGAAGTTCAATGGTTCCTTTTCCTTGGACTTTTGCAGCATTACGATTACCCATTAGGACCTCTTGACCATCCATTATTACTTCATAAGTCTTTTATTGTGTCTTGTCATTGCACACATGGATAGTAGCCCCAGAATCGATCCACCAATCTGAAGATTTAGTAGCTGCCGCCATATTCAATTCGGTGATCATTCCAATTTGCATTTCGGATACCATAGCAACAATGTCAAGATTTTCCTCTACCATGTCTACTTTGTTTGACTTGGTATCTTTCTTATTGGCATCGAAGTTTTTGTACTTACAATCACGAATGTAATGACCTTTTTTCCCACAATGGTGGCAAGATCCATTTTTGTGTTTATTGGAGTTGGTCTTCTTGAACTTCCCTTTATTAGCCTTGAAGTTCTTATGGAATTTGTTATTCCCTTTGCTCCTTTCAACATTGTGAACTTTGGAAGAACTTTGAGATACACCTTTTTCATCACGAATACGAGTTTCTTCTTCGATTCGTATGTGCTTTTGTATATCTTTCAAACTGAAATCTTCGATCTTATGAAGAAGTTTCTTTCTATAATCATTCCAACTTGGAGGCAACTTAGCAATAATAGCCCCCACTTGAAATAATTCAGGAAGAACAATTTTAAGTTCACGGAGCTTTGAGACCAAGACTTGCAGTTCATGAACTTGGTCCAAAACACACTTAGTATCAACCATAACAAATTCAAAATATTTAAATATTAAAAATTTATCCGTACCTACTTTCTCCGCAGTATACTTGTGTTCAAGAGCTTTCCATATTTCCCTTGGAGATTTAATGGTATTGTAGAGATCAAACAAGCGGTCTGAAAGTGTATCAAGGATGTGACCACGACAAATTAGTTCATCTTCTTCACGCTTCTTTCTCTCCACAACAATTTCATCAGTATCTTCATCACTAGAAACTGGAAAAGGTGGTAGACTTGGTTCAAGAACATATGCAATGTTCAAGACGGTAAGCAAAAATAACATCTTATCCTTCCAACGATTGAAATTGGCTCCATCAAACTTGTCCAATTTCCAAACACCTTGGTTCATCATTTTGAAAGCCACAGAATCTGATTTCTCCATAATTAAATAATAATACCTTAAGATTGATATTGCAAATAGTATAAAATCAGAAAATTGGCTTTAAGGCACGTTAAGACGTTTTCCTTAAGGTGTTATTTGCCGCCACTCGGTAGAGTTTGCTAATAGCTTTTAGGCAAATTGCCTCCAAGATACAATAAAGCAATAGAAATTAGCGGTTAGCAATAACGATAATTTCCCTTAGAACACTCAAAGGAAATTGTTTTTGACAGGGAAGGAGAAAGAGAGAACTCGAACTTGTCGAGATTTTTTTTTTATTGAATGGTAAGTGAACATCTATTTATAGATGAATGACACCTTTCGACATGTGTCTTTACAATTGCAAGCACTGTTTCATAAGCACTGGTTTGTGTTTAAACAGTGTGTGTCTTTTCGAAAAAATCACATGCTCTTATGAAACTTCTTAACAGAGAGATGTGTCGGTCCACTCATGCCTTTTCAACATGTCAGTTTTATATATGGTGTTGTTTACCATATAACTACCTAATACACCCATTTGTTCGATTACACCTTTTCACATGTAAACTCTTCTGTGCATACAAAGAAACAATGTGTATATTGAACCGACCAAATCAAATAAGTGTTTATCCATTCTATCATATTATGGGAGATGCATTGAGGGCTTTGGGCCATGAACTTATTACTGATCGAATCATCATATTCATAC